>BSYR01000025.1:2615000-3922500 GCA_030270665.1 Hibiscus trionum | reverse complement strand
AGCAGCCGCAGAACCTGCCGCAGAACCTGTCGCCGCAACAACAACAGCAGCCACCACCTGCCACGAGTAGTGTATTGGAGCAGACTCTGGCCACTTTTATGTCTCAGACTGGTACGTATATGGACAATATTAATCAGTTTGTCAAGAAGACGGAAAACTTTATGGATGAAACCAAGATGAGAATGACAAATCATGAGGCTACCTTGAAATCTCTAGAGACACAAATGGGTCAGGTGTCCCAGCATATTAAGCCAAGGCAGAATGGAGGTTTTCCTAGCAATACTGAAAATGCTAGACTTCCTCCACATGAGCAATGTAAGGCGATTACTACTAGGAGTGGGAAAAAGTTACCAGGACCGGAAAAAGCTGAAACAGAAAAGGAACCTGCCTTAGATAAACCTGCCGAGGAAGTTGCCCCGACAGGTGATAAACAGACTGCTGCCGATGAGCCTGTCACGACAGCAGAAGCAACAGAGGAGAAAAATGAAGAACATCGTCCTCAGATTCGTATGCAGTGGGAAGGACGTGTTGCTGATTACCGTCCCCCACCACCCTTTCCTCAACGGATAAAGCAAACTAAACAAGAATCTCAACTTAAAAAGATTTATGATATTTTTAAGCAGGTTCAGATTAATATTCCGCTGTTAGATGCCGTTAGGGAGATGCCCGGTTATGCTAAATTTCTCAAGGATGTCATGTCAAAGAAATATAAACTTGGGGAGTTTGAAACGGTAAGGATGGCAGATGGTTGCATGAGTATTCTTCATCGGCAGCCACCCCAGAAGAAGAAGGATCCAGGGAGCTTCCTCATACCTTGTGTAATCGGTGACAAATTTGTGGGTAAGGCACTTTGCGATCTTGGAGCTAGTGTTAATCTAATGCCCAAATCTGTTTTTCAGAAATTAGGTATTGGGAAGGCGCGGCCCACGACAGTTACCCTACAGCTAGCCGACCGCTCTTACGTTCATCCAGAGGGAAAGATTGAAGACATTCTGGTAAGAGTGGATAAGTTTATTTTTCCTGCTGACTTTCTTGTTTTAGATTGTGAGGCAGATGAAAACGCACCAGTCATCCTTGGGCGACCCTTCTTAGCCACGGGAAGATCACTGATTGATGTGGAGAAAGGAGAACTCACCATGCGAGTAAACGATCAAGAGATTAAGTTGAATGTTCTCCAATCAATGAAACGTGCTGATTTGGACGAGGAATGCAAGGCCATCATTGAGGTGACCTTTGATTACCCCTGCATCAGGTCGGGCTGCCGTGATAAAAAATTTGGTCACTGCTGCGACAACCATCTACAGACCTGTCACGACAGCGATGACGACAGCACCGACGACAGCAACTCCTCTGAATCTGATATATCTGATACTAAAGGTCATGAGGAGGTAAACTGGTTAGACCATCGTCCAGGTAAGTTATTCGAACCCTTGAATTACACTTCGGATAACCATTTAATCCAAAAGCCCTCTACTGTTGAACCACCTGTCTTAGAACTTAAGCCCCTGCCAGGGCAGCTTAAATATGCTTATCTTGGTTGTGATGACACACTGCCCGTAATCATCTCTGCTAAGCTGCCGCAGGAACAGGAACGACAGCTGATCGACATGCTAAGGCAGCACAAAAAGGCGATTGGTTGGACGATAGCAGACATTCAGGGCATTAGTCCGGCGTTATGCATGCACAAAATCCTCCTTGAGGAAGATCATAAGCCGACTATAGATGCCCAAAGGCGGCTAAACCATGCGATGAAGGAGGTAGTGCGTAAGGAGATCATTAAATGGTTAGATGCTGGTATTATTTACGCCATCTCCGACAGCAAATGGGTAAGCCCGGTGCAATGTGTTCCCAAGAAAGGAGGCATGACCGTGATAACCAACGAAAACAATGAACTAATCCCAACCAGGACTGTGACCGGTTGGAGGGTTTGTATGGACTATCGGAAGCTTAACAAAGCTACCCGAAAGGACCACTTCCCTTTACCCTTTATTGATCAAATGCTTGATAGATTAGCGGGTAAATCTTATTATTGTTTTCTTGATGGTTATTCAGGTTATAACCAAATTGCTATTGCACCGGAAGATCAAGAGAAAACGACTTTCACATGCCCCTACGGAACATACGCATTTAGGAGGATGCCGTTCGGCCTTTGTAACGCACCTGCCACCTTCCAAAGGTGCATGATGGCAATATTCTCCGACATGGTAGAGGACTTCCTTGAGATTTTCATGGATGATTTTTCCGTCTTTGGAGACAATTTTGAGAGCTGTCTCGGCAATCTTCAAAAGGTACTTGAAAGATGTGAAAAAGCTAATCTTGTTCTAAATTGGGAAAAATGCCATTTTATGGTAGATGAAGGGATAGTTCTAGGCCATAAGATTAGCTGCCGTGGGATAGAAGTAGACAGGGCAAAAATTGAAGTCATAGAGAAGCTGCCGCCGCCAAAGACAGTCAAGGGCATTAGGAGTTTTTTAGGGCATGCTGGTTTTTATAGAAGATTTATTGCAAATTTTTCAAAGATCACCAAGCCGCTATGCCATCTCTTAGAGCAGAACCGACCCTTTGACTTTAATGAGGAATGTACTGAAGCATTCAAGGTTCTGAAGGAAAAGTTAGTGACAGCCCCCATAGTACAGCCACCAGACTGGACACAACCATTCGAGATCATGTGTGATGCTAGTGACTATGCTGTCGGGGCAGCACTTGGGCAGCGCAAAGACAGGCTTTTTCACGTCATATATTATGCTAGCAAAACATTAAATGAAGCCCAAGTGAACTATACCACCACAGAAAAGGAGCTGTTAGCTGTGGTGTTCTCCATCGACAAGTTTCGTTCTTACATACTTGGAACGAAGGTAATAATACACACCGACCATTCTGCCCTCAAGTATTTGTTCGCAAAGAAGGATGCGAAGCCTAGGCTGATACGATGGATCTTGCTATTACAAGAGTTCGACCTTGAGATCAAAGATAAAATGGGACAAAAAATCAAGTGGCAGACCACTTGTCGAGGTTGGAGACGGGACAGAGTCTACCGTTAGATGAGACACACATACTGGAGACCTTCCCAGATGAGCAGCTCTTTGCTGCCACAATCGCTGTCGCGACAGCCATGACGGCAGGTAAGTCTTCTAACCTTCCCTGGTATGCTGATTTCGTTAATTTTATAGTTAGCGGAATATTACCTTCTGATCTTAATTATCAAGCAAGGAAGAGGTTCCAAAATGACGTTAAACATTATTATTGGGACGAACCTTTTCTTTTCAAAATGTGCGCAGATCAGGTTATAAGAAGGTGTGTACCACAAGAAGAACAAGAAGACATTCTCCATCACTGTCATGCGTCACAATATGGAGGTCACTTAGGAGGCAATAAAACTGCTGCCAAGGTGCTGCAGTCAGGGTTCTACTGGCCGACACTTTATAAAGATGCACAGGAATTTTACAAAAGCTGTGACAGGTGCCAGCAGACAGGTAACATCTCGAGGAGAAATGAGATGCCACTGCAGAATATTCTCGAAGTAGAAATCTTTGATGTTTAGGGGATTGATTTTATGGGACCTTTTCCATCTTCGTGTGGAAATCTTTACATCCTCCTAGCAGTGGACTATGTCTCCAAGTGGGTTGAAGCAATCGCAACTCAAAAGAATGATGCCAAGACGGTCCAAAAGTTTTTGCATAAAAACATTTTTTCTAGATTTGGCATCCCTAGGGCGATTATCAGTGATGAGGGGAGACGTTTTGATAATAGGGTAATTGCTGCTGCCTTAAAGAAATATGGTGTCAAGCACAGGATCGCGACAGCATACCACCCACAGACCAATGGACAGGCTGAGATATCCAATAGGGAAGTGAAGAACATCCTTGAAAAGATGGTTAAACCAACTAGGAAAGATTGGTCTTTACTTCTGAATGATGCATTATGGGCATACCGGACAGCTTTCAAGACTCCATTGGGAATGTCTCCATTCCGACTGATTTATGGGAAAACCTGTCACTTGCCTGTCGAGATCGAGCACAAAGCATATTGGGCAATCAAGGCAGTAAATATGGACTTGGACAAGGCCGGCCAAAAAAGGTTATTAGATCTAAACGAGATTGAAGAATTACGGACAATGGCCTACGACAACGCAAGGATTTACAAGGAAAAGACTAAGAAGTGGCATGACAAGAAACTGCTGCCACGTCAGTTCTGCCCAGGGCAGCTTGTGTTGTTATTCAATTCTAGACTTAAACTCTTCCCAGGAAAGCTAAAGTCTAGATGGTCTGGCCCGTTCCAAGTAGTTCAAGTTTTTCCCCATGGTGCCATCACAATTCAATCATTAAAAGACGGGCATCAATTCAAAGTCAATGGACAGCGCCTCAAGCACTATCAGGGGACTGAAGCCCCAGGAATACAGGAAGTGGTTACTTTAGGTGATGCCCCACAAGGCATCCCTAATTTAACCTAATTTTTATTTATTTTATTTATTTATTATTAGGAAATTAGGTTAATTTTCGAATAATGTTTTGTTTTTCTAATTTCAGTTTTTAGGAAATAAAGGAGTCAAGAAGGAAAGAAGAAGTGGCCCAAGCCCACCGCCCATCCATCAGCCAAATAAAGCCCATTTATGATAACCTGTCGTTTCGGCTGCCGCCGCGGACGGATATGACAGGCTGTCAACAGACTGACACGGCAGACGCAGAAGCGTGCGTCAGACGCGTAACAGACGCATAAATGCGTATCAGACACGTCAGACACGCTACATCCAATCTGCCGCTCCGTTCTTCACGCCTGCCGTTGCGGCATTAAATGGGCAGCTACTCGACCGCTATATAAACCCCTTCCCACTTTCATTTTTCATCACTTCTGATTTTTCTCTCTTGTTTTTCTCCTCTAGTTTTATTTGCTTTCTCTTTTTCACAGCCCTTGCAACCAATATGTCATCGAGACAAACCCGTCGAAGCACTGCTGCCGCCTCTTCTTTCGCAGCAGCATCCCCCTTCGCCAACAAAGAGTTATGGGAGGAACGTGGCTTCGTGTACATCCGACAGACGCCCAACATGGGACTCCGGCCGTTCATTTTCAAGGCCATCAAGGCTCAACTATGGGAGTCTTTTGCTGAACAACCGGCCGAGCTTAACGACACCTTAGTCCGAGAATTCTACGCAGCCATAGACAGCAGAACGGCGACATCTGTCACTGTTCGGGGAGTGCAAGTACCTTTCACTGCCGACAGCATCAATCACATGTTTGGCCTTTTCTTTGGCCCCGGTGATGATGCTCACCAGGAATTCATCGACTCCCTCGACTCTGCCACTTACGATGCCATCATGGTGGAGTTGACAGAGGCCGGTACATCATGGACAACCAGCAAGAAGAACCCCCACTCCGTCAATAGGGGGCAACTTCGTTCGGAAGCCAAACTTTGGAACGCTTTCATTAAAAAGCGTATCCTGCCCTCATCCCACCACACGACAGTCAACCGACAGCGGCTTGCCTTGATTCACTCCATCATGCACAACAGGGCCATCAATGTGGGCAGATATATGAGGGACAGCATCCTGGACTGTGCCTTCCGCTCTGACTCTCGCCTCTGCCCGCCGTTCACCATAACTTCCCTCTGCCGATGTGCTGCGGTGCCCGAGGATCCCTCCGACAAAATCAGGAAGGGCAGAGGATGGACAGACAATAACATCAACAGCCTCATGGAGCTGATTGCGGCTACACCTGTCTCCTCCTTCAACCCTGCTGGCTCACCCGCAGAATCATCAGAGGAACCACCCACCGACCCTGCCACCGAGCCTGCCCCTGATGCTGAAACCAACGCCACTCCGACAGACCAGTCTGCCCTCATCCTAGCTACTTTACAACGGGTAGAGGAACGCCAAATGGGATTGATGACATTTATTCGGGACTTCACGAACTCCACGGTAAATTTTATTACCCAAACTTTAAATTTTCCCGATGTTCAATTCCCTACTTTTCCTGCCCATTATTTCCAAATCCCCACTCCTGCCCACACACCTGTCCACACGCCCACACCACTTGCCTCCCCGTCCCACTCGACTGCTTCCACCAAATCACCTGCCCCGACGGCAGAAGGCAGCCCACCGGCAGACACCTCCCCTCGAGGAACCAAGAGACCTGCCACTGATGACAGCCCTCTTATCCGGAGGAATTTGGAGAGTGACTTTACGAGGTTCAAGAGGATTAAACATGTGGCGGACAAGAAAAGGCTGCCTAAGGCTAGTACCACTACCACCAGCAGTTGGGACAGCGGCAGCAGTTCCGATGTTCAGCTCGGGGAGCAACCTGTCCCTGAACCTGTCCAGCCTCCCCCACAGCGCAGACGCCGCCGGTAGATCCGAATCAGCAGCAGCAGCGAGGGCAGCGACTGAAAATTTAAGTTTTTTTTTCTCCTCTGATTGCTGCCTGCCTTTATATTTTGTGATGTACTTTTTCTTTATTTTATTGTTCATGTCATTTTGCATTGAGGGCAATGCAACCCTCGAGTTTGGGGGTGGCAACCCTCCATCATTAATGGAGTCTTAAGTACATCTTTTTATTATTTGTTGTGTCTTTTATTTTAAAGTTCTTTTAAAAAAAATCAGAAAAGATTAAACTGTTGGCTTAAAACTGTGAAGTTAACTTACCTGTCATGACATCTCTGCCGTGGCAGCATCTTTAGGACAGGTTAAGGAAAAGTTTAGAGCCTTTCTATAGTTCTGAAAACTTAAACACTTTTGTGACTGTTATACTGCTTAGATTTCTTTTAACCAAACTAGAATAGGAAAGCTTAGCACTTAGAGTAGAAAAGAGACTAGAATCTCAGGAAACCTAGAGGTGCCTACCACCGGCTCTAGGCAGATAACCAGAGAAAAACTTCTAGAGGTGCCTATCACCGGCTCTAGACAGTTAACTAGAGGTGCATGAAATACTGGCTCTAGTAAAAGAGAAGAAGTTTGAAAAAAAAAGAAATAACTAGAGGTGCCCAATTCTGGCTCTAGTAAGAAAAAGAAAGAAAACAGTCTCATAGAAAAAACTCTAAACAAGCTAAAGTTGAATATTCTAGTGAAACTAAGAGAGTCTTGCCATATAACTGTTCACAAGCTTGCACACACTGCACGAGAGCTATAGGGAGATTCCGGACAGATCCTAACCTATCCGACAGGTTGCTGCCGCCATAGAGAACGAGCGACGGGTAAGGGACAGTTCACTGTTTGAAGGCCAACACAAAATTTTTTCTTGTTTTCATTTTTTTCGTTTAGGTTTAATTGCTTGAGGGCAAGCAAAGACTTGAGTTTGGGGGTGTGTTGAGTGTGTAAAAGTTCTATTATTTACACCCTTTTTAACCCATATTTCTGCGGCATTCAAGCATAATTGCATTGCATTTAGGTTAGTTTTCAATAAAACATCACAATTATATAAAAGGCACGGATTCTACTAAAAGATGGCGTATTTTGCAGGTAGCTGCCATGATTGACGATGAAGGCAGGCGCAGGGCAGATAAGCAGAAGAGCTGAACTGGACAAGCAGCCGAAGAAGACGAACCTGTCATGGACCTGTCGTGACAGCAAGGTGACAGCAGATTTATGAAGAGGAAAAGTAAAGTGGATCTCGATAGATAGAGAAAAATCTGCTCGTCTGTCGTGTAGAAGCCAAATATTTTTCCAAGCCCCGGATCAAAAGATATGTCAAGCCAAAGCTCAAGGAGAAGAAATTCCTAGAAACAAGGATGCGGCTGGAAAGTAGGAGACTTAGAGATTTAATCTTTATTAGAATCTTACTTTTAATTAAAGTTGTAATCCTTGTTACCTTAGATAACTTGAGCCCAAAGCTTATATAAGGGCATAGATTAAACCTAGGGCATAACCGATTACCCCATAACCGAAACCTAAACCCCCTGTCGTCCACCCGTCACCGACATGTTCTAAATCCCCCCTAGGGCTACGGGTTGTTTTGTAAAGTAGTTGCAAGGGTTGCTTTGTTTTAGGATTTTCTAAGTTCAATAAAATAAACTTCAAGTTCTTTTATCTTGGTGTTAATATCTTACAAGAGCATCGGGAGAGCATTGTGAGGTTATCCATTTACTTAGCATCGGGAGAGTTAAGTATACGAAAGAGATAAGAGCGCGTTCTCTAGTTTATAGTGAACCATCTCGTGCCTAGGGATAGGGCGAGGTTAAGTGGCTAAGGAAGAATTCATACACATCGGTGTTCATCCTTCGATTCACGCCGGGAGGTATCATCAAAGACGTGATCATCGACAGACTTGTGCCTAGGGATAGGGCAAGGCAGATCTGGGATTCTTGCCAAGCTTGAAGTATAGAGTTGGTGTGTTTGCTGCCGCGACAACCAACGGACAGCTGCCGCGACAGGTGCTATCGGCGACAGGCGCGACGACAGAACTGGAGATCCTAAGCAATTCAATACCTGCACTACTGAGCAACTCAATACCAGCCCATTCTCTCTATCTTAATTTCTCAATCCTTTATTTTACGTTTTTACCTTATTATTCTCGTGACAACTCTTAATTATTTTCTTTACTTTCGTGCAGTAAACAAGGTGAAGTCATTAGCCCAATCCCTGTGGAGACGATATCCGATACTTCGTATCACTTTACTACTTGCGTCGTGTACACTTGCACTACAATTGCGATAGACTATTTTACACGCAACAACCGACTGTCTTGTATTAAAACCATAGGCCGAACCCCAACGATCACTAACTAACATTTATGTGTTTTAGATTACTCACATGAGACCCTTATCCTGATCTCGCCAAAAGAATTAAGGTACTCGTACCTACCTCTACCACCTCACCGGGCACATCCAAACTTTGCATGCTTGCTAACAATATAAAGAAGTACGGATTCAGAATCAATCAGAAGGGACAACTCAAAATTGTACCAAGGGCTTATCTACTATAACATCAATACCACTCTGACTCCCACTCATAGGTCTTCATTTCTTTTTACCAACTAATACCAGAATCGATCACATCGTCTCTCACCAACAAAAATCAACCCACATACACACTGACTCAAACAAACCAATTGTACCTCAAATCCGGTACAACCATACTTCCCTAACTATAGCGATGAACTCCCTCAACATCATCCACATTTTCAGAAACCACCACTTCCACTTACCGATTCACGGCCCACGCCTTGGCCTCAAACTTACCAAAAAGCAATAAATCAACAACAACAACAACAAATTAACATACAAACTGGGTTAGCAAAGGAAAGGGTCCAAGTGGCTCAAGTATGATTCCCTCACTTAAAAATCTCTTTTTCCGATGTAATAGAAGCAATGGGACTCTACTCAACATGCTTCAAGCAACACACACGCACGATCAAACAACATACATTCACAATCAAACAATCACACATCACAGCATACTCGAATAACAAGCAACATGCTTACATGGCAAGCAACCACCGTGCAATTACAATACAAAAATTAAACTTACCTCACTTACCTGCCCAAGGTCTCGGAAACCTTAGGCTATGATACCAACAAATGTAACCCCCTCGTCCCGGTCCGGACGCTTAACCGATCCGAGTGGGTTACACGGGGATAACCAAGATGAAACCCGTTAAAGCTCCATATCGGTTACCGACCCTAGGAAAAACTTTTTCATTTTATCTTCTCTAGAATGTATTCATTAAACCTAAGCGGAAGCCCAACAACAAATAGGGCCTAAGCTCAACCATTGAAACCCTTTAGAGATGTCAAAAAGCCAAAATTCAGGCCTGTGTTTCGAAACAGTCAGAGTTTGTTTCAAAACACGAGCCCAGTTTTAAAAGCCAGACACCCGTTTCGAAACGCATCCACCTCGTTTCGGAACAGGGTCTCAATTTGCCTTGCCGTTTCGATACCAGTTTCGAAATAGGCAATTCCAGTAGCCAAAGTGTTTCAAACTGGTTTCGAAACTGGGACTCACAGTGGCCAAAATGTATCGATACAGGGCCCTGGAACCACACCCGTTTCGAAACGGGGCTACCCGTTTCGAAACACCTGCACACTATGAATTCTCAAAATCAGCTTTAAACACCCCCAATTGATCTCAAACGTCCGAAACGACTCCAAGAATCATACTTAACATACAACCACACTCTAGAGGCATACACCCTATAGCAACCATGCTCAAGATACACAAGATATAAGATAGGCATCCAATCAAAGACAATACATGGCATTAAAGGTAGCATGCTACAACAAGGTCAACAACAAACATATAAGATAAGAACCAAAGCACGATTTACGAAACAAGGTGACAACAAGCCATACCAACATCAACATAAATCCAAAGCATTCAAATCAACAGCACCTATCCCATTGCTTAACTATTACAATCTTTCAATTTAAAGTTCATACTTGAGCTAACCAAGAGCGACACTTGGAGGCCCTACCTTGCCCTCGCCACCCACAAGCTAATGATCTGCATTGTCGAAAAAAAGGAGCATAAGCATAAAAGCTTAGTGAGGGTAAGCTCATAAAACAAACCTCGATAATGCAGGGTCCAAGCACGAGCATACAACCAAGGTAGAATGCATGAGTTCTTACCTTCGAACCACAAGAGCCATAAATATAGATGATGTATGAACATGTTATCAAAATCATGTCATGCTCACAAGTCCATAACCACCACATATGGAAACATATATATTCAACATATAAGCAACATAATCCATAAATCCGTATTGGCACCTAGCTATGACTCGAATACGAGGATAACCGTTGGAACTCACATCCAACAACACAACCATTACCTTACGGAGGGATCACACTCATCACCGTTTACGCGGAGGGGATTCCACTCATCCTCACGCCCGTTTCACGCGGAGGGGATTCCACTCATCCTCACGCCCGTCGATGGGATTCCACTCATCACCGACTAACATATATAAGAAGATTTCCGGGCGAACCAGTACTCAATCTTGATGACTACCATCATCAAGACCACGCGCGCATTTGACTCATGTGTGCACACTAACATCCTAATGATCGATCATTTGTACGCAAGCATACTAGTGCCAATACTAAACACAATCCACAATATCAATTCACAACCATTTCACAACACCATTACATATCAATGTCCGTGCTTAGCACGTACTCACCATGACTTACCGTCATGCACAAACCACATTTCCATGCCTAGCATGTACTCACCATGATCCTCGGATCATGCAACCACCTCATAATATCATTTCACATGTCAACGCTACATGTATATCATCAATACAAATATCACATCATATTTCATACATATGTATATCCCCATCATACCTATCATGAACATGCATATAACAATGCATCAAACCATGCCTCAACATATATACAACAATGTATCAAACCATGCTTCAACATACGTGTATAACAACATATACTTAACCACAATAATCACAATTACACACGAGGCATAAATCAACAATTTAAAGATCAACCAAGGTCTCCAACTAACGCTTGGGATTAGGCTACCACTCTAATCCCAACTCTATGTGGGTCTACCAAGCCCAACCTAGTCCACATGCTCGAACCAACACTTGAAAACCATTTAAAAACATTTAACCACTCACCGACAATTCCAAGCTCAACCACACTAGCCCATCAAGTTTCCAACGATTCCGGATTTGTTCCCGAGGCTTCACCAACACAAAATCTTGCTTCTAATCATCTCAACACAATCAAAACAACCTCAAATCAATTCACAAATCAATGTAGCAAACTCAGAACACTAATCAAGCACAAAACACATGTTTTCAAGCTAAGAACAACTCCAAAATCCTCATTCCCGAGCAGCCATGAAAAACAGTCCAAAACTCAAGATTTCAACCTCTTTAACACACTTAAATGCTTCCAAAACGATCCCTAACCAACATACAACCAATAGCCCTCAATTTCCAACATTAAACACACCCAAAATCAACCTTTAAACCCTTCAAAAACCCCATTAAAACCCAAATTCGGGAATCATTGTAAAACTCTTTAAAATTCACATATGTTGAATCTATTAGGTTGCAAACAACTTATTTAACAATAATAAATCAAAAGCTTAGGTTAAAGACCATAAAGTTCTCATTTTTAAACAAAACCCCCAAAACTTCAAATTTCAAAATCATGAACAATAATGAAAACTAATGGTACCAACATGAAGAGGAAGACAAGGCCAAGTCAAAAATGTCATTACCTTTCAAAAATCACCCAAGATGAAGAAGATAGGAGATGGAATAGTGAAATGAGAGAAACTCTCCCCCTTGTCGTGAAAATGGTGAAAAAGTAGAGTGAAGAAGATGACAAATTGTGTTTTAAACAAAAAGAGGGGTTTTTAATTTGGATGACCATTTTATTACAAAAATGCCATTAATGAGATGGCAATCACATTTACTTTAAAATCCATGAAATTTGAGCTTCAATTCAATTTGGTCCAACACAAATGTTTGTTTTGAAAAATACGAAGACCAAAATAATACTTTATTATTTTAATTATAAAACCGAAACCCGAAACAATATTTTAATATTATTTTCACCCAGCCTCCAAACCCGGGTGTTACAAATAATCTAATTAAAAACAAAACAACTAGAAATTTTACCAACACTTGAACTTCTAGGGAGGATGTGAAGCCTTCCTTCTTCAAGTGTTCTTCCTTGTGTGTATGGAGCTCCCCCTCAAATTTGGACTTGTTGATCATTCTCCATCACACCTAACATAAGACAATCAAGTAATTTTTGGTATCCAAATTACTTTGGATCCATAGACGTTAATGGCACAAAATTTAGTCCCCTTAGGAATCCATTCTGCAATTTCATCCTTTTTAGTTGAAGTGATTAGTCCTTTTGGGACCCAAACAATTCTAAAATATTTTCCATTTACAAATCTAGGGGTACTAGATTGTCTTTGATAAAAATTTGATTTTACAAAATTTGTTTTCTTTTCAAGTTCTTTGGAAATCAAATATTTTTCTTCTAGAGCTTTATGAAGCAAATTTTGTAAATCAACACATTTTTGCTCAAACTCATTGAGTTTTGCTTCGAGTTCAATTTTGGTTTTATAAATCAAATCATTTTGAATTTTCGAATTTGAAACCACCTTTTTATTTTTCAAAATGTGATTTTTAAACTCTAAAACCAAATCATCATAGGCATCTTGTAATTCATCAAAAGAATATGAACATGTGGTACATGAATTAGAAGTTACCCTTGAATCTTCTTTGATGTTCATAAGGCAAAGGTTGACTTGTTCATTGTCGGTGGAGTCTTCATCACTCCAAGTAGCCACATATGTCTTCTTCTTATGGCTTGAAAAGCTTGCCTTCTCTTTCTTCCTCAATTCATGCTTGGATTTAATCATTTTGCTCTTCATGAATCGGGCAAACTTTTCGAATAGATAGGTAATCTCTTCTTCTTCACTTTCCTCTTTACTTGATTCAACATGGGCGTAATGAAACATGTAAGCCTATTTCGAAACATAGGCGTATCGAAACACAGTTTGGAAGTTTCAAAACACATCGATACAAATTATGCCTTTATCGAAACGAGTACATTAAAACCAAAGGTTTGGCTACTTAAAAACGTTTCAAACATTACCAAAACCTTTTGAAAAACACCTCAAACTTATTTTCAAGTTGTTTTGACTAAAAGCATGTTTTAAATTCTTTTCAATTTAGTGCAAAACATTTTTCAATTATTATATCAAAATATATATTTCTACACGGGTTAAATAAAAAAATTTATGGACTAAACGGGGCAAAAATAGAATCTTATTAAAAATATTGGACTCAATTATAAAAAAAGAAGTACATATATGTCAATTTTGAATTAAAGAAAAAAATTAGGTTTTAAATTGAAAAAAATAAAACTATATTAAAAAATTTAGATTAAATTATTAAAATTAGAAAAACAAATATGGTTCAATTTTAGATTAAATAAAAAATTTTAGGGACTAAATTGAATAAAAATAATCAAATTAAAAATATTGTACTAAATTAGAAAAATTAAAAACAAATTATAATTTTCAAAGCTTAATTTTCTTTCTCTCACTTTTCCATTGTACCAAGCAATAAAGAGGAAATAAACTTATTTTCTTTCTAGTTTTTCATCATCTCAACCAAGCACACCAATGGAAAGAAGAAATATATTTTCCATCCTTTCTTTTTTCCATCAATTCAATTTTCTATCCTTTGAATTTTCTTCCCTCTCTACTGTCGCAACCCTTTCGAGCTTCGACTTTTTGGAAAACTTAAAAAAAACACGGAGTCGCCACCAATCTTTTTGAAAAACTGTGATTGGATCACTTTCAAGCGGGGTTATTTCAATAGAACGTTTTATTTCTTAAAATAACAATTTCGATCTGTGAAAACTAGAAAACAAGTTCGGGGGTCGATTACACGTAGGGAAGGGTTAACACCCCCACAACGCCTAAAAATTGGTACCTAATTGATTTCAAAAACGTTTTCAAAACTGGAATTCGCAAGTTCACGAGTTTCGATTTTATTTGTCTGTTCAATAAATATCAATTTATTTTAACGGCCTTATCGTCCGGGAAATGAACTTTAATCACCGCCAACATTTCTGGCGCTAACCCGTCATTCTCGTTTGATAAGACACCGCATTAAATTAATTTCACGTTTCAAGCAACAAGGAATTTTGATATGTTGAACATTTTTTATTTATTCTAAATTAAAATTTACTCAAAGAATCTAAGTCTTTTATTCTTAATTGGGGGATTTGATTTTATTAAGTGTGTTTTATTCTTTGTGAAGAATTTTTTTCCACAAACAAATCTCTAATCTAAGCTTGAGGAACCTAGTCCTAAGATTAAACATATATCCAAAAGGCAAACAAGACTATTAAAGCAAACTCGAAACTTTTTTGATTTTTCCTTTATTTTTATTGCAGAGGATTTTTTAGAGCCAACAAAATTTAAGGATTTGTTTTTTAGCCCAAAAAACATTTTTTTAATTTTTTTCCATCATGAAAGATCAAACTAAAAAAAGAGTGTTCTTGGTGTTCTTCAAAATGAAGGACACCATTTTAATTTTTATCCGAAAATTCTATAAAAAAGAATCTAAAAGCATTTTTGATTCGAACAAAACATATTAGAAACATTCACATTACACTAACAAGAATATAACGTAAAAACGAATTTAAAAACGATGCAAACGAATAATTAAAGTAAAATCATACAAAGAATGGAGGAAACAAAGCTTGAACTTCAAGAACACTTGATTCGATTCAACTGAAAATTCTCTTTCGAATTAAAATACTTCCTCGGATGCTTCTTCCACAACCAAATGTGAACTTCACAATGATTTTCGGATGAATTTGAGAGTGAGTAGGTATGCGTATTTGAGTGTGTGTTGAACAAAGGGGATTTGGGGGGTTAAATAGTGTTCTAAATTTGAATTCACAAGGAAAATAAAGGATTTTCATCCCTAAAGTCGAGCCATTATTAGACAAAGAGCTTGATTCTTGCATGCTTATGAAAATCCAGAGTAAAGTGCTCGGATTTTGGATTTTTGGATGAAATTTCTCCTAATTTCGAGTTGGGGTTTTAACCCTTTTCCCCCTTGTTTTACAAGCAAATGGCGATGGATGGAAGCGGCGTTGACGACGGCAGCGAGAGAAGTTGGCCGGCGGCTTTGGCAACGGCTGCCGCGACCGGACGGTACAACAAACAACCTCCTTCCCCTGCTGGCTGTTCGGACAAAGGAGAGGTAGGAGACCACCCACACGCGTGCAATCCACGCGCCAGGTGCGTGGGTGGTCCTCCCCTTCCCCCCCCCCCCCTTTTTCATATTTGATCCAAGCCCTCCATCTCTATCCCCTGGATCCAACGGCCCCTTTTTAATCCTAAAAAAAGTAAACAAATAGGTTAATTTGGGCTTTAAAAATTATTATTTTTTGGGTTTTAAAAAATGAGTCTTTTATTATTTGTTAAACAAAAGGGTTTTAACTTATTTGAAAGTGGACCCTTATTATTTTATGAATGAACCATATTTAAAAAAACATTTCCACTTTTTTTTTAAATAATAATAATAATAATACATAATAAAATAAATAAATGAATAAATAAAACAAACAAACAAACAAACAAATAAATAAATAAAATAGGAATAGAGCAAAGACCAAAGGATACTGATTTTCACCAATCCGCTGGATAGTTCTATTCTTCTTTTGCTCAAACGGATAAGCATGTTCTATTCTTATTATGCCTGAACGGATAGACGGGTTCCATTTTCCATATGCCCTAACGGATAGACGGGTTCCATTCTCCTAATGTCTAAACGGATAGGCGGTTTCTATTCTCCTTATGCTTGAATAGTTAAGCATGTTACATTCTCCATGTGCCTGAACGGATAGGCGGGTTCTATTCTCCAAATGCCTAAATAGATGAGCATGACTCTATTCTCCTCACGCTTGAACAGATAGGCAGATTCTTCTGAAAATTTTCATCCTCCTTATGCTTGGATGAATAAGCAAAATTCCATTCTAGAAGGTCTTCCATGTACCTGAAAAACAAAATGCAATATGCGATGCAATTATGATGTGCATGCCCCTAGGGATGCCTGAAACATGTATGCATGTCAAGCTTTTTCTTCTCTTTTTAAAACTTCTTTTGCTTGGACTATTTTCTCAATTTTTTTTAAAAATGTTTGTCATCTATTCCAACCCATCTAACATGAGTTTCCTTCAGACCTTGCGCAAGTAAGAAAGCTAGCTTCACCTCGTCTTTCAATTCTAATTGGCTTTACCAATTTCGTCCACCATTCCTTGGAAGAAAGCCTCCACCATCACCTACTTTTATTAGGTAGAATTTGGAATTCACCAAAACGTCACAAGGCCACATAACGGGTCTAACACTTTTAGTTTTTTTGCTTCATTTGAAAACGTTCCTGATCTTTTGCATACTCAATCTTGCACTCTTGACTGGATGGACTGACTTTATCCTCTAATCTCACTCTTTGCTTTATTGGAAACATTCGATCAATGTCTGCCATCATTGGTTAATGCATCCGTATTTAGAGACAAGCCTCTTCTAGAGCATGATTGGAAATGCTCAAGTCCAGTTTTGACATTTCCAATGCCTGTAAAATTGTTCTCATTATCATGTAAGAAAGACTGGTGATCAGGAAACACCCCTATGTTATTTAGGCACCAAGACACTTGTAAGGCTTTTCAAGGATCCTCACTTTTCTTCCAGTTAGGGTTCATTTACTTTGAATTTTTTTGCAGCAAGGCTTATTTCCACTTTAAATGTTTTCATATTGATGTCACATGCCCCAAGCGGTAATCTCAATCATGAAATGCCTCATAGTCCCTGTACTTTTCAAAACTTTCTCAAAGTAATGCTAAAAAATCTTTTGTATATCTAAATGATTATCAAATCCATTAATTCTCATTTCAAAGCAAGATGTCAATAATAATAGGGAAGAAAACAAGGAAGAAAGAAAAAAGGTCCAGGAAACAAAGTTTATTAATGTTGTGGCAAACACAAGAAAGATTATAAAAAGGGAAAGGTGAACAAGTATTCAGATATCAACAGTCCAAACTTCTCCCATCAAAACGCCATAAGAAATCTTGAATGCCACCCTTACTGAGGAGTCTTTGAGGATGAGTATGATGCATAAAGCCCCAAAAAATATTTTGCAAATTACCTGAGCCCCCCTTTATGGGTTTTCAACTCAGATCCTCCTTTGGTTTCAAAACGCCCTTTGCAGGTTTTTATTTTGAACCCTTCTTTTCCTTTTTTTTCTTTTCTTTTTTTCTTTTTTCTTTTTTTTTCTTTCTCTTCAAGCATAATACCTCTTAACGGAATCTGAGTTTACCGGGTTTTAAAACTCATCTCCCTCCGTCTCAGCCAAGATCAATGCTCCGCCTAAAAAACATTTATCACAATGTAAGGCCCTTCCCAATTGGGCGCCCATTTTCCTCGGGGATCGCTTTGGATTGGTAGCTTCTTCTTTAATATCAGATCACCTTCTTGGAATTCTCTAGGGCGAACCTTTTTTTCATGAGCCCTTATCATTCTTCTTTGGTACATTTGACCATATAATAAGGATTTCAACCTCTTTTCTTCAATTAAATTCAATTGGTCATACCTTGCCTGAACCCATTCAGCTTCATCTAACTTGGCCTCCATCAAGATACGCAACGATGTCATCTCAACCTCAATTGGTAGCACAGCTTCTACTCCGTACACTAATGAGAACGGAGTTGCCCCAGTAGATGTTTGTACCGATGTTCGATAAGCATATAAGGCAAACGATAACTTTTCATGCCAATCTTTATAAGTGTCAGTCATTTTTGCAACTATCTTCTTGATATTTTTATTGGCTACCTCTATTGCTCCATTCATCTCCGGGCGATATACTACTGAGTTGCGGTGCTTAATGCTAAATTGTTCACAAACCCCAGCAATCATTCTGTTATTTAGGTTGGAGGCATTATTGGTGATTATGCTCTCCGGTAAACCATATCGACAAATGATCTCATTCTTTAAGAAAATTTCAAACAGTGGACCTAGTGACATTTGCGTACGAGGCCGCTTCCACCCATTTTATGAAGTAATCGATAGCTACCAGAATAAAGCGATGCCTATTTGATGCTTTTGGATGAATCTTCCTAATGACGTCTATGCCCCTACAAAGAGAATGGCCAGGGAGATGACATGACATGGAGAGACTAAGGTGGCGCGTGGTCCTTATCATCTTAAACCTGGCACTTGTGACATTTGCAGGAATAATTAATGCAATCTCCTTCCATCGTTGACCAGTAATATCCGAACCACATAATTCTTCTTGCCATAGTGAAACCACTAGGGTGAGTTCCGCAAACTCCCTCATGAACCTCTTCTAGAATCAACTAAGCTTCTTTTTCACCCACACATCTTAAAATCACCTGATCTCGACTTCGTTTATAAAGGATATTTCCATCAAGAATATATCTTGATGCCATTTTCCTAATCATCATTTTTTTTCATTTTCTGAAGCCTGTATTGGGTATTGTTGAAACTTTATGTATTGCAAGATGTCATGGTACCACGACAAGTCGTCTGCCTCTTCCTCTATGTTGTAACAATGAGCTGTGGACTCCAACATTTGCAACTTAATAGGCATCATCTCGGAGTCATCACTTGCTTTAAACATGGCAGCTAAAGTAGCTAAGGCATCGACCATCTGGTTGTCTTCTCTTGGGAGATGCTTAAAAGTGATCACATCGAATTCTTTAGTTAATTCAAAGAACAACTTGTAATATTCTATCAATTTTTCATCTTTTGTTTCCCATTTGCCACGTATTAGATAGATGATCAGCGCTGAGTCCCCATAAACCTTCAAATTTTGGATCTTTCTTTCAATGGCCTCTCTCAGACCTAATATGCATGCCTCATACTCTGCCATGTTATTAGTGCAAAAGAATTTCAAACGGCGAGTGAAAGGGTAATGATCTCCTTCCGGTGAGGCCAAAATTGCCTCAATACCTCGTCCTAAAGCATTTACAGCACCGTCAAAGTGCATGACCCAGGATTCTATTGGTGGCTCATCATCTTCTGTAATACACATTAAATACTCATCGGGGAAATTTAAATCTAATGCCCCATAATCATCTTGAGCACGACTTGCCAGAAAATCAGCTATGACACTTCCTTTCACCGCTTTCTGACCCACATACTGAATATCGTATTCTAAGAGCAACATCTTCCATCGTGCTATTCTTCCTAATAGGGCTGGAGCTTCCATCATAAACTTTAGCGGATCCAACTTTGAAATCAACCATGTGGTATGATACAACATATATTGCCTAAGCCTTTTAGTAGCCCATACCAAAGCGCAACATAGTTTTTCAATCGGGGTATATCTTGTTTCACAGTCGGTGAACTTTTTTCTCACGTAATATATTGCCTTTTCTTTCCTTCCAGTTTCATCATGCTGCCCCAACATGCAACCCATTAAGTTTTCATACACCGTCAAATAGAGTATTAATGGTTTTTCTGAGATAGGTGGTACTAACACTGGAGGGTTAGTTAACTGCTCCTTGATCTTTTTTAAGGCTGCCTGACATTCTTCATTCCATGTCCCCAAATTATTCTTTCTAAGTAACCTGAATATTGGATCACATTTATTAGTTAATTGGGAGATGAAACGGGTTATGTAATTTAACCTTACCAAGAATCCCAGAACTTGCTTCTGTGTTTGGGGTGGTGGAAGCTCTTGTATGGCCTTTATCTTATCAGGGTCAATCTCAATTTCTCTTCTGCTTACTACAAAGCCTAACAACTTTCCAGAAGTAACCCCGAATGTGCACTTGGCAGGATTAAGCTTTAGCTGAAACTTTCTCAACCTTTCAAAAAGCTTTGTCAGGTTCAATAGATGTTCCTCCTCACTTCTGGACTTGGCAATCATATCATCAACATAAACTTTTATTTCCATTTGCATCATGTCATGGAAAAGATTAACCATAGCTCTCTGATAA
Source organism: Hibiscus trionum (assembly GCA_030270665.1). Taxonomy (NCBI): domain Eukaryota; kingdom Viridiplantae; phylum Streptophyta; class Magnoliopsida; order Malvales; family Malvaceae; genus Hibiscus; species Hibiscus trionum. The sequence goes on along the minus strand of BSYR01000025.1, from coordinate 3,902,039 downwards.
GTTACCCCCACGTTTTTCAATCCAAAAGGCATTACTTTATAACAAAAAGTTCCCCAAAGTGTTACAAAAGTAGTCTTTTCCACATTTCCCATGCACATCTTTATTTGATTATACCAAAAAAATCCATCCATGAAAGAGAAAAGGGAATGACCGACTGTATTGTCTACCATGACATCGATATGTGGGAGCGAAAAGTTATCTTTGGGACTTGACCTATTAAGATCCCTATAGTCGACACACATCTTTACCTTTCCATCTTTCTTAGGTACTGGAACAATGTTTGCCACACATTCTGGATATTTAGCCACCTCGAGGAATCCTGCATTATATTGCTTTTTTACTTCATCTCTGATTTTCAGAAGTGTATCAGCCTTCATCCTACTGAGCTTTTTCTTCACATGCTCAAATCCCACCCTTATAGGAAGCCGATGCATAACAATATTTGTATCAAGGCCATGCATATCCTGATACGACCAGACAAAAATGTCTTTATACTCTTGCAGAAGCTCAATCAAGCATTGTCGCGTCTTAACTGAGATGGTGTACCAATATTCACTTCACGCTTCTCTTCTTCGGTTCCAAGGTTCAAAACTTCTAACTCTTCTTTGTGGGGTAGAATATACTTTTCCTCTCCCTCTACCATTCTGAGCAGATCATTGGGCAATTCATATTCTTCTTCATCATCAATATTCCCAACATCCTCCAAACATAGTGGTAACTCAAAATTAACCTCAGAGTCTGACTCATAATCATTTGTATCATTGATATCTAAAAACTGCAATAAAAAAAGCAAAGAATATATACCAAGAAAGAAAGAATGGATGAAATGGTATGTTTCATTTTAAGGTTTGCTTTTTGGTTTTCATTTTACGATCTTTTGTTTTTTTGGTTTTGCTTTGCGAAGGAAAGTTTTCCACACAAAATTATTGGAAAATATGCATCTTTTATTGAAATAAGAAATATAGTTTTGACATAGACTGTAACACCCTCTTCTCGACCTGGTATAGAACCGGGTCGGAGCGTGTTACCAGTGAATAATGCGGTGATCGGTACAATAAAAATTCATTTTATATTCAACACTTAAGCAATTTCATGCAATAATACATTACTAATATACATATTAATCCAAGTAATCCCTTATGAAACAATATTTAATCATTTAGGACTAAATTGTAGTTATTACAAGTTTTAGGGACCAATTTGTAAACCTACTAAATTAGAGGTCCTTTGATGCAATTGGATACACCACAATGAAATTCAATACGATATTAACAGATATGTAAATTTTCATGCAAAAGGGTGTTCATTGACTCATTCAATTTAATCATCAAAATACAGTGACCAAACTGTAAACAATGCAAACCTTCAGATTATGCCTTTTTAACCAACTTAACTAACCTTGTATCGAAACGCTCAAGGCTGATTCGATACGGGTGGATGGTGGTCAACCTTTTTGACCTTACCTTTCATACCGTATCGATACGATCAAGCCTCGTATCGGTACGGGTTGACTCTCTTTGACCTTGACTTTGACCCGTTTCGATACAGGTTAGACCCGTATCAAAACAAGGGATTCCAGTAGCAAAATGTTTTGGTACGGATCTAGACTGTTTCGATACACCCTGTTCCTTAGGTTCAATTATGTTGAACCGTATCGATACGCCATCACCCGTATCGATACGGCCTGACCTGTAATGACAGATTTTTGTTGGTTTTTATTCGATTTGACCTACCAAACGATGTTAAAAAACAATGAAACTTTATACACAATATTTCAATGCTATAAGCTACTGACATGCCAAATTTTATCATCATTCAAATAAGTTTACTATATTTTCACCTTTTTAAGTCAAATATGCATATTAAGCCAATTTCAAGCAAACTTAACAAGTCATTAAGGCACTTTATCCACATATAACACATAGTCTTCTTACACATAGACAAAACATCAATATCAACTACTTTAACTACTTTTCCACCATTCTAGGAGTTCATAGGGACAAAATACTTTACTTTAGGCCCGAGGTGACTTGCCGCTTTGCCAACTAAATCTGATCTCGAAACGATAACTCTTAACCTGAAATGTATGGACAATGATTGCATTAGACTTATATAGTCTAAGTGAGGTAGCCAATAATAATATATGAACAAAGTATGCAATTTAATATGCCTTAATAACCATCATAGCATCAATTGCATGAATAAACGTTGCATGCTCTCCAATCATGTTAAAACATAGTATCAATCATCATATCATCAATGAAAATATCTCAATATAATGAAAATGCAATATCAATAATCAACATTCTTCGTTGGATCGATTTCAATCGTATTTGGGTACACAAATTCTACCACTACACCAACAATGAACAAATATGGTCCAATATCCTCCACTACACTGTTTTTGACCAACACAAATCACATCCCTCCACTACACCGTATAAACTTCGTACACTGAGCTCATGAATTCTATGGCATGCCAATTGTATCCAATACGTCGATCCCAAGGTTCGATAACAATAGTTTGATATCAATGATTCAATGACAATATCTCAATAATCATGTAGCCATAACAATAGGCAATGGCAATAAACACATGTCAAAGATTCTATATGTTAAATCTTCAATGATTTCTATGACAATGATAGCAATGCTACGGACGATGAATCGATGCAATACTTACCAAACTTACCAATATGGCTTTCAACAATACTTTATGAAAATCCCCTTTAATTCAATGGTTAGTAAATCATATGAAATCAATAACGATGAATTCGGTAAGGCTCCTCGCCTAATCTCGAAACTCCGACTACACTCACCTCGATAATCTGAAGCTCCTACGGCTCTCAGATGACTATCCCTTTATTCCTAGCTTTCAATGGAGATGATGGATTAGTCTTTTCCACTTCTTGAACTAGGAAGAACAATAAGGGATTATTAGAATCAATGTGACATTATCGATATTTGAATAGCCATTAGCTATTAAACAAAGCTTATCTTAAAGCTTAAAATTGGACATTCCATGATTAAGATAATCGATGATTGACTTAAGGCTTCCACTTACCCGATCGGTAGCTATGAATTAATGTTCTTAAATCAAGGAAAGCCTAAGCTTATGACTTCCAAATTGAAAGGTGTATGCTTAAGCTCGGTGGAGAGGATGACAATGGAGATGTTAGCTTATTCTTTCAAAACAAGAAGGTGAAATTGGTCTCGGTGAAGCAAAACAAAGATAAAAGCTTTCTTTTATTCATTTAAAGGGATCTATAACCTTGGTCATATCCCACCTCACTTTTAGCCAATAAGAAGCTTACCCTAATAGAAGGGTTTCCATAAACAATATTTTCTAACAATTATAATTTTTATTATTCCAAGTAATTGATGACTTTAAATCTCCTTTTCATATAAGTTAACACGTGAGGAGGACAACAATAAGAATGTGAGTCATTAGCACCTTATTTTCTTCAAATTAAACCTTCAAACAGATTCGAAACAGGGGACACGTTTCGAAAAGCGTGAAGCCGTGTTGAAATGGTTAAGCAAAAGTCCAAAAGTTAGTTAATACAGTTATAACCGTATCGGAACGCCCTATATTCGTTTTGAAATGCCTTGCCTAGGCCGTTTCGATACGATTCTGACTGTATCGAAATGTCTAGCTCAAAACATCATTTTAGGCATTTTCAAGGAAGTCTCAACTAAGGATCAGTCCAATTATGGTCTCTTAATAATATAATCTATAGTTTAGGCAGCAAAGATACAATGTTTGAATATTTAGCACCAATACACTGATCATCAGAATCCAATTCTGACTAGACCAGTTTTCGGGGTGTTACATAGACCCTTTTACATAAGATCTCTAATTACCCCCGGGCCTAAGGGTAAAAGAGTTGGGTTTGAGAATTACTCTGGGCGGTCTTAAAAACTTCAGGGACTACTTCAGCGGTCTAATTGTTCAGCTCAGCACTGGGGCAAATTTTGGACAAGTATTTTTCCCTCCTTCCTCGTCCGTGACAACATTAATGCTCAAATTCTCAAAAGCCTCACACAGTTCATTCTTCCCTTTCTCTTCCTGATTAAACCGGGCATTAGGGTCTACGAATCCTTCGGTCCTAAAAGTGTGACTCAAGGGTGGGTGCGTCATTGGCTCACACTCGATCTCTGCTCTGCTCAACTTCGCCTTCCTTCTTTCTTGTTGTTTTTTGAACTATGTTTTTCTTTGCCATTTAGTGGGCTTGAAGCCCAAGCCAAACCAGTCCTTCTTTATTGAGATCTCCACAAGGTATAGCCTTCCCTGATGGTTCTTTCCAAATCCCATTCCTACCTTAGTTCCTTTTCCTAGTGTTTGCTTTACTTGGATCTTTGCGCAGCTTGACAATTCTGGTTCTGGCACTTTTCTCCCTTCAGTGGCAAAGGTTGCATTGACTAGCTCCAATTTCCTGAAATGACACTCGAGTGCCCCTCGTCCACCTTAATGTATGGTGCATCAATGACTACTTATGCAATAATTTCTTCTTCCGCACCAACTGTGACAAACTGTCCATCAATCATAAATTTCAATTTCTGGTGAAGGGTAGAAGGTACCGCGTCTGTTGTATGAATCCATGGACGCCCAAGCAAGCAGTTAATACTGGGGATTATATCCATAACCATGAAGTCTATCTCAAAAGTTGATGGTCCAATTTGTAGGGGAACTTCAATTTTCCCTAACACATCCCTTTGGATCCCGTCAAAGGCCCGTACTGTATTTTGATAAGTTCTCATGTGAGAAATATCAATAGGCAACCTTTTCAACATTGCCAAAGGGAGAACATTTAAAACCGACCAATTGTCAATGAGGACTTCTAGCAGCATATATCCCTTGCATCTTGTGGAAATATGGAGGGGTTTGCATGATCCCTGTAGAGTGTCCACAAGTTCTATATTTTGTACACATTTCTGCCCTTATTATTGTTGTTTTAAGCTCATTTAGGCATATTTAGGTGCATTGCATGCAAAATAACAGTATTTGCTCTTTTACCATGCTTTTGTTGAACATTCTATGTTTGATTAAGAAAAGATATTGTTTTGGCTTAGTTTTCATTTTCAGGTGCTATAGCTGTGTGAAGAAGGAGAGGACGTGAAAGTAGGGAGCAAAAGGAGTTGTACTGAATCAGTTCCAAAGTGCCGCCAAGGATGCCGCCGCAACAGCATTGCCTCTTTAGGCCTCAAAAATCTGCAAGACTGGGCTCATTGGACTCAGGTCGCTTTAGGCTTCAACCCAGTCTTGCAGTTTTTTGAAGCCTAAAGCGACCTGAAAAGCTGATTGAATAGGGATAAGTAAAGTGACTTATCTTTACTTGCTGGAGAAGGCAACGTCCAAAGAGTCCATATTCAAGTAAAAAAGGAGTCAACATTTAATGTAAAGTTACTTTAAGAACTCCTACTCCAAGGAGGACTTAAACTTAGGCCAAGCCCTATATATACCAATGCTTGTAAGGGTATAGGAGGAGAGATGAAGTGGGGGAGATAATCCTAGTCCAACTCTCCCATAGGGTTTAGGTTTTTGTATGTGAAGTAGTTGTGAGAAACGGTTGTAATAGTTTAAGTTGTGTTTTGCAATAAAATACTCTCAAGTTTGCTTAATTTATGTTCTTCACTTCTTCAATTAGTTTCAAAAGTCCTGTTGAAGAAATCCATTTGTCGGGCACGAGAGTGTCAAACTCACGAAAGAATTAAGCACGATCTCATCATGTCGAGGTGTTGACTAATTCATCTTAGACATAAGTTAGAATTTCAGCGGCTAAAAGGTACAACCAAACGTCGACAACTTGTGTTAGGTTTACGCTGAGATTGCTAGGTATTGCCTACATCACGTAGTGACAGAATCCTTGCCGAACTTGGAGTATCTGCCATACTTGCCGCCGGGACTTTTCTCTATTCCACCTGCCAAGACAACAAATGTTGCAAGCACAGAGTTCCGCTATGGCATTGAAAGTTTTCGCCACCTCAATCCGCCATTACCCGCCAAGGTAGCAGATCATGGCAGCGCAAAACACACTTAAGCTTTACAACACAGTCTACACAGTATTGAGCTACAACTACCTAGCCCAAATCCATCAACCTAATCTCTCTCTCTTCCTTTCTATCTTAAATTACTTGTGTTTTTATTTTTATGTTTTTCAATATTCATAATTTAATTGTGAAATTTACTATTTTCTTGTGCAAGAAACACTCATAGAAGCCGTTCCAATTCCTGTGGGAGACGATATCTTTTATACTATAACTTGACAGGAGTGTGCACTTGCGCTTATAAATAGAGAACACCAAAACACTCTACAATCCCTTCCCTCCGCAAGTATTTCTTCATCATTAAATGATATGAAATTATTAACAACAATATTATTGGCCGACATGTCCATCTTGTCAGTCGTGATCTCCTTCGATACAAATGTCTTGTTTAGAACTTTCAACAAGGCGTCCCGGTGACCCTCGGTACTCAGTAACAATGATAGCATAGAAATTCGGGCCGGAAGTTTATGTACCTGCTCCACCACATTGTACTCATTGTGCTTGAGTATTTTTAGAAACTCTTGGGCCTCTGATTCTTTCAATGGTATTTGAATTACTGGTGTTTTCTCTTGAAAGAAATCTTTTTCCCCTTCCTTGTCTTTTTTATTAGCAACCTTTCTCTACGCTGCATCTCTATCTTCGACTTCTGGTGCAAAATAGAGTCTTCCACTTCTTGTGAAATAGCCTACTTCATTGACAGGTTCTTCTTTTCTTTCCTCTTTAGCTGTTGAGCTCCTCGGGTCTGTTACTGTGTAAGCATAGTTCCAAGGAACTTGTCTATTGTCTTTATATGGGAATTGGACCGGTGCCTTTACAACCAATCGTGGGGTTACACCCTTAGCTGGTTCACTAACTCTTGCCTTGGTCTTGATCACCAAAGGTTTCATTCTTGTATAAATCTTTTTAGAGGATGATTCCTTTGACGCACACACTTCCATCTTTTGTTCTTCGGTTCCTTGCTCAAAAAATTCTAACTCTTGATTGTCAATTTTTTTCTTGCACTAACTGCTTAAACTCTAAGCAATTTTCAATTTTCAATTTATTCCGGCCTTCTAGTGGTTTGACAGAGAATTTCCTTTTTCTTCAGAATTTTCAAATGACAGCATGCCCGATTTCCTTAAATCATCTACCACCCTTTTGAATGCAGTGCAGTTCTCAATGGTATGCCCCTTTACTCCTGCATGGTATTCGCATTGGGCCTTCTCATCGTACCATGGCGGGTAAGCAGGTGAGAACGGAGGAACATGTCTTGGCAACACCATCTGTGATTTAACCAACTCAGCAAATAGCTCCAAATACGTCATTGGGATGGGAGAAATAGGGTCTTGAATTCCTCTGATATCTTCGCTCTCCTTTTGGGGCGTTTGCAACTGTCAGGGCTGCAACTGGGGTGTTGGGCTTGTTAAACACCACGCCTGTTGAATAGCTAGGGTTGTAGACATTATTAGCATTGACTTCATTATCTCTCTTCTTTTATGTCTTCTTTGTTTCTCCACTATCCAACTTTTCACTCTTCATATCTGCTAGGATTAGTTCTCTATTCATTAGCATGTCTACAAAGCTCTTCGTGGCATGATAGAGCGTGAGATCATAGAAAGGACCCTTTAGAGTTTCCACGAACATTGGGGTAATTTCATTTTCTAGCAGTGGCGGCTGTACTTGTGCTGATACATCCCTTCATCTTTGTGCGGACTGTCAGAAACTCTCATAATGCTTTTGCTCCATCCCTTGAAAGACTAAACGGGTTGGAACCATGTCTGAGATATGCTTGTATTGTTCACTGAAGGCTCTAGACAGATCTTTCCATGATTTGATATTTACCCGACTCAATTGCAAATACCAGCGCACAACTGATCCCACTAAGCTGTCTTGGAAGCAATGAATGAGCAGCTTATCATTGTCAAGGTAAATTGACATCTTTCTGCAATACATGGTTAAATGTGCTTATGGGCATGTGGTTCCATTGTATTTCTCAAAATCTGGGACCTTAAATTTTGGCGGAGCAACCACTCGGGTCCTTGGCATCCATTCCACCATGAGCAACTCTATCCTAGAAGGATTTGATCATGCCTTCTAACTTCTCATACCTGTCTTCCCATTTCTTCTCAGTCTTAACCCTATCAACAATTTCGTCGAGGTTAGGTACCTCGTAATTATTAGCTTTTCCATTTGGAATACGAGCAAAGGATTCATCAACGTGGATTGGGGTTTTGGCTTTGGCATCAACCTCATTCCCAAAGGTCATTCCAGGAAATCGTGGGATTGTACCGGTGTTTCCACCTTCTTCAACTGTATATAGATCCTTGAATCCTAGCATGGCAGCTATTGAACTGATTGTCCTTTGATGAACTGACTCAATTTGTTGTTTCAGGTCAGTCTCCATCTTCTCCAACTTGTCTTGAGAGCTCTTTTGGTTTGCCTCCAAAGCTGTCAACCTTTCTTCAGTGTCATGGCTCGGATTTGGGCACGTGTACCGTACTTGTGATTTGTTTTAGCTATTTTGAATATTCTGTCATTTTTATATTAACTTAGTTTTTGTCATGAATGAATGTATATATAGATAAATTCACAAAAACAGACAACAAAGCAAACAAAGTAGTGCAAATGCATGAATGCAGTCGAAGGGCCATTAATTCCATTGAGATTTTGCTCATAAAAGAAAACTCTTTATTGAATATAGAAATTCTTTATTACATCAAATAATTTTTCAATTTACAAATATTTTTCAACACGAACTCCTAACTCCTTAACTTCCTCTATAAGCCGCATAAGCCTCGCTCCAACTTCTCCAATAGGCCTAATGTAGCGGCGAAGAGCTACAACTTCAGTTGCCAACATTGTCACATGCCTGGCCACATCCTGGACTTGTGTCATCACCATCCTATCGAACTCATCTCATTCTCGGAACCTTCGGGCATTATCTCTAAGGCGAGTGAACCAATAATCATTTCCTCATTCAGTGACATCTTCAAGAACTAAGATCTTTGTTCTGTACTCTTGGAGAAGATTATCCATTTCTTCAACTCGCTCTTTCAGGAAGTCATTCTCGCTCAAACTAGCTTGGAGCTCCTCATAGGTCAGACCACTATGCAAGTTATCAAGCATCTGGTTTTGATCCTCTATCTTGGCCTCTAGATTTGCAGCAAAAACCTGACTTTGTTCCAATTTCTCACAAACTTCATTATAAGCTTTCTGCAACTCTTGCAAACGCACCTTGTTGTCGTGGACTTTCCTCTTCCATGCAGCCGTGTTTTCCTTCTCTTTCTTGCAGAGATGTTTGACATTCTTATTCTCCATTGCTTGTTTCCCTTTCTTTCCCTCTTCATTCCTTAAGAGCCTTCCGTCCATGGTCAGAGTTTTCAATTTTTTAGCAAATTTCAAGAATTAACCCCTTCTTGATATGGAATGATGCTCATGCAAAACAAACAAGAAAGGGAACAAAGCAAGAAAGGAAAAAAAATAAGCAGTCCAAAATAATTTGATTGTATAATAATTCTAGGCAGCCATTCCAACATTCCAGGACATGTCTCCACGAATTATTCTTGCAACTTTGACCAGACTCAAGACCCTAGGCTTTCCGCATATTGATGGGCATTTTACCCGACCCGGCCCCATCGGGTAGGATTTTTTCATAGAAAATTTGGGTTCAGTTCAGGTTGGGTTTTTTTAAAGGGTAAAGTCGGGTCGGGTTCGGGTTTAAGGTTGAAAAAATCCGACCCGACCCGACCCGGGACTAATAATGTAATTTTCCCTTAAATTTTTTTAGGGATATTCACAATAATGCTCACTCTTTATATATTTTTTACAATGAGGTCATTAAAATTACTTTTTTTTTACAATTAGGTTCCTAATATTTAATTTTTTTACAATTAGGTTCCTAAAATTTATTTTTTTTACAATTAAGTCCCTAAAATTTATTGTTTTTTAATAGGTCGGGTCGGGTTTTTTTCAAGTATGAGGTCAGGTCGGTTCGAATTTGAAGTATATATTTTCGGGTGGGGTTCGAGTGGGCCAAAAACCCGACCCGTGCCCATCTCTATTTCCGCATGGCTCTATTGTGGTCGGCTCTAGATTCTCAAACTTGGTTCGGTTCTAAAAGGGTACTCGAGCTATCCTTGATGTCCCCTACTAAGGGTAGCAAGGCTCTCGATTCTCACCCATCACAGGCTTCAAACGAATCAAGTACAACTCATGAGGACTCAACACCGATGCCTTCTCGAAGAATCAATATTCTTACGAAGACAAAAGGAATGAGTCTCGAAGGTACTTGGTAGGCTCATACGAAGAATCAATATCCTTACATGAGCAAAGTGTGTTCCCCTCACTTAAACGAACGGGACAAAGCTAGGGTATAGAGCTTGGAATTATGCTTAAATGAGTAAAATAGAATTATATTCATTAAACGGACAATAAATTGAACTTATTATGAACTTACAAATTCCATTAGTTTTTAAAAAAAAACCTTTTTGAAAACCATTTAAAATTAATTTGTGGCCTGACTCTCTTTTGTTTTTATTTAAAAAAACATGTCCCCAGCAGAGTCGCCAAGCTGTCGCAACCCTTTCGAGCTTTGACTTTTTGGAAAACTTAAAAAAACACAGAGTCGCCACCAATCTTTTTGAAAAAGTGTGATTGGATCACTTTAAAGTGGGGTTATTTGAATAAAATGTTTTATTTATTAAAATAACGATTTCGGTATGCGAAAACCAGAAAACATGTTCAGGGGTCAATTGGTACCTAATTGATTTCAAAAACGTTTTCAAAACTGGAATTTGCAAGTTCACGAAGGTTTGATTTTATTTGTCTGTTTAATGAATATCAATTTATTTTAACGACCTTTGTAACACCCCAATTTTGGGGCTAGATGTTGCGGATGTCGATTTTGATATTTGATGAGCTAGTTGACATTTTAAGGTTAGACCAGGAAAAACCCTCCCCGAGTATTCCTAAAAAGTTGGGAATAATTTCTAAAATTACTATTTATTATGTATAAGAGTTTTGTGAAAACAATTTTGGAAAAACAATTCTAGAAGGTTGAGATTTCAGTCTAGTGACCAAATCGCAAGTTTTCAAAAGTTGGTGGCCATTTTGTAAAATCAGCCAAAAAGGTGGTTCTAGTTTTTAATTAAACCCAAACCTATTTTAATAGGGTTTTAAAATAAAAAGAAAGACTTTTGAATCAACCCCATTTTCATTTTCACGTTAGTTTCCTAAGGCCAAGCGACCATTGTAGCCTTTTTCAATCCAAGGGATTACCCATCAAGGTTTTGGAGGTAAGACTTGATTTCACCTTGCCTTTCTTTAATTAAACTTCTTTTTGTTAGTCTTCTATCCAAATCAAATGGTTTACCTCTTTTGTTTTAAAAGTTCAAGGTTTGAAATAAAATGGTTTTTGGAAGATTTTCGTTCAAATGGATTAGGATGGGTTTTAGAATGTTTTTAAATGGTGTTTTGGTGTTTAAATGATGCATAAATGAAGGTAGGATCATAAGGAAACTGGAACTTGAAGTTTGAGTGGAGTTTGGTATGAAAAATCTTGGGGTTAAGCTTGATTTCGTGCTTTTAATGGCAGCAGTGAATTTAGCATGTTTAAGTTGCTGATTTTGATGTTAATAGATGAGTTTTTATGGTGGAAATGATGGGTAATGGGTGGGTTTGTCTTTTGGACGTTCTGGAAGTGATTTTGATGATTTTCGGTATTGGATTGTTGGGTATTTGAGAGTATTTGTTAGATTTCAGTGTTGCTGCAAGTTTGGAAGCTTATTTGGGTATTAATACTCTGTTTTAACTTGTTTAGAAACAGGGGATCCTAGTTTGGGAGCAAATCCGGGTGACCGTTAGCTAATTGTGGGTTTCAGGTTTTTGGAACGAATTTATCGATGAGTGGGAATGTTTTAAAGTATTTGGAAATGTTCAAAGATGATTTGGGGGGTAGATTGGGCTTGATAAGTCAATCTAAACTCAAGAGTAAGTGGTTTTTACACTTCACCATGTTTTCGATATTGTATGATGTGTTATAAAATTGTGGTAAGACTTGTGATTGATTTGTCTACTGTTTTTCCTACCTTTATTGTCTATGATATGTTGTGAGCATGCTTAGGTTGTTGTAAGATTGTAATATATATGTGTTGGTAAAGGCGTGCATGGTATGGAAATGTTGGTAAGAGTGAGATGTGGTAAGATGGGCTTTATAGCCACGTAAGTTTGGTAAGTTTAACCATTGTTAGAATATTGGCATAAGTTAGAATCTTTACCGGATATAGTTGATCAAACAACTAGGATTAATGTGCACATGTAAGACTTGTAAGATAAAATTCGCATGTGTGTAAGACAAATTCGGCCGTGTCAGACAAATTTATATGTGTAAGATTAGCTTGGGCGCGGTGATTGAGTTTACTCTTATCGACGTCCTGTAAGACTTGTAAGATTGTAAGAAATTTGTATATTCGGGTATTATTGTTAATTATGCCAATATGCTACTCTTCTCCTTTATATGACTTTGTTATAATATTGTAAGATGGAGCAAGGTTTGGTAAGGCCTTGTAAGAGTAACTTGTGCTTTTGTAAGAATGGGTGAATGGTAAGATGATCTTGTTGGTTAGTACGTTGTTGTAATATCTTGTTTTTATGTTTATTTTGTAGTTTGACCTCTTATGCAAGTGTGGATCTTTGTTTGCATCGTCCTTGTTTAATCTTAGGGTTGAAATGATCTTGTTTGATGTTGTTAAGTTATTTTGCCTTGGAAATGCATGTTTTGTTGATGCTTTGTTGTTGGTATGTGGTTGGAATGGTTTCGGTAAGCTTCGGAAGTGCCCAAGACCCTTTTTGAACCAAGCTGTGCACATGGGTTCTGAAACAGGCTCGACCGTATCGAAACATGCATGAATTTTGCCTAGCTGTTTCGAAACGCCCCTTGGTGTTTCAGAACGGTTTACCTCTGGAAAATCTAGTTTTGAAACCCTGTTTCAAAACGGGCAGTAGCGTTTCGAAATGCCTGGTAGTTAATCTAGTTAAAGGCATCTCCTAAGTTCTCTTTTCTTGCATTTTGGTCCCTAGTCGATGTTTTATCAAATGTATGAGTTTGGATGATCGTTTCATGCTGCATTTTGGCATATGTGTATGAAAACTGACTAATTCCAAGATGGTAACCTTAATTTCATATTAGCTCCTTATCTTATGCTAAAATTGCATTATGGTCCTTGTATGCTTGTTTGTCGATTCAAGGTTTGTTTATTCGTGCTTTTATCCACTGCGAGTGTTCCTCACCTAAGTTTTATAAGTGCATCTAGAAAAGGTAATTTTAGGGTTGCTAATTGAAGAGAAATCTTCAGGTCTTTCTTCGGTTAGTCCCGTGTGACCACCTTAGGTTGGTCTGGTGGCTAGGCCGGGCTGAGGGGGTTACATTTGGTGGTATTAGAGCCAGGTTATGCATCTTTTGGGAAGGTAAGTGAGATAAGTTGATGTGTTTGCTTGATTTTTGGGTGATTTATCCGTTGGTTGCCTTGTACAGTGGTTATTTTGCCATGATTGGTTGATAGCATGATCTGTTGCTATGTTGTTATCGTTGGCTAGAAGTTTGCTAAGCAACCCATTGCTAGGTATTATTGTAAGAAAATGGTTTTGGATAAATACTTGAGCAATTTGGACCCTTGCCCTTGCTGACCCAAACTTTTGTGTTATTGTTGTTGTTAGATTGCTTTTGTTTGTTGCTATGGCGAGACCCCAAGGCAGGCCTAAAGTGGTTCGTCAGGAACCACAGACTGCAACTCATGCTATTGAGGATCATGTCAAGGCTCATGCTGAGGAGCCAGTTGTTGAGGAGGAGTTGCCCCCACCTCCGATGGGAGGATGCGAGGCTGGAGTTGAGGGTGTAGTACCACTAGATGGCCAGAGTCATGCCAGGATTGATTTAGCTCAGTTAGTTTAGATTATTATCGGTGCCTTTCAGGCAGCTATGATCGGTATGGGAGTTGTTGTACCACCTCAGGGTGCGGGAACTGGTTTGCCCCTGGAGATACTCCGTAGACTGGGCGGAGTTAAGTTTCGTGGATTGTTGCCTGAGCGGTCAAAGGCATGGCTAGAGAGTACCAAGCGTATATTAGGTCATATGGAGTGCTCAGACACTCGGAAGCTTGGTTGTATCGTTTCTCTGCTTTAGGGAGATGCGTATTTCTGATGGACTACGACTACAACTGGTATGTCTGAGGGTGAGATCACTTGGGAGTTCTTCAGATCTGCATTTCGTAAGAAATACTTGGGTCCACGGTTATTAGATGAGAAGAAGAGAGAGTTTATGGCTCTCGTTCAAGGCAGTATGTCTGTATATGATTATGAGATACAATTTGTACGGTTGAGTCAGTATGCTCCTGAATTAGTGCCTAATGAGAAGAAAAGATGTGAGCTCTTCCGTTATGGTTTGGTAAATGATGTGAAAACTTACATGTTAGTCGTTGACTACATGGATTTTGATGTTTTGGTTAGCCGAGCCAAAGACATCGAGAAAAACATGGGTTTGTCTTCTTGCGCTAGTGGTTCTAGCTCAGGGAAGAGGCACAACCAGTGGGACAGAGGTGATGCCAAGAGGCACAAGGATAATAGACATCATTATGATCATAGGCATGGGAGTGGTAACCCAGGTCGTGGCCATCAGGGCCAAGAAGTTGTTGCTTGTACTCCAGAATGTGCTAGATGCGAGAGACATCATGCATGTGAGTGTTGGGGTGTTCCTGGTACATGTTAAAACTGTGGATCTCGCGATCATTTGAGGCGTAACTGTCCTCAGTCGGTTAGGGTAGTCGATCATCAGAGAGGTCGTGGGAGCGGTCGAGGTAACTTCCAACCGAGGATTGAGGCTCTGAGGAACGTAGCTTTTTGTTGTTGCAGTCCAGCCAGAGGGTGGTGGACCATATAGGGTGTATGCCCATAGAGAGTCCGGGAATGACACAGATGTTATTGCAGGTAATTTTATGTTACAGTCTATGTCATTGCTTTCCTTGGTTGATTCTGGTTCTACACATTCATATATTCTGAGTGAGCATGTGAAATTATTGGATATCCATGTAGAGATATTAGATGTAGGAATGCATGTGACTAGCTCTTTTGGTGAGACTTTTGTGGTTAGACAGATGTATATGAGGTGTCCGTTGATGATTCAAGGTTATGTATTTTCGGTTGATATGATGGAGTTACCGTTCTACGGTTTTGATGTTATTTTGGGAATGGATTGGCTTGTTGAGCATAGAGCTAGGGTGGACTTTGAGACAAAAAGGATTACATTGAAGCTTGCGGATGACCATGAGGTAGTTATAGTAGGCGAGAATATTAGGTTCTTGTCGAATGTTGTTTCAGCTCTAGAGGCTCATAGGTTGATGAGCTTTGGTTGTCAGGCATATTTGGCCTATGTGTTGAATCCTAACATGAGTGAGGTCAGACCAAAGGACATTAGGACAATTTGTGATTTTCCAGAGGTATTTCTAGAAGAATTGCATGGTTTGCCTCCTGATAGAGAAGTAGAGTTTGCTATTGAGACCATCTCTGATTCTGCTCCGGTATCGATTGCTCCGTATCGTATGGCTCCAAAAGAATTGAAAGAGTTGAAGAAGCAACTTCAGGAGTTGTTAGACCGTGGTTTCATTAGGCCCAATATTTCGCCGTAGGGTGCTCCAGTATTGTTTGTAAAGAAAAAAAAGATGGTAGTATGAGAATGTGCATCGACTATAGGCAACTGAATAAGCTAACAGTAAAGAACAAGTACCCTTTGCCGTGTATTGATGATTTATTTGATCAGTTGAGAGGGGCATCAGTATTTTCGAAGATTGATTTGAGATCAGGGTATTACCAGTTGAAGGTGAAAGACGTTGATGTGCAGAAGACAACTTTCAGGACTAGGTATGGACATTATGAATTTCTGGTAATTCCATTTGGGTTAACTAATGCACCATCAGCTTTCATAGATATGATGAATGGGGTGTTTCATGATTGCTTGGATCGGTTTGTAGTGGTATTTATTGACGACATTCTTGTGTATTCACGGTCCGAGGAAGAACATGATGAGCATTTGTGGTTAGTGCTAAAGATATTGTTAAGTAATCAACTTTATGCCAAGTTGAGCAACTGTGAATTTTGGATCAGGGAAGTTGTATTTCTTGGCCATGTTGTGTCAGTCGAAGGGATTAGAGTTGATCCTAAGAAAATAGAAGCTATTGTAGAATGGAAACAACCGAAACCCGTAACTAAAATTCGAAGTTTTCTAGGCTTAGATGGATACTATAAGAGATTTCTTGATTGTTTCTCTAAGGTGGTTGCCCCGTTGACAAAATTGTTGCAAAAGGGTGTTAGATTTGAGTGGACAGATGCAAGACAACAAGCCTTTGAGAAATTGAAGGAAGCCTTGACTAATGCTCCAGTTTTAGTTCAGTTAGTGTTAGGGAAAGAGTTTGTAATCTACAGCGATGCTTCGTATGTTGGCTTAGGTTGTGTCTTGATGCAAGAAGGAAGAGTTGTTGCTTATGCTTCTAGGCAACTGAAGGTGCATGAGAAGAACTACCCCTCACATGACATAGAGTTGGTCGCAGTTGTGTTTGCATTGAAGATTTGGCGACATTATTTGTATGGTGAGAAGTGCACAATTTACACAGATCACGAGAGCTTGAAGTATTTGATGACACGAAAAGAATTGAATTTGAGACATCGAAGGTGGGTGGAATTACTTAAAGACTGTGATCTTACCATTGAGTACTATCCGGGTAAAGTAAATGTAGTAGCTGATGCTTTGAGCAGAAAAGTAGCAGTTGAATTGCGAGCTATGTTTGCTAGATTAAGTGTGTCAGGGGATAGTGGCTTAGTGACTGAATTGCAAGTGAAGCCTTGTTTAATTCAATTGATCCGTGAGAAACAGTTGCGAAACAGATCTTTGGCTGCTCATGTACAAGACATTGCGGAAGGTAAACTAACTGATTTTTGTTTCAGTGATGATGGGATTTTGTGTTTCAAGAACAAGGTAGTTGTTCCGGAAGATAGTGAGTTGAGACGCACCATTTTGACTGAAGCACATTGTAGTCCGTTTACTATGCATCCGGGTAGTACAAAGATGTATCGTGATCTGAAAAATGGGTACTTCTGGATTGGTTTGAAGAAGAACGTTGCCGAATTTGTAAGTAAGTGCATGGTATGTCAGAGAGTGAAAGCGGAACATCAGGTTCCATCAGGGTTGTTGCAACCGTTGAGGATTCCTGAATGGAAGTGGGAAAGAATCACCATGGACTTTGTAACAGGTTTTCCCTTATCACCTTCTAAGAAGAATTCAGTTTGGGTGATAGTTGATCGATTTACAAAATGTGCTCATTTCTTGTATGTTCATACTACATACTCTTTAGATAAATTGGCTGAATTATATATTCGTGAGATTGTGAGACTGCATGGTGTCCCGAAGTCGATTGTGTCTGATAGAGATGCAAGGTTTACAGCTAGATTTTGGGATTGTTTGCATAATGCTTTGGGTTCTTGTTTGAATTTTAGCACATATTATCATCCTCAGTCGGATGGTCAGTCAGAACGGGTGATTCAGATTTTGGAAGACATGTTGAGATGTTGTATCATTGATTTTCAGGGCTTATGGGAGAAGCATCTACCATTAGTAGATCTTGTGTATAATAACAGTTATCAGTCGAGTATTCAGATGGGTCCTTATGAGGCTTTGTATGGTAGGATATGTAGAAAACCTATATGTTGGGCTGAAGCCGGTCAGAGGTTGGTAGCGATGCTGGAAATTTTGAAGGGTACTACCGAGAAAGTGAAACTAATTTGTGATCGTTTGAAGGCGGCTACGGATAGACAGAAATCTTATGCTTACTTGGAGAAAAGAGGTCGAGTATATGGTGGGAGATAGAGTATTCTTGAAAGTTTTGCCATGGAAGAAAGTGATGAGGTTTGATAGAAAATAGAAATTGAGTCTGAGGTTTATCGGTACGTATGAGATAGTCGAGAGGATTGGACTGGTTGCTTACAGACTGAGGTTGCCTTTTGAACTTGAGAAGATTCACGATGTGTTCCATGTTTCTATGCTTCGAAAGTATCAGTCAGATCTGTCGCACGTTATGCCCGTGGAAGAGATTTTGTTGAATCCAGATTTGTCCTACGATGTGGAACCAGTTGAGATCCTAGAATTTGATAGCAAAGTGTTGTGTGGTAGAGCTATTGACCTTGTTAAGGTAAGGTGGCTACATCGCGGTGTTGAAGAAGCCACTTGGGAGAGAATGGATGACATGAAGAAACAGTTTCCACATCTTTTCCCGTCAGGTAAATTTCGAGGATGAAATTTCTTAAGTAAGGGAGAGTTGTAACACCCCAAATTTAGGGCTAGATGTTACAAATATGGATTTTGATATTTGATGAGCTAGATGACATTTTGGCGTTAGACCAGGGAAAACCCTCTCCGGGTATTCCTAAAAATTTGGGAATAATTTCTAAAATTACTATTTATTATGTATAAGAGTTTTGTGAAAACAGTTTTGGAAAATCAATTCTAGAAGGTTGAGATTTCGGTCTAGTGACCAAATCGTAAGTTTTCAAAAGTTGGTGGCCATTTTGTAAAATCAGCCAAAAAGGTGATTCTAGTTTTTAATTAAACCCAAACCTATTTTAATAGGGTTTCAAAAAAAGACTTTTGAATCAACCCCATTTTCATTTTCACGTTAGTTTCCTAAAGTCAAGCCACCATTGTAGCCTTTTTCAATCCAAGGGATTACCCATCAAGATTTTGGAGTTAGGACTTGATTTCACCTTGCCTTTCTTTAATTAAACTTCTTTTTGTTAGTCTTCTATCAAAATCAAATGGTTTACCTCTTTTTTTTAAAGTTCAAGGTTTGAAATAAAATGGTTTTTGGAAGATTTTTGTTCAAATGGCTTAGGCTGGGTTTTAGAATGTTTTTAAATGGTGTTTTGGTGTTTAAATGATGCTTAAATGAAGGTAGGACCATAAGGAAACTGAAACTTGAAGTTTGAGTGGAGTTTGGTATGAAAAATCTTGGGGTTAAGCTTGATTTCGGGCTTTAATGGTAGCAGTGAATTTAGTATGTTTTAAGTTGCTGATTTTGATGTTAATAGATGAGTTTTTGATAGTGGAAATGATGGGTAATGGTTGGGTTTGTTTTTGGACGTTCTGGAAGTGATTTTGATGATTTTCGGTATTGGGTTGTTGGGTATTTGAGAGTATTTGTTGGATTTCAGTGTTGCTACAAGTTTGGAAGCTTATTTGGGTATTAATACTATGTTTTAACTTGTTTAGAAATAGGAGATCCTAGTTTGGGAGCAAATCCGGGTGACCGTTAGCTAATTGTGGGTTTCGGCTTTTTGAAACGAGTTTATTGGTGAGTGGGTATGTTTTAAAGTATTTAGAAATGTTCAAAGATGATTTTAGGGGTTTAGATTGGGCTTGATAAGCCAATCTAAACTCAAGAGTAAGTGGTTTTTTACACTTCACCACGCTTTCGATATTATATGATGTGTTATAAAATTGTGGTAAGACTTGTGATTGATTTGTCTACTGTTTTTCCTACCTTTATTGTCTATGATATGTTGTGAGCATGCTTAGGTTGTTGTTGTAAGATTGTAATATATATGTGTTGGTAAAGGCATGCTTGGTATGGAAATGTTGGTAAGAGTGATATGTGGTAAGATGGGCTTGATAGCCATGTGATTTTGGTAAGTTTGACCATTGTTAGAATATTGGCATAAGTTAGAATCTTTATCGGATATAGTTGATCGATCAACTAGGATTAATGTGCACATGTAAGACTTCTAAGACAAAATCCACATGCGTGTAAGATAAATTCGTACGTGTAAGAAAATTCGCCCGAGTTAGACAAATTCGTAAGTGTAAGATTAGCTTGGGCGCGTTGATTGAGTTTACTCTTATCGACGTTCTGTAAGACTTGTAAGATTGTAAGAAATCCGTATATCCGGGTATTGTTGTTAATTATGCAAATATGCTACTCTTCTCCTTTGTAAGACTTTTTTATATTATGGTAAGATGGAGCAAGGTTTGGTAAGGCCTTGTAAGAGTAAGTTGTGCTTTTGTAAGAATGGGTGAATGGTAAGATGATCTTGTTGGTTAGAACGTTGTTGTAAGATGTTGTATGCACATTTTAGTTTGGTAAAGGTTTTGGTTTTCTAAACTCTAATTGGTTTTAAAACTGTATTGTTGTTGTTTAGTTTTGAGCTTTGCTCATTAAGCTTAAATGCTTACGCTCTCTTTTCCATCAATGCAGACCGTTAGAGTTCTGGGCATCAAGCAAGCAAGGGGAGCGAGGCCAATTTCCACTTTGGCTCAAGTATGATTTTCTAAGTTTTTAATAATACTACTAAAAATGGGGATGCTATGTTTATGTTTGGAGACTTAATGTTTTGTGGATGTATGGTTTGAGGCAAGTTTGTTATGATCTTATGAAGTTGTGTGAAGTATGGTTTTATTGTTTTTATGTTTATTTTGTAGTTTGACCTCTTAGGCAAGTGTGGATCTTTGTTTGCATCGTCCTTGTTTAATCTTGGGGTTGAAATGATCTTATTTGATGTTGTTAAGTTCTTTTGCCTTGGAAATGTATGTTTTGTTGATCCTTTGTTGTTGGTATGTGGTTGGAATGGTTTTGGTGAGCTTCAGAACTGCCTAATACCCTTTTTGAACCAAGCTGTGCACATGGGTTCTAAAATGGGCTCGACCGTATCGAAACGAGCATTAATTTTGCCTAGTTGTTTCGAAACGCCCATTGGTGTTTCGGAACAGTTTGCCTTTGGAAAATTTGGTTTTGAAACCCTATTTTGAAACGGGCGGTAGTGTTTCGAAACGCCTGGCAGTTAATCTAGTTAAAGGCATCTCCTAAGTTCTCTTTTCTTGCATTTTGGTCCCCGGTTGATGTTTTATCAAATATATGAGTTTGGACGATCATTTCATGCTGCATTTTGGCATATGTGTATAAAAACTGACTAACTTCAAGATGGTAACCTTAATTTCATATTAGGTCCCTATCGTATGCTAGAATTGCATTTTGGTCCCTGTATGCTTTTTTGTCGGTTCAAGGTTTGTTTCTTCGTGCTTTTATCAGCTGCGGGTGTTCCTCACCTATGTTTTATAAGTGCATCTAGAAATGATAATTTTAAAAGCTTGTTCCTCTTTTAGGGTTGCAAATCGAAGAAAAAAATCGGGTCTTTCTTCGATTAGTCCCGTGTGACCACATTAGGTCGGTCTGGTGGCTAAACCGAGCTGAGGGGATTACAGCCTTATCGCCCGGGAAATAAACTTTAATCACCGCCAACATTTCTGGCGCTAACTCGTCATTCCTGTTTGATAAAACATCGCATTAAATTAATTTCACTTTTCAAGCAACAAGGAATTTTGGTGTGTTGAACATTTTTTATTTATTCTAAATTAAAATTTACTCTAAGAATCTAAATCTTTTATTCCTAATTAGGAGGTTTGATTTTATTAAGTGTTTTTTATTCTTTGTGTAGAAAATTTTTCCACAAACAAGTCTCTAATCTAAGCTTGAGGAACATAGTCCTAAGGTTAAACATGTCTCTAAAAGGCAAACAAGACTATCAAAGCAAACTCGAAACTTTTCTGATTTTTCCTTTATTTTTATTGAAGAGGATTTTTATTCTTTTATTCATTTTCTTGTTTTAAATTTAAACCTTTCTTTTTTATTTTTACTTTTTAGTCTTCTTTACTTTTTTAAGATAAACTTTAAACATTTTTTATTTTTTTAACTTTATCATTTTCCTTTTTTAAATGAAGAATTATTTATTTATTTTTTAAAAAAATATTCTTTTTTATAAATTTTTTAAATTTATTTTTAGTCGAGTCAATATCTTTATTGTCACTTCAAAAAAATGAATTAAATGATGAAAAGATATTTTTATTATTACTTGGAAAATATTTTTATAGACAAATAATTTTTTTATATTTTTTCCTTTTTTAAAAAATTCCTTTAAAAAGTAATTAAAAAAGAAAGTAAAGAAAAGCATTAATCTTTTTTAAGTTGAATTCAAAAATGGGTCCATGTAAACTATTCTTTTAGAGCACTACAAAATTTAAGGATTGGTTTTTTAGCCCAAAAAACACCTTTTTAAATTTTTTTCCATCATGAAAGATTAAACTCCAAAAAAAGAGTGTTCTTGGTGTTCTTCAAAATGAAGGACACCGTTTTTTATCTTTAACCAAAAATTCTATAAAAAAGGGATCTAAAAGTGTTTTTGATTCGAACAAAACAAATTAGAAACATTCATATTGAACTACCAACAATCTAACGTAAAAACGAATTTAAAAACGATGCAAACGAATAATTAAAGTAAAATCCTACCAAGAATGGAGGAAACAAAGCTTGAACTTCAAGAACACTTGATTAGATTCAACTAAAAATTCTCTTTCGAATTACAATGCTTCCTCGGATGCTTCTTCCACAACCAAATTTAAACTTCACAATGATTTTCGGATGAATTTGAGAGTGAGTATGTATGAGTATTTGAGTGTGTGTTGAACAGAGGGGTTTTGGGGGGGGTTAAATAGTGCTCTAAATCCGAATTCACAATGAAAATAATGGATTTTCATCCCTAAATCGAGCCATTATCAGACAAAGATCTTGATTCTTGCATGCTTATAAAAAATCTAGATTAAAGTGCTCGGATTTTGGATCTTTGGATGAAATTTCTCCTAATTTTGAGTTGGGGTTTTAACCCCTTTTTCACCTCATTTTGTAGGCGAAGGACTACAAACGGAACTGGCGTTGACGGTGCTATGACAGCGGCAACGAGAGGAGTCAGCTGGCGGCTTCGGCCGTAATGCCCGAGTTTAGGGCCCGGGAGATATTCGGGTTTGGTTAAGCCGGTTCAGTTTAAGCTAATTCTGGGGAAAACAATTTAAATGAACAAATTTTAAAGCTTTTGAAGAAAAGAAAATTTTAAAGGGGTTTTTGGTAAATTGGGTAACAAATATGTTTTTGGAAATAGATTTTAAATTAAAATAAATATTATATTTCATAACTACCCATCTCTTCTTCTTCCCCAAAACCATTTCATGTCATTTTTCTTCCCTCCATCAAACCTCCACCATTTTTGAAGACTCGTCAAGGTAAGTGCTTTGTTCCTAACATTCCTTCACATTCCCTTATTTTCTAACTACTTCCTTTCAAAACTTTGAAAGATTTCTCAAAGTTCTTCCTTTTAGGAGATAATGGGTTTTTGAAGGGTTTAAGAAAAGTGGTTCAAAGCAGTGTTTTGTGTGAGTTATAAACCATATTTTGGGTGTAAAATGATGTTAAGATAATGGGTTTATTAAGAAATCTCGGAATTTGGAAAATGGGTAATTTTTGGATAAGGGATGTTTGTGTTTTTGGCTTGGAAATGGTGGGGAAGGACTTCCAATGTTTTGATGGTGTTGGGTTGATGTTTTCGGGGCATTTGAACATGTTTTGAATGTTAGATTGATGAAATTATGGCTGATTTATGGTTAGAGTAGAAATGAGGACGGTTTTGGTTTGTTTCGGATACGAATCGGAAACTTGTTGTTGTCGGGTTTTGATATGATTGATTTCAGTGGGTTTGATTGTTGAAAAGTGTTTTAACTCCTTGTTTTGATTTGGGTAGAAGCAGCGGATAAAGATTCGGGTTCTTCGGACGCTACACCGGGAGTTTGAGAAGCTTGAAGGTGGACCGTTAGCAAGTTTTGGAATTGTGCTGGTGAGTGGTAATGTTTTGAAGCTTTGAAATGTTTCAAAGAGGTTTTCTTGGGGTTTCCGTGGAGCCTTAGGGGCCAACCTAAACCCAAGTGTAAGTTTAACTAATTTTGCCTTGTTTCGTTAAGTGTTGGTGCTTGTGATTATACATGTTGTTGGGTGAAATATGATTTGCTTTTACCTCATTTTTAATGTTGTTATGATGGTGTTCTTGTTGTCAAAGCCTCACGTGATGGTTAATGGGAAGTGTGTTGTTGAATAAAGTGATGTGTAGTCCCACCGAAGGTGACTAGTAGATGAGTACGGTGATGTGTAGTCCCACCAAAAATATGCTAGTCATTGTGAACGGTGATGTGTAGTCCCACTAGGAATGGTTGTGCATGTGCATACCATGAATTTGTTCTTATGCTTTCGGTTTAATATAATTCCTTTCCAAATGGTTTTGTCTTTAAACTAGATATATGTTTTGAAACTACATTGTTGATGTTGTAATTTCGAGCTTCACTCACTAAGCTTTTAAGCTTACGCTCTCTTTTCCAACAATGCAGATCCTTAGTGGCTACGGGAGGCAAGTGGGGCAAAGGAGAAACCTTGGAGTTCATTTGCTAGCTCAAGTACGGTTTTTATGGTTGTAATAATACTTAGGCAATGGGAATGCTAGACTTTTATGTTGGGGAATTGGTGTCCAAGCTCCTATGTGGTTGTTATTGTTGTTAACATGTTTTAAAAGTTAAAGTATGCCATGGTTTGTCTTTTGACCTCTTTATGAATGCCAAGCATGAATGTTTCCTTCAGTCAATTATGTCATGTTGAATCTTATCGTTTTGATTGTGTATCTTGTTTAAAATGAATGCTCATGGATGTCTTAAGTCGTGAATGTGGTTAGGGGTCGTTTAATATGCTTGCTTGGAGAGTTTATGTTAGTCCCCTTGTGCTTAAATCTGCAAAATTATGTCTTTCTGTGCAGGGCGTATTGATACGCTCAAGGGCAGTATCGATACGGTCCCCTGTTTTAAGCCTATCGTATCGATACGCGGGGGAGTATCGATACCTGCTTTGTTCTCTGGAAATCTGAGATTTTGACGAGAAATTAGGGTATCAGTACGGGCCTTAAGTGTATCGATACGATCCTGATGTTGACTTTGGGGAACTTGACCTTTGAGGTCGTATCGATAACAGCATGTAGGGTATCGATACGATCTCCTAGAGTTGACCTTGGGAAGTTTGACCGTTGA
Organism: Hibiscus trionum; assembly: GCA_030270665.1. Taxonomy (NCBI): domain Eukaryota; kingdom Viridiplantae; phylum Streptophyta; class Magnoliopsida; order Malvales; family Malvaceae; genus Hibiscus; species Hibiscus trionum. The sequence goes on along the minus strand of BSYR01000025.1, from coordinate 3,877,033 downwards.
AGGCGTATCGATACGAACCTTAGGTTTATCGATACAGCCTGAAGTAAAATAGCTAAAAGTTATCTTTTAATGTCTATATTGCTTGGTTCATATTCGTGTTTGCTTTTCCGATGTTTGCCTTCTCACATAGGATCATATATGGCATTTAGAAAAGATTAATTTAAAAGAAAATATTTAAGGTTGCTAATCGAAATGAAGCCTTAACGGGTTTCTTTTCGGTTTTCCCCGCGTAACCCATGTGATTCGGTCTGATGGCTAGGCCGGGTCAATGGGGTTAAATTTGGTGGTATCAGAGCCGGGTTTCGAGGTCTCCTGGGAAGGTAAGTCAGGTAAGTTGATTTGTTTTGTTTGTTCGTTGTTGCACGGTTGTGTGAAAGCATGATTTCTCGTTCTTGTTGTTGATTGAAGAGTAGTCGAGCGTCCCCATTGCTAATTATTGTTATTGGAAAATGGTTTTGGTTAAAAGAGCTTGAGCACTTGGATCCTTGCCCTTGATGACCCAATGTTTTCTTGCGTGTTATGTTTGTTGTTTTAGATTGTATCTTCTTTATGGTGAGACCGAGAGGACGGCCTAGAGCGGGTGACTAGGCACCCGGGGATGTGCCTCATGTTTCTCCTGCTCCCGATGGTAATGGGGTGAATGTCGGAGGTAATGTACCTCAGGCTGGTGCGAATGTTGGAGGTGATGGTAATGGACCTCAGGTTGGCCAAGGTCAAGCTGGCGCAGACAAGACTCATTTGATTCAGACCATAGCTGAGGCTTTTCAGACAGCTTTAGCCGGCATACATGCTGCAGCACCACCTCAGGGTGCGGGGACTGGTTTACCCTTTGAGAGACTTTGTAGTTTGGGCGGGGTCGAGTTCTGTGGTTTGACTCCCGAGGGTTCAGAGGCTTGGCTTGAGAGCGCTACAGGAATATTAGGTCAGATGGAGTGCTCAGACACTCGTAAGTTGGGTTGTGTTGTCTCTTTGCTTCAGAGAGATGCGTATGCTTGGTGGACTACGGTTATTTCGAGTATACTTGAGGTGTATGTCACTTGAGAATTATTCAGAACAGTCTTCAAAAAGAAGTACCTTGGATCCCGATATCATGATGAAAAAGAACAGAGAATTTATGGCTTTGGTTTAGGGTGGTAAGACGGTGTCAGAGTATGAGGTCCAGTTTGTAAGGTTTAGCCAATATGCTCCCGATTTGGTTCCAAATGAGAGAGAACGGTGTGAGCGTTTCCGTTACAGTTTGACTAGGGATGTGAAGACTTATATGCTTGCTTCTGATTACACCGAGTTCGATGTTTTGGTTTCCAGGGCCAAAGATATTGAGCAGAGTTTGGGCTTGAACGCTCGTGCTAGTGGGTCCAATTCGGGGAAACAGCGTGCGGATTGGGACAGAGAGCATGCCAAGAGGCACAAGGATAGGAGATATCATCTTGACTCGAGACATAGGGGCGGTAACCATGGATGTGGCCATTAGGGCCAAGGAGCTATTGTTCACACTCCCGAGTGCACTAGGTGTGGAAGAAGCCATCCGGGCGAGTGTATGGGCACCTTTAGGGTATGTTGGAACTGTAGTTCACAAGATCATTTGAGGCGTAACTATCCTCACCCGGCAGGGGGCGGACAGGCCCCAGTTCGAGGTTTTGAGCAACAGAGAGGTCACAGGATCGGTCGAGGTAACTTTTAGCCAAGGAATGATGGACAGAGAAATGTAGCTCATGTGGTAGCAGTTCAGCCCGAGGGTGGAGGACCGACTAGGGTGTATTCACAACGAGAGGCTGGGAATGACACAGATGTCATCACATGTAATTTCTTGTTACGGTCTTTATCCTTGCTTTCGTTGATAGATTCGGGTTCAACACATTCATATATTTTGGGTGAGCATGCAAGATCTTTAGATTTACGGTATGAGTGGTTAGAGGTAGGTGTGAATGTTACTAGTTCTTTCGGTGAGACCGTGGTAGTTAGGAAAATGTACATGAGGTGTCCTTTGATGGTCCATGGTCATGTGTTTCCGGTCAATATGATGGAATTGTCGCTCTATGGTTTTGATGTGATTTTGGGCATGGATTGGCTCGTAAAGCATAGACCTGGGGTAGACTTTGAGACCAAGAGAGTTTCCTTGAGACTTGAGGATGATTATGAGGTTGTAGTAGTTGGCGAGAACATTAAGTTCTTGTCCAATGTTGTTTCTTCTTTAGAAGCTCAGAGATTGATGGATTTGGGTTGCCAAGCGTATTTGGCCTATGTGATGAATCCGAATATGATTGAAGTTAGACCGCAAGACATCATAACAGTTTGTGACTTTCTGAGTGTCTTTCCAGAAGAGTTGTCGGGTTTGCCTCCAGGTAGGAATGTTGAGTTTGCTATTGAGACGTATTCAGATTCTCCGTATCCATTGCTCCGTACAAAATGACACCTAAAGAGTTGAAAACACAGCTTCAAGAACTGTCAGATGGAGGTTTCATTAGGCCTAGTATTTCTCTGTGGGGTGCTACGGTCTTGTTTGTGAAGAAAAATGATGGCAGTATGAGGATGTGCATAGATTATAGGTAATTGAACAAGGTAACAGTAAAGAACAAGTATCCCTTACCGCGAATCGACGATTTGCTTGATCAGTTGAGAGGTGTTACAGTATTTTCGAAGATTGATTTGAGATCCAGTTATTATTAGTTGAAGGTGAAGGATGGGGATATACCGAAGACAGCCTCTCGTACACTGTATGGACACTACGAGTTCTTGGTAATGCCTTTCGGTTTGACTAATGCCTCATCTGCATTTATGGACATGATGAACAGAGTGTTTCATGAGTTTTTGGATAGATTTGTAGTAGTGTTCATAGATGATATTTTAGTGTACTCCAGGACCGAGGAAGAACATGATGAGCATTTACGATTAGTACTTCAGACCTTGCATGAAAATCAGTTGTATGCCAAGTTTAGTAAATGTGAGTTTTGGATTAGAGAAGTAGTCTTTCTAAGTCAAGTGATCTCGGCTGATGGGATTAGTGTGGATCCCAAGAAGATAGAAGCAATAGTCAGTTGGAAACAACCGAAGTCAATGACCGAAATCCGTAATTTCCTAGGGTTGGCGAGGTATTACCGAAGGTTTGTTGAGGGATTCTCGAAGATTGCGGCACCTTTGACTAAATTGCTTTAGAAAAATGTTTCTTATGAGTGAACAGACGCAAGACAGCAAGCGTTTGAAAAGTTAAAGAAAACATTGACAGAAGCTCCTATTTTGATTCAGCCTGAACTAGGGAAAGATTTTGTAATCTTCAGTGATGCATCGTATGTAGGTTTAGGTTGTGTGCTTATGCAAAAAGAAAGAGTTGTAGATTATGCCTCGAGACAGTTGAAGGTTCACGAGAAGAATTACCCCACTCAGGACATAGAGTTAGTTGTTTTAGTCTCTGCTTTGAAGATTTGGAGACACCATATTTATGGTGAGAAATGCACAGTCTACATTGACCAAAAGAGTTTGAAATATTTGATGACTCAGAGAGAGTTGAGTCTTAGGCAGCATAGGTGTTTAGAGCTTCTTAAAGACTATGACCTCACAATAGAGTACCATTCGGGTAAAGCAAACGTAGTGGCCGATGCTTTGAGTAGAAAAGTGGTAGTTGAGTTGCGAGCTATGTTTGCTAGATTGAGTGTGTCACAGGATGGCGGTTTGATAGCCGAGCTACAGGTTAAACCTTCGTTAGTTCAGTTGATCCGAGAGAAATAATTGCAAGACAGGTCCTTGGCACCTCACGTGCAAGATATAGCTGAGGGTAGACCCACAGATTTCTACTTTGGCGAGAATAGGATCTTATGTTTCAAGGATAGATTAGTTGTTCCAGAAGATGCCGATTTGAGACGTACTATCTTGAACGAAGCTCATAACAGTCCTTTTGCTATGCATCTGGGTAGTACGAAGATGTATCGTGGGTTGAAAGATGAGTACTTTTGGATTGGGTTAAAGAAAGATGTGGCCGAGTATGTGAGTAGATGTATGGTTTTCCAGCGTGTTAAGGCCGAGCATCAGTTACCTTCAGGTTTGTTACAGTCGTTGAAGATTCCGAAATGGAAGTGGGAACGTATTACTATGGATTTTGTGTCAGGTTTGCTGTTGAGTCCTTCGAAGAAGAATTCAGTATGGGTGATAGTTGACAGATTCACTAAGTGTGCCCATTTAATACATTTTCATACTACTTACACCTTAGACAAGTTGGCCGATTGTACATCAGTGAGATAGTGAGACTGCATGGTGTGCCGAAATCAATTGTGTCAGACCAAGATCTGAGGTTTACAGCTATATTTTGGGAGTGTTTGCATCGTGCCTTGGGGACTTGTTTGAACTTTAGTACTTCGTATCACCCACAGTCAGATGGTCAGTCAGAGAGAATTATTCATGTGTTAGAGGACATGTTGAGGTGTTGCATCATCGATTTTCAAGGTTCGTGGGAAAAACATCTACCGCTAGTAGAGTTTGCGTATAATAATAGTTATTAGGCTAGTATTCAGATGGCACCGTATGAAGCTCTATACGGTAGGAGATGTAGAACACCGGTTTGTTGGGCTGAAGCCGAACAGAAGCTTGTGCCTATGCCAGACTTGCTTAAGGGCACTACCAAGAAGGTAAAACTGATTTGTGATCGCTTAAAGGCAGCTTCAGACAGATAGAAATCGTATGTCGATTTGAAAAGAAGAGATATAGAGTATGTTATAGGCGACAAGGTGTTTTTGAAAGTCTCACCTTGGAAAAAGGTGATGAGATTTGGTAATAAGGGTAAGTTAAGTCCGAGATTCATTGGTCCTTATGAGGTAGTTGAGAGAATTGATCTTGTTGCTTATAGTTTGAGATTGTCGACCGAGTTAGAAAAGATTCATGATGTGTTCCATGTTTTGATGCTTCAAAAGTATAGATCGGATCCATCTCATGTTATGCCGGTGGAAGAGATTGAATTGAATCCAGATTTTTCATATGATGAAGAGCTAGTTGAGATTCTTGCTACGGATAGTAAAGTTTTGCGCGGGAAGACTATCGAGTTAGTCAAGGTTTTATGGAGACACCGAGTTGTTGAAGAGGCCACTTGGGAGAGAAAGGATGACATGGAGAAATAGTTTCCGTATCTCTTCCCATCAGGTAAATTTTGGGGATGAAATTCTTTAAGTGGGGGAGAGTTGTAACGCCCGAGTTTAGAGCCTGGGAGATATTCAGGTTTGGTTAGGCCGGTTCGGATTAAGCTAATTTTAGGGAAAAAATTTAAATGAACAAATTTTAAAGCTTTTGAAGAAAAGGGAATTTTAAAGGGGTTTTTGGTCAAATGAGTAACAAATAGGTTTTTGGAAATAGATTTTAAATTAAAATAAATATTATATTTCAAAACTACCCATCTCTTCTTCTTCCCTAAAACCATTTCACGTCATTTTTCTTCCCTCCATTAAACCTCCACCATTTTTGAAGACTCATCAAAGTAAGTGATTTGTTCCTAATATTCCTTCACATTCCCTTATTTTCTAACTACTTAGTTTCAAAACTTTGAAAGATTTCTCAAAGTTCTTCCTTTTAGGAGATAATGGGTTTATCAAGAAATCTCAGAATTTGGAAAATGAGTAATTTTTGGATAAGGGATGTTTGGGTTTTTGGCTTGGAAATGGTGGGGAAGGACTTCCAATGTTTTGATGGTGTTGGGTTGATGTTTCCGGGGCATTTGAACATGTTTTGAATGTTAGATTGATGAAATTATGGCTGATTTATGGCTAGAGTAGAAATAAGGATGGTTTTGGTTAGCTTCGGATAGGAATCGGAAACTTGTTGTTTTCGGATTTTGATAGGATTGATTTCAGTGGGTTTGATTGTTGAAAAGTGTGTTAACTCTTTGTTTTGATTTGGGTAGAAGCAGCAGATAAAGATTCAGGTTCTTCATACGCTACACCGGGAGTTTGAGAAGCTTGAAGGTAGAACGTTAGCTAGTTTTGGAATTTTGATGGTGAGTGGTAATATTTTGAAGCTTTGAAATGTTTCAAAGAGGTTTTCTTGGGGTTTGGGTGGAGCTTTAGGGGCCAACCTAAACCCAAGTGTAAGTTTAACTAATTTTGCCTTGTTTCGTTAAGTGTTGGTGTATGTGATTATACGTGTTGTTGGGTGAAATGCGATTTGCTTTTACCTCCTTTTTAATGTTGTTATGATGTTGTTGTTTTTGTCAAAGCCTCACGTGATGGTTAATAGAAAGTGTGTTGTTGAATACGGTGATGTGTAGTCCCACCGGAGGTGACTAGTAGATAAGTACGGTGATGTGTAGTCCCACCGAAAATATGCTAGTCGTTGTGAACGGTGATGTGTAATCCCACCGGGAATGGTTGTGCATGTGCATACCATGAATTTGTTCTTATGCTTTCGGTTTAATATAATTCCTTTCCAAATGGTTTTGTCTTTAAACTAGATATATGTTTTGAAACTTCATTGTTGATGTTGTGATTTCGAGCTCCGTTCACTAAGCTTTTAAGCTTATGCTCTCTTTTCCAACAATGCAGATCGTTAGTGGTTGCGGGAGGCAAGTGGGGCAAAGGAGGAGCCTTGGAGTTAATTTTCTAGCTCAAGTATGGTTTTCATGGTTGTAATAATACTTAGTCAATGGGAATGCTAGACTTTTGTGTTGGGGAATTGGTGTCCAAACTCCTATGTAGTTGTTATTGTTGTTAGCATGTTTTAAATGTTGAAGTATTCCATGGTTTGTCTTTTGATCTCTTTATGAATGCCAAGCATGAATGTTTTCTTCATTGAATTATGCCATGTTGAATCTTGTCGTTTTGATTGTATACCTTGTTTAAAATGAATGCTCATAGATGTCTTAAGTCGTGAATGTGGTTAGGGGTCATTTAATATGCTTGCTTAGAGTGTTTGTGTTAGTCCCCTTGTGCTTAAATCTGTAAAATTTTGTCTTTCTGTGCAGGGCGTATCGATACGCTCAAGGGCAGTATCGATACGGTCCCATGTTTTAAGCCTATCATACCGATACGCGGGGGCTTATCGATACATGCTTTGTTCTCTGGAAATTGGAGATTTTGACGAGAAATTGGAGTATCAGTATGGGCCTTAAGTGTATCGATACGGTCCTGATGTTGACTTTGGGGAACTTGACACTTGAGGGCGTATTGATACCAACATGTAGGGTATCGATACGGTCTCCTAGAGTTGACCTTGGGAAGTTTGACCATTGAAGGCGTATCGATACGGGCCTTAGGTTTATCGATACGACCTGAAGTAAAATAGCTAAAAGTTATCTTTTAATGTCTGTATTGCTTGGTTCATATTCATGTTTACTTTTCCGTTGTTTGCCTTCTCACATAAGATCATATATGGCATTTAGACAAGATTAATTTAAAAGAAAATTTTTAGGGTTGCTAATCGGAGTGAAGCCTTAACGGGTTTCTCTTCGGTTTTTCCCATGTAACTCGTGTGATTTGGTCTAGTGGCTAGGCCGGGTCAAGGGGGTTACATCGGCGATGGCTGCCGCAGTCTGTGGCGATCGGACGATACAAAAAACAGCCCCCTTCTCATGTTGGCTGTTCGAACAGAGGAGAGGGAGGAGACCACCCGCGTGCGTGCAACCCACGTGCCAAGTCCGTGGGTGCCGGTGGTCCTCCCCCTTTCATATTTGATCCAAGCCCTCCATTTCTATCCCCTGAATCCAACGGCCCCTATTTAATACTACAAAAATAAACAAATAGGTTAATTTGGGCTTTAAAAATTATTATTTATTGGCCTTTAAAAATGGGTCTTTTATTATAATTTATTAAAAATTATTATTTTATGAATGAACCTTATTTTTTAAAAATAATAATAATAATAATAATAATAATAATAATAATAATAAATAAAACAAATAAATAAATAAGTAAATAAAAAAATCAAAAGAAAAGGTGGTGAAAATCCAGTGACAACATCTACCAACCAAAGCATTAGAGTTTGGGAGGGACAAAATATAAGCATTTCAAAGTGGGGGCAAATTAATAAATAAATTAATTTTTAAAAAATATATTGAAGTACAAAAGTGAAAAAAAGAGTGTGAGGCAATTACCCCACTCCTTAATAGCTTTGTCATTGGGTGCTAATGAATTCGATGAAGCTTAAATACAAAAGTAACTAAAGGAAAATAAGAAATGAATGGAAGGAATTAAAGAATGGATTAAAGGATTAAATTGATGTAATATTTTTTTGAAAATTTTTAAATCTAATCTTAATCTTATCTAGAGGGGTGAAAAAGGGGATTCTAGTGGTAGGAAGAGGAGTCCTCCTAGTGAGTTTAGAACTCATGACCTAAGAGAATATGAGGGAACAAAGATGAACAATTTGGCCAACCGACCAAATGTGCATGCTCAAATTGATGTAATATTTAAATGTTGGAGGTTAAATTTCTAGAATAATGAATAAATTATAATAATGGGTAAAGAATAAAGATTAAATTTGTTATTATGTCATTTTTATTATTTATCACATTGCACCTATTTTTTTAAACAAAAATAGACTGATTTGTTAGATTATTTAAGTCGGTGAGCAATTTGTTAGTTTGGATAATTATTTCACTGGTGACGTACACAGTTTTCATAAGCGTTTGAGTTTTAGGGATTAGATATTTATTTTAAAGATTAGGTTTATAGCTTTAGAATTTAAGTGTTGTGGTTTGAATTTAAGGTTTAAGGTTAGAATTTACGATTTATAGGTTAAAATCTAAATCCCTAATATATTACCCTAAACCTTAATTTCTAACCATAAACCCTAAAGTCTAACCCTTAAACCTAAACCACTAAATCATAACCCTAAAGTGAATCCATAAACTATAAAACTAAGATACTTGTAGAAACTTTTTGTTTCCACCGTCAATGCATGGAGTATTTTCCCTTGTTAGTTTGCCCTATTATTTTTTGGCTTAATGCACATTTTACCCCATAATATTTACCTATTTTCTCAAATTGCTACCAAATATTTTTTGTTCACAAGTGCTCCCTAACGTTTTCACTGTCACCCATTTTACCCCATGTTGTTATAGAGTTGTTAAAAAAATTCTAGCCAATGACATCGCGCCACGTTAACTCATCTTTGACCAAGTCAACTCGCCTAATTTTATTGAAAGATTGAATGTCATGTCAAGTCTCTCAAGTTTGATTTTTATTCAATTTAGTCACTGAAAAGTATATTTTGACCTAAAATCAACCCTTATTTGTTTCTTAATTTTATAATTTAGTCCAAATTTGTTATTATTAAAAATATTGTTTTATTTAAATGTTAATATTTAATAAAATTAAATTAAATATTTTAGTAATACTATTTGTCATTACCATTTTCTTATATTCATAACATTGAATCTCGACAACTACGAAAAATGTGTAACAACAAGTGATGAAAATAACTCAACACCAACCTAAAATTTATTAGCAAACTTTGAATCTCAACAAGTTATCATGTAAAATCGGGTACTCAGTTGAGTTTCAGGTCAAGTCAGATCAGATTCGGATTATGTCGGGTAAATCCAATGGTTCGAGTTGGGTCCAAGTTAATGTTGGGTTGATCCTGACTCATACTCATGTCAGGTTCGGGTCGGGTCAATACAAGGTTCATGTCAAAACAGTTCAGGTTCAAGTAGTTAATTATCGGGTTAATTCGGGTTCAAATGGACTTCAGGTCAGGTCATTCCGGGTATCAGGTCACATCACGTTGGTTTAGGATAAAAATTGGGCTCGAATAGACTTCGGGTCGAGTCATTCCAAGTATCAGTTTAATTTGGTTTCGGATAAAATTTGGGTAATGTTAGTTTCGGTTGAACTTTAGGTTGAATCTTAACTGGGTTCGAATGAACTTCAAGTCGGGTCATCTGACGAAATGGTGATTCCACTTCCATGGAAGACGAGTTGTAGTAATATGCAATCTCCAAGTTTTTTCTTTTTTATATTTATTTGGTGATGCCTAAAACACGAGAACTTTTCGGTATGTCATCAGTTTTAGTATTTTTCTCGTTCAAACACACTCAATTACAGAATTATGATGAGATCTAATACATTAATACTGATATAATTGCACACCATGAAAAGCATAACTTGTTCACTCACATGTCATCATGAAAGCATAAATTTAAATGTGGATTATCTTTTGTAATTTAGTCTCTCAACTTTATATTTTATTTAATTTAGTTATCTGACCGTAATTTTTTGTGAATGTTTTCTTTCTATTAATTGTTTTCTTTGCCTTATTGTTACTATCATCAATATTTCCCCCTCAAAATCTCGTCTTTAAAATACCATTTAATTACTTAAAGCAAAAACTTGAGACCATGATCCTCTGAATATTGATATGATTCTATTTGTAACAATCGCCAGTACACCCCATGGAGCAGTGGAAAAATTAATCTAACGATAACTTTCAGTGATCCATGTACGAGGAACGAATTAGGGTGACAATGGGATGAAAAGTTACCTAAAAAAACTTGGAAACAACAGAGAAGGGCTACGAATCTAATTCTGCCCGCATAGTGTTGAATCTGAATCGTTATAATAGCATTCCGACCTCTACGCAGTCCACCCAAGCGAAGCGAATGATTTTAACTTTCTAACTATTAGAGAGTTTTGAAGTAGTATGCATAATTCGGCTGCTAGACCTTATGCATTTATATAACCCTTGAAAACCTAATTCTACATAAATTCGATTTTATCAAATATTTCATATCTTGAACCTAATATTATATTTTAAAGGATTTTCATAATTACAATAATTATCTCCTTTCAAATATATAAAATCCATTTTTATTCCGATTAGGTTTCATTATATATATATATATATATATATTTTAATAGAGTTTGATAATTACAATAATTTTCCAATTTTTTAAATATATAAACAAAAAATATATTTATAATTACAATAATTATAATACTTTCGTTATAGTTAAAATTATCATGTGTATCAAATACAAATGTATTCAATTTAACTAAATACCTAATTTGTGCACAACAAGTTTGTACATATACTATCCAATTGATATTTGTTCGTTTCAACTGTAAGGTGTGATCTCTGTAGGTTCATATAATGTTAGAAATGATATTTAAAAAAATTCAATATTACAAACAATGAGTGGCATCGAGCAATGCATCATTGCTACCAAAGTTACAAGAAGTCATGGCTCGATAGAACATTTATGTGATTAATCTTTTATGTATCAAATGCCTTTTTGTTTTATATATAGATTGGACATAAGTCATGGAATAGTCATACTTGTATGATTGTAGACTCTGTAGAAGATGTGTAAAGTAATGCTGGTAAAAGGGGCAATTTATAAAAAAAATGGGCAATTATAAAAAAATGTCAAGAGTCTTTTGCGTGCAAGCATACACGGTCTACAAGTAATACATCAATAAGCTAAGTATCAATCACACAGAGTATGACTTGGAATTCCATTGTTTGATTGTTACTTGGTTTCGAAGAAAAGATGTTTGTTTTGAAGATTGTTTTGAAACTATTAAAAAGAAAATTAAAAGTAGAGTAAAATGTTGGCAAGGAAGGTGTCCTTGATGAATGATGCGTGTTGGTAGGGAATGCCAGGTTTTAATGCTGCTCATGCCAGCCCTTGTTGGCAAATTGTCTTGGCATTGTTTGTCGAGTAGTTTCAACATTAGCAATGCCTCTCTCGATGGTCATTGCCCTAAGTCGATTATGCAAAAACCCCTATATTTATATAATGAAGGTTTTTGAATGAATCGAAATGATTAAGTACCAATCTATACTCCTAGAGGGTAGATATCACTTCTGAAGTAAGTTCATCTACTTGAACAACTTCTCTCGAAGCTTCTCTCCCTAGTATTCAACAACTTAATCGTCACCACCCCAAGTCTGTTAAGATATTGAAGAGCAATCGGCTAACTGTGTCAGCTCTAGCTAGGAAAAGTACTTAGGAAAAATTCAAGTATGCCAAATATAAAAACTTTGCCGAAACAAAATTATTATTAAAGAAACTAAGGCATGAATGCAACGTTTAAACCAAACATCCCCCCACCAACTATGAAATTAGTTCATGGGGAGGGATTTAACCAACAAAATCATAATCGTTTTCAAATACATCCTCATAAAAACAAAAGAAAAATAACTTAAAGCCAAGGGAATAGGCTCGAGGGGTATCTCGATACATCCCTCAAATCCAGGGTCTCGGCAAAGTGGTTAAACCTCCCTTCCTCGGTGTAGCCGACCGTCACTCGTCGATCACTCCAACACCTCACTCCAATCACTCTAAGCCTTCACGATCCTACCAAATGCTTAATCGGTTGGTGTTTAAATAGGCTTGTGAAGAGGGGAATAGGATAGCTTCTTCATTTGAATTTCAAATGCTCCAAGGATAAGAGATAGAGTCTTATCTAATCGGTGTGATAGCTTATCAACCTATGGCTGACATCATCATGCCAATGTTGCCTTGGCACACAAGCTTGGCAAGTCTTTACCAACATAGCTTGGCATCACCTTATCTGTTATTTTTTCGGAGATTAGTCCATTTGTGATCTTTTAGGAGCTAGATCTTTTCCTATTTTTTCGGGGTTCAACAACCTCTTGGCGTGGCATCAAGTTCACTTCTCTGCCAACATGTGCTTGGCACTGTCTGGTCCTTCTATGCCAACAGCACTTGGCATTGTCCTTGGCAATCCTAATTGTGTTCCTTTCATGTGCCGAAACCTACGCCAAACCTGCAAAAATAGCCAACAAAACAACCCTTCACACTAGCATATATAGCATACTAAACTTCTTATGGAAAAGCATGATTCTAACAACCTAGTGCAACTAAATGTACCTAAAAAAGCAAGAGCATTGTTAAATTGGCATTAAAACCAGTACTTTTGGAGAAGTAACAATGACCCATCTAATATTTCTTGATATCTTAAGTAGACTTATAAGCAAATAACTATGATACCTCATATCAATTTATTCGAGAATGACCATGCATTTCTAGTCTCACTCAATCAAGTGGTTTATGATATTACTCATTTTATGTAGGAGGGATAAATCTTATGTTGATCAACCACATCCCACTACATAAATCGTGACATTAACATCATAAATCTTTATAAAGTAACCAGTTACGAGACACATTTAGTTGTATCGAGATATGCAACTCACGATGTTAGAAGAATGATGATCTCAAGTCTAAGGATCATACTTATCGTTATCACTATGAGTAATGTCATAATGGTCACATAATAATCCACGAGACATACTCATAGCGAGTCAGTTCAATATTTGTTCTCTAACACATACTCGTGTATTGATTTTTGACATCTCCATGCCAATGACAACATGTTGTCATCAATAAACTACATATTAGTCTTAATACATCATTGTTGTTTATGCCCATAATAATACCTGACTAAAAACACTTAAAATAACTATATTATTCTAAGGACTTTATTACATTTTAGTTTATTTATGTAGCATAATAGTAACTGAAAATAATAATGACAATGCCTTTGTATTACTAAACAATATAAGACAAATGCGTAATTTACAATCATCTTATGATTTGTCTTTGGGCATACTCTAACACTATCATCTTGTAGAACTAAGTGTTTTGATATAATATTTGAAAAATGTTTTGGACTAAATTGAAAAGAATTTAAAATATGTTTTTAGTCAAAACAACTTGAAAATATGTTTAAGGGTTTTACAAGGCTTTGGAATGATTTAAAGTGCATTTAAAGTAGTCAAAACCAAGCATTTCAAGTGCTCGTACCGATATGGTCTGATACCGTACCAATACGTCTTAGGGTTTCAACTACAGGAATTTTCCAGTAGCCAAAACCCGTACCGATACGCTTAGCCGTATCGATACGGTGTGTTTTGAAACAACCCAACGGCTACTCGCGTACCGATACGGTTGAATCGCGTACCGATACACCTAACTACCCCAACAGTCATATTTCCCAACGGTCTTTTAATTTGTAGGACCGTACCGATACGCTAGGTAAGCGTATCGATACGCATCAGCTGAAGTGCACCACGGCTACTTCTTTATCGGGACCGTATCGATACAGTTTGAAGGGTATCGATATGCCAAGCTGCAAAACTGCATTTATGGTGAGAAATAAAGGCTCCAACGACTCTAATCCAACCCCAACAGTTAGTAACGGCTAAAAACTCAATTGGGAGTATAAAAGCGACCTCCAAGCATCAAGAGAAGGTTAATGCTTCAATTGTTACAACATTATGATGACAAATTGTTTCTAGAGCTTTAATTGTACATTTCTTGCTTAGACAACACTAGTGAGCTAAATATTGTTAAATTTTCTCAAGTGTTTAGGTTTTGGGTGAGAGCTTTATAGTGCAAACACATACCTATTAGAGGGATTTCTAGTTTGCTAAGTCTTTCTTGTGTAAGAGAGTGTTTGATCAAGCTTTGGGTAGAAAGCTTGATCGTTGTAATGGTTTCCTCCTAATCCGAGAAAAGGGGACGAAATTCTTAGTGAATTTGTTTGGAAATCCTTAGTGGGAAGCTAAGGTAGTGGATGTAGACCTTGGTTAGAAGGTTGAACCACTATAAATCCTTGTGTAAATTGTCTATTTTTCCATTCCCACAAAAACACCCAATTATCCCACTTTTCCATACTTGGTGAGCAAGATCAGTTGAAGAAATCGAGCACCTTAAAACTCAAAAATTGGTATAAGAGCTTGGCTCAATCGAAGAGGATTAACATCCTATTGAGAAGATTCGGCAAGCTCGATCATCATTTCACACAATCAGCTCAATGGCGCAATCCATCGACAAACCGCCCTTCTTTGACAGAACTCACTATGCCCATTGAAAGACAAAGATGAAGTTCTTCATTAAGTCAAGAGACTACAAGCTATGGGACATAGTTGAAGATGGTCCGTTCGTGCCTCAACGAAGCAAAGCGGAATGGAGTGTCAAAGATCGCAAGAAGATGGAGCTTAATTGCAAGGTCTTGCACATCCTCTTTTGTGCATTTAGCCCAACCATCTATGAGAAGATGTCTTCTTGTGAGAATGCCAAGGAGGTATGGGACAAGCTTGAAGTCACATACGAGGGAACCAATGAAGTTAAGGAGACCAAAATTGAGCTCCTCACCTTAGAGCATGAGAACTTCAAGATGGATCCGGAAGAGAACATCGATAAGATGTTTGATAGGTTCTCCACTATCACCAATGGTCTCAAAGGCTATGGAGAAGTCATCCCGGAGGAAAAGCTTGTCCGAAAGCTCATCTACTCACTTCCCGAGTCTTGGGACTCAAAAAGGACCGTCATCATCAAAGCCAAGAATCTCAAGACCTTGAAGCTTAATGAACTCATGGGGTCACTTCTCACTCATCAAATCATGAAGAAGAACAAGGAAGATGAGAAGAAGAGGGAAGAAATTAGAGCTATGGGGAAGAAGAAAATCATGGAGCTTGGCATCAATTCAAGTGTTGTTGATCTAAAATCCTCCACATGCCATCATGTAGATTCAAGTGAGGAGGAAAGTGAAGATGAAGAGATGGCCTATCTCTTCAACAAATTTGCCCGGTTCATGAAGAGCAAAATGGAAAAATCCAAGCATGAATCGAGGAAGAAGGTGAAGGAATCCCACAAGTCCAACAAGAAGGGATCATCTTTAAAGCAAGCATATGTGGCCACATGGAGCGATGAAGACTCCACCGATGATGAAGTAGCCCACCTATGCTTGATTGCCCTCAATGAGGGGGAGGTAACTTCTAACTCATCTATTTCAAATTCATATACATTTGATGAGTTGCAAGATGTCTATGATGATTTGCTTTTGGAATTCAAGGCATCATTTTCCAAGAACAAAAAGTTGATTTCAAAAATAAAAATTGAGAATGATTTGCTTTCCAAAACAAATCTTGAACTTAAAGCAAAATTAAAAGTTTTTGAAAAAAAATGTTTTTATTTACAAAATTTGCTTCTTAAAGTTCAAAAAGAAAAAGATTTGATTTCCAATGAACTTGAAAAGAAAAATAGTTTTGGAAAATCAAATTTTTATGTAAGACAATCTAGTGCCCCTAGATTTGTGAATGGTAAATGTTTTAGAAGTGTTTGGGTCCCAAAAGGACTAACCACTTCAACTAAAAAGGATGAAATTGAAAAATGGATTCCTAAGGGGACTAAATTTTTGCTACTAATGTCTATGGATCCAAAGCAATTTGGATACCAAAAATTACTTGATTGTCTTATGATAGGTGTGATGGAGATTGATCAACAAGTCAAACTTTGAGGGGGAGCTCCATGCACACAAAGAAAGACACTTGAAGAAGGAAGGCTTCACATCCTCCCTTGGATTCAAGTGTGGTAAATATCTAGTTGTTCTTGTTTTTATTTGTTTTATTTTTTAATTTCAACTAGATGATCATATATGTTGGACTAACATTATTTGATGCTTTGAGTAAGGGGGAGCCAATTTTTAAGTGTGTCAATTTTTTCTTACCTCCTAAGTTATTTTGAGCCCAATGTCATTTTAAATTCTTTTTGATATAACAAAAAGGGGGAGAAATGGTTTGAAAATTTGATCTTTCAAGTTCTTCAAGAGAATAAGGGGGAGCTTTAATCTAATTCAAATTTTAAGTCTCTTATTCAAATTTTAAAATACAAAGGGGGAGAATCCCAAACAATTTTTCAAGTTGGTTTTATTATATCAAAAAGGGGGAGATTGTAGAACTAAGTGTTTTGATATAATATTTGAAAAATGTTTTGGACTAAATTGAAAAGAATTTAAAATATGTTTTTAATCAAAAACAACTTGAAAATATGTTTAAGGGTTTTACAAGGCTTTGGAATGATTTAAAGTGCATTTAAAGTAGTCAAAACCAAGCATTTCAAGTGCTCGTACCGATACGGTCTGGTACTGTACCGATACGCCTTAGGGTTTCAACTACAGGAATTTTCCAGTAGCCAAAACTCGTATCGATATGCTTAGCCGTATCGATACGGTGTGTTTTGAAACAGCCCAACGGCTAGTCACGTACCGATACGGTTGTATCGCGTACCGATATGCCTAACTACCCCAACAATCATATTTCCCAACGGTCTTTTAATTTGCAGGACCGTACCGATACGCTAGGTAAGCGTATCGATACGCATTAGCTGAAGTGCACAACGGCTACTTCCTTATCGGGACCGTATCGATACGGTTTGAAGGGTATCGATACGCCAAGCTGCAGAACTGCATTTATGGTGAAAAATAAAGGCTCCAACGACTCCAATCCAACCCCAACGGCTAGTAATGGCTACAAACTCAATTGGGAGTATAAAAGGGACCTCCAAGCATCAAGATAAGGTTAATGCTTCAATTGTTACAACATTATGATGACAAATTGTGTCAAGAGCTTTAATTGTACATTCCTTGCTTAGACAACACTAATGAGCTAAATATTGTTAAATTTGCTCAAGTGTTTAGGTTTTGGGTGAGAGCTTTATAGTGCAAACACATACCTATTAAAGGGATTTCTAGTTTGCTAAGTCTTTCTTGTGTAAGAGAGTGTTTGATTAAGCTTTGGGTAGAAAGCTTGATCGTTGTAACGGTTTCCTCCTAATCCGAGAAAAGGGGACGAAATTCTTAGTGAATTTGTTTGGAAATCCTTAGTGGGAAGCTAAGGTAGTGGATGTAGACCTTGGTTAGAAGGTTGAACCACTATAAATCCTTGTGTAAATTGTCTATTTTTCCATTCCCACAAAAACACCCAATTATCCCACTTCTCCATACTTGGCGAGCAAGATCGGTTGAAGAAATCGAGCACCTTAAAACTCAACAATATCTAGAAACATCTAAAAGGGAAGAGAAGAAATCGGGTGAGCTGAAGGCATAGTGTGGTCCGAAGACAAACAAACTATAAAAAATAACAATATAATCTTCAAGAAATCAAGGAACACATAAAATCACATCAAAACAATATTGTTGATGCTAAAATGATAAGGCACTAAACAAGGGGTGGAGACGATGGACCAAGGTGGTTGTGGTAGAACCAGGCGGTTCACCCCTATAGACTTTGGGCAGAGAGCCGCAGACCGCATGGTGATCAGAGCTAAGAGGATCGAATGAGAAAGAGAGGGGTACAACCCTCTTAGTTTAGTCTTATCTGAACACATTGCATATGCATCATGCCCTTATCTTATCAAGGATTTAGGTATTTATAGCCCCTTAGCGCTGTAGGTGATTGGATAGTGCTAGACACTGTGACAGCGTAGATTGATAGGTAGAGCTAGGCTTAGCTCCAAAGTTTTAGACTTTAAATATTGGTCACGCGGATGTCGTGTAGTGGCATATGGTTGTATATGTTCCCAAGGTGGTACGATGGCTCGGTTATTCTAGTCTCCAAAAGAGTTGATGTTGTGAACTACCTCTAGAGTCTACTAAAATGGAGGTGAGGGTGCTTAGCCATATTTTCGGAGTCTTATGGAGGCGAAGATTTTGGGTGTAACACTTGCCCCATGTAGTCATAAGTGTACCATAAAGTGGTACAAGCCACAATATTTTAGGAAGTTTCCCTTTGGAGGGGTGGTTTGTATTCTCTATTGTACTTCATAGGGATTGCCTATGTTTTCCTCATTTTGTACATTAGGGTTTTTTCCCTTTTAGACACTTATAATTCAGGATAATTTTTCACATAATTTATTTTGATTCTGATCGCCTTGTTAGAGCTATTTCGGCAGCCTTTGGCCATGAGGGCAGAAATAAAGTCTGCCTCACAGAAATGATAGCACCGGAAATATTTGTGTTATTCATGCGAACGGTAACGATAACGATAATCCTCTCGATGGAAATGATATCACCGAAAATAATTTATTTTGATTCTGATCGCCTGAAAAATAGGCGATGATAGCAATGATCTAATGATAACATTCATCAATAAAGTTTGCCTCTTGAAAATGATAGCACCGAAAATAATTTATTTTGATTTTGATCATTTGATATTAAATGTGTAGAGACTTTTATCTTTATCGAGAGGTTCTTTATTGATGATTGCTCTCTACATCCATATAAAATTGGTATTGTCAAAACATAAGTATGTATAATCATCTCTAACTTGTTACGGTTGACGATGCACTTAGCATCGGATTATGAGGTGTGCAAAATGGTATCATCTATGACTCCACTTAGGCATCTATGGTTTGTTATGATTGACGATGTATTGTGACTCTGCAAAGGCATCAATGGTTTGTTTTGATCAGAATCATATGATTTTATTAGCGAAACAAATCATACAAAAATGAATATCCACGCATGCCTCATTAAAAACTCCTTAACCTAAAATGGGGGAAAAGATTACAATACGTGAATATATGAGAACACACAAACACAAAACCTCACGCCATCACACGCAGCCAAGATGAGCGATCACACCTCCCTTAGCCAGAACATCCGTCACTCTATTTGCTTCCTGAAGCACATTGTGAAAGCATATACAAGATAAACGGCAACGCGCTGCATCTATCTGACGAAACAAACTCCACAATCTCCATGGTCTACGCGATTGATTCAACACCCATGACACAAAAACGGTGGAATTTGATTCAATAATAATCGCCATCCCCAAGCACCATGGCGAATCCACCAACATCTCCAACGCACACACTATCGCCCAAAGTTCTGTTATATTCGACTCCAACTCTCCCAAAGGGCACGAAAAGATCGCCAAAACTTTCCCACACGTGTCACGCAACACCACCCCCCCACAACCCGCCGGCCCCGGCTTGCCACGCGCTGAGCCATCCACATTAAATTTTAAAGTACCAACCATTGGCGGACACCACTCAACATGCAGTTGTGTCTTACTCTCTAACACATGAGGAACACAAATACGTGGGCAATCCCACCACTGTGCCCTGAAAATCACAATTAACTCGTTATAAGCCTTAATCTAATAAAGCGTGTGAAACTTCACGAGGAACAAAATTTCACCAATATCAATTCTCCTCTTATTAAAGATAATATTGTTCTGGGCAAGCCATATCGACCACACTAACGCATCACAACTTGTAAGCCACTAGTGTCGTTCAACACCCATAAAGCAACAATGAAACGCTTGCTCAAGAAACTCAGTCAAGGTTGACGGCCTAACCAAAACCACTCCTCACCATCAAAAGAAAGAATCCCAAAGCTCAACCACAACTTGGCACGAATACAAAAAATGATCTTGCTCATCCTCACCATCGTCGCACCTAACACAACCTCCCGATACACCTTGCAAAGGGACCCCTCTCTCTCGTAACATACTCAATGTAGGCAATCGTCGCAACCACACAAACCACAAAAAGCACTACACTTTGGGCGGTATAGCCAAACGTCATATCACAAAAGCCTCGAAGGCCTCACTTTCCAAGCCAACCGAAACCATCAAACCCATGAGTTCTTTGACGGAGAATTGCCCCTGCACATTTGAGCACCAAATTAAGTGATCTGCCCACCCCAAAACCAGTCCATAAGCTGCGATAATGTCCAGCAATTCCTGCAACATTTCTAACTCAAAGTTGCGCAATTGTCGGCTGAAAAATATGTGCCACTCATCATGTACCAGGGTCTCGCCATGTGCATACGAATCCACCAACGCCCACTTCTCTATAACAATCCGATATAAGTGTGGAAACAAGAAACATAAGGGTTCCGAAGAGCACCAAAAATCATGCCAAAAGAGTACTTTTGATCCCTCGCCCACTTGTCAACAAAATGACTTTGTCCCCATAAACCGCCCGACATGCTCATCGTCTTGCACTTCAACTATTTGCTTCCAAGCAACGGACATCTTATGCTTCCCAACCATATTGAAACGCCACCAAAGTTGATGTTTCCCATACTTGGCAACTATAAGTGATCTCCAAAGTGAATCCTTATCTGTCGCATAACACCACGCTCATTTAGCCAGCAACGCCAAATTACGGAGCCTCAAATCCACAACTCCCGACCCCCCATGTCTTTGGTGGACACATTGTTCTCCAATTCACACGGCTCATCTTTCGCTTCAAATTCGAGTCACCCCAAAAGAACGCCCGCCGAATTTGATCGATTTTTGTAATAATCCCCTTTGGAATAATATACACTCCCATGTAATAAAGAGGGAGCGAAGACAACATTGAATTGATTAGTGTCAACCTTGCCGCGAAGGACAAGGATCCTCGCTTCCAACCCGCCAAACGAGATCGCACACGCTGCACTACTGGCTCCCAAACCTCCAAACGTCTCGGGTTCATGTCGACCTTCATACCAAGATACACAAACGACAATTCTCCCATCGCACATCCAAACATCTCTGGTTTGTTATGATCAATGATGCATTTAGCATTAGATTAGCGGAGGTGTGCAAAACGATATCATTTGTGACTCCGCATAGGCATATCCAATTTGTTATGATCAACGATGCATTTAGAATCAGATTATAGAGGCGTCATATACTAGAGCAGGTATCTACACTTTTAAAGGGGTATGATCTACTTATACAGTATGAAAATTAAAAGGTTTTAAATTGATTTTTGGATCATTAAGATAGTGTAAGATAGTGTAAATTTATGTTTAATATTATCCATTTCTATGTTTTCTTAAAAATATTGTCATTTTCCACTTTTTTAATCTAGAACCATTACCTAAAGAAATATGAAAGAACAAAGATGAGTAATTTCACCAACCGACTAAATATGTTTGCTTGCTTTTTATTTTATAATTAAATCTTATCTCATATGTATAATATATAAAAGTAGGACAGAGGATTACTGTAGCTTTTACGGTAGATATGAGCACTTCACAATTTGACACATGCTATATTTCTGTTTACTGTGTTGGCTTTCTCATGGGGAGAAAAGAGAACGGAAGGCAAAGAGAGATAAAGAATTAAAAGAGAGACCGTAAGAAAACAATAAATATTTGGTGTAATGATAATATTTGTTGTTCTTTTAAAAAAATATTTGAATTTTAAAATTAATATAGTTGGAAGGGAACTTTACGAATTTCGAACAAAAATCATAAAATAAATATATACTATATCAAAAAATAAAGAAAAATAAGAAAAATTATCTTTTATTTTTTTATTTCCCCTATTTTTTACCCATGCGAACCACTATTTTTTTATGATATTTTACCATATACATATTATAGAACAATTTAGGGGGAAATTAAGCATTATTTAAATAAAATATTCAAAGGTTTTCTAAAGAGCAAGTATTTAGTTTTAGTTCATTCATTTACTCGTTTTGATTCAAAATTTAAAATTTCTGTGGTTACTAAACCTTTTTAATTAATTTCTAAATGATTATTTAGAGGATGTATTCCATTTACTTGTAAGTTAATTTAGTGTATTGTAATGACTCAAAATAAAGAAGTGAAACTGTGTCGTTTTGCTTGAGTCAATTTTAGTTTAATTTTCAGTTTACTTCAGTAGTTAACTCACGTTTAATGAAACGATGAGTATTACAGTATGTAAGTAGGGTCGAAACGGTGTCGTTCTTTTATGTGTTAGGGTTTAAAGGCTAAAAGTTCAAGTAAGAGAAGTATCGAATGTTTGAAATAAAATTGTGGTTTTCTCTGTGAGAATTCTTTCTCTTCTCATCTCTTCACAATTCTTCTCAGTTTGAATATTTGAACTGTTACATGTATCTGATCCATTAGGAAAAAATATATTATTTCCTTTTTATTTTTAAATGATAGAAGTCTATTAACAAATCAAATTATAATTCATAAATGACCTTAAAATCAATACTGTAGATTCAATTTAATATGAAATCTAATTTATAAATTATATTAACTAAATAATTAAATCATATAATAAATTTGAAACGCAGTAGTGTATAAAGAATTACTTGAACAGAATATATTAATTTAAAATCTTATTTGAGTTTCATCAACATGCAAGCATAAGCTTTTAATAGGTGCATTACGCATGCTTAAAAGCAAGGTCCAAATTGAATTGGCATCCCCAACATTTAACAAGTACACAATCAAAAGTACAAACAATTTAGCCAATTGAGAAGAAAAATAACACTAAAGATGAAATATGGGATTATTTTTTTATTTTATTTTTTGAAAAGGTTAAAAAATTTCATCTTCATCAGCTTTTACCATTCTATTAAGAGGACTAGGGCCAAGCATTTTCCTTCTCATCAAACTTCTCTTCCTTATAACTTCCATTTGATTCCTCCTCCTAACTTGCATCATTGCTTCTTCTTCCACAACAAATCTCCTCATCAAAACATCGTCCATCAACGATTTTCCGCGGAAAACTCTTCTTCCTTCCGTGCTAAGTCTCGGGCTAGGCATTGTTACCCTTTCTTGCGCTAGGGGGAACGGCTTTGACCTAGGGTAACTGTTGCTTCTTCTAGGGGGAACATCGGCACGAAAAACCTCGTTGTAGGAGGAGATCGGTGCACACAGACAAACCCGAGTGAACGTAGTGGCAACCCTCAGCGAAGTACATTTACGTAGCTTCCCTGATCTATTGGGATGAGTCGAAGAGATTTCGGCGGGCTTGGGAATCGCTTTCCATATCGTTGCATTCGCCGTGGGAATGTCCGTTGGTCTCGAAATGGTTTTCCACAATGTTGTGGCACTTGTGACTGGGATTCCGGCAGCCTTCGGAACAGTTTTCCATACGGTAGCCCTGTCCAATGCTCTTTGATACCAAGGCTTCCTATGGAAAGACAAGTAAATACATGACAAGTAAATACAAAGCTTTTTGTCAATTCATGCATATTTCAGCTCAGTTCATATAAGTGATTCACAAATAAATATTAGCCTGTTTACAGGATTGGGCTGGGAGTTCTGACCCAAGCCGAAGGGCTCAACCCCCGACCTAGCTTTAGCACATTGGAACACATCAAATAAACATATAGACCCACTAAAGCAAACAATTGTGCTAAAAAGAAAGCTGCAGAGCCTGCAGATTTTGAACATTTCTTACTCAAAAAACTGCATGGAAATCACCCTTGTGTGCAAACCAGTCAAGGTGATCTCAACAAGTTTCTAAAATCAATTCAATTTCTGGTTGAATTGGCAACAACATTCCAATCTATTATCACTATGAACAACAACAATCAAACACTTCATCACAACATCTTTTTACAGTCAAAACATACAATGTGATACTAAAACAAGTAAGAATTTGATCTGAGGAATATTACAGCATTTTGGTTACATGAAGAAGAAGAAGAAGAAGAAGAAGATTGTTACCTTGTGTGAGAGTTGTTTGGATCTTGCATGAACAAAGCAAGGTGAAGAGTGATGAATGAAAGTGGTGAGCAAAGAGGGAATTTTCATGTGTGATTTGAAAAACAAAATAAAGCCTTTTTGGCCTTCAAGTTGAAGGGAAGGGATGAGGAGTTGGCAGTGTGCCCTTCTTTTCTTTATTACAACACTCTCTCTTTTCCTTTGGCAGCCATGATTCAAAGTGGTTAGAAAACAGAGAATCTCAAATATTAAATAAAGCCAAAGTAAAATTGTGACTACTTTTATTGCAATTACTCTACTACCCCCTTTAATCACTTTAATACATTGTAAAATTTGTGCAATCTTTAGGCTTACTTCCGCACACCTTTTTAAACCGTGGTTTGGGTGAAAACATTTATTTTCCGAGAAGTTAAAAATTTCAGCTTTTTTTGAAATGCCCGTTTGAAATTAAATTATATGTAAAAATGTTCGGTTAAAGTACTTTCTTTGATCGTTCGACATACCTTCTTTGTTCGACAATTAAAAATTCGTTAGAAAAATTGTGCCGAAGGGGCCTTAGTACATCTCCCCACATATACAAATGGATTTTTTTTCTTTAGTTTTATTTTGGGACCGCATATCAATTATGAAATGGAGTTTATATTTATGTTATGTATAGACTATATAAATAAAGTAAAATCCACCCCTAATCTAATTTTTTGTGACACTACTTCTGAATGACACATCTATATATGAGCCGTATGCTTTCAAAACATTTCTTCTTCTATTCACTGGTTAATTAAAGGTATCTATCATATTCATTAAAACGTTACTTGTTAATTCATAGGGCATAAGTTATCAATATTTACTATTTAGTAATAGGAAAATTCACAAAAAAAATATCATGGATAAATTAAAATCTATCTTTTTTTAAATAAAAATAACGTTATTTAGTATAATTAATAAATCAATAAGTAATCCTCTCACAAAACTCAAAAAATAATAACTTATTGTTATACTCTTTACAAGTATTAAAATATAAATTAATTAATAGTTATAAATAATCTATTTTTCAAAAATACTTTTTCTTATGTTATCTTCATTCTTAACTTAAAGGTAATATAATAATTATATAATATTTTAATTGAAATTTATTTTCTTAAATGACATTAATATAGTTTCTCTCTCTGGCTATTGCCCAGTTTCTTATGTGTTTTGGTTTCGATCTCTGGCTCTTGCCCAGTTTTGCTCGAATAGGCTGTTTGTGTAGTTATGGCTACGATGGATGATGTACGGGCGGAACTCACTCTTGAAGAGGAGGAGGAGGAACAGGAACTTGTAATCTCTCCTGAGCAAAAAGATGGCCCGATTTCTTTTGAGTTCTGTTTTGTGGGTTCGTTCCTTACTGCGAGTCAGATCCATTTTCAATCAATGAAGGCGACGTTGGCCAACGTTTGGCATCCGATAGGTGGTATTGCAATCACGGATCTGGGTGAGGGTCGGTATCTTTTTCGTCTTTTTAATTCGATAGATACGGATCGGATTGAGTTAGAGGGACCATGGTATTTTAACCTTCATCTTTTAATTCTTCATCGGTTGAAAGATGGGGAAGATTCGGTTAATGTCCAGTTGAAGACAGTAGATTTTTGGGTTTTGATTAATTAAGTTCCAGTGTTTTCATCTCGGAAGCAGTTGCAAGACAGCTTGGAGATTTCATTGGTACTTTCTTAGACTATGATTCATCAGCTATAATGTTGGGACTTAAGGGCTGCATGAGAATTCGTGTTTGCATCCCATTATTGAAATCCCTTAAACGTCGTAAGAAGTTACTTTTGCCCACATGCGGCACTGTCTTTGTTTCTTTTCAATATGAGAAACTTAGATTATTTTGTTTTCGTTGTGGCAAGTTAGGCCATGGTGAAGGGTTTTGCCCTTTGTGTGTTCTTCAAATGCAAACAGGAGGATCACTTCCCGTGGGATGCGTCGTTGAGGGCCCCGGCTAGGGGTCGGAATGTACCGTCGAGCACATAGTTGCGTGAGGAGGATGGTGGTGTATCCCGCCTTTCAAGGCATAATTTATGCAATCCATTAAGGAGAGATAAGTCAGCCGAAAACCTTGCACCCACATCCAATCTGCCCGATGTTAATGGGGGTTATTCCTTATCTCAAAAAGGGAAGTCGGTTGCACCCGGCACTTTCCCTTCTAAAACATTGATGCAAAAGGCTTTTGGACTGAGCCCTTTGATTTCTACCCCATTGGGCTCACCTCTTTTTGATATTGATATGGTCCATGCGGAAGAAGAAGTTCTGGTACATTCTTCCGATGGTCTTAAGCGCCCGCGTAAGGTATCTGTTTCCTCATTATCAGATATTGTGGGGGCTTCCCACTCAAACACTGCCAATACATCGGACGGCCTGGATACTCAGGCCCGCCAGGAGGAATGAAACTCGTAAGTTGGAACGTTCGGGGCTTGGGGAAGCCACGAACAGTTGGACGTCTCCGAGATTTTCTGCGAGACGTTAACCCGTCTGTAGTTTTTTTATTGAAACAAAGCTACAGTCTGACGCTATGTTAAAAGTTCGAAAGAGGTGTGGTTTTTCGAATGGTATTGATGTTGGTTCTCGGGGAAGGAGTGGTGGCTTGTGTTTGGCCTGGCGTAACGATTGTCAGATTACTCTCCGTTCATTTTATGATTGACACATCGACTTCATGGTTTCTGATGATGGGTCGGGGCAGTCGTGGCGGTGTACAGGTTTTTATGGTGCGCCGGAAGAACAAAATCGTCGGGACTCTTGGAACCTAATACGCCAATTAAATGATATGCCTAATGGCCCATGGTTAGTTATTGGTGATTTTAATGAGATTTTATTTTCTTTTAAAAAACTAGGCAGACGTACCCGTAGTCAACGCCAGATGGATGATTTTCGAGAGGCACTAGAGGATTGTTCGCTTGCTGATATTGGATACCAGGGTCGGTGGTATACTTGGGAGAAAGGAAAATTTGTAGAGACTAATATCCATGAAAGGCTTGATAGGGGAGTTGCAAATGCAGCTTGGTGGTCTCTCTTCCCAGATTTCACGTTGTCACATTTGCCACATTCTTTTTCGGACCATTTTCCTCTGGTGCTGGCAACCTCTTTGCATTCAGCTCCTCGTGCTCATTGGCATTTTAAGTTTGAGGTAGCATGGTTATTGGAAGACTCTTGTGAGAACGAAGTCAAGAAACTTTGGGCTGCTTCTTCGGGCCTGGTTCCGGAGCGTCTTCGATTTGTGGGGAAGGGGTTGGATGTTTGGTTTCGTAAACTTAGAGCTAGTCGAAAAGTCTCTAAGCAAAATTTAGCTCAACGTCTTGAGGTCCTGGCTGGTATGTATCCCTCGGACGAGTCTTTTGAAAAAATTATGGAGGTTAAGTTGGCCCTTAATCTGGAAATGGATAAATCTGAATTGTATTGGGAACAACGAGCTCGAGCCAATTGGCTCCGCAACGGTGACAGGAATATTGCCTTTTTTCACCGTCATGCATCTCAACGGAAAAGTATCAATCGAATTTCGGCCCTTGTTAATGACCAAGGTGTTCATTGCTCGTCTCCGGAGTCTTTGGAGACCACGGCTCGTGAGTATTTTCAAACATTGTTTACAGCGGGTGGGGTGGCTGACTGTGCACACATCCTTAAGGGTATTGCTCCTAAGGTCTCGACGGAGTCTAATCTATTTCTACTACGCCCTTATACTGTTGAGGAAGTGTACCAGGTGGTTCGAGCGATGGGCCCGTTAAAAGCTGCGGGGGAAGATGGGCTTGGAGCTATATTTTATCAACGTTTTTGGCATATTTTGGGGGAGGAGGTTGCCCAATATTGTATCAGTGTCTTGTCGGGAGAAGTGGATATGACGGATATTAATCGAACTCATATCGTCCTAATCCCTAAAGTCCCAAACCCATCACAGATGAGTCACTTTAGGCCAATAAGTTTGTGTAATGTGCTCTACAAGATTGTTTCGAAAGTAATTGCTAATCGATTACAAAGCATGCAGTCTCCGACACAGGATTGTTCGGTGATTAGTGCGTTTATTCATGAGATTAAAGAAAGGACAAATTATTTTGAAGAGATTTCTTTAAAACATACCTTTCGTTCGTCGAATTTGGTGGCCCATCTTATTGCGGGTGATTGTCGCTTCAACTCCGGCGACCACTTTTGGGTTGAAGAAGTCCCCGATTGCGCAGAACAGGCGGTGGAAGCCGATCGTCCTCCAACAAGTTGATTATTGAACCAGTTTCTCTCCATGATTGTGTTTGCATGTGTCTGATCTATGCTCTTGGATCCGCGTCTCCTCTTGTGCTTAACCGTTTCGTTTTCCCAGTGAATTTGGTGTCGAGGTTTTGTGTTTAGCCTTCATCTGCTTTCGGAAGTTTCTTTTGTTTTCTTTGTCGGTTTTGTGACCGGCTTAGTCGGTTTAAGGCTGGCTTTTCATTACCCATACATTTTCTTATTTTAATAAATTGAAGGCTTTTATCTCAAAAAAATAATTATATAATATTTTTCAATTATTTTTTTTAAATAATATTATTTTATCATTTAATTAAATGATTTTTTATAAATTTAGTAAAATTATTTAATAAAATTTCATTAAAAAAATTACGAAACATCTCAAAGTGACAGAATATCTTTCATAATAATTTTTATTTTCCACTTCACCATTTCACCATGGTTACCGAATATCTTCCATAATAACTTTTATGTTGTAAATAGTAAAATAACTAAATATTGTTTTTTGGTTATAAGTTTTACTAAATTATTTTATTTTTAAAAATTAGATATTACTATATTCATGTGAAATAGATTTTGGGGTGAGAAATTCTCACTCATATGCATATATTAGTTATGGATCACCTAAATTGAAAAATTCTAACATATATACACACCGTGAATATAAATTGTTCGATAACAGATCATTTAAACCGTAATAAATAAAATTTTTAACGGTGAAATGTTTTAAAGGGTATAGATCATAAATGCAAATTTTAAAAGTTGTGGATGAAAATCAAATCACGTATATATAAGTACAATTATCAAAAACATATGTGACTGCAACATTAAACTTTATTGCAAAATTAATTGGTCGAGTGATTAAAAATGCTTATGTTGTTCTATCTTATATAGGTTCAAATATTAATATTTACCTTTAAAACATAAAAGATCTCTTCTTAAGAAGATAAACATTGAAATTTATTGTCTGGGTGATTTATATTTAGAAAAAGGGAAAGGATAAATATTTTATACACAGGCGGTGGAAACTGAAAGTTTCCACAAGCGCCTTAGTTCTAGGGTATAGGGAGTTAGTTTAGGGTATAAGGTTTAGGAGTTTAGGTGTAGGAGGTTAGAATTTAAGGATAGTTGTTTCAATTCAGGGTTTAGGGTTTAGGGTTTGTAGGTTAAAACCTAAATCCTCATCATATTACCCTAAAAACTAAACCCTAACCTATAAACCCGAAATTATAACCCGAAATCTTAAATTAAAACAAGTATCCATAAATTCTAAACCCCTACACTTAAACCCCTAAACCATATACCTTAAACTAACTCTCTATACCCTAAAACTAAGGCGCTTGTGGAAACTTTCAGTTTTCACCGCCAGTGTATAAGATATTAATCATAAGGGAAATTGAAGATTTAAACTAGATCCAAAATTAACATCAAAGTTGAGATCTATCCTAAGTCAATGTTAAAATATCAGACGATTGAATTTACAGTTCAAAACCTTTTCAAACAGACCCAACATGTGTAATTCATGATCCTATAATCATGTTTTCTCCAAAGTTTATTATAATTACAGCAAGTGAGACTGTTTGGGGTAATTAATTTTTGTTTAACACATGCTTAGCCTTGGGTTAGAAGAATCATTGAGGATCGATTTTAAAAAAATTCTTTTTTGTGGTTAGGTGTCATGTTTTTAACCATCATTAATATTTAATTTATTGACCGGTTAATTCGAATAGAGCACTGGAAAAGGTTTATTATGGTGTGAACTCTCTATCCATATCAGAATTTGAAGCCCTAATCTTACTTGAGAAATTTAATGTTTCTTCCCACTAAATTCACTAATTTATATTTTTTTAACCCTTTGATAACACATAAACACCTTATAAACAAAGTTTACTGAACATCATCCTCTATCATTACAAAGATTTAATTGCAATAGTTTCAAAAATATCAATAACAGTCAAATCATCAAAATGGCCTATTATGTGCCTTGGCTAGAATTTAGTATTTATAGGTTGGGGTCTATATTTTAGGGTAATATGTTAGAGATTTAGATTTTAACATATAACCCTAAATTTTAACTCTAAGCTCTACTTTCAAACCACAATCCCTAAACTATAAGCACATAAAATTAAAGCCCTAAACTATGGATATTAACCCTTAAAATTAAGACGTTTGTAAAAACAAAATGTTTCAACCGTCGGTGCATGGTATAATTGGCCATTTTAAATATAATATATTTATACTTCTCTAAATTTATAAATGGAATTTAAATATATTATCTTTAAAATGTATTTTTGGAAAATTATATATTATCATATTAATTCATAATAATTGTAAAAGGGTGGCATAAGAGAGAATTACTAAAAAAATGTTAGAATGGATGGCATGATGTGGGTGGTGTTAGATCACAAACTTCAAAAGCTGCTGCAAAAGAGACATTATGATTGGTAATGTTGGAATGGATTAATTTCACATTGCCTTGCATCTCTCTACATATTCATACTACTTTGCTTATAAAAGTCCACCAAAATATTTATCCAACTTTTTTAATAAAAAAATAACTCGTAGACACATGATTTTAATCTGAAATAATTTGAAAAAAAATTAATGAGTAAATTTGAATGGTCCTAACTTAAAACATTCAGATCTAAAACAAATCGAATTTAAAATGGTTGAAGTTGAAAACTAATTTGAATGAAAAATAAATCAATATGACCCAATTTAAAATTAACATGACCCGGGTACCTAATTGAGTGATTATTGGGTTGAAACTATATATTTCCATACTCTCATGGGAATGGTACGTATAAAAAAAGCTTAATAGAGAATTGGAAAGCTTTTTGTTCTAGAATTAATAATAATAGGGGATATCATACATTTTTTGACCCAGAGAGATGGTATGATATTCTGAATGGACTGACAAAGTTTGTTTTACAGAGTCAAAAGACACAACTCAGGTTTCCAGAGCTCTTTTTGCTTCTTCTTTTTTGCTTCTTCTTTTTTAAAGCTTTGGATCAATATTGTAGTAAAAAAATATTTCAATCTATTACATTTGTTAAATTATTTTTAAATTTATTGCAGTTTTTACAATAAAATTGAAGACGGAATAATTTAAATCCGTCTTTAAATAATATTTTCATTTTTTTATTAAAAAAATTAAAGACGGTTGGCTTGCAGCCCGTTTGCAGGGCGACAGGTAAGTTAAAAGGTAATCTAGATTTCAATTTTTCATTAAAAAAATTAGAACACTGTTTAAAGTTAAATTTTTTCGATCCGACTTCAAAATTACTGTAGAACGTACAATAAATTTAAAACTAATCTAGTTAGTGCAATACTTTTGGACTTGAGCACCCCCACCATGGAAGATATGACATACAATTAAAATCTGAAATTTCGGGCTTATATTATCCAGATTTTAGAAAAATTATTGCATGATTACAGACCACCACGTCATCTATGGTTATAATTTATTTTTTCCCATGTCATTTTAAATAATAACATAGAAGTTGATTATAAATAAAATAATAACATGAAAAAAAATTATGTAGCTTAATTTTAGTGGATAGGGACCATAAATGATGTGGTGGTCCGGGACCATGTAATAATTTTTCCAGACTTTGAGAGATATGGGTTTTCTTTTAGGCTATGGAAAATAAATAAGCCCATTAACATAATTGAGAATGTCACATGCAACACGTGCAACCGCTGACACTCTCCAAAGTGTGTGAATTATGGCCCCATCCTTATAAGCATGCACAACTACAGTCTCCTGCTCTTGTTCCACTGACTCCATTCATCTTTTGTATTGTATCTCACATTTTTGGGGTCAATACTATCATTCCTGTTAAACCCCGTCACTTGGAAGTTGGAATCATCAGCTCTTTCTAATCATAACTGCCCACCATGGACAAATCTAGTTCAACATACTCGTATCAAACGCATAATCGTACCGGGCACTCCACCCCGCTCCGAGTAAAATAGATGACCATAACCAAAATTTTAGGCATACAATGGTCATCATTTGCAAATTTGAGATGGGAGGGGTAGCTTACTGTGTTAGCAAATCGTGATCATGGAACCGGAGATTAGTTTTTTGGACCACATGAAAGCTGTTTGTAGAGGCCAGTTTATCAGAAACTACAACATAGTGGCTCCGAAAAATCAAGGAGTTCAAGTTAAAGTGCCTACCGAGTGTCTTTGTGATGGACTTGTTAGCAATATAGAGCCTACTACGCTTAGGGGACCATCATAAATGAAGTCATTGGCTATTATCAGGCTCACCTGCGGGTTTCCTTCTCCAGCCAATGGAACCGGCTTTACGTTCCCCTCGCTTTCTTTTGCTCCTAGGGAAACAGATGTCTGACGCTAGACATGATCTCAGAATTGATTGCTCCTGAGAGGCTACGTTTTTTGTTGCATTATTAGGTTCTGATGTCGGAATATGAGAAGGATTGGTGCTCTCTCCTTCTACTTTCTCGGCTTGATGATGTTGCTTTAAAGATTGACTGTTTGATGCCATTACAGCTTGTTTATCTCCGGCGTTTCCTTCATTTTGTATCAGAACATTTTCCACAATCTGCAAATATCATCAGCATCATAATGTGCAGATTCTCTTTTGCCATAACTAGTTCATGCATGATGAGCAAAAAAATGTCAAAATCAAGCAGATAACAGTCTTTTATGCTGGGATACGTGACCCAGACTTGCAAGATTTTTTATTTTCGTTTTTCGGTGTTTTAACCTGTGCCTCCGGGAATCTTTGCAATGAAAAGCATACATGTAAGTTCTGTATGTTAAGAGGGCTTACATCTTCGCACGAGTCTACAAGTTGTGGCTGATGGCAGGTAACTTCAGCAGATGACAATAAACCAACAGTGCTTTCAATAATATCAGGAACATGGAAAGCTTCTCCGTAACTTGAAATCGCACTTGCAGGCATGACCATATCTCCAGCATATTCGCAAATTTGTTGAGTTGTGTTAAATGAAGGTCCGACGGATGTTGTGTCTCCGTTGCCAGCTGAAATAGTAGGGCTAGGGGCGGAGCTGGTTTGAGCATCACAAGCAGCAAGGAGGCTCAGATTCTCAGACGAAGAAAACTTCGAAACATTTTTTGACATCACTTGATCAAGTTGATTCCTGAGTTTTTGAACCTTAGTATGCACGATTTCAATCCTCCTAAGGACTTGGTCCAAGGAATTATTTTCATCTCTGAACTCGAAAAGCAATTGATCGTTATTAATATTGGATTTATCATTGCAATCTGCATGTTGGTCCGTATCAGCTGCACCAAGCAATGACAAAGATCACTTCACAATCAAATCTAAGAGAAACTGAAATCTACAAAAACATAGCCTTCAAAATGCTGATTCTACCTTAGGAACTATTTCCATTTGAAAGTTAACATATGATCATGTGTTTTCAGTGTGTCGGCCTATTTTTAACATAACGGAGTCACCCACGGTGAAATATTTGATTTCCTAGGATCCATATGTCTAGTTTCTTGCAAAATGGAATAGTTAAAAATGAAGTTCAAATATAGGAAATTGATTCAGTGAAAGGTAAAATGATATTACCCGTGTTGGGAAAATCATCGGCAATATAAGCACAATCTGGAATGGTTTTCCTGTTTTCTGAAATATATTACAAGCAAAGCGCACTTGAGCATCGGGGTTAAAGCGAGACAAGAATAACACTTAAACAGCAATGATAAAGAATATAGGAAAAGCTAGTACCAAAATAGGAAAATAAATTATGGCTTGACATGTATGATGCTATATCGGTTGTTTCTTCAATTCTCTTTCGTCTCCTCCGCTTTATGGCCTTTTTACGGTTATACTGACTAGAAAATGGCAATGACTTCGAACCAAAACCTTCCAGAGAAGATTGATCAATTACGGAAAATTTTCTCTGATTGTATGCTGAAAGTTCTCTGGTGTATTTTCCTGCTTGAGACTCGATTTGTTTGATTCTCAGTTCTGCCCATTTGCAGCGCCACATGAGAGGTCGAATGAAGTTCCTCCAATGACTAGTCAGCCTCTTCTTCCTGAAGGGCAAGCACAGAACAGCATTTATATAAGATTACAACATGTCTTCTCGCAATGTCAAAATTTATGTGAATCACATAATGTTTCAATGGATAAAGATTTGGATGGAACGAATCGAAAACTGAAGAATTTACCACAGGAAACCTCTAATGTTTTAAACAGACATTCCTCACTTCATAAATAAGAAAGTAGCTTCTCAAATTGTAACCAAATATTGATTCTATACACATACATACATACACATACATACATATTCGAATTATTCAAATGCTGAAACATATAAAAAATGATTAAAAGGTCGTCGATAGAGAAAGAAAGCAAACCTCATATGAAATACGCTACTAAATGGTTCGTAAGTAGATGCAAAAGCAGCATCACCAATGAACTGGGATTCCACTTCAGCATCACTCAACCCAGAACATTTATCGGTATCAGATGTGGTGTCGGCAAATGAGCTGGAACATTCAGTTTCATCCAGATCCTCAATTTTAACTGGTGTGGTGTCATTATTATTTGTGCATCCAATTATATCAACCTCGACATCCTCAGGAGCCTTATTTTGTTTATGCATCACAACCTCCATGTTATCGACGCTCTCTTCGCACTTATTCACGCACCTTGAACTCTTCCCATCCGAACCATCCAAGGGAATTGTCTTCTCCTTGTCAACCGCAGCTTTTGCAGCACAATGTAGTTTATTAACTGGATTAACATCCATCAGTTTTCATTCAGAAGCCATACAATAGTCATAGAAAAAGCAAAGTGCCGAAGAAGATTGCTCCATGGTTCACCTTCATGCTGATAAAAAACAGCTTACGATTAAATTCGAAAACTCAAATCTCCAAAAATCAAATATGCAATAAAAGATGATCAGTGAGTTTATGAGCTAATCCAATAATTAAATAAGGGGGGAATAACACAAATAGTTTTGAGTTTTGACCAAAAGGAGGAAAATGAAAAGAAACAAAATTATAGATTCCCCCACAGGAAGTTAGGAGTATAAAACAATGCATTGTATAACATTATTCATTTCATATGGCCATATAAGATACAAGAAATTAATGGTTATGCAGATTATAAGGCAAATTGTATAAAAAGCTAACCATATTTGAAGCCTAGAAATCCAACTGTCTTCAAAAATAATTTTCTATTCTTGAATTTTGAATGTGAAGAAAGAACTCGTTTAACAAATATTCCAAATTTTAGTGACAGATGACTAAGTTCTTCAATTTTCAGATTCCAGACATTGCAATGTTTGTAAGTTCAATTGAATTTCGAATTAAAAACAAGATAACAGTGGATAATTAGGAACAAATTTAAGCATTCAGTGAAGTAATTTGCCAAAAAAGAACAAAATGGAAGCAACTTATTTTGCAGACACTGAACAAGGTAAAAGCAATAGAGCAGTAAAGCAGTATCTCCAAAGAAAAAGCTAAAAATCTGAAAATTCCAAAGAAATTCTCCACCTTCCTTAAATTTGTAATTCAGGTAATCGTCAAGTAAGAAAAACTCATGTCAACATACATGCATGCGTCATGACATTCATATTCGCATACATGACACATGCTTCCACATACATGGGAAGTAAGAAATGGTCATAAAAGTAGAAACAGCTAAAAAAATATTCCAAGCTAGATTCAAGCAACCCATTAAGCTGAAACAAGAAACTAAACAAACTAAGTAAAAAAAAAAAACAGAAGGAATCAAAAACAAAAGAAGGGGAAAGAAACCAACTTTCCTTCTTCTATAAATAGCACCCATCCCATATTATATGTTATATACGTATAGAAGTACGTATAGAGAAGTGTATAAGAATCTATGAAGAAATAGAAAGAGGGTGATGTACCAGAGAGGCAGAGGCAGAGGCAGAGTGTGAGGTGAAGGAGTTGAAGTGAAGAAGAAAAAGAAGGCGGCGAGGAAGAGAAATGAGGAAGTTAACGTTGTAGTAATAAAACCTAAAGAGAAGCACTTTTAGTTTTGTCTTATTACTGTCTACTCTTGTAAATTACATTATACTTCCGCATTACTATTATTTTATTTTATTTTTTGACAAAATACTTCCACATTACATTATGTTACATTAGGGGTTTTTATTATGGACTATTATTCCATACACGGTGGTAGGTGGAAAATTTTTATTTTCACAGGCCTTTAATTTTAAGATTTAGTGTTTAGAGTTTAGGAGTTTTAGTGTAGGGGTTTAAATTTAAGGTTCATGGTTAGAATTTAGGTTATAGGGTTATAATTTATAATTTAGGGTTTAAGTTTTAAGGTAATACGGTTAGAGATTTAGATTTTAACCTATAAACCTTAAACCCAAAATTTCATGAACAACTCTTAAATTCAAAATTACTGTACTTAAACCCCTAAATCATAAACAGAGTCTCTAAACTCTAAAATTAAGACGTTTATGTAAACAAACACTTGTGTAAGAAATAAAAACCCTTTTATTATTATTATACATTTGCTTCTTCTTTTTTCTATCATCCTCGTTGGTTTACTATGTATGTTTGAAGTTTATGATTATTTTTTCATGATATATTTTTAAAATTTGAATACATTAATTTCATTTTATAATTGTTTAAATTAATTTTAATTTTTACTATTAATTAGTTGATCTAATGGATGAGGCGTTAGGTCCCTTAAGTAAAGTCGGGGTTCAAATCCTAACGTTGTGAAGGGAGAAAACTGAATTAAGAGGGTCACCTCCATATTAGGCCTCTGCAAAAACCCGATTCGGATTAGTCGGTCAATGAGTTGGATATCAGTGGTTAAACTAAAAAATATTATAATTTTTATTTTGTTTTGTTAGAGTTTGTGGTCTAAATTTTATCTTGATTTGACCTAATTTTGAAGATATAAAAGTGTTAGCTCGATTGAACAACTGAATATGCCAAGAAGGGGTGGATTGGCTTTTAAAAATATGTGTCGGAAGGAAAGAAAATATAAAATTTTGACACAAAAATTTATAGTGGTTTGACTTCTAAACCAAGTCTAAGTCCATCACCTTAATTATCCACACTAAAGATTTTCCACAAAGTCACTAATTTATCTTTCTTTTAAAGATAAAGAGTAATCTTACAACTCACTCAAGGTTTATACCCAAAACCTTGAGTTACACTCTCCCAAATAGAAATAGAAATAAGCAAACAAAGGAAATGTCCAAAGCAAGTGTTTGCACAATTTGAAGCTCTTATCCAAAGAACACCTTGAACAAAATTAACAATGAATGTGTAAAACTAATATTGATTTTGATATAACAAACAATCTAAAGACTAAATTGCAAAGTAAATAATTTTTTAAGTAATCAAAATATTTATATTTGACAAGTAAATTTTATACTTAAAATGTTTTGAAGTCAAAAATTAAACCCCATAAATTTTTCTAAGTGTTTCAAAGTCAAAATATACAAAATTGCCCAGGCGTTTCGAAACACCCCCAAAGTGTTTCGATACGTTTTGCCACTGGAAACGTCCGTTTCAAAACGGCTCATACTCGTTTCGATACAGCCTTCATCTAGGCTTTTGATTTTTAAGTGTTGTTTCGAAACGGCTCATACTCGTTTCGATACAGGGGTTAAGTATTTTTAAAAATTGAGCATTAAATGAACTAGTCGTTACTTGTCAAAAGCAAAATTTTGAAAATTTGGTTAAGTGTTTCGATAAACCCATAGTTTGTTTCGAAACACCAATTTACAGTTTCAAAACGTTTCGATACAGCCCTTATCCGTTTCGATACGACCCTCTTTTTACATTTTACAATTTCAAACTGTTTTGATGCGACCTATAGTCGTTTCGATACGGGCCCTTTTTACACATAACAGCTCTTTCTTTTTTGGTGTCTGTTTCGATATAGGGCCTCGTGTTCCGATACAGGTAGTTGTAGAACAACATTTATGGAGAAAAAAGAGAGCCCCAACGGCTCTATTGATGATCTCAACCACCCAAGCGGCTAGAATCAATGAGAAGGTATAAAAACAAGTCTCCAAAGCACCAACAACAACTATTGAACTTTCAAGCAACATCAAAGCATTTATTCAAAACCCTTGAGCCTATTAGAGTCAAATTGTGTACCCAACTTGTAAAATTCTCAAATTGTTCATCTTTGTTTCAAGTTTAGGGAGTGTTGGTTTGTAATTGGACAATATATTAGTCTTGTGAGAGATACATTTCAAATTGTCTTTTGTTCTTTGTAATTGAGAGTCTTGTCATTCAATCTTTGGGTAGAAAGATT
The DNA here is from genome assembly GCA_030270665.1 of Hibiscus trionum. NCBI lineage: Eukaryota > Viridiplantae > Streptophyta > Magnoliopsida > Malvales > Malvaceae > Hibiscus > Hibiscus trionum. Next base: position 3,838,342 of record BSYR01000025.1, on the reverse strand, counting down.
GAACTTGTAAAGGTTGCCTCCTTAGCCTAGAAAAGGGGAAGAATACATTAGTGAAGAGTTTGTTGAAAATCCTTAGTGGAAACTAAGGTAGTGGATGTAGAGCTTGGTTAGAAGCTTAAACCACTATAAGTGCCTTGTTCTTCATTTTTAATTGTTCCTTTTGCTCCTTTCATTTTTAAAAGTGCCAATTCACACCCTTTTAGCCATATCAGTTAATTCAATCCACTCAACAATTGGTATCAGAGCCTATCTCTTTGAAGGCTTTACAACCACAAGAGGAGATCCTAGAAGAGTGTTGATCAATTTCCAAGTCAAGACATGACATATACCTCCGGGCCAAGCATGTATGAGTCTCAATTTACCACCAAACCACCCTTCTTCAATGGGGATAACTATCCCTATTGGAAGAACCGAATGCGTCTCTTCATCAAATCGAGTGATTACCTTGTATGGGATGTGGTAGAAGATGGACCAACCATTCCCATGAAGAGAGATGAAGAAGGAAGGCTTGTTCCAAAGAAGAAGGTGAAGATGATAGAAAGAAATTGCAAGTGAATGACAAAACCCTGCACATGCTATTTCATGCTCTCGGACCGGACATCTACTCCAAAGTGTCCTCAATCACAAGTGCTAAAGAAGTGTAGGGCACTCTTGAAACCACATATGAAGTAACAAACGATGTGAAAGTGACGAAGATCGAGATCCTCAATCTTAGTTACGAGAACTTTAAGATGGAGGTCGATGAGACCGTAACAAAGATGTTTGATCGCTTCTCCGTCATCATCAATGGTTTGAAGGGCTTCAGAGAGATCATCCCCAGAGATAAGTTAGTTCGGAAGCTACTTTACTCTCTTCTCGAATCATGGGATGGGAAGAGAACAACCATCATCGAAGCAAAGAATTTAAAGATCCTAAAGCTCGATGAACTAGTTGGTTCTCTCCTCACACATGAGATCATGAAGCAAGGGAGAGAAGAAGATAAGAGAAAAGAAGAAAGAAGAGTAGTCAAGCAAGAGGTAGAGAAGAAAAGTCAAGGAGTTGCTCTCAAAGCCTCTCTACCACAAGAGAAGAGCACTTCTAGTGGAGAAGATGAATTTGAAGAATTGGTTATGATAGCCAAAAGATTCTCAAGGTTCATGAAGTCTAACTGTGGTAGAAAGTTTTCAAGAAAAAAATACTTCAATAACAAGAACAAAGAAGAAGAAAAAGGCCAACTCATTTGTTATGAGTGTAAGAAGCAGGGTCACATTCGTATCAATTGCCCTCAACTAAAGAAGAAGAGCTTTGAGAAGAAGAAGAAACTCAAGGCTCAAGTAGCAACTTGGAGGGATGAGGAGTCATCATTCGAGGATGAAGAGCATGAAGTGGCCAACCTTTGCCTCATGGCCCTTGAAGAGGAATCTATGGTAAACTCTAACTCATCATATCTTACTTATGATGAATTATATGATGCATATGATGAGTTGCAAGAAGTTTACGATGAATTGGTTGAGAAATACAAAGAATCTATTTTAAAAAACAAGAAAACTATTTTCGATTTAAAATCTCAAAATGAGTCTCTTTTAAAAACCAATTCCGAATTGGAAAAGAAAGTTTTTTATTTGATAAATCTTTCAAATGAGCTTAAAAGGAAAAATCTTTATGTTGAAAAACTGCTTTCCAATTTTCAAGATTAACACACAAAGGAAGTGAATAATCTCAAAAAATTCTCTTACTATTTGGAAACATGATTTTGAAAAGAGGAATTCTTCAAAAATCCAATATGTTAAGAGAAAACTATTTTACCCTAAACAAAGAGATTTTCAAAAGCAACCTAAAGTTAAAAGAATTAGGAGTGTATGGGTTCCTAACTCATTGTTTCTAATAATATAAATGCAATTGCTTCTTTGATTCCTAAGGGGATCAAGATTTTGGGAGCTAGCTCTCATGGACCCAAATCATTTCGGGTACCAAAAATCAAAGCTTAATCTCTTTGTTTGTAGGAGGAGCAATGCTTCAAGGTGAAAGCTTCAAGTAAGAACATGTGGTACCTTGATAGTAAGAACATGTGGTACCTTGATAGTGGTTTCTCGAAACACATGACCGAAGATAAGAGTAGATTCTTGGAGCTTAAACCAAAAGGTGAAGGATGTGTGACATTTGGTGACAACTCCAAATGCCACATTGAGGGCATAGGCTCCATTGGTAATCTCTCATCTACATTCATTGAAAATGTTTTATATGTCAATGGTCTAAAACATAATCTTTTGAGCATTAGTCAACTTTGTGATAAAGGGTGTAATGTTCATTTTGATAAAAATGGGTGTAAAATTGTGAACATTAAAACAAATAAAATAATGTTCATTGGTCATCGCATAGGAAATATTTATATGGTGCATTTAGATGACATGCATTCATCCCATGCATGTTTAGTTACACATGATGAGAATGATGCATGGTTGTGGCATAGAAAACGAGGGCATGCTAGCATAAGTGTTTTAGAAAAATTAGTTTCCTAAAATCTAGTTAGAGGTTTGCCCAAACTAAAATTTTCATTAGATAAAATATGTGATGTCTGTGCTAAGGGTAAACAAAAGAGAACCTCATTTAAACCCATTAATGATGTTTCGACTAGTAGGGTGTTACAACTAATCCACATAGATTTATTTGGGCCTATTAGAACTATGAGCTTGGGTGGTAAGTCATATGCATTTGTATTGGTAGATGACTTTTGTAGATACACTTGGGTTATATTTTTAAGTACTAAGGATGAGGCTTTAGAAAATTTTATTACATTTACAAAAATTACCCAAAATGATCACGATCTTAAAATTTCACATATTAGAAGTGATCATGGAACCGAGTTTCAAAATATAGGTTTTGAAGATTTTTGTAATGAAAATGGTATTATCCATAATTTTTCGACTCCTCGCACTCCTCAACAAAATGAGGTAGTTGAGAGGAAAAATAGAACTTTAGAAGAGATGGCTAGGACAATGCTTTGTGAAAACAACTTACCTAAGTATTTTGGGCGGAAGCCACTAATACGGCTTGTTATATTATTAATAGAGTAATGATTAGGCCTATTTTAAAGAAAACATCTTATGAGATTTTAAAATCTAAAAAGCCTAACATTATCTATTTCTACCCTTTTGGTTGTAAATGTTTTATTTTAAACAATGGAAAAGACACCTTAGATAAATTTGATGCTAAAAGTGATGAAGCAATATTTTTGGGTTATTCCCTAAACTCTAAAGCCTACCGAGTATTTAATAAAAGAACTTTGGTTGTTGAAGAGTCTATACATGTCGTTTTCGATGATAACTTCCTTCCGAGGAAAGAAACTTGTGATGATGATAATGTAGGGATCATTGAAGCCATTGATAGAGGACAAACATCAAAGGTGGATTAGATTCCAACTAAAGAAGATGAAGCACAAGATCCACCTCTTGAAGCATTGAAGGACTTGGCTCTTGAGGAAAATGAGGTGGCATACCCAAGGGAGTTCAACTATGTTAAAGGTGGTGAAATCTTGGGTGATCCATCCAAGGGGGAAACTACTAGATCCTCTCTCAAACTTATGAATCATGTTGCATTTATCTCATGCATAGAGGCTAAAAATATCAAAGAAGCATTAAAAGATGATTTTTGGATATTGGTTATGCAAGAGGAACTTAATCAATTTGAGAGAAGTAAAGTATGAACATTAGTTGACAGGCCTAGTAATCAATCTACTATAGGAACTAAGTGGACATTTAGAAACAAACTAGATGAGAGTGGTAACATAGTGAGAAACAAAGCTAGGCTTGTTACTCAAGGTTACACTTAAGAAGAGGGAATTGATTTTAATGAAACATATGCACCCGTAGCTAGAATGGAAGCTATTAGGATGCTTCTTGCATTTGCATGCTATCATGATTTCAAGCTTTTTCAAATGGATGTAAAAAGCTTTATACGGTTTTGAAGATCCTAATAGCATGCCCCTTAAGTGTGACAACATTAGTGTCATTTGTCTCACTAAGAATCCCATCCAACACTCTAGAACCAAACATATAGAAATTAGACATCATTTCATTAGAGATCATGTCTTGAAAAATGATATAGTTCTAGAATATGTTGATACCTTAAACCAATTAGCGAACATATTTACCAAACCTTTAGATAAAGAGCATTTATGGACCCTTAGGAGAGATCTAGGTTTAACCAGCCTTTCTTGACCCTTTTAGGTCCCAAATGGCCAAAATTTGCTTGAATTTTGAATGATGATCATGCTTATGTTATTTTTATTCATAATGCATATATACTTGTTGTTAGGGGGAGTATGTATCAGTTTTAGTTCATATAACATGCTCATGTATCATTTTCATGCATTTAGGCTCGATCTAAGTTGGCTCTTTGGATATGAAACTGCCTAAAATGCATTTTCTGGCAAGGGTGTATCGAAATAGGTACATTTGTTTCGATAGGGGCTCGATCTAAGTTGATTCCAGTGTTGAATCGTATTGAAACGGGCTCTTCGTGTTTCGATACGAGTTTGTGGTTTTGTTTCAAAATAGGGTCAACCTGTATTGAAATGAGTCTCGTACCGAAACGGCCATTCTGATACGCCAAGTGGCATATCAAAACACGATCACGTAGATTGCTTTAAATAGCATTAAAAGAGTATCAAACTTTAATTAAAACACCAACTCTCTTTTTCTCTCAAACCTTAACCGAAAAACCTTATATAAACTCCTCAAATCCCTTGATTTTTCACATCAAAACCTAATTTTTTTAGGGTTTTCAATCTACACATCAAGGCTAGAGCTTTGCAAGAAATTTAGTGCATTAATCATCCCTCATTCATCCATTATGCTATATCAAGGTATAAACACTTTATCTTTTTATTTTAAATTTTCGTTTAATTTTATTGGTTGTTTTTAATTACTTTTTGTATAAAACATATACATATAGTATGGGTTTACAAGTTTTTGCAAAAATTCTTCAAAATCTGAAATTTTTTTATTCGAATATAAAATTATACAATATATATTTTTAATCTGTTTTTCGAAATCCTTTTTACCAAAAATTTGTTTTATATTTATATATGTTTCTAAACTATATTGTATAGTTTTTATCAATACCTTGATTATCAGATTGCATATTGGATTGAATTTGGTTGATTTACGCATACATATGTTTTTGTGTCTTGATTTCCTTCAAGATTTCGAATATGGGTTCTAGGAAGAGAGTACAAACCAATGAGGCTGGTGGTAGCTTTAACATCGATTACGGTTCTACTCGTCCCAACCTCACTCTACTCTACCAAAAGAGCCTTCGAAACAAAGATGTCTACACCAACTTCAAGCTCTTTCAAGATCATGCTATCTATCGTGAGCGTATTGTCTCTATACCCTTTTGGATTCTGAATGATTTCAATTTCGCTATCTTGATTTATTGAGGTGTTGGAATTTCATGTCTTTTTTGGGCTTACCCGGTACTTTGTACCGTAACATGGTTCTTCTTTTCTATGCCAATGCTCGTTGTATCTCCAATGCCGATCAAGTGGTTGTCATTGAGTCATATCTAATGGGGAGGAAGTTTAGGGTTGAACCAAAAACCTTGGTCAATGTTTTCGAGTTTGAAGATGAGGGTATTTCGAATGAGAACTCGTTGGGACATACTCTTGGTGGCTCCGTCACGGTCCTTGATGCTCATGATCGCATCCTTCATCTCATGGTCTCGTGGTGGTTTCGTTCTTCCAAAGGAAAATTCTCCCACATTTGGCAAGTGGATGATTTTTGGAATCGATGCTTTCGTGAGGGACATCGACCAAATCTCTGTCAAATCATGTTTGCCGAGATGGTGTATCTTGTCCAAAACCGCAACTCAGATCTTGTCACCTCTTTCACTTATGGCACCACTTTGAGTTACTTGTTCACAAAGTTGGGGATCGATTGCTCTCTTGACTTTCTGAAACCTCTCAAGGATCCCATCGATAAGCGCACACTTCTCCGGTGCAAATTCCATTTCATTGATGGAGAGTGGAATCGTGTAGATAATGCTACTCAAGTTGCGGCCCCGAACCTCAACCTCAAGTTGCTCCACCAAACAACAAAGCCCTCACGACTTTCCTTACCAAGCAATTTAATGGCTTGCGCACCCACATGAACTCCGGTTTTGCCACTCTTGATACTCGCCTCACTTTCGTGGAGGGACGTATCCAAAGTGTCGAGAATCGACTCACTTCGGTTGAAACTCAACAAACCACTATGGACATGTCCTTTACCGGCTTTTATGGCGAATGGAGACAATTTCGAAGGAGCTCCGCCAATGATAAAGATGACCTTGAGCCTTAGATCCATGTATTCCATTGCATATCATCTAGTTTAGGATTTCCCTTTTTATGCACCTATTTATGTTTTTGCTTTAAGACCTGTACTTTGATTTATGTTTTAAGTATTAAGGTTTGGATATTATGTTTGGAGATTATTAATTTATTTTGCTTTGGTTTCCTATGCTTAATGAAATTATGTTGCTTTAATTTTGCTTTGTCTTGTGCTATATTGTTTTATCTTTGTCTTCATTGATTTTGATCTAACAAAAAGGGGAGAATGATTAAGCTAATTTTTTTAAAACCTAGCTTCAATTTAGGGGAAGTTCACTTAAAAATTTACTTTGGTTTTGTTATATCAAAAAAGGGAGATTGTAAAACCAATATTTAATTTTGATATAACAAACAATCTAAGGACTAAATTGTAAAGCAAATAAATTTTTAAGTAATCAAAATACTTACATTTGACAAGTAAAATTTATACTTAAAATGTTTTGAAGTCAAAACTTAAACCCCATAAATTTTTCTAAGTTTTTCAAAGCCAAAATATACAAAATTTCCCAGGCGTTTCGAAACAACCCTAAAGTGTAACGCCCCGGTTTTGGGCTTGGAAGTTTTGGGCGTTGACCGGTTTGGTCAAAGTGCGGTTCGAATATATAAGAGTGAATTTAGGAAAGCCTAGTTCGGGTTGCATTAAAAATATGGAAAAATGTTCTAAAATCATCTTTTAATATATATAAGTGAACTGTGAAATCAATTTTACAAAATGAGGTTTGGAAGGGTGACATTTTGGCTAGTGACCAAAATGTAATTTTTGAAAACTTCGTGACTGTTTTAGAAAGGATTGAAACTTTGAATCTTTAAGGAGCTAATTACCCAAAGGGAGTTTCTCCAGATTTTTCTAAGATATTTTAATGTTTAATTCTGATTTTAAAGCAAAAGAAAAGTGGAGGGAAAATCATTTTGGCTATTTTGTAACTAACTTCCCATATTTTCCAATTTTCCTTTTCTCTCATTTTCTCTCAACCCAAACACTTTCTCTCCAGAGATTTCTTTCTGATTTTGTCACTCAAATCTCTCTTTTCAATTCTCTTTTGATTCCTAATAATCACATCAACAAAACCTCTCAATTTGCTAGTTGTTTCATCAAGGTTTTTGGTTCTAAAAGTGGGGAAACTCAAGTTTGGAGGTAAGAACGTCCTTCTCCTCTGAACTTCAAGTTCTTTACTGAAATTCCCAAGTTCTTAATCCTTATTTGATGTTTTATAAAAGGTTTTTAAGGTTGTGTAATGGATCTTGGCTTTAAATGCAAGATTTGATGATTTTTGATGAATTTTCGTTGGATCTGTTAAAGCAGTGATTTGAGGTGTATAATTGATGATAAATGAATGTTAATTTGTTATGGAATTGATTTTTAATTAATGCAATCCCGGATAGGTTGAATTTCCTAAGTTTAGCTTGTGATTCTTGGTTGTTTTTGGGTGATCTTGTGGATTTGTTGTTGCTGGAGGTATAAGGATGTTGTTAGGTCCTTTTTAGATGTTAAATGATGTTTAAGGATGCTTTGTTTTGATGGTTTATGGCTGGGCTTTGTTGAGAAGTTGTTTGGATGCATTTTCGGTTGTGTTTGGTGGCCGAAAATGGAGTGTGGATGAGAGCAGCGAGTTTAGGTGCTTTCATTGAAGCTATTAATGCATGATGATGCATTAATCTACTGTTTTAATGTGTTAAAACAGGGGAGTCATCTTTGGATCCAAGTGGTGGTGATCCGGAAGCTTGATTTGGTGTTTCGGTAAGAGGCGAAACGGAATCGGTGAGTGGATTTTGGTTTTCGGCTTTGAAACCAATGTTTTGGAGGTTTGGGAGCTTAGTCTAAGTCTAAACAACTTTGCTAAGCTCAAGAGTAAGTTTTCAGAAAAACTCTCTTGTTGAGGAACCATGTGATGGTTGGGTGCAATGTGTTTGTTGCATGTTTAAATTCTGTTTTTAAAGCATATCTAGCATGTGTGTTTGCTGAGATTATAAGCCATGTGTTTAAGGAAGCTCAAGGTTAGAGTTCCTTGTTTTTGAACATTGTATAAATGTTGTTTGATGCTTAAAGATGCATGATGTTTATGGCTTGGTTAAATGCTTTAAAACAGTGGATTATTGATGATATATGATGTATATTGGCAAGTGATGTTTTTGAAAAGGTTAAGGTCACTGAGGTGGTTAAAAGTCCTTGAGTGAGCCTTGTTTACTTAAGAACATCAAGGTGGTTAAAAGTCCTTGGATGGTTCTTGTTACGGACACAAAGGTGTTTAAAAGTCCTTGTGTGGTCCTTTCCAAGGTGTTTAAAAGTCCTTGGGCCAAGGTGTTTAAAAGTCCTTGGGGTGATTATTATCATGGTGTTTAAAAGTCCATGGCCAAGGTGTTTAAAAGTCCTTGGGGCCAAGGTGTTTAAAAGTCCTTGGGGTGATTATATTCATGGTGTTTAAAAGTCCATGGCCAAGGTGTTTAAAAGTCCTTGGGGTCAAGGTGTTTAAAAGTCCTTGAGGTGAAACTTGTTAAGGACACAAAGGTGTTTAAAAGTCCTTGTGTGGTCCTTGCCATGGTGTTTAAAAGTCCATGGGCCAAGGTGTTTAAAAGTCCTTGGGGATAAGATCACAATGGTGTTTAAAAGTCCATGTGTGAGTCTTATGTTGATCTTGTTTTAAAGATGGAAATTATCACTTGTGGCCAATATGACATGTTATGTTATGAAGCATGAGATGCTTGTTTTAAGATTTCTTGAGAGCATGTCTAAATGTATCTTGAAGTATGATTTATAAATGAGTTTTATAAATGCATTATTGTGTGGTTTTAAGGAGCTTTCCTCACTAAGCTTTTGCTTACGCTCCCTCTCTTTTCTTAACCCAATAATGCAGAGCATTAAAGTGCATTGAGGGCAGCAAGGAGGGCAAGCAATCAAGTGGAGGTTAAGCTCATGTATGGGAAGGTTTTCTTAAACACTTTTAGCTTTTGGCATTTGGCAATGGGGGACCAATGTTGTTGTTTTGGGAGATGTTTAGAACTCCCCAAGTTGGATTTATGTTGTTGTTAATGTTGGTTTTTGTAATTGGCCATTATGTGTTGGTTTGGAGGTTTTTATGCATGAATGGTTGCTTGTATAGGAAGCATGCCTTTAGATTTGGGGCTTTCCACATATGTTGATATAATGATGAATTGTTGTTGCAAATATGTCTCTTGTATGTTGTATGAGTTGCTGGTAAAGTTTGATAGCATTTGGAGCATGCTTGGTTGGTCAATTGCATGTTTAGGCAAGCATTTTTCTGCATTTTGTGCAGGCCGTATCGGAACAGTGCCTGCCGTTTCGGAACGGGTGCCTCGTAGTAGCCCAGGCGTCCGAAACGGGTGACACCGTTTCGAAACGGAAAGGCTACTGTCTGCCCTCGTTTCGGTACGCGTTGCGAAACGGCCCCGCGTTTCGAAACGGGCTGTCTCCCGTTTCGGAACGGATGACCGTTGGGGGCTGACATTGGCAGTTTTATGTTTCAAAATGTTTGCATTTTGGTCCCGAATCTTGTTTGTGCAATTGTATGTGTTTGAGATGTCCGTTTGAGCTGAAATTTGACAGAGATGCATGAAACATGATTAATTTCAAGTTGGTAATTTTATTTTGGGCTAAGTCCTTATAATTATCAGAATTTACAATTTGGTTCCTAAAGTTGTAATTTGTTCAATTGGGTCCCTGTTTGATCTCTGATGTTTATGATCTCTGAGTATGTTGTTTGAATGATCATAACTAGGGTTAATGTGCATCTAGACAAGATTAAAAAGAAAAAAAAAGGTCGTTAATCAAGGTTGACTTTCGGGTTGACTTTGGTTTTCCCCGTGTGACTTTCTTAATTCGGGTCAACCGTCTAGGCCAGGTTAAGGGGGTTACATTTGATGGTATCAGAGCTGAGTTCTCGAGTAAGTGGGAATGTGTATGTGAATGTTGAAGTATGTATGCTTTGTATGCTTGTTGAGTGAAAGCATGTTGAGTGAATTGCATGTATGTTGCAATTGAGATGTATGCTGTGATGAAGCATGTTGTGGGTACCCATTGCCAAATCAAAGCTAATGAAATGAGGTTGATTTTAATTGGAAATGAGCTTGAGTACTTGGATTGCTTACCTTGCTGGGCCTGACTTTGTTTATTTGCATTGTGATTGCATGGTTATAGTATGGCACCTCGTAGAGAGTTGAGGAGTAATGTGCGAGCTACGACTCAGAATGATAATGAAAACGAAGAGAATGTTGAGAGTGCGGTTTTACCTCCTCCACCTGGTGGTGGTGGTGCTGGGGCTGAGGAAGCTGGAGCTGCAGCTGGTGCTGAGGCTGCTGGACCTGAGGCTGGTCAGGGGCAAGCTATGCCTGATATGACAATGTTAGTGCAAGCTATTGATGGTGCTTTTCAAGCAGCGGTAGCTGGAGCTCGTGGAGCTGGGCATCAGGAAGATGCTGGAGTTAGACTACCTTTGGAGCGTTTGCGCAGTCTAGGAGGGACTGAGTTCAGGGGTATGTCTGCTGAAGGTTCTGAGGCTTGGTTAGAAAGTACCAAGAGGATCTTGGGTCAGATGAGTTGCACTGATGTGCAGAAGCTTGGCTGTGTTGTGTCCTTGCTGCAGAAGGATGCATATACGTGGTGGACAACCACTATTGCTGGGATGGCAGAAGCTGATGTAACTTGGACATTCTTTCAGAATGTGTTCAAGAGAAGGTATCTGGGTGTAAGGTACCTAGATGAGAAAAAGAGGGAGTTCATGTCTCTTACCCAAGGGAGCATGACTGTGGCTGAGTATGAAGTGCAGTTTGTGCGACTCAGTCAATATGCACCTGAGCTTGTTCCGGATGAGCGAGCGAGGTGTGAAAGGTTCCGTTATGGTTTAGTGACGGAGGTGAAGATGTACGTGCTGGCCACCGAGTATGATGATTTTGATGTGTTGGTGGGCCGAGCTAAGGATATTGAGATGAACCTGGGTTTATCTGCTAAAGGTGCTGGCAAGCGAGCAGCTGAGTATAGTTCCGGTGGTGGACGGAACAAGAGGGGACGTGATCAGAAGTATCAGTCCTCGGCTAAGCGAGGTGGTGGAGCACCTTCTCGGGGAGGCAACGCTAGAGCTGATCCGAGTGCTTGTTGGATTTGTGGGTCTCATGGAAACATGAAACGTGATTGTCCTCGTGCTGTGAGGGAGGTGCAGGCTCCTGTTGCGGCAGCTGGTAATGGTTGCTGGAGTTGTGGATCTGCGGATCATTTGAGGCGTGATTGTCCTATGTTGGCTGGTGGCCAAGTTCGTACTCCTGTTGTTGCAGCACCGCAGAGAGGTCGTGGGCGCGGCCGTGGTAATTTCCAGCGGAGAGAGGAAGGTGGCCGAGGTGTGGCTCATGTTGTAGCTGTGCAGCCAGAGGGTGGCGGGCAGGCTAGAGTGTTTGCTCAGCGTGAGGGGAGGAATGACGCGGATGTGATCGCAGGTACTTTCACTCTGCAATCCTTGTCATTACTTTCCTTGATTGATTCTGGATCTACGCACTCTTACATATTGCGTGAGCATGCTGAATTGCTTAGTTTGCCTGTTGAGTCTTTGGATGTTGGTATGCGTGTCACTAGTTCTTTTGGTGAGACTGTTGTGACTCGAAAGCTTTATAGAAGGTGTCCTTTGGTTGTTCAAGATCATGTTTTCCATGTTGACCTTATGGAGTTACCTTTCTATGGTTTTGATGTAATCCTTGGTATGGATTGGCTTGCTGAGCATCGTGCTGTGGTGGATTGTGAAAATAAGCGAGTTTCGCTGAAGCTTGTGGATGATTATGAAGTTGTTGTGGTTGGTGATAATGTGAAGTTTCTTGCCAATGTGGTGTCTACGTTGGAGGCAAGTCGGATGCTGAGGCAAGGCTGTGAAGCTTACCTAGCTTTTGTGATGAATCCTAGCTCTAAGGAGTTGAGGGTGCAAGATATCAGGGTTGTGAAGGAGTTTCCTGGTGTGTTTCCTGAGGAGTTGCCTGGTTTACCTCCTAATCGCGAGGTGGAGTTTGGAATTGAGCTGTATGAGAATACAACTCCTGTGTCCATTACCCCCTATAGAATGGCACCTAAGGAGCTGAAAGAGCTGAAGACGCAGTTGCAAGAGTTGCTTGAGCGTGGTTTCATTCGGCCGAGTGTGTCGCCTTGGGGTGCACCGGTCTTGTTCGTGAAGAAGAAGGATGGCACTATGAGAATGTGCATTGATTACCGTCAGCTGAATAAGTTGACCATCAAGAATCAGTATCCTTTGCCGAGAATTGATGATCTCTTTGATCAATTTCGGGGAGCTGCTGTGTTCTCTAAGATTGACTTGAGGTCAGGGTATTACCAGTTGAAGGTAAAGGATGTGGATGTGCCTAAGACAGCTTTCAGGACAAGGTATGGGCATTATGAGTTCCTTGTGATGCCGTTTGGTTTGACAAATGCTCCTGCTGCTTTCATGGACATGATGAATCGTGTGTTTCATGAATACCTGGATAAGTTTGTTGTGGTGTTCATTGATGATATCCTCGTGTACTCGCGTACTGAGGAGGAGCATGAAGAGCATTTGAGGATTGTTTTGCAGGCCTTGTTGGAGAATCAGCTTTATGCTAAGCTGAGCAAGTGTGAGTTCTGGTTAAGGGAGGTGGTATTCCTTGGGCATGTGGTTTCTGCCGAGGGGATTCGTGTTGATCCTCAGAAGATTGAGGCGGTGATGAATTGGAAGGTTCCTAAGTCTGTTCATGAAGTTCGTAGTTTCCTCGGTTTGGCAGGATACTACCGGAGGTTTGTGGATGGGTTTTCTAAGATTGCTGCACCTTTGACAAAGTTGTTGCAGAAGGATTTTAAGTATGAGTGGACAGAAGCGAGACAGCAGGCTTTTGAGAAGCTTAAAGCAGCTTTGACGCAAGCTCCTATCTTGGTTCAACCTGAATCAGGGAAAGAGTTTGTGGTGTTCAGTGATGCGTCCTATGTTGGTTTGGGATGTGTGTTGATGCAGGAGGGTAAGGTGGTGGCTTATGCATCGCGGCAGTTGAAGGTGCATGAGCGCAATTATCCTACGCATGACATTGAGTTGGCTGCGGTGGTCTTTGCTTTGAAGATCTGGAGACATTACCTGTATGGGGAGAAGTGTACTGTGTACACGGATCACAAGAGTTTGAGGTATCTGATGTCTCAGAAGGAGTTGAATCTTAGGCAGCGGCGTTGGATAGAGTTACTCAAGGATTATGATCTGACGATTGAGTACCATCCTGGAAAAGCTAATGTTGTAGCGGATGCCTTGAGTAGGAAGGTAGCTGTTGAGCTGAGAGCTATGTTTGCCAGTTTGAGTATTTCGCGTGATGGTGGTCTTGTGGCTGAGTTGCAAGTGAAGCCATCTTTGGTTCAGTTGATCAAGGAAAAACAGTTGTTGGATGATTCCTTGGTGCCGCATGTTCAGGATATCGCGGAGGGTAGACCTTCGGATTTCTGTTTTAATGATGATGGAGTGTTGTGTTTTGGGAGTCGGATAGTGGTGCCTAATGATGTTGAGTTGAGGCGTGCTATTCTGACTGAAGGTCATAGTAGTCCTTTTGCTATGCACCTTGGTAGTACTAAGATGTACCGTGATCTTCGTGATGAGTACTATTGGGTGGGTTTGAAGAAAGATGTTGCGGAGTTTGTCAGCAAGTGTTTGGTGTGTCAGCGAGTTAAGGCTGAGCATCAGTTTCCTTCAGGGTTGTTGCAACCGTTGAGAATCCCTGAGTGGAAGTGGGAAAGGGTTACCATGGATTTTGTATCTGGTTTACCTTTATCACCATCGAAGAAGAATTCGGTGTGGGTGATTGTGGATCGCCTGACGAAGTGTGCGCATTTCTTGTCTGTGCATACTACGTTCTCTTTGGATAAGCTTGCGGAGCTGTACATTGCTGAGATTGTGCGGCTGCATGGTGTGCCAAAGTCGATTGTGTCGGATAGGGATCCGAGGTTCACGTCGCGGTTCTGGCAGTGTTTGCATCAAGCTCTGGGTACGAGGTTGAATTTCAGTACATCCTATCATCCTCAGTCGGATGGTCAGTCTGAGCGTGTTATCCAGATTTTGGAGGATATGTTGAGGTGCTGCGTGATTGAGTTTCAGGGCTCTTGGGAGAAGCATTTGCCTTTGGTTGAGTTTGCTTATAACAATAGTTATCAGGCAAGTATTCAAATGGCACCTTATGAGGCTTTGTACGGGAGGAAGTGTAGGACTCCTCTTTGTTGGGCTGAAACGGGTCAGAAGTTGGTTTCGATGCCGGCTTTGTTGAAGGGAACCACCGAGAAGGTGAAGCTCATTTGTGAGCGTTTGAAGGCAGCTTCTGATCGGCAGAAGTCTTACGCGGATTTGAAGCGTAAGGAGATTGAGTATGCGGTGGGTGACCGTGTGTTCTTGAAGGTTTCGCCTTGGAAGAAGGTGATGAGGTTTGGCCGGAAGGGTAAGTTGAGCCCTAGGTACATTGGACCATACGAGGTGGTTGAGCGTGTGGGTCCTGTTGCGTACAGGTTGAGGTTACCTCAAGAGTTGGAGAAGATTCATGATGTGTTCCATGTTTCTATGCTCCGGAAGTATAGATCTGATCCTTCGCATGTGATGCATGTGGAGGAAGTGGAATTGAATCCGGATTTGACCTATGATGAGGAACCGGTGAAGGTTCTGGATTTGGATAGCAAGGTTCTTCGTGGCAAGACCATTGAGTTGGTGAAGGTGCTGTGGAAGCATCGCGGTGTTGAGGAAGCCATGTGGGAGCGAAAGGATGACATGCTGAAGTAGTTTCCTTATCTCTTTCCTTCAGGTAAATTTCGAGGATGAAATTTCTTAAGGGGGGGAGAGTTGTAACGCCCTGGTTTTGGGCTTGGAAGTTTTGGGCGTTGACCGGTTTGGTCAAAGTGCGGTTCGAATATATAAGAGTGAATTTAGGAAAGCCTAGTTTGGGTTGCATTAAAAATATGGAAAAATGTTCTAAAATCATCTTTTAATATATATAAGTGAACTGTGAAATCAATTTTACAAAATGAGGTTTGGAAGGGTGACATTTTGGCTAGTGACCAAAATGTAATTTTTGAAAACTTCGTGACTGTTTTAGAAAGGATTGAAACTTTGAATCTTTAAGGAGCTAATTACCCAAAGGGAGTTTCTCCAGATTTTTCTAAGATATTTTAATGTTTAATTCTGATTTTAAAGCAAAAGAAAAGTGGAGGGAAAATCATTTTGGCTATTTTGTAACTAACTTCCCATATTTTCCAATTTTCCTTTTCTCTCATTTTCTCTCCAGAGATTTCTTTCTGATTTTGTCACTCAAATCTCTCTTTTCAATCCTCTTTTGATTCCTAATCATCACATCAACAAAACCTCTCAATTTGCTAGTTGTTTCATCAAGGTTTTTGGTTCTAAAAGTGGGGAAACTCAAGTTTGGAGGTAAGAACGTCCTTCTCCTCTGAACTTCAAGTTCTTTACTGAAATTCCCAAGTTCTCAATCCTTATTTGATGTTTTATAAAAGGTTTTTAAGGTTGTGTAATGGATCTTGGCTTTAAATGCAAGATTTGATGATTTTTGATGAATTTTCGTTGGATCTGTTAAAGCAGTGATTTGAGGTGTATAATTGATGATAAATGAATGTTAATTTGTTATGGAATTGAGTTTTAATTAATGCAATCCCGGATAGGTTGAATTTCCTAAGTTTAGCTTGTGATTCTTGGTTGTTTTTGGGTGATCTTGTGGATCTGTTGTTGCTGGAGGTATAAGGATGTTGTTAGGTCCTTTTTAGATGTTAAATGATGTTTAAGGATGCTTTGTTTTGATGGTTTATGGCTGGGCTTTGTTGAGAAGTTGTTTGGATGCATTTTCGGTTGTGTTTGGTGGCCGAAAATGGAGTGTGGATGAGAGCAGCGAGTTTAGGTGCTTTCATTGAAGCTATTAATGCATGATGATGCATTAATCTACTGTTTTAATGTGTTAAAACAGGGGAGTCATCTTTGGATCCAAGTGGTGGTGATCCGGAAGCTTGATTTGGTGTTTCGGCAAGAGGCGAAACGGAATCGGTGAGTGGATTTTGGTTTTCGGCTTTGAAACCAATGTTTTGGAGGTTTGGGAGCTTAGTCTAAGTCTAAACAACTTTGCTAAGCTCAAGAGTAAGTTTTCGGAAAAACTCTCTTGTTGAGGAACCATGTGATGGTTGGGTGCAATGTGTTTGTTGCATGTTTAAATTCTGTTTTTAAAGCATATCTAGCATGTGTGTTTGCTGAGATTATAAGCCATGTGTTTAAGGAAGCTCAAGGTTAGAGTTCCTTGTTTTTGAACATTGTATAAATGTTGTTTGATGCTTAAAGATGCATGATGTTTATGGCTTGGTTAAATGCTTTAAAACAGTGGATTATTGATGATATATGATGTATATTGGCAAGTGATGTTTTTGAAAAGGTTAAGGTCACTAAGGTGGTTAAAAGTCCTTGAGTGAGCCTTGTTTACTTAAGAACATCAAGGTGGTTAAAAGTCCTTGGATGGTTCTTGTTACGGACACAAAGGTGTTTAAAAGTCCTTGTGTGGTCCTTTCCAAGGTGTTTAAAAGTCCTTGGGCCAAGGTGTTTAAAAGTCCTTGGGGTGATTATTATCATGGTGTTTAAAAGTCCATGGCCAAGGTGTTTAAAAGTCCTTGGGGCCAAGGTGTTTAAAAGTCCTTGGGGTGATTATATTCATGGTGTTTAAAAGTCCATGGCCAAGGTGTTTAAAAGTCCTTGGGGTCAAGGTGTTTAAAAGTCCTTGAGGTGAAACTTGTTAAGGACACAAAGGTGTTTAAAAGTCCTTGTGTGGTCCTTGCCATGGTGTTTAAAAGTCCATGGGCCAAAGTGTTTAAAAGTCTTTGGGGATAAGATCACAATGGTGTATAAAAGTCCATGTGTGAGTCTTATGTTGATCTTGTTTTAAAGATGGAAATTATCACTTGTGGCCAATATGACATGTTATGTTATGAAGCATGAGATGCTTGTTTTAAGATTTCTTGAGAGCATGTCTAAATGTATCTTGAAGTATGATTTATAAATGAGTTTTATAAATACATTATTGTGTGGTTTTAAGGAGCTTTCCTCACTAAGCTTTTGCTTACGCTCCCTCTCTTTTCTTAACCCAATAATGCAGAGCATTAAAGTGCATTGAGGGCAGCAAGGAGGGCAAGCAATCAAGTGGAAGTTAAGCTCATGTATGGGAAGGTTTTCTTAAACACTTTTAGCTTTTGGCATTTGGCAATGGGGGACCAATGTTGTTGTTTTGGGAGATGTTTAGAACTCCCCAAGTTGGATTTATGTTGTTGTTAATGTTGGTTTTTGTAATTGGCCATTATGTGTTGGTTTGGAGGTTTTTATGCATGAATGGTTGCTTGTATAGGAAGCATGCCTTTAGATTTGGGGCTTTCCACATATGTTGATATAATGATGAATTGTTGTTGCAAATATGTCTCTTGTATGTTGTATGAGTTGCTGGTAAAGTTTGATAGCATTTGGAGCATGCTTGGTTGGTCAATTGCATGTTTAGGCAAGCATTTTTCTGCATTTTGTGCAGGCCGTATCGGAACAGTGCCTGCCGTTTCGGAACGGGTGCCTCGTAGCAGCCCAGGCGTCCGAAACGGGTGACACCGTTTCGAAACGGAAAGGCTACTGTCTGCCCTCGTTTCGGTACGCGTTGCGGAACGGCCCCGCGTTTCGAAACGGGCTGTCTCCCGTTTCGGAACGGATGACCGTTGGGGGCTGACATTGGCAGTTTTATGTTTCAAAATGTTTGCATTTTGGTCCCGAATCTTGTTTGTGCAATTGTATGTGTTTGAGATGTCCGTTTGAGCTGAAATTTGACAGAGATGCATGAAACATGATTAATTTCAAGTTGGTAATTTTAATTTGGGCTAAGTCCTTATAATTATCAGAATTTACAATTTGGTCCCTAAAGTTGTAATTTGTTCAATTGGGTCCCTGTTTGATCTCTGATGTTTATGATCTCTGAGTATGTTGTTTGAATGATCATAACTAGGGTTAATGTGCATCTAGACAAGATTAAAAAGAAAAAAAGGGTCGTTAATCAAGGTTGACTTTCGGGTTGACTTTGGTTTTCCCCGTGTGACTTTCTTAATTCGGGTCAACCGTCTAGGCCGGGTTAAGGGGGTTACACAAAGTGTTTCGATACGTTTTGCCACTAAAAACATCCGTTTCGAAACGGCTCATACCCGTTTCGATACAGCCTTCATCTAGGCTTTTGATTTTTAAGTTTTGTTTCGAAGTGGCTCATACCCGTTTCGATACAAGGGTTAAGTATTTTTAAAAAATTGAGCATTAAATAAACTAGCCGTTACTTGTCAGAAACAAACTTTTGAAAATTTGGTTAAGTGTTTCGATACACCACTAAGATGTTTCGAAACACCAATTTACAGTTTCAAAACGTCTCGATACAGCCCTTATCCGTTTCAATACAGCCCCCTTTTTACATTTTATAGTTTCAAATTGTTTTGATACGACCTATATCCGTTTCGATACGGGCCCTTTTTACACACAATGACTCTTTCTTTTTTGGTGTCCGTTTCGATACAAGGCCTCGTGTTCCGATACGAGTAATTGCAGAACAACATTTATGGAGGGAAGAAAGAGTCCCAACAGCTTTATTGATGATCTCAACCACTCAAACGGCTAAAAATCAATGAGAATGTATAAAAACAAGTCTCCAAAGCACCATCAACAACTATTGAACATTTAAGCAACATCAAAGCATTTATTCCAAACCTTTGAGCCTATTAGGGTCAAATTGTGTACCCAACTTGTAAAATTCTCAAATTGTCCATCTTTGTTTCAAGTTTGGGGAGTGTTGGTTTGTAATTGGGCAATATATTAGTCTTGTGAGAGATACATTTCAAATTGCCTTTTGTTCTTTGTAATTGAGAGTCTTGTCATTCAATCTTTGGGTAGAAAGATTGAAATTTAAAGGTTGCCTCCTTAGCCTAGAAAAGAGGAAGAACAAATTAGTGAAGAGTTTGTTGAAAATCCTTAGTAGGAGCTAAGGTAGTGGATGTAGAGCTTGGTTAGAAGCTTGAACCACTATAAGTAGGGGTGTTCATTGTTGGGTACCCGGTTCATTCGGGTACCTCATTGCTCGTCCTGTGTTCCGGTCCATTACTTCCGGGTACCCGCTTCTCGGGTACTCATAAAACCCGGGTAATTGGGTAATCGGGTATCGGGTACCCGGTTCGTATATTTTTTTATTGGAGAATTATATTGTGCTGGTAGAGAATATGATAAAAAGGTTTCTTTAGAACAAGTATAGATTGAGAGTTGGAAATTGCATATGGAAGGATGGTTTAAGGTGAATGTTGGTGGAGCATTCTGCCTTAGTACTAGGTAAGTCGGGGTTGGTGTGATAGTTCGTATTACTAGACGTGTTCTTGTTGACGGTTCTGGTAAGTCTGTTGTAGCTGATTCTGCTACGAGGACTGAGATTGAAGCAACTGAAGCAGGGGATGATTCTAGCAGAAAACAGTAAATATGAGTAATATTGGAAGTTGATTCTTTAGAAGTCTTCTCTAGTCTTAGCAGGTTAGATGGAGAATTATGCCTGCAGTTGTTGGTATTAAACAAATGTTGCAGTAAACACCTGAGATGAAGAGTAGATTGATTCGTAGACAAGCCAATAAGGCGGCGAGTATAATTTTTAAACTTAAAACTTAAAAGTATATAATACAAACATAGAAAGAATTTAGGGATTTAAATTTAGTTTTGGAGTAAAAGATATTAAGAAACTTAAAATAAAAATATAAATTGAAATATAAAAAATATATATTAAAAATTTTCAGGTCGGGTAGGGTACCCGGTAAGGGAAAACTTCCGGCTCGTGTCCCGGAAAAATTACCGGGTCGGGTAATATTTTTAGGGAATTACCCGTCTTTTTAGGTTTGGGTCGTCGGGTCGGGTGTTTTTGAACACCCCTAACTATAAGTGCCTTGTTCTTCATTTTTAATTGTTCCTTTTGCTTTCTTCATTTTTAAAAGTGTCAATTCACCCCCTCTTGACCATATCGGTTAATTCGATCCACTCAACAGAATGCTCACAAGTGTTTACAAGAATGAATACAACAATTAAGTACTCTAAGACTATTTGATGTTGGTATTTTCTTTCCAATATGTTTCTTGTTGTTGTTGAGAGGATTTGACTTTGTTTCTATATCCTCTATATGTTTATTAGTCGTTTTGAGCCGTTGGGGATACGATAAAGCCATTACCTACAAAGAAAATTAACATTAATAGCGCGAGAGATCGATCCTTTAAACAAAGGGATCGATCTTTTTTTATAAAAATATTACCGTTGCAAGAAGGGATCGTTCCCTTAATTTAGGGATCGATTCTTTTGCACTTGGAGGCGGGAGGAAAATTTTTAAGCAAACTGTCCACAAAAGGATCCATCACTTGCTTTAGTGGATCAATCTTTTTTCCTTGAAGACTGAAAATAATTTTTTTAGAGTGTAAAAATGGATCATATTGATTTTGAAAATATTCGGCTAAATTAAAAATCATTTGAAATAAAATTTTTAAGTTTACTTGAACTTTGAATTATTTTTAAAAAATTTAATATATTAAATTAAGTCCAACAATATTTTTCTTTTAAATTATTATATCGAAACGTTAGTTGAACATAAAAATAATATGAAATCGGAGATCTATGGTGGGTTTCTACCGCGGGCCGGTACAATACAGATTCCTTTGTTGCAAGTCTTTGATATATAGTTATAAACTACTTCTATTAGATTTCTTTTTACGAAAAAAATTCTTTCTAAACAAGTTACCGATCTTGTACATATGTAATACAATTTAGGGTTAAGTATATTGTCTCAAAGGCACAAGCGTCTCTTGTATTTGTTTCAACATTTTAGTGAATTTTGTTGTAGTTTTTTTAAAGATTTTTCACTTAAAATTTAGATATCTTTAACTTTCTTGTGCGATATTATATATGTCATTGTTATCTTTTTTATAATTTAAAAATAATTTATTACTTTTAATTAACAAGTAAGAATTAAAAATACTATATAAAAATATATTGAAAAGTTTAAAAACTAATGAACCATCAGATTGATTGAATATAGTTCAAACTAAGATTGGGTTTTATTTAGTTTTAAGTTTTGAAATGAAAACTAAAATCTATACAAATTAATATTTTAAAAAGCTTAATACAATTAAGTAATGATTAGGGTTTCAAATAGCGCTATGCAATCGCTACCACGATTAATATTTTGTGGTAGCGTCGCCGTCTGAAATTGTTATTGTCGAAAATAACGTTGGGAAGTGGATTTACACCAATAACAATAAATAACGACTGTGATTTAAGGGGTAACGACAAATTACGAGAATGACGAGTCGCTTTTTCCATTAAAACCTCAATTATCTTAAAATGAACAACAAAAGAATAAATCACACAATAAGGCCGCTATTTTTGGGGTTATATAGGTCATCTAGCCGTCGAGCTTTGCCGCGGTTGAGAAAGTTGACATATCTCTCATCGTGGGCTTCCGTTTGAGAAGGTAACCGAAGGGTCATTTAGTCATTTGGACATTTGGTTAAGTTTTTTAAAAAAAAAACAAAGCTTAAGTCTAGGTTTAGAAGAGATAAAGGGTTTGGAAAGGTGATTCTTTTGTATATTTCATCGCCAGCAGACGACAGCCGCCACCGATGCACGATGGTCGGTACAATGATAGAGACCCATTTTCTGAGTATAGAGGGTAGGCTCGAGATAATCCAAAGAGATTGTTGTTAAAATGAGGAATAAAAAAATTAACCATGTTTGGTAAGTAGCGGTTTGAGCTAAAATTAGAGTTTGAATTAATATCAAAGGTTTGAGCAGTTAAATCCGCTAATTTTGATAAAGCTGCTAATAAGAGCTTTTTGATATTAGAGGTTTAGACATAAGAGTTATAAAGATCATTTTACCCTTAATAATTATAAAAAATCTCCAAATAACTCAAATTTTAACAATTTTTATTTTAATTCTTCATCTTCACGTATTTACATTGTGACATTTGTAAACTAATACTTTTTGTTTTTTTTATTCTCATACATTTATATTTATATTTAATTGTATTAAAAATAATTATATAAATAGTAAATTAATATATAGATCCTTCAAATATGCTTAGTACTATTATATTAAAAAAATTAATTTTCATAATCAAATTAATTAAACAAGTATTGAATATAATCATGTCCTTAAATGTCATTTTACTTGTTTATATAATCAAATAGCTATCAGCTATCAGTTAATTTTACCAAACACTTTTATACAACCAGCTACTCAAATCAACTAATGCAATCAACTATCAGCTAATATAATCCGATATCAGTTATCCGCTAATTGACAAACAAGACTTATATTTTATAGTTGGGATTTTGGGTTGTTTTTGACCCAAATAAGACCCACACATTGTTAAGGGGATGGGTCAATGCCACCTTCTATATTCGTTATTTTATTAGTTGGTTTTCTCTTAATTTAGGGTTAAGGATAGAGATTCATTTATTGACTTAGTGGTCAATGATGCTCATATTATTTCATTTTGTATGGGTTTGAATCCCGCATGAGAATATAATACTTCTCTGTTTAATTAAAAAAATAGGGTGTAGGCTTTATTTTTCATTCAATGTAGTCCTTTAATTTCATTAATTTAAATTTCTGCAATTTAATTTGTGCACTTTTATTTTCATTCTATTTGATTTATTCCTTTTTATTCTTTAAATTTTTTTAAATTCCATTCGGTCTTCATTTTTCGTATTTGATACATTTTTCGTATCATCCTAAATTAGTCTACTTAATTAGTTAAAGCACTCTAAAAATTATTAAAAGTTACTTTTTATATTTATATTTATTATGATTTATAATGAGTTGTGCATATTTTAAAAAATTTGTGACCACGACACATGCATTGACCATAATAACATCTGTTATGTCCGTTATCGCGATAAACACGACGCAGCTAAAAACGTGGCGTTAGCACTATTTAAGTCCCTGGCAATGACTTCACAACTGAAGGGAGGGTGATGAAGGTCTCTCTCAATGTTGCTTTTGACTTCCTCAAGAACCATTTAATTTCTTGTGTCAGAAGAATTTGTGAGCTTCGCCATATGGTCGACTGCCATGTTTGCATCTCTTGTAATACTTTGAAATCAGTTAACCATCATCTCTCACACATCCTGGATATAGCTCTCAGCAGAGCATGCGGGCTTGCACTAGTCTTGGGACCATTCAGCAAGCTCACAACGTAAGCATTATCTATCTGAACCAAGACTCGTTCAAAACCATTTGTCCAAGCAAGTTGAAGACCTTCAAAGACTCTCCAAACTCCCATGGCTGTTTCTCCAAAGCTCAGTAAGTATGATGGTGAAATATTCTCTGATGTTAAAAAATTTCGAAGTACAGTGGGTTCTTTGCTTTATATATGTCATACACGTCCCAATATTTCCTACGCCGTAAACAAAGTAGTACAGTATATGCAAAATCCTGCAGTGAATCATTGGAGTGCAGTCAAACACATCTTGCGATATCTCAAGGGAACACTTGATTTTGGGTTGTGGTTCCCGGCTGTGACAAAGAAAAATAGTCTCCAAAGTATTGTTGCTTTTCCTGATGCTGACTGGGGCAGCGATGAAGATGACAGACGATCTGTTTCTGATCATTGTGTATACTATGGTGATCATCTCTTATCTTGGAGCTCAAAGAAACAACGATCTGTCTCGAGGTCTACAGTCAAAGCAGAATATCGAAGTCTTGCGGATGCCACGACTGAAATTATGTGGGTTCGCAGTTTGCTATGTGAAATGGAAGTTCCATTGTTCGATTTGCCTAAGGTATGGTGTGACAACACTAGTACCATTGCAATGGCAGCGAATCCTGTGATGCATGCTAAAACAAAACACGTTGACTTAGATTTACATTTTGTTTGGGAGAAAGTTCTAGGCAATCTTCTACAAGTCAGCTATGTACCTGCCAATTTTCAAGTTGCCGATCTGTTTACTAAACCTCTATGTGCCCAGCAGTTTGCTCAGTTCAGAACCAAGCTAAATGTATTAGCTTTCTCAACAACACAAGAAGAAGGAAAAGAACGGGGTGAATGTTAGAGCCAGCTCAGATTGATCTTTCTAGAATGGGCCAGATACTCTATTTACCCAGAAGCTTCTCTGCCAGCTAGCCCAAAGGTTGTTATTTTTGTTATTAGGTTGTTATTAGGCTGAGGTAGGTTGTTAGGCTTTGGGTATAAAATGGGTGATGGGTCTTAGCAGACTCAAGCACATTTTTTCCATTGTAAACAAATTACTTTCTCTTGATTTTAATAAAACAAGTAGCCCGATTTTCCCTTGTTGGATCTGTTTCAACCTAGGGTTTCTATTCAATTTTTCCCCAAATCCATTGTCGTTCTTATCTCCTTCTCATCATTCATTTTTGCCGGAATCTCATCGGAGTAGCTTCAATATGGTATCATTCGCCGTCGATCCTGAGGTTTTTGTTGTTTTGCTGCGTTTTCCAGTTTTAATCTCCGTCTTTCGTCGATCCTGAAGCTCTCTCTCGTGTTGCTCTCGCTCTGTTCGTGTTTCCAATCCTTCTGTTAGGCCAGCTCTTCTCTCCACCTTTCTGTATTCGTTCGTGCCTTTCAATATAGTGAATCCGATAGTCTCAGTCGGAGATGATAACACAACTTCCGGCGAAGGTGATGTCTCCCCTCAGTCGTTTTCAAACAAACGAATCAACATCTGTTTGGATAACACGAATTTCCTTTTGTGGAAACAACAAGTGATACTCACCATTCGTGGCCTTGGATTAGAGGCTTTCATCGATCCTGACACTCCGAAACCAGTGAAGGTTATTGACTGCGCTTCTGGTGACCGTATCGTGAATCCTGCGTACACACAGTTTGTCAAGCAGGACAGTTCACTAGCATCGTGGCTACTTTCTACGGCTAGCTCCGATATTCTCCCTCAATTGGTCGGAGCTGAAACCTCCTCTGAAATCTGGTCTATGATCCAAGATCTCTTTTAGAAATTGTCCACAACAAAAGTGATGCATCTACATTGCAAGCTGAGATCCATGAAGAAAGGCTCCTTGCGTATGCGTGATTATACAGTGAAAATAAAAGAACTATGTGATCTATTGGCTTTTTCTGGTAACAAAGTCTCTGAGATTGAACATATTGCAACCATCCTCAACGGCCTTCATGCAAAATTTGCTCCATTTGTTGCTGTGATAACCGCGAGTCAGGTGCCTTACTCTCTCGAAGGAGTTGTCTCGGTTCTCGTTGATGCAGAGTCCAGACTCCTCGATGCGATTGATGTTCCCATCGGTATCAACTTGTTTCATTTTCAGCAAGGTGACTATTCCAGTGATGCTGAATACACTCGATCCAGTCCTGGTCAGTTTCGTGGAAGGGGTGGTAGGTCTGCTCCTTATCGAGGTGGTCGATTTCGCGGTCGTTCTTCTAGTAGACCACAGTGCCAGCTATGTGGCAAGCTTGGTCACATGGTAAGCACCTGTTGGCATCACTTTGATGAAAAGTTTAAAGGCCTCTCGATGCAATCGTCCAGGACATTTGAAGCACCTCAAGCCAATGCTTATCACCTTGATGCCGATGTTTTTGAGCCAGTCTATGAGCCCTTTGTTGAAGCTGCCACAGGACCTTCTGGTAGCACAGAAAGTCAACCGCAATCCGATGCTGTCCAAGTGAATTCTCTCACCGCTACTGGGTCCAATTTTGCTTTTGTTACATGGTATCCTGACTCGGGTGCAACGCACCACGTTACCAACAACATATCTACTGTGTGTGAGGCTACTGGTTACACTGGTCAGGGTAAGGTTCATTTGGGTGATGATACTACAATCTCTATTGATAATGTTGGTTATTCGTCTATACTTACACCTGCTCGTAAATTAGTTGTCGATAATTTACTTCATGTGCCTCAAATATCTCGTAGCTTGCTCTCGGTTTCTAAGTTTGCAGCTGACAATCGGGTATTTTTTGAATTTCATTCCACTGGTTGCTGTATAAAGGATGAAGCGTCAGGGGCTGTGTTGTTACGTGGAGTACAAGAAGGTGGTCTTTACTCATTTCCAGTTCGTCAAAGCTCACGATCAGTTTTGGTAAATTCTACTATTGCAAATAAAGATGACTCGGGCTACTTGTTATGGCATCGAAGGCTCGGTCATCCCTCTCCAGAGGTGGTCAGTTCTGTTTTAAATAAAATGGTGCCCACTGATATCGGAAACCTTTTTGAAGCATGTCAGATGGGTAAAGCTCATGCTCTTCCATTTCGCGCAAGTAGTATTGAATATACTTTTCCTTTTGAGTTAGTCGAAATAGATGTATGGGGACCAGCTCCAATTGTTTCTGCTGGATTCTACTACTATGTCTCATTTGTAGACCTATGTACTAGGTGCTGTTAGACTTATTTGCTTAGGAAAAAGAGTGAAGTTTCGAATGTCTTTGATGCTTTTCTGGCTTTAGTAAAAACACAATATTCTTCCATTGTTAAGGCTATACAAACGGATGGTGGTGGTGAATTTCAAGTTCTTAAACCTAAGCTAAGTTCTATAGGCATCCAGCATCGTGTCACATGTCCACACACTTTGCAGCAAAACGGTGTGGTTGAGAGAAAACACCATCAAATTGTTGAAACAACCTTGTGTTTACTTGCTCAAGCTTCCGTACCTTTGAAGTATTGGTCTTATGCAGTTTTGACTGCCACATACATCATAAATCGATTGCCTTCCAAAGTCCTTCACAATATTTCTCCACATGAAAAGCTTACTGGAAAGAAGCCCGGTTACAATTTTCTTTGAGTATTTGGCTGTGCTTGTTACCCATATTTGAGGCCTTACAACAAACATAAATTGGATTATAGATCATGTCAGTGTATCTTCCTGGGGTATTCACCAAGACACAATGGGTATCAATGCTTGGATTCTAAGGGTCGTATTTATATTTCAAGGCATGTACGCTTCGATGAACGCTTGTTTCCATTTAGTATTAATAAAGTCAATTCTGGTTCAAGCAAGGGTCAACCAGGGAATTTTCAGTCTGAGCCAATTCCATTAGTGGAACCACAACAAGCAGCCCAAGTTATAGATGAATCACCTACCAGTGAACAACGCAATGAACGTTGTGTCTCCGAGGAGTCAATAAACAGTGAGCATGGTGACAAACATAACTTAAGGGAGTATGCTGTGTTTCAACACATGGGAGCATCTCAGACCTTTATTCCTCAAGGGTCATCTGGACGAAATGAAGCAGATGATGACTCAAGTGAAGTCCCTTCTCAACCATCTGGTATAAATGAAGTAGATGATGGTTTGCACATCACTATTGATCATTCATATGGTGATGAACATGCTGCGAATTTTGGTGCTGCAGCTACAATCAGTGGTGTTGATACCACAACAGTTGACAATGTTGTCCAGAATACATCTACTGAAGATAGTTTTCTTCGTGCAGCTCCATCGATAATGTCTAATACAAATATGCTGGGAAATACACACTCTATGGTCACTCGAGGCAAAAGAGGTATATTCAAACCCAAAGTCTTCTCATTAAATTGTGACCACTTGCCTAACAATGTTCATGAAGCTACGGGTCATGTTGAATGATGAAAGGCTGTTTTAGAAGAATATGCAGCTTTGATGGCTATTGGCACATGGAAATTGGTCGAAGCTCCATTGGATCGCAAAGCGATTGGGTGTAAATGGTTATTTTGAATCAAAAGAAATGCAGATGGTTCAATAAGCCGTTATAAAGCACGTCTTGTGGCAAAGGGATATTCTCAAGTTCCCGGGTATGATTTTACTAATACCTTTAGTCCCGTTGTCAAGTCACTCACTATAAATGTTCTAATATCAATGGTTGTTGCAAATAATTGGGTTATTCATCAAGTCGACATCAATAATGGTTTCTTAAAGGGTGACATTCATGAGGAAGTTTTTATGCAACAACCTCCTAGTTTCAAACAAACCAGTTCCACGGGAAGTCCTCTTGTATGCAAGCTTGTTAAGGCTTTGTATGGTCTTCGTCAAGCACCACGAAGCTGGTTTATGAAGCTTAAGGCATTTCTTCTTTCGATATGCTTCACGTGTTCACTTGCTGATTCCTCTTTGTTCAAATACAAGTCTGGCAGTGTGCTTACTTACATCCTTGTCTACGTAGATGATATTCTAATATCTGGAAACTCTGTAGAACACATATTGCAGGTCAAAAACCAGCTTCATGATGAATTCTCTTTGAAGGATCTTGGCTGTTTGCATTATTTTCTAGGCATTGAGGCTTCAGTCAACACTGCTGGAAGTTTTCTTTCACAAAAGAAATATATATCGGAAGTGCTACAACGAACAGAAATGCAAAATGCAAAGGAAGTTGAAACTCCCATGGCTGTTTCTCCAAAGCTCAGTAAGTATGATGGTGAAATATTCTCTGATGTTAAAAAATTTCGAAGTACAGTGAGTTCTTTGCTTTATATATGTCATACACGTCCCGATATTTCCTATGTCGTAAACAAAGTAGCACAGTATATGCAAAATCCTACAGTGAATCATTGGAGTGCAGTCAAACGCATCTTGCGTTATCTCAAGGGAACACTTGATTTTGGGTTTTGGTTCTCGGCTGTGACAAAGAAAAATAGTTTTCCTAGTATTGTTTCTTTTTCTGATGATGACTGGGGCAGCAATGAAGATGACAGACGGTCTGTTTCTGATCATTGTGTATACTATGGTGATCATCTCTTATCTTGGAGCTCAAAGAAACAACGATCTGTCTCGAGGTCTACAGCCGAAGCAGAATATCGAAGTCTTGCGGATGCCACGGTTGAAATTATGTGGGTTCACAATTTGCTATGTGAAATGGAAGTTCCATTGTTCGATTTGCCTAAGGTATGGTGTGACAACACTAGTACCATTGCAATGGCAGCGAATCCTGTGATGCATGCTAAAACAAAACACGTTGACTTAGATTTACATTTTGTTCGGGAGAAAGTTCTAGGCAATCTTCTACAAGTCAGCTATGTACTTGCCAATTTTCAAGTTGTCGATCTGTTTACTAAACCTCTATGTGCCCAGCAGTTTGCTCAGTTCAGAACCAAGCTAAATGTATTAGCTTTCTCAACAACACAAGAAGAAGGAAAAGAACGGGATGAATGTTAGAGCCAGCTCAGATTGATCTTTCTAGAATGGGCCAGATACTCTATTTACCCATTAGCTTCTCTGCCAGCTGTTGCGTGTAAAATAGTCTATCGCAATTGTAGTGCAAGTGTACACGACGCAAGTAGTAAAGTGATACGAAGTATCGGATATCGTCTCCACAGGGATTGGGCTAATGACTTCACCTTGTTTACTGCACGAAAGTAAAGGAAATAATTAAGAGTTGTCACGAGAATAATAAGGTAAAAACGTAAAATAAAGGATTGAGAAATCAAGATAGAGAGAATGGGCTGGTATTGAATTGCTCAGTAGTGCAGGTATTGAGTTGCATAGGATCTCCAGTTCTGTCGTCACTCCCGTCGCCGACAGCACCTGTCGCGGCGCCTGTCCGTTGGCAGTCGCGACAGCAGACACACCAACTCCGTACTTCAAGCTTGGCAAGAATCCCAGATCTGCCTTGCCCTATCCCTAGGCACAAGTCTGTCGATGATCACGTCTTTGATGATACCTCCCGGCGTGAATCGAAGGATGAACACCGATGTGTATGAATTCTTCCTTAGCCACTTAACCTCGCCCTATCCCTAGGCACGAGATGGTTCAACTATAAACTAGAGAACGCGCTCTTATCTCTTTCGTATACTTAACTCTCCCGATGCTAAGTAAATGGATAACCTCACAATGCTCTCCCGATGCTCTTGCAAGATATTAAAACCAAGATAAAAGAACTTGGAGTTTATTTTATTGAACTTGAAAAATCCTAAAACAAAACAACCCTTGCAACTACTTTACAAAACAACCCGTAACCCTAGGGGGGATTTAGAACATATCGGTGACAGGTAAACGGCAGGGGGGTTTAGGTTATCGGTTATGGGGTAGAATGAGGGATCCTCTCTCCTAGGTCAAAACTATGCCCTTATATAAGCTTTGGGCTCAAGTATTCTAAGGTAACAAGGATTACAACTTTAATTAAAAGTAAGATTCTAGTAAAGACTAAATCTCTAAAGTCTCCTACTTTCCAGCCGCCTCCTTGTTTCATGGAAATTCTCCTCCTTGAGCTTTGGCTTGACATATCTTTTGATCCGGGGCTTGGAAAAATATTTGGCTTTCACACGACAGACGAGCAGATTTTTCTCTATCTATCGAGGTCCACTTGACTTTTCCTCTTCATAAATCTGCTGTCACCATGCTGTCACGACAGGTCCATGACAGGTTCGTCTTCTTTGGCTGCTTGTCCAGTTCCGCTCTCCTGCTTCTCTGCCCTGCGCCTGCCTTCATCTTCTACTATGACAGATACCTGCAAAAATAGCCATCTTTTAGTAGAATCCGTGCCTTTTATATAATTGTGATGTTTTATTGAAAACTAACCTAAATGCAATGCAATGATGCTTGAATGCAGCAGAAATATGGGTTAAAAGGGTGTAAATAATAGAACTTTTACACACTCAACACACCCCCAAACTCAAGTCTTTGCTTGCCCTCAAGCAATTAAGAAAGAAAAATGAATATTTTTTTGTGTTGGCCTTCAAACAGTGAACTGTCCCTTACCCGTCGCTCATTCTCTATGGCGGCAGCAACCTGTCGGAAAGGTTAGGATCTGTCCGGAATCTCCCTATAGCTCTCGTGCAGTGTGTGCATGCTTGTGAACAGTTATATGCCAAGACTCTCTTAGTTTCACTAGAATAATTGACTTTAGCTTGTTTAGAGTTTTTCCTACGAGACTGTTTTCTTTCTTTTTCTTACTAGAGCCAGAATTGGGCACCTCTAGTTATTTCTTTTTTTCAAACTTCTTCTCTTTTACTAGAGCCAGTATTTCAGGCACCTCTAGTTAACTGTCTAGAGCCGGTGATAGGCACCTCTAGAAGTTTTTCTCTGGTTATCTGCCTAGAGCCGGTGGTAGGCACCTCTAGGTTTCCTGAGATTCTAGTCTCTTTTCTACTCTAAGTGCTAAGTTTTCCTATTCTAGTTTGGCTAACAGAAATCTAAGCAGTATAACAGTCACAAAAGTGTTTAAATTTTCAGAACTATAGAAAGGCTCTAAACTTTTCCTTAATCTGTCCTAAAGATGCTGCCACTACAGAGCTGTCATGACAGGTAAGTTAACTTCACAGTTTTAAGCCAACAGTTTTAATTTTCTGTTTTTTTTTTTTTAAGAACTTAAATAAAAAGACACAACAATAATTAAAAGATGTGCTAAAGACTCCATTAATGATGGAGGGTTGCCACCCCCAAACTCAAGGGTTGCATTGCCCTCAATGCAAAATGACATGAAAAAAAATAAAAAAGGTACATCACAAAATATAAAGGCAGGCAGCAATAAGAGACAATAAATACTTAAATTTTCACGTGCTGCTCTCACTGCTGCTGCTGACGCGGATCTGATGGCGGCGCCTGCGCTGAGGTGGGGGCTGGACAGGTTCAACAGCAGGTTGCTC
Organism: Hibiscus trionum; assembly: GCA_030270665.1. Lineage (NCBI taxonomy): Eukaryota > Viridiplantae > Streptophyta > Magnoliopsida > Malvales > Malvaceae > Hibiscus > Hibiscus trionum. Next base: position 3,806,399 of record BSYR01000025.1, on the reverse strand, counting down.
AACAGGTTCATCGGTCTGTTGAAGGGCAGGTTGTTCCACTAGTCTGACATCGGAACTGCTGCTGCTGTCCCAGCTGTCACTCGTGATGGCTTTGGACAGCCTTCTTTTGTCGGCCACATGCTTAATTCGTTTCACTCTTGTGAAGGCGCTGTCCAAATTCCTCCGGACAATAGGGCTGTCATCAGTGGCAGCTCGCTTTGTTCCTCGAGGGGAAGTGTCTGCCGAGGGGCTGCCGGCTGCCGTCGGGGATGGTGTGGAGGAGGCAGATTCTCCGTAGGGAGAGACAGGTGATGTGGGAGTGGGGGAGGGGATATTGAAATAATGGGCGGGGAAGGTGGGGAAAATGACATCCGTAAAATTCAAAGTATTGGTAATGAAATTTACCGTAGCATTGGAGAAGTCACGGATGAAAGTCATTAAACCCATCTGGCGCTCCTCTATCCTTAAGAGGGCAGCAAGGATGTCGGGGTTCTGATCTGTCGGAGTGTTGTTGGTGGCAGCTTCTGGGGCAGGTTCGGTGGCCGGCTCATCATCAGACTCAGCAGGAGGGGCGTTTGGGTCGAAGGCGTTGATGGGAGTTGCAGCTACGACCTCCATGAGGCTGGAGATGTTGCTGTCTGTCCAGCCGCTGACCTTCTTGATTTTGTCGGATGGCTCCTCTGGTACGGCAGCACAGCGGCAGAGGGCGGTGATGGTTGACGGTAGGCATAATCGTGAGTCCGAGCGGAAAGCACAATCGAGGATGCTGTCCCTCATGTACCTGCCCACATTAATGGGCCTGTCATGCATGATAGAGTGGATGAGGGCCAACCGCTGCCTGTTGACTGTCGTATGGTGAGATGAGGGCAGGATACACTTTTTGATAAACGCGTTCCATAGTTTTGCCTCAGGGAGTAGCTGCCCCCTGTTGACAGAGTGGGGGTTCTTCTTACTGGTGCTCCATGTCGTTCCCGCTTCTGTCAATGCCCTCATGACAGCATCATGTCCGGCAGCGTCGAGGGTGTCCCAAAATTGTTGATGCCCATCATCATTGGGGCCAAGGAAGAGGCCGAATACATGGTTGATACTGCTGGCGGTGAAAGGAACTGTCACTCCTCGGACGGTGACAGATGTCGCCGTCTTGCTGTCGATCGCTGCGTAAAATTCCCTGACCAGAGTGTCATTAAGCTCTGCCGGCTGCTCGGCGAAATCCTCCCACAGTTGTGCTGTTATGGCCTTCATTATGAACGGCCGGAGTCCCATATGGGGGGCATCTCTGTTATAGATGAAGCTCCGCTCCTCCCATAGTTCCTTGTTAGCGAACGGGGCTGCTGCTGCTAAAGAAGAAGCGGCAGCGGTGTTTTGTCGGGTTTGTCTTGAAGACATTTTTAGTTGCAATGGCTGCAAATGAAAGAAAAATAGATAAAACTAGAGGAGAATAGCAAGAGAGAAAATCTGAAGTGATGAAAAGTGAAAGGGAGAAGGGGGTTTTATAGCTGTTGGGGAGCTGTCCATTTAATGCCGCAACGGCAGGCGAGAATAACGGGGCGGCAGATTGAATATAGCGTGTCTGACGCGTCTGACACGTATTAATGCGTCTGCTGTGCGTCTGCCGCACGCTTCTGCGTCTGCCGTGTCAGTCTGTTGACAGCCTGTCTTGTCCGTCTGCGGCGGCAGCTGAAACGGCAGGCTTTAATGAATGGGCTTTAGTGGGCTTGATGGATGGGCGGTGGGCTTGGGCCACTTCTTCTTTTCTTATTGACTCCTTTATTTCCTAAAAACTGAAATTATTAAACAAAACATTATTAAAATAAACCTAATTTCCTAATAATAATAAAATAAATAAAAATAAAAATTAGGTTAAATTAGTGATGCCTTGTGGGGCATCATCTAAAGTAACCACTTCCTGTAGTCTTGGGGCTTCAGTCCCCTGATAGTGCTTGAGGCGTTGTCCATTGACTTTGAATTGGTGCCCATCTTTTAATGATTGAATTGTAATGGCACCATGGGGAAAAACTTGAACCACTTGGAACGGGCCAGACCATCTAGATTTTAGCTTCCCTGGAAAGAGTTTCAACCTAGAATTAAACAACAACACAAGCTGCCCTGGGCAGAACTGTCGTGGCAGCAACTTCTTGTCATGCCACTTCTTAGTCTTTTCCTTGTAAATCCTTGCATTATCGTAGGCCATTGTCCGTAATTCTTCGATTTCGTTCAGATCCAATAACCTTTTCTGGCCGGCCTTATCCAAGTCCATGTTCACTGCCTTAATTGCCCAATATGCCTTGTGCTCGATCTCGACAGGCAGGTGACAGGTTTTCCCGTAAATCAGTCGGAATGGAGACATGCCCAATGGAGTCTTGAAAGCTGTTCTGTATGCCCATAATGCATCATTCAGAAGTAAAGACCAGTCTTTCCTAGTTGGTTTAACCATCTTTTCAAGGATGTTCTTCACTTCCCTATTTGAGATCTCAGCCTGTCCATTGGTCTGTGGGTGGTATGCTGTCGCGATCCTGTGCTTGACACCATATTTTTTTAAAGCGGCAGCAATTACCCTATTATCGAAATGTCTCCCTTCATCACTGATAATCGCTCTAGGGATGCCAAATCTAGAAAAAATGTTTTTGTGCAGAAACTTTTGGACCGTTTTGGCATCATTCTTTTGCGTTGCGATTGCTTCTACCCACTTGGAGACATAGTCCACTGCTAGGAGGATGTAAAGGTTTCCACACGAGGATGGAAAAGGTCCCATAAAATCAATCCCCCAAACATCAAAGATCTCTACTTCTAAAATATTCTGCAGTGGCATCTCGTTTCTCCTCGAGATGTTACCTGTCCTCTGGCACCTGTCACAGTTTCTGTAAAATTCCTGTGCATCTTTATATAGTGTCGGCCAGTAGAACCCTGACTGCAGCACCTTGGCAGCAGTTTTATTGCCTCCTAAGTGACCTCCATATTGTGACGCATGACAGTGATGGAGAATGTCTTCTTGTTCTTCTTGTGGTACACACCTTCTTATAACCTGATCTGCGCACATTTTGAAAAGAAGAGGTTCGTCCCAATAATAATGTTTCACATCATTTTGGAACCTCTTCCTTGCTTGATAATTAAGATCAAAAGGTAATATTCCGCTAACTATATAATTAACGAAATCAGCATACCAGGGAAGGTTAGAAGACTTACCTGCCGCCATGGCTGTCGCGACAGCGACTGCGGCAGCAAAGAGCTGCTCATCTGGGAAGGTCTCCAGTATGTGTGTCTCATCTAACGGTAGACTCTGTCCCGTCTCCAACCTCGACAAGTGGTATGCCACTTGATTTTCTGTCCCCTTTTTGTCTTTGATCTCAAGGTCGAATTCTTGTAATAGCAAAATCCATCGTATCAGCCTAGGCTTCGCATCCTTCTTTGCGAACAAGTACTTGAGGGCAGAATGGTCGGTGTGTATTATTACCTTCGTTCCAAGTATGTAAGAACGAAACTTGTCGATGGAGAACACCACAGCTAACAGCTCCTTTTCTGTGGTGGTATAGTTCACTTGGGCTTCATTTAATGTTTTGCTAGCATAATATATGACGTGAAACAGCCTGTCTCTGCGCTGCCCAAGTGCTGCCCCGGCAGCATAGTCACTAGCATCACACATGATCTCAAACGGTTGTGTCCAGTCTGGTGGCTGTACTATGGGGGCTGTCACTAATTTTTCCTTCAGAACCTTGAATGCTTCAGTACATTCTTCGTTAAAGTCAAAGGGTCGGTTCTGTTCTAAGAGATGGCATAGGGGCTTGGTGATTTTTGAGAAATTTGCAATGAATCTCCTGTAAAAACCAGCATGCCCTAAAAAACTCCTAATGCCCTTGACAGTTGTTGGTGGCGGCAGCTTTTCAATGACCTCTATTTTCGCCCTGTCGACTTCTATCCCACGTCAGCTAATCTTATGACCTAAAACTATACCTTCATCTACCATAAAATGGCATTTTTCCCAATTAAGAACAAGATTAGCTTTTTCACATCTTTCAAGTACCTTTTGAAGGTTGCCGAGACAGCTCTCAAAATCATCTCCAAAAACGGAAAAATCATCCATGAAAATCTCAAGGAAGTCCTCTACCATGTCGGAGAATATTGCCATCATGCACCTTTGGAAGGTGGCAGGTGCGTTACAGAGGCCAAACGGCATTCTCCTAAATGCGTATGTTCCGTAGGGGCATGTGAAAGTCGTTTTCTCTTGATCTTCCGGTGCAATAGCAATTTGGTTATAACCTGAATAACCATCAAGGAAACAATAATAAGATTTACCCGCTAATCTATCAAGTATTTGATCAATAAAGGGTAAAGGAAAGTGGTCCTTTCGGGTAGCTTTGTTAAGCTTCCGATAGTCCATACAAACCCTCCAACCGGTCACAGTCCTGGTTGGGATTAGCTCATTGTTTTCATTGGTTATCACTGTCATTCCTCCTTTCTTTGGAACACATTGCACCGGGCTTACCCATTTGCTGTCGGAGATGGCGTAAATAATACCAGCGTCTAACCATTTAATTATCTCTTTACGCACTACCTCCTTCATCGCAAGGTTTAACCGCCTCTGGGCATCAATAGTCGGCTTATGGTCTTCCTCTAGGAGGATTTTATGCATACAGATTGCCGGACTAATGCCCTGAATGTCTGCTATCGTCCATCCAATTGCCTTTTTGTGCTGTCTTAACATGTCGACCAGCTGTCGTTCCTATTCCTGCGGCAGCTTAGCAGAGATGATTACGGGCAGTGTTTTATCACAACCAAGATAAGCATATTTAAGCTGCCCTGGCAGGGGCTTAAGTTCTAAGACAGGTGGTTCAACAGTAGATGGCTTTTGGATTAAATGGTTACCCGAAGTGTAATTCAAGGGTTCGAATAACTTACCTGGACGATGGTCTAACCAGTCGACCTCCTCTTGACCTGCAGTGTCAGATGTATCGGATGCAGAGGAGTCACTGTCGTCGAAGCTGTCGTCGTTGCTGTCGTGACAGGTCTTTAAGTGACTGTCGCAGCAGTGACCAAATTCTATATCACGGCAGCCCGACCTGATGCAGGGGTAATCAAAAGTCACCTCAATGATGGCCTTGCACTCTTCGTCCAAATCAGCACGTTTCATTGATTGGAGAACATTCAACTTAATCTCTTGATCGTTTACTCGCATGGTGAGTTCTCCTCTCTCCACATCAATCAGTGATCTTCCCGTGGCTAAAAAGGGTCGCCCTAGGATGACTGGTGCGTTTTCGTCTGCCTCACAATCTAAAATAAGAAAGTCAGCAGGAAAAATAAACTTATCCACTCTTACCAAAATGTCTTCAATCTTTCCTTCGGGGTGAACGTAAGAGCGGTCGGCTAGCTGTAGGGTAACTGTCGTGGGCCGCGCCTTCCCAATACCTAATTTCTGAAAAACAGATTTGGGCATTAGATTAACACTAGCTCCAAGATCACAAAGTGCCTTACCCACAAATTTGTCACCGATTACACAAGGTATGAGGAAACTCCCTGGATCCTTCTTCTTCTGGGGTGGCTGCCGATGAAGAATACTCATGCAACCATCTGCCATCCTTACCGTTTCAAATTCCCCAAGTTTATATTTCTTTGACATGACATCCTTGAGAAATTTAGCATAACCGGGCATCTCCCTAACGGCGTCTAACAGCGGAATATTAATCTGAACCTGCTTAAAAATATCATAAATCTTTTTAAGTTGAGATTCTTGCTTAGCTTGCTTTATCCGTTGAGGAAAGGGTGGTGGAGGTCGGTAGTCAGCTACACGTCCTTCCCACTGCATACGAATCTGAGGGCGATGTTCTTCATTTTTCTCCTCTGTCGCTTCTGCTGTCGTGACAGGCTCATTGGCAGCAGTCTGCTTATTACCTGTCGGGGCAGCATCCTCGGCAGGTTTGTTCAACGCAGGTTCCTTTTCTGTTTCAGCTTTTTCCGGTCCTGGTAACTCTTTCCCACTCCTAGTAGTAATCGCCTTACATTGCTCATGTGGGGGCGGTCTAGCATTTTCAGTATTGCTAGGAAAACCTCCATTCTGCCTTGGCTTAATATGCTGGGACACCTGACCCATTTGTGTCTCTAGAGATTTCATGGTAGCCTCATGATTTGTCATTCTCATCTTGGTTTCATCCATAAAGTTTTCCGTCTTTTTGACAAACTGATTAATATTCTCCATATACGTACCAGTCTGAGACATAAAAGTGGCCAGAGTCTGCTCCAATACACTACTCGTGGCAGGTGGTGGCTGCTGTTGCTGTTGCGGCGACAGGTTCTGCGGCAGGTTTTGCGGCTGCTGTTGCTGTCGCGTCAACAATCTAGGACCCCCTTGATTCTGATTATATGCTTGAGGATTCAAGGCATTATTAGGGTTACTCCAGGAAAATTTGGGATCCTTCCTCCAATTAGGGTTGTAGTTGTTGGAACTGTAGTTTGACTTGTAATTTCCAACATATTTTCCCTCTTCTATATTTATAGGGCACTCATCCCTACTATGATTTCCTTCACAAGTAGTACAAACTTCCTCGACAGCAAATCCTCGTAAGTCTTCTTCATTTAATAAGTGCTTCATGGCTTTAGTGAGGAATGCTACCTGTGATTTCATAGTGCTGTCGGCCTCATAGTCCTTGACAGCAAGTACCCGTTTACCCCCTCTTCTAGCAGTCGGAAACTGCTCCTCATTCTTAGCTAGATTTTTCAGAACTTGTAATGCCTCGTCCGGATCTTTATCCAATAACAGTCCATTTGCTGCAGAATCAATGCGAATGCGAGTTTGTAAGTTAGCAGCATTATAAAACTTAGTTACCTGATTCCAGACAGGAAATCCATGCATTGGACAGTTCCGTAGAAGAGTAGTAAATCTGTCCCAGGCCTCGTGCATCGGCTCGTCATCTTCCTGTTGAAAAGTAGCAATTTCATTACGTAATCGCTCAGATAAATGTGAAGGATTAAAACGAGATAAAAATTCACGAGTGAGATCTGCCCAAGTCATAATGGAACCCGGTGTAAGTTTATTCCACCAAGTTTTAGCTCTATCCCTTAATGAATGGGGGAATAACCGAAGCCTCAGTATCTCCGGACTAACTCCTGGCAGTCTAAACGAACCACAAATCTCCTGGAACGTTTTAAGATGCTCTCTAGCATCTTCTGTTGCAGAACCACCAAACTGCCCGGCATTGTTGATCATACTAAACATGACAGGTTTAAGTTCAAAGTTGTCAACATCAATATCCGGCAGCGTGGTCTCCAGCTCTACATGATCATTCAGCATGTAGTCACGACATGACCGTCGCCCACCTGCTGCGGGCGGATCGGCGACAGGTCCACCAGCAGGTTGGTTATGGGCCATCTTCTCTAGCTGTTCTTCGAGATATTCGTTTCTGTCTAAAAGTCGGCGAAGTTGTTTCTTGAGATTGAAGGAACGTTCGATCTCCGGATCTAATTTATATTCAGGATCTTCACCTCTTTTGGATCTGCGCATAAACAAGAAAACCTCGTGAAAAGCAAGAGTTGGAAACACAAAAGAAAAATTAAAGAAAAATAAAAACGAAAAAAATAAAAATAAAAAGTGCAATAAAAGAAAGATGTAGTTATGTTGCCAATCCCCGGCAACGGCGCCAAAAACTTGTTGCGTGTAAAATAGTCTATCGCAATTGTAGTGCAAGTGTACACGACGCAAGTAGTAAAGTGATACGAAGTATCGGATATCGTCTCCACATGGATTGGGCTAATGACTTCACCTTGTTTACTGCACGAAAGTAAAGGAAATAATTAAGAGTTGTCACGAGAATAATAAGGTAAAAACGTAAAATAAAGGATTGAGAAATCAAGATAGAGAGAATGGGCTGGTATTGAATTGCTCAGTAGTGCAGGTATTGAGTTGCTTAGGATCTCCAGTTCTGTCGTCGCTCCCGTCGCCGACAGCACCTGTCGCGGCGCCTGTCCGTTGGCAGTCGCGGCAGCAGACACACCAACTCCGTACTTCAAGCTTGGCAAGAATCCCAGATCTGCCTTGCCCTATCCCTAGGCACAAGTCTGTCGATGATCACGTCTTTGATGATACCTCCCGGCGTGAATCGAAGGATGAACACCGATGTGTATGAATTCTTCCTTAGCCACTTAACCTCGCCCTATCCCTAGGCACGAGATGGTTCAACTATAAACTAGAGAACGCGCTCTTATCTCTTTCGTATACTTAACTCTCCCGATGCTAAGTAAATGGATAACCTCACAATGCTCTCCCGATGCTCTTGCAAGATATTAAAACCAAGATAAAAGAACTTGGAGTTTATTTTATTGAACTTGAAAAATCCTAAAACAAAACAACCCTTGCAACTACTTTACAAAACAACCCGTAACCCTAGGGGGATTTAGAACATATCGGTGACAGGTAAACGGCAGGGGGGTTTAGGTTATCGGTTATGGGGTAGAATGAGGGATCCTCTCTCCTAGGTCAAAACTATGCCCTTATATAAGCTTTGGGCTCAAGTATTCTAAGGTAACAAGGATTACAACTTTAATTAAAAGTAAGATTCTAGTAAAGACTAAATCTCTAAAGTCTCCTACTTTCCAGCCGCCTCCTTGTTTCATGGAAATTCTCCTCCTTGAGCTTTGGCTTGACATATCTTTTGATCCGGGGCTTGGAAAAATATTTGGCTTTCACACGACAGACGAGCAGATTTTTCTCTATCTATCGAGGTCCACTTGACTTTTCCTCTTCATAAATCTGCTGTCACCATGCTGTCACGACAGGTCCATGACAGGTTCGTCTTCTTTGGCTGCTTGTCCAGTTCCGCTCTCCTGCTTCTCTGCCCTGCGCCTGCCTTCATCTTCTACTATGACAGATACCTGCAAAAATAGCCATCTTTTAGTAGAATCCGTGCCTTTTATATAATTGTGATGTTTTATTGAAAACTAACCTAAATGCAATGCAATGATGCTTGAATGCAGCAGAAATATGGGTTAAAAAGGGTGTAAATAATAGAACTTTTACACACTCAACACCAGCTAGCCCAAAGGTTGTTATTTTTGTTATTAGGTTGTTATTAGGCTGAGGTAGGTTGTTAGGCTTTGGGTATAAAATGGGTGCTGGGTCTTAGCAGACTCAAGCCCATTTATTTCATTGTAAACAAATTACTTTCTCTTGATTTTAATAAAACAAGTAGCCCGATTTTCCCTTGTAGGATATGTTTCAACCTAGGGTTTCTATTCAATTTTCCCCAAGTCCATTTCCGTTCTTATCTCCTTCTCATCATTCATTTCTGCCGGAATCTCATCGGAGTAGTTTCAATAGGTGAACCCAATATTCTTCTGAAACCTAGCAGCCAACTACAATTACAAGTTACAACCCACTATTTTCTTCCCTTGTGGTAATCTCTTCCACACTGTAGAGTCATCCATTTTTTGTTTGAACCAAGATTGTGGGCTGAATTTGTGAAAAGCACTGAAACTCACTGTCATGTGATCTGAAGTTCCAAAATCTATTAGCTAAGGTTTCACTCTATTGTTTCCTGCAATTTTTGCAAAAGAAATAACACTTTGATGTACTGGCAGGCTAATATGTTGTTATGTGGAGGGTGGCATTTGCCCAAGTAGATTTTGTAGTGCTTCAGTCTGCTCATTGGTGAAGGGACTCATATGGCAACATTGACATGGCTATCCCTATTCCTTAACATGACGTGTTCGATTGGCTTTCCAATTAGCTGGTTTCTTCCAGCAATGTTCCCTCAAATGACCTGGTTTCTTACAATTGAACGTATATATTTGTGTTTGTGCATGTAATGTTTGCTTGTTTTTGATGTATCATTTATGTTGTTAGATTCAACATTTTATTTGTGCTGCATCAGGTTTATTGTCAGTGAACTGCAGAGACCAATGGTGAAAACTCATGTTCTTTAGATATCAAAGCATGTAAGTTTATGTTCCCTTTAATCTCTTGATGACATTTTGTATGGTACATATGGAGATCCATTACTTTAGGTCCTTAATGATCGTATCCCTCCCTATTTCTCAAAAAAAATAAAATAAAAAATAAACTACAACGAAAGTCACTCAATTACGGTTAATGTTACGTTTGGATCACTCAATTATGTGTAACGTTACATTTAGTCACTCAATTATTAAAAGTAATATCAACGAGTCAAATGTTCCTAATATCCAAGAGTAGTAGTTTACTTTGTTGATTTGATAAGACTTAAATAAGTTAGTTTCAGTTCTTTTTAAGTTTAAATAAGTTTATTTGGTTTGGACAAGTTTTGATCATTATAACTCTTGTGCTTCAAATAAAAGCCATCAACAACCTTTTTCTCGAAACACTTTGTCAAGTAAAAAACCATTTCAACTTATTTAAAGTGATCTATGGCGTCCCTCGCCAGTTTTATCTATTGATAAAAAATTATATTACGTACTATTTGTTGACCAATTTACTAGATACACTTGGCTTTATACGCTCTAACGAAAAAAATGAGGTAATCAATTTTTTCAAAATTTAAACCTTTAATTGAAAATTATTTTCAAATAAAAATACTTTCATTTTACACTGAAGGTGGTGGTGAGTTTAAAGGCCTAAAATCATTTCTTCAAAATAATGGCATTGAACATCTTATTTCACCACCATACACACCTCAACGAGTAGCCTTAGCTGAACGCGGACATCGCCATATAATTGAAACAGCCAAAACAATTCTCCATCAAACATTATTACCCTCTCTTTTTTGGTCGTTTGTCTGTCACCAAACCATGCACTTATCTCATAAATAGACTTCCAACTAAAATTTTAGACGATCAGTCCCCATATCAAATGTTATTTGGTGGCATACCAAATTATAAAAATATTTATACTTTTGGATGTCTCTGTTATCATATGCTTACTTAGGCTACTCTCATACTCATCATAGTCATCGATGCTTTGATCCTACATCTCATAAAATTTTTGTGTCAAGAGATGTTGCTTTCTATGAAAACAATTTTCCTTTCTCAGACATATTTTCTCATTTACAACATAAAAAAATTTCACATTTACAATGGGATCATATCACACCTACGCCTAACAATTTAGATCATTTTACTATGCCACCAAGTTCTGATGAGATTCCTCTAATAATTCAAGTTGTGCCTCAATTGCAAGCACCACTCTCGTCCGACCCCTCTACAAGTTCAACACAACAAGTTGCATCCACTTCATCCCCCGCCACAGTTTCTCTACCAACCTCTCTACCTAATCAGGTATCTCTTTCCTCTCATATTTCTTCTACTTCACCTTTACAACACTATCATCGCCAACATCGACACCCTGAATCTATTGCTAATCCCTCACCCCCTACAACTCGTATCACCGCCCTTCACCTCGATTCCCACTTCACCCCTATCGATATTGTCCCTCAACCACCCCTTGTTCATCGCCCAGTTACTCGTTCACAAAATAATATCACCAAACCAAAACCCATTTTTAATTATTTAGCCCATACTACACCCATGTTTAATAATATCACTTGAGTTTGATGCTTTAATGAACAACAATACTTGAGAATTAGTTCCATTATCTACTTCACAAAATATTGTAGACTACAAATGGTTTTTCAGGATAAAGACTAAACCTGATGGTACCGTTGATCGGTACAAAGCTCGTCTTGTTGTCAGAGGATTTACTCAACGGCCTGGTGTTGATTATCATTCTACTTTCAGTCTTGTAATCAAGTTTGTGACTGGTCGTCTCATTCTTTCTCTTGTTGTTCAACATAATTGGCCTTTGCATCAATTAGATGTAAACAACGCCTTTCTCCAAGGTCACCTTGCTGAAACAATATATATGCGACAACCTCCAGGGTATGAGCATCCTAACTATCCTTCTTATGTCTGTAAACTAAACAAGGCCATTTACGCACTTAAGCAAGTTTCACGTGTTTGGTATTCTGAATTAAAGAATTACCTTGTTCACATTGGTTTTCGACCATCTAACTCTGATTCCTCATTGTTTAACTATCATCGTGACAGTAATATGATTTACATTTTAGTCTATGTAGATGACATCATTGTCACTGGAACATGCTCCTCTTCCATTCAAGATGTCATATAGTCTCTAAATTCTAGGTTTTCGTTAAAAGATCTTGACCGACTCACTTATTTTTTAGGTGATGAAGTCATTCCCACTTCTGACGGACTTATACTTTCTCAAGAAAAATATATTTTTAATCTGCTTCTTGAGTTTCATATGGCAGATTGCAAACCCGTTCAAAGGTCGATGAGTTCTAATGCATCTCTCACTATTCAAGATGGTAGTTCTTCAGCTGATGCCACCTTATATCGTCGGGCTCTTGAAAAACTGCAGTACCTCTCATTCACACGACCATATCTTAGCTTTGTAGTTATGCATGCTCCAATAGTAACTCATTGGTCCTTTGTGAAGAAAATTTTTCGGTATCTACAACAAACAAAATTGCACAGGTTGCAGATCACTTCTATGACTACTTCAGCCCTTACTATGTACTCCAATGCTGATTGGGCTGGAAATGTCAACGATTGAACGTCTACGTCTGGTTATATTCTTTATTTTGGTCAACATCCCATTAGTTGGTCTTCTAAAAAGCAACGTACGATAGCGCGCTCCTCTACGAAAGTTGAATATAAAGTAGTTGCAACTGCTCTCGCTGAAGTGAATTGGGTTCAAAAGCTACTCACTGAACTTCAGGTTAAGATTCTTTCTCCACCCATCATCTATTGTGACAATGTTGGTGCCACTTATCTTTGCCAAAATCCGGTTCTTCATAGTAGGATGAAGCATATTGAAGTTGATTTTTACTATGTTCGTGAACAAGTTCAAAGCAACCAAGTTTCTGTTCAACATTTGCATGCTACAGATCAGCTCGCTGATACTCTTACAAAGGCCTTATCTCGGGCCGCTTTTTATCGTCATCTTGCCAAGTTGAAGGTTGTTCCACTACCCATCAACTTGATGGGGCATATCAACGAGTCAAATGTTCATAATATTCAGGATTAGTAGTTTACTTTGTTGTTTTGATAAGATTTGAATAAGTTTGTTTCAGTTGTTTTTAAGTTTAAATAAGTTTATTTGATTTAGATAATTTTCCATACAAGTAGGAGAATTTGTTGCTCCTGTTTTGTATTTAAAGTCATACTCTTATTTCAATGAAACTTTACCTTTTCATCAATACATCTTTGTGTTGTTTTAAGTAATACTTGGGTCACTCAATTATGAGTAATGTTACATTTTGATCACCCTTCATATTTAAAATATATATATCAATTTGTGTATTAGATTAATTAATAATTTCAAATGAAGTACTCTAATGTCAATGAAAGTATACAAGTAATTTGAGAAAAAATGACTAAATTGATATATTTTTAAAATATAAAAGGTGTCCCAAATGTAACCTTACCCATAATTGAGTGGCTCAAATATAACTTTTAATAATTGAGTGACCCAAATAAAATCTTGAGTGACCTCTGTTATAGTTTACCCAAAAAAATCCCACTCCCTACTTTCACATACTTCAATGGCAGAACACGTAATCGGTAAAACACGCACCCTGTGTGGACCTTTCAACGGCAGAGTAGGAAAACCTTGACCTTAATTATACACCATCAAAAAGTCCAAACCCTACATTAATGCCATGGTTGAACTTTGACTTTCACGTTTTGGTAACCCTACTTGTTTTGTTTGACAAATCTAACTTCACTTCTCCAAGATTGCACCTACTATGTGAATTTGGAAGTGAATGTCGATACAAATATTTTTTACTTAAAATTTCGAATATTAATGTCTAGATAATATTAGATACGAGTGTCAAATACGGGCATATCCTAGAGTAAATGAATAGTAGAGACAACATAAGATACTAATATTTAACATGGAATTCGCTTCCCATATTAATACTACGTTATTCAACTCATCTTCATCAATTTACATTTTACATAACATGATCAGGAGAGAGCAATTAATCCTTATTATCAAATAGATAAAATGCAGCTTAATCCGAGCACCGGCTTAAAACTACAAGGTGCCGGACCGCATTTCTTCATACAACATCCTACCAAACAATTACAAAGCCTAAGGAAACATCCTATATTAGTGCTTCATGATATATATAACTTTGCATCAGATTAGGAAACTCTGTGCATTCAATATTAAGTCGGTTTCGGGTTAAGTTCAAAGACTATCGGTTGGCAGTGAAGAAAAATATGTCAATTGAATGGTGAGATAGCCTTGTCGAATTTTGGTGATGAGGTCTTGATGGGAGCCCAAATATCGGCACCATTGCTACGAGCAACTCCGACGGTATACGAGATTGGAACAAGGCATAAACCTTGGCTTCTGAGGCTATAATGCTCTATGTCCTGGAAGAAAAACTGATTTAAAAACTATGGTTCCCTAATGAATGTTTCAACATAAAAGGTGTATCAACAACACAGACATTGAACCAAATCAGTTCCGTAAATAGGGACGACAAATGTTTGAGCATGAGAACTAAATATCCTAATTCCTTTGTGTACCTGGGCCGTTCTAACGCTAGCCTGCATGTTATTTGTGGGTGCAGTTTGAAGATACGGAGCACTCAAAACCTGAAACCATGGTCATAGTCATTATTAATGTAACAATGAGCATTAAAGTCATAATCCAAATTTGTTCAAAGTTCAATGCCGGACCGAGACTGCAACAGTGAAATCATAATACCATTAGTTGGCGGCGGTAAGTTCATTGAATTTTCAATTGCTGATCTTTAGAAGTATGCAAGTAATACCAAGTAATAGGCATGCTGCAATAATTTTAAGTAAAACCGACCTTAACCTGTTCGTGAAGAAACTGTATGTATTCCATTGCTTCCAAGAGAACAGAAGCTGTATCTGTCTGCAATGAACCAAAACCATAGCAAGATCAGAAACTTCATGCTGAAAGATGACTTCAGTCAAGAGTCAAGCCCAACCAATGTAGCATCAGGATTCAAGGTTTTATCCGATAAAAAATGGTTAGGCTTGACCTTCAATGCAACCTCCGGCGGAAACAACCAACTAAAGTACATATTAATGTCCATAATGGCACTATAATTGTATTGCCACTCTGATGTCAACAATTAATTGCCAAACGTACCTTTCCGTAAGGCGAAACAAGCTGCTGCAGAGCGACAATGCGTTCGCCAACCTTATCTTTCTTATCCTATTGTGAAAAGGAGTAAATTAGGATTATATTTAGCTACAAACAAACCATATCCAACATAGTGCTTAGTTTTAGTATGCAGAGAGAAGAAATGAAGAGATAAAAGTCTTCATTTTTAGAAACCGAATCGGCATTGCAGGTAAATTAATAATAGCAGAAGATGCATTCAGAACCATATTCAGGAATATAACCCCTAAAATAAGTTAAAAGAATGTAGTTTATGCCATGCAGATTAAATTAGGCATCTTACTAGTTTCGGATGAAAGATTGCATGTGTTTTCAGCACAAATTAAAAGCAGGAAGAGATAAACGGATGAGTTGATCTACGAATTAAAGGGAAACATTGAAAAACATAGAAAGTTACATGCAGCTAATCCCGGCTAATGGAGATTGAGCAATAATCAAACTGAACAGAATTGACTATCCTGTCATTCTTCAAGTATTGGTATGAGAGATTCCTTTAGCTATGAAAGGAATATAGAAGTGTATATATTCTTAAGAAAATATATAAAGGGGGTGAAGAAGGCTAAAAACCTTTGTGGAGATCGATAACTCGGACTTCTGTCGTTTCGGTGCCAAAGAAGTGAAACTACTATGATCAACAGAGCAAGGGCTCCTTTTGTTTTCCATCATCGTTCTGATCTCTATCCCGTTTTCACTGGTTAAAAAGAGTAAAAAACAGAATCACATACTGAAACAATTATAAAAAACTCATCTGACTTCATTCATCAAGCTGAATAGTCGTGAAAAGGATATCAAAGATAATCAATACTTAAAGACTGAGATTATCGAAGAACATTCATCGTAATAATATAAGATTATCTAATCAACAATTGTGAGCTTTCAAATCATCAGCATCTAACTAAATTGACATGAAATCTTCCATGTAAGCATAATTAAATAAACTATTCAAACTTTCTTACATATTTCCCTTCAATTTACAGCTCGATCAAGTTTCAACAATAGAAAGAGCAAAACTAAAGCAACCAGCACCGAAGACCCTCAAAATATATAAATTTCTCCCGACGATCGTGTCTGATACTCAGTAGGTGTGAGCATTATATTTTAGTCAGAGAAGAATCCATGGTAGAATACAACCAATTCGAAGCATAAAAATCAACTTAATCCCATTCTCAGTTCACACCTTTAGAAAAAAATCCATTCTTTGGTCAGCGGATAATCATCCATTAATTTAATCACATCAGCATGATTAAAAACAGTATCTCCATAATTATATATGAACTGTAGGTTTACAAACAGACAATAGTTGCATATGAATCAATGAAAAACAAACATATAAAACTGAAAATAAAATGCAAAAATGTAAATTATATCATTCTTGGAACTAGTCAAAACACAAGCAATATATCATATACACATACTTACAAACCAGTGACATCATTTGATTCATCAAGCCATGCATAATAATCAAACGGTGGAAAAAGCATGATCATTAGTGATTATCCATAGAATGATCTTTAGTGGGACCAGTTTCTGAAAACGAAAAATTGAAAATAACTTAATAATACCAACCAAACATTATTTTACTTAACAGAACTATGATTAAACAAATATTGTTCAAGATAACAATGAAGCATACAATAATACAAAGCAATAGCATGCTTACACTCACAAGCAAGCAACTCCATTTCATTAAAAACTGAGTAGCATTTTAAAAAAAAAAAACCAAATATAAAATGTTAATGTATGTGTATACATATCATATATGTTGAATTAACATTACAAGTAAACTGCTTTAAAGCAAAGGAACTCAGATATGATTTCAGCAACTCACCAAGAAGATAAAGTTTGCATTGGCCAAAGAGCTGAACTCAAGCTTTGTGCTATAGGTTGAGAATTTTCAGGACCCAACTCAAGAAAACACCCAAATTCCTGAATTCAGTTTTGTTCTAATTTTCTTGGAGAAAACATTGAAAGCAGCAAACTTTGTTGTAGGACTGAAAGGCTGGAACTTTATTGCCAAAAACTTGTCAGATTTTTGAAACCTAAACAAGTTAAAAACTTTAAAAATCAAAATAGTTTTTTTAATCCAAAATATGCAAAAGTTGGTTCAAAGAAGCTGAGAAAGAGTGACTATGTAAAAGAGAAGTAGCTTGAAAGAGGAGTGGAAGAAGGGGTTTGTTTATTAAGGAGTTCTTTACTTTTATAGGGTTTTTGAAGCAATAAAATAAAGAAAATATGAAGAAAAGGAAATATATGAATAATTTGTTATTGTTTTTCTTATTTGACAGCTAATATCCAACCATGCAAAGTGCCAAAGTACCCTACATAGATGAGAGCAGTTGATTTAACCTTAGATTTATTGTCCATTTTTAATTTAAGTTTTTTTCTAATCATGGTTGAAAGTGACTCATGAAATCTCTCACACTTTTTCCTTTCCATTTTTCTTCTCAGTCTCTTTTCAAACTTAGCTGGCTTGGCTTTTCATCAATTACTATTTGTTTTTGTTTAATTTAACAACCTAATCTCAATAATTGAAGATTAAACACATTATTATTTTTATCTAATTAAAATTTACACTATAAAATAATTACTGACATATTACACTATAAAATTTACATTTTTTATAATTGAGCAAATAAAATAATAAAACCAGTAACCTATGAGGCCTTAGCTCAATTAATAAAAGTTGAGGTTTAAGGTTGGATCTTCACCTGAGTTGTATTAATGTGAGTTGAAATAATTACTAAATTGAAGTATAAAATTTCAAATTTTATAAACGACATTATTAAACGAAGTATATTTGGTCCTTCGATAAAGTTGTTTTTTTTTTGTTTCATCGTATTTTCTTAAGTCATGAGTTTTAGATCCACTAAGAGTACTCTCTCTCTTTTCTTGAAGTCCTCATTCTTCTCTCATCTATATAGGATTAGGATTAAAATTAAGATTTATCAAAAAAAAATTATATACTTTTATAGACTAATGTATAATTTTTTTTTACAACTATCAATGATTCAAATAATAATACATAATAAAGCTTTGGAAAAAATTCTCTCAATTCTCTAAAAAGTTTTAATCTAAACTTAGCTCCGTCGCTTTCTTTTGCTCGTCCGTGGAGCCCCACCAGATGGCTCTGACGTCCTCGGGGGCTGTAGCGTTCCGATGACCCCTCTCTCTCTCTCTCGGTCTTCTTACCATAGGAGATGTTTTTTTACCCTTCCACAATCATAGTTGTTGCATGTGGTTCCTGCCAGGCGTTCGTTGGTGGTCATCCCTCCCGACGTCTCACGATTATTCCACCAGAGTCACGGCGGCATAGGAGGTAAGTTTTCCTCTCCGGTGGCTAAGTTTTCAAAAGCTGATGAGGGAAAGAGGACGTCTGCTTTGCCTACCTATCGAAACCGTCTCCGATCTTCTTCCCTTTCACTCCCGAAGTTGTTCTTTTCTTTTCGACCGCCTCCCACACCCCTTTCTGCCATGTTGGTCTTTTTTTGTTGAGATGTAGGGTGTTCGATTCGATCAACCAATTTAGCTCACCAAGTGGTGGAGAGGTGGATTTTTGGGTGTTAGGGTTTAGGAAGCTAGAATGGAAATTGACACAATGATTTATAGTGGTTCAACCTTCTAACCAAGGTCTACATCCACTACCTTAGCTCCCCACTAAGGATTTCACAATCAATCCACTATTGATTCGTCCCCTTTTCTAGGCTTAGGAGGCAACCCTTATACACAATCAAGCTTTCTACCCAAAGCCTTGATTGAAACCCTCTTTACAAAGAGATAAACAAAGCAAACTTAAAACCCTCTAATAGGTGTTTGTTTGCACAATTAAGCACTCACCCAAAACCTAAAACACTTGAGCAAATTTGACAATTTTGGCTCACTAGTGTTTGTCTATACAAGAAATGACAAATTAAGCACTAAGACAATTTCTTGATCATTTGATGTTTGACAATATGAGCATTATCCTTCTCTTGATGCTTGGAGGTCCCTTTAATACTCCCAAATGAGTTTGTAGCCGTTACTAGCCGTTGGGATCATATTAGAGCCGTTGAGGACTTTATTTCCCTTCATAAATGTTGTTCTGCAGCTATCGGTATTGATACGCGTGGAACGGTATCGATACGGCCTTCATCAGAAACTAGCCGTTGAGCTCTTTCCAGCTTGGGCGTATTGATACGCTTGAGGGCGTATCGGTACTGGTTCACATTTGAATGGCCGTTGGGAAATAGCCGTTGGGGTAGTTGAAATGGGATCGGTACGCTGACTAGGCGTATCGAAACGATCCCGATCTGTATCGGTACGGCAAAGGCCTGTATCGATACGGGTTTTGACAGTGGCCAAATTGGGGCAAAAAGGTATCGATACAGGTAAGACGGTATCGATACGGGTACTTTGAAAACACAAGTTTGGCTATTAAAAACATGAAAAATCTTTGCCAAAAACCTCTTAAAATACCTCAAACATAATTTCAAGTTGTTTGGACTTAAAAACAAGTTTTAAATTCTTTTCAAATTAGTCCAAAACATTTTTCAATTATTATATCAAAACATTAGTTCTACAATCTCCCCCTTTTTGATATAATAAAACTAACTTGAAAAATTGTTTGGGATTCTCCCCCTTTATCTTTAAAAATGTGAATAAGAGATTAAGGATATGAAATCAAATAAAGCTCCCCCTTATTCATTTGAAAATTCAATTTTTCAAAACCATTTCTCCCCCTTTTTGTTATATCAAAAAGAATTTAAAATGACATTTAGTTCAAAATAACAATAGAGGTAAAAACTTTGACACAAATAAGAATTTGGTTTAAAATTGGCTCCCCCTTGATCAAATCATCATCAAAAAGTTAGTCCAACATATATGATCATCTAGTTGAATTTAAAAAAAATAAACAAGTAAATGCAAAAACAACTAGAATTTTACCAACACTTGAACCCAAGGGAGGATGTGAAGCCTTCCTTCTTCAAGTGTTCTTCCTTGTGTGCATGGAGCTCCCCCTCAATGTTTGACTTGTTGAACATCTCCATCACACCTAGCAATAGACAATCAAGTAATTTTTGGTATCCAAATTGCTTTGGATCCATGAACATTAGTAGCACAAATTTTAGTCCCCTTAGGAATCCATTTTTCAATGTCATCCTTTTTAATTGAACTACTAAGTCCTTTTGGGACCCAAATACTTCTAAAACATTTTCCTTTAATAAATCTAGGGGCACTAGATTGTCTAACATAGAAATTTGATTTTCCAAAATTGGTTTTCTTGTCTAGCTCTTTGGAAATCAAATCCTTTTCTTCTTGAACTTTTTGAAGCAATTTTTGTAAATCAAAACATTTTAATTCAAACTCTTCAAGTTTTGCTTCAAGTTCAAGTTTGGTTTTAGAAAGCAAATCATTTTGAATTTTTAACTTTGAAATCAATTTATTGTTTTTCAAAATGTGGCTTTTAAAATCTAAAACCAAATCATCATAGGCATCTTGTAATTCATCAAAGGAATAAGAACATGAAATAGATGAATTAGAAGTTACCCTTGAATCTTCTTCGATGGACATAAGGCAAAGGTTGGCTTGTTCATCGTCGGTGGAGTCCTCATCACTCCAAGTAGCCATATGTTCCTTCTTCTTATGGCTTGAAGTGCTTGCCCTCTCCTTTCTTTTAGGTTCTCGTTCAAGCTCTCTCAAGGCTTTCTTCATGAACGGGGCACACTTCTTGAAGAGATGAACTATCTCTTCATCTTCATCCTCCTCTTCACTTGAGTAGACATGATGGCAAGTGGAGGATTTGAGAGCCATGGCACTTGCATTGATGCCAAGTCCTTTGATTTTCTTCTCTCCCATAGCTCTAATTTCTTCCCTCTTCTTCTCATCCTCTTTGTTCTTCTTCATGATTTGATGAGTAAGGAGTGACCCCATGAGTTCATCAAGCTTCAAAGTCTTCAAATTTTTGGCTTCGATGATAGTGGTCCTCTTTGAGTCTCATGACTCAGGAAGTTAGTAGATGAGCTTTCGGACAAGCTTTTCTTCCGGGATGGCTTCTCCATAACCTTTAAGACCATTTGTGATGGTGGAGAACCTATCAAACATCTTCTCGATGTTCTCTTCCGGATCCATCTTGAAGTTCTCATACTCTAAGGTTAGGAGTCCAATCTTGGTCTCCTTGACTTCATCGGTTCCCTCGTATGTGACTTCAAGCTTGTCCCATACCTCCTTGGCACTCTCACAAGAAGACATCTTCTCATAGATGGTTGGGCCAAAAGCACAAAACAAGATGTGAAAGGCTTTGCAATTAAGCTCCATCTTCTTGCGATCGTCGGCACTCCACTCCGCTTTGCTTCTTTGAGGCACGAACGGACCATCTTCAACTATATCCCATAGCTTGTAATCTCTAGATTTGATGAAGAACTTCATATTTGTCTTCCAATGGGCATAGTGGGTTCCGTCAAAGAAAGGCGGTTTGTCGATAGATTGTGCCATTTGAGCCGGTTGATGAAAAAGTGATCGAGCTTGCCGGATCTTCTCAATAGGATGTGAATCCCCTTCGATTGAGCCAAGCTCTGATACCAATTGTTGAGATGTAGGGTGCTCGATTCGATCAACCAATTTAGCTCACCAAGTGGTGGAGAGGTGGATTTTTGGGTGTTAGGGTTTAGGAAGCTAGAATGGAAATTGACACAATGATTTATAGTGGTTCAACCTTCTAACCAAGGTCTACATCCACTACCTTAGCTCCCCACTAAGGATTTCACAATCAATCCACTATTGATTCGTCCCCTTTTCTAGGCTTAGGAGGTAACCCTTATACACAATCAAGCTTTCTACCCAAAGCCTTGATTGAAACCCTCTTTATAAAGAGATAAACAAAGCAAACTTAAAACCCTCTAATAGGTGTTTGTTTGCACAATTAAGCACTCACCCAAAACCTAAAACACTTGAGCAAATTTGACAATTTTGGCTCACTAGTGTTTGTCTATACAAGAAATGACAAATTAAGCACTAAGACAATTTCTTGATCATTTGATGTTTGACAATATGAGCATTAGCCTTCTCTTGATGCTTGGAGGTCCCTTTAATACTCTCAAATGAGTTTGTAGTCGTTACTAGCCATTGGGATCATATTGGAGCCGTTGAGGACTTTATTTCCCTTCATAAATGCTATTTTGCAGCTATCGGTATCGATACGCGTGGAACGGTATCGATACGGCCTTCATCAGAAACTAGCCGTTGAGCTATTGCCAGCCTGGGCGTATCGATACGCTTGAGGGCGTATCGGTACTGGTTCACATTTGAATGGCCGTTGGGGTAGTTGAAATAGGATCGGTACGCTGACTAGGCATATCGAAACGATCCCGATCTGTATCGGTACGGCAAAGGTCTGTATCGATACGGGTTTTGACAGTGGCCAAATTGGGGCAAAAAGGTATCGATACAGGTAAGACGGTATCGATACGGGTACTTTGAAAACACAAGTTTGGCTATTAAAAACATGAAAAATCTTTGCCAAAAACCTCTTAAAATACCTCAAACATAATTTCAAGTTGTTTGGACTTAAAAACAAGTTTTAAATTCTTTTCAAATTAGTCCAAAACATTTTTCAATTATTATATCAAAACATTAGTTCTACAATCTCTCCCTTTTTGATATAATAAAACTAACTTGAAAAATTGTTTGGGATTCTCCCCCTTTATCTTTAAAAATGTGAATAAGAGATTAAGGATATGAAATCAAATAAAGCTCCCCCTTATTCATTTGAAAATTCAATTTTTCAAAACCATTTCTCCCCCTTTTTGTTATATCAAAAAGAATTTAAAATGACATTTAGTTCAAAATAACAATAGAGGTAAAAACTTTGACACAAATAAGAATTTGGTTTAAAATTGGCTCCCCCTTGCTCAAATCATCATCAAAAAGTTAGTCCAACATATATGATCATCTAGTTGAATTTAAAAAAAATAAACAAGTAAATGCAAAAACAACTAGAATTTTACCAACACTTGAACCCAAGGGAGGATGTGAAGCCTTCCTTCTTCAAGTGTTCTTCCTTGTGTGCATGGAGCTCCCCCTTAATGTTTGACTTGTTGAACATCTCCATCACACCTAGCAATAGACAATCAAGTAATTTTTGGTATCCAAATTGCTTTGGATCCATGAACATTAGTAGCACAAATTTTAGTCCCCATAGGAATCCATTTTTCAATGTCATCCTTTTTAATTGAAGTACTAAGTCCTTTTGGGACCCAAATACTTCTAAAACATTTTCCTTTAATAAATCTAGGGGCACTAGATTGTCTAACATAGAAATTTGATTTTCCAAAATTGGTTTTCTTGTCTAGCTCTTTGGAAATCAAATCCTTTTCTTCTTGAACTTTTTGAAGCAATTTTTGTAAATCAAAACATTTTAATTCAAACTCTTCAAGTTTTGCTTCAAGTTCAAGTTTGGTTTTAGAAAGCAAATCATTTTGAATTTTTAACTTTGAAATCAATTTATTGTTTTTCAAAATGTGGCTTTTAAAATCTAAAACCAAATCATCATAGGCATCTTGTAATTCATCAAAGGAATAAGAACATGAAATAGATGAATTAGAAGCTACCCTTGAATCTTCTTCGATGGCCATAAGGCAAAGGTTGGCTTGTTCATCGTCGGTGGAGTCCTCATCACTCCAAGTAGCCATATGTTCCTTCTTCTTATGGCTTGAAGTGTTTTGCCTCTCCTTTCTTTTAGGTTCTCGTTCAAGCTCTCTCAAGGCTTTTTTCATGAACGGGGCACACTTCTTGAAGAGATGAACTATCTCTTCATCTTCATCCTCCTCTTCACTTGAGTAGACATGATGGCAAGTGGAGGATTTGAGAGCCATGGCACTTGCATTGATGCCAAGTCCTTTGATTTTCTTCTCTCCCATAGCTCTAATTTCTTCCCTCTTCTTCTCATCCTCTTTGTTCTTCTTCATGATTTGATGAGTAAGGAGTGACCCCATGAGTTCATCAAGCTTCAAAGTCTTCAAATTTTTGGCTTCGAGGATAGTGGTCCTCTTTGAGTCCCATGACTCAGGAAGTGAGTAGATGAGCTTTCGGGCAAGCTTTTCTTCCGGGATGGCTTCTCCATAACCTTTAAGACCATTTGTGATGGTGGAGAACCTATCAAACATCTTCTCGATGTTCTCTTCCGGATCCATCTTGAAGTTCTCATACTCTAAGGTTAGGAGTCCAATCTTGGTCTCCTTGACTTCATCGGTTCCCTCGTATGTGACTTCAAGCTTGTCCCATACCTCCTTGGCACTCTCACAAGAAGACATCTTCTCATAGATGGTTGGGCCAAAAGCACAAAACAAGATGTGCAAGGCTTTGCAATTAAGCTCCATCTTCTTGCGATCGTCGGCACTCCACTCCGCTTTGCTTCTTTGAGGCACGAACGGACCATCTTCAACTATATCCCATAGCTTGTAATCTCTAGATTTGATGAAGAACTTCATATTTTTCTTCCAATGGGCATAGTGGGTTCCGTCAAAGAAAGTCGGTTTGTCGATAGATTGTGCCATTTGAGCCGGTTGATGAAAAAGTGATCGAGCTTGCCGGATCTTCTTAATAGGATGTGAATCCCCTTCGATTGAGCCAAGCTCTGATACCAATTGTTGAGATGTAGGGTGCTCGATTCGATCAACCAATTTAGCTCACCAAGTGGTGGAGAGGTGGATTTTTGGGTGTTAGGGTTTAGGAAGCTAGAATGGAAATTGACACAATGATTTATAGTGGTTCAACCTTCTAACCAAGGTCTACATCCACTACCTTAGCTCCCCACTAAGGATTTCACAATCAATCCACTATTGATTCGTCCCCTTTTCTAGGCTTAGGAGGTAACCCTCATACACAATCAAGCTTTCTACCCAAAGCCTTGATTGAAACCCTCTTTATAAAGAGATAAACAAAGCAAACTTAAAACCCTCTAATAGGTGTTTCTTTGCACAATTAAGCACTCACCCAAAACCTAAAACACTTGAGCAAATTTGACAATTTTGGCTCACTAGTGTTTGTCTATACAAGAAATGACAAATTAAGCACTAAGACAATTTCTTGATCATTTGATGTTTGACAATATGAGCATTAGCCTTCTCTTGATGCTTGGAGGTCCCTTTAATACTCCCAAATGAGTTTGTAGCCGTTACTAGCCATTGGGATCATATTGGAGCCGTTGAGGACTTTATTTCCCTTCATAAATGTTGTTCTGCAGCTATCGGAATCGATACGCGTGGAACGGTATCGATACGACCTTCATCAGAAACTAGCCGTTGAGCTATTGCCAGCCTGGGCGTATCGATACGCTTGAGGGCGTATCGGTACTGGTTCACATTTGAATGGCCGTTGGGGTAGTTGAAATGGGATCGGTACGCTGACTAGGCGTATCGAAACGATCCCGATCCGTATCGGTACGGCAAAGGCCTGTATCGATACTGGTTTTGACAGTGGCCAAACTGGGGCAAAAAGGTATCGATACAGGTAAGACGGTATCGATACGGGTACTTTGAAAACACAAGTTTGGCTATTAAAAACATGAAAAATCTTTGCCAAAAACCTCTTAAAATACCTCAAACATAATTTCAAGTTGTTTGGACTTAAAAACAAGTTTTAAATTCTTTTCAAATTAGTCCAAAACATTTTTCAATTATTATATCAAAACATTAGTTCTACATTTTTCTAAAGTTTCCAAACCTATTTGTGATTATTTGCAGTGTTTGTTGTTGCTTGATGGGGGTATTTGTCGTTTTTGAAAGCCGTGTCGCTTCGTCTTATGTTTATCTTCGTGGTTTTCTGTTGGTGGTCCCTCGGTGATGCGGATTGAAATTTTTAGGGTTCAAGTAGTCATTTTCAACCAATGAACTCTCTCGGATTAAACTTCTATGTCACCGAAAATGTTGATAGCGACCTTTCAGTTTGTGGCGGTCGTTTGCTTCTTCTGCATGTTTTGGTTCTCCCACCCTATCAAATTACGGTTGATTATTGGGCTTTGTTTGCTATAATTTGATCCGACCTTATGGTTATTTCGGGCTTCTATCCTGATATTTTTGTATGTACTTATTATGGTAAAGAATGTCTTTTGTGGTAAAAAAATAATAATACATAATTGCAAAAATCTAAAATTAAATTAATGGCACATAAAATAAAAAGGCAATTTTACATCAAGAACTCCTTTTAAATATTTATTTACGAAATTGACCCCCTGTTAAAGTTATGTAGAAGAATGACCCTCAAATCTGCCACGTAGGGCATCCTCGTGTTTTGCACAATGCGGTGAAAGACCTCGCGTGATACAAAAAGTGGGTTTTTTTCGATGTGGGATGCCTTTTCATATCATGTAATTTTAAATTACTAGATGCGACCTCGCGTTTTGGGAAACGTGAGGTCCCTAAAAAAATAAAAATATCGCGTATAAAATAAAATAGACCTCGCGTTTTGAAGAAAGCGAGGTCTTCGAAAATCCAGGCTTGAATACACGTGTGTATAGGCATGTTCGAAGCATTTTATCGTGCCATAGCCCGACAATTTTGGTAATTTTTAGGCTTAGATACGTAGCTTTGGAACTTATCTTCCATTTGAGATTGATATTGGCACGTACGAGACATTGCACACTGTTTTAAAAATGCGTTGAAAATGCTTCTAACGCTTGTTTAAGAAGTTGAAATGGCTTGGTAGGCATGTTGGAGGTGTTTTCCCGAGTTATTATTAGAATAATCTTCGTAATATTTTAGATTAGAGGCCTAGTATTGAAACTTATCTTTCATTTGAGACTGATATTGGCACATAACAGACTTTTTGAACCGTATAAAAATGGCCATAAAAATGGTTCCAAACCTTAGTTTTGGGCATGAATAAAAAGGTAAAATACTTTGAGAATCATGTTTGATGGGTTTATCCGGAAATTTAATCGCCGCATTTGTGTAATCCTTAAGCTAAGAGGCATAGTATCAGAGGTGTATAATTGTAATTAAAAAGAATTGTAATAAAAAAATAAGAAGTTAAAAATTTTAGTCATTCAGCAATTGTAATTATAAATCACGGCGAAATTATTAATTTGAAAAAAATACATAAAATGAATAAAATAAATTATTGGAGCCCTAAAATGTAGACAAATGGAGCAATAGAAAGTCTAAGTTGTTGGAGCCCTAAACCTTCGTCCACAATGTGGGCAGTCGAGGACTAGATTCACGGATTTCGTGAGTACCCGATAATCAGCATCATCCACGACACATATGTCTCCAACAATGTTACATGTGGTGGTCTTGAACCACTCATTCCCTGATATTGTGATCTGCCGTAGCACTTCAACAAAAATATGGAAGACACATATCGCCAATATTATTAACCGATTAAAATAATATAGTCATCGTATAAATGAAACTACTTATACCAACAGATCGCAATATCAGGGAAATAAATTTGTAAAACAAATTCCCTAAAACGTGATCTATTGCAATTAGTAGCAACAATTGTATATTCTCTTCGGATCTGATACAATTTTTCTCAAGCGAGAGCAAATGCTGGTGGGTTTGGTTGCCCTCGTTTCTACCTTATATAGTCAAACATTCATGCTCTCCGAAACACGAGGATTTGGTCACGTTTTAAACGGACCTCGCGTTCTGCAAAACGCGAGGTATGCAGAGATTTCTGACGTGGCAGGAGAAGTACACTGGACCTCCCTATATACAGAGCACAAGGTCCATTTTTTTAATTATGATTGAAATCTTAAATTCCACTGTCTATAAATAAATTTCATGAGAGAAGCAATAAATGGTTTGAGCGAATTGTAGATGTAATTGTAAGTAATTGTTATTTAATACTGAGAATTATAATTGTAGATGTAATATTTAGATGTTAAGTAATTGCAATTATAACTGATTTGTGATTCTAATTAGCAGGTGTAACAAGCGCGTTAAAATGTCGTCGAAGCTTTTTTAGGCTCGGAATAACAATGTAAGTTTTTTACCTTTCAAAAAAATACATAAAATGAAGAAAATAGATTATGGTAGTTAGGCCACATAAAATGAAGAAAATAGATTATGGCATTTAGGCCAATGATCCTTGTCAAAGATAACATCTTGTACATAATCGGGTCGAGGTCAACAACATTTTCATCGATCCTATTGTACCCCTAACATGCTTTGACGATGTGGACAGTTGAGGATTTTGATGTCCCTTTAAAGGTTGCAGTTACAACCCACTCCCACCATTAGCTGCAATGGAAGAAGCTTTGACTTCGGTTACAAGCAATGGTCTTCACCTAGCCTCCACGATTAAGGCGTAAAAATAAGTTACCTACAACCTCACCAAGTACGTTTAGAGGATTGCCGACACTTTAAGAAAACCACGTTTTTCCTAATATTGTGATATGTCATTCAACTTGAATAAAAATGTGGAACATCCTTCTCACGAAAATTGTCAACCCACGAATAACAGATAAATATTTCAAAAACATGGTTTGTTGCTATTGGGGTGGTGATTTTTTTCATTGGATATGATGGTAATCAGCAACATTTTAGAAAAAATGGGTTGATAGCAAGCAAATTCTGGTGACTGAGTTTGTCTGTTTGGCCTAACTTCTATTTATACAAACGTGCCTCGCGTTTTGCAAAATGCGACTTCCATAGAAGTAAGATTTAACATGGCACTGGATCTCACGTTCTGCAAATATTGAGGTCCATTTAATTTAATATAATTTTAAAAGTAAGATTTAGTGTAAAAAGGTTGTCGAGAATTGAAAATAATTTGGTATTGGCACATAGGAATTAACCTCCATAACCGTGTAAAATAATCACATTTAAATGCCTTGGTAGACATGTTGGAGGTGTTCTCCCGGGTTATTATTAGAATAATCTTCGTAATAGTAAAACGCCGAGGCCTAGTATTTTAATAGTAATTAACAGCTCGCTATGTGCATAGTGTGAGGTGGTACGGATTTAAATTTATTTTAATAGTAATTAACAGCAAATTTGTCAAAAGACTACGACGACACAGAAACTCACTCATTTTTCATACATTTCAATAAAATGTTATTTAGGTTGTTAAGTTTATTACTTTCAAACAAATACATCAACTCAAGAAAATTAGTTAATACGAGGACTTGAGCGGTTCGTACATTTGTTCTTTTGATGCCCTGGATTCTCACATCTACTGCATAGTTTCTGATGTCCGATTTTTTCTTGATGTTCAACCAAATCCTCAGGACAATAAATTCGTGTTGATCGTGGATGACCCACTTTTTGTGTTGTAGTGCAAAATCTAGCCATATTATAGTTTCACCATCAACTACGACTCGATTAATTTCATTCCCGATGGGAGGGAACTCGTATTCATAAACCTTGGATACGGTTTCGAGTAAGTATATTGGGTCAACCAGTTACATGTAGCCTAACCGTACAGACGAACAAGCAGCAATGGCATGCGGACACGGGTACTTGAATGTTTGGAATACTCCGCACTCGCAGCGCCTATCTTTCATATTAACCTCGTACGTGTTACGCTATATACCTTACAACGACCTCAAATATTGTGATACTTCGAACAAATGATGTCGACGCGAGAAGTAGGTAGTAGTCATCGCATTTGAATACCTCGCAAAGTTTTGAAATTTATCGCAAAGCTCTGGGTGGACGATGTGGCCACCTTCCATATGGTCCGTTGCTTGCTTTCCTAAGGTTGCAAATAGGGTAGCCAACCGATAATATGTGGCCTTGACAACGAGGTGATAGGCAAATGTCGCACTCCCTTTAGTGATGAGTTCACGGCCTCAGCCAAGTTTGTTGTCATGTGACCATATTGTTTACCACCATCATACGATCGAAGCCATTTTCCTCTCAAGATTTTTGCTAGGTAGTCGTGTCCTGCTTTGTTCTTGAGTAAAAGTTCTTGAAACAGTTCGTTAACCTCGTGCACGTAATACGAGTTGCCTATAAAAATATGGTGTAGTTAACGATGAATAATAAATAGCAAGATATCTTAAACAGAAATAAGTGGAGTATGACGTACCCATTCGAAGCACCATTTGGCGTTCATCATCATTCTTGTACGCCTGTAAGTAGTTTGCAGCATTGTGGCGTAAACAATACCGGTAATGAATATGGGAGGTTCCCAAGACGGACCCATACGCTCGAGCGCCCATAAGAGCGTCGTGTACAACCTCTAGTAACAAAATGTACGTGTATTTTCCGTACAACTAAGTGTCATCAATCTAAACCATGGGTTTGTAATATTTGAATGCATTGACGCACTGCGGAAAAGTCCAAAATAGGCGGTGAAATTCACAAACTCATGGTACGAGACGACCATTTTGGTACACGTCTCTAGTTTCCAGGTTCACAACCATTCCCAGTATGTGTCTCTTCATTAGTTTTAGCCACGGTCGCAACTCTCTATAGGAATCCTCCCACCGGCCATATAATTTATGCATCACCCGCCACCTTACGTACCATGCTCTGTGGTACTCAACTATGTAGTCGTACTGAGATTTGGCTGCAGCAATACACGTCGCAACCGTTACACGCAGATTTGCCTTGACAAATGGAACGAATGCGTCGCAGAGCACGTGCACATCCAAGTTAGGATGATCCTGATTTAGTATGTTGATCGTACAGGTATGAGGCCCCTCGAGTTTTGTGATCCGTCATAGCCCGTTCAACTTCTTCAAGCACGATACATGAACCCTCCATGTACACCTCTGGCTCTTGTGGGCACATTCCGCAATGTAGTAATACGGTTGATTCTTCTTCACAGTCTTCGTAATTGAGTTGTGTATGTTGTAGTTTTTTCATGGCAGCCATGGCGAGTTCTTTCCTCAATAAGGTCATCCCAATACTGAGTTCACCATCAGCACGACGGTTGTACTACTCAAGTCCCGGGAACCGCAAAAATTTTGGAACATTGAAGGCTTCAATATCAATCGTTGTGAAGTGCGATGGTGGCTGGTAAACAGAAACCGAGACGATAGAATATGGAACGTTAGGTGGTTGGGCATTTTATTCATTGCCTTCGACTAGATCCTCTAATCCGTCGTATTCCTCCACTTCGTCGGGCATGTCAAGGTCTTTTGCTTGATCGGGGAAGGGGCTTTGCTCATCACCATCAGGCCCCGACTCCCTTATTGGTTCTTTATCACAAATTGCTAAACCCTCAAATCAGAATAGGTCTGGGTCTTCGAATGATACTGCAACGGATTTACCACTTGCTCGTCGATCACGAGGACGCTAACGAGACCGCTCACCAAACGTACTACCAAGACCAACACCAAGATCAAGGTCGACAAAACGAATACAAGAATGTCTCCCCACAGGTTGTTTAACATATTCCGCAATAGGGATATATATTGGATATCATCCAGATGTGAAATCGTCGAACAGATTAAACCTGTCATGGTTTTGCGACATCACGTAGTTTTGCGATGACGATGCGGCAGCACTCATACTGTACGGTATGTATGTCGAATGTCTGGGCATATCATACGATGATGTCACGCTGGCACCCATATTGTACAGCGTGTATGTTGAATGTCTAGGCATATCGTACGATGATGCACCAAAGTCAACGTTCGGTGGCATGTTCAAGTTGAAGTCAAGACTGGCTACGCAAGAAGTTCTTGGTATAGTAAACGATGAGTCACCGAAGTCATTGTGTGCACTCTATGCATTTAATGAGTTGAAATCATTACGCAGAGTGGTTGTCGAGCTCTCAACGTTCACATTAGGATCAAAGTCAAAATTCACTTGCCTCCAATTTGGGAGTACGATATCATTAGCGTCATCAGAAAATATTGCAAACAACTCAAGGGGTCCTCTGAGTGAATACTGCAAGTGGGCATCCAACATCAACTGCACATCACCATCTTTCCCGACATAGAATATTGAGTACGTTAGTGGTTCGTTCGAAAGAGGAAGTCGATACTTCAACGGCTGCAGCCTTTTTCACGAACATGTAAAACATCCTTTCTCACTTCCTTCATAAGCTTATATACGTCAATTTTCTCGTCAACGTCAGGGTTACAGTATTTGAAGATTGAAATACCACGTCGTGAGATGCATCAGCAATAATCTCACCACCATAGTATACCAAGGCAGTAATACTTCCTCGCCGCGATATGTCTTACAAATATCTATGATCATCAAAAAAGAAGAAAATACATTAGTGACATTGTTCTTAATTCTAACTATGTAAAAATTGAGAACTATCATATAAACGTACAATTGACACACTTATCTGAAAAGCGTCGCCACGTAGATTAATTTGGTGTGCCTAAATTCTCCTCCCCTTGGCTTCTATGAACAACTTCAATTAATACCAAATGGTTGGTGTTAAACGTAACTGCACTTATGTCTGGTATAATGATACTGAGAACAACATTTGTTTCCCCGCAAAAATTGGACAGCCGTATGCCTAAAGAGAGACCCAAGAAGCTCGCGTCCTACAAAACGCGGGGTTTAAGAGATTCATGACATGTTAGAAAACTCGTTGTGTACAGAGCGCAAGTTCCAACTTTACGTCCAATCCTATAAAATGCCTCAATTCATGTTATTATTAGCTATAGTGAGATGATTTGAGCCTTATTTTTATCCCTAGGCGTTCCTTTACAGTGGAAAGTGTGTAGAAGATGGCAAGATTTTCTACAATTGTGTTCCATTCTAGAACCTATATCTACACTTCCTTCACCTCCAAGATTAACATAGACGAGCTCTATGATTTGATTTCAACGCAGCTTTGAGAAGAAACAACACGCCAAATGTCCGTTTTGTTGGTGAAAATACATGTTGATGAGCCCGGCCCTGAGGCACATTACATGCTCCCCTTATCAAACGTTAAAAACCTACGAAAGATGTTTAGAAGCTACACTTATATCGGGGTATGAACACCAAGTTCACTGTAAAATTTGATGACATTGCTTCTTCATCCGAAAACAAACAAGCAACTTCGTCTACACCAAACGAAGAGGCAGTTCTGCTACGTAACTACCGTAGACGCATGGATAAAGAGCAAAAAAATTGAAGAGCTAAACTTAACATCAGATTTGTCCACAGACTATGACGACACAAAAACTGACTCAACCGAAGTTACATTTCAGCTAAATGTAACTTAGGTAGTTAAGTTATTAAGGTTGTTAAGTAATTGTGAATGTGAAGTCATTGTAATGTTGTTTACGTTGTTAACTAATTGTTGTACAATGGGCAGCTAATCCAAAGTAAATAATATGTACTTTCTTTTTGTACTCCTCAAACTCTCCACAACAATTAAAAATGATTTCTTAGAATGCAGGTCTACACTACTGGAAGCTAGAAACCAAAATATTAACGAACCTCGCATTAACCGGCAAACTTTTAATCTATTAATGACATGTATACAGAGTTTGCTTCAAGAATCTCTATGGACTTCGTTATCTGCACAACACGAGGTCCAATGACATGTCATTTCTACGGACTGCCACGTCAAGAATCTCTGCAAAATCTTTACCAACCTTGCAGTTGGCAATGCGCGAGGTCCGCCCTATTAAAAGGGAGCAAACCCATCAGCAACCTCGCTACCTAAACCCAACTCTCTCTCTCTCTCTAAAATTATTATTCTGGAAACAAATTGCAGCTACTAATGTTCAAAACTAACGAAAAATCGCAATATCAAGGAAATCATGGTCTTTTACAAGTGTACAAGATGCCCTATTTGATCCGGATGAAGAATGCATATATGAATTTTTTTCTCCTATGATCGGGATGAAAATAGCAGGTTTAGGGGTGTGAGGCCTAGGACAAACTGAGCAAGCACTGGGACCTCACTATGGCCCCATTTGTCTACATCAACCACACATGTATAAGGATGAGACGAAGAGAGCAAATCAAGTTGAGGAATTGAATAATCGCTCAGGCCCTAATATCAATTAATATGGTATACTATGGCACCATTTATGTAAATCAACAACACATGTTAATTAGCCAACGACTCCAAACTATTATTTTAAAATTATTGTTTTTACCGTGTAATTACAAGAACTTAATGACTCAAAATTGTTTAGAACCATTTTCATCGTGATTTTTATATCGTTTCTGATTTTTTCAATTTTTCATATTCCGTAAATACATATTTAGATCGCGCGTTCCCCTAAACACGAGTTCCCACGTATATTGAATTTATCAATTTTTACTTACAATCACATTACAATTTAATAATTTTTTTTCATGATAACCTTTGTTACATTCTCAATTATTATAGGAAATCGCTTAGAATACATGCACTAGGCTAAATTGACTTTTAAGCAACTAAATATTTCCTAAGCACCCTACAAAAGAAAGTTGCTTCACGATCCCAAAAACTAGAATCACAACAATGGCTCAAGTCATTGATTGTTTCCCAACCTTTGCCTTCTGAAGAACTCGAACACATTGAGTTCTTCCTAATTCCAGGATCACAACTGCAATCGACTTGTTTCGGCTCGGTCAATGCAAAATTCACCCACATATTACTAAAAAAGCCTCTCGATTTTAGAA
This sequence comes from Hibiscus trionum, assembly GCA_030270665.1. Classification (NCBI taxonomy): domain Eukaryota; kingdom Viridiplantae; phylum Streptophyta; class Magnoliopsida; order Malvales; family Malvaceae; genus Hibiscus; species Hibiscus trionum. The sequence continues at coordinate 3,771,779 of BSYR01000025.1, read as the reverse complement.
CGTCAATTAGAAATGGTTCTTAAACCTCGTTTATAGAATTCACGAGGTTGAGAGATGACACGATTTGAAGCCAATGTTTCTTTATATCACCTCTCAAACAAAATTAAGATGATTCCGTAGGCGTATATCGCTTCGACGTGACCTTCTTCGGTCGCTTTCTTTAAATAACGAAGATAGGATTCCGATTTCCTCCGACTAAACAAATTGACCATTCCTTTCCTATATAATGCTTCAACGTTCTTGGCAGCTACGCATTTTTTTTTGAAAAATTCTCTCCCTTGAACATCATGGGATGAAGTTAAATTTCTCTATAGATACATTCTTGAATACTTTATCATCGTTTGATGCACTATGAAAGCCTTGCAACATAATTGGCCATTGACAAAATCGGTGATGGAATTGGACAAAGCATGCATGAGAATTTTTGCTAATAAATCTTCCGAAAGAGCTGTTACGCTGATGTTGGTCATATTTTTCTTTGACATCACGAGGGATCCTGTCGTACAATGTATACATATATTTGGTGTTAAACGGTAGAAGAAATTTGATATGATAAAAGTTCATGGGATGAGGCCTATTTATAAGAGCCCTCGCACCCAATACCAAGCGACTTCTTTGAACCTCGCGTCTCTAGATAGAGAGGTCCAATGAATATCGGTGACGATCCATTGAATAACCGCGATGATACGTCGAAAAACCGCGACAGTTTGACTTTGCTATATGCAGAGCGCGAGGTCTTCGTGGTGATTACCACGATAAATTAATGTAGCTCTTCAATTTCTCAGGTACCTCGCGTTGTCCATAACGCAAGGTCGCATCTAGTAATTTAAAATTATAGGATATGAAAAGGCGGCCCGCGTCAGACAAAACTCACTTTTTGTATCAAGCAAGGTCTATAATCGCATTGTGCAAAACACATGGTAGATTTGAGGATTATTTTTTCAAATAACTTTGACAATGGGTCATTTTCATAAATAAATATTTAAAAAGGATTTTTGATGTAAAATTGTCAAATAAAATGGTGGAAATATTAAATTTATTTTACTAGTGTTGTTTTTAGATGCATGTTACGTGTTATGCTTGAAATTCGACGGTATATCTTTGTCAGAGCAGTTTCAATACCCAGGTGCGAAGTTTTTCTGGAAAGTGGGTCCCCACCTTTGTCCGGAAGCACCTCCCTCTGATTCTTCTCTCTTTTCCTCACGCCCCCCTTCCAACTCGCTTTACTCTCTACTCTTCTCAATTCTCATGTCAATTGCCTTGTGGACAATCAACACGTGGCAGTCAAACATAAGGGCGTGGCGTTCACGGACATAACGTGCGAGGTGGGGAGAGAAAACATTGAGGGTGTAAGTAGGGCCCAGAATGCAGTTCGACCGTGCGCAAAAAAGTCTACGAGGATTTAGTCTTAAAGAGGGGAGGGGTTAGGAATGGGACCCACACGGTTTCGATTTTTGTCTGTTAACGACTCTGTTTCAATCCATCCTTTCCCCCTTTTTTCTTAGTTTTGATCGGTTTTAGAATTAGGGAAAACTACACCACTGACTACCAAACAAATTGGTGATACCTATTTGAACCACCGAACTATAAAAAATGTCAATCACACCACCGAACTTATAAAATCAACCTATTTTGACCATCGCCGTTAAAAACCTAACGGTAGAGTGACGGAACTGCCACGTGGCAATTGATGGGTATATTTAAAAATTATACATTTGGTCCATGTTATTTACATATTCTTTCAATTTAGTCCTAATTTTCAATTAATAAAATAATAAACTATTTAATTAAGTGGTGACACGTGTCAAGACCTTATTGGACGATTTTAATTATTTATATTTAATTTTATTAATTTATTTGTCTCCTCCAATCAGGTGGTGACACGTGTCACCACCAATTTAGAGGAGAAAAACAATTTTTCCCTCAATGCGCACTGGGGGATTAGAACCTGGGTCTCCCAGGTATAAAGGCAACAACTCTGGCACTGCACCAAGCACATCTTTGTGTTATAATTCTCCAGATATAATATATATCTCTTATTAGTTTCTACATTTATAAACCAAAAGCTCAAACCCTAAACACTAATTTCACATATATAAATCTTAAACCCTAAACTCTAACCCTGAATATTTCAAATTAATTTCACACTAAATATTTCAAATTAAACCTCAAACCTTAAAATTTTCAAATTAATTCCACAGTAAATATTTTAAATTAAACCCTAAACTCAAACCCTAAAAATTTCAAATTAATTCCACGTTAAATATTTCAAATTAAGCCTTAAACCCTAAACCCTAAATATTTCAAATTAAACCTCAAACCCTAAACCTTAAATATTTCAAATTAATTTCACGCTAAATATTTCAAATTAAACCCTAAATATTTAGCATGTAATTAATTTGAAATTTAGGGTTTAAGGTTAGGGTTTGGGGTTTAATTTGAAATATTTAGGGTTTAGGGTTTAAGGCTTAATTTGAAATATTTAACGTGGAATTAATTTGAAATTTTTAGGGTTTGGGTTTAGGGTTTAATTTAAAATATTTAGCATGGAATTAATTTGAAAATTTTAGGGTTTGAGGTTTAATTTGAAGTATTTAGTGTGAAATTAATTTAAAATATTTATGGTTAGAGTTTAGGGTTTAGGATTTATATATGTGAAATTAGTGTTTAGGGTTTGAGCTTTTGGTTTATAAATGTAGAAACTAATAAGAGATATATATTATATCTGGAGAATTAAAGCACAAAGATGTGATTGGTGTAGTGACAGAGCTGTTGCCTTTACACTTGTGAGACCTAAGTTCAAATCCCTCAGAGCACATGTGATGGAAAAATTGTTTTTCTCCTCTAAATTGGTGGTGACACGTGTCACCACCTGATTGGAGGGGGGAAATAAATTAATAAAATTAAATATAAATAATTAAAATCCTCCAATAAGGTCTTGACACGTGTCACCACTTAATTAAATAATTTATTATTTTATTAATTGAAAATTAGGACTAAATTGAAAGAATGTGTAAATAACAGGGACCAAATGTGTAATTTTTAAATATACCCATCAATTGCCACGTGGCAATTCCGTCACTCCACCGTTAGGTTTTTAACGGCGGTGGTCAAAATAGGTTGATTTTATAAGTTCGGTGGTGTGATTGACGTTTTTTATAGTTCGGTGGTTCAAATAGGTATCCCCAATTTATTTGGTGGTCAGTGGTGTAGTTTTCCCTTAGAATTAATCAGGCTCCGTTAAAAAAAGGATAATAGTATTCATTATTCTTTATAAAAGATTTGGTTTCGATAATGTGTATGCAAGGTTTATGTCTTATATAAAGGTTAAAAATATAAGCATATACTATTATGTAATTACACTAGTATATTAAAAAAAATTGATCAGTTTTTACCGTTTAACTTATTATTATAATTAAAATTAATACACTATAAAAAATAAAGGGTAAAGTTTACAAATGATCACTAAACTTTGATTAATTACTTAATTTGGTAATTAAACTTACAATTGCTTCAACGTTATCATTAAACTTTTAGTTTTGCTTCAATTTGGTCACTCGGTCGTTAACTGTCGCTAAAAGGGTGATGTGGTAGTTAAAAAATTGTATAATAACATTTAGTCCTTTAAGTTTGCAGATTCAATTAATTTAGTCCTAATTCAAAAAAATAACAAATTTAACTCTTATTATTTATACATTCTTTCAATTTGATCCTATATTTTTTATCCGAATTAATTTAATAATGACAATGGGAACAATAGAAACATTGGTTATATATAACTTATAGGTGTTTGAAACAAAAATGTACTTTGGCCAATGGTTTATTGTAGGGGTGTTCCTGGTTGGTTAACTGTATCGTTTAGTTTAAACGGTCGGTTAACCGTTATAGCGGTTATTACATTTAGCTAATCGTAACTTAACCACAACCGCTCACGGTTAACCATTAAGATGCAGTTAACCGACGGTTCGGTTACATGTTAACCTATAACCTATTATAATTTTTTCACATGTTCACTGTCTTTTGAGAATAATGAAAGTATATTTTCGATAAATATTATCTTAAAATGTTCTTAAAAATGCTTGAATAGAGATTCTAAAACCTTAGTCCATACTTGATTAAAAAATTCATACATACTACAAAGTTTCAACACAACACAAAATACATAAATTCCATATTTAGCTTAAAATTCCAAGTTTTAACAATGTTCAACACATAGAGTTACACCATCAAAGTTTTAAAGAAAAATGTTTAACTAACATAAAACAAACATAATGTAAATGAAATTTCCATGAGTTAGTATATATCACAAGCCACAAAAGTTAACTCTATGACCAAATCATTCAAGGTCTTCATTGACTTTCTTTAAAATGAAATATGATTCATCAATCATAATTGTTTGTTGATTATGTGTTAAATCCTTCAATCCTATATTTAAAAATATGAAACAAGTTAGTACAAGAAATATAATGTAATACTAGCAAATCAAAGATAAAAACAATTAAGAATTAGATTACAAAATAGGGTTTAGAAATTAGAAAAGAGGTTTGTGGGCTGAATTTTTAGTTGAAGCTATTTTATTCTTTTAAAATATATATAAATATTTTGTTGAGTGGATCGCAAGATCGATATTGACCAAGAGGGGGGTGAATTGGAAATTTAAAGTTGTGTGGTGGAAATTTGCAAATTAAAAATGATGGACAAGAGATTTAGAGTGGTTCAAGTTCCAAATGAACTCTACATCCACTACCTTAGCTTCACTAAGGATTTGCAACAATTCCACTAAATTGCTCTTCCCCTTTTCTAGGACAATGAGGCAACCCTTTACAATTTCGGTTGATTTTTCTACCCAAAAATCAACCCAATCCTCACACAAGTGAACAAAGAAATTTGATGGCTAATAAGGTATCTCTCAATACAAATGATAGCCTCAATACAAGCACTCAACCCAATTTGACAAAATATGAATGAAGATTACAATTGGGATTTCTAGACAAATAGGAATTTTGGCACAATTGCTTGGATTTGATGAATAAGTGTTTTCTTGAAGATCAATAATTGTTGCTGTAGCTTTTAGATATGTCTTTTATACCTCCTCATTGATTTCTAGCCGTTTGGGTGGTTGGGAACATAAATGGAGCCGTTGGAACCCTCTCTTACCACCATTAATGCACTTCTGCAGCTATCGGTATCGGTACGCGGGAAGGAGTATCGGTACCTGTCTCAGAAAAGAAAGAGCCGTTGTGTGCATTTAATAAGGGGTATCGTTACGCGCGTAAGCGTATCGGTACTGCGTATCGAAACGGCAAGGGCCGTATCGATACTATTTTCTGAACTTAGCTCACTGTCCACAACCGTATCGGTACGCGGGTTTGGAGTATCGATACGGGTCAACGAACTTTTAAAGTTTGGTTACCAACCAACTGACACCAACGGTCATATTTTTAAACCGACTTAATTTTTAAAAGTTATAAGGGTCGTATCGATACGAGGGTTTGCTGTATCGGTACGATATTCAAACTCTTTGAATTTTAACACAGGGCAGTATCGATACGAGGGTTTGGGGTATCGATACTGGTTCCGACAATAACCAAGTTTGGTAAAATGGTATCGATACGCTTGGTGCTGTATCGATACGCCTGAGCGATTTTTAATGGTTTTGCCTTGGAACACTTAGAAAATATTTTGAGTTTGAGTTTTACAAATCAGTTTTAAAGTGTTGGTGTTTTAAAACTTATTAAGGGACTTTATAAAAACAATTTTAAGTTTTACAAAACGATCCTTAAAGATTTAATTATATCAAAATCAAACATAGGTTTTACATATTTAATAACGGTTAACCTATAGTGAACCATTTGACAAAGTTCATAACTGTAACCATTAACTGTCATTTTTATCAGTTCAGTTAATCGAAATTGTTTAGCCTTAATGGTTTGGTTAATTAACCTGTAAAATGTAATGGTTATACTGGTTAACGTTTACGGTTATAGCTAATTATGCACCCCCTAGTTTATTGTGCCTTGTTGCATCTTCCTTCCCCAAGTTCGAATCTCTTATTCCCCAATTCTCTCATTTATTTTCCTTCACCCAGGTGGTGGCACGTGTCACCATATGGTTGGAGGAAAAAATATTAAATTATTTCTAATAAAAAAATATATGATCAAATTGAAAGAATGTGTAAATAACGAGGGTTAAGTTTTTTTTATTTCTTTTTGAATTAGGACTAAATTAATTGAATGTGCAAACTTGGATGACTAAATGTGCCATTATACAAATTTTGTTAATTGCCACGTCACCCTTTTAACGACATTTAACGACTGAGTGACCAAAATGAAGCAAAACTAAAAATTTAATAGTAACATTGAAGCAATTGTAAGTTTGATTACCAAATTAAATAATTAATCAAAATTTAGTGACCATTTGTGAACTTTACTAAAAATAAAACTATTTTTATCGATTACATACTCATTAAAATTAAATTAAGTTGATGCAAATAATAAAAGTAGGCTTAAATTCAATTCAATTTTGCTGGATTATTAAAAAAAATTCAAATTCTTAATGATAATTTGATTCTATTTATTTTTATATTAATTTTGAGTTTAAGATCTTTACATTTTTTTACAAAATAATTTTATGAATTTAAGTTATTGTTTGATAAAAAAAATTAAAAAATCAAATCAGTAAAAATCAATAATTCTTATATCTCAATCTTTTAAGACTTTTCAAATTTTTTCACTATATAAATACAAAATATTTATTTTTATATTATAAAATGATATTAATTATCAATTAAATAAAAATAGAATTTGATTCCATTCATGCAATGATGATTTTTTTACTTGTAAACCATAATAATCCAAACAGCATGAATTATATCACTTTTCAATTTCTCGATTTTTTTATGTTAAACCCTTTATAAATTTTGTTTTAAATCAAATTAATTCACTAACTTTATAACTTTTCTCAGTTAATTTTTATATGAAAATACGTTTTGAGAAATGAGTACAAAAACAAACATGCCGGTTGATAAATATAAATATAATACATTTGATTTATAATAATTATAATTTTTTATTAAATAGAGAGGTATTACATTCTCACACCAAGAGTCGAATCTATACAAGATAGAATAATATGAGCATCCTGAACCACTAGGCCAATTAATGGATCTCTATAATAATTAGAATTAATCAATATAGTACAAAATAGAAACGACGGTGATGGCTAGCGGGATGCGCGGTGGTAATATGGACGACATGGTTGGCTCGGAATGAGCAAAAATGTTCAATCAGAAACGTTTGGCTATGGGAGAGCTTTTCTTTTTGGTTAAACTTCGTGCTCTTTATTGGGTGAAGGCGGGTCGTGATGCCTCGATTGTGCTTGAATCGCAGTTGTGGGAATGTCCGTGGAGCTGTTTATCCTTGACGAAGGTGGTGGTGCGTCGGGTGGGGTGTAACACCCGGGTTTAGGGGTTATGTAAAAATAATATTTTAATATTATTTGGGTTCGGTTTTATTGATTTAAATAATGGTTCGGGTTTTGTTTTCAAATTAATTAATTTGATGATTGACTATGCTTTGGGATTAAACCCCAAATAGCCATGGATTATATGTCCTTGTGAATATTTCATTTCATTAAGGGCAAGATGGTCTTTGGGCCTTTAAAATTTAAAACAAAATAAAACACCCCATTTACTATTCATTGTCTTCCTCTTCAAAATTCCAACGTGAAATAGAGCTCATCTTCCCCAATCTACTATTCCATTTCAAAGCTCCCTCATTTCAACTCCAAATTGAAAGGTAATGGTATTTTTGATTTCCCCTCACCTCCCTCTCCATGAAAGTACCTTTTATTTTCGTTTTCATGAAGTTTTTAGAAAATGGAAGTTTTGAATATTTTGATTAAAAATGAGATCTTTATGTTGATAAATGAAAGGTTTTGGTTTGATACGCTTAGTTATGGTATATAGAGGTCAAATGGTATGTCATATGTAAATTTCAAATGATTTTGGGAAATTTTCGGAATTGGGTTTCAAGGGGTTTTTTTGTAGGGTTTTAAAGTGGTTTTTGGGGTGGTTTAGTGTTGGTTTTTGAGGGCTGGTGCTAGTATGATATATGAGGATTACTTTGGGTGAATTTGAAGGTTGATTGAATGCTTGAAATGGAAGATTTCAGTGGGTTTTAGGGGCTACTCGGAAATTCTGTTTTGGGCTTGTTTTTGAGTGTTGGATGTTTGAAAATGTTGATCCGGGTTAGTTTCGATGATGAGATATTGATTATGAATGTTTTGTTTGTGTTTGGGATTGATTAGAATCGAGTTTGAGCATCGGTGAAGCATCGGAAGTGAATCCGGGAATTTGAAGACGGTTGCTTGCTTGGTCTTGGAGCTTGGAAGCTTAGGTGAGTGGTTAATTGTTTTAAATGGTTTTAAAATAGTTGGTTCGAGTATATGGACTAGGTTGGGCTTGGTAGACCCACCTAGAGTTAGGATTAGGGTGGTAGCCTAATCCTAAGCTTGATCTAGAGCCTTTGGATGAACTCATTTATGTGGTTGTGTATATCTCGTATGAAATGTGAAATGAATGCTTATGTATATTGTATTATACATGTGAGATGAGATATGACTTGTGATGCTTGAGACATGCATGATGATGGGTGTTGGTGAGTACGTGCTAAGCACGGAAATGATTGGAATGAGTAATGTGAAATGAGTAAATGTTGGCACTAGTATACTTGAATACAAATGATCGATCATTAGGATGTTAGTGTGTACACATGAGTCAAAAGTCGCGCGTGGCCTTGGTGGCGTTGAGTCACCAAGGAGGAGTACGAGTTCGCCCGGAAATTGTATTTAAATATAGTCGGTGATGAGTGGAATCCCATCGACGGGGCGTGAGGATGAGTGGAATCCCCTCCGCGAGGCCGGTGATGAGTGTAATCCCACCGTGAGGTAATGTGGTTGTTGGATGTGAGTTCCAACGTGTCTATCCGCGTATTCGGGTCATAGCTAGGTGCCAATGTTGGTTGATAAATGTATCAATGTGTTGAGATTAATGATCTTTATTTGGATGTTTGATGTGACTACTTGTGTTGAGGATTTAGAACTTGTTGATCATGACATTTACTTGTATATTGCTCATGCATCTTATCTTGTGGCTCTTGTGGATCCTTGATACATTTGTGTAATGCCTTGGCTAGATCGTGCTCAGACCCTGCAATGTTGAGGTTTGTTTTTAAGAGCTCACCCTCACTAAGCATCATTGCTTACGCTCTCTTTGTTCAACATTGCAGATCCTTAGTTCGTGGGTTGCTTGAGCAAGTGGAGGGCCTCCAAGTGTGGTTGTTGGCTTGGGTACATCAAGTATGACTTTTAAATGTTGAACATGTAATAGTTTAAGCAATGGGACATGTGTCTTTTGATGGATGATTGTCGGTTGTTTAGGAGCTTGTTTAGACTCCATGTTATCGCTTTTGTATGGCTTGTGTTGCCATGTTTGAATTGTCATGCATGCCTAAATTGCTTATTTCGAATGTTGGCCATGTGCCTTTGAAGTTGCCTATGTGTTTGGATGTTGAAGTATGAGCTTGAATGCTTGAATGCCATCTTGGGTCTATTACATGATTTCCTTGGTGTTTATACTTGTTGGGTGTTTGTATGGCTATATGGTGGTATGTAAATGTTGTAAGAATGTTTGGTTGGGGCTAGGGAAGTCTTATATTGCATTTAGACTCGAGTCTTGATCATTTTGTTGAGTTTGTGAGGTTTTGCAGTGCAGGGGTATCGATACGGTTGGCACGGTATCGATACCACCTTCTTGTTTTAGGCCTCGTGTATCGATACACTTGAGAGGTGTATCGATACTATTTTGGTCACTGGAGCTACTGTCCAGTTCGGTATCGATACCAGCCTCTGGTGTATCGATACCATCATCTTAGCGTTGACTGTGGGAAGTCAACCGTTGGGGAGGGTATCGATACACTCCTTGGGTGTATCGATACGGCCTCTACGGGTTGACTTTGACCAGTTGACCCAGTCAAGGGGTATCGATACACCCCTCAAGGGTATCGATACCGCCTGCAGTTTAAGCTTAAAATTTAGCTGTAATCATGATTGTTGAGTTCGTTTGATTGTTTTATATGTTGTTGTTTCCGCTGTATGATCACTTAGGGTTTAATATCCATCTAGACAAGATTTTAAATTGAAAAAAAAATAGGGTTGCTAACTGAGGGGGAATTCCTTAGGGAGTTTTCACTCGGTTTTCCCCGTGTGGCCCACTCGGACCGGTCATTCGGCCAGACTGGGACGAGGGGGGTTACACTTGTTGGTATCAGAGCCTAAGGTTACCGAGACCTTGGGCAGGTAAGTGAGGTAAGTTCAAGTTTTTGATTTATATGCACTGTGTTTGCTTGCCTTGTAAGAATGGTTGCTTGTTTGACAAGTATGAATGACTGTTTATTCAAAAGTATATGTGTGTGGGTCCCATTGCTACTATTACATTGGAAAAATGATTTTTAAGTGAGGGAACATACTTGAACACTTGGAAGCATTGCCTTGCTAACCCAGCTTTGTGTGTTTTGTTGTTGTGGTTGTAGTTGATATCTGTGAGAGCGATGTCTAGACCGAGAGTGGTTCGTCAGGAACCACGGGTTGCGGCTCCTGTTGAGCCGGCTGTTGGTGTGGAGGCTCACCTAGAAGGGCCGGTGGCCGCGGGAGTTGGCGCTCCACCACCACCTCCACCACCTCCACCACCACCACCTTCTCCACCTGGAGCTGGGGGCGAGGATGGAGCCGGAGGAGATGGACCTCAAGGTGGCCAAGGTCCAGCTGGAATTGATATGACTCCGCTAGTGCAAGCGATAGCGGGAGCATTCCAGGCCGCAGTTGCGGGAGCTCAGGCTGCAGCTCAGCCTAGGTGTGACGATGCTAGTCTACCTTTGGAGAGGCTCCGTAGCTTGGGGGACGAGGAGTTTAGAGGATCTACTCTAGAGAGATCGGAGTTATGGTTGGAGAAGACAGTTCGTATCTTGGCTCAGATGGGTTGTGCGGGCGCACGTAGGTTGGGTTGTGTGATCTCGTTGCTTCAGGGTGATGCCTACACCTGGTGGGTCACCATTACTTCTGGGGTTCTAGAGGCAGAGATAGACTGGGATTTCTTTGAGTTTGCATTCCGGAAGAGGTACTTGGGACCGAGGTACCTAGATGAGAAGAAGCGAGAGTTCATGGCTCTTACTCAGGGAGATGCTTCTGTGACTGATTATGAGATCCGCTTTGTTCGCTTGAGTCAGTATGCTCCAGAGTTGGTTCCTACTGAAGTGGAACGCTGTAACCGATTCCGCTACGGATTGAATGAAGAGGTTAAGAGGTACACGCTAGCTTCCGACTACTCGGACTTTGATGTATTGGTCGCGAGGGCCAAGGATTTAGAGCATAGTTTGGGTTCGGCCAAACGATCTGGTGGTTCCAGTTCTGGCAAGAGGCACAACCACTTTGATGGTAGGGATGCCAAGAGGCACAGAGGTGGCGAATATCAGTTTGACCATAGACGTGGCGGTGGCCACCATGGTAGGGGCCATCAGGGCCATAGAGGAGGAGGGCGCTTGCCCGAGTGTACCCGATGTGGGAGACAGCATGCTGGTGAGTGTTGGGGTAACTTCCATGCTTGTTGGAACTGTGGTTCGAGGGACCACTTTAGGAGGGATTGTCCGCATCAGGCGGCTCAGGCACCAAACATTGCCCAGGCTCCTGCGAGAGCGAATGATTTCCAGAGAGGTCGTGGGCGCGGTCGTGGCTATTTCCAGCCTAGGGCTGATGCACCTAGAGTTGATGCTCAGAGGAACCTTGCTCATGTTGTGGCAGTGCAGCCAGAGGCGGGAGGACCAGCGAGGGTCTATGCTCAGAGAGAGGCCGGGAACGACACAGATGTGATAGTAGGTAATTTCGAGTTACAGTCTATGTCTTTGCTTTTTTTGGTTGATTCGGGTTCTACGCATTCCTACATTTTGAGTGAGCATGCACAGAAGTTAGATATCCCTGTTGAGATTTTAGATGTAGGTATGCATGTTACCAGTTCTTTTGGTGAGACAGTTGTGGTTAGACGTATGTATAGGAGATGTCCACTGAAGATTCAGGGTCATGTGTTCTCAGTTGATATGATGGAACTTCCTTTCTATGGTTTTGATATTATTCTGGGTATGGACTGGTTGGTTGAGCATCGGGCTAGTGTGGATTTTGAGACAAAGAGAATTTCCTTGAAGCTTTCTGATGACTACGAGGTAGTAGTAGTAGGCGAGAACATTAAGTTCTTGTCTAATGTGGTGCCAGCTTTAGAGGCTCATAGGTTGATGGACTCTGGGTGTGGGGCTTATTTAGCTTATGTTATGAATCCGGATATGAGTGAAGCTAGATCGAAAGATATCAGAACAGTGTGTGACTTTCCGGATGTGTTTCCTGAAGAGTTGCCGGGTTTGCCTCCTGACAGAGATGTTGAGTTTGTGATTGAGACAGTTTCAGGGTCTAGTCCAGTTTCGATAGCTCCGTATCGCATGGCTCCGAGAGAGTTGAAAGAATTGAAGAGTCAGTTGCAAGAATTATTAGACCGTGGTTTCATTAGGCCTAGTAGTTCTCCTTGGGGTGCTCCCGTGTTGTTTGTGAAAAAGAAAGATGGTAGCATGCGTATGTGTATTGACTATAGACAGTTGAATCAGTTGACTGTGAAGAACAAGTATCCGTTGCCTCGTATAGATGATTTGTTTGATCAGTTGAGAGGTGCTTCAGTGTTCTCGAAGATAGATTTGAGATCCGGGTACTATCAGTTGAAGGTGAAAGAGTGTGATGTTCCGAAGACAGCTTTTAGAACTAGATATGGTCACTATGAGTTTCTTGTGATGCCATTTGGGCTCACGAATGCACCAGCAGTATTCATGGACATGATGAACAGAATTTTTAGAGACCATCTAGACCGTTTCGTAGTTGTCTTCATTGATGATATACTTGTGTACTCGAAGACAGAAGAAGAGCATGATGAGCACTTGAGATTTGTTTTACAGAGATTGTTGAGCAATCAGTTGTATGCGAAGCTTAGTAAATGTGAGTTCTAGATTCGAGAGGTTGTGTTTCTTGGCCATGTTGTTTCGGCCGAAGGTATCCGTGTTGATCCATCGAAGATTGAGGCTATTGTTGAGTGGAAACAACCTAAGTCTGTGACCGAGATTAGGAGTTTCCTAGGATTAGCCGGTTACTATAGGAGATTTGTTGATGGTTTCTCTAGGGTAGCTGCTCATTTGACTAAATTGTTGCAAAAAGGAGTCAAATTTGAATGGTCAGATGCAAGACAGAAGGCCTTTGAGAAATTGAAAGAAGCTTTGACGAATGCTCCAGTGTTAGTGCAACCTATTTCAGGTAAGGAGTTTGTGATTTACAGTGATGCTTCCTACGTAGGCTTAGGATATGTCTTGATGCAAGAGAGGAGAGTTGTTGCTTATGCTTCTAGACAGTTGAAGATCCATGAGAAGAACTATCCTACTCATGATATAGAGCTAGCCGCAGTCGTGTTTGCATTGAAGATTTGGCGTCATTATTTGTATGGTGAGAAGTGTATTGTTTACACCGATCACAAGAGCTTGAAGTACTTGATGACACAGAAAGAGTTGAACTTGAGACAGAGAAGATGGCTAGAGTTGTTGAAAGATTATGATTTGACCATTGAGTACCATCCGGGTAAAGCAAATGTAGTAGCTGATGCTTTGAGTAGAAAAGTGGCCGTTGAGTTGAGAGCTATGTTTGCTAGATTGAGTGTGTCCGATGATGGTGGTTTGATCACCGAGTTGCAAGTGAAGCCTTCTTTGATTCAGTTGATTAGAGAGAAGCAGTTGCAAGATGTGAGTTTAGTTCCTCATGTTCAGGACATAGCCGAGGGAAGACCGACCAATTACAGTTTCAGTGGTGAGAACTTGTTGTGCTTTAAAGATAGAATTGTTGTACCAAAAGATGTTGAGTTGAGACGTCAGATTCTGAGTGAAGCACATTCGAGTCCCTTTTCTATGCATCCGAGTAGTACCAAAATGTACAGAGACTTGAAGAATGATTACTTCTGGGTTGGTTTGAAGAGAGATGTAGCCGAGTATGTGAGCCGTTGTATGGTTTGTCAGAGAGTGAAGGCGGAACATCAGGTTCCTTCAGGTTTGTTACAGCCTTTGAAGATTCCGGAATGGAAATGGGAGAGGATCACCATGGACTTTGTGTCAGGGTTACCTTTGTCTCCCTCGAAGAAGAACTCTGTTTGGGTGATTGTTGATAGGTTCACTAAGTGTGCTCACTTCTTAGCAGTGAACACTACGGATTCTTTAGACAAGTTGGAAAACTTGTACATCCGTGAGATTGTGAGACTTCATGGAGTTCCGAAGTCTATTATTTCAGATAGGGATCCTAGATTTACTTCGAGATTCTGGGGTTGCTTGCATAGTGCTTTAGGTAGCCGTTTGCATTTCAGCACATCTTATCATCCGCAGTCCGATGGGCAGTCAGAGTGAGTGATACAAATTCTAGAGGATATGCTTTGTTGTTGTGTGATTGATTTTCAGGGTTCTTGGGAGAAGCACTTACCGTTGGTTGAGTTTGCTTACAACAACAGTTATCAGTCTAGTATTCAGATGGCACCTTATGAGGCTTTGTATGGTAGACGATGTAGGACTCCGATTTGTTGGGCTGAGACAGGTCAGAGATTGTTACCTATGCCAGACTTGCTTAAGGGAACTACCGAAAAAGTGAAGTTGATTTGTGACCGTCTGAAAGCAGCTTCCGATCGTCAGAAGTCTTATGCAGATTTGAAGAGGAAAGAGGTTGAGTACTCAGTGGGTGAGAAAGTTTTCTGAAAGTATCTCCGTGGAAGAAGGTAATGAGATTTGGTCGAAAGGGCAAGTTGAGTCCGAGGTTCATTGGTCCGTATGAGATAGTTGAGTGGATTGGGCCTGTGGCTTATCGTTTGAGGTTACCTTCTGGGTTAGAGAAGATCCATGATGTCTTTCATGTGTCTATGCTTAGGAGATATAGATCGGATCCTTCGCATGTGATGCTCGTTGAGGAGATAGAGTTAAATCCGGATTTGTCCTATAATGAAGAGCCCGTTGAGATACTTGCTTCGGATAGCAAGGTGTTGCGTGGCAAGACCATAGAGTTGGTCAAGGTGTTGTGGAGGCATAGAGGTGTAGAAGAGGCCACGTGGGAGAGGAAGGCGGATATGGTTGAGCAGTTTCCGTATTTGTTTCCACCAGGTAATTTCGGGGACGAAATTCCTTAAGTGGGGGAGAGTTGTAACACCCGGGTTTAGGGGTTAGGTGAAAATAATATTTTAATATTATTTGGGTTCGGTTTTATTGATTTAAATAATGGTTCGGGTTTTGTTTTCAAATTAATTAATTTGATGATTGACTATGCTTTGGGATTAAACCCCAAATAGCCATGGATTATATGTCCTTGTTAATATTTCATTTCATTAAGGGCAAGATGGTCTTTGGGCCTTTAAAATTTAAAACAAAATAAAACACCCCATTTACTATTCATTGTCTTCCTCTTCAAAATTCCAACGTGAAATAGAGCTCATCTTCCCCAATCTACTATTCCATTTCAAAGCTTCCTCATTTCAACTCCAAATTGAAAGGTAATGGTATTTTTGATTTCCCCTCACCTCCCTCTCCATGAAAGTACCTTTTATTTTCGTTTTCATGAAGTTTTTAGAAAATGGAAGTTTTGAATATTTTGATTAAAAATGAGATCTTTATGTTGATAAATGAAATGTTTTGGTTTGATACGCTTAGTTATGGTATATAGAGGTCAAATGGTATGTCATATGTAAATTTCAAATGATTTTGGGAAATTTTCGGAATTGGGTTTCAAGGGGGTTTTTTTGGAGGGTTTTAAAGTGGTTTTTGGGGTGGTTTAGTGTTGGTTTTTGAGGGCTGGTGCTAGTATGATATATGAGGATTACTTTGGGTGAATTTGAAGGTTGATTGAATGCTTGAAATGGAAGATTTTAGTGGGTTTTAGGGGCTACTCGGAAATTCTGTTTTGGGCTTGTTTTTTAGTGTTGGATGTTTGAAAATGTTGATCCGGGTTAGTTTCGATGATGAGATATTGATTATGAATGTTTTGTTTGTGTTTGGGATTGATTAGAATCGAGTTTGGGCATCGGTGAAGCATCGGAAGTGAATCCGGGAATTTGAAGACGGTTGCTTGCTTGGTCTTGGAGCTTGGAAGCTTAGGTGAGTGGTTAATTGTTTTAAATGGTTTTAAAATAGTTGGTTCGAGTATATGGACTAGGTTGGGCTTGGTAGACCCACCTAGAGTTAGGATTAGGGTGGTAGCCTAATCCTAAGCTTGATCTAGAGCCTTTGGATGAACTCATTTATGTGGTTGTGTATGTCTCGTATGAAATGTGAAATGAATGCTTATGTATATTGTATTATACATGTGAGATGAGATATGACTTGTGATGCTTGAGACATGCATGATGATGGGTGTTGGTGAGTACGTGCTAAGCACGGAAATGATTGGAATGAGTAATGTGAAATGAGTAAATGTTGGCACTAGTATACTTGAATACAAATGATCGATCATTAGGATGTTAGTGTGTACACATGAGTCAAAAGTCGCGCGTGGCCTTGGTGGCGTTGAGTCACCAAGGAGGAGTACGGGTTCACCCGGAAATTGTATTTAAATATAGTCGGTGATGAGTGGAATCCCATCGACGGGGCGTGAGGATGAGTGGAATCCCCTCCGCGAGGCCGGTGATGAGTGTAATCCCACCGTAAGGTAATGTGGTTGTTGGATGTGAGTTCCAACGTGTCTATCCGCGTATTCGGGTCATAGCTAGGTGCCAATGTTGGTTGATAAATGTATCAATGTGTTGAGATTAATGATCTTTATTTGGATGTTTGATGTGACTACTTGTGTTGAGGATTTAGAGCTTGTTGATCATGACATTTACTTGTATATTGCTCATGCATCTTATCTTGTGGCTCTTGTGGATCCTTGATACATTTGTGTAATGCCTTGGCTAGATCGTGCTCGGACCCTGCAATGTTGAGGTTTGTTTTTAAGAGCTCACCCTCACTAAGCATCATTGCTTACGCTCTCTTTGTTCAACATTGCAGATCCTTAGTTCGTGGGTTGCTTGAGCAAGTGGAGGGCCTCCAAGTGTGGTTGTTGGCTTGGGTACATCAAGTATGACTTTTAAATGTTGAACATGTAATAGTTTAAGCAATGGGACATGTGTCTTTTGATGGATGATTGTCGGTTGTTTAGGAGCTTGTTTAGACTCCATGTTATCGCTTTTGTATGGCTTGTGTTGCCATGTTTGAATTTTCATGCATGCCTAAATTGCTTATCTCGAATGTTGGCCATGTGCCTTTGAAGTTGCCTATGTGTTTGGATGTTGAAGTATGAGCTTGAATGCTTGAATGCCATCTTGGGTCTATTGCATGATTTCCTTGGTGTTTATACTTGTTGGGTGTTTGTATGGCTATATGGTGGTATGTAAATGTTGTAAGAATGTTTGGTTGGGGCTAGGGAAGTCTTATATTGCATTTAGACTCGAGTCTTGATCGTTTTGTTGAGTTTGGGAGGTTTTGCAGTGCAGGGGTATCGATACGGTTGGCACGGTATCGATACCACCTTCTTGTTTTAGGCCTCGTGTATCGATACACTTGAGAGGTGTATCGATACTATTTTGGTCACTGGAGCTACTGTCCAGTTCGGTATCGATACTGGCCTCTGGTGTATCGATACCGTCATCTTAGCGTTGACCGTGGGAAGTCAACCGTTGGGGAGGGTATCGATACACTCCTTGGGTGTATCGATACGGCCTCTACGGGTTGACTTTGACCAGTTAACCCAGTCAAGGGGTATCGATACACCCCTCAAGGGTATCGATACCGCCTGCAGTTTAAGCTTAAAATTTAGCTGTAATCATGATTGTTGAGTTCGTTTGATTGTTTTATATGTTGTTGTTTCCGCTGTATGATCACTTAGGGTTTAATATCCATCTAGACAAGATTTTAAATTGAAAAAAAATAGGGTTGCTAACCGAGGGGGAATTCCTTAGGGAGTTTTCACTCGGTTTTCCCCGTGTGGCCCACTCGGACCGGTCATTCGGCCAGACTGGGACGAGGGGGGTTACATGGGGATAGTTTGGTGTCCTCCGATTGTAGGGACTCTTAAATTTAATGTAGATGGCTCGGCGAGAGAAAAGCCGGGAAGGTGGGCTGTGATGGCATTTTACGTAATTTAAAGGGTCAGATTATGACTTTGTTTTCTTGTCCGTTGGGAGTCATGAATTCCAATAAAGCGGAGCTGCGAGCTATTGGTTTTGCTCTAGGCATGCTTTCCAAGTCAAATTGGGGTAAGAAGGTTTTTGTGGTTATTGAGTCGGACTTGATGATTAAGGTGTCTTGGGTGAACTCTATTGATCAACGTCTTTAGAGATTATGGGAATGTTTTAAGGAAATTGATGCGTGCATTGCACGCTGGCATGTGTTTGTTTCTCTAATGTTTATTGCGAGGCGAATAGCATGGCTAATGCGTTGGCAAAGGGTGGAGTGGATTGATCGTCGTGCTTTTAGGCATATTATAGCTCTGTGCGATATTATAGCTCTGTGTTGTGCTTTGGTGTTTTCCCTTGGTTTTTGTTGGACTTGTTGGTTGGTGTGTTGCTTTATGATTTTGGTTATACACTCGCTCTATTATCATGTTGTACTCATTTTTTCGTTTTAAATTAGGAAAGTTTTTAACGAGGCATGTGATGAGAATTGTATGAATTTGTAATTAATAAATCATACAAGATTGATAAAAAGATAAAAATAGAATAAATCTAAGACTTGATTGTTCATTGCTTTTCAAGCGTGCTTTTGAAATAAAACAAATAGAGAAAAACAAGTTGATTTTGAAAAAAATGCTTTCAAATCAAATTTTCAACTTAAAAGACAAAAGCAAGGAAAAAATGTTTTGGGTATGGTGCGTAAAATTTAACCCGACTCGAAAAAAAAATATTTTTTTTTTTAATTTTGAGTTATTAAAGTCAATTTGATCAACTAGTGAAAATTTTGAGTTCGAGTTTGCACAACTCAAAAAATTAAATTTTACATTTTACGCTTTAATCCCTAATTTCCTTTTTTCTTCTTTAATTCCTCCATCATTTTAAGTCAATCTTTTACAAACTGTCTTTAAACAATTATTTTTTTCAAATAAAAAAGTGCAGTGTTGTCCACGTGACAGCTATCCATGGAGGTCACTTTTCAAAGATGGAATGCATACTTATCGTCTTTAGTTTCTGTCTGTAACAGATGCAGTGGTCGTGTGGCAGAGGAGTATTTTTTAATGAAAAAAGTAAATTACTGTTCAAATTCTAATTTTAAGTATTCTGACTTCAAGAACACTGTAGCAAATGCTATATTTCTGAAAAATATTCTGAGATGTGTCATACTTATGAAAATAAAAATGAAAAATCAATATTTGTGGAATTTCACCCAACAATAGTAAAGAACCAAATTATCAGCTAATTTAATATACTTAATCAACAATGTATTTTATATGCCAATTACCAGCTAATTTAATATACTTAATCAACAATGTATTTTATATACCAATTATCAGCTAATCTAACAAAATGAAGTATTGAGTTCCTTAAACAAAGTTTGAATTTTGAACCATTGTGTTGCTAATGGAGCAAGGTAGATGATGAGAACTACCCCTGTAATAAGCTTATACAACACTCAAATTTAAATTAATTAGTTAATGACTCCAATATCATATAGTTATACCGGAAAGATAATCTAATTTATATTAAATGAAATGAAATTCACCTTTCTTATTTAACCTTTATAATTTTAAAGTTACAATATTTTTTTAAAAAAAAATCAGATCTTTGTGAATTTTTTTCGGTATTATTGCATTTACATTATAATTTACATGTATGATAATTGTTTTACACATCATTTTGACTATATATTGTAGAGCAAGTATGTTTTGCCGATCGACCAAGCTGCTCATCTTTGTTCCCTAATATTCCTTTAGATCATGAGTTTTAGACCCACTAGGAGCACTCTTTTTTCTTCCCCTAGAGTCCCCTTCCCCTCCCTTGTAGGTAAGATTAGGATTAGATTTAGGATTTATATAAAAAAAGTTGTGTAATAATAATTTGTACATTTTTTATTTAAATTATAAATTCTAAATTTTAAATCTCTAACTCTAAAAATAATAAATCGATTACTCTGAATCATAAAATTTAAAGCTTTACACTTCAAATAGACATACATATGTAAACTAAAAGAATAAAATTCACAAATAGTCACTAAACTTTTAAAAATTATAAAGTAAACATTAAACTTTTGATTTTATTACAAAATGAATATTGAGTCGTTAAATGTCATTCACATCCTAACAACGAACTGGCAAACAAATGAAGTTGTTGACGTTATTTTCATCCAGCTCGAAATGTTGTTGGGCCTTGAAAAGCTCATTGAAATGATGGAGTGGCTAATAATCATTTTGGGGTTGGGTACGACCGAATACCTTTAAGTTTGGTATGCAATTAAGTCCAAAGTCGAAGTTGGGTCTAAGAGTCGGTTACACGTGACAAAGTTTAGAGCACTTATGAAGGCCGTTAATTGAAATTTGAAAAGAATCATGTTGTGTCGGAGAAAAAAACATCTTTTGTGAAAAAAAGAATATAACACACAAAAAATGTTAGCAATAATAAGTAATAATGAAAATAAAAAACTATGTAAATAATAAAAAAATAATAAGGTGATAAAATAAGAAAATAAAAATATAGAATTGAAAAAATTGTGTATATATAAATAATAAAAAATCAAAATAATAAGAATATATATATATATACATATATATATATATACATATATATAATATTGATAAGAAAAAAAATATAGTAATATGATAATGATAATAAAATCAGTTAATGTAATATATATATATTATATGACAAATAAATAAACATGCAGAATTAAATCGAAAGAAAACAAAAATTAAATGAGTCAATAAACAATTAAACATCTAAAACATGACTAAATTAAATTATAATTAACGTGGGGTCCATATGACAATTTACTCCAACTAGCAAAAGGACAAAATCTACTCTTCAGTTTGGGTCCAGGTGCGAGTCGTTGTCTCAAAACAACGTCGTTTAAGAATTCAATAATTTTTTTTTGTTTTACTTTTTACTTTTTCTTTTTAGCTTTCACTTCTCTAGTCTTCTTATCTCTATCCTCTTTCTAACAATAATAAATTTATCGTTGATGTTTATCATTATCGGTCAATCATCGTCCATCGTCAACAACTATAATGGATTATCATCAAAATGTAATCAAAGACTCGTCTTGAGCCTTGAGTGTGTTCTAAAAGACGTAAACATGTGAGGGAACTCTTCGAGACTAAATAGTTAGAAAATTAAGGTATTTGAATTTATTGGACTAGTTGGAGAATGGTGGATGAGGTTGGACCTAATTCAGCTTGATGGGTTTTGAAGGGCTATAAGTGAATAAGAGAGGAAATGGAAGGACCTTAGGGATATATTTCCCCTTTTAAATGTTAGTTGACGTTCCTTTCCCTAAATTAACTTTGACATGTGAAGTTATTTATTACTGAGTTACTATCTTATTTACAATATTTATTTTAGGGTTTGATTATATGTAGTGCTGAGAGTTATGTTTAAAAACTATTACGTTCTTATAATTAATAGTTAGTTCTTTTTATTTTTAATGAAATCTACTAAGATGCTTAATTACAGATATAATTAATATTCATAAACAATTATTCCATTAGTTATCCGAAAAAAATCAAACCCTAAATCATAAAGTTTGAAACATAACTATAAACCCCAAACCTTAAATCATAAACACTAAAACTGAAACCTTAAATCCTAACACTAAAATCAAAACCTTAAACCCTAAATCCTAAATAATAAACCATAAACTCTAAATCTTAAATTACAAACCCTGAACCATAAATTATAAACCCTAAATCAAAACCATTGAGATTATGTATAACAAAACCCTTAAATATATATACAATTAAGCATCTTAATATATTCTATTGGAAAATATAAGAATTATAGGAATCTAATAATTTTTAAACATAGCCATCAAGGCTAAGTATAGTAAAACCCTTTTTATTTTATATAAAAGTTCATATAGCAGAAATTTTAAAAATCGAATGACATAACCCAAAACCGGTCAAAACTTGTGTTTTTCATTCGTGGGTTAAATTAAAAATCCTAAGAGTTTTTAGGCTCACATTCAAGAAATATGGAAAATTTAAGGACTATCCTTGCAGTTTTTCATTTTGTTTCCCTTAAATAAAATAAGAGTAAACTACACTGGCAGTCACCAAAAGTTTTGAGCACTTTTATTATGGTCATCATACTTTTAAATTTTTCATTACAGTCACTCAATTTTTATATCACTTTCAATACATTATTTACCGTTAAAGAATGCTGACGTGGCATATTATTTGTTTATTTTCTTTCTTTTTCTTCCATAGACATAAGAACCGATAAAAACAAGCATTTCTTCTCTTGATTTCTTCTTCCATAACCATTAATGTTTTCCCCATTTTCTTTTAAACAAAATCCATTTGTAACCAACTATAAAAGAAATGACATCTGCACAAGATTTGGTGGATTTTCTTTTGAATGTTGGTGATAAACTTGTTATAGTAGATTTTCCCCTGTTTGTGGTGGCCGCTGGGCTCTTCATCCCAAGGTACATGAATTATATAGGATTAAATGAAAAATAAGTGTTTTTTTTTTGTATTTTTTTGAACTTTAGGTACCTCAAGTATTTTTTATAAAAATAGGTGCTCAAAGTTTCAACAGTTGCAATTTTAGGTGTTTGATAGTTAAAGGGTGTTAATTTTTTTTAACCAATCAATGCTTAACATGTGACATTAATTTAATTTTTATTAATTTTTTTAAAAGAAAAACACCTAGAAATTTCAATTTTTCATAAAATCCCAAAATTTTGCAAATTTTACAAAACAATCTCAAAATCCCTAACATTACCCAAACCCAAATCCTCAAACCGCCGCCGATCGCCACCCCTGAGCACACCCCTTTGCTCGTCGAACCAAGTTGGCCATTTCCCCCAACACGACCTCGCCAGAAACGCAGAACAACGTGTCAGCCGAACGTCGCTTTCGCATTCAACGTTCGGATGCACGTTGTTTGACGTTTTCGACGACGCCATGTCGGGGGAAATGACCGCCTTGGTCCGACGACCAAATGGGTGTGCTCAGGGGCGGTGATCGGCGGCGATTTGGGGGTTTGGGTAATTTTAAGGATTTAGGGACTATTTTGTAAATTTTGCAAATTTTCGGGACTTTATGAAAAATTGAAAGTTTTTATAACAAACTGTTTTAAGTTTTTAATTTTGGAAAAAAATAAATATACCACGTGTCAAGCATTGTTTGGTTAATAATTTTTAACACCCTTTAATGGTCAAACACCTAAAATTATAACAGTGTAAACTTTAGGCACCTAAAATTATAACGGTTGAAACTTCAAGCACCTATTTTTACAAAAAAATACTTTAGACACCTAAAGTTCAAAAAAATATACTTTGAGCACTTATTTTTTTATTTAGGCCAATTATATATGTGTATATATTAGTTGTGTATATCCTCGTACATTTGTATTGATGATACATTTGTGCAGTTCCTTTGTGGTTTGTTTTTTACGAACTCCATTCCACTCCTCATTATGCCCTTGTACAGTTACAATAGAACTATATTGTCCCCCATGGAGTTGCAGGTTGTTAGATTTTTGTTTGTTTTATCCCAACTTGCTTAAAAGAATATAGGGGAAAATTATGGAAATCGAGAGTTGAAATGTCATGTTTTCACCTATTCTTAAGTTCATGGAAGAAAGAGAAAGAAAAGAGAGAAAATGCATACCACATCAGCGTTTTCTAACGGCAGTGATCATGATAAAAGCGATATAAAATTTAGATGACCGTAATGAAAGTTTTAAGAGTTCAATGACCATAATAAGTAACTTAAAAGTTTAGTGACTACAAATGTAGTTTACCCTAAAAATAATTCTTACCATCAATGCTAAGCTTTCTTTTCTTCAGCCGATTTTGGCTCTCCCTAAACCCTTTCTTTTTCCTCCTTCACCCGTTATCTGTTGATGCTCCGACGACCAGCCATCGCCGCCTGCTTTTGAACCCTGTGATCATCGAACGACTCCCCCTTTCATGCTGATTGTAACTGCTCCCTCGGAGTTTCCTTGCCGCTCACTTTTATTGATAAACAAAGGGAAAACCCTTCGGCTCCCCTTTTACGCCGCTGGCTCCCGCCGTTGAACGAACTATCCGAGACCCCATCTTGCGGAGCCTCACCGTCCCGATCAAAACACTGATGGCCCATATCCTTCGTCGCCCTTCGTTGTCGAGGAGTCGCTAAGAGATCATTCGAGTTTCTTTCCCTCGCCCTTGAGCCAAGCCTGTCCGGTCCTCACCAAACTCAACTCCGACCCGTTGATCTGATTTGTTGACCCGACCCGTTTAACCTGGTTTGACCGTTGACTATGATCTAGTTTGACATTGAATTATACTTGATAGGAATCAAACTTGGGCATCTTGGGGGCCAAACATATACTTGAGATAACAAAGCTTCTTAAAGAGTAAGCTCTCTCTCCCTGCTCATACATCCACTCTCACGCCTTTAGCCCAGGTTTCTCCTTGTAGGAGAACTGAGGTTTGGCCTGCGAGGTGTGTTCCCTCGTGACCTGGAGATGGTTTAAGCCCCTTCTCTTCTCTTTGGACCCCCAAACTCCTGCAGTCTTTCTCTTTTGTCCCTTTCCTTTTATTTCCCGCAGTCATCCTCAAAGCCTTTGCTCTTGTTTCCTAGTCTCTTGCACCATCTACTCCTCTTGCATTTACTACACTCGTAATCATGGAGCATTTGCCATTTTCGTCTTCTTTAAGTGTGGGGGTTGTTGATAACGGTTATCCCACCCACCCCTCTGACCAAAGCCTCCTAAGCCAGGACTTTCTCGATGAACTCGAACTGAACGAGGATAGTGAAGTTAATTTCACCTTAAAAAATCATTCTCTCGTGGGAAAGCTTCTCTCACCAAATCCCCTAAAGACTTTGGCGTTAACAACCATTCTACGTAAAGCCTGGAAGTTGGAAACACTGGAATGTCATGACCTTGGTCGCAACTTCTTCCTTTTCTTGTTCAAGTCGATGGAAGAACGCCACCGTATCCTGGGTGCCAAGTCGTGGGCGGTGCAAGATGCTCTTCTTGTTCTCAAAGAATGGCAGTCGGACAAAGCACTTGAAGAACTGGACTTCTCGCTTGAGGAGTTTTGGGTTCAAGTTCATAACTTGCCTATTGGACTGATAACGACAGAGAACGTTAAGAGGATTGGTAAACTCTTTCCAGTGTTTTATGGTTCTTCCTTGGACGACGACAGCAAGACTCATTGGCAAGGATGTGTTAGCCTACGAGTAGCCATTAGGGTTGAAGACCCTCTGAAAACTGGATTCATTTTGAATCGCAAGAGGGATAAGCCACTTGAAGTTGCATTCAAGTATGAAGGTCTCCCAAAGTTCTGTTTTCGGTGTGGGAGAATTGGACATGTCGAAAGGGAATGTAGGCACGACATTTCAGTCTTCAAGCTTGCCGGTAAGTTTGGACCTTGGCTCCGTGCTTCTCACGGTGGCAAACCACGAACAAACCAACATCCAGTGGCGCCAAAAGATCGGGACAAAACCCTACGACTCACAAGCAAGGAGGGCCAAATCTCAGACACAAAAGACAAAGAAATGAAGGTCCCTATGCATACACAATCCAAGGCGAATCCCGAGTTTAAGGTTGCCTCGTTTAAGGAAGCTTCTGTTGTCACTTCCAACCTTTGCGAAGTCAACCAATCTTTTCCCTTTTTGACACATGTGGAGCAAAATGGCCATAGTGAAATGATGGCTCCTACAACCTATAATAGGAATACGATCGATAGCCTCCCTAGCAAAGATCTCGTATACGAGACGGGCTCCTCTAGCACCTTCACTCCAAATCTTTCTACAACAGCTGCTAACCAGAGCCTTACATGGGAGAACTTACTCGCAGATGGTTTCAACAGAATGGAGGTGTCAAGTTGCAGGAAAAGTAAAACGCACAGAGGAGAAAGAGGAACCATTCAGTCAGGTTAAGCAAAGAGAAATTTGGAAGCAAATCTTCAGTGCTATCGTCCAAGTAGCACCAAGGAATTGGTGCATTTTGGAAACATGATGGGCGACAAATGATGACCTCCTTAAAGCTGCTATGTTTCCATCTTCATTTTTAAAATCCTCTTCTATAATCAAGGACATTGAAGGCAGGAAAAGAGGGAAAACGTTTGGTTCCAAGAGGCTCACGCTTATTAGGAAAGCTGCTCGTCGTAAGTACATGATGGAATGCTCTCGCGTTATGGTCGATGAAGTTGGTTTGATTGAATTAGGGATTGATCCCTACGGAAAGAAGATTACTCAAGTGCCATTCATGTGCATTGACGACAGCTTCTCCCTGAATGAGGAAATTCAAATTAGCGACGGGGAAGACACATCTCCACAGTTAAACCCTAGTTCCTCATCTCCCTTTTTGGTCGATCTGATCCAGGTTCCGGATAACTCGTGCGAGAGTTATCCGGGTAAGCCGTGAGTTCATTTCCAAATCTCGCCTTTAATAGGAAGGGTCTCATACGAGTGTCTCTTTATAATCCTTCCCCTCGGATCAATCGGACTAGCTGGGTGACCGGTGATCCAAGGTTTCTAGTGCCTCCGTCTTTGTTGTTGTTGTTTCGAAGCCTTTCTCTTGCTCAGGTTCTGGAAGGGCGAGGATCCTCGTGTCTATATATTTTCCTGATCAAGTTTTCTGTCGGTTCAGGCCTTGACAAGGACCAACCCCTCAAGGGTGGAAGCCTTCATCTGGATAGAGCTCTCAGGCGTAATCAATGAAATCTCAACCGGATTAGGAGGAGGTGGATACATTTTGTTCCTCGCTTTATGTTTCTAGAACTGTTTGAGATGCCAATGCTCACCACAGTTACACTGTTGGACGCGCCCCTTCCCTGCTTCCTCGGGATCGATTTGCAGTCGGATATCATTTCGTTGATCGATCGTTGTGTCCTGGTGTTTAGGTCTTTCTTGTTTAGGTTTTTCTTGTTGTTGCTCGTTGTCTGTTTTGTTGGTTTCACTTTGTCGCGGGCCGTGTTGGAAAGCTTAGCCTTTCCTCTTTTGGGTGTAAGTTAAGGGCGTTGACCCTGTGCTTTTAATGAACTTTCCTTTATTTGATAAAAAAGGCATATACTTAAGATATAAAATACTAATTATAATATATGTGTTATACAATTGGAGAAAGAAAAAAAAACATGTAACTAGCCCTAGTAGGATTTAAACTCGGGAATTCTTAGGGGCTGTGACATGAGTTTGCCACTAAGCCAAATATGTATTTGTGATATGAAATACTAACTATAATATATATGTTATTCAATTGTACTTTAGCTTGAAATATTATATATATATATATAATATTAAAATAATCAAAATTTTAAATTTTAAAAGAAAAACAAACATAATATATTAAAAAATAATTTTAATATAATTATATATTTAATATTCCAAATTAAGTTTTCCTTGAATTGATTTTTTAACTTAATTAATAATTTTAATAATTATTAAAAATTTAATTAAATTATTATATATAATTATATTAAAATTAAAAATTTAAAATTATATTTAATTGAGTTATATGTTTGTATGTATCATAAGGGTATCATGTTCGAGTTCCCTAAAATCACATTTACTTTTTTTTTCTAGCCATTACAATCGAATAACATATATATTGTAGTTAGTAATTTATATCACAATACATATCTGGCCTAGTGGCAAACCCATGCCACACCCCCAAGGATTCCCAGGTTTGAATTCTACCAGGGCAAGATTAAAATTAGGACCAAATCAATAGATTGTATAAATAAAGGGGACCAATGTGTAATTATACCAATTATTTTAACAGCCCCGTCAACTTTTCCTTTTTTTAACGGTTGGTGGTTTAATTGGAACCATTTAAATAGTTAAGTGGTATATTTGCAAAAATTGAAAGTATAGTGGTCAAATTGATACCAACCCTATAATTAGGTGGCCATTGGTGTAGTTTACCCTATAATTTATTCCAAATCTGATATATGTATTTTTATACTGAAATGGAATATAAAAATGTAAAACTTGTTAAATTAGTTTCAATTCACAGTAATAAAAGTAAAATCTCTTATACATTGGACTGTAATTCCTGTAACAACCTTCCATTGTTATTTTCCTGTTAAAAAAACGTGGGTGTTGGTAGTTATAGTTTTTGTCTTCTTCTCTGTTTTCTTTCATTTGAGTTCTCATTTATCTTTGATTAAAAACACAGGAAACAGAGAAGACAAAGAAGGAAGGAAGATGCAAGGGTTAAGCAAAACTAGAACTGAGGTCCCAGAGATGTTGGTGTTGGAGATTCTCTCAAAGCTTCCTGTTAAATCCTTGACACGTTTCAGGTGCGTTTCTAAGCCTTGGTCTTCTTCTTTTCAAACCCCTCATTTCATTACCAAACACCACCACAACAACCTCAAAAACAACAACCTTAATCTCCTCCTCAAACGTTGTGATGGTAACAACCGTGGTGACATCTATTATTTCTCTCAACTTTCCACTGAGAAAGGCCATAACTTTTCAGTAAAACAGAATATCCACTTACCCTTTTTCGAGAATTGTTGGTATGCTCCTGTGGTTGATGGTCCTTGTAATGGAATATTGTGTTTACATGATCATGATAAGGCTGCCCTTTGGAACCCATCTACCAGAGAGTTTAAAATCCTTCCTCGATCCTCAGTCCAACGCCCTCCTTCAGTAGATTCCACTATTTATGGTGGCCTTGGTTTCGGGTATGATCCCCAAACTGATGACTACAAAGTTGTAAGATTCGTTACCAATTACTTCGGAGAGAATGAAGAAGAAGGGTTGATGGCTGACTGGAGCCACCAAGTTGAGTTATATTCCCTTAAAAACGATTCCTGGAAGGAAATTTCAGTTCCTGATAATCATGGTTTTGGTTCTCCTTTGTTTAATAATTGCATAAATGGATTTTATTATTGGCAGACAATTGAGGGTTCTGATTACCTTATTCTTTCGTTTGATATGGTTAATGAAAAGTTTTCGACCTTACCATTGCCTCAATTTGGTGGGACTTTAGCACAATTTTATTTGCAACTTTTGGACTTCAATGGATTGCTTGGTGCTATTTTTTACCCAAGGGGAGGAACTGATAAGTCTTTCGATTTATGGGTTATGAATGGATCGTGGACTAAACAATTGAGTATTGAATCTGTTCCTGGAGTGGAGAGGCCTTTGGGGTTTTGGAAAAATGGGGAATTGTTTCTTGAGAGCTCGGATCATGAGCTGGTGCTGTTTGACCCTTCCACACGAGAGCTTAAAAATCTTGGTATCCATGCTTATCGGGAGACAATGCAAATCATTTCTTATGTTGAGAGTTTGATTCCTATAAATGGAAGATCAGAGCATGAGGAGCGGATAATACGTCGGCCAGCCGGAGGTGCAGTAAATTGATATGGATGGGGAACTACAAAAGAGGTAAGATTTCAGGGGTTTTGTTCTCTTGATATGCACTTCATGTCAACTATATTGTCTTATGATGTTCTCATCTGGATTGTATATATGTGTAAGATGTGGACTATTTTGTTTAGGCTTTTGGTGGTTTTAGTGAATTTGTGAAATTTCTGTCCAGAATTAAATAACATGCATATCATCATTTGCAGGGAGTGGTTTTCATACTTGAATCGTAGATGTCTCCCATAGTTGAATGTAATTTGCAGGACTTTCTTGAAAGTGGCTTCAATTGGTTTCCTGTGTGGAATATTTCTGTCTTTTTTCTTCTGCACAAGACTTGATGAACCTTTGTATTTGCTTATGGAGAGTTAGCTTGGTTAGCCAGATCTTCTCTTCTCACTTTAACCTTGACAAGCTTCGAGAGTTGGTAACCATGAAAGATTGTTTTTTCAGTACAATTTAAGAATCAGATTTTGAGACCCTTTTCTGTGCGATGAATTTCAATTTCTTGACATACTTAATCTTTGATAAATTTATAATATACCCTTAATCTTTTAATATTTTCATATTAACACAGGGAGTAAATGTATTTTCATTTTTTTATACATAAAACTGACACATTTTGGATTTTGTTAAAATTTATTTGATTCATTTATTATTTAAAATTTATTAAAATCTTTGGATGAATTCTTTTTTTTTTGTATTATAACTTTTTTTATAATCTTGATCTTTTAAAGAAGAGATTGTTTTTCACTCAAGCGTGTTTACAGTAACAATCGGATTAACATTCGATTAGTGAAATAATATTTAGATATACATTAATAATTAAAATAATTGAAATCAAAGTTTATTTAAAAACTATAAAATTATTATTATTTGTTAGAACTTCAGTTTGCTTGGCATCTGTGTATAGCTGCCTTTCTTGAGATCTTCTTATAATTATAAATAAAATAATTACACAAAAAGACAAAAAAAGAAGTTGGGTTTACATGAATAAGCAATGCGTAGAAAACTATGCTGTCCGCGGCATATAATTATTATATCAACGAGGCTAAATACATTTGAAATGTGCTAATTTTTCGACAGGTAGGTTGTATGTGTATATATGTGTTTTTATATACGCTTAATACACATTTCTCTCCTAAATTTTATATGTTTTTTTAACTTGTCCTCTAGATTATATTTTGTCTACTTTTGCCCCTTAAACCTTTCACCGTTATTCATATAACTCAAAAAGCTAACACCGCTAAAAAAATTATTTTGATCAATCAGAACACGTCATGTCATTTTCTTTATTTATTTTTTAATTTTAAAATAAAATATATATATTAAAATATTTATTAATTTAATTATATCTCTCAAATTACCCAAAACACCTCATCTTCATCCTCCCATCATCATCTTCACTCAAGCCTCTACCTGAAGCTCTTCCCGGCCATTATCATCATCTTCATTCAAGCCTTCATCATCATCTTCGTTCAAGCCTCTACCATCATCATCTCCCAAAATAATCAATTTAGTCACCTTTAAGTTTCAACTGGCCATTACCGAAAGTTCTTGCCGATTCTCACCCACTAAACCACACTACCAGCTCAAGCTTCAATATCCACTACCCCAAATCGAGAGTCAAATTCCCCAACTCACCCACACTGAAATACCCACATCCCCTCGGTAGTCCTCTTTTATCACCATCATCAATCCAACAACACCAAACAAGAACCCTCTACCGTTGCTCCATTACCAAGCCATCTCCTTTAATCCCACTCTAAATCAAAAAATCATTCATCACTTGCTTTACCCTAAAAAAATAGTCACCAAACCTTTCATTTCAATACTCAAAATTCAGTGCAAAGAATTCGGATTGGCAACTTACATTCAACAATCAGAGATTCAAGAAAAGAGAAAAGAAGCTTACCTATTTCAGCCATGATGGTTCCCAACATTCAGAGTCTTTGACCGAAGATTCCAACGATAGGGACGTTCTCTGTGGCGAGGAGAACATATATCTCCAAACTAAATCTATCCAACAGTGGACGATACAAATTCGACGCCGGTAAGGTTCGAATATTAGAATTATTTCCTTGGAATTTAGGAGAGTTTCAAAAAAATTTAAATTAAGAAAAAGAAGGAAGAGGCCGAGATGAGCTTGTTGGTGGCACCGGTAACTAGAGAGCTCGTCATATGACGGCTTTGCGAAATGGGGAAGTGGCGAAATGGGGTGTTTTAGGTATTTTAGGAACTATAATAAAATTAATAAATATTTTAATATATTTATTTTATTTTAAAATTTAAAAATAAATAAAGAAAATGATGTGGCGTGTTCTAATTGGTCAAAATAAGAGAAAAAAAATTAACGTTGTTAGCTTGTTGGGTTATATCAGTAACGACGAAAAGTTTAAGGGGCAAAAATGGACAAAACGTAATTTAGAGAGCAAGTTAAGGGGAAAAATGTGTTACATAACCCTAAATCTCAAACCCTAAACCATACATATAACTAACTAAACCTCAAACCCTAAACCACATATATATAATTAAATTTGAAATCCCAAACCCCATATATATATACATACATACATACAACTAAATCACAAACCCAAATCCAAAACCCCTGAAACATACATGTAACTAACTAAACTACAAACCTTAAACCTTAAAATATATAATTAAATTTAAAACCCCAAACTCCAAACCCTAAATATATATAACTAAATCCTAAATCTCTAACACAAAACCTTAAAATTAAAATATTATTTATAATATATATTAAGGTTTATAATATAAATTATAAATAAAATTTGGGTTTTGGGATTTAGGATTTAGTTATATATATTTAAGGTTTGGGGTTTGAGATTTCATATTTACTTATATATATATGATTTATAGTTTAGTTAATTACATGTATGGTTTAGGGTTTGAGGTTTAAGGTTTACTTGTATATATTATAAATAATATTTTAGTTTTTCAATATAAATTATAAATAATATTTATTTATAAAGTTAATATATTTATAAAATTATATTATAAATATTATAAAATTATATAATGAGATAGATGAAATTAAGTTCAACTCCAGTATTATTTATATACTATTTGCGATAGGATTATATCAAGTCTTTAAGTTGGCCTAGTGGTTTGGTGTAAACCTTTCATCCTAGAAGTTCTTGGTTTGAGCCTCCTTAAATTCAATGTTGCATTTAACTGGTCCATTACAGTTTAACAGTCGAGTGGCATAGTAGTAGCAAAAAACAAAGTTCAGTGGTATAATAGTAGCAAAAAAACAAAATTTAGTAGTATAATAGTACCATTTTATAGTTCAATAATATGTTTGATGTAAAGGTTAAAGTTTAGTGACATTTCGTGTAGTTTACCCTTAATAAAAATATGATTTTTATTACCTAAACATGTAATGTTATCAATTATATTCTAAAAATATATATGTTTACGACGTTAAAGAAAGTTTTACGTATAAACGCATGTAATATTATATTATCATATTATTTTATCTTTGATTTGAATGATGCCCATCTCTCCTAGTGTTGGTATTTCTAGTGAGAGAAAATCATTTGACTTCTCTCTAGAATTTAAGGAGATTTTCTGACTCCTATCTTTGTTCATCCTTTTTTCGATCACATATATGAGGGTAGTACCATGTTTATGAGGTTAGGAAGGCTAAGCCATGGCCGTAGAACCCCGTGTCGCTTCCACCGTCAGGGTTGGAACGAGGTACAAAGCCGTGGCGGAACTTTCTGGTGTTAGGTAAATATTCATTTTTTTCTCTTCTGCAAGATCATTTTCGTGGGAGTGCCTTGGAAGATTGGCAAGAAATTGGGAAAGAGTATGGATCATGGTGTGGCTTTCTTGGTTAGGTTTTAAGCTTTTCCGACGATGGGGTCGAAATGTCCCATTTTTAGTCACGGCAATACTTTCTGGGAGCAGTTCCAACATGCTATTTCTGCTCTTTAGGGGGTCTCGATGTGGGGTTAAACATCTCCGAAGGGTGGCTGCTGCGCATAGCTTGGTGGGAAAACATGCCCTTGGGTTGCTATCTACTCGGTGTTGGGGAAAAGGAGCCACGGCGAATGGTCAAGCAACTTTGATAGGTGGCCTCATGGTGTGACAACTCCACACAACCTAAGTAGCAAACAGGCAAAGCAATGTCTACATGGAGTTCCTTAAAAAAACAATGTCTATATAGAGCAGTTCGGCTTAGTTTTTTAGCTCTTTAGGGGGTAGTGATCTGCAGCCCCCTGACCTCCATCAGAAGGGGCTGGTCCTTGACCCCTATGAGGTGCGAGTCAGTGGGATGGGTGTCCGAGATGTAGCCCCGTGGATGGCACACGGTGGCCTGAGTTTCACGGCGGACTGGCGTTCTTAAGATTTTTCGATGGCTTGAATATTTTTGTGAGCTTTGTCCTGTCCTATTTTAATGGTGGTACGGTGAGGATGGTTCTCGTCATGGGCACCACTTTGTTCTATGGAAACCATGGCCTACGAGTAGGGGTGAGCGTTCGATCGAGCTGAGTCAAAAAATTTCGAGTTATTCGAGTTGGCGAGTCTAATTTTATCATTTAAACTTTCATTCAAAAAAATTCGATTCGATTCGAGTTAAAGAAATTTGAGTCGAGTCGAGTTTTCGAGTTCCTATAAAATTGTAATTGTAATTATTTATCATGTTATAGTACAGTTTGGTTCCAATTTAAATGACTTTCTCTAATCATATAAGATATGCATATATATATATATATTCATATTTTTTTCATATGTGGCAATATTTCTTCATATTTCTATATATCGGTATGTATATATCAATAAAAATTGACGAAATCGTCTCGAACTTAAAAATAAATCCACTAATTACTAGAAATTTCGAGTTATTCGAATTTTCATTTTACAACTCAAACTTTATTTGAAATTTTTCGAGTCGAGTCTATGAAATTTTGAGTCGAGTCAAGACGAGTCGAGTACTTTCGTCTCGAGTCGAGTTATTTATTTTTTCGAGTCGAGTTTTGCTCACCCCTACTTATGAGTGGAGATGTGAAGTTCCAGTAGAGTTTATTTTAGCTCTGGTGAACCAAGGAGAAAGATGACCACATGAAAATGTGCATCCTCCAAAATTTGGCTTTCCTGCCCTTGGTCAAGAATGGGTCACATTGCTGGCAGGTTTGGCAGTGCTTCGTGGCCCAATGTGCTATCCCAGGAGCCCTCATCGAAATACAAAATTTATGCTGCTCGGTCAGACCTAGGCTGGGTTGGTAGAGTGGACTTTGTTGAATCAAGTAACTACTGCTCTGGTCCCTGCTACTGGCAGTTGACAGTTTTATCATATCTGTAATGGCTTGCTGCCTTTAATAAAGCAAAAAACTGGCAGGAATTTAATAGAAAGGTATTGTTGTCTCTTATTGCTTGGAGATCGAGAAAAAAAATCATCACACATGGGTTTATACCCTCTAAGGGGACAATATTGGTAGTAAACATCTTTTTTTGAATAAAAATCAGATGTTGCCCCTTGTGGATTGGAGACCGGATAATTGGGGAAAGATTATTCCTATGGGCTGCAACCTTGGGTTCATGCTAATGAAAGAGGGAAACCCTTTGCCTCTTGGGCTAAGGCCCACCCATTCCTTATCTTGGTTGCCTTTCTCATGTCCCCTTTACCAATGGTGTTTGTCCCAACCCAAGTCAGGCACCTTGGTACCTAAGATCAAAGGTCTAAAAAGTTTATAGAAACGAAAAGCTCAATGAATCAACCCAACTGTGGAAAAGAAGGAAAAGGAAAAGTCTTGTTACCTCTCAACCGTAGCTGAAGATTATCATGAGGCAGTGCCCCCTCCCAAGGCACCCATATTGGTGGAGGCTGGTTCTTAGCCCTATCGGGAACAATGAAAACACCATGTTGGAATTGTCGGGACTTGGGAAACCCTGAGATTGTTCAAGCTCTGTCAAGGTTTGTAACCTTGAATGATCTCGACTTAATCTTTATTAGTGAAACAAGACTCTTCAAGAATAAAGTTGATGGTGTTCGTAGAAGATTATACATGGTTGGTTGTATTGATGTGGAGAAAAGTGAAGGTTGAAGTGGACTACTTTTGTTATGGAAAGAAGGTGGGGATTTTAGTCTCGTCTCATTTTCAAAGTCGCACATTGATGTTGAAGTTGCAGTCGGGATGGAAAAAACACGATTCACTGCCATGTATGGTACATATGATTGCACAAGGAAGCATATGGATTGGGAACTTCTCGACAAGCTCAAAGGGGAATCCCAACTGCCGTGGCTCCTAGGGGTATTCTTAATAACATCCTTTGTATGAATGAGAAGGCAGGTGGGAGAAGAAAACCGAGAGTGGAAATGGATGCCTTTAGAGCTGCTCTTGAGAGAAATGGCTTTTGGGACATTAAACCGAGCCGAGGATGGTTCACTTAGCACTATGGGGACAATATGGAAAATCATGTCAAGCAAAGATTGATCGGTATGTGGCTTCTATTCCTTGGTTACATTTTTATGGACAATGTGAGATCACTTCGGAGTACGCAAAGGACTCGGATCATTACTTTCTTTTCCTTAATATCGAGGGTAAGCAAAGAAAGGAAGGAAATAATTGGGACTATTTTAGGTTTGATGTGTGCTGGGCTAACGAGGATGAATGTGAGAACATTGTTAGAAGCTCTTGGAATAATCTCGGGGGAGCCACTTTGGACAAGATAAGGATGGTTGGGAAGAACCTCAAAGAGTGGCATTCTAAAAGAAGGAAAGCTTTTGTGCACCGCAAGCAACATCTCTAAAAGAGGATCGAAGGCCTCTTGGAACAAAACATCTCCGAGGCAAACCTTGCTGACCTTAAAAATGCAAAAAAAGGAGCTGAAAACATTAATGGACAAGGAAGAGGTATATTGGAGACAAAGATCTCAGGTAAAATGGCTAAAAGAAGGGGATCGAAACACGAGTTTCTTCCATGCTAGAGCAAGTAACCAAAGGAAGAAGAACACAATCAAGCGTATTAAGAATAATGAAGGGATTTGGGTGGAGGGCATTGAGAATATTTTTGATGTAGCTAAATAATTCTTTTCTAATCTCTTCCAATCGAACAATGGCTCTACCTCTAACTTGATCCTCCAAGCTATTGAGACTTGCATAACACTGAAGATGAATGACAAGCTTTGTGTGGGATTCACGGTGGAGGAAGTTAAAAGAGCCTTTTTTTTCAAATTCATCCAAACAAAACCCCAGGTATGAATGGTTTACCAGCCTCTTTCTTTCACAAATTCTGGTCTATTATGAATATTGAGTTTACTTCTCTTTGCCTTGACCTCCTTGCAGGCAGAGTTAATATGAGTAAAGTTAACCAAACGGTTATAGTTCTCATCCCTAAACTTGATAACTCGGCCCTTATAAAACACTTTAGGCCAATCAATCTATGCAATGTGGTGTATAAAACATGTTCGAAAGTTCTTGTTAACATATTGAAATCTATTATGTCTTCATGTATAGTTGAGAACCAAAGTGCATTCATTTTGGGTAGTCTCATTTCTGATAATGTCATTGTAGCTCATGAGCTATTTTATTATCTAAAGGTTGTAAAAAATGGACCTAATAAAAGGGTTGCTATTAAACTTGACATGGAAAAGGTATATGATAGAGTGGAGTGGTATTTTATCATTAATGTTATGGCCAAAATGGGTTTTGCTTCTAAATGGATTGATTGTGTGATGGCATGCTTGAATTTTGTTTCATATTGTTTCAAGATTAATGATGCCATTTCAAATTCTTTCATACCTTATAGAGGATTGAGGCAAGGGGACCATCTATCCCCATACATCTTCCTATTTTTTTCTCAAGGATTGTCGGTGTTGCTTCTAAAAAAAAGGAAAGACGTATTAGAGGAGTTCGAGCAAGTCAGAATGGCCCGAGAGTTAACCATCTCCTCTATGCTGATGATTGCCTCTTGTTTATCAAGAATTGGAAGAAGAAAGCAACGAGACTCAAGCATGTACTCATGGTTTATGAAGCATCATCGGGGCAAAAGGTTAATGTGGAAAAATCTTCCATTTACTTTAGCAATGGCATGAACACTTAATGCAAGACCAATATCAAAGACATTCTCTGCATGAGAGAAGACGAAGTCCTTGGGTAGTACCTTGGTATCCCTCTCATTGTGGGCAAAAACAAGACGGATGCCTTGGGTTACTTGGATGTGAAAGTCGACAAAAGAGTTTGCAACTGGACAAAGAATCTCCTCTCATATGGAGGAAGAGAAGTGCTTATCAAGTTAGTGGCCCAAGCCATCCCAGCCTATGCTATGTCTTGTTTCTTGCTCCCGGATTGTATCATTAACCCTATGGTGTCGTCTACGAGAAGTTTTTGTTGGTCTGATAAATCGAAGGAAAGGGGATGGCCCCATGTAGCATGGAACAATCTTTGCAACCCGAAAGATGTGGGGGTCTCGGATTTAGAGATTTAAAAACCTTCAACCTTGCTTTGCTTGCCAAACAAGTTTGGAGATTGTTGAGCACAAAGACTCTCTATGTTTCAAGATTCTCTCAGCCAAATACTTTCCACATGGTAATGTGCTAAAAGCTAAACAGGGAGACAAGACTTCTTTTATTTGGAGCAGTATTTTCAAAGCTAAAAAAGCTATCAAAGAGGGCTTGCATTGGAGACTTGGAACCAATAGCACTGTTTGAATTTTCCAAGACAAATGGGGAGGGGCCAAACCAATTGCCATCGAAGGTAACCACTTGGATAACAACACTGATCAGATTCGTTGTGGGGAGTTTATGATCCCTAATGTGGTTGCATAGAATATGGTGAAACTCAACCAAGTGTTTTTAGATGTTGATGCTCACTTGATCAGTCGATGCCCCATTGCACCTTTCTCGGGTTATATACTTATTTGGGGGCACCACTCATCAGGAAGCTACACCACTCGATCTGGATATAACTGGTTGCTTCTACAAAAACATGAGGTGAGGGACTGCCCTTCTATTTGGAAAGCAATGGCTAAACTCCCCACCTTGCCCAAGATTCGTATATTTGGGTGGAGGCTATGTCATGATGTGTTCCCCACGGGCCATAAACTGCCAGCCACTGCCTTGATCCTGGCACTTGTAACAT
The DNA here is from genome assembly GCA_030270665.1 of Hibiscus trionum. NCBI lineage: Eukaryota > Viridiplantae > Streptophyta > Magnoliopsida > Malvales > Malvaceae > Hibiscus > Hibiscus trionum. The sequence goes on along the minus strand of BSYR01000025.1, from coordinate 3,733,021 downwards.
GTGCAACAATGAGCTCGAGACATGCCTTCATGCCTTCCGTAAGTGCCCTACAATCAAGGAAGCCTTTGACATTTGTGACCCATCGAACTCACTACTTCACGATCATTTCCCTAGCTGCAAAGCTTGGTTGGAAGCATCGCACAAGAAGATGAACAAGGACCAATTCACGCTTTTAATCACCCTTCTATGGAATCTGTGGAACCAAAGAAACAAGTGTGTGCATGAAAATAAGTTGCTCCCGACCTGAGTCGTGGTGGATTATGCTCAATTGCTTGCCTCATACTATATTGTCGCACACGAGATCACACGCATTCTAGTCCTTTGCAGCCGAGCCACTCGATGGTCCCGCCCAACCGAAAACTCTATCAAGGTCAATGTTGACGCTGCCTTCTTTGCTGACACGAAAGTTGTCTCGATCGGGGTGGTGGCCTGTAACTCCCATGGCCTGGTCATTGATGTGAGAGCTCACAAGCTCTATGGGGGTGCACACAGCCGAGACAGCTGAGGCTTGTGCCTTCACTTTGGGCTTGCAAATGGCCAAGGAGAATGATTGGCAACAAGCAACCATTGAAGGGGACTCCATGGATATAGTCAACAAATTGAGAGCAGAGAAGCTGAACAGGTCGATTACTGCCACCTTTTTGCCCGATACACACACCATTCTTGTCGATCATGCCGGTCTCAAGGTCTCACACATAGGCCGAGAGGCCAATAGGGTTGCGCATTCTCTCGCCCATTGGGCTATGTCTTGTAATGAGCCTTTCATTTTTGACTATGATGTCCCGGATTGTATAAAAAACTTTGTAATCGATGATGCCATTTATGGCTAATTCAATACAATCCATCTTTCAACAAAAAAAAATATTTAGGGGTGAAAATTAAGTGGGAAATATTCAAAAATTATGGGGATTTGAACCGACGGGATGAGGAATAACTGAAATCTTCACTCATAGGAATGGAGACAGGGGAAGTTTTATCACCGAAGTTCAAATGGAGATGTGGACGGGAATTGCTATATCCGAACCGTGTGGATAACCCAACTGTAACCATATAAATAACCGTGGGGATCCCAAAAAAATATCTACAAGGACCCCGATATTTTACTAGATTTAATATATATATATATATATATATGTATATATATACTTAATTATTTATATATCCTTAATACATATCTTAATAATAAAAAAAAACTCTAACTATATTATTATCACTTCAAGTTTTTCTCAAACCTAGCCATGCTCAAGTTTCTCAATTTGTTTCTATCTTAGTTTTTAGATATAAGCTAAAACTCTTGTCTAAATCTTCCCCCCAAGTACAATACCCTTTCAATCTTCATCATTTCGTAATTGCTTCCAATTGAAGTATCCAAATTTTATATTTTGAACTAAATTCGCCATTTATTTTGATCCGTAAAATAGTAATTTTGTTTATTCTTTTTAGGATGAGAATTCTTCAAAAACCGCATGGATCTGCACGGGGAAAGTATTCGGACGAGAAAATCCTTGAAATATTTAATGGAGATTTCCCAAAACTATAGCCGCAAGATGTTGAGGACGAAATAAAAATGTAAAACCGTCCCCGCCCACCCGATTATTGTCATATATTGATACTTCGTTTAATTTAGTAATGCAAACAATTTTTAATTTTTTACTGTGTTTTTCTTTAGATGTTATTTAATTCGAAATAACAAACTGAAAAATGTTATTTATAGTGTTTAATTTTAATTGGTATATAACTGTTATATTACTTAAGTAATAATTAATATAAGAATAATTATAATTTATTATTGATATGCTTTCATAATAATTATGGGTTGCAACAAGCATTGTTTCATTGTACTCCCAAAGTAAGGACGTAAGTTTAAAGCTTTTGCAGACGATATTGTCGGGAGGACACCTTTATACTTCAAACTTGAACATAAATTATAAAATGGACATGCATATTACTTAAAAAAAACATTATTTCATTGGAGGAGGATGAAGGCAAAATCATGGAGGATGTTGTAGAACGTCGTTAAACTTGTATAAAGTATATTAAATTCAAGACAAATAAAGATCAAATTAAAAATTTTAGATTTCCTATTAGAATCAAAATGGTAAAAAATCTATTCCAACTCGTCTTGTTGTCCCTAAAGTAGATGCGTCAAGTTGGAAGAAGATGCGCAACCTTAAAAGATCGAAACATGATCTGATGAGCTATTTGTCGATAGCAAAGAAAGAAAATTTTGTCTGCACCATTGGCAATCCCTCATTTCCTCCACTCACTATCGTGTGGTTATTTATAAATAATATATAAATATATTTTATAAAGATTATTTATATTATAAATAAATTTTAATTTTGTAAAATACATTATAAATAATAATTATAAAATTATATCGAGTAAATCAATTTAATTTTCACTGCAATATAAGATATATATTATTTTTTGTTAAATACACAACAAGTTTTTAGGTTGGCCCAATGGCTTGGTCTGGGGCTTTTGATGCATTTGATATTTTTTTCTTTCAAATTTTCGCGTTAAAACAACGTTCATTTTTCCATCTTTCAAAAAAAAAAAAAAAAACGTTCATTTCATTGTGGTATTCACGTCGGACACTGTCATCCGTGCGATGCCTATTGGTATCTGATCAATTGATCAACTAATTTAGATTAAATTTTATAAAGACCCATTTTAGAGTGCGACCGTCCCATCAAAGTTTTTTGCATTCATAACATTAATATACGAATTTTTAACTTTACTTAAAAGACTAACGCCTCATCCTGCTAGACTAATTGGTTATTGATAATTAGTATTGAAAATATTTATTTAAACAAAAACACAAACTTAAGCTCAAATATAAACCATTATGTTTGAAATCTCACATATAAATAATTGTAGGAATTTTTTTAACACTTTGTTCTTCATAATTACAATGATAAAATAAATTTATTGCAGAGGTTAAGTTAGTTCCACCCACCTGAAGAGATTTAACAGAGGATCGGCTAGGACAGGCCCATCAATATAGCCCGACTACATGTTATAGGTTTTGTTTCTTCTGCTCTGCCTCTGCGTGTTGTTTTATATCTTCTAATCCCATAGAAAACAGACCAGACAAAAAGATGCAAGGTTTGAGCAAATCCGGATCTGATTTAACAGAGTTGTTGGTGTTGGAGATTCTCTCCAAACTTGCTGTTAAATCCTTGGCACGTTTCAGGTGCGTCTGTAAAGCCTGGTCTTCCTCTTTTCATTGCACAACAACTTTAATCTCCTCATCAGACGTCATGGTAACACCCATTATTTGTCTCAGCTTTCGACTGAGAAAGGCCAAAGCTTTTCAGTAAAACAGAATGTTGGCTTACCCTTTTTTGAGAATTGTAGGTTTGGTCCTTGTAATGGAGTATTGTGTTTACATGATCATGATAAGGCTGCCCTTTGGAACCCATAAATCCTTCAGCTGATTCCACTAGATTTGTTTGCCTTGCTTTTGGGTATGACTCGAAATACCAAGTTGAGTTATATTCTGATTCATGGAAGGAAGTCTTCCTTCTTTGTTTAATAATTACGTAAATGGGTTTTATTATTGGCAGACAATTCTATTTCTGCCCACACTCACTTGGATTCGTTTGTTAAGTTGCATATCATTATTTGCAGGTCCAATAGTTGAATGTAATTTGCAGGGGTAAACTGGTTAGCTCTAATTTCTTGAAAGTGGCTTCAATTCTTTTCCTTTGTGGTATATTTCTAGAAATTCTTCTCTTTTTTCTGCACAAGACTTGATCATATATACTCCATAATTCTTCTCTTGTTATCAATGCTAAGGTGCTTATCACATTAATCTTGACAAGGTTTGAGAGTCGATAACCATAAAAAGATTTAAGAATCAGAATTCTAGACCTTTTTTTTTTCTGTGAGATGAACTTCATTCTCGATCTCGACCCGAGTTGTATGTTTTAGAGGTAAATGAATATGCATTTTGCAGTGGTCGGACTTGGATGCGAGTAAATATGGGCATTCCAATAGTTTTTTTTTTCATGTAGTTGGACGATCGTATCCTTGTTGACTTTGTGGACATATTGGTTTGATGGTTTTGCTGGTAAAAAAAAAAACAGTTTATGTTACTTGTTCTTCATTTTGATTGGAATTCGAAAAGCATAAATTGCATAAAGTAGATTGATATGGTCAGGATGGACTGGACATGTTTTCATATTAATACAAGGAGTAAATGTGTTTTCATTCTCTTATACTTGTTTCTTTTCAATAAAAGTGACACATTTCGGATTTTGTTAAAAAAAAATATTTGATTTGTTTAATATTTGAAATTTATTATATAATGTATTTATTAAAATCTTTGGATGTAATTGTTTTTTTTATTATACTTAAACTAATTATTTGAAATTGTTTTGGTATGTTTACGTATACTCTGGCTCTACAAAACTAATCCATCCATTATAACCCTAAACGTTAATTTTAAACTCAAAATTTAAATCCTACACCATAAACCTTAAACACTAATCTCACTCAACACTTAAACTATAAATTTAACTTTTTAATGTTGAACTATATAGGGACATTAAAGGGGCATATGATTTTTATTCTTTTAAGTAAGGCTATTATTTACTCAACACATTTACAATAACAATCGAATTAAAACTTAGTTAGACGAAATAATTTATAGATATATATATTCTTAAATTTAATTAATCAAACTAATTGAAATATAGAAACTTGCTAGTGCCTATGAATACTAACAGTCACGTGTTAGAACTAGACAGCCCGCGGAGAAGGAACAAGATTACGAACAATATAACACAAAAGACATCCAACAATCGACGGAGCAACGTGTGTGATCGCTGCGAAGCGCAATGCGTGAGGCCGCCCGCGAATTGTACAACACCCTTCGTAACCTGAGACATAACGATGCACGTAACCTACACCGACATCGAGTCATGACAACTCACTAAAACACATGTCCCCCTCGATTGACACGCGTCTCACTTCATCTAACCTCTTTATAAGGGGCTATGCAACCCCAAATAGAGGCTAAGGCCCCCAGTCACATGCATAAGCTTTTATGCTTAAAACTTCATGAGAACTCCTCCTTTCGGGCACCGCCGCTATAAGAGAAACAAGATGTAACCCCCTCGTCCCGGTCTGGACGACTGACCGGTCTGAGTAGGCTACACGGGGAAAATCGAAGCGAAACCCGTTAAGGCTCCCCTTCGGTTAGCAACCCTATTTTTTCTTTATCTTTTCTAGATGTCTTTATTAAATCCTATGTGATAGGACACGCAGCGAACAAACGCGGATACAAAACCCACAGAAATGCAATTAAACAACCCATTTTAATTTTTATAACAGGCCGTATCGATATGCTAGGGGACCATATCGATACGCCTTGACTTGGTCAACTACTCAGAGTCAACCTAGGGAGACCGTATCGGTACACTGGTTGACCGTACCGATACGCCCTCATTGGTCAACTTATCACGGTCAACGATAAAAGATCGTATCGATACACCCTATACCCGTACCAATACGCCAAAATCTCTTCAATATCTCAGAATTCCAGAGAGCCTTTGGCCTATCGATACGCCCTCGTGTATCGGTACGCCCTGCTTAAACTGAGCCCCAAAGTGTATGACCGTATCGATACGGCTCTTGGGCGTATCGATACGCACTGCACTGCAAGCCTCAATTTAGCTGCAAAACGAACCAAAACTCAACTCTAGATGCATTTCACGACTCGTCTAGCAACCTACCCACATTCATAGATCATTTAGCAACCAAGATTAAACATACAGATCAATTTAAACAAACTTAGAACATCATATACCAAGACAAGCATACAACATGCATACACATACTTTAGAGGCATTTCACCCTACTCAAACATGATCCAACACTTAGCATACATTCAAAGTAACACACGTCCAAGGCTAACCACATTAAAAGAGGACAAGCACCCACAAAATACATGCATAACAAGATTTACATGCCTTCACTACAACATAAGCATCCAAAAGACATGGCTATAAGCCTTCCAAACAAACACTTAGGCATCAACATAAACATGGTTTAAAAATCCATCAACATAAGGCATTAACAACATAAAGCCAACACAAAGGAGTCTAGATACACGCTCCTAAAACACGTAGCATTTCCCATTGCTAAACTACTACATTATTTAATAAACCATACTTGAGCAAACTGCCACACGCTTGGACGCCCTTTTCTTGCTCCTTGCTAACTCCAGGCTAATGATCTACATTGTTGGAAAAAGGAGAGCGTAAGCATAAAGCTTAGTGAGCGGAGCTCAAAAACATAACAACGACAATGCAGGGTTCAAATCTTTCTTTAAAATAAAGGCCAACACATACAATTCATCCAACTACATAATCCTCTTACTAACACAGGATTAACCATAAGTCAACAATATAGACATTTATCATGGCATCACACTTCATGGTATGCATAAAGGCATAATCTTAGATTTAAAGCAAAACCATTTAGAGGGATAGATATGGTGAGACACAGCATGAACAATACATGGTATGCACAAGTATAACCAAAACGCGGTGGGACTACACATTACCGTTTCGACTAGTAGTTTTCCAATGGGACTACACATCAAAGTACTCTTCTACTAGTCACTGCCGGTGGGACTACACATCACCGTTTAGCTAGTAGTTTTCCGATGGGACTACACATCACCGTACTCTTCTACTAGACGCTACCGGTGAGACTACACATCACCGTAGCAACGACAACCATCACGTGAGGTTCGGCACCAACCATGCAAGACGATATACAATTCATTCTCATGCAACATGGGTACACCATATCATGCATATCCAAAACAACTTGTAACAAAACCCACAATTATGCACAACTTACTACTTACGATCTTACCAACCGCAAGTGGTCTTACTTACCATTTTCGTGCACAACAAGCACCAACTTACAGATATTTTACAAAGCATATTAACATCACCATTAATTTCATCACGCATGATCAACATTATAATAACAACAACATGCTTCCTCCCAAAGTATTGAAATTTCATGCATAACAATTTATCACCACAAGTAATGAAAAACAAACGGTAAAAAGGGAAAGTTAAAGAGGCGATTCACATCAACTTACTCTTGAGTTTAAATTGACCTTTCAAGCTCAATCCAAACTCTTTCAAAACCACCTTTGAACCAAAACGTTACTTAAAAATATTTCCACTCACCATATTTCCTTAAGCAAACCAAGCAAAGCCGACCCAAGCCTCCACAACTTCCGGAATCGTGCCCGAACCTCCCAAGGCCAAATCCGATGTTTCTAACCAATCAAAAGCAATGAATTAACCTCTTAATCAACCACAAATTTATTGTTACACATCAGCTCTCAATTCCCTAACATTTTCTCAACAATTCAAAGCTGAAATCCTCCCAAATAATCCCATTTTCGTACTCCAGCAAAACCCAGCCATTACCTCTCAATTTAAACACTTAAAACACTCAAAAACATGTCCAAAACATCACCCTAAGGTTGTACAACCATCAGCCCTTCATTTCCCCACATAAACACCTTGAAAACTCTTATTTTCCACTCCTAAAAATCACTTACAGCAGTAGCTACGGGAATCCATTCAAACCAACACTATCACCACTCAAAAATCATCAAAAACATCTAAAAACACCTACCCAATGTTGCTATAACATCAACCCAACAAATTTTCACAAAATCATTCCAAAAACACAAATTTTGACACTTTAAATATACCCCTAAAAACCCATTTCGGGAAACACCATAAAACCTTGCAAAAATCGGATATGTTGGACCTTATAGGTAGTAAACAACTCACATAACATTAATAAATCAAAAGCTTTAGTTAAAGCTAACAAAAATAGCATTTTTAACTCAAAACTCCAAAACTCTAAAATGCAAACTAGTGAGCTTTAATGAAAACAAAGTATATGGGGAGAAAGAGGAAGATGAGGGTAATAAGAAAATGTATTTACCTTTGAAAAGTCCTAAAAAACAAGCAAGGTTGGTGATGGAATAGTGATGGGAGATGGGGAGGAGAAACTCACGTTCAAAATGGGGAGGAAGAAGATGGGTATGATTTTGGGTATTTGAAATAAAATGAAAATGGGTTTTATTTTACAAGACCAAGAAATTACAACTTTACCATTAATGAGATGGTCATCTTCCAATTCTAAAATCTATGGGTTTGGGTTTGAAAACAAAACAAGCCCAACATAAAATATTTGTTTTGAGAACCCGGGGCCCAAAATATTATTTTATTATTTTAAATTCACCCGACCCCCAAACCCGGGTGTTACACAAGAGCCACACACGAGCTCCGACTCTTAACAACAGTCTCGGCCACTGTCAAATTACCGTCTTCAGCCCCTGACCATTTTATCCATCAACAATTGCTGCGGTGAGTGTAGACCCTTCATCTTTCTGTCTAATCCTCGGAAGATGACGAAGAACGGCTCTCGACGGGGATGTATATGGAGGAATAGACGGAGGTAGAAAAAAAGAGAGAGAAGGGTAAAAGAAACCCCCTCTCTTATTTTCTTCTCGAGCCGAAAGTAGCTGACCGGCCAGCATGCAAAGTAAATCGGGTGTCACGGGCCGATCAGGAGAAGCAGCCGAGACAACCGAAGGAAGGATGCATGCGCGTAAAAAGAAAACCCACCAACATATAGTGGTTCGGATGAGAGATGTAAAGCTAAGAGCGACACAAACGACGTGGCGAAAAGCGAGATCAAAAGAGATAAGAAGTCTGGATGAGAGATGTAAGGAACCTTTATCCGCTGGAAGAAAGGAAGTGATCCCTACCGATGAAATTCGAAGTTGTAAGGCTTTGAATTTTATCCACTGCTCCCGTGACCTCCCTGATGGCTCGAGGAACGATCAAGATCCGCGTCCGATGTAGAGTTGCAGACCACTTAGCAGCCAAGCACGATGGTGAGGACACAAAAGAGCGAAAACTTGTCACAAAGCAGGCACACACCAAACATGCGAAGGCGTGATCTAGCTTATATTGTCTAAGATACAATTTATTTTCAGTTTTCGTCATTATGCACATTCTATGACACATTCTATGTCGTTGTTTTGATTAATGAGAATATCTCTTATACTAATATTTTTATTCATTCCCTAGTTCTCCCCAAGGATGAAAGGCTCGTTAGCTACCCTTAAAACGATCGCCGCTTCCGAAGTAAGCGTGCTAAAAATAAACAAAGGGTCGTCTAAGCGTCCTTCACTTTTAAGAAGCGTGCATAGAGGAATCAGCTCAACTATCACCGCTTCCGAAGTAAGCGAGCTAAAAATAAAACAAAGCGTCATCTAAGCATCCACCGCTTTTAAGAAGCGTGCATAAGGGAATCAACTCAATGATCCCCACTTCCGAAGTAAGCGAGCTAAAAATAAACAAAGGATCGTTTGAGCGTCTGCCGTTTTAAGAAGTATGCATAGAGGAATCAACTAAAAGATCGCCGTTTTTTATATAAACTAGCTAAAAATAAACAAAGGGTCATCTAAGCGTTCACCGCTTTTAAAAAGTGTGCATAGAGGAATTAGCTCAACGATCGCCACTTCCGAAGTAAGCGAGCTAAAAAACCAAAGGGTCGTCTGAGCGTCTGCCGCTCTTAAGAAGCGTGCATAGAGGAATCAGCTCAACGATCGCCGCTTCCGAAGTAAGCGCGCCAAAATAGTGGATCGTCTGAGCATCCATCGTTTTTAAAAAGTGTGCATAAGAAGAATCAGCTCAACGATTGCCGCTTCCAAAGCAAGATAAGCCAACAGAGCATAAAATAGTAGTGCGCGGGTTGAAAACATACGGACGTACAAGAAAACATAATTTTCTCATAGTATGGACCTTATTAGATGCTAGTAATCACAAGTACACCAAAATCGAACAGAAGCCCTTAATCGAAAGAACCAAAAAAGATTTAGAATTGTAATATTTTCATTAACAACAGACCCTATTTGCAGCTATCACCAAAGTGAGCCCTAAGCAAATAAATTAATCCGAGTATAAAATGCTTCTCATAAAAAACTTCTTTCAACAACAAAAAATCAACGCAATTAGCCCAGCCTGTTCTCAGTTCAAGCAGAACGACTCCATGCCTCAGAAATCTCTTTTCAAAGTGTCACCTTGACGCACTTATGCAACCAAAATAAAAGAAGAGATGAATCATAAAAATGAATAAACCATCTAAAGTGTCCGCTACTCCCGAATAATTACGCACAATGCCTAAAAAGGATATCCGCCAACCTGTACAAGTTACACTTGCTATAAATTCAAAGAAATTATTCAGTATCTACCGCCTCTAATAAAAAAACATACTAAAATATACAAGCACGAGCTAACATAGCATTAACGCAAATATATAAACCGCCTTGGGAAAGAAATATCATTCCATGGGAAACAATGTAAAGCGAACCCCCCTTCGCGAACTAATTACAGTCGGGACAAGAGTTTACCGCTTGCTTAGTTGCAAAAAGTGCAAGCATTAAATGCTCATATCTATAAAAAAAACTCTCCCATTGGTTGAGATAAAAGTGAGATTCCCAATACAGCATGCAGAATACATAGAGACAACGGACATCTCCCCTATTACGCTTCAACTCTACCTTAACAAGTCATCTGGTGCTAACTGTTTAACATCATAAAAGAAAGCAACATTTCCCAAACACTTTGTCTATTGGTGTTTATCCCTATAAAGAGCCAATGACCTTTGCAATACAATTATTTGCACATCATCGATACGAATAAACGAATATCAAATAACCCCCCAAAATCTATTACACACAATTTCTTATCTCAACCAACCACCCACAACCATGATCACTTCAACCAATATCTAAGCTCTACATATATACCAAAACTCAGAAGAGCACAAAGATAACATGATTCTTATTTTTAATAGTTCGAATGAATTATTATTAAACATGATATTATATGGACATCGGTAGTAACACCCAAATAGCACAGACCATGTTGATGGGCGAACAGAGCCATCAATAAAAAAACTTCATAACAAAAGAGGAGATTAGTAATTTCAGATAAGCAAGATAGGACCACGACGAGCTGCGAATGAATTGAACACACAAACAACTATACATCCTTACCGTAATCTCCCAAAACATTGCAGCATCCTCAAGCTAGGGCACAATGCATGGTCGCCATTAAGAGATACGAGGTTCACAAGGAAAAGCACTCAAGCTCTCACATACAATGCTCCAAGAAATTAATAACAATAGCAAACACAAAAGTGGGAGCAAAATCGTCGTTCATCACCATGAAAAATAAGCGTACAATCTAACCATTAAAATTAATACAATACACGACTAATTTCATGAAACCAAATTATCACAAATACAAATAGGATCAAGCTTTCCTATGTAAACAAAATAAGAAAACAAACAAGGGGAGAACGATCTATAGATTCTTTCAGGGCAAACCTAGTTTGGAGAAGGCTGGGGATTGGCACCAAGTCCCACTTTTGAAACAAAAGTAGATCCCCTAAAAAAGTGGGTTTGAAATGGAAAGAGACAATCACGTGTTCTCTTTGTTGTTTCAAAACCAACAAATTTCCCAGCAGCTGACAGACAATTGGCGGCAGGAAGCAAACCATAGTATTTGGAAATCTTGAAGAGCAAGGTTTTCCAAGTACTCCGCATATCGATCTGCATCTCCACAAATGGCTACTTGCAACCTTCCGAATCCTATTGCTATCAATACAAATAATACAAACACCAAGTAACTCCACTCGAGTCTATAAAATATAGCTTCTACATATCGTCTGTCACAACAAGCATGTTTGCCTTCTTTTTTCCTCGAGATGACACAAGCAAAACTACACGACACTAAAGTCACAAAAAAGGGTAAACCACCCACAAATTAACTTATGAAAACACAAATATGTGAGAACCCTATTTATAGCGAAAGAAAAAAACGTTAAGTTCCAACTTTCCAAATTCCAATACGAAAAGTTGTTACGCGAGTAATCAATTCCCAGATCTGCAAATCTTGAGAAAACAACTTAAAATACGTAACTCCCAAACTTCCAATCGATAAACGCATGAATAGTACCTCACACCTTCCAAACCAATCGAAGTCTTCTCTTTCCCCATCACGATCTGCCCTGGATTGTCCAAGTTACCACAAAAGCTAACACACATCAAACACAATACACAAATATCAAGGAGCACAATTTTAGCAAAAATGATACAACTACCAAAATCACAAGGCGTAGTGAAACAAACATTGTTAAATAGCCAATACAACCAAAGGCTACAAATAAATTATGTATTAAAATATAACCCTAATTTAATTGTTTTCTATCTTGGGTATTTTGCAAAATAAAAATCGCGAAATACAAATTTCACTTCTTGTATACAAAAAGTGAGGCTTTGTCAGTCTTAAAAATCCCATTCAGAACAATTCAATTCAGCAACACGGAAGAATTGTAAATCTCCAACATAAAGACAGTAATATCGCGAACAGGGTCAACACACCCATCAAAAGAGCCATTCTCCATCCATAAACCACCTTGCCATATTCTAAAATCAATGGCATACCACTTCGCTTATTTTGTATTTCGTGAACACTCACTGGCTCTACACGTCATTCCGCTCTAAAATAAACAATCCTATCATAGATCCATCACGATCTTGAGATAATATAAGCAAATCGTCAATCTCATTCGCCATCCAAGTTAGGGGGCATGACCCCCCATTCAAAATATGCTATGCATTACATGTGACTCTTAAAAGAAACGAAATCCCTTTTCACCGAAGAAGTATGTGAGCATACAATAGACGACATTTTGCCATTTTCGCATACCACAAAATTTCTCCATTAGGCAACATATACATGCAACCAAATTCATTGCATGACCGTCAAAGCAGATCTACTACAAGGTTAATCACGAACATATTTAAAATAAAAAAGGAAAATTAACGTTTTTCTAATAAAAACAAGTGAAAAACAATGACTGCTATTAACAACACAATACAAAAGAAAATAAAGTCCACAAATGTCTTGTCAACTAGGGGGCAAGAACCCAACCTAAAAATTATTGTTAACATATTAGTACAACACAGAACTGCGAACTTCACAATATAAACCCCTCCTTTTTTTATATTAGTCCAAAACACCCACTTTTGCTAAAGGGTTTTCGTTGCTCCAAAGGGTTTTCGTTACTCCAAATTGTTGGCTTGAGCTGCATTTGCTTATCGCCACAACACTCAGCATCATAACTAACAAGCGAGCGCCTGCCCTAATAATCAAGGAGAAGACGGTCAAACCTAAGAACAAAACCAATCACCCTGGCAATATGTTCAGAATAAGTTACCTCGTTCCCCCCAAAATAAAAACGAGATCATTAACATGACATGCAGGAAAAAAATGGAGATGACAAAAATCTCTCCCATTTCCAACTCCAAAAACTTCTGCTCTATACCAAAGGGGGAACGGTCAAATCCCAACACAAATCAACCGCCTCAGCGATATGCTCCTGACTTTGCCGCCTTCCCCCGATGTAGCAACCAATGTCAGTAGTCAATGATATCTGGAAAATCTTGTGCTCAAGACCTGCCAAATACATCGACTAATGTTGCTCTTCACTATAGGAAGCTAAAAATCACCTTCCAAATACTATTATCTGATGATACAAATAGCATACACTGCAACACTAACACTCCCCCAGGATCTATCAAAAGTGATTTCTGCAAACTACTTCTCTCCAAAAGCATATTTTCTCTTCTTCCTCTAAAAATAGCACAAGATCAACTGTAAAAATAAAGCCTCATAAAAAACAAAAGCAAACTAATCAAAAGCTAGGTCATAAAGGTGCATTTCCAAAGGCGTCTATCCAAAGATGCCTTATATATAGTAATAATGGACATGCTAAGCGAAGACGTTTCATGAATATTTGAGGGGGGGCACTTATGCCAACATAAGTCCCAACCCAAAATCTCGAATAAACAAGCTAAAACCACGAAAACTTTCAAAATTCCAATCAATCGCTACCCAGAGACGCATATATATGTGTCCTTGTCAAGGTAGATACTTTCCATTTTATAATAGACCGCCATGAATTGTCTAAGTCACCACAAGCCAGACTAAATAACAATGAAAAAGAGAGAAAGAAGGGAAATCACACAACAACAAAAACAAAGTCATACACAATATCCAACCTTTTCAAGAAAATCCCATGAAACATGAAATATAAATCTCTTGAACAAACAAAAGCACAAGACATTGAGCGCGCAAAAGCCATTTCAGACATACCGTCTGCTATAACACAATAACGTTAGAATACATTCTAAAACGAGGCTAGTTTCAATGGGGCAAGCGTTCGCTACCCATTTATCTTGGAAATTTGCAAATATCAAAAACATATATCTACCGCAATTTTAAAGAAAGAGAAATGCAGCACGAAAATAAAAAATATAAGCATAATTTGAACTTCATAATTTATTCACCAAAGAAAACACGATACGATATTAACTAAAAATGAACTAGAGTCTACAGTCAAAAGGGGATACACACCAATATTTAATTATTCATCAAAGAACAACAACTCTAAAATTGCGAATATACAAAATTGTTCCACGACCTACAATCCCACTCCAATTTCTAGGTTCGCGAAGGTCACTTTATAACCTTCCCTCACTTGGGGGGCAATTGTTAGTACCTATGAATACAAACCGCCACATGTCAAGACCAGTTGGCTCGCGACAAACGAATAAGACTACGAATAGTATAATACAAAAGACATCCAACAATCGACGAAGCAGCGCGTGTGATCGCTGCGAACCGCAATGCGTGAGGTCGCCCGTGAATCGTACAACACCCTTCGTAACCTGTGACGAACTAGCAAGACCACAAGCAATATGGCATCCGGCGATCGCGCTGCGCACATGATCGCTATAGATTACAGAGCAAACCTGAGACATAACGATGTAAGTAACCTACACTGACACCGAGTCACGGGAACTCACTAAAACTCCTATCCCCCTCGATTGACACGTGCCTCATTTCATCTAACCCCTTTATAAGGGGCCATACACCCCCAAATAGAGGCTAAGGCCCACGGTCACACGCATAAGCTCTCATGCTAAAAACCCGAGGTCTCTAAAAGACTCCATGAGAGCTCCCCTTTCGGGCACCACCACTATAAGAGAAACAAGAGCCACACACGAGCTCTGACCCGAAACAACTGTCCCGACCATCGTTGGATCACCGTTTTCGGTCCCTGACCATTTTATCCATCAACAAAACTAAAGCTTAATTTAAAAATTACTCATATAAAACTATTATTATTATTATTATTATTATTATTATATTATTATTATTATTATTATTATTATTATTATTATTATTATTATTATTTAGTTCGAAATTAAAATTCCATTTTAATTGGGTTCATGAAATATTTCTTTTGTATATAACCGCCTTTCTCGAGATTAGCTTATAAATTTATAAATAAAAGAAATATACAAAAATGTTGGGTACATGAATAAGCAATGCGAATAAAACTAATAGCTATTATGCATTTATGCTTTGCTGTTATTTGTCATACATTCAAATATTTTGTATTAAGGAAACTGTTAATGTCTTAATGGAAAAGCGGATGATATTTATCTCAAGAGACACGTGTTCAATCCTAACATTTGTAAGATGCATGTGTTTTGTCAAAATGTTAAAAAATATCTATGAACATATACTACCTTGTAATCACCTTTAGACTATTCAAAAAAAATATTTTGCATTAAGTGAATTGCTACCGGTTAAAAAACTTAGTTTTTCTCTCTTCCAAAAACTTTTGTGCAGCTGCCGCCGCTCAACATCTACTGCAATTTTTCTTTCCTTCCCTTTTGATTAGTGGTCGGCAATTAATTTTAGTATTGGTTGTCGATCATCGGTTTATTATTTTTCTTGTTTTTCTAATTTCTTCATATTTTAGTAAGAATTTCTATCTTTGTGGCACGTGTTTTCTTTGTCCTTGTGACACGCATTTTCCTTTGTCCTTCTGACATTTTTTTTGTTTTGTGGTTTGTTTCATCTGTCCTTGTGGCATGATTTCAGCATACCCTAACGGTCGATTGTTGCTCGCACAGAGATTTTAACGGCGCTAGTTTCTGATTATGATTTTTTCGGTGGTCATAGAAAGTTAGATCCCCACTCGGTTGATGGTTGTTTGCCGATATAATCAGTCCTGGGTAGTGGAACATTCTGCATGATAGTTTGGGTCGCTCACCACTCATTTTTCATCCGCTATGCGTCTCGACTGGATAGAAACAATGAGATTCAGGAAAACTTCTGTATTTTAATAGTATGATTATCTCTATAAAAGTATTCTTTTTTCTTTGTATATGGATTGTAAGCGATTCTGGTCTCTTTCCTGGATGCGTTGTAATTGTGATATCTTCTATAGTTTTAATAAAAATTCAGTGGCTATTATCAAAAAAATAAATATTTTGCATTAAGTAGTGCTATTAACAGCGTTTTTTGAGATTTTTTAGAGACAATATAAATTATTAATTTTTTAGGGATATTTATATAAATGTTTGATCCAGGAAAGAGACCAGAATATATGTAGCTACATATATTATCAAAAAAATATATAAATGCTTGATCAAGGAAAGAGACCCGACTCGACCCAAACTCATTTTTTTCATTAAAAAACCTGATCCGATCGGGCCGGGACGGGTCGGAACCCGACTGAATCGAGTAAATGCTCATCTTTATTTGAGACCAAAAGCAATGAAAAATATGTAGCCTTTCAAGGCAAAAATATTTTTCAGCTTGGTTTAAATTGTACTTTTCAAAAGCTGAAATTTTTAGCTTTTAACTTTTTCAAAAGCATTTTTTAAATAAAATTATTTATATATTCTCGTTAATGTCATCAATCTTTTTATATTTTAAAAAAAAATGTTTAAAATAGATAATTTATCTACTTAAAAATATTTTTAATATTAATACCAAATATTTATCTATCCAAAAATACTTTTTAAAACTAATTTTTAAAATAATTTGATCACCATATTTTCCAAAAGTAATGTCAAACGTGCAGGAATAGGATCTATGAGTGATGTTACTTCAAGTACGTATTTGACTACATCTTGTTAATGTCAACGCTGTAATCACCTTACCATCTCAGGCTCGGCTAATTAAGGTGACAGAGATAATTAAACTCCTGCTTGCTTGCTATATTTAATGAAATGGTTCTTCCTAGTTAAGGTATGGACTATGGTGGGCCCTCTGTTTTGATTGCTTCTTTCATCAATGGTTGAAAACCACCATAGCTTTTACTGATAGAAATTCAACGTCTTTTTCTTATTATTATTTATGCCCTATACTAAAAATTAAGTTTAAAGTTTTAGGTTTGGGGTTTAAAAAATATGAGATAAAGTGTAACTTTTTAGGGTTTAAGATTTAGAATTTAAGGTTAGTGCTTAAAATTTAATATTTTAGTGTTAGGGTATAGAAAGGGACATCGAAAAAGGCCCGGAGATTCTTACCCCTCTTTTACACACAAATATGTATCGTGTAATAATAATATAATATAGAGTTAACTAATGGTGACTGGTTCAAGCGGTAAACAACTTGGTATCTCTTAAGCAGATCTCAAGTTTGAGGTCTTGTGTATGCAAAGATTTTCGCTGGGAGATTGATCATTAAAGTCAAGTGTGCGATACTTGTCGGTCTAGATTAGTCAAGACTAATTCATATGAAACTCGGAGGGTAACCAAAAAATATAATATAGAATTAATTGCATCACACGTCCTCAAACTATGACCTTCATTCTAAATTTGTCCCTAAACTTTTAAATGCTCTAATTTCATCCATTAACTGTGACTCTCATTTTGAATTGATCCTCAAACTTTTGAATTTTTCATTTTCATCCCTAAACTATAACCATCATTCTAAATTAGTCCCCAATTTTTTTAAATAATCCAATGTCATCCCCAAATTATCATTTATAACACATCATATTATTATATAATATACATCAATGTTTCATGACAATTAAAATTTTTTGTAACGGTTTTATAAACATAAAATATGATTAGAACATACTGATAATTTGGGAATTAAATTAGAACGTTCAAAAAGTTTGAGGATCAATTTAGAATGAAGGTCGTAGTTTGAGGATGAAATTGGAATGCTCAAAAGTTTAGGGGTTCAATTTAGAAGGAAGGTTATAGTTTGAGGGTGAAATTAAAATATTTAAAATATTAGAGAACAATTTAAAATAAATGTCATAGTTGGAGAATGTGTGGTGCAATTAACTCTATAATATAAGCAAAGTTGCCCCTTTTTTGTTTTTTTTGTTTTTTTTTAAAGAAAAAATGTTCACAAAACCGAAATGCCAACCAACATGTTATCTTCCAATCGTTGTTTCTTAATTTCCAATTCATCGTCGAAAACCAGAAACCGAAAGCCCCGTTTCAACTGCTTTAGCCTTTAGCCTTCAGTGGAAGCTAAGTCCTTTGAGGATCTTCATTGTTTCTTCTTCGGTGGCTTGTCTTTTTAAACGAGCTGCAAAAACTCACAAAGAAACACAAAAGATGAGGATATTACACAAAGGCAGACAATCTGAGAAAACCCTCTTTTTCAAATATTACAAATGGCTTCTTTGGTTTTCTTTTACCCTATATTTTCTCACATCTTTCTTCATTACCAACAAGCCCATCCCTTTATCAAAAACCCGTGTTTCTGCTTCCAAATCGTCCGTTGCTTCTCGTGTCCTGTTTGAATCCGCCAACAAAACCAAGCCCAAAAATCCTGGTTCGTCTTCTTCCTCTATGGCTTTCCATTTCTTTTTCTTACTCTTATTGAAGAGCAATGTTTTTAGTGTTTTGTCTGTTCTTTTGACAGCTTCGTTTAAAGACTTGAAGATATACATCTACGAGTTACCGTCGGAATACAACGAGGATTGGCTTTCTAACGAGCGATGCCGGAACCACTTGTTTGCCTCCGAGGTGGCCATTCACAGAGCCTTGATGAACACCTACGACTTGAGAACATTTGACCCTTATGAAGCTGATTTCTTTTTTGTTCCTGTATATGTGTCCTGCAACTTCAGCACCGTTAATGGCTTCCCTGCCATTGGCCATGCCCGTTCTCTTTTATCGTCCGCTGTTCAACTCATCTCCTCCAACTACCCTTTCTGGAACCGCTCCCAGGGTTCCGACCACATCTTTGTTGCCTCCCATGATTACGGAGCCTGCTTCCACGCCATGGTACGTAAGCAATAATAATAATAATAATCTGTCGTCAAAAAGGATTTGTTAGAGTGGTTTTTGATTCATGTTTTTTTTTTCTCTTTCAAGGAGGATAGAGCTATAAATGATGGGATCCCGGAGCTTTTGAAGAGATCGATTATATTACAAACTTTCGGGGTTGATTACAAGCACCCTTGTCAGGACGTTGAAAATGTTGTTGTACCGCCTTATATCCCGCCGGAGAGTGTACGGAAGACCCTGGAGAAATCTCCGTTGATCGGGAACCGAGACATCATGGTGTTTTTCAGGGGGAAAATGGAGGTCCACCCCAAGAACGTTAGTGGGAAGTTTTACAGCAAGTAAGTCCATAAATCAAAGTCCCAGTGAATCAAATATTAGCTTTAATGGTTACAACTTACACGGAGAACACTTGTTTATCCATCAGGAAGGTGAGGACGGAGATCTGGCGGAGATATAACGGAGACCGGAGGTTTTACTTGCAAAGAAACAGATATGCAGGTTACCAGTCGGAGATAGTACGGTCAGTGTTTTGTTTGTGTCCTCTGGGGTGGGCCCCATGGAGTCCGAGGCTTGTTGAGTCCGTGGCTCTGGGCTGCGTGCCGGTGATTATAGCGGACGGTATACGGTTGCCTTTCTCCTCCGTGGTGAGATGGCCAGAGATTTCGCTCAGGGTGGCGGAGAGGGACGTGGGGAAGTTGGGGAGGATCCTGGATGACGTGGCGAGGACCAATTTGTCAACCATCCAGAGGAACCTGTGGGACCCGTCAGTCAGCAAAGCCCTGCTGTTCAACGAGCACATGCAAGAAGGGGACGCCACGTGGCAGGTCCTCGATTCTCTTTACAACAAACTGCACAGGTCGTACAGGAGGAGGTCAAGGGTTTCGATCCAATAGGAAGCCAGCGATTGTTCCAGCTAAGGTTGTTGCCTGTTGGAGGATAGCCGGGGTGCCACGGTTTTGGTGATTAATCACAAAAGTTGGAAAAATTATATTATGGGTAATTCCCACCACGTCATCCATGGGACCAACCAATGAAAATCACCCACTTCACCATGATTTTTCTATGTCATTTTTTCCAACCAATGAATCTTCACTAAAGTTTTTCCATGTCATTTTAAAAACTGTTTTTTGGAAGTTATTTTATTATTAAATTAATGACATGGATAAAAAAGATGAAGTGGGTGGTTTCTAGTGGTTGGTCCCATGGATGACGTGGTGGGAATCACCCATAATATAATTTCTCCAAAAGTTGGGAGTTTTATGCGGTGGGGCTAATTTTGTTTTGATATTAGAGACTTAATTATACCAGCCTGGCCTTGCTTTCCAAAACTGTTTATGGTAAATAAATAATTAATACACATCAAGGAGTTGTTTTTAAAGTGATGAGTGGATCCATGTTTTTTTTAGGGTTTTGTCCGGACTAATTCGAATCGATTAGCGTTGCTCATTTAATTTTTATAGATAAAATTTTCAACAAGAATTTTCTTTATACACAACACCTCAAACTCGAAAAATACTTAAACAATACTAAATTGTTTACCATTTTGACAAACCAATATATATATATATATAGGGATAGGATCCTCTTACACTATGTAAAACTTAAAAGTTTTACATTTTTTAGACCGTTAGATGAAGGTAGATGGATGGATGAGATTAACAGTAGAAAATGTGAAGATTATCAATTGGAAAAAAGAAATAAAGAAATAATCTTAACCATTTATTACCCTCATCCAACGGTCAAAAAAAGGTGTAAAAATAATTGAATTTTACACAATGTAAGTGAATCCTAACCCATATATATATATGAGATAGGATCCGTTTACACAGTGTAAAACTCTTTAAGTTTTACACGTTTTTTAGACCGTTGGATGAGTGAAACGAATGGATGAGATTAACAGTAAATATGTAAAGATTATCACTTGGAAAAAAAAGAGTAAGGAGTTAATCTGAGCCATTCATTCCCCCCATCTAACGATTCAGAAAATGTGTAAAACTTAAAGAGTTAATCTAGGCCATCATGATATGATGTGGTTGATGAGTATGATTTGCTGTTTGATGGTGTTTGAAAGTTTATTAGATAGAGTATATCGTGTATGCAAGATTTGAGCTTGTTTGAATGTGATTTGGTATGTTTAAATGATGTTGTTTGAAGCCAATCTGGTATGCGTATCGATACACGGGGAAGCGTATCGATACGCTAAGGAAAAATGAGGCAATTCTGTACAGGGGTATCGAAACGGATTGCCCGCGTATCGATACGCCTAGGCCAAGTTTGAAGGTCGTACCGATATGCGAGGAAGCGTTTCGATACGCTTGAGTCTTCATTAGTCACTATTTTCCCGCGTATCGATACAGAGCCAAGTGTATCGATACGGGTAGTTAAATTTCGGTTAAAAGTATCTTTTAAGGTTTGGAAATGTTGCATTTTGGTCCCTGAATTTTGTGTGTGCAATTGAATGTGTTTGGATGATCCGTTTGAGCTGAATTTTGACATGTTGGCATGTTACATGACTAATTGAGGATTGGTAACTTTAAAATCATGAAAGTCCCTGTATTTTATGGTAATTATAGTTTAGTCCCTAAAAGTTAAATGTATGCAATTGAACCCCTAATTGAACTCCGATCGCTGTGTCGTTTTCACCTAAACGCTCTGCTAAACTTATAGGTTAATAATGTGCATATAGAGAAGATAAAAAGAAAAAAGGGGTCGTAAATCATGGTTGAATTTCAGGTTGACTTTGATTTTCCCCGTATAATCTTCATAGTTCGGGTTAAACGTCTAGACCGGGCTAAGGTGGTTACATTTGTTGGTATCAGAGCATGGTTACGAAAGAATTGGGAATGTTGGTATGTGAAATTGATATGTATCGTTGTATGTTGATTGAAAAGCATGCAATTGGTTGAATTCTGAAGCTTATGACATGCTTGATTTGTATAAATTGCATGTGAAATGGATATGAGTGTGTGATAATGATGTAATGATGTTGTATGCTGAATTTGAATGATGAAAAGCATGTTGAGCTTGATGAGTCTTTGTTTGCTATGTCAAGTTAGGGGAAGTCGGGGTGCCCATTGCCTTATTACACTAGTCAAATGTTTTTTTTTGTAAACTTGGATCCTTGCTTGTAGCTGGCCTAAATGGTTGATTTGTTTTTGGTTATTGTGTTTTTTTTAAATAGCACAATGGGACCTAGAAGGGAGTTAAGGTCCAGCACGATCATACTTGCGGCTGAGTAGGGTGACCAGGGTGCGCAAGGGACTGATGTCCCTCCTGGTGGAAATCTACCTCCTCCGCCACCACCTGGAGGTGGGGAACAGGTGCAGCAAGGGCCTGTTGGTCCTGGTTTGGGTGATTTGGCGCCACTAGTTCAGGCGATCACCAGAGCGTTTCAGGCTGTTGTTACCGAAGTGCATGTACAGGTTCCTACAGCTGGGCAGGCGAGCTTATCGTTGGAAAGATTGAGGAGCTTAGGAGCTGTAGAGTTCTTTGGTATGTCTCCTGATGCGTCTGAGGCCTGGTTAGCGAGTATGATCTGTATCATGGATCAGATGAGTTGTAATGATGTGCGCAAGCTGGGATGCGCAATATCTTTGTTGCAAGGCAATGCCTACAGCTGGTGGACGACTACCACGGCTAGTATGGAACCCAATGAGGTTGACTGGGAATTTTTCAGAGGTGCCTTCAGGAGGAAGTATCTTGGGGTGAGATACTTAGATGAAAAGAAACGGGAGTTTATGTCGCTTGTTCAGGGCAATCTATTTGTGGCTGAGTACGAGGTCCAATTCGTACGTTTGAGCCAGTATGCTCCTGAGTTGGTACCTAGTGAGAGGCATCGATGTGATCGCTTCCGGTACGGTTTGGTACAGGAAGTTATGACGTACATGCTAGTTGCAGATTACACTGATTTTGACGTGCTTGTTTGTCGGGAAAAGGACGTCGAGCAGAATCTGGGTTTGTCATCTAGAGGTGTTGGTTCTAGCTCTGGGAAGAGAGCCGCTGAGTATAGTTCCGGTGGTGGACGGAACAAAAGAGGCCGTGATAGGAGACATCAGCCTGAGGGAAGGCGTGGTGTTCCGGGTCGAGGTGGTCAGGCTCAGGGAGGTCGTGTGAGATCTAAGCAGCATACATGCTGGACATATGGTTCGAGGGACCATTTGAGGCGAGATTGTCCTCGAACAGCTAGAGAGGTTCAGGCTCCTGTTATGGTGATAGGGAACTCTTGTTGGAATTTTGGTTTGGCGGATCATATGAGGAATGAATGTCCTTTGTTGGTTGGCGGTGGCCAAGGACGTGCTCCTGTGGTAGCTGCACCTCAGAGAGGCCGTGGGCGCGGCCGTGGGAACTTTCAGATGAGAGATGAGGGGCAGCGAGGTATTGCTCGTGTTGTAGATGTTCGACCTGAGGGAGGTGGACCAGCGAGGGTTTATGCTCAGCGCGAAGAGCGCAACGACACCGATGTTATCGCATGTACCTTTGCTCTCCGGTCTTTATCTTTGATGGCTTTGATTGATTCTGGATCCACGCATTCTTACATCTTGAGTGAGCATGCACATTTGCTTGATATACCTGTTGAGATGCTTGAGATAGGAATGCAAGTGACTAGTTCTTTTGGTGAGACTGTAGTCACTAGGAAGTTATATAGGAGATGCCCTTTGTCTGTGCAAGGTCATGTTTTCCCTATGGATTTGATGGAGTTACCTTTCTACGGATTTGATGTAATCCTTGGCATGGATTGGTTGTCGGAGCATAGGGCGGTGGTTGACTTTGAGGCCAAGCGAGTCACTTTAAAGTTGGCCGATGATTATGAAGTTGTGGTAGTAGGCGAGAATGTGAAATTTTTGTCGAATGTGATTTTGGCTTTGGAAGAAAACCGTATGATGAGGTTGGGTTGTAAGGCTTACCTTGTCTATGTGATGAATCCTGGCACCAAGGATGTGCGTGTGCAGGACATCCGAACTGTTCACGATTTTCTGGGTGTCTTTCCAGAAGAATTGCTTGGATTGCCACCAAATAGGGAAGTTGAGTTTGGTATAGAGTTGTACGAGAATACAACTCCGGTGTCCATTGCTCCTTATCGCATGGCACCCAAAGAGTTAAAAGAGTTGAAAACGCAGTTGCAGGAGTTGTTGGATCGAGGTTTCATCCAGCCGAGTGTGTCACCTTGGGGTGCACCGGTCTTGTTTGTAAAGAAGAAAGATGGGACAATGCGGATGTGCATAGATTATCGGCAACTGAACAAGTTGACGATCATGAACAAGCATCCCTTGCCTAGAATTGATGATCTTTTTGATCAGTTCCAGGGAGCCTCAGTGTTTTATAAGATAGAGTTGAGATCAGGGTATTATCAGCTGAAGGTGAAGGATGTGGACGTACCTAAGACATCTTTTCGCACGAGGTATGGACACTATGAATTTTTGGTGATGCCATTTGGTTTGACAAATGCGCCTGCTGCTTTCATGGACATGATGAATCGTGTATTCCATGAATTTTTGGACCAATTTGTAGTGGTGTTCATCGATGATATCCTTGTGTATTCACGTACCGAGGAGGATCTTGATAGGCACTTGAGACTTGTTTTGCGAGCGTTGCTGGAAATTGGTGGGTTTTTATTAAGAATCCCGAAATGGGTTTTTCATGGGTGTTTTAAAGAGTCAAAACTTGTGTTTTTGGTGTGATTTTGTGAAAGAGAGTTGGGTTGGGGTTATAGTGATACTAGAAGGTTGGTTTGAAGGTGTTTTGGGTGTTGGAATCAAAGGTTTTTGCTGGGTTGTTGGGGAGTACGAAAATAGGAATTTGGGGTATTGGCTTTGGGTTGAAATTGTGAGAATTTGACTTGTAGTTGTAGTTTGGGGTTGTGGTAGTGTTTTGTGATGTATTGGCTGAACAATGTATTGTTTTTGATTGGTTAGAATCAAGGGAAACCGTTGGAGAGGCTTCGGGCACTAATCCGGGGAATTTGGAGACTTGAGATCGGTGTTCGACTTCCGTTTGGGTTGCACCGGTGAGTGGAAATGTTTTGAACTTGTTTTGCTTTCGAAATGGGTCCTTGAGGGTTTGGGTGGGGCCTTGAGGGCTAACCTAAACCCAAGTGTAAGTTTACTAATCCTACCTTGTTGGTTAAGTGATGATGTATGAGTAATTGTTGTGATATCATATGCATTGTGGATTGCTTTTACATCTGTTATTGTTGTGTAGTCGTTGTTGGTGTCGAGCCTCACGTGATGGTTGTCCTAACTACGGTGATGTGTGGTCCCACCGGTAGTGACTAGTAGAAGAGTAAGGTGATGTGTGGTCCCATCGGAAAACTACTAGTCGAACGGTGATGTGTGGTCCCACCGTGTGTTTTGGTTGTGCATGTGCAAACCATGTGGGAGTGTTGTTGAGATACCTTTCGTGCATTCAAATGGTTTATTTATCATTTAAGAAATGTGTTTTGAAAACTGCATGATTGATGAGTTTTTAGAGCTTCGCTCACTAAGCTATCAAGCTTACGCTCTCATTTTTTTTCCAACATGCAGATCGTTAGAGTTCGGAAGGCAAGTGGGCAAGGGATGAGCTTTTTGGAGTTCTCGAGTAGCTCAAGTATGATTTAAGTATTTGTAATAATGCCTAGACAATGGGGGTATAGACTTGTATGGGGTTGGTGTTCAACTCCTTAGTTTGGTTTGTTGGTGTTCAAGCATGATTAGTTTGATGATACTATGTGTTTTTGTATGAGCGTTGCTAGACTCATATGTGTAAGTTTTTGATGATACTATGTGTTTCGAAGGCTTATAGCCTTGTTCCATGAATGCTTATATGTTTGTTTTAAAAGCATGTGAAACCTTGTTATGAAAGGTTTATGTGTGTATTTATTGCCTTTGAATGAAATGGTGAAGTCATGTATGTTTTATGCAAGTTTCCTACCTAAATGCCTATCTTGAGAGGAATGCCATGTTTGTTCGGTTAAGTAGCCTCGTATGCTTAATTTTGGTTGCTAAATGATGTATGAGTGTTGGTATGATGCTAGACGAGTCGTAAAATGCATCTAGAGTTGAGTCTCGGTTTGTTTTGCAGCTAAATTGAGTCTTGCAGTGCAGGGCGTATCGGTACGCCCAAGGGCCGTATCGATACGGTCCTACACTTTGGGGCTCAATTTAAGCCTAGCGTACCGGTACACGGGGTGTATCGATACGCCAAAAGCTCTCTAGAAATCTGAGAAATTGACGAGATTTTGGCGTATCGGTACAAGTCTTAGGTGTATCGATACGGTCTTTTATCGTTGACCGTGAGAAGTTGACCGTTGAGAGTGTATCGATACGGTCAACCAGTGTACCGATACGGTCTCCCTAGGTTGACTGGGGGTTGTTGACCAAGTCAAGGCGTATCGATACGGTCTCCTAGCGTATTGATACGGCCTGTTGTAAAGGCTAAAATGGGTTGTTGAATTGCTTGTTTTGATTGCTTCGCATCGCTTCATTGTCTTTCTGTTGTCGTATCTCACATAGGATGTATGAATGTCTTTAGACAAGATAATGTTTAAAAGAAATTTTCTAGGGTTGCTAACCGAAGGGGAGCCTTAACGGGTTTCACTTCAGTTTTCCCTGTGTAGCCTACTCGGACTAGTCAGTCGTCCAGACCGGGACGAGGGGGTTACAGGCACACTCTGAATGTGCCAAGTCATCAAAACCGTAAATAATCATTTAAAATCTAAAAAATATTTAAAATTAAAAATATATATATATTTAAATTAATATATATATATATTAAAATGTGAAAAATATTTAAAATTATAAAAATTTAATATTTTAAAAATATTATTTAAGAAATTAAAGAAAAATCTAAAAAATATTTAAATGTGTAAAAAATTTAAAATTAGGTATAAAATAATAAAAAATATTTTTACTTAAAATAAAATATAAAATAATTGAAATAATTATTAAAAATATATAAATATTTATAATGAATAATATTTAGAAATTTTATATATTTTTTCTAAAAATATATTTTTAATTATAAAATCTCAAAATTTTAAAAAAATTTAAAATGCCCAAAAATTTTGAATTCCTAACCCTAACCCTACTTTCTCAAGCCCTCAAATTAGTTTAATTGACAGTGGAAGTTACCGGTACTATGGTAGACAACGGTGCTGGTGAGAAGAAATATTAAGGGAGAACAAGGTTTTCCTACGACGGCCGACGAGGAGTGGCCGGTGGTTGATTCAGTGTTGATTCTTGATTTAGGGATTTATGAGATTTTTTTTTGAAAGAAATGAAACTTTTGAGTTTTTTAAAAAAATATTATTTTATATTTTTGAAAAAAATTAAAGGAAAATAAGAAAAAAAATTAAAATAATATTTTTACATTATTAATTTTTAATGAAATTTTATATATTTTTAGATTTCTTTTTTAAATTTTTTTTAGAAAATTTTAAAAAACTGATTTTTATGATGTGGCATGTGTCCTTTTATATGTTGACCATTAGAGAATAGTAACGGTCAACGCGGTTAAACTAACGGAGGGGTCAAATTGGGTGTAATTTGAATTATGAGTGCTAAATTGGGTGTAAAATTTTCACAAGGGCTTATTTGGTTTTTTAATTTTTTGTTGAGGGCCAATTAGACCTTTAGGCCTTAATTTTTTTATTTAAAACTTGGGTAAACTACATAAACGGTCACTGACCTTTTATGGCAGATTCATTTTGGTCACCATACTTTTAAAATATTCAATAAGGTCACCCAACTTTTAGTTCGAATTCGATACGATCCCTCCCGTTAGAAGTTGACGTTTGTTTTCATTTTTCCTTAATAAAATATAGGTAAAATACACCAACCATCACTCCACTTTCTTCTCACACCTATTTTGGTCACTAGAGTTTGACAATTATCAATTTAATAATTTAACTTTCGAAATGTTCATATTTTGGCCACTCTCAAATGACATGGTTATACAAATAGAAAAATTTGATTAATCCTTAAAAAAATTGGGTAATGATTTTTTTTACTTTGCTCATTAAATTTACCATATTTGATATTTTAATAAGCAAAGTAAAAAAAATATTACTCGAATTAAATATTCGAATCAACTTATCAATCAATTATTTGATTTAATCGGTACAATATAAGATTGAGAATTGAATCATCCGAATTTAGCAATTAACCAAAATATTTTTTTAAGGATTAATCGAACTCGATTTCGATACAAATTTTTAAAATAAATTATTTCGATTCGATTATGGTTCACAGTTTAAGCAAAAATGATTAACCGATCTGATCTATTATATACAATATTTCTAAATTTTATGCATTACAATATCTTATAGTCTAGTGATTTTGATACCCTTCTGATTTTTTTTAAAAAAAGTTTTGGCTATGTGTATGATTAATAGGTGTGAACTTTCAATTTTTGACTTTCTAGTTGTTTTTACACTTTTATCGCAACTGGACAATTATAAAATTTACCATATTACCATATTTGGTATTTTAATAAACAAAGGAAAATGTCATTTCCAAAATCAAATATTTAGGTTAACTGGTTAATCGATTATTTGATTTAATTGATACAATATAAGATCGAGAATTGAATAATCCGAATTTACCAATAAAACCAAAATATTTTTTAAGGATTAATCGAATTTTTCTATTTGCATAAACATGTCATTTGAGAGTGACAAAAATATGAACTATTCGAAAGTTAAGTTATTAAATTGAAAAATTTTAAACTCTAGTGACCAAAATAGGAGTGAGAAGAAAGTTGAGTGATGATTGTTGTAGTTTACCCTTTTT
Organism: Hibiscus trionum; assembly: GCA_030270665.1. NCBI lineage: Eukaryota > Viridiplantae > Streptophyta > Magnoliopsida > Malvales > Malvaceae > Hibiscus > Hibiscus trionum. The sequence continues at coordinate 3,704,002 of BSYR01000025.1, read as the reverse complement.
TTATTAAGGAAAAACGAAAATTAGCACAAGCTTCTAACAAAAGGTAACGAGAGGGACCATATTGAAAGTGAACTAAAAGTTCGGTGAGTATATTAAAATCGAACTAAAAATTGGGTGACTTTACCAAGTATTTTAAAAATACGGTAACCGAAATGAATCCCCTAAAAATTCAGTGACCAAAATGAATCGACCCTAAAAATTCGATGACCATTTATGTAGTTTACCCTTAAAACTTCCGTTGCCTCAAAATTAAAACTTAAAAATAAGTTTTTTAAATATTTTTTATCGTTTTCTTTTAACTGCTTCAATCGCAAATATTTTTCCAAAAAAAAAAATCCTTATTTGATTATGATCTTTTTGTTATCGAGTATACCTAAATTTAATTTTGATTGTGTGTTTCTTAATAAATGATTAATACCTTTTGAATTTTTAAGAGTCGCTCCTTGATGTCTCATAATTTCTAAATATGTTGAGATTGCGTTGAATTTTTTGTTATTATGTTTCAACATGAAATCTGTAAATCACAATTTAAGTGATTTGTTTGTTGAATGTCTTATGTTTCAGCTTGGAGTTCATTGGTGGTCCAACTAGAATTGTTTCCTTTGAAACATTGATGTTCTATGATTTTTTTATATTATAGGTGGTCGATGGTAGTGTTGTAATCTTGTTTGATTATGATCTTCAGCCTCTTTTGTAATATAATTGTTTTTTTGTCTTTTAGTAACCTTTATTGATAAAAATTAGTTTTTGACCGAATAAAAAAATTGACCAACATAACTCAATCACGTCAAAGTTTATAAGAAATAAAAAAATATTTTCATACTCTCGTTGATAGATGATTCAACTTATTTTGATTGTTATCGGTACAATAACTACTGAAAGAACTTTTTCAGCGATAAAAATTGTCTTAACTAGTCAATGAAATTATATATATTGAAAAAAAATTGCTAAAAGTTTTACTATTGTCTCAATAATAGATGACTTTGATTCTATAAAAAAAGGAAAAATTGTCTTAATTAATAAAGAATGAAGACACTATATTTTTTTATGGTGTGCTTTTTCTCTCTCTTTTTTTTTTTTATATAAATTTTGTTTTTTTATCATGTAATTGTATTATTTTTTGTTGTTATTATAATTTTAGATTGAAATATATATATATATATATATATATATATATATATATATACTTGTGTAAAAAAAGTAAAATATACAGATGGTCACCGAATTTTTAGGACACTTTTATTTTGGTTATTGAACTTTTAAAATTTTTATTTAGGTCATTTAACTTTTATTTTATTTACATTTTGGTCCCTCCCGTTAAAAAATGCTGACGTAGCCGTTAGTTTTTTTCTTCTAATAAAATAAAATACTTTAGGTCCCACTTTCAGCTCATTAAACCATCCCACATGAACCTCTTTCTTCTTCTTCTTCTCCAAATTCCTTTTTTTACCCCAAGAACTTAAATAACCAGCTAACAATCAAACCATATTTTTCTTGTACATTATGGTTAGAAACCAAGTTTTATTCCAGTACACAGTAGTCGGACATGAAGGTCCTGCTATTCTGCTTATGCATGGTTTCGGTGCCTTTCTTGAGCACTATGGTGACAATATAAATGGCATAGCTGAACGTGGGAACCGTGTCTGGGCCATGGGCCATCACACTATTGCAGACTCTACAGAGTCCAAGACAATTTCTTGTTTCAGACAGTTCATTGGACGGAAACAAAAACCTGAACTTGAAGTTACCTAGGCTAGCCATTTCCTTTCGTGGAGGGCAGACTGTTTATCCTGACCGTTTTGTGCTGGCAAAGTGGCAATGGCATTGATATATATCATATCAATGTTGTGGGTCGACATGCGACTTCATTTGCATATCGTACGGTATGTTGTTTAATTTCAGTTAAAAAAGTGACATTTGTGCTTTCCAAAATCTATATCAATGTAGGGAAATCACATAAAAACTATATTTTCAGGGGTTTTCACTTGATGTGGATGTTCATTCAGTTTATGCAACCGCTCATCCAAGCTTCTCTTCTCTCTACTAGTAATCACTTTGATGGTTAGAAAAATTTGGATGCAAGTAGTCCGATTCTTTGTTGCACTGGAACTTTCTATAGATTTAAGATCTTGTCAAATATTAACTGTTATGAATCCTCATTTCAGTTTGTTCAATGTGAAATTATGGGGAAAAAAAGTGTTGGAATGTCTGTTGCCCTGGCCAATGTGGCTTTTATCTATTCTATGCTTTTTCTGGTTCTTTAAGTAACTGTCCTTTGCAGGACATTCTTCTCTAGCCATTAATGTGTACATTGTTGGTATTACTTCTTTTTGTAATGAATTGTAGAATCCAAGGGAGGAGGTGAATCCAGTATTGAAGAAGGAGGCAACCTATTTTAGTGCAAGCCCCAAATCTATTAACCTGAGCATGAATCGAAATCCCACCAGTTTTACCCTCAAGTCTTGAAATTTCCCACGCTGTGATACAAACCTTATAGTGTAACCCCACGAAAAAGCATCAAGCTTTTGTAAATGGTAGAGGATTTCTTGAACATACATGAAAACACTTGCAGAGTAGTTGGTTTTTGACACAAGGAACCGATGAACCAACAAGGGCTGGAGGTGGTTAAAATTGCTAATAAGTATCTGATCATGAATTTGCTTCGCCTGTTTGATTGTTAGCTGCTTATTTAAGAAGCTATTGGAGTAAAAAATGGAATTTGGAGAGAAGAAATAGAAGGGTTCACGTGGGATGGTTTAACGGGGTGGAAGTGGGACTCAAAGTATATTATTTTATTAAGGAAGAAGAAAACTAACAGTATTTTCTAGCGAAGGTAACGGGAGAGATCATAATAAAAGCAAAATAAAAGTTAGGTGACCCAAATGAAAGTTTAAAAAATTCGGTGATCAAAATGAAAGCGTCCTAAAAGTTCGTGACCATCTGTGTATTTTACTCTCAAACAATTTACGCAACCTTTCATATTTAATATAAAAAAATTTAAATCCATAACCATAACACCTTAAATCCTAACCTCCAAACCTTAAACTTCAAATATTAACCATAAATTCTATACCCTACAACCTAATCCTTTAAACCTAAATTCTAACCTAAACTCATAGACCCTAAAATTTTCTTATATATATAAGTTATGTTAAATAAATATCTTGTTCTATTTATACTGGCTCAATCAATAATATTTTCTTGATTTGCCTACTAATAAACTCCAGCATGAATTTTTATTATGTTTTGGAAAATATTATATTTATGTTATACAAGTATAAGATAAGTAACCATAAAAAGAGACTACGTGAGATTAAATTGGGATCTTAGTCTATGATAATTTATGCATGTTGTATGTCTTTGGGTAGAAATCATTTTGGCGGATCAAATGAAACTAAAAAAATTTAGTCGTAAAATCTGTCTAGAAACAAAATATTATATAGCAGTAAGTTCGGAAAAAATTTCTCATAAATTTTATAAAAGTAATTAGAAAGTGATTTATACATCGTTTTAATCTTAATCCAGTCTAATATTTTAAAACAAACGGCGATCAATTTTGATCTATATTTTAAAAGATGTGAATTTTTAAGTGTTGAAATGTCATAAAAAATTTGATAGCTGGTTTCATAGAAAACAATTTTAGTAGTGATTTTAAAAAATCACCAAAATTTCTACAAAATAAACCAGGAATTGAGCCTTAGATTTATATAACCATACAAAAGTCTAGATTCGTTTAAAACAAACGGTGCTCGATTTCGAGTTATATATTATGAGTTATTGGTTTTTATATGGTTGAAAAGATTGTCGAATAAAAAATATTAGACTGTTTCAAAAACAACAATGACAGCGACTTCAAAAATTCACCATAAATCATACGAGTAAAATTAAAAGAAGTAATTTATATGGTTGGAGAGATTATCGAATCTAGTTCTTTTTAGAACAAATGGATCATGATTTGAAACTGTAAATTATTAATTACATATACTTTTTAAAAGTAATGCATGTTGTCATGTTTCAATAGTTGATAATTTAGTCATGTTTTATAGTTTTGAAATAGTTTGTGTATTGTTTCCAAAACTAAATTTATCATTTATGTTTGTAATTTTTAAAATTTAATGTTCGATATTTGTTTTAATGTATTAAGATTTATTTATTTACTTAAAGATGAAAATTAACCGTAATCTACGGGGATCCGTAAGAAATGGTATAGAAACGAAAAAATCTCCTAAACATTTAATGAGAATTCTCGAAACTATACCCGCAAATGTTAGGTATGGAGCAAGGGATACAAAATCATCCCGAACCGCACCTTTGCCACCCTTCTTAATTCCTATGTCAATATAAGCATACAGTTAGAGTTAAAACGATATAATCATCAATTCAATAATATTTCAAGCTTTAGGCATAAAAAAACAGATTAAAAGAATCAAAATCTTATCTGAATAAAATTATAATAATTTCTCCTACTTTTGCACAAGTATAACAGAAATTCAAAAGCAGACTGCAATATCATTTGTCTGAGAGTTTTTTATAAATATATTTTCGGATAATTTCAGTCAAAAGACAAAATAAATAAATGAAGGAAAACTCATCATCACATTTACAATTGCTTCCCACATCTTTTAATTGAGAGAGATACAAAGCCAATGTTTTTGGCAACTGAACTATTTCATTCATTACAACTTGGGAAATTGTCTTTCCAATTTACAAAAACAAAACTTGCTCGTCTGCCCTATTAGCAACTGCAATCAAACCCAACAACAGCCTCGTACCCGAAATGCACATGACACACATACTGCTGGTTTAACCCTTCAAACATGAAAAGAAAAGAAATCAACTTGAATGGCAAAATATAAAAATAAAAAGGTAACATAGATGCATTGGTTCAACCCGAAATTTACTTTAATCCGAATTTGGAACAAGTTGATTTGGCATTAGAACGTTACGATTAAAGGGGAAAAAAGACCAAGTACCAAAGGATGTCTTAAAGAATCATGCATTAGTTTAAAACAAGTTCATTTGGCATTAGAACATTATGATTAAAGAAAAAGGTAGAAGAAACATCTTCGATATTGGTCGTGATGAACGTCAAAGAAAAAGAACATCTAAACGCAGCTAACCTGTCTCCTCCTCCGACTTTGTAAATACCATGTTCGAGCCACCACATAGCATGGAAGAAGAAAGCCAGCAAATTGGAGAAGCAAAACCTGAAACTTATGACCCAAATTCTAATTCAGTCTTAGCTTGAAGCAAAACTAATCAAGAATAAATAAAAGTATCCCGAGCATCCCACAACCTCATCACAAGACTTACAACTGTCAGTACTGTTAACACGTATCGACATCAGTCTAAAAGAAAATTTTCAACTTATACACATAAAGGTAATGCATTTGTAATCCAACATATTTAGGTTTACATCCCAGCAAATATGTTTTGACATTGCTAAGTCACAGTGCTAAATGTTACTATGTAAAATATATGCATTTGTCTGACACAATGTAAGAACATAAACAAGAATCTGTCAACCGAAGAACTAGTATGGTGTAGTAGATTTTCCAAAGATGTCATTTTGTACTCACGTTAATGAAAGTTGAAGACTCCTGTATCGTGCCATAATCTCTTGTCAACATAAGGACTTGGCGCAAGAGCAAGATGATAAGCAACTGCAAACGAACCACACAACTTTCCAAACATGAGACGAATTATCATTCTTCAATAAAGAATCTTGAGAAATAATAAAGTTTTATTTGCTTACAATGAGAGCAACCAAGCGAAGACAGGCAAGGCTACCGCTATTTGCAGCAACATAATCTTCGTACTCTGATTGGAGTAGTTGGCTTTGAGAAGCAGTTAACACTAGAAGGTGGGAGTCACGGAGATCAATATGCGGGCTCCAAGCTTGCCTGATTACAAAGATTATGTCAAGGCAAAAAAAAAATGATAAGGCACAGCCAATACGTGAGATCAGATACAAGGATGTCATCCAACAGAATTCCTACTGCTATCAATGAACTAGTATGCATTTCTAGTGATAACCTTCTGAGAACTTGAAACCAAACAAAAGGCATAGGCATTTTATTTTAGAAGGAATGGGATGAACAAATCATTTACTGTAAGACTCTAGTATTTTTTTCTTTTCATCTTCCTCTCAGTTTCCAAATACCTCCAACAGTCCATTTCATGTTTTAGATAATTAATCAAAAATGGTTGTCATTCACCCTACAAAGATGTAATATGTTGTTCATATATATTATTATTACGCAGGTTTGCCAATAAGGAACTTATACATGGGCTGATACAAACCACAGATGGATTTCTGCAACAAAAGTTTCTTGTTCAGTATTTATGCTGCATAGTACCCAAAATTGGTTTCTAACTTGTGCAAAACACGGTAATGTTGATAGAATTATAATCACTCACAGCTTGATACCAGATACCATTTTAACCAAGTCACAGGAAAGACGGTAGAAGCTGTAAACCAAAAAGAGGATTACCGTATGTCGATTGCCAGAACGTCAGGATTGCTTCTGGTCGGAGGAAGAGAATAATTTGGCGAAAAATCCTGATAAAAATGGAGAAATATTATACACATTACTCATCAATGACATACTTTTCTCTTTTGATGTATTCAAATTAAAGGAAGAGAGCTTAAAAACCCAACCTGTTTGCATATTTCGCAAGTTATGTCACCTTTCTTGTTGCACCATCTTTGAATGCACTTCCTGTGTGCAAACTGAAGCAAAAAATGAAAATTATAAGTTAAAAGATACTTCAATTATTTCAATTTACGAATGCATCTTAAACCTGATAAACATATAACCAACCTATCAAGAACACAGACTCCAAAACTTAAAAGAAATGGATCAAGTTGAACCATTGCAGAATGTCAGGAGAAGCAGACTAACTTAAATGCAAAGAATATACAAAAAAAGTCATAACAACTTACGAACTATCTATATGAAAGTATAAACATGGTTGCTGATATTGGAGGAAATTGTTTGTTTACATATTGCGGTTCGAAACTTGCATAAGATTTTAGGCATGTAGAGAACATTTTGGTTCAAAAGACTGTTTTATCAGGCCATTAAAGTTCCATTATAGAACTGGGCAGCTCCAGCAGCAAGGCCACTTGAAATAAACTTTGCTACACAATAGAAACAATGAAAAAATTGCAATAACAACAGTAATAAGCACTTTAAGATTTCTTTTAAAGTGCAATAATAGGACGAAACAGCACCGGAATTACATGTTCTGCAATTGAACACTTTGCAAAACTGAATAAGATCACTTTTACCAGAAGTCGATGAAATTAAATATATGCTACACTACAGCCTACATTGGATTGAATAAGCTCTCCTAAGCCAATCCAAAATATAATTGAAGTAATGAAATAACCATAACTGCAGTCTAGAAGCTAATTAAACGATTTTAGGCATCTATGTTGCAGGGACTCAGGGGTGAGTGCATATGCTCATGTTTCTCTAAGTTTCCCCCATATATTTGGAGGATTATTACACCCCCAATACCAATGTCCGATTATGTTATGGACACGGGTGTAAGACACAAGTACTTGAAGCAAAATGAGGAGTTGTGTAATACAGCTAGGCATTTGCCATTTCAATGCCAAAGTAGAAGTCATGGAAATGCAAGAAAGAAAAGGAACCGGTAAAGTATTCTGTTTTCTTATAAAATCTCTTACAAAAATAGAAAAGAACAGAGTTGGAATGGTAATAATTGGTAATTATGTATTGAAGCTTAGGAAGTAACGCATGCTGAAAGAGAATAAGTCAAAAGGAGACAAATAAAGAGAGAACTCCATAGAAAGCACATGCCAAGAAATGCTCACTTTCCAAAACCTAAAAAACATCATATCACCATGGTTACAGTCTTACAGAACTGAAGCCCAGCTAAGCTCACCCACCCCAGAAAAAATCATGCCCAGTTTATTAAATAAAATAATGCAATGAGCCAATAACATAGAACCATCACAAGGCAGACAAAGTCAAAGGACTAATCCCAACAAAAAGAACCAAATAATCAATATATTTTAATAATTTTTTTACAACTACCCCCTCCCCTTATCAAAAAAAGAAACATGTGGTAAGACCAATAAAACATACAATCAGAGTCATCTAAAGCAAATAATCAAAAACCCAGGAATAAGAACTTCAAAAGGATAAACTTTAACCAAAAGAAACAGGAATTTCCATGTTCATTTGAAAATAAAACAACCCAAGAACTCAAACTTAACAAAAACCCAGAAAAGTAAAGACCTTTAGAGTGCCACTGCAAGCACAAGGAGCTTCCAAAGAAGGGAAATCATCTTCCTCTTGACATATTCTACACTCCACTATTTCTTTCACCTTCTTTGAACAAAACCCTTTTCTCCCTTCTCCTTCTTCTCCACCATCACCATCGCTGGATTTCTTCATAGAAACAACAGCAGTAGTATTTCCAGTTGTAGCAGCTGAGTTGGGCTGTCCTTCACTCACTGAAGACGACTCAAAACAAGCTGCAGACGCTATGATTTTGTCTACACACACCATGAAATCGTCCACCATTTTCTTTTCACTTTCTCTCTTAAATGTATTTCTATTTTTTTTGGCTTTGAATGTACAGTTTTTGATGAAGAACGGAAGGAGAGAGAGAGTGGGGAAGTGGGGATTTTAAAAAGGTGGTGGTGTTGGCGGAATTTACGAAAGGGACCAACTTTCTATGACGAAAATGTCCTTCAGCTGGGATTTAATTACCGATTTTATCCCAACTAAAATATCTTTTATACTACCTAAACCGGTTGAACTAAACTTTGCAAACGAAGGGTAGCGGTCAGCTTGGACCAAAATAATCAACTATGACCAACTGCAATTTATTGCTATTAGCTTGCCGGTTCGGTTCCGGCGTAAACGCAGACATTCTCAAAGTCAAATAACAATTTTTTCTTTTAACCTCTGGAGAGATGTTATATTCCAAGTTTAAATCTTGAATTTTTAGGTGTTCAATCTTAATTTTTTGAGTTTTTATTTAGCTTTTTTAGTAATATGTTTATAACATTCGAACTTAAATTTATTGGTTAAGAGTCTAATGTATTTTACCACTACATCAAATACTCGAAAAAAAATATTATTTTTCTTGTTGGTTTTTCAAGATATCGAATATAGTGAATTCAATAATTGATCAGTGTATTATAAAGGTGGCAAACGGGTCATTCGATTCGGGTCATTTCGGTTAGGTTCATTTCGAGTCTGACAATATTCGGTTTATTTTCGGTTCGGGTCTGGTTCGGACGTTCATTTTAGCTCGTGTCTGTGGTTATTTCGGTTCGAGTATCAGGTCGAGTCGATTGATTTTTGGTTCGGTTAGTATTGGGTCGGTTGATTTCGGGCCAGTCAATATCGGGTTAATAGGAGATCGATCGGTTTTCCGTCAGATTTTCAGGCCGAGTTAGATTTTTACACCCTATATATCACTTTATATATCATGTATATTTGGCTTTTTGATAAGTTGTGCGACAGTTCACATCCCATCTTTCTTTCATTATTTTAATATATTTTCTTTATTTTGGGTTGCTTTTCGGTTCGGGTGTATTTTCGGTTCAACTAAAATTCGAGTTGGTTTCGGTTTAGTTCAGTTTGTTTCGAGTTTTTGGGTCATCCTATTCGGGTCGATTTCAGGTCTCGAATCAAATTTGTTAGGTCTAGTGTATTATAGGTCCAAAAGGGTAAACACTGACCACAAATTTTAACATCATTCCATTCTCAAAAGCGAATATCGAACCATTAGCCTTTTATTATTAAATAGAGAAGTATTATATTCTCAAACCGAGATTCGAACTCATATAAGAGAAATAATATGAACATATTTAACTAATAGACATGCAGTGAATCTCATTCAAACTATTAGCCTTTGATTAAGGTAGAATAGACATCATCTCACATAGGTTTGTATTTATTATTTTCAAGTTATTATCATAATAAAGTTAAACAAATACATAAAATTTAATAGTTGGTTTCTTTAATTAAAGTTTTATAATATACAAATGAAAGTTGAAAACAAGATTAAGAAAATAAAAATAAACCAGATCAATGGATCATTTATTTTATTGAAGTGTTTCAACAGATTTAAGAAAACTGGGAGGGACATGAATATGTAAAGTATGCTTACATGGGGAAGGTATAAGGAAAGTCAGACCTGGAAAGTTGGAATGGGGAAGCTTGATGACAATTTAGAACAAATGCAATTGATTTTTTATTTGGTTTTTTTTTTTTTTTGTCAATCCTGCAGGTGATAATAATAAAACAATGGCATTGCCATGAAGTTGTGCAGGGATGACAAAATTATTCGGCTCTGTCGGATTTTGACTCGACCCAATAAAAGCACTTGATTTTAAAAAAAATTAGGTTGAATTAAAAAAAAAAATCAAATTGGGCTCGGATTTAAGATAGAAATTCCTTACTTGACCTGGTAATATTATATTTAATTTTTTTAAACCGGATCAAATTATATTTTAATATATTAAATCAGCGATAAATTAAAAATAAAATATATTAAACTCGAATCAGATCAAAATCGAATTAAAATTTTAAAATTTCAAATGAAGTCAGAACGATAAAAACCCGTGGCAACTCGACCCTCGCCATCCTAAAATTGTTTGTGGGTGCATATGTTGTTGTATAGTTGATGGGAGGATTTCATAATGATGAGTTGGAAATTGTTGGAAGAAGGCTGGTGCTGGTGCTGGTGCTGGTGCAAGTGGGGCTTGAATCAAAATTATTGTGTTATTGGAATTGAGGGACAATTTGGATAAGGGAGAAAAGAAAAGAAAGTTCTCCCATGTGATGATTTTATAATAAAAATAATTCAAAATCCCTATATTATTATTATTATTATTAAAGTTTTGCTTAAATTTAATATTACCAATCAAATAACATAATTAAAAGTATTAAAGAGAAATGTACTTATGTCCTTTAGTATTTTTTAAAAAGTTCAAAAATATTTTGAGCATAAAAAATACATATTAAATTACTATTGACACATTAAAGTAGTCTTTTTTTAGTTCTACAAACGTGGTTAAAAATCAAATTATATATATATATATATATATATTTACAAATACTAATTCTAGTCCTAATCGTACATTCGTACTAAGAGGAAAGGCAAAGGAGACTCTAGAGCAAAAAAAAGAATACAAAGGAGTAAAGATGAGCAGTTTGGCCAACCGACAAGCACATCAAAATTTATATGTTATATGGCTTATATCTATATTTTTGTATGAGCCAAAGTATCCACCGTCGATAGCAATGAATAATTCATTCGTTGCGTGTGCTTTCACTAAGAGATATATGACTGATCATAAAATATACTTCATTCCTATTAGTAGAGATTGAACTGCCTCATGGTTATTATTTTTTTTTTTAAATATCAATTAAGAAAATGTGAGATTTTTAACCTCACTTATCTATTTAGTATTCTTAAGGTTGTCTGATAAATCATTCCAATTTCAAACTAACCTTCAGATTTAAATAAACGGTTCAACCTCGAACAAGTTTAATTAGGATTTACAGTTTATTTTTATATTATAAATTTGTTTTATTTATTGGACTCAAAAATCGAGTATCTGTTAATTTAGGAAACGTTATGTTTTTCTATTCAAAAAAGGAAACGTTATGTTTTTATTATTTTTCATGTTATTGAATGATTAATAAAATTATAATACGTTTGTATGTATTATATATCTTATATAAGAGTTGATCGACTATATTTCGATTAGTATTGTCATTGATACTTAGGGTGACCAAACTTTGACTCAATTAAAAAAAAAAAATTCTACTCAGCTCGAAAAAACGATCATAATTTTATAGATTCGACTCAAAAAAAGTTTCAAATAAAGTTCAAATTATAAAATGAAATTTCGAATAGCTCGAAAAAACTTAATAATTAGTAGATCAATTTTTAAGTTCAAGTCGAGTCTCTCAACTCTGACTGGTAAATGCATATTTTATATGAAAAAACATGAAATATATAAAGTGAGATCTTTTTTGGCAAATCCTAATTCTAATCCTAATCCTACCTAGAGAGGAGGAAATGAGAGACTCTAGAAGAAGAAAGTGGTGCTCTTAGTAAGTTTGGAACTCATAACTTAAAGGAATATGAGAGAATAAAGTCGAGCAGCTTGATCAACTAGCCGAATATGGTTGCTCAACTATACCCATGTTTTAAATTTACTGTAAAAGGGAGATTAAAATGACGCATGGTTATTTGTCCTTCTAGGAAACGTTATGTTTCAATTTCCTTTCCCAGAATCCCTTAGATTATAAGAAACAATGTTTGTGTAATGCTACATACATAGGAAAAAAACTGTTCTTAGCGGTTGTTGTAAGTAGGGATGTAAAAACAAATCAGAACTTGAAAACCTGTTAGAAATTTGCTCGAGTCAGAATCTAATTTGATCCGAGAATTTGATGACCCGAACCCGAACTGTAACTAACTATTGTTGACCTGAACCCGAGTTGAACATGTTACTGTAGCAACCGAACCCGATTTGCGTCCGACTAAAAATGACCCAAACCCGAATCTTACCTATTAATTTTGACCTGAAACCCGACCTGCATCCGACTAAAACGAACCCGAACCCGAGACCGGCCTGACAAATTACCTGATATTACTCGACTGAATCGACCCGAGATCCGATTTTACCCACCTATTTTGAACCCGACCTGTTAATTGACCCGACTTGTTTTGAACCCGACTTGTTTTGAACCTAAACTGGTATTGATATAACTTGGTATTTACCAGACATGTATTGAGGAAGTCTATGATTTGATGAATTTAAAATATTAATAAATGTAAAATATTAACTGTTAATTTTTTAAATTAATTTAAAGTGTTAAATAATCTTTATGTTAAATATACATATATAATTAATTTAATATATATGTATAAAAAATTATATTTAAACATTCATTTCACACTGCTAAGTTTTAAATTTTGTTAAGTAATTCAACTAAGTTTTAAATTTTGTTAAATAATTCAATATGGTTAGTACTAACTCATTTAATATAAATTATTTGTGACGTTAATAACTTAAAAGTTTTATTAAATTAATAACTTGTAATGGATGAATTAAAAATAAATTATTTAAAATTTAAATCATTTTATTAATTATGATCATTAAATTAAAAATTTATTTTATTAAATTTTTTAATTATAATTATTAAATTAAAAATTCTTTAGCTTTTAGTCTAGGGGGAATTTTTTTTTAAAATTGGTGGGGGGAAATTTAATTGAGAAAAAAATTAAATTGGCGTCAAATCCAAATGGCTTGGGGGAAATTTAATTGAAAAAAAGGGGGAAAGCAAATGACTTGCCGCCTAATTTTTTATTTAAGGGTTAATCACCCTTTAGGTCCTTCCTTAATTAGATACTTAGGGTTTAAGTTTTTTAGGGTTTAGTTTGTTTCCTTGTAGTCTTAACTTTTGGTATAGTTTCTTTAGATTTCATTCAATTAGGTCATGCTTCATAAATTGATTAATTATTAAGTCTTTTGATTTGCTTTAAATTTGATTTGGTTCTTGTATAAAGATTTGGTAATTAATTGGCTTAACAATTTGAATAATTTGTGAATAAGGCTCTAAGTAATAATTTAGTTTTAATTTATTTTCGGGATCTGTCCTTTTTATGTATGATTTATTTCGTTTGTTAGATTTATGGGTTTATGTTTAGGGTTTAGGGGTAAATGTGTGTATTCTAATTATTAGTGATTCGTGTTCATGAAAGTCGTTAAATAATTAACTCGAAATAAATGACCAACCCAAAGTCTATCGACTATTTATACTAAACTCAAACTTAATACGAATTCGAAATTCGAATTTAGTTTAGGGGTATACATTATATATACATTAATAGTAATACATACATAAAATACATATATACATGCATACATACAAAGTTTATGGGTTAAGGGATGTATGTATGTGTGTGTGTGTTAAGGGGTATACATTATATATACATTAATAGTAATACATACATAAAATACATATATACATGCATACATACAAAGTTTAGGGGTTAAGGGATGGATGGATGGATGTATGTATGTATGTATGTATGTATGTAGAAACCCTAAACCCTAATCCATGTATGTATGTATATATGCATGTGTAATTGTAAGAACCCTAAACTCTAAACACTAAACTCTAAATTGTAAACCATAATCCATATATGTATATTTGTATGTATATCATATGTAAGTTAGTATGTATGTCATACACATACATACTAAAACTTACATTCTAAACCCTAAATCTCAATACACAAGCATATATATATATACATACTAAAAGTCTAAAACTTACATTCTAAACCCTAAACCCTAATACACATGTATATATATACATACTAAAACTTACATTCTAAACTCTAATACACATACATATTATATATATATATATATATATATATATACAGTGGGGGTTTTGGACAGGCGCGATAGGAGCGACCGCACAGGGCCCCCGAGAGAGAGGGGCCCCAAAAATAGAGAACTTAAATTAATATTTGTAAAAAATTATAAATTTATATATACAATTATGTGTATATATATAACAATTATCTAAAACTTAAAACATGAAAAAAAAATGACACATTTTAAGTAAGAATGTTTGATTTTCAAATGTTTATAAGTTGATTTTTTGTTGCTCAAGAGAATAATATAATAATATATTTTCTACTAAGATATTTTTTTAAAGATAAAATTTATACGATCTCTTACTGATTATAAATTAAGAGCCTCATTTTAATAAATTACACAGGCCCCCAAAATCTTTGAACCGCCCCTGTATATATATATATATACACACACACATAATACATATACATACTAAAAGTGTAAAAATTACATTCTAAACCCTAAACCTAATACACATACATACATGTATATATACATATACATACATATATAAATATATATATATATAATTATATATATTAATGTATTTATATATGTATTAATATGTATATATATATATATATAAATGTATATATATAATAAGTATTTATTAATATATATATATATGTGTATTAATTTATATACATATACATATACCTATACATATACATATACATTAATACATAACATACATGTCACATGATACATATCAACACATAACACATTTGACATTACAATTTACACACATATTATATATTATATATATAATATAATATGTATATAATATGTATTAATATATGTATATAATATGTATTAATATATATATATATATTAATGTATATAATATTAATGTATATATATATATATATTAATATATATATATATATTTAATATATAATATACGTAACATGTATCAGGGCCGGCCCTGGGCAGGGGCAGCAAGGGCGCCCGCCCCAGGGCCCATTGCTCAGGAAAAATAAATATGGTATATTTTCGAATTATATTTGAAATTTTAGTTTATTTTAATATTTGTTATTAGGGCCTATTTTTAATATTTGTTAATAGGGGTTAAGATTTTTCTAACATTTATTATTAAAGATGTACTCTTAATATTTATTTTTTTTCTAATACTTGTTATTAGGGGCCTATTTTTTTATATTTGTTATTAGAGGCTGAGTATTTTTCAATATTTATTAGTAGAGGTCTACTCTTAATATTCAATTATTTTTCTAATACTTGTTATTAAGGGTCCATTTTTTAATACTTGTTATTAGGGGCTGAGTTTTTCCGATATTTATTATTAGGGACCTACTCTTAATATTCAATTTTTTCTAGTACTTGTTATTAGGGCTCCATTTTTTTCCAATATTTGTTATTATGGGCATAGTTTTAAGGTAAAATTTTGATATACATGCTGGTAAAACTAATTTTACACAAGCCTGCATATTTACATTATAAAACTAAAATCCTAAATTTTAACCCTAACCCTAAAAAACAAAACCATAAACCTTACACACTATTCCCTAAATTCTCAACACTAATCTTAAATTCTAAACCATACAATATAAACCCCTACACTTTAAACCCTAAACTAAAACCCTAACCCCTAAAACTAAAATGCACATGTAAACTAAAGTTTACACGACATGTGTATCAAAGTTTTTTTAATAGTTTTAAAATTTAATTTTTTCAATACTTGTTATTAGGGACCAATTTTTTCAATACTTGTTACGATGGACCAACTCTTAAAATTTAATTTCTTTCATTACTTGCTATTAGGGACAAAGATTTAAATAGCGACATGCAACCACAACAAAGATCGTTATATGACGGTAGTGGCATCATCTAAAACCGCGATATATGGAACCATTATGTCCACAATAGCATATGTTACTAAAAAAAATTCATAACCGCGATACTCGCAATAAACAAAATAACATCTACTATATCCACAATCATGATAGACACAACACAACCGAAAATATTACTGTAACTATAACTACAATTTAAACCCTCAATTTAAGGCTTATTTTTAAGTTCGCCCCGGGCCTCCAAAAACTCAGGACCGGCCCTGCATGTATATATATATATATATATATTAATTAATGAATATATATATACGTAATATATATATAGTAAAACTTGTCTACATGTACATCTATATTATTTTAGTCTAAATTGATCTTTATTCTTTTTATATTTATAATTTAGTCCAATGTTTAAATTTTAATTTAATATTTTTATTCATTATAGTCCCTAAAAATTTATTTTTATTCTAAATTAACCCCTATTCTTTTTTTGCTTGTAATTTAGTCCAATGTTTATAATTTTAATTTAATATCTTTGTTCATTCTAGTCCTTAAAATTTTATTTTTATTCCAAATCAACCCTATCCTTTTTTGTTTGTAATTATGTCCAATATTTATAATTATAATTTAATTATCTTTGTTCATTGTACTCCCTAAAACTTTATTTTTATTCCAAATCAACCCTTATCTCTTTTTTTGTATTTTAGTCCAATGTTTAAAATTTTAATATAACATCTTTGTTCATTCTAGTCCCTAAAACTTTATTTTTATTCCAAATCGACCCTATCCTTTTTTTTGTAATTTACTCCAATGTTTATAATTTTAATTTAATATCTTTGTTCATTCTAGTCCCTAAAACTTTATTTTTATTCCAAATTGACACCTATTCTCTCTTTTTTTGTAATTTAGTCAAGTGTTTTTAATATGATGATATTTTATTCATGTTAGTCCCTAAAATTTTATTTTTTTTGCAAAAATTGACCATTTTTAATTTTTAATTTTTTTAATTTACTCTAATATTTTTAATGTGATTCGTATTCGTGAACCCTAAACCCTAAATCCTAAACAATAATGATAACTCATAAACCCTAATGCAACACCCTAAACCATAAACAATGATGATAACTTATAAACCCTAATGCAACACCCTAAACCCTAAACATTCTAATATGAACCATAAACCATCGAATATAAAACCATAACTCTTAAATCATAAACCCTAAACTCTAAAGCTCTAAACATAAACAATAATGATAACTCGTAAACCCTAATGCAACACCTTAAACCCTCAAATATAAACCTTAACTCTCAAACCCTAAACTATAGTGCATAACCCCTAACCCCTAAACCCTAAACAATTACGATAACTCATAAACCATAATGCAACACCCTAAACCCCAAACACTCTAATATGAACTTATAATATAACATATAAATATATACATATATATTATATGTATACGTACATAATAATTAATATAACATATTATATATATATATATATATATTAAAACTTATAATATAACATATAAATATAATTAATATAACATATAATACATATATATATATATATACATATATATTATATGTATACGTACATAATAATTAATATAACATATAATACATATATATATATGTTTAAACTTATAATATAACATATAAATATAATTAATATATATATATATATTAAAACTTATAAGTTATATAATGTATATATATAATATAATAATTAATAATAAATAATAATTATTAATAGTTTGGGGCTTTGGCCTTTGGGCTCATATCCCACCACCCATTCATTTTAGATGAGCTAAATATTTTGTAGCCCTTTAAATTGTAGACGTTTTTCATTTAAGTCTTTTAACTTTTAGTTCAATTCAATTAAGTCCTTAAAACTTTATTTTTAGTCCAAATTGAATCTTATTTATTATTTGTTGTTCATTATAGTCCCTAAAACTTTATTTTTACTCGAAATTGACCCTATTTCAAGTTTTTAATTTACTTTATTATTTTAAATATGAATCATTTATGATATGTTTATTCATTTCTAGTGCCAAATTTTTATTTTTAATGTGATTCCATGAAAGACGGTAAATAATTAACTCGAAATAAATATCGACTACTTGTATAATTGTACCGAACTAAAAAATAATACGAATTCAAAACCCGACCTGAAATGAAACCGACCTGAAATTACTCGACCTGAAATGAACCCGACCTGAAATGAACCCGGACTGAAATGAACCTGACCTGATGTCTACCCGAGCCCGAATTAACCTGCCGATTACCTGGTTCGAACCCGATCTGTTTGAACCCGACCTGAAATGGGCCGACCTGAAATGGACCCGAACTGAAATGGATCCAACCTGCTACTGACCCACACCCGACCCGAGTTGAGTCAAATTTTTTTGACCTGAATTGACCTGTATCTAATTTGACCCAACCTGACAGAACCCGACCTGAAACCCATCCGATTATCTGTTTTTACAACCCTAGTTGTAAGCAACTTAGATCGTGTTTTCCAAAGCTCAAAAATGAGTCTCAAATGATACAAGACCATGAAAGAACCCAACATTACTTCATAAACTTTATAATATACACAAACAAGAACAAATGCAAGCTGTTAATGTAAGTGTATATTCTCATTTTAAAAAGCAAACAAATTTTAGCAAATTGAACAAACCTTTGGGGTTGATCAGCACCCTCAACTCAACAGATTCAATCCACCCATGGGCGGAGCCACTGTTGATTGAGACACCCTAAAAATTTTGGAAATTTTTTTTTTCTTTACAAATTTAATATTAAAAAATAAAATTAACACCCTTTAAAAAAAATATTGACACCCCTTAAAAAATTTACACTTATTGTTTGTTCCTGACTATTTGAAAAAAATTCATTTATAAACATTTTAAATTATGAGACCCCAAATTAAATTTTCTAACTCTGACCTGCCTCCACCTCCTTTCAACTGGGGCACACCCATTTCCAATGCTTGCATTTCAACAGGAACCGTACGTGGCTGAAGCCCAAGCTTCGGTCTCACTCCACCACCACAAGCAGTGTAACACGTCTAAACTTTTTCGACCTCCGACGGTCGGAACATACATTTTTGAAAAATTTCTTGTCATGATAACAAGTATTAATAGGTGATTAGTGAAAGAGGATTAAATCATAGTATTATTAAAAGTGTGTAGTGACTAAATTATGAAGTGCGGAGTGACATCTAAGTGTTGTTTTCAAGAAATTTTATATATTTTAACATATTAAGCAGTGGGTGGCGGGACCCAATAAGAACATCCAAGGAGGAAAGGAAGCCAGGCGGGCGATGATCCGATGGATGCATTATCTTGTCCGGCTAGCCACTAGCCACTAGCCAGATGTTTGTGTACTACTCCTTATAGAATATAGATAATTTAGCCTTCAAATTTAGAACCGAGAGATATCAGCTTTGGTGGTGGAAAAGGTAGGGTAAGACCCGATCAAATGTTACTAGGTCGGCACATAAGGAAAGACAACAGCAACAAAGTGTTGAGGGTGATCGATAACAGTAAGATTGTTGTTCTTCAGAATCAGAGTTGTGTAGTGGACTGGCAACATTGCCAAAGGAACTGAATGAAGCATGTTTAAATGATTTCTCGATCATGCGGATGATGGGTTCGAGGGTCATGTTATTATTTAGTTGGGCTTGTTAGGTTGATATTGGCTTTAGAGTGAGTTGATTTTGGTTAATAAAATTTCAGATTCCCTTTTATGTATTCTTGTAAAACACCAAACCCTCACCGTTCACCACTATCTTCGGCCATCATGTGTGCTTTCTCACAAATTCAGTCCTCAAATTAATAGGTCTGGTAGGCAGAGAGATGTCTAACGAGAATGTTCACACATGAGATAAAAATGAAGAGTTGGTAGAAGTGGATGCAAATGAATGTCCCTAAAGTAGTATTACCAACGAGTTCAGGGGGGCTAAATGTCTAATGAAGAAATTGGTTTTGTGTCGAGAGATGTAAAAATTGTTGGGAGCCACAACAATTAGAAACGAGCAAGGCATCGTAATTGGAAGATAGGAACTCGAACAATGGCTCGGGATTAAACTGCTGTCTTCGAATATTAGGGGTATGAGTTTGTCAGCAAAAAGGAAAGCTTGTTATGATAGCATCGTTGTGAGATGATGTTCTTGTAAAAAATAAAGTTGGAGGTTATTTCAGATCATCTTGTTAAGAAAGTATGTCATTCAGTTTCTTATAAGTTTGTGTTTTCACCTGCACTTGGGAGTTCGAGGGGCATGCTGATTATTTGAGTGTGTCATCCATGTTTTGTATACACTCTTCCTTGATAAACCAAAATTGCTTATGTGCATGTTTAGTTTCACACTGGGAGTTCTGTTTTCAGTGGTGTGAACTTGGGTGTTACGATAGTAGTTAGGGGTGTTCGTGGTAGGTTAACCATGTCGTTTAGCCTAAACAGTCGGTTAACAATTATAACATTTATTAAAATTTTCTAACCGTCAAGAAATGGTTAACCGCTAACGATTAACCATTAAGACACGGTTAACTAACGGTTTAGTAATAGGCTAACCAATAACCTATTAGATTTTTTCCCTATGTTCTTCTTTTGAGAATAACGAAACTATCCCTTCAATAAATATTAGGGTAAACTACATGAAATGCCACTAAACTTTAACCTCTTAGTCGAACATACCACTGAACTAAAAATTGATACTATTATACCACTAAACTTTGTTTTTTTTACTACTATTATACCACCGAACTATCATAAACTACACGAAATGCCACTCGACTGTTAAATTTTTAATAGTTCCGTTACAATTTAACGGTCAAGTGGCATTTCATGTAATTTACGATAGTTCAGTTGTATAATAGTATCGATTTTTAGTTCAATGGCATGTTCGATACAAAGGTTAAAGTTTAGTGACATTTCATGTAGTTTACCCTAAATATTATATAAAAATGTTCAGAAAAAAAGAACTTAAATAGTGAGATTCTAAACACTAACTTCATACTTAATTTAAAAAAGTACCTACATACAACAAAGTTCTAACACAACACAAAATACAAAGCTTCGTACTTAGTTTCAAGTTTCAACCGTGTTCAACGCATAGCAATACACCATCAAAGTTCGGGACATAGAAATACACCATCAAAATTCTAAAGACAAATATTTAACTAACATAAAAAACATAAGGCAAATGAAACTTCAATGAGTTATTACCACAAGCCACAAAAGTTAACTCTATGATCAAATCACTCAAGGCCTTCACCAATTTATATATGTATAAATAATTTAAAAACGGTTAACCTATAGATTAACCATTTGTCAAAATTTGTAACAGTAACCATTAACCATATTTTTAGTGATTTGGTTAACCAAAACCGTTTAACATTAACAGTTCGGTTAATTAACCTATAAAATACAACGGTTATACCGGTTAATAGTTATGTTTAATTATACACACCCTTAATAGTAGGTTGTGTTGGGGGATTGGTTTTGTGTACTCAAGAGCTGGCGTTTGTTTCTGTTACTCCCTCCGTCCCATAAAAAAATGTCTCTTATTGACTTTTTGAAAGTCAAATTTTTTAAACTTTGACTATTATTACATTGAATATTTTAAATAATTAAATTTTATAACATATATATTTGAAAACTACTCGATTAGAGGTTTTTAAAATATATTTTTTTATATTTTTATCACTTATATATTTTAAATAATTATGAGTCAAAGTTGAAAAGATTGACCCAAAAAAAGTCAATAAGGGACAAAAATTGTGGGACGGAAGGAGTATTTTATTTTGAGTTATTATGTCGTGCTCTTTTTCTCTTCTGAAGCGGAAAGTTTTTTTAATGAGACATATAATAATAATAATAATAATAATAATAATAATAATAATAATAATAATAATAATAATAAATTTGTATGCTTTTAGGCTTTTTTCGCTTTATAATAAAGTCATACATTGTTGATAAAAAATTGTAAAGAGAGGAAGTTTGGGTGCTAGAAGTGAAAGTGCAAATTAGAGTGCTAAAAGTGTAAAGACAGAAAGATAAGGGACTAGCGGTCAAATTAAACCATGAAGTGGTAGACGAAAAGAATAGAAAAGATAAAAAGGACTAATTCTTGAATTACACCATTTGGAAATTGTGATTAGTGGCATAATAGGTCTCTATTCCTCGTAAATTAGTTCTAAATAATTTGATGGAAATTATTCTATTTTCAATTTTATTTTCTTGAGTATAAGTTGATTATAAACACTGGTATATGTACAATCAAGATTGTTAGTAAAGAGGATTATTAACAGTGGCTTAAACAGCAAAAAGTAGCTATAAAAATCTGTCTTTTTTCATCGAAGTAATTGTGTCAGTAGTAGTTGGAAATTGCAGAAAATAAAATACTAGTATATGAAGGAAGAGAATAACCGAACCTAAATTAGTTAATGCTGAAGGGTTGTGTCGTCATAAAAATTAGGGTAAACTATACCAATGACCATTAAACTATAGGGTTGGTGTTGATTTGACCACTATATTTTTAATTGTGTCAAATATACCACTTAACTATTTAAATGGTTCCAATTAAACCACCCGCCGTTAAAAAAACAAAAAAATGACAGAAACTGTTAAAAAATTGGTATAATTACACATTTGGTCATCTATATTTATACAATATATCAATTTATTCCTAATTTTAATCTAATAAAATAAATTAATTATTCAATAAGATGGTGACACATGTCACCACCTTATTGGAAGGTGACACGTGTCACACCCAATTGGAGGTGGAAAAATGCTAGCATAGAGATTGCTTCTAAGAGGTATCAAACTTAAAACCTTAGAATGCAGAGGGCAAGTGCTTGCCACTAGGCCAAGCACCTTTTTGTGCTATAAGATATAATCTTTGATATATATTTAAATAGTATTAATGCCTAGAAAAATTAAAGAAGAGAAAATGATGTTGTGGGGATTCATCACAATGGTACTGATTTTTCGAGACCTTGCAATTCAAGAAACGGAAATGTTTTCCATTATAAGGAATCTTATTTATTGAACTGAATTATATTGAATAATAAACTGAAGCAAACCACTAACATCATCATCGAAAAAGTTGCATTTCGAACGGAAGTATTTTCCCATGGAAGCCTCACAGTTTATGCAATGCTGTTGAACCTAATTTAAATCAAGAAAGAACATAGCAAGTTAGTGAATTTACTGATGTTCTTGTTAGAAGTCAACCGACTTCTCTACCATGGCCTAGAAACACCTATAAAGTTCTCCTAATAATTAATTAATATATATATTATTATAATATCAGCCCACCAACATAGTGGAATCAAATCCACCGATTTCTCTATGTCTTTCTCTAAAGTTCAAGAATAGAACTAAAGTAAAATAATATAATAAAAATATCTCCATCTTAACCGACTTATCATGCCTATATATATGGGCTAAGGATTGGAGAAAGATGTGCAAGTTGAAAAAGAAAGAGAAAGGCGTGAGATTGAGTGTGGTGCAAAATTGAGAGATTGGTGAGGTGTGTGCTAGTGTAAGAGTCACGTGAGGTGTGCAAGTGAGAAAGATATTTGGGTAAGGGTCGAGAGAAATATTGTAGTGAGGTATGTTTGTAATATTTGTGGTATATTAATAAAAGTGTTATTTTTTATGTAATTAGAAGTTTTCCGGTTAAGCCTTAATTTATGTAATTCTTTTAGTGTACTTGAATTGGTTACTAATGGTCGGCTATGCCGCCTAAGTTATATGGTCGGCTCTGCCGCCTGAATAGTATATGGTCGGTTCTACCGCCTAATTGATGTATGGTCGGCACTGCCGCCTAAGTTGTGCACTAAGAAATTAAATATAGAAAGGCTAACCGACTCAGGGAGTTGGTGTAGCATTAGTGGTCAGTCTTAGGTCCTCCATAGTGGGTGTGTTGGGTCCGTCGGGTTTCCAACAATTGGTATCAGAGCGGGCGGTCCGGGACCGTTACTAGTAGAGAAAGCTTCGGTAAGCGTTGGACGCTTACATTGGTCGGTGCATCAGTTCGTTGAGGGAAGATTCTGTCGAAATACAGTCAGGGACTGTAAAGTTTCGGTAAGCGTTGGATGCTTACATTAGTCGACGTTGCATCAAGGTGCTAAGGGAAGACTCTGCCAGAATACAGTCAGGGACTGTGAAGCTATTGGTTTGGAACCAAGCTTAGTGGACGCCGGGCGTCAGTCAGCATGGCAGACTTTGGAAGCACAAGCAACGGGATTAGGAAGCTCAATAACCACAACTACGGTTATTGGGAGACATGCATAGAATCCTACCTACAAGGTCAGGACCTATGGGAAATAGTCGCAGGCACCGACACAACTCCTCCACTGAAGGAGAATGCCGAAGTCTTGAGAAAATGGAAGATCAAGGCTGGGAGAGCTTTATATATATTGAAGACCACAATCGAGGAGGACCTATTGGAGCATATTCGTGATGAGAAGACACCAAAGGCAGCCTGGGAAACTTTGGCGAAATTATTTTCAAAGAAGAATGAAGCACACCTCCAACTCTTGGAAAATGAGCTCGCGGGCATCTCACAAGGAAGCCTATCTATTGCTCAGTATTTCACCAAGGTGAAATCTATTTGTCGTGAGATATCTCAACTTGCACCAGATGAGAAGGTTAGCGAGGCAAGGATGAAAAGAATTATCATCCATGGGCTAAGACCCGAGTACAATGGGTTTATCGCCGCTGTGAGGGGATGGCCTACTCAACCATCCTTAGTGGAGCTGGAGAACCTGTTGGCTAACCAGGAGGAATTAGCCAAACAGATGAGTGGCGTAACCATAAAAGACGAAGAGGAGGCACTCTTCACGAACAAGAAGAAAGGTACGTCACGAAGACGAGGAGTGACGGAAGGAGGCAAACTCTATCCAAAAGATAGAAGTAACATTTCAGGGGGAGCTCGACGTAGAAACGAAGACTATCGCCAACAGTACGAGGAGAACGATAGAAGACAAAGTGGTGAATGCTTCAACTATGGAAGAAAGGGACACTTTGCTTGAGATTGTAGATTACCCATGAGGGAGAGTCGTGAATGCTTCAATTGTGGCAAGAAGGGCCACTTTGCCCAAGATTGCAGATTCCCCAGGAGACAAACTTTCCAAGGAAACATGGCCACCACAAAAAGGAGAAAAGAGAGGCCATGTTGGAAACTTCCATCAGCGAAGAAGAATGGGATGCAGAAGCTGGACTCTCTATTGGAGTGGAACAAGAAGAGTTCGAAGAAGACATGGAGGCACCAACTCTCATTGCAACTACAAATACAAATACAAAATACAAGGATGAAGAGTTGGAAGAAGACATGGAGAAACCATCTCTTGCAACAATCATGAAGTCAAAAATTGATTACGAGGAGGATTGGATCATCGACTATGGGTGCTCCAATGATGAGAGATGTTGGAGATGTTGTGATCCAACCAATTACGAGTGCTACACTTCAAGGAATGTGATGTTTGATGAAGCTTCTTCTTGGACGTCGCCTCAGAAGATCGAACTTCCAGAATCTCATGACTTAGAAGAGATTTCAGAAGATAATAAAGAAAGTGAAGAGCAAGCATCAGATCCAAGTGAAGAAAGAGAAAGCTCACCCTCAAAAGATAAATGTTTATGGAAGATGATTGTACATCAACCTGCATCCGAGGAGCTTCGTCCAAGCCAAATGGAAGTCGATGAGCTTCGCGAAGAAATGTCGAGAGCCCTAAGTGAGACTATTGGTAAGTGTTCGCAACGATGTGAGACATCTTCTAGTGAAATTCTTATTCTTAAAGAAGAGAACAAAGCTCTAAAGGAAGAGCTTAAGACGGTACGTGGGGAATTGAAAGATATGAAGGAAAAGATGGTGTTTCTTAAGAATGTATTAGCTCATGACGGGGCAGCTGTATCATCCGTCCCAATTCCAACTTATTCGAGAATAGAAGTTTCTAAACCCAAGTCTTATGAAGAGGATGAGAACGCGAAGGATGTAGATGACTTTCCGTGGAGCTTGAAACAATACATCCAAGCTACAAAAGTCGTAGATGGTGCTAAGAAGATCAACCATGCTAGGAAGATCGATCATGCATTACATTATTTAGAAGATTCAGCGTTGCTATGGTTGTGGCGTAAGCATGGAAAAATGAAGAAGGGAGCTCGTACCATTGCTATTATCGAACCCCACACCAAATTTAAGAAACGTGAGAGCTCCAAGCAAAAGGGGAACAAAAGCCATAACGCGGGAAGAAATAAATCACACAAAAGGCGAAGATTAAAGCTAGCATACAAGGAAGAAGCCTTCAAGGGAAAGAGAGATGCTAAAAGAGAAAGAGAGCAAATTACTCAACAACAAGGAGATGTGAGTATGCAATCTCTCCATATCCGGAATTCTATCAAAGCCAATGACGAAGTGCCTACGTTTGAAAAGAAAGGATTGTTGTTCGAGCAAGTAAAGATTGAAGGACAACCGGTACGTGTCTTAGTCAACAATGGAGCAACAAACAAGTTTATCAAGGAGATGTTTGAAAGAGAGATCAAGACGAGGTCAACAAAGACAGATGAACAAGTCGCGGACATATTCACAAAGAGTCTAAGTAAACCAAAGTTTGAGAAATTCAGAGAAGCACTTGGTATGATCTGCAAGTCATCTATAAAGAGAGAAGTCGTTGAGGGGGAGTGTTAGAAGTCAACCGACTTCTCTACCATGGCCTAGAAACACCTATAAAGTTCTCCTAATAATTAACTAATATATATATTATTATAATATCAGCCCACCAACATAGTGGAATCAAATCCACCGATTTCTCTATGTCTTTCTCTAAAGTTCAAGAATAGAACTAAAGTAAAATAATATAATAAAAATATCTCCATCTTAACCGACTTATCATGCCTATATATATGGGCTAAGGATTGGAGAAAGATGTGCAAGTTGAAAAAGAAAGAGAAAGGCGTGAGATTGAGTGTGGTGCAAAATTGAGAGATTGGTGAGGTGTGTGCTAGTGTAAGAGTCACGTGAGGTGTGCAAGTGAGAAAGATATTTGGGTAAGGGTCGAGAGAAATATTGTAGTGAGGTATGTTTGTAATATTTGTGGTATATTAATAAAAGTGTTATTTTTTATGTAATTAGAAGTTTTCCGGTTAAGCCTTAATTTATGTAATTCTTTTAGTGTACTTGAATTGGTTACTAATGATCGGCTATGTCGCCTAAGTTATATGGTCGGCTCTGCCGCCTGAATAGTATATGGTCGGTTCTACCGCCTAATTGATGTATGGTCGGCACTGCCGCCTAAGTTGTGCACTAAGAAATTAAATATAGAAAGGCTAACCGACTCAGGGAGTTGGTGTAGCATTAGTGGTCAGTCTTAGGTCCTCCATAGTGGGTGTGTTGGGTCCGTCGGGTTTCCAACAGTTCTCATTCTACTCAATCTTTATATCACCATTAAAATACTTCCTGAGACTTGCATCTTGTACTATGTCACACAAGAAACAAATAACCTGAAAAATATACTCCAAAATTACTGCAAATATCAACAAAGAATCACAGAAAAAAGAGGGGGGAGTGTCCAAAATTACTGCAAAAACATGAAGGAAAAAAAAAAGAGCACAACAAGATCTGACCCTTTTTATGTCATGGCGAGGAACCTCATGGCGATTAAAAGGGTCGACTTCCATTGAATTCTGTTGAAAGATAAACCAATTTTTTTCAGAATTAAATAGAAACTATTAAAAAGAAACACTTGAAGAGAATTGAGAAGAAAAGGAAGGACCTTGAATTCGTTATGGCAATGTCTGCAGTCGAATATCTCACCGCAACAAGGAGCCCTAATCTTGCACCTTCTTCTGTAGTGAGAACACCTTCAAAATCACAGCAACAAAATTAATCAAAAATATATAAAAATGAAGATGGTGTAAAAGTAGAAGCTTGAGAGAGAATAAAAAGTACCCAAATTCCCCATATCCCTTCTCCATTACAGATGAATTATTTGACACCTTGGGCTCAAACCCGACCTCCATTAATCCCCAAATATGCTCCCAAAAAAAAATACATGAAACAAACCCAAAGAACAGAGATGAATTCAGTTGGCTATATTGGAACCAATTAAATATTTATGTGGTATATTTAACGCAATTAAAAATATAGTGGTCAAATCGACACCAACTCCATAGTTCGGTGGTCATTAGTATAGTTTACCCTAAAAATTATGGTAAGACAATGTTTAAAATCACAACCTTTTATGGTTTTTATGATTCATAGGGATGTAAAAAGTTGACTCGACCTGAAACCTGCTCGAGTCAGAACCCGATTTGATTTGAAAATTTAATGATCCGAACCCGATCTGTAACCGACTGTTGTTGACCCGAACCTGAATTTGACCTGTTACTATAGTGACCGAACCCGACCTGCGTCTGACTGAAAACGACCTGAACCCGAATTGGACCTGCTACTGTGGACTTGAAACTCGACCTGCGCCCGACTGAAACGAACCCGAACCCGAAGCCGACCTGGCAGATAACCGATTTTACCCGACTGAATTGACTCGAGGTTCGATTTTAACCGACCTGTTTTGAACCCGACCTTTTTTGAACCCGACCTTTTTTTGAACTCGATCTGTTTTGGACCCGACTTGTTTTGGACCCGACCTTTTTAAAACCCGACATGTTTTGAACCCGACCTGTTTTAAACCCGACATGTTAAGTGACATGACCTGTTGTTGACCTGAGCTGATATTAACCCGAAATCTATGACTTGATGAATTAAAAACTTTTATAAGTTGATATACACATATGATATATATACATATACACCTACATATATTGATATACATATATGATGTATATGGGCGCGCGCGCACACACACACACATATATATATATATATTAAGTACTAAAATTGAAAAAAAAATAAGTAATTGATAATTTATCAACTACAAAAACTTAATGAAGAGTGAATACTAAAAAATAAAAATCTTGAGCCAAGTAATATAAATAATTTATAAAATTAAAAAATATTAAATTAGACATTATATTATACTTCTAATCTAATACATTAAACATGTTTTTCTCAATTATTAAAAATATTAAGTAATTGATAATTTATCAATTATTTTTAACTAATATTTACGTTACTTACCATATTCAAAAAAAAATATTTATGTTACAAAATAAATTAGAATGATTTTTTTTCTTAGTAACTTATATAAAATTTTAGATTTACAAATTATAACAAAATATATGTTAAGTTATAACAGATTCAGGATAATTATTTTCTTATTAACCAAAAACAATTTAAGAGTTATTAATTATTCTTATCTAACCTTTAGTAATTTGAACTACATAAACGAATATGTACTGTTATCAGCTTGAAACGTATTTTTCTGACTAAACAATATAAGGTCTGTTTTTTTATTAATATTTGAATACTTGATAGTTAACTTAAAAAAGGAGTTCAATACAGAATGTCAAAATAATACAAGTTAGTATTCTTTAAACTTACAATTCTACAAACTGAAACTTATAAAATACAAGAAGTTTGTTGGGTAATAATATTAGCTCTCGGATCTTATAGCAAAGTCTAAAGTTAAAAGCACTTTGCTACCAGAAATTTCTTCATTGAGCTATCAGATCTAAATGCTACCGTCAAGGTTAATTATGGGCAACTTGCATAGGTAAGAAACCAACATAATTAAAACAAGGGCAACACTTAGATAAGAGAGAAAAACAACAATGTAAACAAGCAGCCAGCTACCAGCAACCAGCAGCAACACCAAGTCATAAACAGCAGCAGCATTTAGCAAAACCAAGTTAAACAACAGCAGTAGCAACACTAAGTCATAAACAAAAGCAGCAACAATAAGTAATAAACAAAAGCAGCAGATTTAAATAATAAACAGAAGCAACAACATTAAAAAAATAGAAATACTAACAGAATAGCTGATTTTACATCAGAACTCACAACTTAGTTGACCCTTTGAGCACTAATGTGCTTTCTTGCTTGCCAAGTCATAACCAGCAACAACATTCAGCAAAACCAAGTCAAACAGCAGCAGTAACACTAAGTCATAAACAAAAACAGCAACAATAAGTAATAAACAAAAGCAGCAGATTTAAATAATAAACAGAAGCAACAACATTAAAAAATAGAAACACTAACAGAATACCTAATTTTACATCAGAATTCACAACTTAGTTGACCCCTAGAGCACTAATGTGCTTTCTTGCTTGTTGTGAAAGAACCCTACAAAAGAAAATAAAATCAGAAACCACTTTGAAAAACAAAATAAGAATTTTAAAAAAGCAGTAATAGGATATACCTTAATTAGGAAGTGGATCTTCAACAGAAACATTAGAGATTGAAGCATCTTTCACAACAGCAAGAAATTCTTCATCCCTTTCCTCAGGTTCAAAATCATACAATCAATTACGGGTTGTTACAAATATCTCAACATTTTAGGAAAAAGATTAGCCCTCAACTTGTTCAAAATCCGGCCCCCTATGCTAAATGAGGATTCAGAAGCAACTGAAGTGATTGAAATGGCTAAAACATCTCTAGCCATGAGTGAAAGTACAGGAAAAGAAACAGATTGTTATTTCCAATACTCTAAGATATCAAACTCAACATTTTCAGTGCGAAGGAGAAGGGGCAAAGAAATGTAGGAGTCAACATCGGATTTACCACTCCTAGAAGCTGCTAAATTGGCATCAAAGTTATGTCATTAAAATATATAAAAAGTTAGTAAGCTGTAATTGAAAAAAAATAATTAAATATAAAAACAGAAGCATAAATAAGCACTGACTTGAAAGAGATTTGATTTTTTCAATGTCTGAGGGCGACTAGAACTTGACTGACTTGTACTTTGAGAAGAGTTACTTTGGACAAAAGGATTAGAAGAAGAACGTGCAAATCTTGAATAATATATATACATATTAACAAACTCATTATGAACAACACTTACCCTCATTTCAACCTCATCCTTAACATAGAGGACACCATACAACTCCTTCAGAAGTTGTAACTTATACCGAGGATCAAGCAAAACAACAAAGAATAGAATCGTTGAGTGATCAGACCAGTATTTCTCATACAATTCAAGCATAGGTCCTGCCATTGTAGAAATGCCCTCACATAGATCATTGTGAGCATCACACAACAACTTCTCAATGGCAACAACATTAGCCAAGTACAAGTTAGCAGTGAGATACTTGGATCCTGAGAACAGAGTATAAATTTCAAAGAATGACTTAAGGAAATCACAAATTAATTGAGCAATTTCCCACTCATCCTCGGTGATTATATCCAAGCCATTTTCCCTATTAACAAAAAAGTTAATAGCAAGTTTAGCTTCAATTGCCCTACGAAGCATCATGTAAGTAGAGTTCCATCGAGTAGGAACATACAATACTAACTTACCAGAAAAACCAGAACCACAATCATTAACAGCAGAATCAAAGCTACAAAGTCTAGCATCAGAAGAATCAATAAACTTAACTATCTCACAAAATTTAATAACATAATAGTCGATTACCTTCAAACCCTTTTGAACTATCAAGTTCAGAATATGGGCATCACACCTTATATGAAAAAACTTACCATTGCATGACATGAGAGAAATTGCATGCAAATCATCTTTGAGTCGCTTAACCATTCTTTCATTTGCAGAAGCATTATCAAGAGTAGTGATAAAAACTTTGTAACACTCGGGTCTATGGGTCGGGTGAAAATAATATTAAAATAATGTTCGAGTTTCCCTTTTTGTTTTAAAAATTCGTTTTTATATGTTGAATCAAATCTTAAATAAAAATTAGAACCCAAAACTCCATAGATTTTGAAATTAAGGAAGATGACCATTTTTATTAATGGCAAATTGATAAATAGGTGGTTTTTCAAATAAAACCCCTTTTCATTTAAAATTTCCTTGTTATCATCTTCTTCTCTCCTCACCCTTTGTGCTTCCAACGACAAAACCCCTTCCCCTCCTTAGTTTACTATTCCATTTCATAGCTTGCTCATTCTTGAAGATTTTTCAAAGGTAAGCTCGTTTTTTTTATCTGCCCTCGTCATCCTCTTCAAGTCAATACCCTTAGTTTTCATTTTGTCCATGTTTTTGAAGTTTGAGGTTTTGGGGATTTTTGATTAAAAATGCAATCTTTATGGTCTTTAGCTAAAGATTTTGATTTGTTATTGATGTGTGAGTTGTTTACTATCCATGAGGTCCAATATATGTGATTTTTTAAAGAGTTTTATATATATTCCCGGATTTGGGTTTTGAGGGGGTTTTAGAAGGGTTTTAAGGTTGGTTTTGAGGGTGTTCTATGTTGGAAATTGAGGGCTGAAGTTAGTATGATAGTTAGGGGTTGTGTTGGAGGAATTTTAAGTGTGTAAAAGAGGTCAAAATCAAGGGTTTTGGTATGTGCAGTAGGGCTGCTCGAAAATAGAAGTTTTGTGGGTGTTCTTGGCTTGGTTTGATGCTTAATTGGTGTTATGAGTTACACCCGTTTCGAAACGGACTAAAGCGTTTTGATACGGGTCCACGTCAGACTGCAATGGCTCTTTCTACTTAAAGGGTGTTTCAAAACGGGTTCGAGCGTTTCGAAACGGAGAGCTGCAGAACTGCATTTATGGTGGGAATTAAAGTCCTCAACGGCTCTAATTCAATCCCAACGGCTAGCAACGACCATAAACTCATCAAGGAGTATAAAAGGGACCTCCAAGCATCAAGTAAAGGCTAATGATCATATTGTCAAACATCAAATGATCAAGAATTGTCTTAGAGCTTAAATTGTCATTTATTATATAGACAAACACTAATGAGCCAAAATTGTCAAATTTGCTCAAGTGTTTTAGGTTTTGGGTGAGTGCTAAATTGTGCAAACAAATACCTATTAGAGGGATTTAAGTTTGCTTATTGTTTCTCTTTGTAAGAGAAGGTTTCAATCAAGACTTTAGGTAGAAAGCTTGATTGTGTATAAGGGTTACCTCCTAAGCCTAGAAAAGGGGACGAATCAATAGTGGATTGATTGGAAATCCTTAGTGGGGAGCTAAGGTAGTGGATGTAGACCTTGGTTAGAAGGTTGAACCACTATAAATCTTTGTGTCACATTTCTTTTTAGCTTCCACAACCCTTCCACCCAAAAATCCACCTCTCCACCACTTGGTGATCCTTATCGGTTGAACGAATCGAGCTCCACACAACTCAACAATTGGTATCAGAGCTTGACTCAATCGAAGAGGATTCACATCCTATTGAGAAGATCTGGAAAGCTCGATCACTTTTTCATTAACCGGCTCAAATGACACAATCAATCGACAAACATCCTTTCTTTGACGGAACCCACTATACCCATTGGAAGACAAAGATGAAGTTCTTCATCAAATCAAGAGATTACAAGTTATGGGATATAGTTGAAGATGGTCCGTTCGTGCCTCAAAGAAGCAAAGCGGAGTGGAGTGCCGATGTTCGCAAGAAGATGGAGCTTAATTGCAAAGCCTTGCACATCTTGTTTTGTGCTTTTGGCCCAACCATCTATGAGAAGATGTCTTCTTGTGAGAGTGCCAAGGAGGTTTGTGACAAGCTTGAAGTCACATACGAGGGAACCGATGAAGTCAAGGAGACCAAGATTGGGCTCATAACCTTAGAGTATGGGAACTTCAAGATGGATCCGGAAGAGATCATCGAGAAGATGTTTGATAGGTTCTCCACAATCACCAATGGTCTCAAGGGCTATGGAGAAGCCATTCCGGAGGAAAAACTTGTCCGAAAGCTCATCTACTCACTTTCCGAGTCATGGGACTCAAAGAGGACCGCCATCATCGAAGCCAAGAATTTGAAGACCTTGAAGCTTGGTGAACTCATGGGGTCACTCCTTACTCATCAAATCATGAAGAAGAATAAAGAAGATGAGAAGAACACGGAAGAAATTAGAGCTATGGGAGAGAAGAAAATCAAAGGGCTTGACATCAATGCAAGTGCCATGGCTCTCAAATCTTCCACTTGTCATCATGTCTACTCAAGTGAAGAGGAGAATGAAGATGAAGAGATAGTTCATCTCTTCAAGAAGTGTGCCCCGTTCATGAAGAAAGCCTTGAGAGAGCTTGAACGAGATTCCAAGAAAAAGGAGAGGGCAAACACTTCAAGCCATAAGAAGAAGGCACATGTGGCTACTTGGAGTGATGAGGACTCGACCGACGATGAACAAGCCAACCATTACCTTATGGGCATCGAAGAAGATTCAAGGGTAACTTCTAATTCATTTACTTCATGTTCTTACTCTTTTGATGAATTACAAGATGTCTATGATGATTTGGTTTTAGAGTTTAAAAATCACATTTTGAAAAACAATAAATTGATTTCAAAGTTAAAAATTCAAAATGATTTGATTTCTAAAACCAAACTTGAACTTGAAGCAAAACTCGAAAAGTTTGAATTAAAATGTTTTGATTTACAAAATTTGCTTCAAAAAGTTCAAGAAGAAAAGGATTTGATTTCCAAAGAGCTTGAAAAGAAAAACAAATTTGGAAAATCAAATTTTTATGTAAGACAATCTAGTGCCCCTAGATTCAAAAATGGTAAATGTTTTAGAAGTGTTTGGGTCCCAAAAGGACTAACCACTTCAATTAAAAAGGATGACATTGAAAATGGATTCCTAAGGGGACTAAAATTTGTGCTACTAATGTTCATGGATCCAAAGCAATTTGGATACCAAAAATTACTTGATTGTCTTTTGCTAGGTGTGATGGAGATGTTCAACAAGTCAAACATTGAAGGGGAGCTCTATGCACACAAGGAAGAACACTTGAAGAAGAAAGACTTCACATCCTCCCTTGGGTTCAAGTGTTGGTAAAAATCTAGTTGTTTTTGCACTTATTTGTTTTAATTTTTTATTTAATTCAACTAGATGATCATATATGTTGGACTAACATTTTTAATGATGCTTTGAGTAAGGGGGCATTTTAAAACCAAAATTCTTAATTTTGTCAATTTTTTACCTCTATTGTTATTTTGAACTTAATATTTTAAATTCTTTTTGATATAACAAAAAGGGGGAGAAATGGTTTGAAAAATTGAATTTTCAAATAAATAAGGGGGAGCTTTATTTGATTTCATATCTTCAATATCTTATTCCAATTTTTAAAGTTAAAGGGGGAGAATCCCAAACAATTTTTCAAGTGAGTTTTATTATATCAAAAAGGGGGAGATTGTAGAACTAATGTTTTGATATAATAATTGAAAAATGTTTTGGACTGATTTAAAAAGTATTTAAAACATTTCCAAAGTCCAAACAACTTGAAATTATGTTTAGGGAAGTTTTTAAAAGGGTTTTACATGTTTTTCAATGCCAAACTTCACAAAACTGTCCAGGCGTTTCGAAACACCTTAGGGTGTTTCGATACGGGAATTCCAGTAGCAAAAACGTTTCGATACTCGTATCGAAACATGCATTCCCTGGATGAGATTTTTGCCCAGCGTTTCGAAACGGGCTATGCCGTTTCGATACGCCTAAGAGGCATTGACCACAACGGTCATAAACCCCAACGGCTATTTCCCAACTAACTTTTAAATGCAGGTCGTTTCGATACGGGGACAGGCATTTCGAAACGGGTGTTTCGAAACGGACTAAAGCGTTTTGATACGGGTCCACGTCAGACTGCAACGGCTCTTTCTACTTAAAGGGTGTTTCGAAACAGGTTCTAGCGTTTCGAAACGGAGAGCTGCAGAACTGCATTTATGGTGGGAATTAAAGTCCTCAACGGCTCCAATTCAATCCCAACGGCTAGCAACGACCATAAACTCATCAAGGAGTATAAAAGGGACCTCCAAGCATCAAGTAAAGGCTAATGCTCATATTGTCAAACATCAAATGATCAAGAATTGTCTTAGAGCTTAAATTGTCATTTATTGTATAGACAAACACTAGTGAGCCAAAATTGTCAAATTTGCTCAAGTGTTTTAGGTTTTGGGCGAGTGCTAAATTGTGCAAACAAATACCTATTAGAGGGATTTAAGTTTGCTTATTGTTTCTCTTTGTAAGAGAGGGTTTCAATCAAGGCTTTAGGTAGAAAGCTTGATTTTGTATAAGGGTTACCTCCTAAGCCTAGAAAAGGGGACGAATCAATAGTGGATTGATTGGAAATCCTTAGTGGGGAGCTAAGGTAGTGGATGTAGACCTTGGTTAGAAGGTTGAACCACTATAAATCTTTGTGTCACATTTCTTTTTAGCTTCCACAACCTTTCCACCGAAAAATCCATCTCTCCACCACTTGGTGAGCCTTATCGGTTGAACGACTCGAGCTCCACACAACTCAACAAAACCTTTGGGGTTTGGGTGGAACCTTGAGGGTTCACCTAAACCCGAGTGTAAGTTTCTACTCCTATGCTTTGTTATGAGTGGATGAATGACTATGTGTTGTGATTTTCATGTGCATCTTGAGTTGTCTTATACAGTTGATATTGTGTAGTCGTGTTGAAGTCGAGCCTCACGTGATGGTTGTATTAACTACGGTGATGTGTAGTCCCACCGGTAGTGACTAGTAGGAAAGTACTTTGATGTGTAGTCCCATTGGAAAACTACTAGTCGAAACGGTGATGTGTAGTCCCACCGTGTGTGTATGTTGGTTGTGCTTGTGCAAACCGTGTGTAGTTTGATCAGAAAGTCATTCTTGCATCCATTGTTTTATTTCCATTTATGAAAAGTGTTTTGAAAACTGCATGTTTGTTGAATTGTAGAGCTTCTCTCACTAAGCTAGTTAGCTTACGCTCTCTTTGTTTCCAGCATGCAGATCGTTAGAGTTCGGGAGGCAAGTGGGCAAGGGAGGAGCTTTTGGAGTTCTCAAGCTAGCAGAAGTATAATTTACGTTTTGTAATAATGCCTAAACGATGGGGTATAGACTTGTAGGAGTTGGTGTCAAACTCCCTAGGTGATTTGTGTTAGTTGAGCATGTTAAATTACGGATGTGTTATGTTTCGCCTCGTGGATTGTGGACCATGCCTATTTTGCTTCTTAATTGTATGTGCCATTTGGCTTTTTGAGCTTTCAAGCATGTCTATTTATGCAATATCTATCCTCTATGTGATTGCCATGTGTAAGTGCATTATTGTTCATCTAGATTGCTCTATATGTTTGCTCTTGGCCATGAAATGTTGTATGAATGCTTGAGTGTGGATAGGGGAGTCTTAAAATGCTTTTAGAGTTGTGTTTGAGGGTCCTTTGCTGAAATTTGGAGACTTGCAGTGCAGGGCGTATCGATACGCTTAAGGGCCGTATTGATATGGATTGCCCTCCAGGACTCAGTTTTGGCTTGATGCATCGATACACGGGAGTGTATCGATATGCTCAAAGCTCACTGGAAATCTGATATTTTGGTGAGACTTTGGCGTATCGATACGGGCTCTATGCGTATCGGTACGGGTTTGTCTCGTTGACCACGAGATGTTGACCGAGAAGGGTGTATCGATACGTTCAAGGGCTGTATCAATACGGTCTTTCTGTGTTGACTGAAGGGTGTTGACTTGGTCAAGGCGTATCGATAACCTTGATTGGTGTATCGATACGGCCCGCTCTGTAAGTGTAAAATGGACTGTTAACCTATTATTTTGGGTTCGAATGTGTTTCTTTCTTGAAGTTTTCCGCTGTCGTGATCACTTAGGAAATAATATGCCTTTAGACAAGATTTACTTAAAAGAAATTTTATAGGGTTGCTAACTGAAGTGGGACTTTAACGGGTTTCACTTCGATTTTCCCCGTGTAGCCTACTCAGACCGGTCAGCCATCCAGACCGGGACGAGGGGGGTTACATTT
This sequence comes from Hibiscus trionum, assembly GCA_030270665.1. Classification (NCBI taxonomy): domain Eukaryota; kingdom Viridiplantae; phylum Streptophyta; class Magnoliopsida; order Malvales; family Malvaceae; genus Hibiscus; species Hibiscus trionum. Next base: position 3,665,944 of record BSYR01000025.1, on the reverse strand, counting down.
AGTGGTATCAGAGCCTGAGGTTTCCGAGACCTCGAGCAGATAAGTGAGGTGAGTTAATGTGTTATGGGTGTTTTGCCATGTATGCCTAAATTCTGTTGCTAGCACGGTGTATGATTACATTATGTGATGACTCTGTTGTTGCTTGAGAGTAGGTCCCAAGTCCCCATTGTTAGGCGTTGTTGAAAAAATAAAAAGGAAAATTGTTTTGGTTTAACGAGCTTGAGAACCGGAGTCCTTGCCTTTTTGCTAACCTAACGTTTCCTTTGTTGTTGTGTGTTTGCTGTTTTAGATTATTATTTTTGCTATGGTGAGACCGAGGGGACGGCCTAGAGCGGGTGACCAGGCACCCGAGGATGTGCCTCCTGCTCCTCATGCTCCCGCTGGTAATGGAGAAAACGCTGGAGGCGATGGTAATGGGCCTCAGGTTGAGGCTAATGTGGGAGGTAACGGGGCTCAAGCGGGCTAAGGTCAGGCAGGTCCAGATGTGTCCCATTTGATTCAGACCATAGCCGGAGCCTTCCAGGCAGCTTTGGCCTGTATGCAGGCTGTAGCACCGCCTCAGGGTGCGGGGAAAGGATTACCCCTAGAGAGGCTTCGTAACTTGGGGGCAGTGGAGTTTCGTGGGTTGTCTCCGGAGGGGTCAGAGGGGTGGCTTGAGAGCACTACTCGCATCTTGGGACAGATGGAGTGTTCGGATGCCCGTAAGTTGGGATGCATCGTCTCTTTGCTTCAGAGAGACACTTATACTTGGTGGACCACTGTTACTTCCGGTATGGCCGAGGTAAATATCACATGGGAGTTCTTCAGAAATGCCTTCATGATGAAGTACCTTGGAGTTCGGTACTTGGACGAAAAGAAAAAAAAGTTTATGGCTTTGGTTCAAGGTAATAGGACCATGTCGGAATAAGAGGTTCAGTTTGTGAGGTTGAGCCAGTACGCACTAGAGTTGGTCCCGGATGAGAGGGAGCGATGTGAGCGTTTCATATATGGGTTGACTACAGATGTGAAGACCTACATGCTAGCCTCCGACTACACTGAGTTAGATGTCTTAGTCTCTAGGGCCAAGGATATAGAGCATAACCTAAGCTCTAGAGCACGTGCTAGTGGGCCTGACTCCGGAAAGAGACATGCGAACTGGGATATAGATCATGCCAAGAGGCATAGGGATAGGAGGTACCAGCCGGATACGAGACATAGAGGTGGTAACTATGGTCAGGGCCGTCAGGGCCAAGGAGCTGTTGGGCACATTCCGGAGTGCACTAGGTGCGGGAGACGCCACCCGGGCGAGTGTATGGGTATTTATGGAGCGTGTTGGAACTGTAGCTCCCGAGACCATTTGAGGCGTGACTGTCCACACCTGGTTAGGGGTGAACCGGCTCCAGCTAGGGGCTTTGAGCATCAGAGAGGCCGTGGGCGCGGTCGTGGAAACTTTCAGCCAAGGAATGAGGGTCAGAGGAACTTGGCTCATGTTGTAGCAGTCCAGCCCGAGGGAGGAGGGCTGGCTAAGGTGTACGCTCAGAGAGAGGCTGGGAATGACACTGATGTCATAGCAGGTAACTTCTCATTACAGTCTTTGAGTTTGCTTTCTTTGATAGATTCAGGGTCGACATATTCGTATATATTGGGTGAGCACGCAAAGTCATTAGGATTACCATGTGATTGGTTAGAGGTAGGTGTAAATGTCACTAGCTCTTTTGGTGATACAGTGGTAGTTAGGAAAGTGTATAGGAGGTGTCCTTTGATGGTTCAGGGCCACATATTTCCAGTCGATATGATGCAGCTACCCTTCTATGATTTTGATGTGATTTTGGGCATGGATTGGCTTGTAGAGCATAGAGCTAGGGTTGACTTCGAGACCAAGAGAGTCTTCTTGAGGCTTACCAATGATTTTGAGGTTGTGGTAGTTAGGGAGAATGTCAAGTTTTTGTCTAATGTGGTTTCGGCTTTGGAAGCTCAAAGGTTGTTGAGTTCAGGGTGTCAGGCTTACTTGGCTTATATAATGAATTCGGATGTGAGTGAGGTGAGACCTCAGGACATCAGAATAGTATGTGATTTTCCGAGTGTTTTTCTGGAAGAGCTACCAGGCTTACCTCCAGACAGAGCAGTTGAGTTTGCTATTGAGACGTATTCCGATTCTGAACCAGTGTCGATTGCTCCGTATAGAATGGTACCGAAAGAGTTGATAGAGTTGAAGACACAGCTACAGGAGTTGACTGATAGAGGCTTCATTAGGCCTAGTGTATCCCCGTGGGGTGCTCCGGTCTTGTTTGTGAAAAAGAAGGATGGTAGCACGAGGATGTGTATAGATTATAGGCAATTGAAGAAGGTAACAGTGAAAAACAAATATTCTTTGCCTAGGATAGATGACTTGCTAGACCAGTTGAGAGGTGCTTCCGTGTTTTCGAAGATTGACTTGAGGTCTGGATACTATCAGTTGAAGGTAAAGGATGTGGACATACCGAAGACAACCTTTTGTACACGTTATGGACATTATGAGTTTTTGGTGATGCCTTTTGGGTTGACTAACGCTCCAGCAGCCTTCATGGATATGATGAACCGAGTGTTTCATGAGTTCTTGGACAGGTTTGTGGTAGTGTTTATAGATGACATCCTAGTATACTCTAGGACCGAAGAGGAACACGAGTAGCACTTGTGGTTAGTACTTCAGACCCTACTTGAGAATCAGTTGTATGCCAAGCTAAGAAAATGTGAGTTTTGGATTAGGGAGGTAGTCTTCCTAGGTCGCGTGATCTCAGCTAGTGGGATTAGTGTGGATCCCAAGAAGATATAAGCTATAGTAAATTGGAAACAACCGAAGTCAGTGACAAAAATCTGCAGTTTCCTAGGTTTGGCGGGATACTATAGAAGGTTTGTTGAGGGGTTCTCGAGAATAGCAGCTCCGTTGACTAAGTTTTTACAGAAGAATGTTCTGTATGAGTGGTCAGATGCAAGACAAGCAGCGTTTGAGAAATTGAAGAAAGCTTTGACCGAAGCTCCTATCTTGATTCAGCCGGAACCGGGGAGAGAGTTTGTGATTTACAATGATGCGTCCTACGTAGGGCTAGGTTGTGTGCTTATGCAAGAAGGTAAGGTGGTAGCGTATGCTTCGCGACAGTTGAAAGTCCATGAGAAGAATTATCCCACACATGACATAGAGTTGGCCGCAGTGGTGTTCGCGTTGAAGATTTGGAGACACCATCTTTATGGTGAGAAGTGCACCGTGTAAACTGACCACAAGAGTTTGAAATATTTGATGTCTCAGAGGGAGTTGAACCTCAGACAACGTAGGTGGTTAGAGATCCTTAAGGATTATGACCTCACCATAGAGTACCATCCGGGTAAGGCAAACGTAGTGGTCGATGCCTTGAGTAGAAAAGTGGTCGTTGAGTTATGAGCAATGTTTGCAAGGTTGAGCGTGTCTACGGATGGTGGGTTGATAGCCGAGCTTCAGGTTAAGCCTTCATTAGTTCAGTTAATTCGTGAGAAGCAGTTGCAAGATGAGTCCTTGGCACCTCACGTGTAAGACATAGCCGAAGATAGGCCTACCGAGTATTGTTTTGGAGAGAATGGGATCCTATGTTTCAAGGATAGGATAGTGGTTCCGGAGGATGCCGAGTTGAGGCTCATAATAGTCCTTTTGCTATGCATCCGGGTAGCACGAAGATGTATCGAGGGTTAAAAGATGAGTACTATTGGGTTGGTTTGAAAAGGGACGTGGCAAAGTTTGTGAGTAGGTGTATGGTTTGTCAGAGGGTTAAGGCCGAGCACCAGTTTCCCTCAGGATTATTACAGCCGTTGAAAATTTCAGAATGGAAGTGGGAGCGTATTACCATGGACTTTGTGTCAGGACTACCGTTGACTCATTCGAAGAAGAATTCAGTGTGGGCGATTGTGGATAGATTTACTAAGTGTGCCCACTTCATACCAGTTCATACTACCTATACTTTAGACAAGTTGGCCGATCTGTATATCTGTGAGATAGTGAGACTACATGAGGTACCGAAGTCTATTGTGTCAGACCGAGATCCGAGATTTACCGCTAGATTTTGGGAGTGTTTGCATCGAGCCTTGGGTACTTGGTTGAACTTCAGCACTTCGCATTATCCGCAGTCAGATGGTCAGTCCGAGAGAATGATTCAGGTATTGAAAGATATGTTGAGGTGTTGTATCATTGATTTTCAGGGGTCATGGGAGAAACTTCTACCGTTAGTGTAGTTTGCGTACAACAACAACTTTCAGTCAAGTATTAAGATGGCTCCTTATGAGGCCTTGTATGGTAGGAAGTGTAGAACCCCGATTTGTTGGGCCGAAGCCGGACAGAAACTTGTGCCGATGCCCGAATTGCTTAAGGGCAACACCGAGAAGGTAAAGTTAATATGTGATCGCTTGAAAGCAGCTTCAGATCGACAGAAGTCCTGTCGACTTAAAGAGGAAAGAGGTAGAGTATTTCGTGTGGGATAAAGTGTTTTTGAAAGTCTCACCTTGGAAAAAGGTGATGAGGTTTGGAAGGAAGGGCAAGTTAAGCCCAAGGTTCATAGGTTCTTATGAGATAGTTGAGAGAGTTGGCCCCGTTAAGTATAGATTGAGGATCCCGACTGAACTAGAGAAGATTCATGATGTCTTTCATGTGTCGATGCTTAGGAGGTATAGATCGGATCCGTCCCATATTATACAAGTTGAGGAAATAGAGTTGAATCCGGACTTGTCTTACAATGACGAACCAGTTGAGATACTTGCTCCTGGTAGCAAGGTGTTGCGTGGCAAGACCATAGAGTTGGTCAAGGTGTTATGGAGACATAGAGGTGTGAAAGAGGTCACGTGGGAAAAGAAAGCGGATATGCTTGAGCAGTTTCCATACTTGTTTTCATCAGGTAATTTCGGGGACGAAATTCCTTAAGTGGGGGAGAGTTGTAACACCCGGGTCAAGGGGTCGGGTGAAAATAATATTAAAATAATGTTCGGGTTTCCCTTTTCGTTTTAAAAATTCGTTTTTATATGTTGGATCAAATCTTAAATAAAAACTAGAACCCAAAACTCCATGGATTTTGAAATTAAGGAAGATGACCATTTTCATTAATGGCAAATTGGTAAATAGGTGGTTTTTTCAAATAAAACCCCTTTTCATTTAAAATTTCCTTTTTATCATCTTCTTCTCTCCTCACCCTTTGTGCTTCCAATGGCAAAACCCCTTCCCCTCCTTAGTTTACTATTCCATTTCATAGCTTGCTCATTCTTGAAGATTTTTCAAAGGTAAGCTCATTTTTGACCTGCCCTCGTCATCCTCTTCAAGTCAATACCCTTAGTTTTCATTTTGTCCATGTTTTTGAAGTTTGAGGTTTTGGGGATTTTTGATTAAAATTGCAATCTTTATGGTCTTTAGCTAAAGATTTTGATTTGTTATTGATGTGTGAGTTGTTTACTATCCATGAGGTCCAATATATGTGATTTTTTAAAGAGTTTTATATATATTCCCGGATTTGGGTTTTGAGGGGGTTTTAGAAGGGTTTTAAGGTTGGTTTTGAGGGTGTTCTATGTTGGAAATTGAGGGCTGAAGTTAGTATGATAGTTAGGGGTTGTGTTGGAGGAATTTTAAGTGTGTAAAAGAGGTCAAAATCAAGGGTTTTGGTATGTGCAGTAGGGCTGCTCGAAAATAGAAGTTTTGTGGGTGTTCTTGGCTTGGTTTGATGCTTAATTGGTGTTATGAGTTACACCCGTTTCGAAACGGACTAAAGCGTTTTGATACGGGTCCACGTCAGACTGCAATGGCTCTTTCTACTTAAAGGGTGTTTCAAAACGGGTTCGAGCGTTTCGAAACGGAGAGCTGCAGAACTGCATTTATGGTGGGAATTAAAGTCCTCAACGGCTCTAATTCAATCCCAACGGCTAGCAACGACCATAAACTCATCAAGGAGTATAAAAGGGACCTCCAAGCATCAAGTAAAGGCTAATGATCATATTGTCAAACATCAAATGATCAAGAATTGTCTTAGAGCTTAAATTGTCATTTATTATATAGACAAACACTAATGAGCCAAAATTGTCAAATTTGCTCAAGTGTTTTAGGTTTTGGGTGAGTGCTAAATTGTGCAAACAAATACCTATTAGAGGGATTTAAGTTTGCTTATTGTTTCTCTTTGTAAGAGAAGGTTTCAATCAAGACTTTAGGTAGAAAGCTTGATTGTGTATAAGGGTTACCTCCTAAGCCTAGAAAAGGGGACGAATCAATAGTGGATTGATTGGAAATCCTTAGTGGGGAGCTAAGGTAGTGGATGTAGACCTTGGTTAGAAGGTTGAACCACTATAAATCTTTGTGTCACATTTCTTTTTAGCTTCCACAACCCTTCCACCCAAAAATCCACCTCTCCACCACTTGGTGATCCTTATCGGTTGAACGAATCGAGCTCCACACAACTCAACAATTGGTATCAGAGCTTGACTCAATCGAAGAGGATTCACATCCTATTGAGAAGATCTGGAAAGCTCGATCACTTTTTCATTAACCGGCTCAAATGACACAATCAATCGACAAACAGCCTTTCTTTGACGGAACCCACTATACCCATTGGAAGACAAAGATGAAGTTCTTCATCAAATCAAGAGATTACAAGTTATGGGATATAGTTGAAGATGGTCCGTTCGTGCCTCAAAGAAGCAAAGCGGAGTGGAGTGCCGATGTTCGCAAGAAGATGGAGCTTAATTGCAAAGCCTTGCACATCTTGTTTTGTGCTTTTGGCCCAACCATCTATGAGAAGATGTCTTCTTGTGAGAGTGCCAAGGAGGTTTGTGACAAGCTTGAAGTCACATACGAGGGAACCGATGAAGTCAAGGAGACCAAGATTGGGCTCATAACCTTAGAGTATGGGAACTTCAAGATGGATCCGGAAGAGATCATCGAGAAGATGTTTGATAGGTTCTCCACAATCACCAATGGTCTCAAGGGCTATGGAGAAGCCATTCCGGAGGAAAAACTTGTCCGAAAGCTCATCTACTCACTTTCCGAGTCATGGGACTCAAAGAGGACCGCCATCATCGAAGCCAAGAATTTGAAGACCTTGAAGCTTGGTGAACTCATGGGGTCACTCCTTACTCATCAAATCATGAAGAAGAATAAAGAAGATGAGAAGAACACGGAAGAAATTAGAGCTATGGGAGAGAAGAAAATCAAAGGGCTTGACATCAATGCAAGTGCCATGGCTCTCAAATCTTCCACTTGTCATCATGTCTACTCAAGTGAAGAGGAGAATGAAGATGAAGAGATAGTTCATCTCTTCAAGAAGTGTGCCCCGTTCATGAAGAAAGCCTTGAGAGAGCTTGAACGAGATTCCAAGAAAAAGGAGAGGGCAAACACTTCAAGCCATAAGAAGAAGGCACATGTGGCTACTTGGAGTGATGAGGACTCGACCGACGATGAACAAGCCAACCATTACCTTATGGGCATCGAAGAAGATTCAAGGGTAACTTCTAATTCATTTACTTCATGTTCTTACTCTTTTGATGAATTACAAGATGTCTATGATGATTTGGTTTTAGAGTTTAAAAATCACATTTTGAAAAACAATAAATTGATTTCAAAGTTAAAAATTCAAAATGATTTGATTTCTAAAACCAAACTTGAACTTGAAGCAAAACTCGAAAAGTTTGAATTAAAATGTTTTGATTTACAAAATTTGCTTCAAAAAGTTCAAGAAGAAAAGGATTTGATTTCCAAAGAGCTTGAAAAGAAAAACAAATTTGGAAAATCAAATTTTTATGTAAGACAATCTAGTGCCCCTAGATTCAAAAATGGTAAATGTTTTAGAAGTGTTTGGGTCCCAAAAGGACTAACCACTTCAATTAAAAAGGATGACATTGAAAATGGATTCCTAAGGGGACTAAAATTTGTGCTACTAATGTTCATGGATCCAAAGCAATTTGGATACCAAAAATTACTTGATTGTCTTTTGCTAGGTGTGATGGAGATGTTCAACAAGTCAAACATTGAAGGGGAGCTCTATGCACACAAGGAAGAACACTTGAAGAAGAAAGACTTCACATCCTCCCTTGGGTTCAAGTGTTGGTAAAAATCTAGTTGTTTTTGCACTTATTTGTTTTAATTTTTTATTTAATTCAACTAGATGATCATATATGTTGGACTAACATTTTTAATGATGCTTTGAGTAAGGGGGCATTTTAAAACCAAAATTCTTAATTTTGTCAATTTTTTACCTCTATTGTTATTTTGAACTTAATATTTTAAATTCTTTTTGATATAACAAAAAGGGGGAGAAATGGTTTGAAAAATTGAATTTTCAAATAAATAAGGGGGAGCTTTATTTGATTTCATATCTTCAATATCTTATTCCAATTTTTAAAGTTAAAGGGGGAGAATCCCAAACAATTTTTCAAGTGAGTTTTATTATATCAAAAAGGGGGAGATTGTAGAACTAATGTTTTGATATAATAATTGAAAAATGTTTTGGACTGATTTAAAAAGTATTTAAAACATTTCCAAAGTCCAAACAACTTGAAATTATGTTTAGGGAAGTTTTTAAAAGGGTTTTACATGTTTTTCAATGCCAAACTTCACAAAACTGTCCAGGCGTTTCGAAACACCTTAGGGTGTTTCGATACGGGAATTCCAGTAGCAAAAACGTTTCGATACTCGTATCGAAACATGCATTCCCTGGATGAGATTTTTGCCCAGCGTTTCGAAACGGGCTATGCCGTTTCGATACGCCTAAGAGGCATTGACCACAACGGTCATAAACCCCAACGGCTATTTCCCAACTAACTTTTAAATGCAGGTCGTTTCGATACGGGGACAGGCATTTCGAAACGGGTGTTTCGAAACGGACTAAAGCGTTTTGATACGGGTCCACGTCAGACTGCAACGGCTCTTTCTACTTAAAGGGTGTTTCGAAACAGGTTCTAGCGTTTCGAAACGGAGAGCTGCAGAACTGCATTTATGGTGGGAATTAAAGTCCTCAACGGCTCCAATTCAATCCCAACGGCTAGCAACGACCATAAACTCATCAAGGAGTATAAAAGGGACCTCCAAGCATCAAGTAAAGGCTAATGCTCATATTGTCAAACATCAAATGATCAAGAATTGTCTTAGAGCTTAAATTGTCATTTATTGTATAGACAAACACTAGTGAGCCAAAATTGTCAAATTTGCTCAAGTGTTTTAGGTTTTGGGCGAGTGCTAAATTGTGCAAACAAATACCTATTAGAGGGATTTAAGTTTGCTTATTGTTTCTCTTTGTAAGAGAGGGTTTCAATCAAGGCTTTAGGTAGAAAGCTTGATTTTGTATAAGGGTTACCTCCTAAGCCTAGAAAAGGGGACGAATCAATAGTGGATTGATTGGAAATCCTTAGTGGGGAGCTAAGGTAGTGGATGTAGACCTTGGTTAGAAGGTTGAACCACTATAAATCTTTGTGTCACATTTCTTTTTAGCTTCCACAACCTTTCCACCGAAAAATCCATCTCTCCACCACTTGGTGAGCCTTATCGGTTGAACGACTCGAGCTCCACACAACTCAACAAAACCTTTGGGGTTTGGGTGGAACCTTGAGGGTTCACCTAAACCCGAGTGTAAGTTTCTACTCCTATGCTTTGTTATGAGTGGATGAATGACTATGTGTTGTGATTTTCATGTGCATCTTGAGTTGTCTTATACAGTTGATATTGTGTAGTCGTGTTGAAGTCGAGCCTCACGTGATGGTTGTATTAACTACGGTGATGTGTAGTCCCACCGGTAGTGACTAGTAGGAAAGTACTTTGATGTGTAGTCCCATTGGAAAACTACTAGTCGAAACGGTGATGTGTAGTCCCACCGTGTGTGTATGTTGGTTGTGCTTGTGCAAACCGTGTGTAGTTTGATCAGAAAGTCATTCTTGCATCCATTGTTTTATTTCCATTTATGAAAAGTGTTTTGAAAACTGCATGTTTGTTGAATTGTAGAGCTTCTCTCACTAAGCTAGTTAGCTTACGCTCTCTTTGTTTCCAGCATGCAGATCGTTAGAGTTCGGGAGGCAAGTGGGCAAGGGAGGAGCTTTTGGAGTTCTCAAGCTAGCAGAAGTATAATTTACGTTTTGTAATAATGCCTAAACGATGGGGTATAGACTTGTAGGAGTTGGTGTCAAACTCCCTAGGTGATTTGTGTTAGTTGAGCATGTTAAATTACGGATGTGTTATGTTTCGCCTCGTGGATTGTGGACCATGCCTATTTTGCTTCTTAATTGTATGTGCCATTTGGCTTTTTGAGCTTTCAAGCATGTCTATTTATGCAATATCTATCCTCTATGTGATTGCCATGTGTAAGTGCATTATTGTTCATCTAGATTGCTCTATATGTTTGCTCTTGGCCATGAAATGTTGTATGAATGCTTGAGTGTGGATAGGGGAGTCTTAAAATGCTTTTAGAGTTGTGTTTGAGGGTCCTTTGCTGAAATTTGGAGACTTGCAGTGCAGGGCGTATCGATACGCTTAAGGGCCGTATTGATATGGATTGCCCTCCAGGACTCAGTTTTGGCTTGATGCATCGATACACGGGAGTGTATCGATACGCTCAAAGCTCACTGGAAATCTGATATTTTGGTGAGACTTTGGCGTATCGATACGGGCTCTATGCGTATCGGTACGGGTTTGTCTCGTTGACCACGAGATGTTGACCGAGAAGGGTGTATCGATACGTTCAAGGGCTGTATCAATACGGTCTTTCTGTGTTGACTGAAGGGTGTTGACTTGGTCAAGGCGTATCGATAACCTTGATTGGTGTATCGATACGGCCCGCTCTGTAAGTGTAAAATGGACTGTTAACCTATTATTTTGGGTTCGAATGTGTTTCTTTCTTGAAGTTTTCCGCTGTCGTGATCACTTAGGAAATAATATGCCTTTAGACAAGATTTACTTAAAAGAAATTTTATAGGGTTGCTAACTGAAGTGGGACTTTAACGGGTTTCACTTCGATTTTCCCCGTGTAGCCTACTCAGACCGGTCAGCCATCCAGACCGGGACGAGGGGGGTTACATTTAGTGGTATCAGAGCCTGAGGTTTCCGAGACCTCGAGCAGGTAAGTGAGGTGAGTTAATGTGTTATGGGTGTTTTGCCATGTATGCCTAAATTCTGTTGCTAGCACGGTGTATGATTACATTATGTGATGACTCTGTTGTTGCTTGAGAGTAGGTCCCAAGTCCCCATTGTTAGGCGTTGTTGAAAAAATAAAAAGGAAAATTGTTTTGGTTTAACGAGCTTGAGAACCGGAGTCCTTGCCTTTTTGCTAACCTAACGTTTCCTTTGTTGTTGTGTGTTTGCTGTTTTAGATTATTATTTTTGCTATGGTGAGACCGAGGGGACGGCCTAGAGCGGGTGACCAGGCACCCGAGGATGTGCCTCCTGCTCCTCATGCTCCCGCTGGTAATGGAGAAAACGCTGGAGGCGATGGTAATGGGCCTCAGGTTGAGGCTAATGTGGGAGGTAACGGGGCTCAAGCGGGCTAAGGTCAGGCAGGACCAGATGTGTCCCATTTGATTCAGACCATAGCCGGAGCCTTCCAGGCAGCTTTGGCCTGTATGCAGGCTGTAGCACCGCCTCAGGGTGCGGGGAAAGGATTACCCCTAGAGAGGCTTCGTAACTTGGGGGCAGTGGAGTTTCGTGGGTTGTCTCCGGAGGGGTCAGAGGGGTGGCTTGAGAGCACTACTCGCATCTTGGGACAGATGGAGTGTTCGGATGCCCGTAAGTTGGGATGCATCGTCTCTTTGCTTCAGAGAGACACTTATACTTGGTGGACCACTGTTACTTCCGGTATGGCCGAGGTAAATATCACATGGGAGTTCTTCAGAAATGCCTTCATGATGAAGTACCTTGGAGTTCGGTACTTGGACGAAAAGAAAAAAAAGTTTATGGCTTTGGTTCAAGGTAATAGGACCATGTCGGAATAAGAGGTTCAGTTTGTGAGGTTGAGCCAGTACGCACTAGAGTTGGTCCCGGATGAGAGGGAGCGATGTGAGCGTTTCATATATGGGTTGACTACAGATGTGAAGACCTACATGCTAGCCTCCGACTACACTGAGTTAGATGTCTTAGTCTCTAGGGCCAAGGATATAGAGCATAACCTAAGCTCTAGAGCACGTGCTAGTGGGCCTGACTCCGGAAAGAGACATGCGAACTGGGATATAGATCATGCCAAGAGGCATAGGGATAGGAGGTACCAGCCGGATACGAGACATAGAGGTGGTAACTATGGTCAGGGCCGTCAGGGCCAAGGAGCTGTTGGGCACATTCCGGAGTGCACTAGGTGCGGGAGACGCCACTCGGGCGAGTGTATGGGTATTTATGGAGCGTGTTGGAACTGTAGCTCCCGAGACCATTTGAGGCGTGACTGTCCACACCTGGTTAGGGGTGAACCGGCTCCAGCTAGGGGCTTTGAGCATCAGAGAGGCCGTGGGCGCGGTCGTGGAAACTTTCAGCCAAGGAATGAGGGTCAGAGGAACTTGGCTCATGTTGTAGCAGTCCAGCCCGAGGGAGGAGGGCTGGCTAAGGTGTACGCTCAGAGAGAGGCTGGGAATGACACTGATGTCATAGCAGGTAACTTCTCATTACAGTCTTTGAGTTTGCTTTCTTTGATAGATTCAGGGTCGACATATTCGTATATATTGGGTGAGCACGCAAAGTCATTAGGATTACCATGTGATTGGTTAGAGGTAGGTGTAGATGTCACTAGCTCTTTTGGTGATACAGTGGTAGTTAGGAAAGTGTATAGGAGGTGTCCTTTGATGGTTCAGGGCCACATATTTCCAGTCGATATGATGCAGCTACCCTTCTATGATTTTGATGTGATTTTGGGCATGGATTGGCTTGTAGAGCATAGAGCTAGGGTTGACTTCGAGACCAAGAGAGTCTTCTTGAGGCTTACCAATGATTTTGAGGTTGTGGTAGTTAGGGAGAATGTCAAGTTTTTGTCTAATGTGGTTTCGGCTTTGGAAGCTCAAAGGTTGTTGAGTTCAGGGTGTCAGGCTTACTTGGCTTATATAATGAATTCGGATGTGAGTGAGGTGAGACCTCAGGACATCAGAATAGTATGTGATTTTCCGAGTGTTTTTCTGGAAGAGCTACCAGGCTTACCTCCAGACAGAGCAGTTGAGTTTGCTATTGAGACGTATTCCGATTCTGAACCAGTGTCGATTGCTCCGTATAGAATGGTACCGAAAGAGTTGATAGAGTTGAAGACACAGCTACAGGAGTTGACTGATAGAGGCTTCATTAGGCCTAGTGTATCCCCGTGGGGTGCTCCGGTCTTGTTTGTGAAAAAGAAGGATGGTAGCACGAGGATGTGTATAGATTATAGGCAATTGAAGAAGGTAACAGTGAAAAACAAATATTCTTTGCCTAGGATAGATGACTTGCTAGACCAGTTGAGAGGTGCTTCCGTGTTTTCGAAGATTGACTTGAGGTCTGGATACTATCAGTTGAAGGTAAAGGATGTGGACATACCGAAGACAACCTTTTGTACACGTTATGGACATTATGAGTTTTTGGTGATGCCTTTTGGGTTGACTAACGCTCCAGCAGCCTTCATGGATATGATGAACCGAGTGTTTCATGAGTTCTTGGACAGGTTTGTGGTAGTGTTTATAGATGACATCCTAGTATACTCTAGGACCGAAGAGGAACACGAGTAGCACTTGTGGTTAGTACTTCAGACCCTACTTGAGAATCAGTTGTATGCCAAGCTAAGAAAATGTGAGTTTTGGATTAGGGAGGTAGTCTTCCTAGGTCGCGTGATCTCAGCTAGTGGGATTAGTGTGGATCCCAAGAAGATATAAGCTATAGTAAATTGGAAACAACCGAAGTCAGTGACAAAAATCTGCAGTTTCCTAGGTTTGGCGGGATACTATAGAAGGTTTGTTGAGGGGTTCTCGAGAATAGCAGCTCCGTTGACTAAGTTTTTACAGAAGAATGTTCTGTATGAGTGGTCAGATGCAAGACAAGCAGCGTTTGAGAAATTGAAGAAAGCTTTGACCGAAGCTCCTATCTTGATTCAGCCGGAACCGGGGAGAGAGTTTGTGATTTACAATGATGCGTCCTACGTAGGGCTAGGTTGTGTGCTTATGCAAGAAGGTAAGGTGGTAGCGTATGCTTCGCGACAGTTGAAAGTCCATGAGAAGAATTATCCCACACATGACATAGAGTTGGCCGCAGTGGTGTTCGCGTTGAAGATTTGGAGACACCATCTTTATGGTGAGAAGTGCACCGTGTAAACTGACCACAAGAGTTTGAAATATTTGATGTCTCAGAGGGAGTTGAACCTCAGACAACGTAGGTGGTTAGAGATCCTTAAGGATTATGACCTCACCATAGAGTACCATCCGGGTAAGGCAAACGTAGTGGTCGATGCCTTGAGTAGAAAAGTGGTCGTTGAGTTATGAGCAATGTTTGCAAGGTTGAGCGTGTCTACGGATGGTGGGTTGATAGCCGAGCTTCAGGTTAAGCCTTCATTAGTTCAGTTAATTCATGAGAAGCAGTTGCAAGATGAGTCCTTGGCACCTCACGTGTAAGACATAGCCGAAGATAGGCCTACCGAGTATTGTTTTGGAGAGAATGGGATCCTATGTTTCAAGGATAGGATAGTGGTTCCGGAGGATGCCGAGTTGAGGCTCATAATAGTCCTTTTGCTATGCATCCGGGTAGCACGAAGATGTATCGAGGGTTAAAAGATGAGTACTATTGGGTTGGTTTGAAAAGGGACGTGGCAAAGTTTGTGAGTAGGTGTATGGTTTGTCAGAGGGTTAAGGCCGAGCACCAGTTTCCCTCAGGATTATTACAGCCGTTGAAAATTTCAGAATGGAAGTGGGAGCGTATTACCATGGACTTTGTGTCAGGACTACCGTTGACTCATTCGAAGAAGAATTCAGTGTGGGCGATTGTGGATAGATTTACTAAGTGTGCCCACTTCATACCAGTTCATACTACCTATACTTTAGACAAGTTGGCCGATCTGTATATCTGTGAGATAGTGAGACTACATGAGGTACCGAAGTCTATTGTGTCAGACCGAGATCCGAGATTTACCGCTAGATTTTGGGAGTGTTTGCATCGAGCCTTGGGTACTTGGTTGAACTTCAGCACTTCGCATTATCCGCAGTCAGATGGTCAGTCCGAGAGAATGATTCAGGTATTGAAAGATATGTTGAGGTGTTGTATCATTGATTTTCAGGGGTCATGGGAGAAACTTCTACCGTTAGTGGAGTTTGCGTACAACAACAACTTTCAGTCAAGTATTAAGATGGCTCCTTATGAGGCCTTGTATGGTAGGAAGTGTAGAACCCCGATTTGTTGGGCCGAAGCCGGACAGAAACTTGTGCCGATGCCCGAATTGCTTAAGGGCAACACCGAGAAGGTAAAGTTAATATGTGATCGCTTGAAAGCAGCTTCAGATCGACAGAAGTCCTGTCGACTTAAAGAGGAAAGAGGTAGAGTATTTCATGTGGGATAAAGTGTTTTTGAAAGTCTCACCTTGGAAAAAGGTGATGAGGTTTGGAAGGAAGGGCAAGTTAAGCCCAAGGTTCATAGGTTCTTATGAGATAGTTGAGAGAGTTGGCCCCGTTAAGTATAGATTGAGGATCCCGACTGAACTAGAGAAGATTCATGATGTCTTTCATGTGTCGATGCTTAGGAGGTATAGATCGGATCCGTCCCATATTATACAAGTTGAGGAAATAGAGTTGAATCCGGACTTGTCTTACAATGACGAACCAGTTGAGATACTTGCTCCTGGTAGCAAGGTGTTGCGTGGCAAGACCATAGAGTTGGTCAAGGTGTTATGGAGACATAGAGGTGTGAAAGAGGTCACGTGGGAAAAGAAAGCGGATATGCTTGAGCAGTTTCCATACTTGTTTTCATCAGGTAATTTCGGGGACGAAATTCCTTAAGTGGGGGAGAGTTGTAACACCCGGGTCAAGGGGTCGGGTGAAAATAATATTAAAATAATGTTCGGGTTTCCCTTTTCGTTTTAAAAATTCGTTTTTATATGTTGGATCAAATCTTAAATAAAAACTAGAACCCAAAACTCCATGGATTTTGAAATTAAGGAAGATGACCATTTTCATTAATGGCAAATTGGTAAATAGGTGGTTTTTTCAAATAAAACCCCTTTTCATTTAAAATTTCCTTTTTATCATCTTCTTCTCTCCTCACCCTTTGTGCTTCCAATGGCAAAACCCCTTCCCCTCCTTAGTTTACTATTCCATTTCATAGCTTGCTCATTCTTGAAGATTTTTCAAAGGTAAGCTCATTTTTGACCTGCCCTCGTCATCCTCTTCAAGTCAATACCCTTAGTTTTCATTTTGTCCATGTTTTTGAAGTTTGAGGTTTTGGGGATTTTTGATTAAAATTGCAATCTTTATGGTCTTTAGCTAAAGATTTTGATTTGTTATTAATGTGTGAGTTGTTTACTATCCATGAGGTCCAATATATGTGATTTTTTAAAGAGTTTTATATATATATTCCCGGATTTGGGTTTTGAGGGGGTTTTGGAAGGGTTTTAAGGTTTGTTTTGAGGGTGTTCTATGTTGGAAATTGAGGGCTGAAGTTAGTATGATAGTTAGGGGTTGTGTTGGAGGCATTTAAGTGTGTAAAAGAGGTCAAAATCAAGGGTTTTGGTATGTGCAATAGGGCTGCTCGAAAATAGAAGTTTTGTGGGTGTTATTGGCTTGGTTTGATGCTTAATTGGTGTTATGAGTTACAGCAGTGGTTTGTGGTTGTTTTGGTGATTAATAGAGTGTGTTTGATTGTTTAGAAACAAGGATTTTGGTTGGTGAAGCTTCGGGGACGAATCCGGAGATTTCGGGGTCTTGAGCTTGGTCTTCGGTCTTCTCTTAGTTAGCAACGGTGAGTAGAATTGTTAATCTTTGTTTTGTGCTCGATATGGAACCTTTGGGGTTTGGGTGGAACCTTGAGGGTTCACCTAAACCCGAGTGTAAGTTTCTACTCCTATGTTTTGTTATGAGTGGATGAATGGCTATGTGTTGTGATTTTCATGTGCATCTTGAGTTGTCTTATACAGTTGATAGTGTGTAGTCGTGTTGAATTCGAGCCTCACGTGATGGTTATCTTAACTACGGTGATGTGTAGTCCCACCGGTAGTGACTAGTAGGAAAGTACTTTGATGTGTAGTCCCATTGGAAAACTACTAGTCGAAACGGTGATGTGTAGTCCCACCATGTGTGTATGTTGGTTGTGCTTGTGCAAACCGTGTGTAGTTTGATGAGAAAGTCATTCTTGCATCCATTGTTTTATTTCCATTTATGAAAAGTGTTTTGAAAACTGCATGTTTGTTGAATTGTAGAGCTTCTCTCACTAAGCTAGTTAGCTTACGCTCTCTTTGTTTCCAACATGCAGATCGTTAGAGTTCGGGAGGCAAGTGGGCAAGGGAGGAGCTTTTGGAGTTCTCAAGCTAGCACAAGTATGATTTGTGTTTTGTAATAATGCCTAAACGATGGGGTATAGACTTGTAGGAGTTGGTGTCAAACTCCCTAGGTGATTTGTGTTAGTTGAGCATGTTAAATTACGGATGTGTTATGTTTCGCCTCGTGGATTGTGGACCATGCCTATTTTGCTTCTTAATTGTATGTGCCATTTGGCTTTTTGAGCTTTCAAGCATGTCTATTTATGCAATATCTATCCTCTATGTGATTGCCATGTGTAAGTGCATTATTGTTCATCTAGATTGCTCTATATGTTTGCTATTGGCCATGAAATGTTGTATGAATGCTTGAGTGTGGATAGGGGAGTCTTAAAATGCTTTTAGAGTTGTGTTTGAGGGTCCTTTGCTGAAATTTGGAGACTTGCAGTGCAGGGCGTATCGATACGGTTTTCCCTCCAAGACTCAGTTTTGGCTTGGTGTATCGATACACGTGAGTGTATCGATACGCTCAAAGCTCACTGGAAATCTGATATTTTGGTGAGACTTTGGCGTATCGATACGGGCTCTACGCGTATCGGTACGGGTTTGTCTCGTTGACCACGAGATGTTGACCGAGAAGGGCGTATCGATACGCTCAAGGGCTGTATCAATACGGTCTTCCTGTGTTGACTGAAGGGTGTTGACTTGGTCAAGGCGTATCGATACCCTTGATTGGTGTATCGATACGGCCTGCTTTGTAAGTGTAAAATGGACTGTTAACCTATTGTTTTGGGTTCGAATGTGTTTCTTTCTTGAAGTTTTCCGCTGTCGTGATCACTTAGGAAATAATATGCCTTTAGACAATATTTACTTAAAAGAAATTTTATAGGGTTGCTAACCGAATTGGGACTTTAACGGGTTTCACTTCGATTTTCCCCGTGTAGCCTACTCGGACCGGTCAGCCATCCAGACCGGGACGAGGGGGTTACAAACTTTCTTCTTAAGACCCCACTCCGTTAACATATTTTTAACAAACTTATATATATAGACTCACCATCATGGGGTGAGGGGAAATGACGAAAATTCAGAATTTTAGACTGAAGTTTCCAGTTACTATCAACATAATGTGCAGTCAGAGCAAAATATGAACATGAAATGCAAACAGACCATCCATCACATGTAAAACAAATACGACTCAAAACAGAATGCATTGAATCAAGTAGCAATTTTTTATGCTTCTCATGATTTAACATACAATGCTTAGTAATAGTATACCTTGAAATATCTTTCACATTAGGATTTAGATAATGATACAAAACCCTAAGTTTATCATGCTCAGCTACACTCAAAGCATAACCATGACTTAGAATAGCTTCAGCAAATAACTCACAGTATCATTTCTGATCAAAAGAAGTTTATGTACTACTAGTGGGATTAGTAGCAAGAAACTCTTTATAAGATTCACGTTTTTCAGTATGTCTTTTAGGGTTAGAAGTACCAATAAGAATCAGCTTTATACCTTTTCTTTTGCAGTGCTTACATTCAGCAAAAAGACCTTCTAGAAGCTTGATGAAGGTATAATGATCTCAAACAAGAGATGTTCTTCTCCCAATGTCCCATTCAGTTGAAGTTGTAGCCTTCCTCTTAGAGGTACGAACTGTCTTAGACAGTTGATCATTTACATCTCCTTCAAACATTCAAATAAACATGTATTAGAAATAAAGAAAAGTAATAAAAATATATAATGAAAAAAGGAAAAATATACCACCTTGAGACTATAATAGTTGGTCATTTTGACCTCTTTCACCAGGAAAGTCCAACTCATAAGAAAATTCTTCCATAGCTGTAAAAAACTAAAAAAATTACTGACATATGTTGTTAGAGACTGAAAACTAAAAAGGGCAATAAATATGTATGTAAAAAAACAGTTTAAGCTTAAAGTTTATTCAGTTAACCAGTTTAACTCTTATAATTAAATAATCAATAAAACAGTAAACAAAACAAAAATCTTAATCATACAAACATTCATTTCAAGTCATATACTTTTAGATCGCATACACAATGTAAAACAGAACAGGGACCAACAGAAAAATAGTAAAGCATGCTTATTAAAACATAAACTATAACCAAAATCAGACAAATAGTAAAGCATGCATATTAAAACATGTATAGCAACATAACATACATGATTAATCCTCGTACGTGGCGTTGTTACACTAGCCCTCAAGGTCCTTTAAAAAGAACCTCCTTTGACACCAGTAGTATCACAAGATGGGTTTCCAGCCTAAATACTCAGATTAAACCATACATAAATCATACATACATGACATACATTACAACAGAACCAGGAACAAAAAACAGACAAACATTACATCATGAATATTAAAACAAAAACCATGGACCAAATAATAGAAAAACAGTAAAGCATGCTTATTAAAACATAAACTAGAACAAAAAATTTAACAGGATTACATCATGCATATTAAACCCTAAACCATAAACCAAAAAAACAGATAAACAATAAAGCATGTATATTAAAAAATTAAACAGAAACCAAAATCAGACAAACAACCAAACATGCATATTAGAGAAAGAACATAACAAACAGTCAAGCAAGCATGCATATTAAACAAACAGTCAAGCATACATATCAGACAAACAGAAACAAAAAAACATAAACATATAAAAAGTAAAAAATAACCAACAATGATCTTTTAAGAAGATCGAAGGCCAGAAAGCTAAAACCACAAAAAACCCAAACGCAGATATACCTGAGATAAGAGAGAGCACAATGTTAGCATAAATTACATTATAAACAAAAAAAAATAGACATGAGAGAGTAACTTACCGAAACCAAGAGATGAGAAGATGAAAAGATGATGAAAGATGATTAGGGTTTTCAGAAAGAAGATGAAAAGATTTTAAGAAATTAGGGCTTTTATGTGTCTGGAATTAGAGAAAGAATATGAAGATTTTAGGGTTCTCAGAAAGAGGATGAAAGGAGATTAGGGTTTTCAAAAAAGAAGATGAAAAGATTTTAGGAAATTAGGGCTTTTTATACACGAATCGATTATGAGGATAATAGTTTAAGGTTTAGTATTTATGGTTTAGGGATCAATGATTAGTGTTTAAGGTTTAGGGTTTAAGGTTTTGAATGATTTAGGGTAAAACAAATTTTATTTGGGGATTAGGGTTTTGAAGGATTGAAAAGGGGAAAGTGGAAGAACAAGAGGATGTTCTTGAGAAAAGTTTTTGTTTTGATCGAGAAGAAACAAGTTTAGACTGATGTTGGATGTTTGTATAGGATCCGAAAAGATTTGGTGGAAGAACAACGAAGAACTTGGTGAAAAACCAAGG
This sequence comes from Hibiscus trionum, assembly GCA_030270665.1. Taxonomy (NCBI): domain Eukaryota; kingdom Viridiplantae; phylum Streptophyta; class Magnoliopsida; order Malvales; family Malvaceae; genus Hibiscus; species Hibiscus trionum. Next base: position 3,645,203 of record BSYR01000025.1, on the reverse strand, counting down.
TTTTGATCGAAAACAGATAGAATTTCTGGGAAAATTGTGTTTTTGAGGGAGAGAGAAAGCGAGAAGAAATTTCGGCAAAGTAACGGTAGGGTAAAAAGTGTGTAAAATGGCTGGGGTGAGGGTCTATTTATAGGAGTGAGCCGGGTCAAAAGATCCATAAACCCTAATATATGTATGTATGTATGTATCTATCAATGTATGAACCCTAAACCCTTAATGAATTTCCCTTAAACCCTAAACCATATACACTTAAATCCTAAACCTAAACCCCTAAACCATAAACCCTAATATATGTAACTATGTATATATATACATATCAATGTCTGAACCCTAAAACCTTAATTATTTTTTTTCTAAACTTTAAACCCTAAACCATAAACTCTAATGTATGTAACTATATATATACATATCTATCAATGAATTTTCCCTAAACCCTTAAATCCTCAACCTAAACCTTAAACCTTAAACTCTAAACCCTAAACACTAATGTATGTAAGTATGTATGTATCTATCAATGTATGAACCCTTAAGCCTTAATGAATTTTCCTTAAACCCTTAAATCTTAAACCTAAACCTTACACCATAAACCTTAAACCCTAAACTCTAATGTATATAAGTATATATATATGTACCTATCAATGTATGAACCCTAAACACTTAATGAATTTTTCATAAACATTAAACTTAAACCCTAAACTTTAATGTATATAAGTATATATGTATGTACCTATCAATGTATGAACCCTAAATCCTTAATGAATTTTCCCTAAACCCTTAAATCCTTAACATAAACCCATAAACCATAAACCTTAATATATATATATATATATATATATGAACCCTAAACCCTTGATGAATTTTCCTTAAACCCTAAACCCTAAATCCTTAAATCTTAAATCTAAACCCCTAAACCCTAATGTTTATAAGTATGTATGTATGTACCTATCAATGTATGGACCCTAAACCCTTAATGAATTTTCCATTAACCCGATCTCTAAACACTTAAATTCTAAACCCTAAACATTAAACCCTAAACCATAATATATGTAAGTATGCATGTATGTACCTATCAATGTATGAACCTTGAACCCTTAATGAATTTTCCCTAAATCCTACACCCTAAGCCCTAAACCCTAAACTATAAACCTTAAATCCTAATGTATGCAAGTGTGTGTGCGCGTGCGTGTGAACCCTAAATCATTAATGAATTTTCCCTAAACCCTTTGAATTATAAACCATAAACCTTGAATCGTCTAATGTTTTATAATTTTAATTTGATATTTATGGTCATTATAGCCCTTAAATCTTCATTTCTATTCCAAATTGACGCATACTAATTGTTTTTTTAATTAGTCCAATAATATATAATTTTACTTTGACATTTTGTTCATTCTAGTCCCTAAACCTTATTTGTATTCCAAATTGATCACTTTTTATTTATTTTTAATTAGTTCGATGTTTTATAATTTTAATTTGATATTTTGTTCATTCTAGTCCCTTAACTTTATTTTAATTAGTCCGATGTTTTATAATTTTAATTTGATATTTTGTTCATTCTAGTCCCCTAAACTTTAGTTTAATTCCAAATTGACCCCTATTTATTGTTTTTTTAATTCGTCCGATGTTTTATAATTTTAATTTGGTACTTTGTTCATTCTAGTCCCTTAACTTTATTTCAATTCCAAATTAACCCATATTCATTGTTTTTTTAATCCGTCCAATGTTTTATAATTTGAATTTGATATTTTCATCATTCTAGACCCTAAAACTTTATTTTTATTCCAAATTGACCCACATTTATTTTTTTTAATTTGTCCAATGTTTTATTATTTTAATTTGATATTTTCTTCATTTAGTCCCTTAACTTTATTTTAATTCCATATTGACCCCTACATATATTTTAATTCATCATGTTTTATAATTTTAATTTGAAATTTTGTTCATTCTAGACCCTAAAACTTTATTTTTATTCTAAATTGACTTCTACTTATTGTTTTTTTAATTACTCTAATTTTTATACTTTTAATTTGATATTTTTGTTCATTACAGTCCCCAAAACTTTATTTTTATTCCAAATTGACCCATTTTCATTGTTTTCTTTTAAATTTGTCTAATGTTTTATAATTTTAATTTGATATTTTTGTTCATTATAATCTGTGAAACTTTATTTTTAATCCAAATTGACCCCTTTTCAGTCCAAATTGACATATTTTCATTATTTTTTAATTACTCCAATGTTTTATAATTTTAATTTGATATGACTTTAAATAATTAACTCCAAATCAATGACGATTGACGAATGTCAACCTAAAGTCTATCGACTACTTATACAGTTGTATCGAACTCAAACTCAATACGAATTCGAATCCCAAAAATACCCAGATCTGAATTACCCGACCTAAAATTAACCGACCTGAAATGCACCCAACCTGAAATGCAACCGACCTGAAATGAACCCGACCTGAAGTGTATCCGAACCCGAATTAACCTGTCAATTATCTTCTTCAGACCCGACCCGTTTTGACCCGACCTGAAATGGACTCGCACCCGACCCGAGTCGAGTCAAAACAGAAAAATGACTTGTACCCAATTTTACCCGACCTGAAACCCATCCAATTACCTGTTTTTACATCCCTAATGGTTCATATATAATACTCGACTTTAAATTAATTGTAATGATAATAATAATTATGGATTTTATTTTTTTGAATAGTCTGAAAGTGATTACAAGGTAGTATCTGTTCATAGATATTTTTAATCATTTGACAATACACATACACTTTACAGAAGTTATGATTGAACCTGTGTCTCCTAAAATGAATGTCATCCGCTTTTCCACTGGGACACTTGTCAAATTCAATATATGAATTTTAAACATAAGGAAATCATACCAAATTAAGGTGAAATGAAATAAAAATATATATGCGCGAGTTACATTTTAAAAGGGAAATAAAATATGTAATGTACCTATGATAAATACCATATACAATAAAAATACATGCGTGCATTTTTTTACAGTAGCGGTGTTAATTTTAGTGTTGTTTGTCGACCGTTAGTGTTTATCTTTATTATTGTTTTCTCATATTTTGTTTTAGTTTTTTAGTTTTCATTTGCTTTTCTTTTATTTTTTTAATAAAAGTCTATGTTGTTGGGCTTTTTTTTTCCACATATTTTGTGCACGTTTGTTTGCCTTTGTGGTACGATTTAACTCTACTCTTGTGATACCTTTACACCGCTTTTGTGGTACGTTTCCTCTGCTTTATGGCACGTTGTTCGCCTACCTCTGCGGTAAATCTGTGCCCATGTAGAGATTCTCGCGCCACTCGTATTTGATTTACGATTGTCGCTGGTCTTTCAGTGGTTATACTTTTTGTGGTTGTTTGCTAATGTACAGAGATCTGTTTTGCGAAGCAGTCTGTAAGTTTGCTTTGATTCGCTCTCCACTCCACCATATCTAATGTGTCTAGTTGGTAGAAACAAAATAGTACTGTTAACGATTACTGAGTTATTATGAATGATGGGCGTCATATTCAAAGCAAGACTTCGACTATAATTGCGCATTAAGCTTTCCTTTTCATTTTATTTTATGTTGGGTAAACTACGTAAATGGTTCCTCGACTATGATTCAATTCTTTGTTGAATCCCATGACTATGAGAAGTTACAAATAGGTCCCCGACTAATCGCGACTAATAAATTGGTCCAATTTCGTTAAAAAATAAACAACTGATGATGTGAGTGTGACAGTTAATATAATCTGTATAATAACATATTTAACCCTCAACCTTTACATTTTATTTTAATTTGGTCCTAAATTTAAAATTTTAGGTCTCAACATTTAAGTTTACAACATTTTAGTCTCTTAAATCCTAAACTTCATCTTCTTCCCTTCTAAAAAAACAAACCTCCATTGTTGTTAACACTAACCATCTGCAAGCTCGTTTGTACGAACAATGAAAATAGTTAGAGAATCAAAACCTCCATTGATGTTGACGGTAGCTAATCTACTTAAAAGGCTAAAACAACAATAACTAATCTCATACCGTTTTCAGCTAAATCTTTTATTTTTCTTTTATTCTACAGATTTTATTAATTGCCACATTATTAGCCATTTTTAACAGAATTGGACCGATTTGTTAGTCGCGATTATTCAGGGGACCTATTTGTAACATTTCATAGTTAAAGGACTCAATAAAATATCAGGTCATAGTCGGGGGACCATTTATGTAGTTTACCTTTTTATGTTTAAGTTTTTTGGTGGACATAGTTTTCAAAATTCTCTTTTTGATCAATTGTATTGTTAACGATGTAACTTCTTTTGTTTTAATAAAATTTAGTATGGTTATGGATTTCAACAATTAAATTGGAACTTTGATGGTCTCGTTCATGTAGTATCAGTGTAGGTAATAATAGAAAATTATCCTTGAAATTATAGTTATTGATTTGGCTTCTCATGTATAGAAATTTTAGTAATATCTAATATTTTTATGTTGTAAGTTCAAATAAAAATCAGTTAATATTTATTTTATAATTTTATTTTTTTTTCTTCCGAATTTTAGGGCTTCGCCGTGATTAATCCAGACTAATTCGGACCGACTCGTGTCGTACAACTGACTTTGGTGGATGAGTCTCTCAGTGGAATTTTTTTTGCATACACAACGCCTCGAACTCGAGACTTGCTTAAGCATAACCAAGTTGCTTACCACTTGGACCAACCTGGTAGATTTTTTTAAAATTTAATATGTTTTTATAATTTTAATAGTATCTTACTATTTTTAAATAAATTCCAAAATTTTGAATAAGTAGTTTAATAGTTTTTATAATATTTATAAATATTTAAATATTTTAAAATAAAATTTATTTTTTTAAAAAATCACGTGACAAATAACCTGAAATAGTAAAGAATTAACGTACAAATTTGACCTTTTACTAGAATGAATTAATTTTGTTTTGACAATATATATGTGTATTTTACTTTCATTTTCGGGTACGAGACTACTTCTTTCATTAATATCGTCTTCAAGGTTTGAACTTGAATTCTCTCTTTACGAGTATAATGTGCTTTATCAATGTACCCCACATTTATTAATAGAATAATTTGATTTTTTAATGATTTAATTTCTTATTGCAATGACTAATTCATTAATAAGTTTAATTTTTTTTTGGAGCTGAATTGATTTTCCACCTAAGAGTTAAGGACCTTTCTAAGCTTCATGTAAAAAATACTACTATTATCTTTAAGGGTGCGTTTGGTTCACAGAATGTAATATTACTTCTGTAAATAGAATTACTGGAATGTAAGATTACCTGTCATATTACTGGGAATGTTATATTACCTTGTTTGGTTTGTTAGAAAGGAATGTCAGTTGACAGTGTTTGGTTAACTGAATGTAAGATTACCTAAAGTAAATTTTACCAAACTGTCCATGTGATATATTTTACTTTTAACAAGTCAAACTTCTATTGGTAAATTAAAAATATTTGGATGAAAATTCATAAAAAACTTTTATATTTAAAATGTTTTTAATATAATCAATATATTGAATTTATATATATTTTTTGAAAATAATTTATATTTTTTGATAATTTGCATAAGTATTACATTAATTTATTTATGAAACACAATCATTAATGTCAAATAAATTCACAGTACAAAGTTGAGTTTAAAAGTAAAAATCATTGTTGGTATGGATTTTTATATTTTCATAATTAATTTTTTACTTGCATTTAAAGTAAAAAAATAAATAAATGAGACGTGTAATTTTTTTAAAGTCCCACTTCTAAATAATTTTTTTACTATTGTTGAAATGTCTCACTTCTCTCACTCTAGATCATATGAACATAAGTAGGTAAGGTTATGTCTTATTTTCACTACAACAAAACAGTTCTTTAGCGGCGTTTTTTTAACCCTTTAGCGGCGTTTTTTAGCGCCGCTAAAAACTTTCCCGGCGCTTAAGAAAGCGCCGCAAGAAATGCCGCCTAAAGCAGCGCCGCAATAGTTAGCGGCGTTTTTCACCTTAAAACGCCGCACAAAGTCAGGATCTATAGTGGCGTTTGTCGTTACAAACGCCGCGAATAAGTGTTCTATAGCGGCGTTTGTAAACATAAACGCCGCAAAAAGTTACGTTCTATAGCAGCGTTTGTGTTTACAAACGCCGCGATAGCATGTTCTATAGAGGCGTTTTTAAATACAAACGCCGGTAAAGAGTGTTCTATAGCGGCGTTTTGTGTTTACAAACGCCGCGAGAACATGTTCTGTAGTGGCGTTTTTAAATACAAACGCCGAGAAAAGGTGTTCTATAGCAGCGTTTGTAAACGCAAACGCCGCGAATAACACCATGTTTCAAAAAAAAAATTAAATAAAACATACATATTATATAATAATTTAAAATGCATTAATTAACTAAAAGAGTTTCAGAATGTGGTCCATAAATTTCTCTTTCAATTTCATTAAGAACATAGGTACATTAAAGCCCATCCTTAAACTAAAGAAATAAAAAAAAATTTCAGAATGACAACATGATCGCTTACAGGCACCCAGGTTCCCACTAGTATTTCAGCACCTGCAGCAGCAAGAGATTTTGCTATCGCTCAGCCATAACCATTGTCATCGGCAACACCAACAATAAACGCCCTCTTACCTGAAAAATAAAAACCTTGAGAACATGAATCGATGAGATCTGAAAATAAAAAACAATGGCTTGAAGCATGAAAGACTGTTTTCACCAACAATAAACTCCTATCACAATCAAGAACATGAATCGATGAGATTTGAAAATCAAAAAGTAAAAAAATGTCTGATCAACAACTTTCATCAAAACTAGTAAAAAAAACCTTGAGAAAATCATAGTAATTTAAAACATTAATGATTGAATAAGAGAAACAGAAGAATACAAGAACAAATAAGAGATGCAGTAATGGAAGGGCCAATCCGCATATATGCGTTGATTAGACTGAAAAAAAAAAGAAGAACTACAAGTACTGATCCAATTAAAACATTAAAGTTAAGTCATGATCTAAAATCAAGTCTATAAATAAAATGTTTGCTTTAGAACAAAAGCAAGCTTAATCAGCAAGTACCATCTTGTAAAGAGATAGCTTAACACAATGGTAGAAAATTATGATTAACTAACTATATATCCATTCACCATAAAGTTGCAGAACCCTCAATTCAAGAAAGGGAAATCATATGCTTTGATGGGAAAACTTTTAACAAAAAACATTAACTCCAAAAACCCATTAAAAAAAATGACAAAGCAATAAAAAACTCATTGCCTATGAAGGTAAGAGTCAGAATCTTCAGCTTCCAAGCACCGCTTCAGAACCTTTCTTTCTTTATTTGTTCATACATAATTTTACCAGGATTGTTTGGAGTCTGATTCTTATTTCTAATAACTTCAAAAGCACCAACTTTCTATGAACTGCAACATGTTAGAATTAATAAACAACATTGAAAATGTTGAAACTAAACATACTACAATTCTGAAAATGACTCATATTACTTAACAATAATCAAAGTAACTAAAGGCACATCCTAATTCCAAAGCGAAACCTGATGATGGTGTAAAATTCTCAAGAGCTCCATAAAAATCAGAACATAAATTAGACTCACACTACAATTCCTATTGCAACTTATTAATTGCAATTAATAATACATTATGACCCAGAATCTAAAACATTTGCTAAGAAGTGATAACGACAAAGAAATTGCAACTTCAAAAATCCATCATTTGGGGGAAAGAAACATAATGCAGGATCAAAAGTGCAATTATAATCTGGAAGAGATCAATAAGTTGCATTTCAAAGCAAACCCAATTTTAACAGCTGAGAATTAAATGGAGAAACCTTTGATGGAGACTTACCCAGAATCCAAATGATCCCAAACTAGCAAACATGGAGCGCTTTATTTTCTAAGGGAATTCGGAGAACAGTTGATTTTCCGGGAATTATAACAAAAGAAAAATAGCTTTGACTTGAAGGACTAGGAACTTTGCGTGTCGGTGCGAAAATGAGATCGGATCTGGAAATGGAGAAACACCGCACAAAAAGTAAACAAATAGAAACACCGCCCTGCAATATATGTTTCAGTTATACTCTAGTCGGAGACGAAACCAAAAAGAGGTAAAAATCGACGTGAACCTATTCATTGGGGGGAGATCCGGCAGCAGTACTAACACCCAAAGACAAGGGCATAGTCAACCCTCCTCCACCTGCCGCGGCGACGCCTCTTCCAGGTAACATCATCTGCTGTTGCATCATCATTTTCATGGCTGTAGTAGCAGGAGAAGACCCTCCTCCTCCCCCGCCACCACCACCGCCGCCGTTGATTTGATGTTGACTAAGCTTGGATGCCAGAATCTCATCGTAGTGGAAGCCGGCATTACCGAGTTCCCCTATAGACTGTTGCAGATCATCGACGGAGTCGCCTATCACCTTGACAACAGCAACTTTACCCTACAAAATAAGATTAGATGTCGAAGAAAAATTATTATCACAGAACACACCCATGTAAAATATGAAAAACAGAATCTCCACGACTCATATGCGTGAGACGGCGAGGCGAACGACGCCTGTTTGAGGTGCGATGGTGAGGCCAGCGCTTGGTCGACGAGGGTGAGTAGCACGGCAAGGAGGGAGCAGTAGAGGCTAGGGATTATTTAATTTGCACGATAGAATTGGGGGAAATGCGTGCGGAGTTTTAAGTTTTTTCCTATTGCAGCGTTTTTGTTAACAAACGCAGCTAGAAAGAACTTTTCGCGGCGTTTGGCCCAAAACCGCCACTAAAACAAAACCAATTGCGGCGTTTATACTACCAAACGCCGCTACTTCCTTTACTACAGCGGCGTTTTATTTGAAAACGCCGGTAAATGTTCTATTTTGTGGCGTTTGACACCAAAACGCCGGCATTAGTTAAATATTAGCGGCGTTTATTAAGAAAACGCCACGAAAAGCGCCGCTGTAGAACGAATCTGGTGTAGTGTTTGTTTAGATAAAAGCATATGCATTCTTCATTAAATTTACAAATTTTCAATTGAAAATTTATTTTACGAACCTATTCGAACCTGCAATACAATGTAATGTGGTTTCTTTATAGGCGTCCCTGTACTAATGAATCACTCAAGTCAACATATTAATATTTGTTCATATTTATATTAGTTATACAAACTTGAGTGCTCTACCAAGAATAAAACAACTAAAAGATTCACTAATTTCAAATTGTAAATCCCACCCTATTACGTTGAAAACGAATGGATTCTTCACAGCACTGTAATGCAATGTAAATTCTTTATGACCATCAACTTAGTAACGACATACTCATGCCTCATTTTTTAATGTGTATCAAAAAGAGAAGTGCAAAATATTGTATATAACTACTTAAAAACACTAATGTCTTTATGTTGTGAATAAAATAAAGAAGAACACGAATAAGAACAACAAGAAAAAAGAGATGAGAGAAAGAGGGAGATTTGTATTATTCTCAAATATAGAGTTGTATACAATGCCTTCAATGAATCATATATTTATAGGCATAAGAAGTACATAATACATTAAACTCTAATTCATAGAGATAATATTCCTAATAATAAATAAATCAAACTCCTTTGATAAAGTTCTAATCATGATAGACATCCACATAGATAAATATTCATAACACTCCCCCTTGGATGTCTATGAAGATAATGTGCCTCGTTAAAACCTTACTAAGATAAAAACCTAGTGGGAAAAAAATTCTTTAGTGAAGGAAAAAGAGTACACACATCTTTGATACGCATAACATGTTGCCTCATTAAAAACCTTACTAGGAAAACCCATTGGGACAAAACCTCGGTTAAGGGAAAAAGAGTGCAACGTGTATTTACTCCCCCTCATGCAAACATCACAGAAGATCTTTGAATCTTCATAATTTAATCTTGAATATCATTTTTCTAAAGATCGTGAGGGATGAAACTTTGGAGTAATATGTTTCATGATGTATCCACTTTCAAACTGAGATATACATCTTGTGTTATCTTCACACAATATAGCTTTTATCATATCTTGTAAAAGTAAATCCACATATCTTTTGGATATGTTGGGTCAATAGTCTTAGCCAAACACATTTTTTGGCTTGCCTCATGCATAACAATTATTTCTACGACATTTGAGGAGACATCAACGAATGTTTGAAGATCTAAATGTAGTGATCTTTGTATATTCATAGATATTTCTTGACCAACTAATATATAGTGCTTCAAGACCAAGAAAAGATATAATTATCTTTATTCACATCTAACAATCTTACAACTATTGGGATACTCAATAGATATGCTATATTCATATTGAATCTTCTTTAAGATTCTTTCAGCTTATGTCTATTCATAGACAAAAGAAATATATAAAAATGATCGATCTTCAGGTGGAGATAAACTTGATGTCAAGATTCAAGTACTTGTATTGAAAGTACTTCACGAGTTTCCAATTTGAAGCTCTTTAGGAGTTCTAAAATTATCATAATGGATCTTGATCCAAACTCCTTTATAAAATACATAAGGAAATCTGATCATTCTTATAGTATTTTCTCAATTAGTATTCACTAAGGCGATTATACCAAATGCGCCAAAATATTCATGAGACATGTCTAAATAAATTTCTTCAGAAATTTCCAAATGCTTATAGCATTTTAGATCCTTCAAGGATAAATATAGATCCACAAATAATTAGACGCATGTAAAATTTTCAAAACTGCCAAAGTAATTGCATCCACCATGAAGTAATTAAAACTTTTCATAAATCATAGTTCAAGTCGTATTTACGACTACTTATTTGTGCCTCACTTGCATTACACCTTTAGTTGTTTGGACTACTTGTCCAAATACTTCTATTTTAGAAGTTCAAAGCGTCTTTCAACATTGGCCAATTCAATATCTATACTTCTGGATAGATTTTATACAAGATCCTCGATTTCTTTCTTTACTTCTATAGAAGTATTTTATGTAAAATTGTTTGTAAAATTGTTGTCGACAACTTTCCAGTTTTCTGGTTCCATTCTCGTAATGACATAACTCATCGAGATCTCTTCAAGATTTTAATCTATATTTCAGGTACCTGAAACTCTTATAGAGTTTTATTATTTGTTATGTCTTGGGTCTCTTCAGGAGCACCCGCCTCCAATATATGACCATCTCATATTACTTTCTATTTACGAGAATTTTGATCATTGGAACCATTTCAACTATCATGCTTCAGGCATGATTTACATTCTCTCGCTCTAACATGTAATTTAAACTTACATCATTTCAGCTGGTATATGAGACTTAATTACTCTCATTGGGTCAGTAAATATGTCTGGCAGTTGACATGTAATAACATGAATTATCTTATGAACTTCTAGTTCATATACGAGGATCTAGATAATGATAATTCATTTTCTTCTATCCAGCTGATTATTATCACCCCCTGATGTTGAGAAAAATCATGTCATAAATGATTCTCCAATTAATGTTTAAGAATTTAAACATAAAAGAAGACTCGTACTCAATATATATTCTCAACCCTTTTTACTTGCCCATTTTGTGTGTTATGGTGGAGCAATTCAACTATATATCGCACATTCAAAGATTCAAAAAATGGGAAATATGACTTCTGACCAAAAGTCAAATCATAATGGGGAGTTTATTATAACTCGTTGGCTTGATGCGTATAAGTGTTGCTATATGAAAATACCATATAAATATTAAATGTTTTGTTCTCACGGTTTAGCTATTAAATAGGAGGCATCCAATTAAAAATTTGCTAAATCGTATTTTTCATAATCAATAGGCTTTGTAACAACCGATATAGCCTAAAATATAAACCCACTAGCTTTTCAAGACGAATAGTCTAATTGCATAATCTGAATCTTTTTAGAATCAATCTCACAAACTTCTGGTTGTAAGTCGATAAAACAATGTAGATGCATCTACTAAAATCATATAAAACTTTCCACATTTGTAGATATATGGGCCCATATTTCGTTCAGATATGCAAGACATACAGTCTTAACTTCAGTACAAGAACTTTAAGTTCTAATTCTTTTGGTAAGTGGGACCATCTATATCCTTTGAGAACAAACAACACAAGAACTTCATGTTCTTTTAGTGAGTGGAATTTAATCAATTCCTTGAAGCAACACAAGAACTTCACGTTCTTTAATAAGTGGAATTTAATCCATTCCTTTGAGAATAAGCACCACAAGAACTACAGGTTCTTTTAATACATGTGCATGTAAATCTCAATAATTTCTGCACCATTATTGATCAGGATGGTCTAACCGATCATGCCAACTATATATATGTGTGTATATATCTCTGAATTTGTAAACTTCTTGTTTACCATAACATGTAATTCAATCTTACTCGTACATGTCTACTACGACCATCAAAATTGTTCCTTTAAATAGGAATATATTTAGCTCTTTCGGAGCTTTCAATTGAAATTATCTTTTGGTAGCAATATATAGCTCTTATAGAGCTTTCAACTGACTTTTTGGCTACCAAAACTTATATTCATATTGGCTTATTTCAAATGCCAATTGATAACATATGTTATCTATAATTCCCAAAGGGATAGTTTGCAAACTCATATTACTCTCTTTATGACTTTGACGAGTATAACGTACTGTGAATATGGAATAAAGTTCCATTTGACAATAACATATTTGCTCAACCAGAGCCTTTTGTGATATTAGTACTTCCGGATATAGTACTCACATTATTCCCTTGCATTTTAATCGAGAAATGCATAATTAAGCACCTTTCAAAATGTGCTTTGTTTCATTTACTTCAGGTAATGAAAATATGTACTTTGTATCATTCACTTCGAGGAATGAAAAATATAAAATATAGCACATCATATCAAGTCGATTATCTATCAGAGATAAACTTTCAAGTGCTCTTCCGAAGTATTGATATTTTAGTACTTTGAGAAATACTACTCATATTTCCCCTTGCATTTAAATGGGAAAAATATTTCTTATGCTTAAGTACAATATGAGTACTTGCATTATCTGCTAGGCATAAATAGCCACAATTCTAGGCATAAATAGCCACAATTCATTGTATATTTTATTCCGGAAGTAACCATATTCTTCAAATAATAAATTAACATAAAGCGTAAATAAATAATATGTGAAATAAATAAACATAAAGCAAACTAACATAAATAAATAATAAATAAAACGAATTAACATAAAAAAATAAAAAAAAATCAATTATTCCTGTTAGAGGTTATAAGGGAAATAAAATAAATGGTAAATTATTCCTTTCAAGGGTTATGAGAAAATTAACAATATCCAATTGAGTTGGACCAATAACGCCATAATTATTTTCGCCATAAACAAATTTTGTTTATATTTTATTTCATTTATCATTCATGATTATGGATAAAGTCCATAATACTTTGGCGTTTGACAATTATGAAACCAATGGTTTATAACATCACATTGGTAAAAGGATTTCACTTCCTTAGAATGATTTTTATCACTCTTTTCATCCTTATAACTTCGCTACCAGCGGGTAGAAGTATTTTTAAAACGACTATATTTTTCATGTGTATATTCATAGCCTCGACCACGACCACAAATTTTAATGTGATTTTTTATTCCTTCCATAATATAATCTCACATTCACTTCAGGGAATGGAGTAGAGCCAGTGGGCCTTTGAAACCTTTTTCACATATCCTTATCACAGAGAACAAAGATTTAATCTTCATACGCGGCATTGTTAAACCTGTCCACAAGGTCCTTTAAAAACCTCCTTTGAGACCAGTAGCCTCGCAGAACGGGATGTCCAGCCAATTATACTTGGATTATATCGAAATTATGTCTCTAATTGAATAATAATTTACCATGTTTGCATTCACTTCAGGGAATGAAACAGTTCCAATAATCGCATGAAATAAACAGCATGCTTGCATTCACTTCAGGGAATGCCCCATCATTGATAATCGCATGGAATAAACATCATGCTTTGCATTCACTTCAGGGAATGCCTCCCATAAACCTTTTTGGATCAAGACGAATTTTCGTAACTTGAAATTGGGAGAAGTCTATGGTCGAGTTTTTCGACGAAGAAGAAATATTGCTTTCGAGCAAATATAGACTTTATAATAATCTTCTTGAAAATTCAAAATCATCATAATTAATCGCACTTTAAAATAATAATATAAAGAATAAAAATAAAACAAAAAAAATTACCGATATTGATTTTCCACTCAAAGACAATGGAGGCGCAGCAAATAACAAAGATAATTTCACATAATCTCTTTAAGTCATGTCTCTTTCCAAGCCATTTAAAGACACACACAACTCAAATTACGGTTAGAAACAATCAATAGAATAAAATAAATAATAAACTATTTTAGAATAAAATAGGATTAAAAAAGTATGCAATAACTAAAGTAAATATACTAGAAACTATAGATAATCTGATATGAAATTTTAATTCACTTTAAAGCATGCGTACATGTGATTAAGCAATCATGCATTAGGTTTTTTTTTCAATATAAAAAAAGATAAAAGGAATATATATATAGCTTTCGACCCCTATACACATAAATTTCACGGAAATTATGATAAAATATAGATAAATAAATCTCATGGTAATATTTAATATTTACCTATTCGTAAAGTACAACCGCACGATTTCTTGTGATCAGTACAACATTATGGTTCCCAAGTTTAATGCCGACCATATTAAGGAATCCGAAAAAGTATACATGATGAAAAGAACCACCAACAAGAACCACAATAATTGAGCGAGTCGTGCTACCATGCCTTTCAAAAATTAAAACCAAGTTAAAAATATAAAAAGAAAGACAATCGGTAACTAAAAAAAATAAGGAGAAAAAAAAAACTTATCTTTGGTTCATTCTATAATCGAATTCTTCCCGGTAACTTCTTTTGAATTATAACGATGAAGACCTCAGTTGATTAGAGTCTCGTGCTGATAACGTGTTGTGAATAAAATAAAGAAGAACACGAATAAGAACAAGAAGAACAAAGAGATGAGAGAAAGAGGGAGATTTGTATTATTCTCAAATATAGAGTTGTATACAATGCCTTCAATGAATCATATATTTATAGGCATAAGAAGTACATAATACATTAAACTCTAATTCATAGAGATAATATTCCTAATAATAAATAAATCAAACTCATTTGATAAAGTTCTAATCATGATAGACATCCACATAGATAAATATTCATAACACTTTAGCAATAGAAAGCAAAAACAAGTAACAAATTAGCATATATTCAAGGCTAGTTATGTTTAGGCTTACAAAAAAGTTAAGCAAAAGCTATTGTTCACAAAAAGTTATATGTTCTACTTGACATTCTAAACTTAAGCACTAACCATGACATTCTAAATTTAAGCATAATGTTTGCTATGTTGTATACAAAAAATTATGGCATCATAAGCTACTTGACAAGATCAAACTTAGTGAAGCTAGACAAAAGATGACTATACATTCTAAAGCCAAAATATGCTAACCATATAATTTAAGAGTAGACACGAAATCTACACACCTGTAAAAGGATCAATGTGAGAGGATGGTCCATAGAGATTGCGTTCTTGTAGTTGTTTAAGCACACAATCCTTTTTGAAATCTTTTGGTAAAGAAAAGAAGAAATCTACCTTATGTGCTTCTTTGCTAATATACTCGCCTGCAGCAAGCATGTCATCCTTGGAGAGGTTCTCGATTTTTATTATTTCTTCAAAAATCGACATTCTTCGATCATTACCCTCTGCCTCTCTTTTGAAGAGCGTAGCAATGCTTTCTGCAGTTTTTTGATATGCAACACCAACCTTGCCCATCTCTTCGACAAGATTAGATAATCCATCATCATTGCGAGGTCATTTTTTACTAGATACCACTCTTTTCATTGTAGTGGCAGCAGCAACAGATGCTTGACAATTTGAAGCTCCTATCTCGTCTATTGATTCAGAATCTTTTATTCCTCCATCTTCATCATTAAATGCATTTAAAAATGCATTGTCTTCTGCAGCAAGATTTTTAACGGCATCAGCTGTTGTCTCAGCTCCAGCTCATGTTGCTCTTTCTTTTTCAAATATTTGAACCAAGTCATCAAAAAATAGAAATGACTTGTTTTTCAATCCAGCAGCGGTTGGGCGACTCTACAAGAGAACAAATGAATATTAAATAACATAATTTTATAGCTATATATATGTATCATAAAAATGAAGAGAACTTTAATTCAATTTTACATACTTACCCTAACCCAATCATCAAAAACATCCTTTGGTGCAATTAAACATTTTTCTTCTTCGTTCCAACCAAATCCACTTCCAATGTTAAGCATTTCAGATAAAGCATTGTATTGTCTTTTTAGCAACTTCACTCTAGATTCAATATGTGGATTGACCCTAATTTCTGCAGTAAGAAGCTTGGTCGCTAACATTTTCTCAATATAAGAGAGATATCTTGATCTAAAAGTTTCATTATCTTCTTTCCAATGTGGATCTAAAGCCAAAGTATGTAAGCATTCAATAAGTGCAACATCTTCCTGTTTAGTCCACTTCCTTTTAGAAGCTATGTGTTTAGTTCTTTTAGTTGTTTGATTTTTTCCCTTTAAGACTCCATATTTGATGTCGCCATGTCACACTTCGAAGAAATCTAAGATAAAATAGAATAAAATAAAATATATACATATAACACAAGATAAAGTGAAGATAGCACTTATCAAATTAAAAGAAAACGTTAAAGTAAAAATATGTTCAATCATATAAAGTCAATAAATAAAATGTAATAAATGTCAATAACAATGTCTACTTATATTTAAAATAAACAAATAAACTTTACTTAATAATGTATTACACTTTGTCCATTGTTAAAAAAGATACTAATGTCAAAAGATGATGTAAAATACATTCTATCCTAAACTACGTGAGGCCAACCAACTAGTAAATATATCAGCTGCTAATTTATCTCTCCACTCAGCTCAAGCAGTGCTTGGCCCACAATGTCTGATCATTTCGGGCTCATTAATCTCTTCAAATTGGCTAATATCTAATTCAACAAAGTTAGTTTCCATAGGGTCAACTAACATCTCAGATCTAATGAAGTTATAAAAAAGACAACAAGCAGAAATAATTCTACATTGTGTTTTCACTAGATAAAATGATTTTTCCCTTAAAATGGCCCATCTTGCTTTCAAGATGCCAAAGCATCTTTCGATGCAATTTCGTGCTTGTGAGTGTTTCATGTTGAAATATTCTCGAGCCTTGGTTGGTTGGTGTCCTTGTCTCCAATCATTCAAGTGATATCTTTGGCCTCTATATGGTGCAAGAAATCCTTCTCCATTTGTGTATCCAACATCACATAAGTAGTAACACCCTATATTTCAAGTTAAGAACTGCATTAATATAAAAAACTAGTACAATTTTTACTTCATTTTATTATATGTTCATTATTTAAGCATTACCTTGTAAAACATTTAAACCATTTTTTCTACTAATAGCATCCCTTAGTATTCTACAATCAGCTGCAGAACCTTCCCATCCAGGTAAGACATAAATGAATTGCATGTCTGGTATACAAACACTAAGTACATCTGTTGCAATTTCAGTTTTCCTTGTTCTGTATCTAGGCCTGTCACTTGAAGCGACATTCACCTTAACAAATGTTCCATCTAAAGCACCCAAACACCCCTACATTTATAAAATAAATTAAAATTACATCATTAGTATTCAATAGTAAATTTAACTTTATCCTATATTATATTAGTAATTCAAGAATTATGGGATAGTATCTTAAATCATTTCCATCTATCGTCACTTGAGTTCTCTTGTATTGGTTCTGGTTTTCTAAAAAACACTGAATGCATCCTCAAAATCGAGTTTAACACTGCATGAAAAATTTTACTAATTGTTTCACCAGACCTGGTTGTTTGACGTTTTAGAACCCTATTCTTTGTGTGGTGGGATATAATGTGAAGGAAGGTAATAACCATTTCTTCGATACACAAGTAACGACTTTCTTTTAACCCCATTTCTTTTTAACAAGTGACACAATTTGAAAAAATGTTCTCCTATCCATTCGACAATTATCGATACTTTGTCTATCACTTTTAAATACAATTATTTGTAAGTTGAGTGTCTGAATATTATGTCTATAAAGTTTTTCATGTGCATATCGTATTTTTGGTCTATTTTTATATTTTCTAAGGATAAGTGCAATGACCACAAGCATTAGCATTTGAAACATAATTTCCATCATCTGTAGTTGTACAATGAGCATGGTTACAATGCGCATCTTCTTTCGTACTGCTAAACGAGCCATAACTGCTTTTTAGAACAAAATATAATATTAGAAAATGCATGATGAAATAAATCTAAAAATGTAACATAAATATAAAAGTTATAAGTTTGCACAACTAAAATAACTTACTCTAAATAAGATATCTATCATACATTCCCCTCTAAATTTCTAAATAAGATATCTATCATACATTCCCCTTTAAATTCCCACCATTAAAAGAGATAAGCTTACGTTTCAACACACTGTGGCAATGGCTCTGAAAAATGTAAAAGTATGTTGCTTGCTTGCTGCATTATTGACTTGATTTCTGGGGCTTGTTCTGCATGTGAACTCTTGCCTAACTGGCCGCCATTGCATGCAAAACGACATTGCCTCGTTTTGTTCCCATTTTGGTTTTACGCAACTTTGGAACTATCTAATTTGATGTATCAAATTGAGAAAAGGGGTGTTCTTAAGTTGTCTTAACTGGGTGGACATTAGTGATAAAAGGTATGAAACATACTTAACATGCACTCTACACTAAACTTACTCTAAATAAGATATCTATCATACATTCCCCTTTAAATTCTTAATAAGAAAGCTGTAAACTCAACTATTTATGTTAAAGGATCATATTTATAGTTCTAAAATATTAATTACAGCTCTTAGTTTTTAGGATACGACTATCTACTTTTACAAATATTTTTTTTTAAACTTTTAACTGTGAAAGAGAATTGGAGAGAATATGAATTGTGATTTTCCTTTTCATTAACAGCTTATATATACACAAGGTTTTACCCTAGAAGCTTCAGCAGCTAACAACATGCATACGTGGCTAACAACTTTTTACTACTTTTACGGTGGTGTAAAATCATATAGCTAACAACTTTTTACTATTTATTCTACAGTGGTGTAAAACCCTTCTCTTCAACATTAACTACATGAATGCAAGAAGAACACATGATTCGGCAATTATTTTGCATAAAAAATTCAATATGTTTCAGCTTATAAACATAACATCTAAAAATACAATCAAAATAACATGTATAAAATAATACTCCCTCCGTCCCACAATTTTTGTCCCTTATTGACTTTTTTGGGTCAATCTTTTTCAACTTTGACTCATAATTATTTAAAATATATAAGTGATAAAAATATGAAAAAATATATTTTAAAAACCTCTAATCGAGTAGTTTTCAAATATATATGTTATAAAATTTAATTATTTAAAATATTCAATATAATAATAGTCAAAGTTTAAAAATTTTGACTTTCAAAAAGTCAATAAGGGACATTTTTTTATGGGACGGAGGGAGTAGTGATCTTTTATCATAGAAAAATCTATTTTCACATTAGTGATAGAAGGTATGAAACATACCTAACATGCACTCTACACTAAATTTGGAGTCTCCACTTCAACAAGATAAGATTGATTCATATTGCAGAAAGTAAAAATTGCATAAAACAATCAGAAATGAGATAAGCTTAATCCAAACACCGATAATAGCAACAAAATAAAATATCGAAGAAACTAATTTAAGCAAAATGTAACTAAGCCATCATCCAAGAGAATCTTAAGAGTCAAATATTAGATGAAAACTGCAAGAGGCTAGCAGTAACCTTCTAATTCTAAAGTAGTCAAATACATCCCATCCAAGAAGTTACAAGCAATTTAAGCCTATAATTTTTTTACCAAGCATGACTATCCATAATGAAACTAATGGAATCAACTACTGACAGGGGACGTTTTAAAAATTGGAGAGCAAAAAATCAAAAAAATCAAAGAGAAAGTGTTATTAATCGAAATACAAGAAGAAGACGAAGAGAGAAGAAAAGATTTACATGGGACGCTCTGAAAATTAGAGAACTGGTTTTCTTCCTTCTATCTATCTCTACAGATTTCACGAGTTCAAGTAAGAAAAGGACATGAAAATAAAATCAGGGGTATTTTTGTTCCAAGCGTTAAGAATCGTCTAAAACCTAGGAAAGAAAAGAAAATAAGATTCCAGGACAACCCCCCCCCCCAAAAAAAAAATGCTACTGTAGGCAATATTTTATTACCCGTGAATTAGGATTCTCTCAAACCAAACATAACTATCCTATTCCGAGAAATAAAATTACCTGGGTAATAATTTTATCCTTGATCCAAACGGGCCTAAAAAAAGGAATTGAGCCTTGATCCGACCCGTGAAATACAAGTCGGGTTTAATTCCTAAATAGCCAATATATAATGATAAAACAAAGTTAGGGTTTTGTGTTTCGCATTTTCATAGGAAGAACAAAAGCTTTCCGCGGAAACAGCCGCTTCCTGCAGAAACAAAATGGTTAGTTTCTTCCTCATTTTTCAACCTCAGTTCACTCATTGGATCTGTTCTGATTGTTCACTTATTATTTCCATTCTCATACTTCTTGTTGTTTGCTTTCAATTTTCTTTTTAAGATTTGTTTGATGAGTTTGTTTTTATAGCAACTCTTCAGCTCTTTCTTTTTTTTTTAATGTTGATTTTGGCTGCTGGGTAATTTTGTGTTATTCACAAACTTGCTTTTTTTTAAATGTCTAGTTAATATCTTACAGTTGGATGGCGATGCCAGCTTTATTCCTCTAAATATTGTTTTGAATGCAATGGATAAATAAGAAATGTAGTTGCTCAAATGGGAATGTTAGATCAAGTGTTTGTATTTGCCTTATCGTTTTTTGAATGTGTTAATTTGGATCAAAAATAATTTCAATGTGGAAATACTTGTGTTGTTAAACTCTAAACGTTTGTCTTTGCTTACAATTTTCTTCTACAGGCCAGAGGGTTGAAGAAACACTTGAAGAGGCTCAATGCCCCTAGGCATTGGATGCTTGACAAGCTTGGCGGGGCATTCGTATGTTATCTTCTTTAACTTTCTTTGCTTCCTTACCAGCATGATGTCTGCGTTCTGATTCGGAGTTATTAATATTTGATCATTTAGGCTCCGAAGCCATCATCTGGACCCCACAAGTCGAGGGAATGCTTGCCACTCATTCTAATTCTGCGAAACAGGTTGAAATATGCTTTGACATACAGAGAAGTGATTGCTATTCTTATGCAAAGGCATGTTATGGTAGATGGGAAGATTAGGACAGATAAGACCTACCCGGCAGGTTTTATGGGTATGTAGAACTTGCCACTGTGTATCAATTAAGTACTTGTTTTTTTAGTCATATTAGGAACTCATAGAAACTAGATTTTAGTCTCAGATTTCTTTATTTCTTCAAGACCGATACTAAAAGCTAGTGTTATTTTGACTCTGCATTTTTCTTGAAGTTCTCCTTATTAGACATCTGATGCATATTTGAATGTGGGTATTGGAATATGATACTCCAAGTTCATGTAAAAATTTGGAAAAAAATTGAAGAGACTCATGTTAGAAACATACCCATATTCAACATCCACATTCTTGAGTCTGAATTATGTCGCTGAAAGCATTTTGCTATAATTGTCCATGTATCACTATTATATCCTAGGTTTTGAAATTCATGGGTTAATTATCTATCTCTAGTACTTGAATCTCGCTGAAATTTATTGCTCTTAACCATCCCTTATTTTCTACTACTAGATGTTGTGTCAATTCCCAAGACAAATGAGGACTTCCGGCTCTTATATGACACTAAAGGTCGTTTCCGCCTTCATGCCATCACTGGTGATGAGACCAAGGTTTTTATGAATGGACTGTAGTTTGTTATGTTTCTTGTTACTATATCTAAATTATTTTATACCATTTATTGTCTTAAAATGATTGACCTAATTTCGTTGATCTTGTATGTTGCAGTTTAAGCTCTGCAAAGTTAGGTCTGTCCAATTTGGCCAGAAGGGTATTCCATACATCAATACCTACGATGGACGCACCATTCGCTACCCAGACCCTTTGATCAAGGCCAACGATACCATCAAGCTTGACTTGGAGAGCAACAAAATTGTTGATTTTATTAAGTTTGATGTTGGAAATGTTGTCATGGTCACTGGAGGAAGGAACAGGGGACGTGTTGGAGTTATTAAGAACAGGGAGAAGCATAAGGGTAGCTTCGAGACAATCCACGTGCAAGATGCTGCTGGGCACGAGTTTGCAACTCGTCTAGGCAATGTCTTCACAATTGGTAAAGGAACAAAGCCATGGGTTTC
Source organism: Hibiscus trionum (assembly GCA_030270665.1). Classification (NCBI taxonomy): domain Eukaryota; kingdom Viridiplantae; phylum Streptophyta; class Magnoliopsida; order Malvales; family Malvaceae; genus Hibiscus; species Hibiscus trionum. Next base: position 3,622,781 of record BSYR01000025.1, on the reverse strand, counting down.
CCTTCCTAAGGGAAAGGGTATCAAGTTGTCGATCATCGAGGAAGCAAGGAAGAGGCTTGCTGCTGAGGCTGCTGCTTAAGCTTATACTATTTATTTGTGTTAAAAGAATTAGCCTGTTGGATGAATGCTCTGGTTGGTCTTTTGTTTTAGCTTGTGTAGGGTTTATGGATTTTTTTTTGACAAAAAGAGTAGGGTTTATGGATTTGGTTCTAGTAACATTCTCTTTCCAAATTTAGTTTCATTACTTGTTTAGTTTATGTTACATTTTCGCACATGAATCCTGAAATTATTTCTGAGTCGTGCCTCCGACAGGACCTCCTTTGTAAAAATGACAGCATCTTTCAAACAATTGTTACAAAGAGCCTTAATCCTCTCAACTAAATGATTTACCAAGGATTCAAACTTTGATCTGATGAATGTGATATTCAAGTGTTTTGCATGTGCAGATTAAAACATCTTCTTTTCCAGGTTGTTTCTGCATATTGGAAGCCGGACTCGGTCGAATTGTTGGTCACAAATACCAGCTTCTTCCCCTTGGATCGAAGCACTTACAGTGTTTTGGGAATTCAAATGATCTGCTTCTCACCCTTCCAAATAACGCCTAGTGCTTCATCTCCTTACCAAGACAAGCTGATTCAGAGAGTCCGCAACAATACAACATGATTTTTCCTAGCCCCAATGGTGTTGGAAGCAACTATGATCGCATTTCGAAAATCAAGTCCCTCACTTTCGTTAATCGGTTGACTGTCAATTCGTCCAACACCTAGTGACTTCCGTCCTTGCTTCATCTTGCTCTAGCTTCACTGATTTCACTACCATTCAACATACTGATCTGGGCCAACAACAGTTTTAGAATGCCCAATATATTCAATATACTCCAACCTTAATGATCTATTTTGTTCGATCTATGTTATTAGAATTCCCATATCGGACACATACTCATATATGCATAAACAAGACCACTGCAAAATGCATATCCATTTGCCTCTAGAACATGCAACTCAGGTCAAGAATGAATTTCAGCTTTCAGAGAAAAGGTCTCAGGTTCTGATTCTTAAAATGTATATACCTCGATAAACAAACATGCAAAACTCGCTATTACCATACACACACACACACACAAAGGCTCTTGTGTGCGACTCTTGTGCAGAAAGAAAGGACGATTTCCAGAAGCATTCCACATTTCAAGATGATAAGACATGACCATAACAACAACAACACCAATAGCTCCTACATCCAACTTCAAACTACATTAAACTATTGGAGAGATCCCAGCTCTCCAAACAAGAATTCAAGTATGAAAACCACTCCCTGTCTGGCCTACATATGAACCTGCTCTACAAATAATTATATGCAGGTTATTAGATCAGCAGATAAGACTAAAGAGCTAACAATAATGTTGGGACTACTATAGATACGAGGATACGATCCTCCAACTGATTAGAACGTCCATATCTGACATTCAGATCGTAAGCCCAAACAACCTAAAAACAAGACGACTGCAAAATGCATATCCATTTACCTCTAGAGCATAAGAATGAGTTTCAGCTTACAGGGAAAAGGTCTCAGGTTCTGATTCTTAAAATGTTACATATGGAGAAACAAGCATGCAAAACTCACTATCAGCACACACAAAGGCTCTTGTGTGTAACTCTTGTGCAAAAAAGAAAGAACGGTTTCCAGAAGCATTCCACAAAGGCTCCTGTGTATATGTGTATCCCTTAACAGTAGGATTGGTAACAATGGCTTCATAGATAATAAGACATGACCATAACAACAACAATACCAATAGCTCCTATTTTCAACTTCAAATTACATGAAAACCACTCCCTGTCTGGCATACATATGAACCTGCAGATATTCTAGGCATAAATTTAGCAAAACAACTAAAACAGAACATGTTGGACACATATGGACCCATGAAATCTAACCCTGGTTCAATATCAACTTGCTCGTTCATTAATAAACAACCCCAATCAATTATTAGAACATGTTTAATTAACCCTGGAGACATTGAGCTCTCCAAACAACTATTCAAGTATGAAAAGCACTCCATTTTCGGCATGTACATGGACCAGCAAATAATGATATGCAACTTATTTGCTTTGCAGATAAGAGTTCACAAAATCACAATTTTATTTCAGAACATCATAAGACAATATAGTCGACATGAGGTGCATATCAATTTTATTTCAAGTCTTACCTCTTTTGTTGTAGTTCCCCATCCATCTTTGTGCTCAATATCAATTTGATGCGGCTCCGGCCGGCCGACGTATTATATGTTCCTCATACTCTGATCTTCCATTTATTGGAACCAAACTCTCAACATAAGCAGTAATTTGCATTGTTTCCTTATAAGCATGGATACCAAGATTTTTAAGCTCTCGTGTGGAGGGGTCAAACAGGACCAGTTGATGATCCGAGCTCTCGAGAAACAATTCCCCATTTTCAAGAAAGTAGAGCTAACCCCTGCACATTACATTCAACTATTGGAGACATCAGGCTCTCTAAAGTATGTAAAGCACTCCATGTCTGGCATGCATATGGACCTGCAAATAATGATATGCAACTTATTTCATCTGCAGATAAGAGTTCACAAAATCACAATTTTATTTCAGAACATCATAAGACAATATAGTCGACATGAGGTGCATATCAAGAGAACAAATCTCATGAAATCTTCCCTCTTTTGTTGTAGTTCCATCCATCTTTGTGCTCAATATCAATTTGATGCGCCTCCGGTCGGCCGACGTATTATATGTTCCTCATACTCTGATCTTCTATTTATTGGAACCAAACTCTCAACATAAGCAGTAACTTGCATTGTTTCCTTATAAGCATGGATACCAAGATTTTTAAGATCTCGTGTGGAGGGGTCAAACAGGACCAGTTGATGATCCGAGCTCTCGAGAAACAATTCCCCATTTTTCCAAAACCCCAAAGGCCTGTCAACTCCAGGAACAGATTCAATAGTGAATAGTTTAGTCCATGATCCATTCATAACCCATAAGTGAAAAGATTTCTCAGTTCCTTCCCTTGGGTAAAAAATAGCAGCAAGCAATCCGTTGAAGTCCAAAAGTTCCTTATAAAAATCTTCCCCCCAATCAAATTGAGGCAATGGTAAGGTTGAAAACTTTTCATTAACCATATCAAATGAAAGAATAAGAGGGTATCAGGTACCCAATATGCCCGCCAATAATAAAACCCATTTACGTAGTTATTAAACAAGGGAGAACCATAAGGCCAAAGCTCAGGAACTGGCATTTCCTTCCATGAATCACTTGTAAGGGAATATAACTCAACTTGGTGGATCGGATCAAACCATAAGCCTGCATCTGGATCATCTTCAAAGCAATTAGTAACGAATCTTACAACTTTATAGTCATCGGTTTGAGAATCATACCCAAAACCAAGGCAACCGAAACTAGTGAAATGCAGTGAAGGAGGGCGTTGGACTGAGGATTGAGGAAGGATTTTGAACTCTCTGGTAGATGGGTTCCAAAGGGCAACCTTATCATCACCACGTAAACACAATATTCCATTACAAGGACCATCAACTGCAAGAGCAGACCAACCTTTTTCAAAAAAGGGAAAGTGAAATTTGTGTTTTACTGAAAAGTTTTGGCCTTTCTCGGTGGAAAGTTGATAGAAATAATGGATGCCATCACGGGTGTTACCAAGAAAACCTTTGAAAAGGAGATTAAGGTTGTTGTGCTGGTGTTTGGTAATGAAAAGAAGAAGACCAAGGCTTACAAACGCACCTGAAACGCGTCAAGGACTTAACTGGAAGCTTGGAGAGAATCTCCAACACCAACACCTCTGGTAAATCAGATCCAGTTTTGCTCAAACCTTGCATCTTTGAATTTATTTGGGGAAAGAGAGATGAAACAACACGCAGAGGCAGAGCAGAAGAAACAAAATCGATAACATAATACATTGATGGGCCTGGCCTAGCCGATCCTCTCATAATTCTCAAATACACCGACTCATTACGATATATGTAGATGTAGTTTCAGTATGTCATTTTTATCAAGATAAATCTTCATTTCTTTCCTACATATAAAAAAAGTATGAGTAATTATTGGGCACCATAGATGACATGGTGAACTGAATCATCTAATAATTTCTCCAAAACGAGAGATTATAGCGAAAAATGGATTTTTGGGCAAAATACGTAAAATAGTCATTAAACTATCTCAAAAAGACAAAATAGTCCCCTAACTTTCAAATGTTACATATTGGGCACCAAACTTTAATTTTTGTTAAAAAATGGTCATTAAGCTATTAACTGTTGTTAACTGGGTGACTTGACAGTTACAAAAATTTGTATAACAAAATATTTAATCCTCAATATTTACACGTTCAGTCAATTAAGACATCAATAATGGGGTTAAATTAAGACTAAACTGATTGAATGTGTAAATATGAAGGATTAAATGTGTTATTATTTAACTTTTTGTAACTGACACATCATTCACTTAACGACAGTTAACATCTCAATGACCATTTTATAATAAAAACTAAAGTTTAATGCTCATTATGTAACTTTTAAAAGTTTAGTGATCATTTCATATTTTTTTAGATAGTTTAATGATTGTTTGTGTACTTTACCCTAAATTTTTATTTCAAGGTATTAATCAGGAATTATAAAATAGACCTCATATGATAAATTATGAATTTTTTGTTTGTTTGTTTTGTTTTAGGTGCTTAATTGTTTTGGTAAAATTAGTGTTTAACCTTTTATTTCTTTATATTTTAATTTTTTTTTCCGTTTAATGAAGATCTCATATAATAAAGTGTAAAAACTCAATTAAATGTTAAACAATGTCTGGTTGTTGATGTTTTTTTAAATGGATTTATCTTGAAATATTAACAGAATAAAATGTTGGACACCTAAAATTATAACGGTATAAACATTAAACACCTATTTTGACTTAAAAAACTGTAGGCACCTAAATCAAAATATGTATAGTTTGAGTACTTTTTTATTAAGGCTTTAATGAAAGAGGTATTTAGGGATGTAAAAGCAGGTAATCGGATGAGTTTTAAGTCGGGTCAAATCGAATACAGACCATTTCAGGTTGATTTGATGTTTCGACTCGATTCGGGTCGTGTGCGGGTTAGTTTCAGGTCAGGTTCATTTTAAGTCGGGTCAAAATAGTTTAACGGTTTAGAAAATGAAATAGACGGTGATTGGCGAGTGATATTAGGACTCCATAGCAACATTCTTTGTTTTCTTCCAAGGTTAAGAGAAGTGAATACACATTTCTCTTTATCCATAACATCAAACTTAAGACAACACAATTGTAACCATAGAAACACCTTCTAGCACCATAGTTACTTCTTTTATAACAGATAACATAAACTCGACTCGACTCGAAAGTAAACTAGACATTATTCAAAGGACCTCAACCCAGATTTGCATCATATTGATGAATTCTCAAAAACCTATTATTTTTTGCTATTTAATTGTGAAAAAATGGGGACAAGAGAAACTATCATCTAAATTACCATATAAAACATAATCTCCATCTTAAGTGACATGAACTGCTCCAAAAGGCTGCAAACAAGACATGAAATGAGATAGTTGATTGTAAACATGAATTTTGAGGGAGAACTTAATAGTTCTCCAAGAGTCCCTCATGTTCCACGTGTGCGGCAAACTGGTAATTTTTCTTAACTGACATCTGCAACTGCAACGAGCACGCTAATTAAGCGCACATCTAGCTCAGGCGGAAAGGACCACAGTTTTGGTAATAAATTTTGTACGCCTTCGATTGAGATTAAAAGAGAAATAAATAAAAAATTAAAATTTCTTATTTGGTTAAACGGTGAAAAGAAATGTAAATTCAACTTTGATGTGTGAATTGAAGATTAATATAGTAGAAAATTAAGGATTGAGTTAGATGAAGAAGAGTATGGAAGATGGTGGAGGGGAAGAAATAAAAAATTGTAAATATGGAGGATTAAATGTGTAATTATACAAATTATTTTTATTTCGGTGGTCAAAATGGTATTGAAGTAAAAAAAATTTAGGGACTTACATGAATAAAAATATCATCATATTAAAAATATTAGACTAAATTACAAAAAACAATAGGGATCAATTTAGAATAAAAATAAAGTTTTAGGGACAATAATGAGCAAAAATATCATCATATTAAAAATATTGGACTAGACTAGATTAAATTTTTTAAAATAAATAGTTGTGATTTCGAATCTCTAAACCCCAAACCTCAACCCCTAAATCTTACAAGCACTAATAATTAAAGTGCAAACTGAATCCCTAAACTAATCTCATAACTCAAACCAAGCACACAACTTGACACATTTACGGTTTACCCCTAAACCTCAAACATCAACACATAAATCTTACACTCACAAATAATTAAAGTTCAAGCCTAACCCTCGAATCCCCTAATCCCTAAACAAATACTATAAACTAAAACACTCAGCTTGAAACATAGCTTATTCCCATAAACCCTAAACATCAACCCTTAAACCACAAACCTCAAACCCTAAATCTTTTTTTCGGGCCGAAATAAATTGGGCCTTCAAAAGCCCGTCAAACGTTTGGAGTCACCATCGGTCGTTGAGTACAACCGAAATAAGTTGGGCCTTTAAAAGGTTTAATTATTAAATAATTTATGGAGGGTCCAATTAAAAAAGAACCTAAACGTAAAGGTCTAAGGAAACTAAACTAAAATTAGGACTAAAATGAATCAAATTAAAATTAAAAAATAAAAAAAGACCTAAGTGTAAAGCTCCTAAACTAGTAATGACCTAATGTACAAATAACCCCTAAATGGGCATGATTTTCCCTCAGTTTGTTAACTTAATTGATTACTCAATTAATCAATTTCATTTGAAATTGAACCTTGAAAGATTGGAATTGGTTCTTGATAAAAAAAAAGATTGGGAATTGGATTTGGATTGGTTGGTTGACAATGACACTTGACCGTTCCTTACTTTGAGAATGGGATTTGGCCGCCCAAATCCCTAAAAAAATGGTCGTTATTGTTTTTTCTAATTTTGGACTAATTATAAAAAAGTATTAATTGGAACTAAAAATTAAAATTTTGGGACTATAATAAATTAGACTAAATTGCCAAAAATATAAATCAATATGGGGCAATTTTGACTAAAAATTAAATTGTAGGGACTATAATAAACAAAAATAATATTCGACTTAATTACCAAAAATAGAAATATATATGAGTCAATTTCGGGTAAAAATAAACTTTGAGTGACTTAAATGAACAAAAAATATCATCATATTTAAAACATTAGACTATATTAGAAAAATTTGAAATAAATTGGGGTCAATTCGGTTAAAACTTAGGGACTAATATGAATAGAAATAAACCCCAAACCCCTAAAATAATCCTATAACCCCAAACACTCAACTTGACACATTTACCCCTAAACCCCAAACCTCGACCCCTAAATCTTACCATCACTAATAATTGAAGTACAAGCATAATCCTCGAATCCTAAACTAATCGCGTAACCCTAATTCCAAACACTCAACTTAAACATGTATTGTTTGTACCCCTAAACCCATAACCTCAACCACTAAATCCCTAAACTAATCCCATTACCCCAGACATTCCATTTAAAATATTTACTCCTAAACCTCAAGCATGAATCCCTAAATTATATAAATACTATTCACTAATAATTAGAGTGCAAGCCTAATCCCTTAATCCCTAAACTAATCCCATTGGCCATTATCCCAAAACACTCCACTTGACACATTTACCCTTAAACCCCAAACCTCAACCCCTAAATCTTACATTCACTAATAATTAAAGTGCAAGCCTAATCCTCAAATCCCTTAATCCCTAAACAAATCTTATAACCCCAAACACTCAACTTAAAACATATATTATACTCATAAACCCCAAACCTCAACCCCTATATCTTACAATCACTAATAATTAGAGTACAAGCCTAATCCTCTAATCCTTAAACTAATCTCATAACCCCAAACACTCAACTTGACACATTTACCCTTAAACCTCGAACCTCAACACCTAAATCTTACAATCACTAATAATTAAAGTGCAAGCATAATCCCATAATCCCTAAACTAATTCCATAACCCAAACACTCAACTTGACACATTTACCCATAAACCCCGAACCTCAATACCTATATCTTACAACCACTAATAATTAAAGTGCAAGCATAATATCCTAATCCCTAAACTAACCCCATAACCCAAACACTCAACTTAACACAATTACCTCTAAACCTAAAATCTCAACCCCTATTTTTTTTTCGGGCCGAAATAAATTGGGCCTTCAAAAGCCTGTTAAACGTTTGGAGTCGACATCAGTCGTTTTGGGTTGGGTACAACCGAAATAAGTTGGTCCTTTAAAAGGTATAGTTATTAAATAATTTTATGGAAGATGATCTAATTATAAAAGAACCTAAACGTAAAGAGTTTAAGGAAACTAAACTAAAATTGGGACTAAAATGAATCAAACTAAAACTAAAGAATAAAAAAGACCTAAGTGTAAAGCTCCTAACTAGTAATGACCTAAAGTACAAATAACCCCTAAAAATGGGCGGAATTTTTCCCTCCATTTGTTAACTTAATTGTTAAGTTAATTTGGAGGGAAAATGGGATTTGGGCAGAACCAATTCAGTTAAAAAAAATGGGCATGCAAGGCGGATTTTTTTTAACTTTAGACTAAATTACAAAAAATGAATAGGGGTCAATTGGGACTAAAAATTAAATTTTAGGGACTACAATAAATTGAACTAGATTGCCAAAAGTATAAATAAATATGAGGCAGTTTTGACTAAAAATTAAATTGTAAGGACTAGAAAAAACAAAAATATTATTCGACTAAATTACCAAAAATATAAATATATGAACAAAAATATCATCATATTTAAAATATTGGACTATATTAGAAAATTTTGAAATAAATTGGTGTCAATTCGGTTAAAAATTATGGACTAATATGAACAAAACTAAACCCCAAATTCATCAAATCATCAAATCATAGACTTCCTCAATTACATGTCAGGTAAATATCAAGCCATGTCAATACCAGTTCAGGTCAACAACAGGTCGGGTTCAAAACAAGTCGGGTCAATTAACAGGTCGGGTTCAAAATAGGTTAGGTAAAATCGGATCTCAGGTCGATTCAGTCAAGTACTATCGGTTATCTGCCAGGTCAGTCTCGAGTTCGGGTTCGTTTCAGTCGGGTGCAAGTCGGGTTTCGGGTCTACAGTAACATATTCAATTAGGGTTCAAGTCATTCTCGGTCGGATGCAGGTCGGGTTCGGTTACTACAGTAACAAGTCCAACTCGAGTTTGGGTCAACAACAGACGGTTACAGATCGGTTTTGGGTCATCGCATTGTAACACCCCTCAATTTGTAAAACCAAAAAAAGAGAAGGGAATTGAGGCTGGTGGGTTTCGAACCAACGACCTAGCCCTAGCCTCATGTCCTTGTGTTTAACTGCTGAGCTAAGTACCCAAGCTTGTTAAGGGATAACTTGGTTAAGTGTTGAAGTAAAGGTTTGAGGTTTTTTTAACCCGAATTAAAAATCCATTTGACTCTCCACCTACCTTTTGGGGAATGTCGTCTCGATCTGAGAAATTACAGAAAGCATTAAGCTTTCCTCAACTTTTTTTTTGTTTTGCTCCGACCACCCCTCCGATCTCAGCCACCGCGCCGTTGTGGGCGTCACTGCCCATGCCCCTGTGACCGCCACCTCACCCTGAACTCGTCAGTATCGTTCACTTGCGCAGTCGCGCTACCGTCTGCCTCGGAGAACCGTCTGAAGGCTTCGTCAAGAAACCCTTGCCCCGCCGCCTCTGTTTACCATCGCTTCAGCCGCTGTCCATCGTCCGTGTTGCACACGGCCACCGCCATCGGGGTCCACGTCTGTCCGTGTCAAAAATCCAGCTCCTCACTCGCTGGTGCGTCGCTTCGTTCGCCGTACAGAGTGAGTTGAAGCCCGTCGAAACCTCCCATGACCACCATCTGTTTCCCCTTGTTTTCGACCGCCTCATCATCGGCAAGGCGTGTCATCAGTCCAGACGTGATCGGTGTGAGCGGGGGAGAAAAACCCCTTAACCGGTCATCACTCTGACACCGGAAATAGCCTCACCGGAGTTGCGCGTTTTACGATCGTCCAATGCATTTCGGGTAAAATCCGGTAGGTGATTTGGGCATATTTTGTGTCGTTATCATGTTGGTTGGATTATTGGACTGATTAGCTTCTTTTTCCGGCAGAATCAGTGCCAATGGGAGCTTCCGGTGACCTTTTCCGGAGACCGACCGACATTTGTGTTAGGGTAAGTGGGGCTTGAACCCGGTCTGAGCCCAGTTGTGGATGAGCCCAAGCCCAAGTCTGATCTGACCCGAACCCGAGTCTGAACCCGACCCGTTTCTGTTTGACCCGACCCAACTGAGTCGACCCACCGAGTCAACTCAGTGAGTTAACCTGTCCGAGTTAACTTAGTGATTCAACTCGGTTGACCGTTACCTGATGACGTCAGTGTTGACTGATGATGACATCAGTGTTGACTGATGATGATGTCAGCGTTGACCGATGATGACGCCAACGTTGACTTTGACCGTTGACCAAAAAGTCAACTTTTCCGAAAACTCTTATTTTATGTTTTTCGACATCCTGAGTCCGTTTTTGAAGCCCGTTTCGCAAAATTCTGATCCGAGAGTCTCCAAATCTGATCTTGAACCTGAACTTTTATATGTATTAATTATTCAATTAGGAGTACCGTGACTAAGGGCTAAAATGTGAATATGTGTGATTGAAGGTACTCATAGCTCCATGAATACGAATTTTTGATGGACATCAAATTCAAGTTCGAGTGCAATCGAATGGGGTTTCATGAATCGACCAATATAACTCGGAGTTAAGGTAATACAATACTACCCCTTGTATGCTTTATGTACATGTTGATATCGGGTTAACGCATACATGCTTATGATGAAGTGTTTTGTAAACTCTGCTAAGCCGAATTAGATACGAGAAATAAGTATGGAAATTATTAAAACCAAAATATTCGAATAAGAATACTAATAGACCAGAAGTATCGAAAGTTAATAGTAATAAATAATATAGTTAAATCCGCATCTCAATCAATGGTGTCTAAGATTCAATGCCCATATTATGGAGTAAAGGATTTTGGATATGAGATTACAGAAATGCCCTTGAAGTATAAGAATGACTAAACTGCCCATAATAAAGGAAGTGACCCGAAATCTGCATTCGACCTGATTGAAAATTACCTTACCTAAGATGTATGTTCTATTGGAAAAGACTTCGTCATCGTTATTCATATGCGTGTGATACTAAAAGAAACTTGGATTTTCCCCCGAGCTTTGTATAACACATGAAGGTGAATTTACTGGAAATATCGTTGTATTCTTGAGATGATCCTTACGACAGTAAGAGATGAATTAATTGGAATGGTCGTAATGACCAGAAAGACTGTAGTGCCTTCAAGCACCGAAATTCTCAATTAATCAGAATGGCAATTTTACCCTTAAGTTCTAAAATGAGTAAACCGTCTGTAAGGACCGAAGGAATCAAAACGACCTAATCTCTATCGAGTACGTAAATGATGGAGGTGCTAAATAGTAAAATTTGACGAAAATGGTGGATTTATCCCAATTTCCAAAACGACTGAAATGCCCTATTGAGTTAAATAGACAGTTATGCATTTGATGAAATTATGGGATTTCTAATAAGACTTTAAGGGCTAAAGTGCCCCTAAGTGTTAGGAAGCACACTCATGTATGTTAATCACTCTTGATATTAATATAAGGTTGGAAGTTTTTCGCACAAAATATAAGTTCGACTACTCTGTGGCAAGTCCTGTGGTGAATTATAAAAGAAACCGTCCAAATATATATTAAATATTGTAAATCGTCATTTTATCATTTCTAGGCTAAATTACAAAATCACCCCTAATAGTTAAAAGACTAAAATGCCCTCGTTGGCCAAAGTAATTAAAATAGCTCTGACTGTATTCGATATCGTAAAAGATCTTGACATAGAAATCTCTGAATGCCTGGTTGGAAGCCTGATAAGAAAATAGAATTTCCTGAGTGACTACTTATGCCTCGTTGGTATGTGTAACGCCCGTGTTTTAGGGTTAGGAGTTAGCCGGGTTTATAGTCCGAGTCAATAAAATTAAACTAAATCAATTCAACCTAAATTGTGATCTAATTGAGCTTTGGGAAAAAGGGGAGGGACCAATGTTGTAATTAGACCCAAAAGTTTTAAAAGCAAGACAACTTTAAAATAAAAGTTGTCATCTTTCTTTTCCCCCCATCCCCTTTTAACGTTAAACACCCAAACCCCTCTTCAAAAACCTCTCCAAGCTTTGTTACTATTCCATTGGCTTTCAACTTCGTTTCAAGGTGTTTTTGAAAGGTAAAATCATTTTCTTACTCTCCTCTTCATTCCCTATCCATACATAGTCTTAGGTTTTAAAGTTATGAGATTTTGGAAATTAGGGTTTGGTTTAAAGTTTGGGTTTTTATGGTGATTTTCGTTTTGTTTTGAAATGATGAGTTGGGTTTTTGTTTATTCATGTTAAAAGGTGCAACATATATTAATTTGGTTGAGTTTTGTGGAAAACCCGAAGTAGGGTCTTAGAGCCATTTTTGAGGTGTCAAAAACTCCATTTTGGTGGGTTTTAGGTTGAAAACAAAGGGCTGATGGTTTAGGTATGTTAGGAGGGTGATTTGGGACCTTTTGGGAGTCTTTTGGATGTTTGGAAATGGAGATTTCAGCAAGGTTTTAGGGGAGCTCGAAAATTGGTATTTTAGGGATTAAATTGGTTGGAAAATTTGGGTGAAGCTTGGTTTGAACTCAAAGGTTGAATGTTGTTTGAATATTAGCATTGATTTTGGTTGTTGGTTGTGTTTTTGGTTGGCTAGAAGCAAGAGGAGTCGTTGAAGGAGCATTGGGACCGAATCCGGGTTCGTAGGAGAATTGTTTCGGTTGCTAAGGAAGGGCAGTAAGTGGTTTCAAACTTGTTTTAAAGTTTGGTTCGAGTGTGTGTAGAGTGTGTGTGTGGAATGTGCTTGGTTGGCCATTTCTTTATTTCAAGTTGTTAATTCTAGCCTTTGATTTCCATTAAATGCTATTGTGCATTGCCTAACTATGCTCTTGTGAAATGTGGATAAGTTATGCATGTATATCATGATATGTATATATGTGATGAGCATGAGTTATGGTTGATGATATGTGATGTGATAATGAAAAATTGGCACTAAGTAAATTACCGGTTGTAAATGATCGATCATTAGGATTAGTGTGCACACAAATTGAGTCAAAACGTACGTGGCCTTGATGGCGTTAAGTCATCAAGGAGGAGTACGGTGATGTAATATTCCACCGGAAGCTTTTATATATTTCTACGGGATGATGAGTGGAATCCCATCCGTAGGGCATGTGGCGATGAGTGGAATCCCGCACATGCAAGGTCCGGTGATGAGTGTAATCCCATCGAGGTAAAGTGTTGTTGAGATTTAAATTCGCACAATCGAGGTAATTGAAAGTGGCCAATTAACTTGTTCATATATTGTGATATATGGTGTTGATGTATGATTGTTGATATTGATGCTTGATGCTTAGTATGATGTAAGATACCATATTATGCCACTTGAGAGACTAGCTAGGTCTACTTGTGAGATTGCCTATTCATGATTGATATGAGGTTTAGGGATTACATGCTTGAACCCTGCATTGTTGATGTTTTTCGTTTTAGAGCACCCTCACTAAGCTTATATCTTACGCTCTCAATGTTCAACAATGCAGATCATTAGCGTGGTGTTAGCTCGGAGCAAGGCAAGAAAGGCTTTCCAAGTTTGTGGCTCAAGTACGATGGTTAATTTTGTATTAGATAGCAATGTGGCAAAGGTTTTTGTATGAGCTATGTATGACTCATGTATGTTGATGTTTGAATTGGCTATGTTTGTAAAGCATGATACGCTATTTTGAATGTTTGTGTGTGGTGTCATGTCTTCAGATGTTTAGGTTTCTTTGTTGATGGGTGCAAACCTCAACTGCTTATCTTGTGCCTTTTAAGGCTTTTGAGTTCCATGAATGACCCTAAATATTGAATTGCCTTTTGTTGGAATGCCATGTGTGGATGCTTTGTCTCATGTTGAATGCTTAAGTTGCTTGTGTTGAATTGTGCCTTTTAGTTTCAAGTTAAAGCATGCTTATATTGTTGGTTGGCCTTAGGATTGATGTTAGTGTGTTGGTTGAGGTTTTAGAGGGATTTAGGGGCATCCTTGTGCCTTAAATCAGCTAAAACTTGTAAGTTCGTAGCAGGGGTATCGATACGGTTGAACCCGTATCGATACGACCTTCTTGTTTTAGGCCACGCGTTTCGATATGCGAGGGGGCGTATCGATACCTTTTTGGTCACTGAGGTTACTGTCCATTTCGGTATTGATACGAGCCTCTGGCGTATCGATACGGTCTCCACGGGTTGACTCTGACCAGTTGACCTAGTCAAGGCGTATCGATACACCCCTTAGGTGTACCGATACCGCCTGCAGTTTAAGTTAAAATTGGGCTGTTAAATGTTGTTTTGTTTTCGATCGATTGTCTCGTGTATGTTGTTCCGCTGTTTGATCACTTAGGATTTAATACTCCACTAGACAAGATTAAAGTGAAAGAAAAAAATAGGGTTGCTAACCGAGGGGGAACCTTAACGGGTTTCGCTTCGGTTTTCCCCGTGTGGCCCACTCGGACCGGTCATCCGGCCAGATCGGGTCGAGGGTGTTACATTTGTTGGTATCAGAGCCTGAGGTTACCGAGACCTCGGGCAGGTAAGTGAATTAAGCTTGTTATGTTGAGTAATTGTGTTGTTCGATGTATGCCTTGCCATGAATTTTTGATATGTGAATGTTCGCATGATATTTTGAAGCATGAGTTGTTGTGTGTCTGGTGTAGAGTGTGTGCCCATTGCTATTATTACTCAATTGAAAAAGATCTTTGATAAAAGGAGTACTTGAGCACTATTGGACCCTTGCTTTGGCTAACGTAATCCCTACTTGTTTGTTGTTGTAGTTATTTCCTTGCTAGCTGAACCATGAGACCACGTGGGAGGCCTAGAATGGTTCGTCCGGAACCACGGGTAGAGGCTCCAAGAGTTGAGCCGGTAGTTAGGGTTGAGGCTCAAGTGGGAGAGCCTGTGGTTGGAGTTGGAGCTCCTCCACCACCTCCACCACGACCACCTCCTCTACCGGGAGCGGGAGGTGAGGCCGGAGCCGAAGGAGAGGGACCACAAGAAGGCCAAGGTGGCCAAGGACCGACCGGGATTGACTTAGCTCCGTTGGTTCAGGCGATAGCCGGGGCATTTCAGGCTGCTGTAGCTGGGGGTCAGGCAGCACACTATCAGGGTGAGGGCACTGGTTTACCTTTAGAGAGACTTCGGGGCCTTGGGGCCGAAGAGTTCAGAGGGGCTACACCGGAGAGGTCAAAGTTGTGGTTTGAGATGACTGTCCGTATCCTTGCTCAGATGCGGTGTACTGGTGAGCGCAAGTTGGGATGTGTTGAGTCCTTGCTTCAGGGTGATGCCTACACTTGGTGGGTCACCATTACTACGGGTATGGATGAGGCCGAGATCACTTGGGAGTTCTTTGAGACAGCTTTCCGTAAGAAGTATTTGGGTCCGCGATACCTCGATGAGAGGAAGAGGGAGTTTATGGCATTGCTTCAGGGGAGTATGTCCGTGACCGATTATGAGATCCGATTTGTCAGACTGAGTCAATATGCACCTGAGCTTGTACCTACTGAGGTGGAGCGTTGTAACCGCTTCCGTTATAGGCTGAGTGAAGAGATCAAGACGTATACTCTAGCTTCAGACTACACTGATTTTGATGTCTTGGTCTCGAGGGCCAAGGACTTGGAGCACAGTTTGAGTTTGACCAGGCGGTCTGGTGGATTTAGTTCGGGTAAGAGGTCCAGTAACTTTGATAGAGGTGATGCCAAGAGGCATCGAGACAACAGACATCAGTATGATCATAGACGTGGTGGCGGTAACCACGGTAGGGGCCATCAGGGCCAGAGAGCTGGTGGGAAGTTGCCCACATGTGCTACTTGCGGGAGGAACCACACCGGAGAGTGTTGGGGAAATTTTCATTCTTGTTGGAGTTGTGGGGCTAGAGACCACATTAGGCGTGACTGTCCACATCGGGTGGGACAGGCACCAGCTCAGGCTTCTGCTAGAGCCAATGACTTTCAGAGAGGCCGCGGGCGCGGTAGAGGTAACTTCCAGCCGAGGAACGATGGTCAGAGGAACATAGCCCATGTAGTTGCAGTTCAGCCGGAGGGCGTAGGTCAGGCCAGAGTTTACGCTCAGCGTGGGGATCAGCATGACACCGATGTGATCGCAGGTAACTTCTTGATACAGTCTTTGGGTTTGCTTTCTTTGATTGGCTCTAGGTCTACACATTCCTACATATTGAGTGAGCATGCACAGTCTTTGAATTTGCCTTGTGAGATGTTAGAGGTAGGAGTTAGTGTTACTAGTTCCTTTGGGGACACGGTAGTAGTTAGGAAGATGTACTGAAGGTGTCCGTTGATGGTTCAGGGATATGTGTTTCCAGTGGATATGATGGAGCTTTCTTTCTATGGTTTTGACGTGATTCTGGGTATGGACTGGCTCACGGAGCATAGAGCTAGGATAGACTTTGAAACTAAGCGGATTTCTTTGAGGCTCACAGATGACTATGAGATTGTAGTGGTGGGTGAGAACGTGAAGTTCTTGTCCAATGTGGTTTCAGTGTTAGAGGCTAAGAGATTAGTTGAGTTGGGGTGTGAAGCATACTTGGCGTATGTGATGAACCCTAACATGAGTGAGGTTAGACCTCAGGACATCCGGATAATATGTGACTTTCCTAGTGTGTTTTCGGAAGAGTTGCTAGGGTTACCACCGGACAGAGAGGTAGAGTTCAGCATTGAGACTTATTCTGATTCAGCTCCTGTTTCGATTGCTCCGTATCGCATGGAACCGAAAGAATTGAAAGAGTTGAAGACTCAGTTGCAAGAATTGACAGATAGAGGTTTTATTAGGCCTAGTTCTTCACCTTGGGGTGCACCAGTTTTGTTTGTGAAGAAGAAAGATGGAAGCATGAGAATGTGTATAGATTACAAACAGTTGAATCAGTTGACAGTGAAGAATAAATATCCGTTGCCTAGAATTGATCACTTGTTTGATCAGTTGAGGGGAGCATCGGTCTTTTCGAAGATTGATTTGAGATCGGGTTACTACCAACTAAAGGTAAGAGAAGTTGATGTACCGAAGACGGCCTTTAGGACTAGATATGGACATTATGAGTTTTTAGTCATGCCATTTAGGTTGACTAATGCACCGGCTTTCATGGACATGATGAATAGGATTTTTCATCAGTATCTAGATCAGTTTGGAGTTGTGTTTATTGATGATATTTTGGTGTACTCGCGAACTGAAGAAGACCACGACCGACACTTGAGACTAGTTTTGAAGACTTTGCTAGATCATCAGTTGTATGCGAAGCTAAGCAAGTGTGAATTCTGGATCCGAGAGGTAGTCTTCCTAGGACATATAGTGTCAGCCGATGGGATTAGAGTTGATCCGGAGAAGATTGAAGCCATTGTTGAGTGGAAGCAACCGAAGTCTGTGACAGAGGTACGTAGCTTCCTAGGCTTAGCCGGATACTATAGGAGATTTGTAGAGGGTTTCTCTAAGTTAGCCGCTCCATTGACACAATTACTTCAGAAGAGTGTTCAGTTTGAGTGGACAGATGCAAGACAGAAAGCCTTTGAGAAATTGAAAGAAGCTTTGACCCAAGCACCGATCTTGATCCAGCCTGAATCCGGGAAGGACTATGTAGTTTACAGTGATGTTTCTTATGTAGGGCTAGGATGTGTTCTTATGCAAGACAAGAGAGTAGTGGCTTACGCCTCAAGACAGTTGAAGACCCATGAGCGCAACTATCCGACTCATGATATAGAGTTAGCTGTAGTTGTGTTTGCTCTGAAGATTTGGAGGCATTATTTGTACGGTGAGAAATGTACAGTGTACACCGATCACAAGAGTTTGAAATACATTATGACCCAACGAGATTTGAACCTCAGACATCGTAGGTGGTTGGAGTTGCTGAAAGACTATGATCTTACCATCGAGTACCATTCGGGTAAGGCCAATATAGTGGCCGATGCTTTGAGTAGGAAGATGGACGTGGACTTGAGAGCCATGTTTGCTAGATTGAGTTTGTCCGGAGATGGTGGCTTGGTAGCCGAGCTTCATGTTAGACCTACTCTAGGTCAGTTGATTCGAGAGAAACAACTCTTAGATAGATCTTTGGCACCTCACATGCAAGATATAGCCCAGGGTAGATCTTCAGACTACAGTTTCAGTACTGATGGGGTTTTGTGTTTCAAGGATAGAATAGTTGTGCCAGAGGACAGTGACTCGAGACGTACGATCTTGACTGAAGCCCACAGTAGTCCGTTTGCTATGCATCATGGAAGTACGAAGATGTACCGTGATTTGAAGAATGAGTACTTTTGGGTTGGCTTGAAGAGAGATGTAGAAGACTTTGTGAGTAAGTGCTTAGTGTGTCAGAGAGTGAAGGCGGAACATCAGGTTCCCTCATGTTTGTTACAGCCGTTGAGAATTCCGGAATGGAAATGGGAGAACATCACCATGGACTTTGTTTCGGGTTTGCCTTTGACTTCTACGAAGAAGAACTCAGTTTGGGTGATAGTAGATCATTTTACGAAGTGTGCTCACTTCTTGGCAGTCAACACTACTTACACTTTAGATAGATTGGCCGATTTGTACATTGGTGAGATTGTCAGACTGCATGGTGTGCCGAAGTCCATTGTGTCAGATAGAGATCCGCGATTTACTTCTCGATTTTGGGAGTCTCTGCATACAGCTTTGGGTACCCGTTTGAACTTCAGCAAGTCTTATCATCCTCAGTCAGATGGTCAGTCAGAGAGAGTTATTCAGATCTTAGAGGATATGTTGCGTTGTTGCATCATTGACTTTCAGGGTACTTGGGAGAAGTATTTGCCTCTAGTTGAGTTTGCGTACAATAACAACTTTCAGTCGAGCATTCAGATGGCTCCGTATGAGGCCTTGTATGGCCGAAATTGTAGAACTCCAGTTTGTTGGGCCGAAGTGGGACAGAAGTTGTTACCTATGCCAGATTTGCTCAAGGGGACAACCGACAAGGTAAAATTGATTTGCGATCGTTTGAAAGCTACTTCGGATAGGCAGAAGTCCTATGCCGATTTGAAGAGGAAGGAAGTTGAGTTCTCAGTGGGTGAGAAGGTGTTCTTGAAAGTGTCTCCGTGGAAGAAAGTGATGAGATTTGGCCGAAAAGGAAAGTTGAGTCCGAGGTACATAGGACCGTATGAGATTGTGAAGAGGGTTGGTCCGATTGCTTATCAGTTGCGTTTGCCGTCCGAGCTAGAGAAGATACACAATGTGTTCCATGTTTCGATGCTCCGTAAGTATAGGTCCGATCCATCACATGTTATGCCCGTAGAAGAGATTGAATTGAATCCGGATTTGACTTATGAGGAAGAGCCAGTGGAGATCTTAGCTTCTGACAGTAAAGTGTTGAGGGGTAGATCGATTGAGTTAGTGAAGGTGCGGTGGCATCGTCGAGGTGTGGACGAGGCCACATGGGAGAGGAAGGAGGATATGGAAAGGCAGTTTCCGTATCTCTTTCAATCAGGTAATTTCGGGGATGAAATTTCTTAAGTGGGAGAGAGTTGTAACGCCCGTGTTTTGGGGTTAGGAGTTAGCCTGGTTTATAGTCCGAGTCAATAAAATTAAATTAAATCAATTCAACCTAAATTGTGATCTAATTGAGCTTTGGGAAAAAGGGGAGGGACCAATGTTGTAATTGGACCCAAAAGTTTTAAAAGCAAGACAACTTTAAAATAAAAGTTGTCATCTTCCTTTTTCCCCATCCCCTTTTAACGTTAAACACCCAAACCCCTCTTCAAAAACCTCTCCAAGCTTTGTTACTATTCCATTGGCTTTCAACTTCGTTTCAAGGTGTTTTTGAAAGGTAAAATCATTTTCTTACTCTCCTCTTCATTCCCTATCCATACATAGTCTTAGATTTTAAAGTTATGAGATTTTGGAAATTAGGGTTTGGTTTAAAGTTTGGGTTTTTATGGTGATTTTCGTTTTGTTTTGAAATGATGAGTTGGGTTTTTGTTTATTCATGTTAAAAGGTGCAACATATATTAATTTGGTTGAGTTTTGTGGAAAACCCGAAGTAGGGTCTTAGAGCCATTTTTGAGGTGTCAAAAACTCCATTTTGGTGGGGTTTAGGTTGAAAACAAAGGGCTGATGGTTTAGGTATGTTAGGAGGGTGATTTCGGACCTTTTGGGAGTCTTTTGGATGTTTGGAAATGGAGATTTTAGCAAGGTTTTAGGGGAGCTCGAAAATTGGTATTTTGGGGATTAAATTGGTTGGAAAATTTGGGTGAAGCTTGGTTTGAACTCAAAGGTTGAATGTTGTTTGAATATTAGCATTGATTTTGGTTGTTGGTTGTGTTTTTTGTTGGCTAGAAGCAAGAGGAGTCGTTGAAGGAGCATTGGGACCGAATCCAGGTTCGTAGGAGAATTGTTTCGGTTGCTAAGGAAGGGCGGTGAGTGGTTTCAAACTTGTTTTAAAGTTTGGTTCGAGTGTGTGTAGAGTGTGTGTGTGGAATGTGCTTGGTAGGCCATTTCTTTATTTCAAGTTGTTAATTCTAGCCTTTGATTTCCATTAAATGCTATTGTGCATTGCCTAACTATGCTCTTGTGAAATGTGGATAAGTTATGCATGTATATCATGATATGTATATATGTGATGAGCATGAGTTATGGTTGATGATATGTGATGTGATAATGAAAAATTGGCACTAAGTAAATTACCGGTTGTAAATGATCGATCATTAGGATTAGTGTGCACACAAATTGAGTCAAAACGTACGTGGCCTTGATGGCATTAAGTCATCAAGGAGGAGTACGGTGATGTAATATTCCACCGGAAGCTTTTATATATTTCTACGGGATGATGAGTGGAATCCCATCCGTAGGGCATGTGGAGATGAGTGGAATCCCGCACATGCAAGGTCCGGTGATGAGTGTAATCCCACCGAGGTAAAGTGTTATTGAGATTTAAATCTGCACAATCGTGGTAATTGAAAGTGGCCAATTAACTTGTTCATATATTGTGATATATGGTGTTGATGTATGATTGTTGATATTGATGCTTGATGCTTAGTATGATGTAAGATGCCATATTATGCCACTTGAGAGACTAGCTAGGTCTACTTGTGAGATTGCCTATGCATGATTGATATGAGGTTTAGGGATTACATGCTTGAACCCTGCATTGTTGATGTTTTTCGTTTTAGAGCACCCTCACTAAGCTTATAGCTTACGCTCTCAATGTTCAACAATGCAGATCATTAGCGTGGTGTTAGCTCGGAGCAAGGCAAGAAGGGCTTTCCAAGTTTGTGGCTCAAGTACGATTGTTAATTTTGTATTAGATAGCATTATGGCAATGGTTTTTGTATGAGCTATGTATGACTCATGTATGTTGATGTTTGAATTGGTTATGTTTGTAAAGCATGATACGCTATGATCAATGTTTGTGTGTGGTGTCATATCTTCAGATGTTTAGGTTTCTTTGTTGATGGGTGCAAACCTCAACTACTTATCTTGTGCCTTTTAAGGCTTTTGAGTTCCATGAATGACCCTAAATGTTGAATTGCCTTTTGTTGGAATGCCATGTGTGGATGCTTTGTTTCATGTTGAATGCTTAAGTTGCTTGTGTTGAATTGTGCCTTTTAGTTTCAAGTTAAAGCATGCTTATATGGTTGGTTGGCCTTAGGATTGATGTTAGTGTGTTGGTTGAGGTTTTAGGGGGATTTAGGGGCATCCTTGTGCCTTAAATCAGCTAAAACTTGTAAGTTCGTAGCAGGGGTATCGATACGGTTGGACCCGTATCGATACGGCCTTCTTGTTTCAGGCCACGTGTTTCGATACACGAGGGGGGCGTATCGATACCTTTTTGGCCACTGAGGTTACTGTCTATTTCGGTATCGATACGGGCCTCTGGCGTATCGATACGGTCTCCACGGGTTGACTCTGACCAGTTGACCTAGTCAAGGCGTATCGATACACCCCTTAGGTGTACCGATACCGCCTGCAGTTTAAGTTAAAATTGGGCTGTTAAATGTTGTTTTGTTTTCGATCGATTGTCTCGTGTATGTTGTTCCGCTGTTTGATCACTTAGGATTTAATACTCCTCTAGACAAGATTAAAGTGAAAGAAAAAAAATAGGGTTGCTAACTGAGGGGGAACCTTAACGGGTTTCGCTTCGGTTTTCCCCGTGTGGCCCACTCGGACCGGTCATCCGGCCAGACCGGGTCGTGGGGGTTACAGTATGAATTACCAAAACGCCCATGTATGATAAAATGACCATAATGCTCTTGTAGGCTTAAATGACTGAATCACTCATGATATATTTGAACTTTCTAAGATCTTGATGTATCAATTCTTGAATACATGGTATGAATCGTTTTACGAACCCTTTCTAATAGGGATCTTGTTCTTGAAATTCGTCCAAATTGTTAAAAGTTCAATGTGTCCCCTTCTGTAAATACCGAGTACCTTTAAGAAATAATCTGTTCTATCTAGTGTGTTCCATGTGTGCTATATTCTATTGAATGAATTGTATAATGATTTCATATTAGTAACCAATCTAACGATTTAATCATGAACAATGCTATGTTTGATGAATGTTCAATTGCTTTTGAGACTGCATCACTATGTTAGAAAATGAGATAAAATGATGAACTGGATATATGATTACATTCTCTGCCTACCTAATGTATGTCTGCTCAATCTGTATACTTGGTATGTGATTGCTTGATCTGTGTTGGTATTGCCTGATTGTCTGATGAATTTGATAGCATGATCTGTTATCTTGACCTATGATGGTACAATCTATTTGCATGATGAATGATGAAAATGTCTGCTCTGCTCAATGGTATGCCCATTTATCTGTCAAAAGCATGAGCCTTCCGTTTCTGATACTCTGAATAGAATATGTCTGTCACATGTATTCTGTTATTCATGTTTGAGATATGAACACCGATTTCTATTTGGGGTATACTATTGGGTTATGTTATGAAGTTTCTACAGGTGCAGCCCCGATCCAGCTGGTAAATTCTTATGGACTCAAGGTCTCCCCTTGGATAGGTGTCGATGCTTTAGCACGGGTAAATCCTTATGAACCTAAGGCAGCCCCTTAGGTGGCACCTATGCCCATCGGGCCTAGGGTAATTCCTTATGGATGCAGTTCTAGGGGACTGCATATTGGTGTAAGGTTGGAGGGTAGTTACTAGTAAACCCTTGTATGTACTTGAACGTTTGCATTGAATTGTTATATGTTCTCATGATATGATTGGTATGCATTTATGCTCGTTTGATATGCACCTATTAGAACACACTAGACATTAAACTCATTGTTTCCATATTCGTAAACTATCAGCTTGTACAATTCCTGTTTTTTACTCGATGATTGAATGAAGAACAAGTATCGTTATTCTCAAGTATAACGTTACCCTGAAATAACGGAAAAGAAAAGAGAATTGTTACTACTTGGAACATCATGAAAATGTTATGCTTACCATGTATCTGCATGAACTTATAGCATCTCTGGGTAGTTCTGTATTACTGAGCTTTTCCAAGCTCACGTTGTTTTTACCATCGCAGGTTAAAAGATTATAGCATGTTATAATGTTTGACATCAGTGTTCGGAGTTCCCTCGGCGTTGCCTCTGGAGTACAGTGTTGTATAGTTAGTGGGTATGTATGTCATGTATTGTTTTATGATAGAGTCTGTAAAGCACTTTCTGAAATTTCTGTTATGTGTTTAAATGATTTCCTGAAATGGTATTTTAAACATAAGTTGATTTTACAGTTTAATCAGTGTTTGAGGGAAAAATGTTTTATGTGTATTTTATTTGTGGGTCGCTCTTGTGACCCTAATGTGACTTCTACGATCCGTTGTAACGCATAGGCGGGTCTAGGGGGTTACACTTAGGTCAAACCAGGTTCTGTCTCGAGCAGGTTTCAATCGAGTTTTCGGGTCGGATCATTATTTACATCCCTAGAGGTATTGATGTTGGGAATTTCACATTATCTTTTGGAGGGAATTCTCCTAGCCATATGTGTATGTGATTTCAAGGAAAGAATCCTTTAAAACACTTTTTTCATGATCCATAATCCTCCTCAAGGTCTATGTGGTTCTCAATTGGTCTTTGTCAATCTATTGTTATTACGAATGTTCATTATTCGATTAAAATGAAACTATCGAAACGAATTGAATTAATTTGGTTAAACTATCAAGCATCAAAGTTTGTTCGGTTGGAGAATGATTAAAAGACTTTTTAAAATTTTTATCGGTTAATTCGATTCGAAATTGTTTAATTAATTGAATTAACAAAAAAATTAATACATAATTAATATATTTTTCATTTTAAGTCTAGATCACATCAATGACTCATAATATTTAAAACACAATATTTATATTTTTAAGCTCAACTCGAAAGAAAAAAATAAAGACAGAAATAAAGATTACCTAACAAAACAAACTTATTTTTAATTTATTGCTACTTGAATTACAAGTTTGAATCAAAACTAAAAATATTTTAAAAAATTAGTTAATTCAAAAACTGGCAAACTAATCAAAAATATTTTGATTTGATAAAGGATTTTGTAAATAATTTAATCCGGCTAACGATTAAAAGTTTCGAAATATTATTATTTTAAGGGTTAACTACTGGAATAGTCACTTATGTTTTACCCAAGTACAAAGTTGGTCACTGATTTTGAAAAACGACCAGTAAGGTCACTTACGTTTTCGGGGCGTAAACTTTTGGTCACTCAGCCGTTTGTTGCTGTTAAGCACTGACGGATTGCTGACCTATCAACAAAAAAATAAGGGTAAATTACTGCAATGGCCATTAAAGTTTATCTCATATACATTTTTCTTCCCAATTTTAAAAAATAAACATTATAGTCACTAATGAAAATATTTCTTTATAATTTCACCCTTAAATTTTTAAAAATTATTTTTTCAACCCTAAAAATTTCCTTTTTTGTTCTTTTAATTAATTGAATTTTCATACTTCCATAATTTCACAAATCTTGTATGTCTTTTATCCGTAGAACCTATTTTTTCCATCAAGTTTATTGGAAGAATATGATATAAAATATTTTCAATCATCAAAATTGAACTTTTATTTAACAGCTCGAGTCTCAATTCAAAAATGTTTTGAACAAAGAATCGTATCACTTGTGTGCATTTTTGCAAATACGAGCAGAAGCATAAAAATACAAATCACCACATGAATAGAAATGCATCGAAGATCATATGCAGAGGACATTATTGAAATCGATAATTAACAATGCAAGTTATGCGGATATTTTTGGACATGGCGGTGCTGGTTGAAGCACAAGGAGACATGCTTGACAACATAGAATCTCAAGTCTTAAGCGTCGTGGATCACGTGCAGTCTGGGAATACGGCCCCCCAAAGAGCGAAAAGCTTACAGAAGAACTCCAGAAAGTGGATGTGCATTGCTATCATCATCCTTCTCTTGATCGTTGTAATTATCGTCGTTGCTGTGATCAAACCCTGGAGCAACAACAAAGGGGCTTAGGTTTGTTATATATATATATGTATGTACACACATTATAGGAAATCCCATCGATGATCCTTATGTCGGCTGTTGGTGTGAATAATTTAAGGTCTATATTACGAACTCCCATTTAATTGCTCGTCTTGGTTTGGTTTGAAAAATATTTCATAATAATTTGAAAGTTCTAATGTAACCCCCTTAGCCCGGCCTAGACGGCTGACCCGAACTACGAAGATTACACGGGGAAAACCAAAGTCAACCCGAAAGTCAACATTGATTAACGACCCCTTTTTTTTCTTTTTAACTTTGTCTAAATGCATATTAACCTTAGGTGTACTCTTGAGATAAGCATACTCAAAAATCACAGCAATCGGAAAACAATAAGGGACTCAATTGCACAACATACGAATTTAGGGACCAATTTGTAAATTCTGAAATTTAGGAGGACTTTACCGATTTTTAAGTTACCATTATGAAATTAATCATATTTCATGCTTCCCTGCCAAATTTCATCTCAAACGGACATCCCAAACTCAAACAATTGCACATACAAAAATCAGGACTAAAACGTAAAGCTTGCAAACCTCAAAACCATTCAAATCAGTGCCCAACGGTCAAGTGTTTCGAAACGGGTCTAGGCCGTTCAGAAATACGGGCTGGCAGTAGCCAAAGTGTTTCGAAACACCTCTGCCCGTTTCGAAACACCCAGGCCAAAATATGCACCTGTTTTGAAACAGGCAAGGGTGTTTTGAAACACCCTGCCCAGAAACAGCAGAAAGGTCTGTTTTACACACTTCCGACCCACCAAACACATACATATGACCTCCACATCATGCCAACAAGTCATCAAACATTGAAGGAACATATTTGCATCATCAAAGCTCAATCATAGCATCGTTTAGGAAAAATCACAAGTCTAAAGGCATGCATCCTATAATGAAAAGCAAGCAATCATCAAAACTCCAAAACAAATACCAAATGGCCATTTACATGTTTCAAACATCATCATAGGCATTAAACCAAACTTAGGGAGTCCACAATATCTCCCAAAACTCAACCTAGGTTCCCATTGCCAAATACCAAAAGCTAATAGTGTTGTGAAAATAGTCACCATACATGAGCTTAGACTTTCACTTGGATCCTTGACCTCCTTGCTGCCCTTAAAGCACTTCAATGCTCTGCATTATTGGTTCAAGAAAGAGAGAGCGTAAGCACATATGCTTAGTGAGAAATGCTCTAATGAAACAACACAATAATGCAATTTGTAAAAACACCTTTCCAAGGCCTTTAATTTCAAAACAACATTTATCATGCATCTATGCATACAAACCAAGCATCTCATGCTTCAAAACATCAACATGTCATATTGGCTTTCAAGTGATAATCCATAACCATTTGCAACTCAAAACACAATCGGATACGCGGATTACAAGCGTTGTCCCATACGCTCCATACACACTACCAAACACACAAGGTGGAGTTTACCGGTACAATCACAACCCCTCAACACCCGTGATGGAGTTTAACGGTACAATCACAACCCCTCCACATCACTCATTGGTAGTTGTATAACATCATTAACGAGAACACGGGACACACAACACAAGATCCCCACATGGCATTTTAACCACCATTATGATCTTAGACATCTCGTTAGTGTTCTTGGATGGAGTTTACGGTACAATTACAACCCCTCAACATCCAAGGCGACTTTATTCACGGTGCACCCAATCCTATAGCCGGCTAACTATATCCGATTCAAATACTTATAAAACCAACACATCACTTGCCAATATACATCATTTACCATCATCAATCCACTGTTTTTAAGCATTAAACAAAGCCATTACATAATCATGCATCACTATGCATCAAACCACATTTATCAATGTCTAAAACAAGGATCTCTTACCTTGAGCATCCTTCAACACATGGCTTACAAAACCAGCATTAAACATGCTAAAATATGCTTTCAAAACAGAATTTAAACATGCAAAATAAACATATTGCATTCAACCATCTCATGGTTCATCAAAAAGAGAGTTTCTCCGAAAAACTTACTCTTGAGCTTAGCTAAGTTGTTTAGACTTAAACTAAGCTCTCATAACCTTCAAAGATTGGATTCAAAGCTGAAAACCAAACTTCACTCACCGATTCCGTTTCGCAAGCTTGCCGAAACGCCGATCAAGCCTCCGGATCAACACCACAAGGATCCGATGATGTCTCCCCTGTTTTAAACACATCAAAGCAGTGGATTAATGCATCATCATGCATTAAAATCTTCAACCAAAACACCTAAACTCACTGCTCTCATCAAAACTCACATTTCGGCTACCAAACACAACCGAAATCACATCCAAACACCTCTACAACAATACCCAGCCAAGATCCATCAAATCCAATCATTCTTAAACATCAATTAACATCTAAAAAGGACCTAATCACGTCCTTATACCTCCAGCTATAGCAGAACATCAAAATCACCCCAAAAACCACCATTTTCTCAAGTCAAAACTTAGGAAAATCAACCTATTCGGGATTGCATTGATTAAACCTCAATTACACATCATTTAGACATCCAAAATACATCAAAAAGACATCTCAAAACAGAGCCCAATCATCTATTACGAATTTCTTCAAAATTAAATCCAAATCTTGCATTTTAAGCCAAAATCAAGAACACAACATTAAAACCTTTAATAAAACGCAATTTAAGGATTGAGAACTTGGGAATTTCAGTAAAGAACTGAGTATTTAGAGGAGAAGGACGTTCATACCTCTAAATGTGAGTTTCTCCTTGTTTAGAGCCAAAATCCTTGAAAATTCAATAAGCAAATGATGAGGATTTGGTGTAGAAACGATTAGAAATCATTTAGAGATTGAAATCTCAACTTTAGGTGTGAAAATCAAAGGAAAAGTGTCTGTGGAAATGTGTTTGGCTGAGGGAAAATTGAGAGAAAATGAAATGGAAAAATTTTGGCAAAAGTTAGTTATCAAACTAAAATATCTCTTTTCCCTCTTTTCCTTTTTATTAAATCACATTAAATGAGTCTTTAAAATTTAAGAAAAATCTGGAGAAACTCTCCCTTGGGTAAATTAGCTCCTTAAAGATTCAAAGTTTCAATCCTTTTAAAACAGTCACCAACTTTTCAAAAATTACATTTTAGTCACTAACTTGAAATGTCATATTTCCAAACCCCATTTTGTAAAATTGATTTCACCACCCTCTTATATATAATAAAAGAGGATTTTTAGATATTTTTCCATGATTTTAATGCATCCCGAACTAGGCTTTCCCTAAAAACCACCTTTATATTCGAACCGTAATTTAAACCGGTCCGGTTCAGACCCTAAACTTCCAAGCCCAAAATTGGGGTGTTACATCTAAGTATTTTTCATTAAAAATAAAATTATTGCCATGTGTCAAGTACCGATTGGTTGATAATTTTTTAACACTCACTTAACAACTGGGCACCTAAAATTGTACCTATAGAAACTTTGGGCACCAAGTTTTACAAAAAAAAATACTTTAGACACCTAAATTATTTTAAAAACTAATATTTTTTTTAAATATTTTAAATTTAATAATAATAATAATAATAATTTTATTTTAAAATTATTTTTAATTTAAAAATAATAAAAATGACATGAAATGTTATAATAATAATAATAAAAATAATTCAGAGTGAAAAAATAGGAGCAATTTGAAAGTTTAGTTATTAAATAAGAGCAATTTGGGCATCTAAGTTTAAAAATTGTATACTTTGGGCACCTGTTTTTTTATCTAAGCATTTATAATATTATTGTACTAATTGATTGCAAAATTTTAGGGTTAAAAAATGAATTTTTAAAAATTTAAGGGTTAAATTATAAAGAAACATTTTTATTAGTGACTATAATATTTATTTTTTAAAATTGGGGAGCAAAAATGTACATGAGATAAACTTTAATGGCCATTGCAGTAATTTACCCTTATTTTTCGTTGCCAGTCAGCAATCTGTCAGTGTTTAACGGCAACAAACGGCTGGGTGACCAAAAGTTTACGCCCGAAAACGTAAGTGACCTTACTGGTCGTTTTTCAAAATCGGTGACCAACTCTGTACTGGGGGAAAACATAAGTGACTATTCCAGTAGTTAACCCTTATTTTAAAGGTAATTATACCATGATTGAAACACTTTGTTTCCACAAGCGCTTTAATTTTAGGGGTTAGAGATTCAATTTTGGGTTTGTAGTTTAGGGGTTTAAGTTTATGTGATTAGAATTTAGGGACCATGGTTTGAATTTAGAATTTGGGTTAGAATTTAGGGGTTATAGGTAAAAACCTAAATTCCTACCATATTACCCTAAAACCTAACCCCTAAACACTAAACTCTAACACTAAATCTTAAATTCTAACCACAAACTCTAAATTTTGAACCCATAAACTATAAACCCTAAATTGTATCCCTAACCCCTAAAATTAAGGTGCTTATGAAAACAAAATGTTTCCACCGCTAGTGCATCATATATTTTCTTTTAATTTAATTGGTGTTTATTCAATGTGATTATTAATCGAACTGATCTTTTCAATACTTTTTACGGATAAATCGACTACTGAAAGTTCAAAAAGTAGGCAAAGATCTACTGTGTTTATAAATAATAAAGGGAAAACTACATAAATGACCACTATACTATAGTTTTAGTCTTGATTTGATCATAATACTTTTTTTGAAGTAATTAAACCACTCAACTATTAAAATGGATTCAATGTGACCAACTGCCGTTAGAACCTAATAGATGGAATGACGTGACAGTTAGTGAAATTTTTTATAATTACATTTGGTCATCATTACTTATACATTCTATCATTTTGGTCATAATTTTAATTTAATAAAATAAATTAAGCATTCAATTATGTGGTGTGTTTAATTTATTTTATTAAATTAAAATTATGACCAAATTGATAGAATGTATAAATAATGAGGACCAAATGTGTAATTATATAAAATTTTACTAATTGTAACGTCACTCCCTCCGTTAGGTTCTAACGGGAGGTGGTCACATTGAGCCCATTTTAATAGTTGAGTGGTCTAATTGCTTCAAAAAAGAGTATTATTGTCAAATCGAGACTAAAACCATAGTATAATGGTCATTTATGTAGATTATCCAATAATTAATTGATATAATGCCTAAGTTTTAGTTTTGGCTTTGTATAATAAGTGCATACTGATATATATATGGCAGAAGGTCAAAAATAGCTCACAACGTTTCACCTTTTGGTCATTCTAGCTCTATTCTTTTTTGGTGTAAATAAACACCTAACGTTTTACTTTTCGTTCAAATTTCACCCTTCTTGGATGAAAACGGTTAGTCAACTAACAGTCAACGCCTGAGGTTGACATGACATGTCTGCAGAGCATGGGTAGATGACCTGGCACTACCACGTGACACTTTGTTGATGTCGCGTTTGGTTAAAAACATTTTCTTTAAAAAATAATTAATTAATTTTTAAATTTTTTAAAAATGCCACATCAGTAAAAATGTTACGCGGTAGTGCCACATCATCTTCCCATACCCTACAGACATGCCACGTCAGTCTCAGACGTTGACCGTTAGTTAACTAACGATTTTCATCCAACAAGAGTGAAATTTGAACGAAAAATGAAACGCTAGGTGGTTGTTTGCACACAAAAAAATATAGGGCTAAAATGACCAAAATGTGAATCATTGGGGCTATTTTTGACATTTTGCCTATATATATATATAAATTAATACTTTATAAATAAATAACTTCTTTAAAATAATAATTTTTTTCAGTCTCAGCTTGGGCCTAAGGTTTAAATTAATAATTTTTATAAATTAATAAGATAATAATTTTTTAGAAGACTCTTATATAAATTTATGGTGCCTTTAATATTATAAATTAATAATTCTTAAATCTGATTTGAGAGTGGTGGATATTGGACAAAGAAAAAGGACTGGCGTTTAAGCAATGTTTTGGGAATATTGATCAGCATTGTCGTGTTTTTGTTTCTTGAATATTTATCGCAAGACGAATGATGTGATAGACTCGGTAGCAAAGAAGGGTGTCGAAGGTTCTCTTGATTGCAGGTCTGGGAGTGATGTTAGCAGTCTGGAGGTGTTGAGGATAGGATGTGCGTGCCATGTTGGTGTTGCTCAATGAGTTTGGACTAAATATTGGGATAAATTTTAAAAATAGAAAAAAATAAGGGTGAATTTCGGTAAAAAGAAAATTTTAGGGACTAAAATAAATAAAAATGTCATCATATTCAACATATTGGACTAAATTTTAAAAGATAGAAAGAAATAGGAGTTAATTATGGGTTAGATAAAAGTTTTAGGGACTAAAGTGAACAATTATACCATCATATTAAAAATATAGGAATAAATTTAAAAATTAAAAAGAAATAGGGATAAATTTTGGATTAAATTAATATTTATAGGGACTAAACTGAACAATAATATCATCATATTAAAAATAATGGACTAAATTTTAAAAATTAGAAAGAAATAAGGCTGAATTTTGATTAAAATAAAATTTTAAGGACTAAAATTAACAAAAATATCATCATATTTAAAATTTTGGAATAAATTATAAAAATTAGAAAGAAATATGGGTGAATTTTGGTTTAATTAAATTTTTAGGGGCTAAAGTTAACAAAAATATCATATTTTTATAATTTGGACTAAAATATAAAAATTAAAAAGAAATATGGGTGAATTTTAGGTAAGATTTTTTTTTTCGAGACTAAAATTATAAAAAAATATCATTATATTAAAAATATTAGACTAAGATATAAAAAATAGAATGAAATAGGGGTCACTTTAAGGTTAAATACAGATTTTTAGGGATTAAAGTAAAAAAAATAAAATATGACCGACTTAACATGCAATTTACCTTTTTTATTTAATTCGGTTGATTTTTTTGTTAACAAAGTGACATGTGTTGCATCTTGATTGGTCTGTGAGAATTTTTTTAATGGAGGGTAACGAATAGGATAAACGAGGTAATAAATTTTAGGTCAGAGGTAAAACATTTTGAAATTTTTTTAGGGGACGACTCAATACAAAATGTATAGTTTAGGGCCAACGATGTCGTTATGCCTTGTTTTAAAATAAAAAATTATTTTCTAATATATTTATATATAATTTCTATATTAAAAAGATCAAGAAATTTTAAGGTGTTAGTTCCCTTACCTAGCTCCGTCAATAATAGTCATCGATGGTAGTTCTTAACATTAAGTCTTGAAGAAATCAATTGTGTATCTGATGTATTTGATTTACTAGAATAAAATGTTAAAATATTTGATTTTGGTATAATTTAAAAAAATTATTTTTGGACTTAAAATTAATTAGTAAAGATATTTCAAAAGTCCATAAACTTAAAAAATATGTTTGAAATATTTTCAAAGAGTTTTTGATATGTTTTAAACAATTTTAAATAGTCAAAGTGTCAAAAACAGACCGTGAGTACTGATACAACCTTCAACAAAGTACCAATACATCCTTCTTAGTACTGGTACGCACAGTCAAAAGGAACAGTTTTGTTTCCTTTTTCGTACCTTGTATGCTTATTGGTTTATTTTCCTAAATGACATGTTTGATTGAATTTCTTGTTTTATTGATTTATTTATTTTAAATTCAATTTATTTCTCTTGAATTGTTGGACTAACAATATACTTGATGCTTGAGTAAGAGGGAGCTGTTTTTTAAAACTCTTTCATGATATTTCCTATCAATTGGTACTAATTTTTCCAACGATTGGTATTAACCTTTCAACCTTTGGTGTTTAATTTGAACTTAAATGATATTTTAAACTTAAGTTTGAAAAATTCAATTTTAAAGAGAAAAAATAGGAAGCTTTAAATATTTTTAAAAAATATTTTTCTTTTTCTAAAACTATCTTTCTAAGGGAGAGTTTTCACAAAACCAAATTTTCAAGTGGTTTCATTATATCAAAAAGAGGTAGATTGTTGAGCTATTTGATTTAGATATAACTTAAAGTAAAATATTTTTGGACTTAAAAGTAATTTGCAAAGATATTTCAAAAGTCCATAAACATGAAAAATATGTTTGAAATGTTTTTAGAGGGTTTTTGACATGTTTTAAATGCTTTTAAATAGCCAAAGTGTAAAAAACAAGCACTGGGTACCGATACCCAAAGTTCCTATGTAACACTTATAATATTTTCTTTTGTTAAAGAGGGGTGCAACAAAAGGACTTCCCAGGAGGTCACCTATAACCCCCTCGTCCCGGGCTAGACAACAGACCGGTATGAGCAGGTTACACGGAGAAAATCGAAACGAAACCCGTTAAGGCTCCACTTCGATTAACAACCCTAGAAAAATTTTCCTTAATTATCTTGTCTAAATGTATCGTTTAGTCCTATGTGTGAAAACGACAACGGAAAACGAGGACAAGACGATTAAGACGATACAGACGGAACGTAAGGTAATTTAAATTTACCAAGTGACATGTTATGTCCAATTGCTTGCATTCGAAACCAAAACAATTCATAAACGATGCATATAAGCTTAACAAGGAAGCATACAACCAACGGGACTAAAACCCGACATCTGAGAACCTTTGAAGATGCTAAAAAGCCCAATTACAAGCCTACGTTTCGAAACAGGCTTGCACGTTTCGATACGCGGGCTCCAATTCAAAAGCAAGACCAGGCCGTACCGATACGGTCCACTCCGTTCCGGTACAAGGGTCTTTAGTGTTGAAACGTTTCGAAATAGGTTCCGAAACGGGCACTCACAAAGGCAAACTGTATCGAAACGCGTACCGACACAAGGGCTCACAGTGTCAAATCGTATCAAAACGGCACCACCCCCGTTCCGATACGAGTATCCCTGGAGCTACACCCGTTCCGAAACAACCACGAGCGTTTCGAAACGCCTGCACTCTGTGACCCTGGAAACAGTTTCCTGCATCTCCAAATGTCCCCAAACATACCCCAAAACATCAAGAATCAAGAAACAATAAACAAGCATACAATCTATGGGCATTGCAGCCTACTTCAAGCATGATCAAACACATAAACATACATGACAAGGCCATTTCATTCAAAAGAACATACATCCTCATCACATAGCATAAAACAAGGTTACATGCCTCCAAATACAAAACATAAGCATCCACATGAGCATTGCATAACAAGGTTTACATGTTTTCAAAGCAACACACTTAGGCATCAACATAAACATGGTTTACAAGTCCACAACATAAAAGCATTTACAACATAAAGCCAAAACATAGGAGTCTAGATACACGCTCCTACAACACGTAACATCCCCATTGCTAAACTACTACATTATTTATTAAAACCATACTTGAGCAACCACAAACGCGATTGGATGCCCTTTCTTTGCTCCTTGCTAACTCCACACTAATGATCCGCATTGTCGAAAATGAGAGCGTAAGCTAAAAGCTTAGTGAAGGAGCTCAATTCAAAACATCGACAATGCAGGGTTCAAGCATGGTATCCACAAAACATTCACAAGGCATACATTTACACTAACATAGCAACATGGCCAAACGTTAAGAGAATGCATGAACATGGCATCTTACCTCATGTTATGCCAAACAAGAATGTAAAAAATACCTTAAAAACAACCACCACACATAGAAAAGTATATTAGCAACTATATAGGTTACTCAGATATGCGGATAACTTCTGTTGGGATTTTCACCCCAACGTACTCAATAACAATATTACCTTCTAGTGGGATTACACTCATCACCGTTTTCACTCATGGATGAGATTACACTCATCATCACATGCTAACATTTTCGGTGGAATATTACCTCACCGTACTCCTCCTTGATGACTACACGTCACCAAGGCCACGCGCGAATTTGACTCTTATCGTGTGCACACTCATCCTAATGATCGATCATTTATATCCGGTAATTATAACTAATTCCAATTATACTAAGCAAGTCTCACCATGATTTCACAATCATGCAACACCACATATCATCACCACGAACATCAATATATATATATATATATATATATATATATATATATATATATATATATATATATATATATATATATATATCAACATGCATAGCGAACACATACTACACAAGTTCACAATTATGCACATTAAGCAAGAACTCATAAAGGCAAACAAGAGATTAAGCTACCAACTTAATCTCCACCTTGGATTGTCCTAACAAGCACAATCCAACACCAAAACCACACACTTGAACCAATTTAAAACCATTTTAAGTAATCCACTCACCGAACTCCCTTAGGCAAACCGAGAAAGCCGATCAAGCCTCCAAATTTCTCGGAATCGAGCCCGAAGCTTCTCCAACGATTTCCCTTGATTCTAATCAATCAAAAACAACATATTACTACAAAAATCATCCACAAAACCTTTGTCACAAATCAGGTTACAACACAAGGCCATTTCTTAACATTTCCAAGCCAAAATTAACCCAAAATTCTCATTTTCGGACTCACCCTCAACCCAGTAGAAAACCATCGAATCCAACACCCAAATCATCATTAAACACCTTCAAAACAACCCTCAAGCATCACTATATCATCAGCCCCACTCTCTTACACCAAACTACCTAAAAAACCCAAGTTTTCAACCTTTTAAAATACCCACAAAAACCCATTTCGGGATTTTCATCAAAACCCCACCATTTTCACATATAATACTCTTTAGGACAAGATTAAAACACCTATTAACTTTACAAATCAAAACCCACATGAAAACCCATTAAAGCTTCTTCCTTTTCTTAAAATTTGAAAACTTGAAAAACCTCAAAGATGGTGTTTATGAGAAACTAAAACCATGAAAATGTTCGAAATAAAGAGGAGAAGTCAAAAACGTTCTTACCTTGACGAAAGCACTTGAAATGGTGAAGGAACTTGATGGAATAGTGTTTGGGGAGGTTTTTGTCGTGGAAAGAGTTTAAGGAAGAAGATGAAAAAGACATTTCAAAAGCCCCTTTTTACTAATCTTTTTCCCTTATTTTAAAAATTACATTTTTGCCCTTAATGAAATTCAAGCCATTTTTAATTAAAACTAAGCCCAAATTAAATTTAAAACGAGCCAACGACTCAAACCCGATTCACACACTCAACTCTCGACCCCTAAACCCGAGTGTTACATCACCCATCCTAATAATACTCTCGCTCAAGCACGCTTAACTGCGGAGTTCTAATAATATTTTAATAGTGTAAATTAAAGATTAAAAGAAAATGAAAGCAATTAAAAAAATGGTGAAATGTTGCTAAGGGGTTTCAAACCCTTAGCTCATAAGTAGTACGGGCTGAAGCCTTAGCCATCAGGGCTAAGGCTATCTCTAGTTATAAATTTGTATTGGATTAATTTTAAGTTATTTGTATCTATTATACCGAAAATAAATAATGTTTGAACAACCCAATCTACCGGCCTTTAATGCCAATTCAAGTTTAATAATATCTGGATATTTGGAGAATTTCAAAAGGCTTTCCCCCACTTCTTTTTCCTTTCTTTACCAGCCAAGCCCCGATGACCCTGCTCCGACCGGCGTGACCATCACCACTGTTACCAAATCAATCGTCTCATCCTCGCGATCGTAACCGTGGTCGTCCTGTATCCTTGCCGCTCGCCGTTTGTGAGCAAACGGTGAAAAACCGTTCGGTTTTTTCAACATCGATCTTAGTCACTGTCGGCCTGTGGTGTGCACCATTGTTATCATCGCCTCTCCACGATCGAAGCCCGGTCCTCCACTCACGGTGAAGCTCATCCGTTTATCCTAGCGATAACCTTGAGGTTTTGACAAAAACCTAAGGGTTTTCTCCCTCTGTATTTTGACGTTTCACTGCCCTACCGTCGTCCGTATATGACACTGTCACCGTCGGCATGCTCGCCTTTCGCTCGTGAGTAACTGTTGGCTTCATATATTTTATTCAATTGAATCTGTTGGAGTTGTTGTTGTATGGGTTATATGATATTGCCATCCGTTTGCAGTCAAAAGTTTACCTCTCGTGTTACTGGCATCATCACTAGAGTCCGTTGCCGCCGTCACCAGAGTCAGTCGCTACCACTGTTGGGTTAGGTAAACCTAGCTCATGGTTTGGTGAAAGGGAAGCGGGCTATGTGTGTTGTTGAACTAAGCCCACTGAAGACCGAGCCCATTATTGACGCCATAACCAGACCGACCTGGTTAAACCAAATTTAGTTTATTTAGGACCCAAACCGAACCAGGCCAAGCCAACCCAACCCGATCCAAACCCAACCAAGCCAGCTCTAACTCGTGGACCCAGAAGTCAACCCATTCACTATTGACCAAGTCAACTCGTTGACCGTTGACTTTGTTCAGAAGTTGACTTTTTCTAAAAAGTTTTATTTTGGGTTTTTCGATGTCATGAGTCTGTTTTTGAGGTCTCTTTTGCCAAATTTGAATCCGGTAAGTTTCTTTTCAATTTTGACCTTTCGATCCAATCCAATAATTGTATGTAAGTTATGTTTCTGATGTAATTCGTCTTTGCTCGTATCCGAGATGATGAGGGACGTCGAGTTCGAGTTCAAGAGTGATCAAAGAGAGTTCAAGGGTCGATCGAAGTAGCTCAGAGTCAAGGTAATACCTTACTACCTCTTACATGCTTTACGGAACTCGTCAGTATTGGTTAATGCATGAATAAATATGATTGATCCTGTGATTATAGTTGAATATCTTAAAGTCATACCGAATACGTTAAAAGGATAATAAATTGGTTAAGACCGAATGACTCGAGTAAGAAATTGATGACCGATAATAAATTCAAGTTCAATGATTAATCGGTAAAGCACATAATTTGAAAACCTTCAATCTTGATTATTTCATGTTACAAGATCTAATGTCTAAAATATTTATATAAGAAATGAAAAAAATACCCTTCAGGTGTAAAGGAAACTTGAATACCCCTAATCATGGATTTGACTCGAGAATTCATACTTAGCTTGATAAAAGTGCTGATTCGCTTGTTAAAATCCCACTCTTGTTGGCAAATCTCGGTAACATGTTTCTAACTTTCGAGATTGCATAATGCCTAGATTTTCCCCGATTTCTAAATAAACGTCAAAAACCATTTTCTTGGAAATGTTTTAAATGTTTGATTCGAATAAAATGACAGATATATCTCTGAGCTTCGATATAACTAAAATACTCTCATGACTGTAATATGTGATTTTCCCTTGACAAATCATGGAATTACCAATAAAGCTTAAAGGACTAAAATACCCCTATGGGTTATGAAGCATGACTCCTCTACGCTAATCACTCATGAAATTAATACAATATTAGAATATTTCTGAACGAAATATATGTTTGACTACTCGGTGGTAAGTCATGTGGTGAATTATGAAGGTGACCGTTCAGCTATACGATATAGTCGGTTCTAAGAAATGAATACCCATGAGGTGTCCCTGTTCAAATACTTGGCGAGTATCATATTGTTGGGATTTGTTTAGTTGAAATGGGCTTGAAAGTCTGAAAAGTTGATAGAAATCTTGAATGTTAAAAATTACCGTTTTATTAGTATTGGATTGAATTACAAGATTTACCCTAGCAGTTCAAATGACCAAAATGTCTTGTTGGCCAAAATGATCGGAACATTCTTGATATCTAATTATCCTGAATGATCTTAATGTATCAATTGTCGAATGTCTGGTTGGAGCCGTTAGTTCTGAACCTTTTTTTAGTGATCTCACTTCTAAAATCAGTTTGAAATTGTCAGAAGATTAATGTCCCCCTTTTTTTGCGATTGCTAAGCGCCTCCGAAAAATAAATTGACCCATCTGGTGTGTTCCATGTGCGCGTGAATACTCATTGGTTTAAAATTAATAATGTCCCTCTGATTTGAAATATGATTCCTATACGTCTCGAAATATACTTCTGTGTCTAATCTAGAAGCATGCTATCTGGTTTTTGATATACTAAAAATCCATGTTTGATTCCTGTTTCACCGATAAACACACGTTTGATTCCCGTTTTTACACCACTACTACTGACTACCTAAAATGATTTTTCTGGGGTAATATATAGGATATGATAAGAAGTCTCTATAGGTTCAGCCCCGATCATGCTGGTTCCTTATGGACCCAAGGTCGCCCCTTGGGTAGGTTCCTACGCTTCGGCTAGGGTAATTTCTTATGGACCTAAGGTAACCCCTTAGGTTGGCACCTACGTCCAATGGACCTAAGGTAAGACCTTATGGACCTAAGGCATCTCTTTAGGTTGGCTCCTACGCCCTATGGGCCTAGGGTAAGTCCTTATGGATGCAGTTTCGAGGAACTACATATCGGTGTACAGTTGGAGGGTAGTTAGGTGCTTCAAATAAAACTTTCCTTCCTCATTTAATTCTAACCTATTGAATAAATTACCAATGTTTGTAGCTCTTTGTATGGTTCCTATATGCACTCAATGGAACACACTAAACTCCATAGCTTAACTTCCGTAATCTATATCTCTTTGGATTCTTCGGACTATAGGCATTTTGTCTGGTACCTAGGTGATCAAATAAAGAACAACCATGTTATCTTCAAGTGTATCGTTACTGCAAATATCAATTCATAATTGGAACATTTTGCTTGGATTATTATGTCAGTATTATTACTTTGCCATATACCTACTTGTGCCTACTGCATCATTTGGTAGTTCTGTATTACTGAGCTTTTCCAAGCTCATTTTATTCCTTACCATCGCATGTTATAAAGGTTTGAACATGGTGCAGTCATCGACATCTGTATGAGAGTTCTTTCAACACTGCTTGCGGAGTACGATATCTGTGTGATTAGGGGCCACGTATGTGACGTCTTGTTTTATATTTGAGTCTGAAACTTGTATCATGAATTTTTGTTTCATTTTTTGAATGATTTATGAACTTATATTTTAATTCAGAACTTGTTTTATGGCTTTAAATGGTTTGACAATTTTTTTATCTAAAATTTTTAATGTAGGTTGCTTCAATGACCCGAATATGACACCTCAGATTGGATCGGACAACTCATATCAATTTGGGTTTTACAGCTTGTACCATTACGGATTCCCGAGTACTGATACGCCCCTTTTTCTCTAAATGATTGCAAATTCCAATAGCCATTTGGCGTATCGATACGGACTCAACCGTACCGATACCCTAGGGTATGTACCGGTACCCTTGTATCAGGTACCGATATCCTAGGGTGTGTACTGGTACCCTTGTATCAGGTACCGATACCAATGTATTAAATATTCTAACGACTATTTTCTCATTGTGATAGGTATCGATACCGGTCCCTGAGTATCGATACCGACAAGCTCATAATTACATTTATGGTTGGAATTTATGTCCCAACAGCTCTTAACAACCCCTAACGGCTAGCAAGGTCATGAAGCCATTAGAGGGTTTAAAAGACCTCTTCAAGCATCCGTAGACGAATAAAAAACAAAATTACCAACATTCATGTATAGAGAAAGCGTTTTGTGCTTGTGAAGTTTATTTTTCATTAAAACACACTTGTGAGCTTAATTATATATGCTCAAGTGTTAGGTTTTAGGTGTGAGCTTAGAATTGCAAACAATCAGCCTTGTGAGGCTTTCCTTAGTTTGCTTATTTGTTTCTCTTGTACGAGAGTGTTTAACAAGACTTTATAAGTCTTGTGTTGTAAGGGTTATCTCCTTTAGCTCGGGAAAACGAAAAAAAATTCAAGAGTGAATTTGGGAAAATCCTTAGTGGGAAGCTAAGGTAGTGGATGTAGACTTTGGTTAGAAAGTCGAACCACTACAAAACAT
This sequence comes from Hibiscus trionum, assembly GCA_030270665.1. Lineage (NCBI taxonomy): Eukaryota > Viridiplantae > Streptophyta > Magnoliopsida > Malvales > Malvaceae > Hibiscus > Hibiscus trionum. The sequence goes on along the minus strand of BSYR01000025.1, from coordinate 3,581,282 downwards.
TGTCTCAAACTTTTAACTTCCATTGCTTCCACCACTATCACTCAAAATTCAATTCACCCCTTCTTTGATATATCGGTTGTTCGTTCGAGCCTCCAACATAAAATAAGGAAAAAAATGTCTTAAAACAAGTTATATATAATTTAGTAGGCATAAAGTAAAAAAAAATACCCCAACGTTTGACTAAATGGCCGCTTTGGCCCCTATTCTTTTTTTGGACCAATTCAACCCTCAACGTTTCATTTTGGGTCAAAATAACCCCTCTGCGGATGAAAATTGTTAGAAAACAGGCGGTAAACATTTTAAAACGACTTGACATAATGATAAGTTAGCAAATTTTTTTATTTTGTATATGATTTTATAAAATTATTTTTAACTGATGTAACGTTTTTTCAAGTTGACTGACAATTTTCATCCGTAGAGGGGTCATTTTGACCCAAAATGAAACATTAAGGGTTGAATTGCTCCAAAAAAAGAATAGGGGCCAAAGTGACTATTCAGTCAAACGTTGGGGGCATTTTTTTGGCTTTATGCCAATTTAGTGTACATTAAGTCGGCTTAATTTGTTAAAAGAATACATTTAATTAATATATTTTATTAAAACAATATAAAGACGTTTAAGTACTAACAACTAGTTGGTCTAGTGGGATGAGACACTTGATTTCTTAAGCAAGATCAGGTGTTTGAATCTTGACGTTGTGAATGAAGTAAATTGGATTGGGATGGACACCTATATAATGAGCCTTTGCAGTATTCAATCCGAATTATTCAACTAATGAATTGGATATCAATGATTAAACTAAAAAATATGTAAAAACATATAAATAAAAATTACTTACAAAACCATAATTTTTTTTATCGATTCAAAAATGAATGATTAAAAAAATTTAAATCCTCTTTTTTTTCCTATGTTGACAATTATATTATTTACCAAGACATATTTTAACAATAATTTAAAAAATTATCAGTTTAAAATGAATGAAAGCGTTATATACAATAATATAAACAATAAAAAAGCAATACACCGGGATGAACAATAATAACTTAATTAAACATGTTTAGAGAAAAAAAATCATAATAATAAAAGTAAAATGATTTACATACCAATATTATTCACTAAGTCTATTATTTATTCTTCACCACTTAAAAATTATGTGAAATTTAACTAAAATAACTAAAAATTAAAATTTGAGGATTAAACACGAGATTAATAAATTTGTGTACAAATCTTTTATAACTATACCTATAATTATTCATTAAGTAATTTTTATAGGATAAACTACTTGAATGACTACCTAATTATGGTTAAAATTCCATTTTAACCACATACTTACAATTTTGCTAAACAAACCACCTCACTATTTAAGTGATATCAATCAAGTCACTTGCCGTTAAAGCATAACGGAAAGGGTAAAGTATCAATTAATAGAAATTTATATAGTTATACATTTGATATATGTTATTTGCATATTATGTCAATTTAGTCCTAATATTAATTTAAAGTAATACATTTCACTTTATGAAAGTGTTAAAATTAAATAATTTCATATTTAATTGGAATAAGCTGAAACATAAACAACAACAACAAAATTAAGTGACATTATCTTAAATAATTCAACAAATTTAATAAATAATTTTACCGTTCATCATTAACCCACCTCACCACGGCCATCCATGTTCTTCATCAGCTCATCATTTTCAAATTTGTTGTAACACACTAACATATAGTTATTTTTATCATATTTTACTTAACTTTTTGCTCCATATTCACAATTTCATATAACTCACCCATTTCTATTTATTATTATTTCCTTTGAAAAGTAACAATCCATTTTAAAGTATTATTTGGAATTAACGTGTAATGCTAAATTTGAGATAAAAAAACTAATATAGCTAAATGTAATGAAAAAAAACATCTAAAATAATCTTCACAAACATAATACATTTTTAGAGAAAAAAATCATAGTAATAAACGTAAATGACTTACAAACCAATATTATTCACTAAGTCTATTTTCTTTAATTTTTTCCCTCTTAAAAATTATATAAATATAAATAAAAATAATTAAAAATCACAATTCAAGGATTAAACATGAGATTAATAAATTTGTGTACTAATCTTTTAATCCCCTACCAATAATTATTCATTAAGTAATTTTTATAGGTTAAACTACTTGAATGACCACCTAAATATGAGAGAAGTTTCATTTTAACCACCATACTTTTAATTTTTGTCAAATATTTAAGTGATATCAATCAAGTCACTTGTCATTAAAAAATAACATATAGGGTGAAGTCTCAATTAATAAAAATTTATAAAATTATATATTTAGTTCATGTTATTTGCATATTTGATCAATTTAGTCATAATATTAATTTAATTTAATATACTTCGTCTTTATGAAAGTGCTAAATGAAATAATTCAACAATATTAGTTAATTTTTTTTACCGACCATCTTAAATAATTCAACAATTTGAGAAAAATTTACTTCCACCTCTCCATCACCATTCAAGCTCATTATCATCCAATCATTTACAAATTTGTTACACACGCACTAACATAGTCATTTTTATCAATACTTTAATTAATTTTCCATCCAATCTTCAAATTTGCATATAACTCGGCTTTTATTATTATTATTATTATTATTATTATTATTATTATTGCCTTTGAAAAGGAATAATACATTTTGAAGTGTTGGAAAGGAATTAAAAAAATACAAATTTTACTAACATGTGGGAACTAAGATAAGAAAAAACAAATATGGATTAAACTTAATGAAAAAGCAAGTAAAAATTAAAAAAATATATCTAAAATAATGTTAAAAAAACATAATGCATCACCATGAAAACTCTATATAAAAGAACATGTCACAAAGTGAAGGCATACACTATCAATACTAAAGAAGAAGATGAAGAAGCATTCTATTTCTAATGTCATGTATTTTATTTGTCAATTAGGAAACTGCATATAAATTGCACATGTAAAATGTTTCCTTAGAAAATAATATATTAGTATAAATTTGATTCGATTCATATGTTATCATGTGTTAGGTTTTTCTTTTCTTGCTGGTAACATATCATATGTAGGGGTGAGCGTTCGAGCGAGTCGAGTCGAGTCAAAAAAATTTCGAGTTATTCGAGTTGACGCATCATATTTTACGACTTGAACTTAATTTGAAATTTTTTCAATTCGAGTCGAGTTTATGAAATTCGAGTCGAGTTCGAGTCGAGTCGAGTTTTCGAGTTTCTATACAAATTTAATTGTAATTATTTACCATGTTATAGTACGATTTGATTCCAAATTAAACGACTTTCTCTATTCATATAAGATATGCATATATATATATATATTTCTTCATATTATTTTTCACATGCATAAGTAAGATTTGTAATGTTATTTAATAAAAAAATATTATCTAAACTTCTAAAATATATTTATAATATTATTTTTAAATAAGAAACTTTTGAGGATAAAGTACTGATGGAGGTATAAATGAGTCAATGATTTGATGTAAAGAAAAAAATTACAAAAAAATTCAGTTGAATGATCAAATTGAATAAAATATAAAGTTAAAGGGCTAAATTAAAAAAAAGAATAAATTTGTTAAAAATCTGAATTGAAGTTATATAGATATTATATAGTGTTAGTGAATCACGTGGTTTAATTTTGGTAAAAAAATAGACTTAAAACGAAATAGAAATTAAAGAAATGGGAAACATTCAAAGTTGAGGGGCTAAATTACAAAAGTAGGAAATTTAATTTAAAAATATGAATTGAAGTTAAATAGGTATTCTGGTTTCTATATTGGTTTAGGAGCATGTGGTTCAATTTTGGTCAAAATTGACTTAAAACGAAGGAGATATTGAAGAAATGAGGAAATCATACAAAGTTAAGGGGCTGAATTGAAAAAATATGAAATTTATTTTCAAAAATATAAATTGAAGATAAATATGTATTCTACGCTGGTTTAGGAATACGTGGTTCAAATTTGGTAAAAAATGGACTTAAAATGAAGGAGGAATTGAAGAAAAATGAAATCAGTGACTAAATTGCAAAACTGTAAAATTTGGTTTTCCGATTTTTCGAGTTGGTCAAATTTCAAACCGACTCGAAATCGAAATTTTTTCGATTTAATCGAGTTGACTCGAACAACTCGAATAACTCGACTCGAATAACTCGAAATTGAAAAAAATATCGATTTTTTCGAGTCGAGTCGAGTTTTGCTCACCCCTAATCATATGTAAGAATTGAATGAGTGGAATTTTGAAGTAAGTGAAGTAAATCATTTATTCTTAATTAATAGCTTGAAGAAAAATGTGTGATACAATTTTAATTGAGCACGTGTAATGTTAGTGAATTTAAAATAGTTTACAAACAATATATCTCGGAAACTCTATATAAATGAACATGCTACAAACCTAAGCATGCATACAATTCAATATTAAAAAGGAAGATGAAGGATTTGTTAGTTAGCTCTCAACCAATGCAACCATCGACTACTAAGGGTGTTCATGGTTAACCGTTGGTTAACCATTAAGAATGAGTCCATAATTTTCTCTGCATTCTTAGATACATTCTCTATATATTTTTCCTCTAATTACATTAAGAACATATAACTTTTGCACTAAAAACATAACTTATAGGTTAACCGTTATAGTATTTTGGTTAACCGCGAACACCCCTACCGACTACTACATTTGCCTCCTACTTATTTGTTCTCCAATAGCCGAATAGCATTTGTGCTTCGACTCTTTCGTGTAGGGGAGGTACCCCCACCACCTTCACCATTCATGGCTTATGACCACAAGATGGAAACAACAGAGGAGTACCCCCGTACGGAACAAGCCCTCAATGCTCCACTTTGAACGTCGTAAAACCAATAGATCTAATGGTATGTATGCACCGTTTTATATTTGTTGTATGTAAGAGAACCGTTTTACCTTTGTTGTATGTAGCACAGATTCTAACATCATTTAATTATTTCTGTTGAAACTAATCAGAATGAACTGTCTACGAGTTTGCAACCGCAGCTAACCCAAGCATGGCCAAACCTGAAGAACACCAACAATCCTATTCTAAACCAGAATTTTTGGGAAAACGAATGAAAAAAGCACGGAATGTGCTCCGATTACGGAGATAATCCTGTTGCTCATTTTAGCGCTGCCATCAACCTAAGGATTAATGTCGTTTCAGGTTGCTTTACTTTCATAATTAACTTCCTACCATCAATAGACGGTTTATAATTTTCCAACAAATCTTTGTTTATATACCAATTATGGTTTCTTTGAGCCAGTTTTAAATCTTCAGCCTGGAACTACAAACACAGTAGATGGCATTGTAAATACAGTATATACGCAATTAAACGGAAGGCCGGAGGTCCATTGCGTCACAAGGAGAGCCTCAAATCAAAAACTCCTAAGAGAGCTTCGTTTATGTTATAAAAAGGGAGATCCGACTCCCAATGGTATCTACAACTGCACACGCTTTTACTCAGGCGCCTGTAACAGTGTACAAGAATCTATTATGGTCTTTTAATCAGTCCATGTATGACGCATGCTTTTGAAATCAATATTTAAAATAAATGTCTAAATGATAAATATTTGGCAAGGACTATTTACCCCCTCTTTTCCTTCCTAAAAAATAGTGTTAATTCCACTTTTGTAGTATTAATTTTGTTAAACAAGGGTGCTCCGAGGAAGCACTTTTGAGCCATAGTGGAGCAGCATTTAAAACAAAATCAAAGTTAAAATTTAGAAAATATTTAGGTCCAATTTCCCAATTCATACTCAAATGATTCAAACATCATTAGGCTTTGTCCATAACACATCAGTTTCATTGTCTTCCTAAGAGGGAATGTTTATGCAATGTTTCCGTCATGGCCAAATAGAAAAAAGTACTATTGTGTCTCAAAATTTCACATCAGTTATCCATGTACACTAGGGTGTTTAGTTACATACTTTGTCTTCAACTTCACCACCTTTCTTCCCAAAGCATTTCTTAGCCTGGTTGCTTGAAGAACGATATGTTCAGGACTCATATTCTTCACGCATACCACCCGCTCGTTTTTGTTCTCTGAGAATTTACCGAATGAGATGTTCTTAAATGGCGGAAGTGATTTTGGAGAAAACATTCATGTTCAGAGACTAATATTTAAGAACAATGCATGCATCGGAACTTATGCGTTATGTCCAGGAAAGAGTAACTTACTGTAAAACCCCTTTTAATGCGGATGCTGTCCACAAATGAGTTCAGTTAGCACCTCCAGCCGAGGGTTTTTCTCTGAATAATAATGTCAAAATTAGCATGGAATTTGAATAATTCATCATCATTTACAGGTGAGAATCCACATATGTACAATGCTTCTCATTATTATTAATCATAGCAGTTGAACTTGAGACTACCATGGCAAATCATTATTAATGATATCTTGCCTAAATCCTAATATATGAAAACCCACGATTTTGCTGAATATATATCTAACCACTAGATTCAAATCATCCATAATTTCAACTATCACATTATTCACAAATGAAGTGACAACACTGAATGTTGGCATAAGATAAGGGTGTGGTGTGGAAGCTGATTCATTTATTATTTGGAGCCATATTCAGAAGTTTTTTTTTAATATTTTAATTTGCACATCTCAACAGCATAAACATAGATGATGCCAAAATTTGGAATGCAAATCTTTTAGAAAACAGCAACTGGAACAACACATTGCACAGATGAAAAACAAAAGCTGATGTAAACTAATTGAATTCAGAGGGTCAGGGATTGGCAAAATGGTTTGAATGACTACCACATAATTGCATGAACCAAAAATAACATCTGTCAGGATGAAAAATATATTAAAAGATCAGTCCTAAATAACCATCCCAATCTTCATTGAACAAGTTCCTTTATGTAAGTTTGAATTGCTGTTGCAGTTAAGGCAAGCACAACAGACATGCATTAGTTAGCATATTAAGCCAAGGATTCCAAGACTGCTAAAAGATTTAACATGGCTGGTGACAGGAAGCCAATACAATTACAGCATATCCAATAGCCAATAATACCTGATCCTTCAAAATATACGTTTCAGGATTCCTGGTACTTCCCGGAATCAATGCAGCAGTTTTCTGCAAAGAAATGAGGAAACATTGTTTTCATCAAAAGGTCATAATAATGTTGGTAATGCTTCAAGTGTTACCAAAACTATATCCCACATTGGTTGGGAAAATAGCTAGGGAAGGGTATTTATACCCATGCTTCCTCCCTCCCTTGTTAAGTGGGAAAGAACAAGGGAAGTCCTCGCGCGTTGCGGCCGGTGCCACCTGGTCGGCCCAGCCCGGGCTTGGGTCTTTGACACATACGTGCGCTTATATGTTTTTTTTGGAGAAAATTCGTATGTAATTTTCTTATGAACAAAAGATTATATGTGAAAGAATTTTTTCTTATTTATAGGCTTTTGAGAAAACTGTTCGAATCAATCAGAATTTATTTTTTAATTCATATCTGAACTGCAACGTTCAGAATAATTGTTTGATTCGAACGTTTTGATTCCATTGCAGTTTATTCGAATTTATTCGAATATGTACAGTCTGTTTAGTGGATGAATTTAGACTGTTTTTCAGTCAAATTCAAGGTGTAACAGCACTGTTATTGCATGGTTATTACAGAATTAAAATGGTGATTATGTGAAGCTGTTACAACATGTTTAATACTGCTATTATACAGATTTAATTCTGTAATTATTTGGATAGTGAAATGTCAAATATAGACATGATATCCAGCCTATAAATAGAGGTGATGAATGCACCATTTGATATATCAAACACATTACAAAACATTTCGATTCTCTCTGTTTCCTCCACTGTTTGTTCGAGCAGTTCCACTGTTGTTCACTCCGGAGTCGAGTGTACGGTTCCAGGAGCGTCCGTGTGCACCTCGGGGGACAGCCTGCCCGTGAAGCGACTACACTGTTCGGGGCAGTTTTGTTTCTAAGGCAGTGGCCACCATACCACGACACGGTTCACATATTTTACATACTGTTTTTATATTTTTTCCAGTCAGTGCTAACAGCCGGTTTTGCAGTTCTATTTTACCAACAATTTAGAAACAAAACTCTTCTCCGATTCTACAAAATGGCTTCTTCATCCGCACTACTTAGCAAGCTCATTCCCAACCTTTCCAAACTCGATGCTTTGGATGGCAGCAACTATCGAAGGTGGTCCCAGCGCATCCTGATTTTCTTTGAGCAATTGGACATCGATTATGTGCTGCTCAACGAACCACCAGTTGCACCACCTACCGTTGCTGTTCCTGCCGATAACCAAGGCCAAATTGATGCTGCCGCCGATGCCCTTGCTGATGCCACCTTTGCCAAGTATGAAAAGGACAACAAGACGGTCCGTGGCCATCTCCTAAGTCACATGTCCAACAAATTATTTGACATGTACCTAAAGGAGAGGAGTGCAAAGGCGATATGGGATTCCTTGGACACCAAATATGGCACCGATGATGCGGGGATCAAAAAATATGTCGTGGGCGAATGGTTGAAGTTCCAGATGACCGACAACAAGCCCATCATGGACCAAGTCCATGACTATGAGAATCTTGTCTCGGACATCATAGCGGAAGGCATGCAGATGTGTGAAGTTCTGCAAGCAAATGTTCTTATCGAGAAGTTGCCAAAATCCTGGTCCGATTATCACAACTCCCTCAAGCACAAGAAAATGGACATACCACTTCAGGAGCTGATCGGTCACATGAAAATCGAGGAGGCCAACCGTTTGAAAGATAAGGTTACGAACAACTTTAGTCACTTATCTTTTAAATCTAACATAGTTGAGTCTGGTGGTGCTTCAGGGTCCAAAAAGCCCTTTAAGAAAGGCCCTCCGAGCAAAAAGCCCAAACCACAGAAGACTACCAACTTCAAGAAGCCCATCAAGGCTAAGCCCGACGTGAAAACCATGAAATGCTACGTGTGTGGGCAAGCTGGTCACAAGGCGTACCAATGTCAGCACCGCTTGGACCGCCAGAATGAGACTAGACCACGCATGCATGTGACGGAGGACATGGATGATGATGTCATAGCCGCGGTGGTTTCGGAGGTCAACCTCGTAGAGAAGAACACCGAGTGGGTCGTAGACACCGGAGCTTCTCGACACTTCTGCGCAAAGAAGGAGTTCTTCACCGAGTTCGAGGACGTGAAAAATGGTGAACGTGTGTACATGGGAAACTCCAGCAGCTCTCAAGTGATGGGCAAAGGCAAGGTTTTACTCAAGCTGACTTCCGGTAAAACTTTGGCCCTTAACAATTCCTATATGTGCCTACCCTGCGTAGAAATTTGATTAGTGGTGGCCTCTTAAATAAGGCAGGCATTAAGTTAGTTTTTGAGGCAGATAAACTTGTACTTTCCCGTAACGGTGATTATGTCGGGAAAGGTTTTTTAAGCGAAGGTTTATTTGTCATAGAAACTCAACTTAATGAAAATAATAAAGCTACCACTTCTGCTTATATTGTTGAGTCTGTTGATATGTGGCATGCTAGATTAGGACACGTAAATATTCAATCCCTAAAGAAAATGATGAATATGAATATTTTGCCTAAACTAGACATAACAAACTATAATAAATGTGAAATTTGTGTAGAAGCAAAGCATGCAAAACCTACCTTTAAAAATGTTTCTAAAAGAAAGACTGAACTGTTAGAACTTATTCATACTGATCTAGCAGACTTTAGAAACACTGAAAGTAAAGGAAGAAAACACTACTACATAACTTTTGTAGATGACTTCTCTAGGTATACAAAAGTTTATCTCCTAAGAACTAAAGATGAAGCTGAAAATTTCTTTCTTATTTATAAGGCAGAAGTTGAAAATCAGTTAGATAGGAGAATAAAACGTGTTAGGTCTGATAGAGGTGGTGAATATGGATCTAATTTTCTAAAAGAGGTTTGTGAGACGAATGGCATAATACATGAAACTTCAGCCCCTTATTTTCCTCAACAGAACGGTATAGCCGAGAGGAAAAACAGAACTTTAAAAGAGATGATGAACTCATTGTTGATAAGTTCTGGGTTGTCTGACAACATGTGGGGGGAAGCCATTCTATCGGCCAATCATATTCTGAACCGAGTACCTCATAAGAAAATTGATTCTACCCTATACGAATTATGGAAAGGGTATGCCCCAAATTTACAATACCTGAAAGTGTGGGGGTGTCTGGCCAAAGTAGGGTTGCCAGACTTTAAGAAGTCCACCATTGGACCTAAGACCGTTGATGCAGTGTTTATAGGCTATGCTTCTAACAGTGCCGCATATAGATTCATGACTTTACAAGACTTCTCTATTTGTGAATCTAAGGATGCTGTTTTCTTTGAAGAAATCTTTCCTCTCAAGAAACCTAGATTAAATGTTGAAACACAAATAGAAAACTTGCCATCCACTTCTTCTAGTGTGCCTGATAGGTCTTCTCAAGAGATTAAATTTGAGCCTAGAAGAAGTAAGAGACAAAGAGTTGAAACCTCTTTTGGACCAGACTTCATAACTTCCTTCATTTCTGAGATAAATGATTTAGACACTCTTTCTGATCCTATAGCTCAAGCTTATTTGTTAGATGAGGATCCTAAAACTTACGAAGAAGCTATACGATCTATTGATGCTAGTTTCTAGAAAAGCGCTATAAAAGATGAACTAGAATCAATAATGTCTAATCATACTTGGGAATTAGTTGACTTGCCTAAAGGATTTAAAACCATTAACAGTAAGTGGGTCTTTCGAAAGAAACTTAGAACAGATGGTTCTATCCAAAGGTATAAGGCAAGGCTAGTAGTCAAAGGGTTCACTCAAAGATTTGGTCAAGACTTCTTTGATACCTACTCTCCTGTCACAAAAATCTCAACGATCCGTGCATTGTTTGCACTAGCCTCCATTCACAAGTTGCAAGTACATCAAATGGATATAAAGACTGCATTTTTGAATGGGGATCTAGATGAGGAGATCTATATGGAGCAACCTCTTGGCTTCGAGGCACCTGGTATGGAAGGCAAAGTATGTAGACTTAAAAAGTCACTTTATGGCCTGAAGCAAGCTCCTAAACAGTGGTATGAGAAATTTCACAAAACTATTCTTAGTTTTGGTTTTGTTGTGAATGGTTCGGATGCATGCGTGTATTCGAGGATGTTTGGTATTGATTGTGTCATCATAAGCTTGTATGTTGACGACATGCTAATTTTCAGTACTAACATTGAGTCCATTAACAAAACAAAAAATTTCTTGTCCACTAAGTTTGAGATGACTGACTTGGGAGAAGTCGATGTAATCTTAGGAGTCAAAGTAATCAAATCTGAAAAGGGATTTTCTTTAAGTCAGACACACTATATTGAGAAAGTGTTAAAGAAATTTGACAGTTTTGATGTCGTCCCTGTTCGAACTCCTTATGATTATAGCATACATCTCTTTAAGAATAAAGGAAGTAGCATTTCTCAAACGGAATATGCCAAAATAATTGGCAGTTTGATGTTCTTAATGAACTATACTCGGCCAGATATTGCCTATGCTGTTAGCAGACTCAGTAGATATACTCATAACCCTAGTGGTGAGCACTGGGTTGCTCTTAAACGCTTACTTAAGTACCTTAAGGGTACTATGGACTGGAGACTTGAGTTTGTTGGCTTTCCTGCTACATTAGAAGGATATTGTGACGCCAACTGGGTCTCCGATAGTGATGAAGTAAGCTCTACGAGTGGGTATGTATTTACTTTGGGAGGAGCAGCAATTTCTTGGAAGTCTTCAAAACAGACTTGTATTGCTCGCTCTACTATGGAGTCAGAGTTTATAGCTCTTGACTTAGCTGGGCAAGAAGCTGAGTGGCTAAGGAGTTTGTTAGCCGATATTCCGTTGTGAGGAACTCCGACTCCTCCTGTTTCCTTGTTGTGTGATTCACAAGTTGCGATTTGTGTTGCCAAGAGTCAAGTTTACAATGGTAAAAAGAGACACATTCGCATAAGGCATGAATCTGTTAGACACTTAATAAGGAATGGAGTACTCTCTTTAGAGTATGTGAAGTCGGAAAGAAACCTAGCAGATCCGCTTACCAAAGGGTTAAGTCGGAAATTGGTCCTAGATTCGTCGAGGGGGATGGGTCTAAAGCCCATTGGTTGAGGAATTCATAGTGGATACCCAACTTAGTTATCTAAGTTCAATGTGGTCAAACGAAACCATGGAAAGACTCATAGTGTACATTTCTCACTGCCTATCCCTATGACGAATGATGTACATGTCCAGGTTGAGTACTATTACTCTTAATAAATTCATAGCCCAGGTTTTGGGTGGTCTTTGTGAGAAAGACTTGATGAATTTACCGAATCATGGCTGAATACTTATTCTTAATAAGTTCATAACACAAGTATGAATGTGTTGTCCTATTGAGAAGGACAAGATGGACTTACCGCCAGAAAGGTTGAGTTTCAAGAAACTCTTAATGAATTCAAAGTTTGAATGATCCTATTGAGAAGGACATTTTGAATTCACCGACAATGAGGTTGAATATTTATTCTTAATGATTTCTTATCCCAAGACTGGGTGGTTCATTTTAAATGGACTTGAAGAAATCACCATAAGTCTATAAGAGGTTGAGCCATTACAAATGGTTCTTAATTATTTCATAGCCTGGATTCAGGGTGGTTTATATTGAGATAAACTTGATGAAATAACCTATGTAAGTGAGAAGGATTAGCCACCTTCTGTGAAAAACGTTGGGCCATTTTTCTAAAAACACTTACTAGAATCCTGAGGGTAAGATAGCCAAATATACACTTGTGTATATATATCTTACACATCGAGAACTTCGGTGGATGAAGGAGTTAGTTGTGTGTTATGAGTTTACCCCTATCTTAGAAAGTTCAAGACTAGTTTCACTTATCTAAGAGAAGGATCGCTCATTATCACTATGTACTAGTTCAAGATACGTTCACTAGTGCTTAAGCAACTAATTCCTCTATTGCTCGTCTGAGGAGGTCTGTGTTTGAGATACAGATGAATTCTTTCGCATTAGTGGGAGAATGTTGGTAATGCTTCAAGTGTTACCAAAGCTATATCCCACATTGGTTGGGAAAATAGCTAGGGAAGGGTATTTATACCCATGCTTCCTCCCTCCCTTGTTGAGTGGGAAAGAACAAGGGAAGTCCTCGCGCGCCGCCGCCGCCGTCCGGCCGGCTCGGGCTCGGGCTCGGGCTCGGGCTCGGGCTCGGGTAACACGCGTCTTCGACACGTACGCGCATATATATTCTTTTTGGAGAAAATTCGTATGGAATTTTCTTATTTCGAATATGTACAGTCTGTACAATCAGAAAATTCGTATGGGCTCGGTGTAACAACACTGTTATTGCATGGTTATTACAGAATTAAAATGGTGATTATGTGAAGCTGTTACAACATGTTTAATACTGCTGTTATACATATTTAATTCTGTAATTATTTGGATAGTGAAATGTCAAATATAGACATGATATCCAGCCTATAAATAGAGGTGCTGAATGCACCATTTGATATATCAAACACATTACAAAACATTTCGATTCTCTCTGTTTCCTCCACTGTTTGTTCGAGCAGTTCCACTGTTGTTCACTCCGGAGTCGAGTGTACGGTTCCAGGAGCGTCCGTGTGCACCTCGGGGGACAGCCTGCCCGTGAAGCGACTACACTGTTCGGGGCAGTTTTGTTTCTAAGGCAGTGGCCACCATACCACGACACGGTTCACATATTTTACATACTGTTTTTATATTTTTTTTCGTGAAGCGACTACACTGTTTGGGGCAGTTTTGTTTCTAAGGCAGTGGCCACCATACCACGACACGATTCACATATTTTACATACCGTTTTTATATTTTTTCCAGTCAGTGCTAACAGCCGGTTTTGCAGTTCTATTTTACCAACAAATATAAATCAGACCACATTGGTTTACCTTCACACTGGCATCAGGGCCAGGTTTTTGCCTCGGCATCATATGGAGACAATGGGATAAAACTATAAACGACTTTTACCTTTTTTTTACTCGGCAACATGTATGCTTTATTAAAGAATAGGAACATACATGACCTTCAAGTCCATAAGTCTCGTTAAAAACCTCTCTAAATCCTACGGAGGAAAAGAGTACCCATGGACGTGTGGAACAAAAAAACCAAACACCAAATAGGTCCAAACAAACTCGATTTGGGATCAAACACTTATGCAAATTGTTTAAACCAACCAGGCCGATCCACACCACTCTTCGCCAATGCACCCGCAAGCCTATTCGCCTACCTATAGACATGATGAAAACACACATCACTCAACGCCTCACACGCCTCATCAATTCTCCGCAACCAACGCCAAAATTTCCACGACCTTTTTTCCAAATACAAGACCCATGTAATGGCCGTTGTAGAATCCGATTCGACCACCAACGGGCATTGGCTACCTTTCGATTCTAACATGCACTCCAACGCAAAGCATATGGCTTGGAGTTCCGCTTCATTTGAATCCGCTATCCCAATCGGCCCAGAGAACAAAGCTAATATATGCCCAGACTCGTCACGTAGCACACCTCCACACCCAGCTTTACCCTGTTTCCCCCTAGCCGATCCATCGACATTGAATTTAAGCACTCCCATGGGTGGTCGTTCCCACTTCACATTAACCCATACCAATACGTCACGGGGCTGAAACTCACACTGCCACGGACATTCCCACCAAGCTGACTCCAAAATAACACCTGAAGGACAACCCATCCGTACCCAATACATCGACCTCATCTTTATCAAGAAAAGAATTTCACCCGATGTCGCCCGTGTACCCTTAAACAAGCAATTGTTTCTTGCCAACCACAACGACTATAACGTCACTACACACCCCGCCATCCACCATCCGCGCACCTGTCCGACAAACAAGCAATCAAAATATATTGCCAGTAACTCCATCACCCAACTCGGCTGCACCATGACTACTTGCCACCAACGAAAGAAACATAACCAAATCTCCCAAATGACTGGACATTGGACCATAATGTGGTCCAGCAATTCCTCCACTACCCGAAACCAAACGCAGCGAGCAACCTCCCCCTCAATACTCACACCCCGACCAATCAACATCGCCATTGTCGGCATTCTGTTCATCCATGCAAACCACAAAAAACTGCACTTTGGGCGGGATGGGCAGCCTCCAAATCATGGCCAACTCAACGTCCACCTCAAGGCTAAAAGATTGAATAATTTGTAAAGACCCGTCACGGAAAACTCGCCTGTAGCTGAATGCATCCACACAAGCCTATCAACTTGATTCGGAAATAGGCGAAGGTCCCAACAAAGAGCACGAATATCCTGGAGTTGAGATACCTCAAATGACCTTAATGTTCTACCAAAGAATTGACCCCATTCCTCATGCTCGAACTTCCCCTCCCTCGTATACTCTTTAACCGTCACTCTCTTATCAACCGCAAGATGATATAGTCTTGGGAACATCACTGCCAATGGCTCCTCACTACACCACACGTCCTGCAAAAGAGAAATTTCTCACCATCGACTAGTTGCCAAACAAAAGCTGCCCGACCCATAAAACGATTCACATCACCATCATCTTGTACTTCAACAATTTGTCGCCAAACCGTCGACATCTTCCGTATCCCAATTTCATTCGGCCACCATCTAATAGAATTACAACCATATTTCGCATCAATAATCGCACGCCAAAACGAATCCTCATTCATAGCGTAACACCACCTCCATTTAGCTAATAGCGCTAAATTTCTCGTGCGCAAATTAACCACACCCAATCCCCCAAGCCGACGCGGTCTACAAGCAACAGTCCAATTCACTCTACTCAATTTAATTTTTGTGTATGACCCTCCCCACAAAAATCTACGCCTAAAGCGATCGATCCTAGCTATAATGCTCTGCGGTACCAAAAATAAGCCCATGTAATATAACGACAAAGCTGATAACACCGAATTAATCAATACTAACCTCCCTGCAAATGATAATGTGTCACGTTTCCAACCAGCCAAACATTTCCGAAACTACTGAATTAGAGGATCCCACATTTGTAGACTTCTCAAATTGATACCCAATGGCAATCCCAAGTATGTTATCGGAAAATGATCACATTCACACCCCAAAATCGAAGCAATCTACGCCATTAAATCGTCATCCACTCTCACTCCATATAATTTCGATTTCGCAAAGTTAATCTTCAATCCAGAGGCGTATTCGAAACACGTCAAAAGGCGCTTAAAATCTCTAGCAAAACATACCTTCACCTGGAAGAAAAGTATCGTGTCATCCGCAAATTGCAAATGTGACACCTCACACCTTTCGGCCACCGTCACACCTCTAAACACCTCTATTTCCGATGCATTTCTCAGAAATTGATGTAGCAATTCCGCCACTATTACAAAAAGCAAAGGCGATAATGGATCACCCTGTCGCAGCCCCCTCTGCATTGCAAATTCGCCCGTTGGCGAACCATTAACTAGGATAGACTATCTCGCTGTACGGACACATTCCATCACCCACTTACGCCATATCGATCCAAAGCCTATTTTGTTCAAAATTTGAGCAAGACACTCCCACTTAATGCAGTCGTAAGCTTTTGAAAAATCTAATTTCAGAATTAATCCCCCTCACCTCCTTGTCTCTTCTGCAACGAATGAATCGTCTCATTGGCTAGTAAAATGCCATCCAAAATTTGTCGCCCACTGACGAAAGCTAACTGCACGTCGCTAATAATTTTTGGCAACACCAATTGTAAGCGCCTCGCCAAACATTTAGCCAAGATTTTATATAAAGAATTAAGTAGGCAAATCGGTCGATAATCTTCTTTTACTTTCGGATTCTCATTCTTGGGGAGCATCACCACGAAAGCTGAATTCACTCCCTGTGGTAACTTACATGATGCAACAAAATCCCGTACAAACTTCAGCACATTCGCCTTTAAAAAGGACCACCCTTTTTTATAAAACTCAAAAGTAAACCCATCGGGACCGGGTGCTTTCGAACATTCAAAACTCCACAACACACATCGTAATTCCTCTTCAGTAAATTCGATCTCCAAACTTGCCGCGTCATACTCACTTAGGCAATTAAAATTAACCAATGCCTCCATTGAACCAGCCATCTCCACCCGCTTAAAATGTTTTCGAAACGCATAGAAGAAATAGCCCTTCAATTGGTTTGGCTCCGTAACCCACCTGCCTCGCCACATCGCCCCCAGATTGTATTTTGCAGCACCCGGATCCGTGCAGCGCGGTGGAAAAATATGGTATTCTGATCACCCTCCTTTAGCCATGTCATGCGCGACTTTTGTCGCCAATACGCCTCTCGAAATTTCGATAGCCTCCATAATTCTGCGTGTAACATCCATTGTTCCTCTATGTCCCCTCAACTAACCGATCCATCCTCCACTTTGCTATCAATGCCATCCAATTTCCTAGTAACCAATTTAACACGGTTATCGATATTCCCAAACGATTGAGCATTCCATTTCTTGAGATAGGATTTACTCCTACGTAACTTCGCCAACATTCCCAGCTCACCCCAACCCATATCCGATGTACCCAACCTCACCCATTCATTCTCCATCAATGCCACCGAGTTATTGGATAACAACCATGCATTCAAGAACCTAAAAGGTTTTGGTCCACTGTCCCTCGGATCACTCACCAGCAGCAAAGGCACATGATCGGGCATTCCCCGTGATAAGGAGACCATCTTCAGTTCATTAAAATTTTCCAACCACTCTGGTGCCAAAAGAAATCGATCAATACGGCTACACTGTTTACCCGGACCAAACCAAGTGTAGCACTTATCCTGCATCGGCATATCAATCAAAGCATTTAATTCTACAAATTCATGGAAACTAATCATACATCTCGACCTTGTGACACAGCCGCGCCTCTCCTTCGGATGCAAAACCATATTGAAATCCCCTCCTACACACCATGGCACCTCCCTTTCCGATATCTCTGCAGTCACCAATGCCCACAAATCCGCTTGTTCACCTACTGCACAAGGTGCGTATAGCCCTATCACTCCACATCTCCATTCCTCCAAAATCCATGTTCCCTCCACCCTCACAAAACGATCACCAATCCGAATAGATGCTGCCATAAAACGTGTCATATCCCATACTACCAAAATTCCCCCTGATCGTCCCTTCGATGGAGAAAAAGCAAATTTGAACTCGTCGGAAATCCACATCCTACCCACCATATCGCCCGTTATCTCTTCTAATTTTGTTTCCTGCAAAATAATCAATTCACACCTATGTTGTCGCACCAAATTATGCACCGCTCGCCTCTTCGCTGCGGAGCCCAATCCCCTCACATTCCACGACAACATTCGCATCTTGTGATGCTATTGATTCCTCTCTCGATCCGCAATCAAGCGCACAATATCCTAAACTATATTTTCCTCGTTTCCAACCGCCTCTGCACCAATGTATTTTCCTAAAGCTAAAGTCTCCCTTGCTTCCTTTATTATCGATTGTTTCCTATTTTCAAAGTCAGAATCCGAAAGAGAAACGTTTGCAAATTCCTGTTGAGTAATTGTTTTCTTTTTCGGTCGTCCCCTCCCCCGCTTCGCCAATTTTTTTCTCTACTTCTTGCCTTTTTTCGGGGGATAACTCACTCAAAAGAATTTTAGAAATATGTCTTACCCTACGTAGTTCCCCATTCGATTCAACCACTGTTGCTTTACCAACTCTATCAATTTCGGATCGTGGCCCGTCCACCAACGTTTGATACACCGCACCATTTTCCATAGGCGCATCTCGTGCCTCTTCACTCAATGTCCGCTCATACTCCTCCTCTCCAACCAGTTTCACTTGTTCTTCAAGAGGTCTTGGCACTAGTCCCACGTTTTCATCTGCCAACCAGCTCACTTCCATCGTCGAAGCCTCGAGCATTCTCTCCTCACCACCCCGTTGTTCCTTCCATAATCAATTCCAATAAAGCACCTTATTATTTTCCCCCGACAAAGAATCCGGGACAATTGTGTCCTCCGCTTCACAGCTTCTATCCCCCATCTCACAACGATTCAAAGTTGCTGCACTCGATCCCTCCTCGCTGTCCGTCTTCCCATCCCTGTCATCCTCCTTAATCCCACAACAACAATCACACTTCACCCCCAACATCTCATCCGTCTCCGAAATATGCACCCGGAACGAGTTCGCACCCACATTCACAATAATTACAACATCAATTGTGTCAAGCCAATCCGTTTCAATTAAAAATCGACATCGTTCAAAGGATGACGGTGCTACTGTTTCGCTGTCCAATTGGATGAATTCACCCCACAAATCAGCAATGTTCCGGCATGTGCCTTCGGACCATGCGTGTATTGGAATTCCACTTGCGGAAAACCAAACTCTCCTATTTGGCATTCCCAAAGTCTCGTCCCAAATCATCACATTCTCCAGCCACTTCGCAAATGCACGTTCTTCTATCAACCGCGATCGAGTTTCAATATCATCAAACATCAAGAGTACCATTGATCCAGCCACTCTCATGATCGAAAAGCCCTTCAAATTTTCTTTCCTGAATTCCAAAGCGAGCTCTCGAATTCGGTATGGCGATCTGCAAAATCCCACTGCACAGTTACTTAGGATCTCCATTTTGTCCATATCCACCACACCTTCCACTATTCGATTATCAACTATTTTGTCCGTCTCACCCTTTCGCCCTTGAGTTGCACGATTATCCTTCGAATTAAACCTTGACGATTCCGATTGATTCTCAACTAGCTTCTTTCTCCAATATGTTGTTCGTGCCTCCCGCTGTGCAAAAGACACTCGAATCCAAGCCCCATATAATCAAAAGCCATTCGATCTTTCGATAACCCTATCTGCATCAGCCTTTGATTTCATTCTCACGAACCCAAATCTTTTTCCCTCTTTTGATTTCTTCTTAGGGATGAAGACATCTACCACTACTCCATGCCTATCAAATACATGCCAGACTCCTTTCCAATGCAATTGCAACGAAAGATTCATCACGAATAACGTCCAAACCTTACCATGTGATCGCTCTTGGGAGTTCTCCGACGCCATTTTTTATTAAGCTTCAAAACGGAGCTACAAGAGGCGAAGTCTTCTAGAAATAGTTCATTTTTGCAAGAAATTTAAATAAAACAATAAAAAATCATAATTCGTAGATTAAACACGAAATTAATAAAAATTTCTACAAATCTTTTATCATTTTATTTGTAATTATTCATCAAGTAAGATTTTGTTTATATTTTTTAACGTGGAACATTTTTTCGCTCACACTCACATTGTAAATGCTCTATAATCTAATTTAAATAATATATTTTATGATATAACTCTGGTGCAATACGCATATAGGGCCTCATATTTAGTTCATTGTGATGAACCATCTTCGCCAACTCGTCTACCATGTCAAGCCTCATTTAAAAAAAATAGTGACAAGTTTATTAGCAAAAGACAATACCAAGGCTGTTTTCTGCTTTGTTCACATCGTGAGTAAAGATGATCCATAAACCTGAATGGTGGAGTGAAATCGATCTCAATTGGATCATTATCAAGGCACATGTTTTGATGTTGGACGTCCACCGTCGTGATCTATCGTTTCGTCTGTTTTGTTTTTTAGTTTTCAATAAATAATTTTACTCTTGTGGCACTATTTATTCTACCTTTTGGTACGTTTTTCTCCGCCTTGTGGCACACTTTTTTCTTCATTTTCGGTCGGTTGGCCGTTTCTTTTATTTAATTTTCTATCATGGTTGGATCTGACGTCACAATGATTGATCATGATAGGCTCTTTTTGTTTTCCTGCTGATCTATTTGTCTTGAACCCTCGAACTGTATTTCGATATGCAATCACATTCATCATTCCTTGTTCGCGATTGAGTTGTGGAAATGATCTTGTTGTCAACGTGCCTCATTGTAATGTGCATTTTTATGTTGTTTGTTGATGGGTTTACCTTTCATCATCGATATTTGGTGATGTTTGCATCCATCTTTTATTTCGAGTCTTTGATTTAGTATAAAAAATAACGTTTTCTCCCTGCATTAGTATAAAAATATATCCAATATATTCCAACCTTAATGATCTATTTTGTTCGATCTATGTTATTATAGAATGCCCATATTGGACACATACTCATATATGCATAAACAAGACCACTGCAAAATGCATATTGTTAACTAGAGAGAAATTAAAGAATACTTGGTTTTCACATAAATGAAAAATAAGATTACATCATGAGGTTTATATACAAGTTTGTAATGGCTAACTAACTAGGCAGCTAATCTAACTGAAAAACTAACAGACTAACTGAATAATACAAGCTTACTAACAATACTCTCAACACTCCCCTTCAAGTTGGTGGGTGAAAGAAGTCTTTGACCCCCAACTTGGATAGAAGGTATGCATGTTGTTGTACTCCCAATATTTTTGTCATAATATCTGCTAGTTGCTTCGTTGTTTGAACATATTGCATTTCAACCGGACCTTTTTGTATCTTCTCTCTAATAAAGTGACATTCTATTTCTATATGTTTAGTTCTTTCCTGAAATACTGGATTTGTTGCTATTTGTAAGGCTTCTTTACTGTCACAATGAAGCTTGACTGGTTGTTTGAACCCACATTTAGTTCTGTCATCAATCCCTTCAACCATACGAACTCTGCTAATACACTAGCCATGCTTCTATATTCTGGTTGTTTATTTCTTCGATTTCCAAGAGATTAATGAGTCTCCCAGTTTTATGCAAAACCATGTCACAGATCTTCTGGACATAGAGCAAGCTGCCCAATCTGAATCACAGTATGCTACAAACTGACAATCACTCTTTGAACTCAGAAAAATACCTCTATCTAAATTTTTTTAATATATCTTACTATTCTGGTTGCCGCTTCAAAGTGTGTTCTTTTGGGCTGATGTATAAACCGACTGAGATATTGCACAACAAAGGTAATTTCTGGCCGAGTGTGGGTCAAAGAGATCAACCTTCCAATGAGTCTTTGATATTTTGTTTTGTCTGCCAAAGTATCTTCTTCATTCTCTTGCTTTGTTACTTTATCATATTCCAATGTAGTAAGCTTGTTGTTAAACTCCAAAGGTGTTGGTGAAGGCTTTGCTCCCCCTAAACCAGTGCTTTCGATCAGCTCCAAGGCATATTTACACTGGTTTAGTATAATACCTCCATTAGACCTTAAAACTTCAAGTTCAAGAAAAAACTTCAATTCACCCAAGTCTTTCATCTTGAAATAGCTATTAAGAATACATTTCAAGTCTTGGATCACTTCCTGTGATCAAAAGATCATCCACGTACACCAAGAGGATGACAATGTTAGAATCCTGTGTTTTTGTAAACAGAGAATAATCATACTTGCTTTGACTATACCCAACCACTAAGAGTGCCTCTGTTAACTTGGTATTCCATTGCATGGACGTCTGCTTCAGTCAATATAAAGATTTTTGCAGCCTGCAAACCATACGTTCCCCTTGGCTGCAAAACCCTTCAGGCAATTCCATGTAAACTTCTTCCAGTAAATCACCTTGTAAGAAGGCGTTGTAAAGATCCATTTGACAAATTTCCAGGCAAACATGGATGCTAAAGCAAGTATGAATCGGACAGTGGTCATCTTTACCACAAGAGAAAAAGTATCCACAAAGTCCACCCCTTCCTTTTGATTGTAGCCTTTAGCCACAAGATGTGCCTTGAACCTCTCAACATCACTCGAGGCTTTGTATTTGATATGAAAGACCCACTTACAACCAATAGGCATTTTTCCAATAGGAAAAGGTACGATAGACCAAGTTTTATTTGACTCAAGAGCATGGATCTCTTCATTCATGGCCTGAATCCAAGAAGGGTGTTTAATGGCTTCAATGTAAGTAGTAGGTTCTGTTAAAGAGGAAGTAGCTGAAATAAAAGCTTGAGTATGAATAGGTAAGTGTGTATAAGAAACATGATAAGATATATGATACTGACCAGTGATGGTAAAGGAAGCAGAAGGAAAAGTGGATTGGTAAGGGCAAATATAATCTGACAACCAATTAGGAGCTTTTGGTACATGAGAAGAACGTCTAATAGGATTTGCCATATGATTCTCAACAAGATTTTCAACAGGAAGTACAATAGGATTGTCAACAGTACTACCAGTATGAGTATCAACAGGAAGTGCATCAGAAGTCTCAGGGTTATTAACAAAACTACCACCAACAGTATCAGAAGAAGGAGGTAAAGTAGAAGAACAAAAAGGAATAGAATGAGAAGGGTGAAGAACCAAAAAATCAGAATTCGAAATATGTGGTTGGGATGGAAAAAAGGGAAGAAGAATCAGATTGTGAAAAGGCAAAAGGAAATACAGTTTCATGAAAGATGACATCTCTATTAATGAAGAAAGTCTTGGTGGAAAGATTGAACAAGATGTACCCCTTTTGTGAACTAGAATATCCTAGGAAAACAGAAGGAAAGGCCTTAGGTGAAAATTTATCAGTGTAGTTGGAATTTGTAGCATATCCTAGACAGCCAAAAACTCTCATGTGAGAAAGATTGGGAAATTTATTATAAAGCATTTCATAAGGGGTTTTCCAATTCAAAACAGAGGATGGTAATCTATTTATAATGTAACAGGATGTACTAACACACTCCCCCCAAAATTTTAAAGGCATTTTGGATTGAAATCTAAGGGCTCTATCCACTTCTAAAATGTGTCTATTATTATGCTCAACTATCCCATTTTTCTGAGAAGTATGGACACATGTACTTTGATGCAAAACCCCTAAAGATGAGAATTTTTTTGAACATTCACTGTTGAAAAACTCAGTACCATTATCACTCTGTATTGTCTTAATTTGAACAGAAAATTGTGTGTGAATGAAAGCAAAGAATCGTTTAATACAGGTGGCAGTATCACTCTTGAGTCTTAACAAAAAAACCCAACTCATACGAGAAAAATCATCAACTATGGTGAGGAAAAAACTACAACCGCTGTGTGTAGAGACACGATAAGGACCCCATAAGTCCACATGAACAAGTTCAAAAGGGCAAGAGGCTCGAGAATGGCTAAGAGGAAAGGGTAGTCTGGTTTGTTTGGCTAAAGGGCAAATATGACAATCAGTGACACAAATTTTTATCCAACACAACAGAAGTCAGAGGTAAAATTTTACGCAAAGTAGACAAAGATGCATGACCTAAACGAGCATGCCAATCATGAGTTTTATTACTAACAGAAGATGTCATACAATCAGATTGTAATAGAGCAACAATAGAAGAAAAATTTTCAGATAAAGTAGAATTACAGTGAGCAGAAAGTAAACCAGAGCTAAGATTAGAAGACTCAAAGATGTACAATCCTTTAGACTCCTTACCAATCCTTTTCATCCTTCCAGTGGAGAGGTCCTGTAAGATGCAAAAATCAGGGTAAAAAATAATAGAAAAATGAAGGTCTTTGGTTAGACGAGAAACATATAAAAGATTATGATGGAAATGAGGAACAAATAAGACATCGTGAAGAATGTGGGATGAAGTTAAACGATGGGATCCAACATGTGTAATAGGAATGGTTTTACCATTTGGTAAATGGAAAAGGCGAGAGGAAGAAGCACGTGAAATTGGAGATTGCAAGCTCTTGGAATCAGATAAAATGTGATCCGTCGCACCAGTGTCTATTATCCATGAAATTGAATCACCGGGTTTAGATAAAGAACTCGTAAGTATATCTGCCAGATTTACCATTGTGTCATTGGTATGGGGTTTGTGTAGCAACTCCAGGATTCGATTGTATTGATCACTAGTGAATACTGGTGCAACAACATGAGTAGATGCGCGAGTTGAGGCAGCATTGGCTGAAGGATCAGCTACACCTCTAGAGTCCAGGTCTTGATCTACATTAAGAAGCACCCTGGAATTGTTCGCCATAGACCCTGGTGATTCTCCCTTCTTGGTGAACTTGAAGGTAGCCGGAAAACCAATTAAGCGATAACAATTCTCTCGCTTATGCCCCTTAATTTTGTAGAAATCGCAAACACCATTGAAACGCCTTTGAGAGGATCCAGAAGTATTGGAAAATAAAGCTGTTGAGTCTAAAAGAGGGGAAATACCGGTGATGTGCATCCTCTAAGATTCTTCTTAAGTGATCATTGAATAGGCACGATTCACCGAAGGAAGTGGTTGCATGAGTAAGATCTGGCTTTGAACCTCAGAATAACTTTCATTCAAGCCCATCAAGAATTGAAACAGCTTCTATTGCACCAGATGTGCAAAATTTTGCTGGGAAACGTCGCGATCACAAGTGGAGAAAAGGACAAGAGAGTTATACTCGTCCCAAAGAAGTTTGAGCCGAGTATAATATACTGAGACCGATGAATCCCCTTGACTGAGAGTTGCAATCTCTCTGTGTAGGAAATAGATACGAGAACCATCGATTTTATCAAATTGTTCGCGTAAATCCTTACAAACGAGAGCCGCATTCAAAGTAAAGATGATTCCGTCAGAAAGATCTTTGCGCACCATGTTGAGGATCCATGACAGAACAATGGCGTTACAGCGCTCCCATTGTGGCTGCAACGAAATGACATAGTTCTCCTTCTTGCAATCGTCATCAAAAAAGCCTAGCTTGTTCTTCGCCAAGAGTGTGATTCGCATCGAGCGACTCCAGATATTGTAGTACTCCAATCCAGTGAGTTGATGGGAAACCAGCAAAGTACCAGGCATATCAAAAGAATGCAGATAAAAAGGATGATTGAAGTCGACAACAACGTCTTCTACCGCCGACGACATCGTGACAAACGGAAGAGGAAATTGGGCAAAACCCTAATTTGAAAAAAAGGAAAAACGAAGAGAAGAGGAAATCGGCAAAAATGACCCTTTGACAATCTAATTTGGTATTTCGGATGGGCCGAAAATTCACAGGACCAAAGACACGTGAAAACCCAAATAAGAATCAAGAAAATGGGCTCTTGATACCATGTTAACTAGAGAGAAATTAAAGAATACTTTGTTTTCACATATATAAAAAATAAGATTACATCATGAGGTTTAAATACAAGTTTGTAATGGCTAACTAACTAGGTAGCTAATCTAACTGAAAAATTAACAGACTAACTGAATGATACAAGCTTACTAACAATACTCTCAACACATATCCATTTGCCTCTAGAACATGTAACTCGGGTCAAAAATGAATTTCAGCTTTCAGAGAAAAGGTCTTGGCTTCTGATTCTTAAAATGTATATATAACTGGATAAACAAACATGCAAAACTCGCTATTACCACACACACACACACACACACACACACACAAAGGCTCTTGTGTGAAACTCTTGTGTAGAAAGAAATAACTATTTCCAGAAGCATTCCACATTTCAAGATGATAAGACATGACCATAACAACAACAACACCAATAGCTCCTACATCCAACTTCAAACTACATTAAACTATTGGAGAGATCCCAGCTCTCCAAACCATAATTCAAGTATGAAAACCACTCCATGTCTGGCCTACATATGAACCTGCTCTGCAAATAATTATATGCAGGTTATTAGATCTGCAGATAAGACTTAAGAGTTAACAACTATATGGTTTTCTAGGCATAAATTTAGCAAAAGCACTAAATAGTCAACATGTTGGACACATATATAATTAAATTGAATTATTAATGTTATATCTGGAGAAACAAGCATACAAAATTCACTATCAGCACGCACACACACACAAAGGCTCCTGTGTGTAAATCTTATGCAAAAAAGAAAGAACAATTTCCAGAAGCATTCCACAAAGGAATAAAATTGGATTATTATATATGTGTATCCTTTAACAGTAGGATTGGTAACAATGGCTTCATAGATAATATGTCATGACCATAATAACAACAACACTAATAGCTCCTACATTCAACTATCGGAGACATGGGGCTCTCTAAAGCACAATTCAAGCATGAAAACCACTCCATGTCCCACATGCATATGCACCTGCCAGAAAGTTAAGATAGCACTTCAAAGTTACGAAGTTTATATAAAACATGACAAGTTGAAACCGAAAAAGGTTAAAATCAAACATGTTAACCCTACTACTTCCTCCCCAACCACAATAGCTTACAATCCCCATAAGCACGAACCTCGGGAACTAAAATTTCCTTCCATGAATCACTGGTAAGGGAATATAACTCAAGTGGTTTGGATCAAACCTTAACCCTGCATCTAAATCCTCTTCAAAGTAATTAGTAATGAATCTTACAACTTTATAGTCATCTATTTGAGAATCATTCCCAAAACCAAGGCAACCAAAACTAGTGAAATCTATTGTAGGAGGGCATTGGACTGAGGATTGAGGAAGGATTTTAAACTCTCTGGTAGATGGGTTCCAAAGGGCAATTTTATCATGATGGTCAAGTAAACACAATATTCCATTACAAGGACCATCAACTGGAGGAGGAAACATACAATTCTTTAAAAAGGGATTTAGAATGGAGAATATTGGGGACTAGTTAGGCATGTAATTCTTTGCAACCCTTTATTTTTCGTATTTTAATCTTACTTTTTGTTTTTAACGATAACAACTAGATTTTATAAATAATCTTGGAAGATATCTCAAATACAAGGCATTTAGAATGGAGAATATTGGGGACTAGTTAGGCATGTAAACGAACCGAACGAATACGAACGAGTGTATGTTCAAGTTTGCTCGTTTAATTTTAACCCAACAAATGAACGGACACGAACAACTAAATAAACATAATTTCTTGTATGTATTCGTTTCTTAAGGAATGTAGATTGTTCGTGTTCGTTCGTTAAAATGATAAACGAATGTAAACGAACACAACCGGATGAACATAAAAGGAAATATGTGAATAAATTTAAAAGAAATAAACAAACGAACATATATGAATAAATTTATTTTTTAAGAAAATACAATACTTTTGTTATAAAAAGTAATAAATATAAATGTATATACATGAATAAATTTAAATGAACATAAATAAACGGGTTACTGAACGTTCACGAACGTAAATAAACAAAGGAGTCATTTGTTCACGTTCGTTCATTTAATTAAACAAATAGAAAATCTTGTTCATGTCCGTTTGTTTAATAAATAAACGAACATAAATGAACTTCCCATCGAACGGTTCACGAACGGTTCTTTGTGGTTTGGCTCATTTACGACCTTAAGACTTGTAACACCCCAAAAACCGGGCTAGTCAGATTTGGGTCTCGGTAATCGGAAACCTTATATCGAAAATTTTTAAATATTACATGGAAATTGTCTGTGTAGTTAATTGCATCGTTTTTAGACCTTAATTGAGTCAAATTAGTCTTTAAGGACATTATTGAATCTATAAAAAATCATTTAGTGGCTTAATTGGAAAAATTAGAAGTTTAGGGGTAAAAGTTTAATATATCAAGAGTTGAGGGACTAATCTTGCAATTAGCCCCTCCTCAAGTTAAGTACCTTCTCCCTAGAAAATGAAATGAAATTCCTTCACTTGAAGGAAAGCCTTTTCGACTCATTTGATTAAAGAAAGAGGGGTAAAGTTGATTCAACCGAAACAAAAAGAAGCAAGTGCCTCTCTTTCTCATCTTCATCATTTTCCTCAAAGCATACACCTCCATTGGAGAGCAAGCTTAAGTTTTGCTTTTCTTCATTTTAACGTCATCGAATAATTGCATGGATAAATCTTGATTATTGAATTCCATGGATAAACTAAGCTTAACCTAAGCTAGGTTTTGGTTATCTAAGGCCATGGTGTTAGTTTTTTATTATCCTAGTTTAGATATTGAATACGATATCGAAATATTATCCTAACGACTTTGTATTGATTTTTCCTAGCTCGGGAAATCGTTTATGATCATCCGTCAACCCCATCGAAAGCTAGGAATAAAGGCGTAGTAATCCGAGAACCGTAGAAGCCTCGGATTTACAAGGTGAGTGTAGTAGAGTCTCGGGTTTAGGCGCGGAGCCTTCCCGAAGTTCATTATTACAAATCTTGATTATATGTCTAACATTAGTTACAAGGGTGATGCATTGAATAGAGAGTCGGACATGTCGGTAAGCCCGATAAGCATTGCATTGGACATCAATATTATCATTGATAGCAAGTATTGCTTATGTTATTATCATCGCCTTTGGCAAGATTATTATTATTGATCATTGAACAAACATTGATTCATCATTAAGTAAGCATGAGAACTATGAATATGAATTATGAGATTATGGATATGACTTTGGAATTAACAAGTATATGAATCATTGAATATAGCTATTGATAAAGAACCTTGGATGTGAATGGATGATGGATACAATTGGCATGTCATAGAATTCATGAGCTTAGTGTACGGGTGGACTACGATCCTAGGGCTACGGCCTACATTGATTGGCGATGCGGAGGGAGGTGTATTGATATTGGTCATTTGGCGAGGCGGAGGATATGGACCATACACGATTTGGTGAGGCATAGGAATTCGTGTATCCACTACCATGATTCAATCCAAGGGATAAACAAGAAATCATATATGTTTAACATTGAATATTAATGTAAAACATTAATGTTCGATAAGCATGAGATCATGTATATGCATCACTTGTTAAGTTTTTCATTATATTTTACTATCTCACTAGGCAATGTATGCCTTACATGTTTCATATCATGGATTTTTAGGTTGAAAGGTCGTTTGTGTGGAGATCGGATTGGCCGGGCAAGACAAGTCACTACAAGCCTTTAAGTAACGTATTTTGATCCTATGAACTCCTAGAAAGGTAGCAAAGTAGTTGAACTAGTTATTTGAGCCTATTTTGTTATGTATGTGTTATGCTTGTATCATGTTAAAGCCTATAGCTCAAAATGGTCTTTTTGTTAAAGTTCAAAGTAGCTAAAATTGTATAATAGGAGCCTAAAGATTAAAACTGGGTAATTGTATTCGTATGAACATGAAATTTGGTATACTGTTAGTTTAAGTCATTGAAAAGTTGCATGTGAAGTTTTGCTGCATTTGGACATTGTTTGGTTAATCAATTTGACCTTAAACCAGCAAAAATATATTATTATAGGTCACCCGTATCGAAACAGGAAGGCCCATGTCGATATGGTAAAACATATTTGGACCATGTAATAGAGCGTTTCGGTATGGATTTGAGGACCGTATCGAAACATTTTACCTCCGAGATCTCCTGTTTCGGTACGGGTTGATGGCCATATGTAAAGTGCTCATTAGTTCTATATTTTGTGCTCATTCCATCTCATATTATTGATGTTCTTAAGTACATTTTAGGAATATTTAGGCGCATGCATGCATTATTTATAGTATTCTTTACTTTACCCTATTTATATTGAATAACTTTAATTTGGTGATAAAATGTACTATTTTAGTTTCAGGTACTAGAAGCTGGCAGAAGGAGAGAGGAGTTGATGCTGAGGCAGCAGATCAAGGAGCTGTACTGAAGCAGTTCAATACAGAGAGAAGTGCTGCCGAATAGCTGTCGCCGCCAATACCTACCGCCTGCCGCCTAGGGCAGCAAGCTGAGGAATTGGAAAATTGGGGTGTGATCTGTAGAGAAGAAAATTCTGATTCCAACGATGTCATCCACTCAATTTTCTGATGCTTGGAGTAGCGAACAGAGCCGCCGAATGAGGAGATCAAGATGACTTGCGGTGCAATGCAACGAGAAGGAGTCCATATTCAACTCAAAAAAGTCAGAATTAAAGGTTGCATTTAATGCAAAAGCTACTTTAAAGACTTCTACTTCAAGGAGGACTTGGCCTAGCTAATGCCTATATATACTTGACATATTTTGTAATTGTAGACATCTTAGGTTTTCCTTTGGGCATAGTCTAGGTTTTCTTGCTGCCAACCATGTTCTAAATTCTCTCTTGGGTTTGGGTTATGTTGTAAAATAGTGTGAGAACGGTTGTTTAGAAATTAGGTTTATTTTTGCAATAAAACTTCAAGGTTTGCTTATTCCATGATCTTCATAGTTTCCAATTAAGTTCGAAAGATTGGTTGTTAACTATCTATTTGTTCGGTGTCACGAGAGTCGAACTCATGAAAGGGATAAGTACGAGCCTTACTCTAATCAGGTGTTGATCAATCCAGCCTAGACATAAGTTAAGATTTAAGGCAGCTAAAAGTGAAAAGTCCAACGTTGTTGTCTTTGCAAGATTCACGCCATGACGGGTATCATCTGTAGTAGGCAACAACAACATTCG
The DNA here is from genome assembly GCA_030270665.1 of Hibiscus trionum. Classification (NCBI taxonomy): domain Eukaryota; kingdom Viridiplantae; phylum Streptophyta; class Magnoliopsida; order Malvales; family Malvaceae; genus Hibiscus; species Hibiscus trionum. The sequence continues at coordinate 3,550,100 of BSYR01000025.1, read as the reverse complement.
GACTTAGACATAAACGGAATCATTATCGAAGTGTTCTGCCGAGCCTTGAAGAACTGCCGAGTTTGCCGCTGAGCCACCCATCCGTTCCACAGTCGAGGCAGCGAAAGTGTCGAAGCAGCCAATCTGCCATCCTCCACCGAGGCAGCAAAGTATGGCAGCGCAAAGCAATTTAACATGTTCAACGCAGTTTCACACTACAAAGCAGCATAACCTGACCCATTCTATCACCTTGATCTCTTTTATCAAATTACTTGTGTTTATTTACTCTTTATTCTTTTATAAACTAAAATTTACTTGTGCATTTTATTTTCTGTACATGAATTACAACTCGAATAAGATGTCCAATCCCTGTGGGAGACGATATCTTTTATACTATAACTTGACAAGAGTGTGCACTTGCACTCCTATTTAGAGAACACCTAAACGCTCTACAAGTAATTTGCGTCGTTGCCGGGGATTGGCAACAGTAAATTCGATTTTATTTTTCTGCACTTTTATTTTTATTTGCATTTAATTTTAGTTTTTATTTTCCATTATATTCGAAAAAAGAATTTTACAGTTTTCTTGTCTAGTGCATGACCAGAGAAAATCCAACGGGCGAAATCGTTTACATAGACAAGATCGAATGAAAAGCAAGAAAACTTAAGAAAGAAGTAAGAGGGGCCCTCAAGAAGGCCAAGGAAGAGGGAAAAGCAGAAGCAGTCATGCATAACGGCCAATAAGACAACCCTGCCAACGATGCTTGAAACGACATAGATGGGCAGCAAGATTCGTCGCCCAAAGAGCAGCAACAAATTCCACCTAGGCAGCAACCTCCAATTCTGCACAGGCAGCCACAATATGTGCGAACCACCAGGGACTACTTGGAGCACGATTTCAGAGGATTTGATCCAACTGTGACAGAGCCTGAAATTGAAGCGGATCACTTTGAGTTAAAGCCTGTGATGTTCAATATGATCAACACATTGGGCAATTTAGAGGAACTGCCACAGAAGATGCTCGACAGCACTTGAGAGGATTCCTAGACATATACAGAGCTTTCAAGATACATGGAGTCCATCAAGACGTGCTGAAGCTGAGATTATTCCCATATTCACTGAGGGATAGGGCAAAACAATGGCTGAACAACCAACCGGCAGGGTCATTCAATACTTGGACGGAGTTGTACAAGGACTTCCTAGATCGTTTTAGTCCTTCAAACGTCACAGACATGTTGAGAAACGAGATCACAACCTTCCGTCAAGGGGATGACGAACCAATGTATGAAGCTTGGGAGAGGTACCAACAGATGCTGAACAATTGCCCGCTTCATGGTTTCCCATCCTAGACTCAAGTGTCAATGTTTTACAATGGAGTAAATCAACCGACACGAATGATGCTCGATGCCTCTGCCAATGGAATCATCCTAGATAGACCACCTGAGGAGGCACTATAGATTCTGAACAAAATTGCCAAAAACGATTACAAGTTCCCTACAGCCCGCCGCGGCGGCATCAGGCGACCAGCTGTTGTGAACGAAGTAGAGGCCACTAAATCTGTAAATGCCCGCCCTTGACAAGCTGACAAAGCTGGTAATGAGTATGGATAAAGGGAAGACATATGAAGCCAAGGCTGTGGAGCCTTTTTGTGATGAGTGTGGGGGCAACCATGATTCCTCTGAGTGTAGTGAATCAGCAAACTTCATGGGAACCTATGAGAGGAATAGCAGGCCTAATACCAACACATACAACCCTGGCTGGAAGAAGCATCCAAACTTCTCTTAGAGTAATCCAAACACAGCTGCAAATCACACTCAGCAACCAGGAGGATACCAACATAACCTGTCAAGACAGCCGCCTCAACAACAACATAATACAAGCCATATGGGAGGAACAAGGGTTCCATTACTCACAGCAGATATGGGATCTCGGCCTTGAGCCCTCTCTATTCGAGAAAATTCACAACAAGGGTTGAGAGATATTCACACGATAGTCAGAGGTGGCAAACATCACGATAGTCAGAGAATTTTATGCCCACCACCCCCGCTCAGAAGTTTTTTTCGTGTTTGTGCAAGGGGAGCCTGTCAAGTTAAACGCTGTCGTCATCAACAGCTTTTATAGATTAGAGATGGAAGGCAATCCACACGAAGAATGGAGGCAGTCACTGACGGCTGCCGACTATGACATAATTAAGGCCCGATTATGTGAACCCAATACCCCTTGGTTCGCGGGAAAACATGGCGGCTTCGTGCAACGCCGCCAATTGCTGCCCGAGCCGATGCTTTGGAACGCATTCATAAAACGGCGTCTGTAACCCCCTCGTCCCAGCCTGGGCGGCTGACCGGTCTGAGCGGGTAACATGCGGGGAAAACCGAGGCGAAACCCGTTAAGGCTCCACTTCGGTTAACGACCCTAAAGAACTTTTTCTTTTATTATTATCTTGTCTAGAGGCATTGATACATCCTATGTGAAGCAACGACAGCGGAAGCAACAAGCGAGGCAAAACAAACGAACAAGCAACTTAAAACAACCCATTTTAACTTATACAGTAAACCGTACCGATACGCTCGAAGAGGGTATCGATACGCCTTGACTAGGTCAACTGACCAAGGTCAACTCGAGGAGACCGTATAGGTGCACTAGTTGACCGTACCGATACGCCCTCTACGGTTAACTTCTCGTGGTCAACGCTACGAAGAACGTATCGATAAACATAAGCTTGTACCGATACCCTCAATTTCTCGTCAAAATCTTAGATTTTCAGTAGCAAAAATGGTATCGGTAAGCCTTCCCGAGTATCGATACGCTTGGCCTGAAACAAGAAGTCCGTATCGATACCCATGACTCGATCACACAGGCTTTAGCTGGTTTAGGCACAAGGCTGCCTCAAAGACACCCAACTAAGACCTCCAAACATGCACGCATAAACTCTAGAGGCATACACCATATTGCAAGCAAGATCGAACACACAATATACGTGAAAGGCCATACATTTAAAGGAACCAAGCATTCACCACAAAGAGACATACATTGCATAACAAGGTTTCATGCCTTAGAACAAAACATACACATAAGCATAAAGATAAGGGCACAAGGCCAACATGCATGGCACAAACAGCCACAACCAAAACACATCAACAAACTACATGAGTCTTAACAAGCTCCTTAAAACAAACAACATACACAAATCCCCATTGCTTATCTACTACATCCTTAGCTTAAAAGTTCATACTTGATGATAGAAAAAAGCACACTTGGAGGCCCTTCTCCTCGCATAAGCAACCCACAAACTAAGGATCTGTATTGTGGAACAAAAGAGAGCGTAAGCGTAAAGCTTAGTGAGGGTAAGCTCATAAAACAAACCTCGACAATGCAGGGTCCAAGAACGAGCAACAAACCATGGATAAATGCATGTTTCCTTACCTTTGGAACCACATGAATCAAATGTATAAAATGCATGAACACAATCTCAATTATCATGCCATGCTCAACATGTCCATATCCAACACAACCATATGAAATTACATTTAAAAACTGTATTGGCACCTAGCTATGACCCGAATACGCGGATAACAACCGTTGGAACTCACATCCAACAACTCAACCATAACATTACCTCTCGGTGGGATTACACTCATCATTGATTCACGCGGAGGGGATTCCACTCATCCTCACGCCCCGTCGATGAGATTCCACTCATCACCGACTAAAGTATAAGAGAAGATTTCTGGGCGTACCCGTACTCCATCTTGATGACTACCATCACCAAGACCACGCGCGCATTTCGACACTCGTGTGCACACTAACATCCTAATGATCGATCATTTGTACCCAAGCATACTAGTGCCAATACTAACTCATAACGAGATCATCATAATACAATATTCTTACCATTTCCCGTGCCTAGCACGTAGCCACCATGATTTACCATCATGCACCCACATTTCATCAAACACATGCATATCACAATGCATAAATGAATCATCATGCCTCATCACAACACATATGCACAAAATGCATAGCAACATCATTCACATTTAAAAACATGAGGCATAACACAACATTTAGAAGTTCAACCAAAGTCTTCTAAACTAAAGCTTGAGATTAGACTACCAATCTAATCCCAACTCTAGGTGGGTTTACCAAGCCCGACCTAGGTCCACATGTTCGAACCAACATTTGAAAACCAATTTGAAATCGAAGAACCACTCACTGGACTTTCCAAACACAAGCAAACAACCGATCAAGCTCCCAACGGTTCCGGATTCGAACGCGAGGCTTCACCAATACAATTCCTTGTTTCTAAACAATCAAATACACTCTATTAATCAACAAAACAAACACAAACCACTGCTATAAACTCAGAACACCAATCAAGCTCAAATTCAAGCCAAGAACACTCTCAAAACCCACATTTTCGTGCAGCCACAAAACCCAGCAAGGAACTCCCATTTTCAACATAAAATTCAACATCCAACACTCCCCAAAAGACCTTTAAACATAACCTAACCATCAGTTCTCAAGTTCTTATCCAAAACAGCCCCAAAAACCTATTTTAAAGCACTCTAAAACCCCACTTACACCCAAATCCGAAAATCAGTTTAAAACCATTCAAAATTTAGATATGTTGGACCATTTGGGTTACTAAACACTTGTCTAACTTCAAAGAATCAAAGGCTCGATCAAAGGTCAATAAAGTTTGGATTTTTATTCTTTAAACTCAAAAACTCAAAACACAAAATAATGGGTTTCATTGAAAACTAAAAATATGGAGAGAAATAGGAAGTTGAGGACAACATGGGATTAAGTTTACCTTTCAAAAATTACCAAGAATGAAGGAGGATGGTGATGGAATAGTAACCTTCCATGGAGAGAAGAATGTGTCATTGGTTTTTGAAAGTGGGTGGGGAAGAAGATGGGTGAAAAGCAATTTTTTATTGTTTTGTTTTATTTTTAAAGCCAAAAATCACTTTTACCCTTAATGAAAATGGGTTATTACCATAGTATAAAATCCATGGCCATTTGGGTTTTAAGTTAAAACAAGCCCAACAAATTTTTATTTGTTTTGAAATTACAAGGCCCAAAATAATATTTTAATAATTTAATTTCACCCGACCCCCAAACCCGAGTGTTGCAGCGTCTTCTACCCACCCCTCATAATTCCACCGTGGATCGTCCGTGTCTCGTGCTCATTCATACATTCACTCCCACTTAAGGAAATTTTGTCCCCGAAATTACCTGAAGGAAACAAGTACGGAAACTGCTCAAGCATATCCTCTTTCATCTCCCATGTAGCCTCTTCCACGCCTCTATGTCGCCAAAACACCTTGACTAACTCTATGGTCTTGCCACGTAACACCTTGTTATCCGAAGCAAGTATCTCAACCGGTTCTTCATTATAAGACAAATCTGGATTCAGTTCTATCTCCTCAACGGGCATAACATGAGACGGATCTGATTTATATCTCCTAAGCATCGACACATAAAAAATATCGTAGATCTTCTCTAAATCTGAAGGCAATCTCAAACGGTAAGCTACTGGCCCAATCCGCTCAACTATCTCATACGGACCGATAAACCTCGGACTCAACTTGCCTTTCCGGCTAAATCGCATTACCTTCTTCCACGGAGACACTTTCAGAAACACCTTCTCACCCACTGAAAACTCAATCTGTTTTCTCTTCAAATCAACATAAGATTTCTGACGATCGGAAGCTGCTTTCAAACAGTCACAAATCAACTTCACCTTATCTGTAATCCCCTTAAGAAAACCTGGCATAGGTAACAACTTCTGACCTGCCTCGGCCCAACAGATCAGAGTCCTACAACGCCTACCATACAATGCCTCATAAGGAGCCATCTGAATACTAGCCTGGTAACTGTTGTTGTAAGAAAACTCAACTAAGGGTAAATGTTTCTCCCACGAACCCTGGAAGTCAATCACACAACAACGGAGCATATCCTCTAATACATGTATCACTCGCTCTGACTGACCATCTGACTGCGGATGATATGAAGTACTGAAATGCAAACGACTACCTAGGGCACTATGCAAAAAACTCCAGAACCTCGATGTGAATCTCGGATCTCTATCTGATACAATAGACTTTGGAACTCCATGCAGTCTCACAATCTCTCGGATATACAAATCTGCCAACTTATCTATAGAATCTGTGGTGTTCACGGCTAAGAAATGGGCACACTTAGTGAATCTATCAACTATCACCCAGACAGAATTCTTCTTCGAATGAGACAACGGCAACCCTGACACAAAGTCCATAGTGATTCTTTCCCACTTCCATTCCGGAATTTTCATAGGCTGTAACAAACCTGAAGGGATCTGATGTTCTGCCTTTACTCTCTGACATACCATGCAACGGCTCACATACTCAGCCACATCCTTCTTCAAACCAACCCAGAAATAATCACTCTTTAAATCTCGGTACATCTTAATAGTACCCGGATGTATAGAAAACAGACTCGAATGTGCTTCGCTCAGAATCATACGCCTTGACTAGGTCAACTGACCAAGGTCAACTCGAGGAGACCGTATCGGTACACTGGTTGACCGTACTGATACGCCCTCTACGGTCAACTTCTCTTGGTCAACGCTACGAAGGCCGTATCGATACACCTAAGTCCGTACCGATACCCTCAATTTCTTGTCAAAATCTTAGATTTCCAGTAGCAAAAATGGTATCGGTACGCCTTCCCGAGTTTCGATACGCTTGGCCTGAAACAAGAAGGCTGTATCGATACCCATGACTCGATCACACAAGTTTTAGCTGGTTTAGGCACAAGGCTGCCTCAAAGACACCCAACTAAGACCTCCAAACATGCACGCATAAACTCTAGAGGCATACACCCTATTGCAAGCAAGATCGAACACACAATATACGTGAAAGGCCATACATTTAAAGGAACCAAGCATTCACCACAAAGAGACATACATTGCATAACAAAGTTTCATGCCTTAGAACAAAACATACACATAAGCATAAAGATAAGGGCACAAGGCCAACATGCATGGCACAAACAGCCACAACCAAAACACATCAACAAACTACATGAGTCTTAACAAGCTTCTTAACACAAACATCATACACAAATCCCCATTGTTTATCTATTACATCCTTAGCTTAAAAGTTCATACTTGATGATAGCAAAAAGCACACTTGGAGGCCCTTCTCCTCGCACAAGCAACCCACGAACTAAGGATTTGTATTGTCGAACAAAAGAGAGCATACGCGTAAAGTTTAGTGAGGGTAAGCTCATAAAACAAACCTCGACAATGCAGGGTCCAAGCATGAGCAACAAACCAAGGATAAATGCGTGTTTCCTTACCTTCGGAACCATATGAATCAAATGTATAAAATGCATGAACACAATCTCAATTATCATGCCATGCTCAACATGTCAATATCGAACACAACCATATGAAATCACATTTAACAACCGTATTGGCACCTAGCTATGACCCGAATACGCGGATAACAACCGTTGGAACTCACATCCAACAAATCAACCATAACATTACCTCTCGGTGGGATTACACTCATCACCAATTCACGCGGAGGGGATTCCACTCATCCTCACCCCCCGTCGATGGGATTACACTCATCACCAATTCACGCGGAGGGGATTCCACTCATCCTCACCCCCCGTCGATGGGATTCCACTCATCACCGACTAAAATATAAGAGAAGATTTCCGGGCGTACCCATACTCCATCTTGATGACTACCATCACCAAGACCACGCGCACATTTCGACACTCGTGTGCACACTAACATCCTAATGATCGATCATTTTTACCCAAGCATACTAGTGTCAATACTAACTCATCACAAGATCATCATAATACAATATTCTTACCATTTCCCGTGCCTAGCACGTAGCCACCATGATTTACCATCATGCACCCACATTTCATCAAACACATGCATATCACAATGCATAAATGAATCATCATGCCTCATCACAACACATATGCACAAAAAGCATAGCAACATCATTCACATTTAAATACATGAGGCATAACACAACATTTAGAAGTTCAACCAAAGTCTTCTAAACTAAAGCTTGAGATTAGACTAACAATCTAATCCTAACTCTAGGTGGGTTTACCAAGCCCAACCTAGGACAACATGCTCGAACCAACATTTGAAAACCATTTTGAAATCGAAGAACCACTCACCAGACTTTCCAAACACAAGCAAACAACCGATCAAGCTCCCAACGGTTCCAGATTCGAACATGAGGCTTCACCAACACAATTCCTTGTTTCTAAACAATCAAATACACTCTATTAATCACCAAAACAAACACAAACCACTGTTGTAAACTCAGAACACCAATCAAGCTCAAATTCAAGCCAAGAACACTCTCAAAACCCACATTTTCGTGCAGCCACAAAACCCAGCAAGGAACTCCTATTTTCAACATAAAATTCAACATCCAACACTCCCCAAAAAACCTTTAAACATAACCTAACCATCAGCCCTCAAGTTCTTATCCAAAACAGCCCCAAAACCCATTTTGAAGCACTCTAAAACCCCACTTAAACCCAAATCTGAAAACCAGTTTAAAACCATTCAAAATTTAGATATGTTGGACCATTTGGGTTACTAAACACTTATCTAACTTCAAAGAATCAAAGGCTCGATCAAAGATCAATAAAGTTTGGATTTTTATTCTTTAAACTCAAAAACTCAAAACACAAAACAATGGGTTTCATTGAAAACTAAGAACATGGAGAGAAAGAGGAAGTTGAGGACAACATGGGATTAAGTTTACCTTTCAAAAATCACCAAGAATGAAGGAGGACAGTGATGGAATAGTAACCTTCCATGGAGAGAAGAATGTGTCGTTGGTTTTTGAAAGTGGGTGGGGAAGATGAGTGAAAAGCATTTTTTATTGTTTTGTTTTATTTTTAAAGCCAAAAGTCACTTTTACCCTTAATGAAAATGGGTTATTACCATAGTATAAAATCCATGGCCATTTGGGTTTTAAGTTAAAACAAGCCCAACAAATTTTTATTTGTTTTGAAATTACAAGGCCCAAAATAATATTTTAATAATTTAATTTAACCCGACCCCCAAACCCGAGTGTTACAGCGTCTTCTGCCCACCCCTCATAATTCCACCGTGGATCATTCACGTCTCGTGCTCATTCATACATTCACTCCATCATGATGAACGAACCGATCAACGTTGGGGAAATAATCTACAAGGAGATCCACAATTTCAACGTCCCTTCAGATCCAAACGATGAGATGACATCCGCCAAAGAGGGTTGGACCAAAAAGTCTGTCTGCAGATGATGCAAGCACTGAAAACGGAGCAAATCACACCATTGTATCCCTCCGCCGCCCAGCCAGCTACACTAGTAGCCACAGGCAGTACTGAAGTTACCCAGAACAATGAAGTCATTGCCCTGCTCTGCATTCTTATCGACAGTAACAAACAGATAGAGAACCAGCAATTGACGTTTGTGAAGTACGTGGGGGAGGTCCAAGAGGCCTTTGTGGCCTATCTTCTTCAGAAATTCCCCAACGACAGCCCCTCCATGCCCACCTTCTCTGAAGACTTAGCCGCTATAGCTGAACCTAGAGAAGGAACACCACCAGAAGCAGCTGCCTACCACGTCGCTTTCCGTCGCCAGATGCCATCTCCGACGCACTATCCATCCTACTATGCCACCTCCGCTTCTAACATGGTGGTAGACACTCTTGGGAGGCATCAAAAACATTTCTCTCCAGTCTGTATAGCAGAAATGGTGGCAAACACCTCTGAGTTCAACGAGGTTGAGCAACAGACGGAAGCAACAGTGGCACCCATGGCAACAGAGGACCCACCAGCAGAACCCATGGCGGAGGCAACCAGAAAGAGAAAGCGTCACATCATCTCTATTGAGTCAGAGGAAGAGGAGTCAGAATTCGAGCCGGAACAAAGTGAACCTCCTCGCCCCACTCCTAAGAGAGTCTAGCCGCCGCGGACAACAAAGATATCACCTGCCAATTCGGCCGCCCGGACATCTTCCAGCCACCGCCTTGTCATCCAGTCTTCATTGTCCTCCTCTGCCGACGGAACCTCAACCTCTTCTCAGCCCTCCGCCAACTTCTAGTGTTATTTCTTTTCTTTTTTTTATTTTATTGTTTATTTTTATGTTTTAATTATCTTACTTGTATTTTTTCTGTTTTTTAGCATTGAGGGCAATGCTTGTCTCGAGTTTGGGGGGTTAGCACTCATTTTTGTTTCGGCATAACTACTGTATATTAGGTTGCATAATGTACTTGCCTCTAAAAACTAATCAAAAGAAAAAAAATTGTTAGAACTTGTGCATATGATAGGATAGCCGATTTTAAATTTTTCGCACCAATTAAAAAGAAACTTAATTTTGGGGAAAGCATGAAGTAAACTTAGAATTTTTCTATTAATGCCATAAATTAAAATCACTACTTTTACTTGCTGAATTTAATTGAATTTCTGATAAACATTGCCTGTTTGAATTATTTGTAAAATTCTAAAAAGGTTGCAGGAAGCCGCCGCAGCAGACAACAAACAGAAAAAAAAAAGCACTGCTACGGCAGGAAAGAAATTTTTTTATGTTGTTTTTCCCTAGAGGTGCCCGAAACCAGCTCTAGGAAAACTCATGTACAAGGACACTCCGCTGCTATCAAAGTCCATGAATTTGAAAATCTTTAAAGTGACGAACAAATCAGCATGAGTGAATGAAAGTCCTCACGGGATGACTCTACTTAATGGGTTCGGGGTTTTGTAGTTTGCTCTTATCTTAATTTCAGACCTAGAAGAGCAGTTGTGATGAGTTGAAGCCCTTATTGCCATGTTTATAAAATGTGCTTAATTATGCCGCCTCGACAGCAACCTTATATTACCATGACATCATCCTTGTTTACTTAGCATGAGTGAATGAAAATCCTCACGGGATGACTCTACTTAATGGGTTCAGGGTTTTGTAGTTTGCTCTTATCTTAATTTCAGACCTAGAAGAGTAGTTGTGATGAGCTGAAGCCCTTATTGCCATGATTATAAAATGTGCTTAATTATGATGCCTCGGCAGCAACCTTATATTACCATGAAAACATCCTTGTTTACTTAGAATATTCTTCAGATTCAGCATGTACATAGTTTATGCACACACTCCACTGGCATTGTAGTTTAATTCTGAGGTAAATCATGCTATTCTCCTTTCACTAATTTAATGATAGGTGCCACGACCTTGAGGTGTTAAATCAAGTTTAAAACAGGTTTTTCTTTCTGATTAGTTCAAGGGCAAGTATGTTTAGGATTGCATTGCTTAAGGACAAGCAATAGTTCGAGTTTGAGGGTGTGTAAAGTACTCATTAGTTCTATATTTTGTGCGCATTCCATCTTATATTATTGTTGTTCTTAAGTACATTTAGGCATATTTAGGTGTATGCATGCATTATTTACAGTATTCTTTACTTTACCCTGTTTATATTGAATAACTTTAATTTGGTGAGAAAAGGTATTGTTTTAGTTTAGTTTTAGTTTCATGTACTAGAAGCTAGCAGAAGGAGAGAGGAGCTGAAGAGCTGATGCTGAGGCAGCAGACCAAGGAGTTGTACTGAAGAAATTCAACACTGAGAGAAGTGTTGCCGAGTAGCTACCGCCGCCAATACCTGCTGCCAATGGCAGCAAGCTGAGGAACTGGAAAATTGGAGTGCGATCTGTAGAGCAGAAAATTCTGATTCCAACGATGCCACCCACTCAATTTTCTGATGCCTGGAGTAGGGGACAGAGCCGCCGAAGGAGGAGATCAAGATGACTTGTGGTGCAAGGCAACGAGAAGAAGTCCACATTCAACTCAATGAAGTTAGAATTAAAGGTTGCATTTAATGAAAAAGCTACTTTAAAGACTTCTACTCCAAGGAGGACTTGGCCTAGCTAATGCCTATATATACTTGATATATTTTGTAATTGTAAACATCTTAGGTTTTCCTTTGGGCAGAGTCTAGGTTTTCTTGCCGCCAACCATGTTCTAAATTCTCTCTTAGGTTTGGCTTATGTTGTAAACTAGTGTGAGAACGGTTGTTTAGGAATTAAGCTTGTATTTGCAATAAAACTTCAAGGTTTGCTTATTCCATGATCTTCATAGTTTTCAATTAAGTTCGAAAGATTGGTTGTTAACTATATGTTTGTTCGGTGTCGAGAGAGTCGAACTCACGAAAGGGATAAGTACGATCCTCACTCTAATAAGGTGTTGATCAATCCAGCCTAGGCATAGGTTAGGATTTAAGGCGGCTAAAGAGGACGAGCCAACGTTGCTATCTTTGCAAGATTCACGCCGTGACGAGTATCATCTGCAGTAGGCAACAACATCATTCAGACTTAGACATAAACTGAATCATTATCAAAACGTTCTACCGAGCTTTGAAGGACTACCGAGTTTGTCGCCGAGCCACCCGCCCGTTCCACTACCGAGGCAGCGAAAGTGTCGAAGCAGCCAATCTGCCATCCTCCGCCAAGGCAGCAAAGTCTGACAGCGAAAAGCAACTTAACATGTTCAACGCAGTTTCACACGACTAAGCAGTATAACCTGACCCATTCTATCACCCTGATCTCTTCTATCAAATTACTTGTGTTTATTTACTCTTTATTCTTTTATAAACTAAAATTTACTTGTGTATTTATTTTCTGTGCATGAATTACAACTCGAATAAGCTGTCTAATCCATGTGGGAGACGATATCTTTTATACTATAACTTGACAAGAGTGTGCACTTGCGCTCCTATTTAGAGAACACCCAAACGCTTTACACCGTATCGAAGCGTTTTGCCTCTGTGAACCCCCATACCTATACGAATCTATTCTGTATCAAAACGTGTCAAACCATAGTCAAGTCAAAGTTGGTGAAGTCAACTCGTATCGATACTGGTCTCACTTGTATCGATACGGTCTGAAAATCAAGTCAACCTGGGTTGACCATCGTGCAACCGTATCGAAATGGCTTAAGGGTGTTTCTATACGATGTTAGTTAACATGTATCTAATTGAAATCTGCAATGTTCATAGTTTGGTCACTAAATATTAAATGGTCTAATTGACTTGGTAAATAAACTCTAAATTGTACGAAATTTTACAAGCATGTTTATATTGTATCAAATTTCTTTGTAGTATACTTGTCATCTGGAAAGACCCTAAAATTTATCATGTTTTACAAATTGATCTTTAATACTTTCAATTGTTTTAAAGTGGTCCTGAAGGAATAATTCTTGTTCTTGTAGAATAAACTGAATTAAGTTGGTTATCCGGTACAATTTAAAAGTTTGTTAGTAATTACTGATCGATAAGAAATGAAATGTTATTGCATGATTCTTTGATTTGTTCGTCGGTAGCATTCTCCGACCTGGTCTCCGACCAAGCCGGGTAGAGGGTGTTATAAGACTAGTGAGTGTCCTCTTTTGTTTTTTTATTCTTTAATTGTCGGTGGTGGCACCAATTTTGATGATGATCGTCGGCCGTCGTGATCTATCATTTCGATTCTTTTACTTTTTAGTTTTCAATAATTAATCTTGCTCTTGTGGCATGATTTATTCTACTGTTTGGTACGCGTTTCTCTGCCTTTAGGCACGCTTTTTTCTTCATTATTAATTGGTTGGCCATTTCTTTCAATTTATTTTCTATCAGGGTTAGACCTGACGTCCCCACGATTGATCAAGATAGTGCTCTTTTTATTTTCCTGCTGATCTCCTTGTCTCAGACCCTCGAACTGGATTTGGATACACAATCACATTCACCGTTCCTTGTTCATGATTAAGTTGTGGTAATGACCTTGTTGTCAACGTGCCTCATTCCAATATACATTTTTATGTTGTTTGTTGATGTTTTTACCTTTCATCGTCGATCTTTGGTGATGTTTGTATCAATATTTTGTTTCGAGCTTTGGTTTAAGTTTTTACCTTTTTCTTTGTATGACCCTCTTATGATCTCGAGACGCTAGTTTTGTTTACTAGGGTTATGTCTAGATTAGGTGTTTTTATCTACTAAGTTGTGAACTTTCACTATAATTTTGGATATATCCTAGTTTAATAAAATTAGAGGATTTCAATTCAAAAAAAATATTGGGGTCTAGTCACCAAAATTTTATACAAAATCTATGGGTGCAAAGAAAAGCAAATTAGAGGAGTGGTGAGCGAATCAAACTATTAGGCAGATTGCTCCGCTACCCAGGTCTGATTACATCGGCAAACAACCATCAACCGAGTAGGGATCTATCTTTCTATGACCACCGACATTATCAAAATCAAAAACTAGCGCCATGAAGATCTTTGTACGTAGGGGGTGAGCGTTCGATCGAGTCGAGTCAAAAAATTTCGAGTTGACGCGTCATATTTTGCAACTCAAACTTTATTTAAAAATTTTCCGATTCAAGTCGTGTTTATGAAATTCGGGTTCGAGTCGAGTCGATTTTTCAAGTTCCTATAAAAATTTAATTGTAATTATTTATCATGTTATAATACTATTTTATTTCAATTTAAATGACTTTCTCTAAATATATAACATATACATATATGTTTCATCATATTTTTTCATATGTGGCATATATTTCTTCATATTTTTGATATTGGTATATATATATATATAAGGAAAAAATGAGGGACTCGACTCAAACTTAAAAATCAATCAACTAATTACTAAAAGTTTCGAGTTATTCGAATTTCCATTTTACAACTCAAACTTTATTTGAAATTTTTTCGAGTCGAGTCAAGTTAGACCGAGTTGAGTTTTTTTGCCTCGGGTCGAGTAAAAAATTTTGGTTTTTTCGAGTCGAGTCGAGTTTTACTCACCCCTATATGTACGAGCAACAAACGACCGCAAAGGTATGCTGAAATCATACCAAAACGACAGATAAAACGAACCACAAAAATAAAGAAAAATATGCCACAAAGGCAGAAGGAACATGTGCCACAAGGACAGAAATTATTATTAATAAATAAAAACAAGAAAATAAGAAGAAAAAAAAGAAAATAACGAACCCCGATGGTTGACAACCAATACTAAAATTGGTTGCTGGCCACCGGCTAATAAAGCGAATGAAGAAGAGGCTTGAATTCGTATCTCCTAAAATGAACATCATCTGTTTTTTTATTGGAACACTTGTTGGGTTCTAGAACTAATTTAATCTTACTTTATTGTTATATTTAATGTTACATTTGTATAAAAATGCACATATAAATTTTAGATTAAATTTAAAAATTAATTATTAGAACTTAACAAATGGTCCTAATAAAAAAGCGAATGATGTTCATTATAGGAGATTCAGGTTTAATAACTTTATCTACAAGGTGTGTACATTGTCACATTCGCATTGTAGATGCGACATAATCTAATTTAAATAATGTCTTTTATGCTATTAAAAAATGTCTTTTATGATACAACTCTGCTGTAAATCACGATTCACAAGTCGGTTTGGTTGAAAAACAATAAAACTAATTTACTCGTATCCTACCAATTGGAGTCTTAGTTGTTAACATTATTTTACTAAAACCGATGGGTTTTTGTTTACATTATTTTACCAAATCGGTTTTTTTTCTACATTTCAAAATATATATAAGGAAAATTACATATTTAGTACACTAACTATGCTCACGCTATTATTTTGGTACCACAACTATTATTTTTAGCAAAACGGTACTTAACGTTACGTTTTTATTCTATTTTAGTACACCAACCGTTAAAAATTAGGGTAAACTACATAAATGGCCACCATACTATTGGAAAAGTCGCGATTTGACCACCTTACTTTTTTTCGCAGCAATTAAACCATCATACTATTAAATTGGGTGCAATTTGACCACCCGCCGTTAGAGGTTAACGGCAGGGTGATGTGGCAGTTAAAAAAATATGGGTATAATAACACATTTGGTCCTTATTATTTACACATTCTTTCAATTTAGTCCTAATTTTAATTTAATTTAATAAAATAAATTAATTATTTAATTAGGTAGTGACATGTCACTACCTTATTGGAGGGGTTTAATTATTTATATTTGATTAAATAAATTTATTTTCATCCTCCAATCAGGTGGTGACACGTATAAATTTATTTTCATCCTCCAATCAGGTGGTGACACGTGTCACCGCCTAATTAAAGGATGAAAATGGAGAAAACAATAACGCACCTAAGGGGAGTCAAACCCGTGTCTCATGAGAACAAGGAGAGCAGGCTTACCACTGCGCCAAGTGCTGTTTTGTGATCTAATTCCTGCAATATATTATATGTACTTATTTGTTTTCGAAGGCAGCACCCTAACTTGATAGAATCCAAGCATAGTCCCTCACAGACTCAACCACAACCAAATCGACATATGCAAGTTAGGGACAGATATTATAGCAAATCCTTATTAACTAGTAATTAAAAAAACGTGAATAAGGTGCTATTAAAAATGTGAATGCTATTTTAATGTTATTTGTTATCTTAGTCATTCGTACCACACCTGGCCCTCCCATGTATGCTATTTCATTTTATTTTGCTTCCCAGGTTGGTAATGAAGAAAGGATTCATGTATATTATGCACATGGGCATGATAATCCAACTTTTGTTCGCATGTGTTACTGGCTGCTTGATAAGTATGTAATTTATAACCTCGCCGATCTAGTCCCCACATTATTAGATCTGATAAAAATCATGAAACTCTTTCTCTTTATCTCAAGTTGTTGTGTGTGTTAATGTTGATCATCATTGGCCTGATCTTCTAGTATATTTTCTTTTGCTTCAGGACTCTGGAAAACATAGTTCTTGTTCACTATCGTGAAACAAAGGAGGTTGGTATTGAAAATGAAAGTTTGGAGACACTGTCTCCTAATATTAGCAGTTTGTTGTGTTCTTTATTCCTCGTAATCAGATAATGACCTGACTAACCATTGCTGATATACGTTAAAGTTGCAGGGTTCTCCAGCCACACCTGTGAATTCAAATTCTTGTTTAACTAATCAGTCTACTCCTTTGCTTCTTACTGAGGAGCTTGATTCTGGAGCCACTAATGCATATTATGAAGGTGAGAGTTGAATTTTCTAGAAATTAAATTATGCAAACCAATAACAGAATTGTATTCGACAAGCAAAAAAGAAAAAGTCAGTAACAACATATCTTTGCTGTAATGTTTTTTCTGCTTATAAATACATCATCTTCTCATCTATTGCTGTTCTGGAAAGTGAACAGATCCCAGTGACAGCATTACGGCAAATCACGAAATGACTCTTCATGAGATTAATACGCTTGAATGGGATGAGCTTCTGGCGACAAATGATACTAATGGCTCAGCTGTACCTATTGGAGGTAACAGACTAGTTTATAGTTTAAGTAGGATCCCTAGTTTAATTACTGAATTATTGACTTATTGTGCTGTGATGGCAGACAATAATTCTACTTGCTTTGACCAATGGAACCAAACAACAGTTAATGGCCTCTCATATGATGTAAGAAAACCAGACAATAATTCTACTTGCTTGGATTCTAAGTGCTGCCTTCGAAAACAAATAAGTACATATAATATATTGCAGGAAGTAGGTCACAAAACAGCACTTGGCGCGGTGGTAAGCTTGCTCTCCTTGTTCTCATGAGACATGGGTTCGACTCCCCTTAACTGTGTTATTGTTTTCTCCATTTTCATCCTTTAATTAGGCGGTGACACGTGTCACCACCTGATTGGAGGATGAAAATAAATTTATTTAATCAAATATAAATAATTAAACCCCTCCAATAAGGTAGTGACACGTGTCACCACCTAATTAAATAATTAATTTATTTTATTAAATTAAAATTAGGACTAAATTGAAAGAATATGTAAATAATAAGGACCAAATGTGTTATTATACCCATATTTTTTTAACTGCCACGTCACCCTGCCGTTAACCTCTAACGGCAGGTGGTCAAATTGCACCCAATTTAATAGTATGATGGTTTAATTGCTTCGAAAAAAAGTAAGGTGGTCAAATCGCGACTTTTCCAATAGTATGGTGGCCATTTATGTAGTTTACCCTAAAAACTAATAGAGATGATGACGTGACTTGGTATAATCTCAATTTTAGTCCAAAACACTTATATATTATCAATTTAGTCCAAAATCCATCAGTTTAAAACATCATCTTAATTTTGGGGTAACACATCATCTTAATTTTAATTGAACTTTTTCTCATCCCTTTTTCGACCCTCGTACTCTCGTTGGTATCCTGATTGTGGAGTTTGAGTTCTCCAATGGACCATGCAGGGACGGAGCCACAGCTCCATTGGGAGGGGTTGTGCCCCCCCCCCCCCCCCCCGAGTAGGGGGGATTTTTTTTACCCTTTGATTCCTTATATTTTTCCTGAAAAAATTGGGATAATTGTGAATTTGCCCCCCCACCTTTCAAAATTTATGTTTTGCCCCCCCCCCCCCAACTTCAAATCCTAGCTCCGTCCCTGGGACCATGCATTAGCCCCCCATTGATCCACGAATTCTAAAGTTTTGATTGTCCCTAGCATGTTCTTTAAACTCCAAAACATCAAAAAGTGTTCACCCGAAGAAAAGGAAAAACGAAGAATTTATAATTTTAATCCAAAAATTAAAATAATGTTTAGATTGATAAATTTTAGACTAAATTGATAGACTGTATAAATTTTTAGACTAAAATTATTATTAATCCAAATCACATTACCATTTTAACTCGATTAATAAATTCAAGTTATTTAATCCACAAATCCACATTGCTTTTGCTCACATTCCTTGTTTTTTTTATGTCAGTCAAGCAATCGAGTAACAAAAACCAAAGGATGATGCGATGAAGTCAATTTAGACCTCGTAAAATCGATTCTAGCTCTAGTATTTGGATAAAAATCGTCTGTCTTTTTCGGTGGATCTATTTATGCCCTAACACTAAAAAGTACTACAAAATTAAATTCTAAGTCTTAATCTTAAATTCTAAATCCTAAACCCTACACCCTATATCCTAAAAACTACACCCTACCCTAAATTTTCTAACCCCTAACTTAAAACCCTAAACCCTAAACGTAATTTTGAGCCTGGGGCATAGGTAAGGGCACCTAAAAAGGATAGAGAATTTTCATCTCTATTATTTGAAGCGATTTTTTTTACTCAAGATAGAGCTGAACATTATGATTTATATTTGATCCGAAACTTAAAACAAAACAAATTAAACCAAAATTGACCTGGATTTTTGCTAGATCGACATGAACCTCCAGTTTGATCCAAATCAAAACCAAAAGCAATGCGAGCAAAAAAAATAATAATCCGAATTTAATTTATTTAAATCTAATTTAAACCGAACATTAACCTAATTTTAACTCGATGATTGATTCGATGTAAAAGAATAATTTATTATTATTATTATTATCCCTAATGATAATTAAATTTAAAACATTGAAAAGCCGAGAGTGTTTAGAATTCTCTACACAGGTATGAAATGATAGACTTTCTTGTTTCTTCGGACAGTACTTGAAAGATAATTGCGTGTGGGAGCAGAGGAGTTAAAGTAAGGTTGTTTAATCTTCCAAACATGATGCAACGTGGGAGGAAACTGTGACATACCATATCACCCGTTCATTGAAGATGAACTATACTCCAGGAAACGAAGATGAACCTCATCACTCAAGTGTTTTGGCTTGGTTATTAAGTCTACATCACTACTCTCTTTTTGACAAGTCAAGTTGCTATAAAAAATAAGAGAAGAGACCACATTTAAACGTGAACATCCGATCGAGTTAAATTAAAAAGTTTCTTGATAAATTTACATAGCAGTGTAAGCTGACGTAACAATGTTATATAGATAAAAGAGATGGCATAATGACACATCGTTCTGCCAAATCATTTTAAGTTGTTTATTGTTAGTTGACTAACAATTTTCATCAACGGAAAGGTCATTTTGATCTAAAATAAAACGTTGATGATTAAAGTGCTTTAAAAAAAGAAAGCAGAAATCATAGGTTAGAACATTTTTTTTGACATTATACCTTGTTTTGATTATTATATGGAGACACATCACACATAATAATAATAATAATAATAATAATAATAATAATAATAATAATAATAATAATAATAATAATAATAATAATAATAATAATTGTTGACACCGTTTTTTGTCCGGGCCTAACTGAGTTGGGCCTTCAAAAGCCCATCAAACATTTGGAGTCGCAATCGGTCGTTTTGGGTTGGGTACGACCGAAAACCTGAAAACTGGTCTGCGTCATTACCGAGATCTTCGTCGGGTTCGGGAGTCGGTTACGAGTGAGGAAGGTTATAGCACCCCCACTACGCCCAAAATTGGTACCTAAGGGTTATGGTTGTCTAAAAGGAGACTCAAAACGGGGTTAATAGCACTACTAACAAAATTTAATTATGGTGTTAAACGTATGAACATAAAAGTCATGGCATGTTATAAAAAGGAAGAAGCATGAATCGATTCAAAACAAAATTAAATTATTAATCAAGCTCAAACCATGCACTTAATTAGATTTAACTAATTTTAATTAGAAATCAATTCACGCATCAATTAATTTATTAGGGCCAAATAATTACCGAATTTTTATACGAAAACCAAATAAAAAAAACGTGGTTTAAAAAATAATTTATAAAAGATGATCTAATTAAAAAAGAATCTAAACCTAAAGGTTAAAATCTAATTAATTTAAACTAGAATGACTAAAGTAAAATAAACCAAAAGACCTAAACCTAAACACCTAAACATCTAAGGACCTATAATGCAAATTTACCCTACTCCTAAAGTATGCGTAAGTTGCCTGCCAAAATCAGAAAAGTTAATGAAAGTGGGCGCCATTTTAAACTACACTGTGAAAGCTACACCGCAAAATTTCATAGCAATCAGAACAACGACAAAAAGCTGTACTCTTTTATTATTTCGACTTCTTGCTGGGTTTCGAATGAAATCAAAAATTTGAATCAAACCTAAACATAATTTTTATCTCATCTTACACACCGGATGACGCTACATACTCTCCTCAGCGACAGCCAAATCAGAAAAATATACGTTCTAAAACACTCTTTTTTTCTTCTAATTTTGAAATTTTACAACAAAAAAGAAATTCGAAAAATACCTTGCTCAAACTCTGAAATTCGCCGATGGATTGTATTGTTCTTGGAGTATATTGGTCCCGAGGTCGTTGTAGACTCTTCCACCGTTCGGATTTGGGTAATAAAATTCCGGTCACCGGAAAAAAAGTAAGAACCCTTGTGTTTCTAACTTTTTCTTCTGATTTTAACATCGAGATTTCACCAACTATTGCCCTTTTTGTTTTTAGCCTTCGTGTTCTCTAGATGATGGTGGATGGGGGTTTATATAGGGTTCAAATTTGGTTAGATATTGTCTATTTTTTAGGGATATGGGGATGTGGGTAGAGTTGTAGTTGAATACAAACTTTTAGGATAAAAAAATTTTTGAATTTTTTTTGGTGTATTGTGGCTAGATTTTAGGGATTGACAATGGGGTGATAGAGTTTTAGTTGGATTCAATTTGTTTGGGTTTGATTTTTTTTAATATTCAAAGGAAAAAAATTTGATGCGTACAGCTGCCCCTCTTTGCTCATTTCTCGGGTAAGAGGAATGGAGCAAAGACCAAAGCAACAAATTTTTCCATTGAATATTAAATTTGCAAAAAAGACACCACCGTTCATCCTACTGATAAAAACATGTATCTCGCTCGTTTCAAAGGCGCTATATGAGGTACCTCGCTCATCTCATGGGCACTGGAACTCAAGAATTCATTTCTCGATGTAAAATGCACCCCGCTCGTCTCAAGGGCGCTGTAAGGTGTACCCCGCTCATCTCATAGGCACTGGGACTTAAGAACTTGTTTCTCGATGTAAAATGCACCCCGCTCGTCTCAAGGGCACTGTAAGGTGTACCTCGCTCATCTCAAGGGCACTGGGATTCAAGAATTCATTTCTTGATGTAGAATGCACCTCGTTCGTCTCAAGGGCGCTGAAAGGTGTACCCAGCTCGTCTCAAGGGCACTGGGATTCAAGAATTCATTTCTTGATGTAGAATGCACCCCGCTCGTCTCAAGGGCGCTGAAAGGTGTACCCCGCTCGTCTCAAGGGCACTGGGATTCAAGAATTCATTTCTTGATGTAGAATGCACCCCACTCATCTCAAGGGCGCTGTAAGGTGTACCCCGCTCGTCTCAAGGGCACTGGGATTCAAGAATTCATTTCTTGATGTAGAATGCACCCCACTCGTCTCAAGGGCGCTGAAAGGTGTACCCCGCTCGTCTCAAGGGCATTGGGATTCAAGAATTCATTTCTTGATGTAGAATGCACCCCGCTCGTCTCAAGGGCGCTGTAAGGTGTACCCCGCTCGTCTCAAGGGCACTGGGATTCAATTTATCTTATATACCTGCCTGGGTGAATAATGTAAGGATGCACATGTTACTAATGCACCTATCTTTCATGCAAAATGCTCCTATTCTTAAATGCATGGGACCTTTTTGCACAACATATTTTGGGTTCTCATCTTCATCCGAGTCAATCTTTGCGCAATTCTGCCCCTTCTACTTCGTTATCAAGCTTCTTACATTTCGAGATCATCATCATGGAAGGATGCTCAGTGAACTCTTGTATGTTATCGAGGTGTTTTTTTAAGCCTTTCATCATTTGAGTAGCACAATGAATGTCGTATATGGATATTACAGACCCCGTCAAAAGGTTTCCACAAACATCAATAAAATGCACCCATATTTAACGATAAGCAAAATGAAACGCGAGATAATTAACGATTTCTTCTTATTGAATAAAAATGGCCTAGGCCCCAAGAACGAACACGTGCTAAAAATAAGAGGAAAAATTAAAGAAAGAAGAAAAAATGCCCTCACATATCAAATTCTGGGATTTCACTGCCAATTCGTTCAAGAATCTCATTTGATTGTGGCTTCTACTAGGTGGAGCTTGAATTTTTCGACCAACATCTAAAGAGTATGAACTGTCTTCGTATTAAACAAGACTTCAAAGAGAACTCGTCGACTGTATTTTACCTTGCATCGTTCGTTCTGAATAGTTTCCCCTTTTTTACTAAGAGGGCCCTTTCAGGTTTTCACCTCTTAGTTTTTCTTCTTCTTTTTTTAAACCAAAAGGGCCCTTTCGGGTTTTCACCTTTTAGTTTTTTTTAACCAAGAGGGCCCTTTCAAGTTTTCACCTCTCAGTTTTTCTTTTTTTCTTCTTCTTTTTTCTAATACCAAGAGGGCCCTTTCGGGTATTCGCCTCTTAGTATTTTTCTTCTCTTCTTTTTTTCAAAATCTCAGGCATAATACTTTTTCACCGAATCAGAATTCACAGGATTTGGTAGCTCACTTCCGTCCATCTCGGTTAAGATCAATGCCCCTCCAGAGAAAGCCTTTTTCACAACAAACGGGCCTTCCCACTTTGGCATCCATTTCCCTCGAAAATCTCTTTGTATGGGTAATACATTCTTTAATACCAAATCTCCTTCAAGAAATTCCCTGGGTAGGACCTTTTTTTCATGAGCCCGGATAATTCGCTTTTGGTACATCTGTCCATGGCATATAGCTTTTAATCTCTTTTCCTCAATCAAATTTAACTGATCGTATCTAACTTGAGCCCATTCGGCTTCATCTAATTCGAGTTCCATTAAGACACGAAGTGATGTAATCTCTACTTCAATAGGTAAAACTGCCTCCATTCCGTAAACCAAGGAGAACGGAGTTGTCCCTATAGAGGTGCGTATTGACGTGCGTATGCAAGCAAAGCGAAGGGCAACTTTTCATGCCAGTCTTTGTAAGTTACTGCCATTTTCTTGATAATTCTTTCGATATTCTTGTTAGCTGCTTCGACGGCCCCATTCATTTTTGGGCGATAGGGTGCTGACTTGTGATGTTTGATCTTAAATTGTTCACATACCTCTGTCATCATTTTGTTGTTCAAATTTAAGGCATTATCAGAGATAATCCTTTCTGGTATACCATAACGACAAATGATTTCCTTTTTTAGGAACTTGCACACTGTTGATCTTGTTACATTTGCGTACGAAGCAGCTTCCACCCATTTTGTGAAATAATCAATCATCACAAAAATGAAGCGGTGTCCATTTGATGCCTTCGACGTAATTGGTCTGATCACATCCATGCCCCACATTGAGAAGGCCATGGGGCCGTCATAACATGAAGAGGAGATGGGGCTACATGGATTTTATTTCCGTGGATTTGACTTTTATAGCATTTCCGAGTGAAATTGATGCAATCCTCTGCCATAGATACCCAAAAATATCCCAATCTCATAATCTGACGAGACATAGTGAGACCGTTTGCATGAACTCCACAGATTCCCTCGTGGACCTCCTCTATTATCTTTTTTGCCTCAAGACTTTCTACACATCTGAGCAATGTTTGATCACTCGCTCTTTTGTATAGAATTCTTCCATCTAAGATGTATCCCGTAGCCTCTCTTCGGATAGTCCTTTTGTCATTTTCAGTTGCCTCTTTAGGATATTTTTTATACTTAATGTACTGTAGGATGTCATAATACCATGGGCGATTATCTAGCTCATCTTCAATGGCATAACAACTGGCGGGTGAATCATAAATGCTCATTTGGATTGGCATTATATCGACTTCTTTATTCGCCTTGAATGTTGCTGCTATAGTTGCCAATGCGTCGGCCATTTGATTATCTTCTCGGGGGAAGTATTGGAAAGATATTTTCTCAAACCCTTCTATTAATTTAAGAATAAGTTTGTGGTACTTGACCAATTTTCATCTTTTGTTTCCCACTCTCCACGGAGTTGATAGATCACCAATGCCGAATCTCCATACACTTCAAGATCTTTGATTTTTCGATGGATGGCTGCACGTAGTCCCATGATACATGCTTCATATTCTGCCATGTTATGGGTACATTCAAAGTTTAATCGACCAGTAAATGGGTAATGATTCCCTTTTGGAGAAATCAGAATTGCACCAACACCGCGTCCGAGCGCATTTAAAGCTCCGTCGAAATTCATTCTCCATGAACTTTTAGTGGAAGATCCTTCCTCGCTAGTAGTTAAACACATTAAATCCTCATCAGGAAGGTCAAAACTCAAGGGTTCATACTCTGCTAAAGTGCGGCTTGCTAGAAAGTCTGCGATGGCACTACCCTTGACGGCTTTCTGACTTACGTATTCAATATCATATTCAGAAAGTAGGATTTGCCATCGAGCCATTCTCCCTGATAGGGCTGGTGATTCCATCATGTATTTTATGGGATCTAACTTTGCAATAAGCCATGTTGTATGGTATAACATGTACTGACGAAGCCTACGAGTAGTCCAGACCAAAGCGCAACATAACTTTTCGATGGAAGAGTACCTCGATTCACAATCGGTAAACTTTTTGCTGAGGTAGTAGATAGCCTGCTCTTTTCTTCCGGTTTCATCATGTTGGCCCAATACACAACCCATAGAGTTTTCAAATACAGTTAAATACAAAATCAAAGGTTTGCCCGGTATAGGAGGAACCAATACGTGAGGGTTTGTTAAGTATTGTTTGATCTTATCAAAGGCTTCTTGGCACGCTGAATCCCACTCACTTGTATTATGCTTCCTTAGGAGACGGAATATGGGATCACAATTATCAGTTAATTGAGAGATAAACCGAGCAATGTAGTTTAGTCTTCCTAAGAAACCACGGAGTTCCTTTTGAGTGCGAGGGGGTGGAAGCTCTTTAATGGCCTTGATTTTATCGGGATCTACTTCAATGCCCCACTTGCTGACAATGAAACCCAATAATTTACCTGAAGCAACTCCAAAGGTGCATTTTGCGGGATTGAGTTTCAATTGAAATTTCCTCAAGCGTTCAAAAAGTTTTCTAAGGTTTGTGATATGCTCTTCTTCAGTGTGAGACTTGGCAATCATATCATCCACATAAACTTCGATTTTTTTGTGTATCATATCGTGGAACAATGTCACCATGGCCTTCTGATAAGTTGCCCCTGCATTTTTTAGGCCGAAAGGCATCACTTTGTAGCAAAATGTGCCCCACTCGGTCACAAATGTAGTCTTTTCCCTATCTTCGTGAGCCATCTTGATCTGATTGTAGCCCGAGAAGCCATCCATGAATGAAAACAAGTAATTCTTAGTGGTGTTTTCCACCAACGTGTCTATGTGTGGTAGAGGGAAGTTATCTTTAGGACTAGCTCGATTGAGGTCACGATAATCGACGCACATTCGCACCTTTCCATTTTTCTTTGGTACTGGAACCACGTTAGCTACCCATTCTGGATACTTGGCCACTTGTATGAATCCAGCATCATATTGTTTCTGAACCTCCTCCTTATTTGAAGTAACATCTTCGTTCTCATTCTTCTGAGCTTTTGTTGTATGGGTTTGCATTCTGGCTTTAACGGAAGCTTGTGTGTCACAATGTTTGTATCTAGTCCAGGCATATCTTCATAAGTCCAAGCAAACACATCCTTGTATTCTTGCAGTAAAGAAACAAGACTATTCCTGGCGGTTGAAGAGATGAAAGTGCCAATATTCACTTCTCTTTTTTTATCCTCAGTTCCCAGATTCACTGTTTCTGTAACCTCCTGATGGGGAAGAATCTGCTTATCCTCGTATTCTATCAGTCTGAGTAAATCTGGAGACAGCTCACACTATTTATAGTTATCGTCAAATTCATGATCTCCTGAGTATACACACTGTTCAAAATCGACTCTTGAACTTGTGGCTATGTCATTCATAAAATTGATATTTGAGGACCTGCAAATGTGTAAGAGGAAATATATATTTGGAACCACAAGAAGAAGAAGAAAAAATGTAGGATGCTTTATGACTAAGAGAGGAAAGGAGAAAAAAAAGAGAAAAAAATGGTGGAACTTGTAATGGAAGGGAAATGTGTATTCATTTATTAAAAAGCAACTGATTCCTAAATGGGGCCCTTACAATAAATCTCAATACTTTCGGGCTCAAGCAAATGGGTAAAGTTCTGAGCATTACTCTGTCAAGGTTTTAAAAACAACGGGGAGTTCTTCATCGGTCCAATTATTCAAGACACACCCTGGTGGACATGGGCGGATCTTTGACCGATTCACTGCGATTTTATCTTCATCCCCGAGTGCGTTGATGCTCAACTCTTGGATCCTTTCCAACGGCGTCGTTAAAGCTTTATTCTTCTCAGAATAAATGTGCCCTCCGGACACAAAGGTTTCAAAAATGTGAGGAAATTGCATCGGTTCCCCTTCAATACTCTGGCCAATCGACCTAGCCATTCTTTATTCTCTCTTCTTCAGAATCTGCTTCATCTTTTGGCGCGGGTCATGCTTGTATCCCACACCACTTCTATTGTACTTCATAACTGGCTGGAGTGCTGCATGCACTCCCTGTAAAAATTTCCCAAAGCCTTTTCCTGATCTAGCTCCCTTTCCTACCGTGAGCTTTACTCCCATCATAGTATTCCTTGAGAGCCTGGGCTTCGGGATCCTCCTCCGTTCCGCGACAAAAGTTGCATTTACAAACTCAAGTGATCGAAATGTACACTCAACTGCATTCTCATCTACATCAATGTAAGGGGCATCAGTTGATGTGGATGCAATAATGTCTTCTTCGGCGCCCACACTCACGAGGCGCCCATCAATCACAAACTTTACCTTCTGATGTAGTGTAGAAGGTACTGCTCTAGCGACGTGAATCCATGGACGTCCCAATAAACAATTGTAGGTAGGCGTGATGTCCATAACTATAAATTCCACATTGTATGTAGATGGTCCGATTAAGAGCGGGATACCAATTTTCCCAACCACCTCTCTTCTGGTTCCGTCAAATGCCCTCACTGAAGTATGGCAAGGCCTCATGTGACTCTTGTCCACTGGAAGTCGATTCAATGTGGTCATGGGCATGACATTTAAGGTGGACCCATTGTCGACTAGGACATGTGGTAGTATATACCCATTGCAATGAGTTGTTATGTGCAAAGCCTTGACAGATCCCATCCCATCAGGAGGTATCTCATCTTCGCTAAAAGAGATGAAATTATCGGCGTGTAAGTTGTTCACCAATCTGTCTAACTTTTCCACTGATACATCATTTGGGACAAAAGTTTGATTTAGCACCTTTAGGAGAGCATTTCTGTGGAGCTCTGAATTTAGCAGCAAAGTTAACATAGAAATGTGAGTTGGTTGTTTATGCAGCTGTTCAACCACACTGTACTCGCTGTGTTTAATAAACTTCAGGAATTCACGTGCTTCTTCCTCTTTCACAGGTTCATTGATCTCGGGTGTTCCTCTATTCAACGGAAACTTGCCTTTTTTCTCAGCATCCCTTACTTCTATTGGTTTTAAAGGGTCAGGAGAGTAATATCTTTCGCCTAGAGTGAAGTTCCCTGCCTTACTAATTCCGGCGACTTCAGAATTCTCTTTCTTTGGAATAGACATGCTAGAACCATAAACCCATGGCACTTGATGACTGCTCTGGTATGGAAAACAAGACGGAGCCTCAATCACAATTCGAGGTGGAGGTTGCTTTGGTCTTTCTTCTTTCTCTGGTGGCCAATTAATGACGAAAGGTCGTACGTAACCCTTCTTGGACGATTGTTCTTCTAGTACAAAAACATCTTTTATTTCCTGAGTTTGTTCAAAGAATTCTATTTCTTTATTGTCCATCAGATTCTGGACAATCATTCTAAACTGATCACAATATTGAATTTCATGGCCTACTTCTCCATGATACTCACAGAAAATCTCTTCTCCATCCATGAAAACTTCAGGCTTAGGATCCACCAATCCTCTTTCTGCCATTTTCTTCCAAACCCATTTCAATGGTAACAACACTTCAGATATGCTACTCTTGATCTTGTTCCCGCCATGGTCAAGCACTACATTAACCATTGGTTCATCATGAGTTGGTAGAGGGTTGTTGGCAACATTGGGTCCTTTTGGCGTATTGACTTGAATCACATTCTGATTTATTAAGTGTTGAACTCTTCTCTTGAAAGTTGTACAATTTTCAATCGAGTGCCCTCGGAATCCAGTATGGTAATCGCAATGCGCAGAAGGATCGTACCATGATGGGTACGGTGGTTGAAATGGTGTGAGAAAAACAGGAGACACCAACCGTTCTTGCAACAGGTTATTATATAATTCTTTGTAAGAGACGGAGATGGGTGTAAAAGATTCATTTTCCGTGTTGGTTTTTGATGACTTAGGCTCTCGCTGTTGACTTCGTGAGCCTAAAGACGAAGTGGCAGGTTTCGAGTACCCCGTAGAATATGTTACTTGTGGAGAAGATTGATAGTTCGAGTATGAATGCCTGTTGTGCCCCACCATGTGGACTTCATTTTCCCTTTTCTTAGCATATGATTTCTTGGAAGCTTAAGGATCGTTAAGTTTCCCACTTTTAATGGCACGCTTAATCGCTTCACCTACTGCAACCAGATCAGCAAAGTCTCTAGTGGTGCTACAAATAAGCTTGGCATAAAATGTGGGTTCATTCTCCAAAGATTTGATGAAAAGAGCTGTCGTTTCTTTCTCAAGTAATGGTGGTTGGACCTGTGAAGCCATGTTCCTCCATCTTTGGGCATATTCCTGAAATGATTCTTTGTCCCTTTTTTCTATACCTTGAAGCGACAAACGATCAGGCACCATGTCCAGGACATGTTTGTACTGTTCTTTAAAAGCTCGTGCCAAATCTCTCCATGTGCTAACTTGTGTCCTACTTAGCTGATTATACCATTTCATGGCAGACCCGGTCAGACTGTCTTGAAAGCAATGGATCAGTAACTTGTCATCATTTCCGTACCCCGTCATTTTGCGGCAGAACATGGTGAGGTGAGTGTTGGGGCAACTTGTGCCATCAAACTTTTCAAACTCTGGCACTTTAAAATTTGGTGGTAAAATCAAATCAGGGACCAAACTCAACTCCATCACATCGGTTCCACTAAAGGCATCAATACCTTCCATGGTTTTAATCTTTTCTTCTAGGTATTTGATGTCACATCCCAAAAACCGGTCTAGTCGGAATTAGGTTTCGGTGACCGAATATTTTTATATCGGTTCTATAAATTATTTGGTCTTATTAATTATTCGGGTTTATTATTAGATTATTCGGGTCTAGTAGAAATTAGGTTCGAAACCTATTTATTCGGTTTATTATTATTATTATTATTAAAAAAATAATATATATGGGTGAGACCCACGTCAAATCCTTCAAATTAAAGGAATACCGTGAGTCACCAAGACAAACATGAAGAGGAGTAGGTGAAGTGGTCCATATGTGGACAAAGTTTCAATTATTATTATTATTATAATTACAATTATTATTATTATTAATATATATATAAAAAAAAGAGAAGAAGAAATGGAATACACGGCAGATCAACCTAATTTAATTAGGTAAAGCCATCATAATTGAAATGGTGGCAACACCATTAGTATTAATGAATAAAAAATGTATGGTGGGGAGGGGGAATAGTGCACGTCAATCTTGTATAAATAGAGAGGCAAGGGTTTGTATCATTCACGGCAGAAAGCAAGAAAGAAAGAAAGAAAGAAAAAAAAATAATAGTGGCATACGATCCAATGTTCGATTGGTAGTCCGATATTTTCGATATAGTAATATCGAATTTCTACCGACGACAGGGTAAGCTCAAATCTCTAGTTAGTTTAAGTTTCGGTATCGAGTTGATTAATATTTTTATATATATTCGATACTGTTTTATTGATTAGTTTTTATTAATTATCATGGTATACGAGGTCGATTCGGAACAACCGTCAAGCCCAAGAAATAAAAATAAAGTATCGGTCTGTCAAGGTGAGTGAAACAAATTAGAGTTGAGATTAGAGTCTCAACTATCTTTAATTTGATGTTAGTATATATATTAAGCATGAAATTGGATTAATTAAAAGTTGGTAAATGATAAGGGTAGAAAGAGTAAAGAAATTCGGATTTGTAAACTGTCCTGTAGAAAACTGCATTTTTGAGCATGTTAGAGTCATTTCTGGAAAACGTGTTCTTCTACAAAGTTGTAGAGGACAAAATTTTACATGAAATAGAGGTATGATTTGCTCAAAAATGTTAAGTATAGGTCTCTAAATTGTTGTTAGAAGTTACTGGACTAAAACTGAATGAATCTAGAATCTGCTGTACTAAATTGTAAAATTCGAAAATTATAGGGGCTTAAATAATGCCAATAAAATTCTGAAAATTTATGATTAGAACAGAGGATTCATGAAATGAATTAAATTAAATGGCCAAGCTTGAATTAAGTCTCAATTGGTAGGTTAAAGCCATTTAGATCACATATAGAATTATTAAAGAATAAAAAGGGGACTGTTTTGTGGAAATTGATAAATTGAGGACTTGAATGCTTTGATTTTGAATATGTTAGAACTTCATTATTATGCTAATACATGTAAGTTAATATGGTTAAAATATCAGAACCAAATGAATTGTGAAACATATAATTTATATGCTTTAAATCCACTAAATTTAGCTTGGACAGATTCGATCCTGAAATTGATCTGTTTTAAAATGCAAAACTGTACTGATTGGGAAACGTTAAAAATATGTGCCATACATGATCTTAATGGTGTGTTTATAAGCTTTCTATAATGGTAAAGAACTCCTTATTTGGAGTTGTGAGTAAAAATATATGAATTTTTGAGTAAGTAAATGTCATAAAAACAGGGTAACAGTTTAACCCTAAATCTGCTTCAACAACGACTTTAGAAATTCATTATAAATTGTATAAGAGGAATTAAAAGCTATAATTTATATGGTTTAAAAGGTTATTCAGTCTAGTTTCGTTTAAAACAAACGAAATCAAATTTTGAGTTATAGAACATTTTATATAAATATTTCTTTGAGAACAATGCAAGCTGCCTAATGTACTAAATGATATATTTCTTTAATGTTTGGTTAGAAAAGAGTAGAAATGAAGGAAACCACAAAGTTGGAGAATAAGGAAAATGTCTCTAAGCTTGGATTGAGGTGAGTGTGGATGCATTTGTCTCGGGTGACGCGGTGTCATTCCGATCTTTGTTTCTTTGTTCTGATATGTGAGTGTAGTTGCGTCAAGGGATAGGCTCGGTGCCTTCCCGTTGCATTATTTATTATTATGTTTGCATTTGTTAAGGGCTCATGTAGAGCAACTATGTTTGAATGGCAAATTTGGTAAGTGTCTTGCATTACTTTGATATGTTCGAATATGACTATGAAATGCTACATGACATGGAGCTACGGCTCATCTTGTTATTTCATATGATATGATATGAAAATCATGGACTATGTGAATTTGTGTGTATTTATGGACGTTGGATACAATTGGCATGCCATAGGGTTATTCGAGCTCACCATGTAAGGGAGGACTACGGTCCAGGGCTACGGCCTATATGTGGGAGATAAAAGGATGGAAGTGTAAGGGATATATGGAGCTACGGCTCAGGGCTACGGCTCATTTATGATTCATGATATGGTGTACAGGGAATCCGCGTATCCAATGGTACCAATATATTATGTGTTTGATAAGTTATGCTATGTTATTCTCATGATATGATATTATGCTTTGTTATGAATATAAAGTATGCCATGTTATTGCATAACTATCATTATGAAGTTCATTTTTGAAAGCATGTTACATGACATAACATGTTCATTCATTGTCATTGGCTACCTCACTTAGACTATGTAAGTCTAATGCATTCATTGCATAACATTTCAGGTTAAGGAAAGTAACAGATCGAGATCGGGATTAGTTGGAAGGTTGGCAAGTTACTACAATTAAAGAGTAATGTGTTTTGTCCTTATGAACTCCTAGTATGGTGGCAAAGTAGTTAAAGTAATTATACTAGTCTTGTGGGCCTACTATTGTGTATACGTTACCTATGTTTTGTATAAATTTTTAAGTGTTTAAGATACTTTGTTAGTTCGAATAAAAAAATAGTTTTAGACAAATTACAAAAGGGTCACTAAAATATTGTATCGTCTAATCAGATAGGTAAATGACTTCCGTTAGTAATGAGATTTTACAGGCTAATAACTAGTAAGTTTAATTTCAGTATAATATCATGAATTTCAGATAAGGACCCCTAATTTGTAAAAATTACAAATTAGTCCCTGAGTTTGAAAAAGTTTAAAATTGACCTCAATTCAAATAAGTTGTTAACAAGTTAAGTGTTAAGTCATAAAAGAGATTAATAAAATATGCCGAAATGATTTTTTGAACTTTAGATTTATGTCTCCGATCTCCGTATTGTTTTCCGGTAGCGCTCTCCGACCCGGTTCTCTACCAGGCCGGGAAGGGGGTGTTACATTTGAACTTGTCATCAACTATGTCTGGATATTTGGATTGTCCCAACCTCAGTTTTTCTAGCTCTCTTGGATCGTCCAGATCAGGCACCATATGAGAAATGGTAGGATTCACCCCCTATGTTGGAACTGGTTGTTCCATAAAAGTTCAGTGGATCCTGCAATCTAGTGGTAGAGAAGGTCACTCGTGGTTGTCCTTTTTGTGGTCCTCGAGGTGATGAATCCACTTCGTGGGTCTCGTGCGCTTTTCCTTTTATGGCACCTGTTAACTTGGCAAATAATTGTGACAATTTGTCATCCATCTTGCTCAAGAGATCTTGTTGATTCCTGACCATGTCGTCTCTCAAGTTTTGTATGTCTTGAGTTACTTTTTCTTGAGATAATTCAACCTGCTTAAGTCTGTCTTCCATTCTTTTAGCTTTGAAACGCGTGAAGTGTGGATGGTCAATTTGTTGATCCTCTCTTGATTGCTGGATTACTGATATTGAACCCCCATATGTTAATTAAATTTCATTTTTATTGTATTAATGCACATGACATGTATGCAATGCAATGCGGAAATAAATGGATAACGAAAAAGAAAAAAAACAATAAGCAAGATCCAATGGCAAAAATAAACTGGATACTTAAATTATTTAATAAACTGAAATTTCAAAACAACTAAATAATAAAAATATGAATGCAAAAAAATGTTGGTCCATCAAACTGTTTCCTAAAACAATCTCCACCTAAAGAAGAAAAAGTCCATCACATCACAGAAAAAGAATCAAGATAAAGGCCCGCTCTGACTCCTAGCTTCTTGATCTCATCCAGGAACCGAGTTAGTTCCTTCCCATAATGCGATGCGGAACCAACTTTGAGCTTTAAAACTTCAGCTTCATTGGCCAGACCATAAATCTTCTCAGCTACCTTTCGAACTCGACTACGGGCATTACTCATCAAGTCATCTCTCTTCTTGACTTCTCCTCTCATAACCTTCAGTTTGAAGTCCCACCGATCTCTATCAGTCTTGAAAGCCTCACAAAAATCAGCGACAAGTTGCTTGTATTCTTGGAGGGAATTCTTAAGTGCCACAACTAAGTTCTTGTAGTTTTGATTCTCTTCTTGAAAGACTTCCAGTTTCTTAGACGCACTTTGCAATGAATCCTCCAACTCTGACACGACATCCCTTAACTCTTGATTCTCTGTTTGGCTTTTCACAAGGTCATCCCACGTAGAATCGGAACGTTGTTGCAATTTCCGCATATCTTGCGAAAGAGACTTGAAATCTTTATCTCTTGCTAGAAAAAGTTTCTTGTATCGCCCAGCTTCCATTTCCTGTTCTCTAAGCTCGCGCTCCCATTCTTCAGAGGTTTTCCACAATCCAGCAACTTTCAGCTTCCCTTGTATTTTTTGGTATGAGGCTTGTAAACCCGTTAGGTCTTTAGCTAGTTGATCCCTTTCTTTTTTCACATTTTCTAACCGGCCTTTGTAGCAAGTAGCATCCAACTCTAAATCACTATTTTGCGCCTCTAACTTCGTAATCTTCTTTTGCAGCTCTTTTTTCTCAACTTCACATTCGTGGCGTACTATCTCAACTTCAGTTGGGGCTACCTTCAAGTGTTCTTCGAAGGATAGAACATTCTTTTGGTCAGGCAAAGGGATATTATCAAACCCGCGTCTAGTTCTTCAAGCCTCATAATCCATGGTGAGCATGTGTCGAGCTTTCTCTATTCCCATTCTTTAAGGTTGTGTCCAAGCCTTTTGGATTTTTTTGAGTTGTGCCCAGAACTCTACGTTGTACGAGAAGTTGGCAGAAGCTAAACCTGCAGTTATTGGGATAAATTGCATAGATCCATATTGTCGTTGGACCATCAAAGGTGCATAACCAGTACCACCCCAAATTCCAGATAAAGGCACCCAATCATAATCCCCGCACCTGTATAGTATGTCCAAGCGTGGTAGCCAAGGAACGCACCATTTGACATCTTTATCTCTAAGGTTACGAAGAATCGAAATCCACTTGTCCTTCGTGAAGGTAGGCAATTTCCTTGTCAAGAATTCTTTTAATGGCCAATATTCATCTGTGAGTGCGCGTATGGTTGGTTTTGGCTTTTCTCCATAGTGACAGTGAAACCATATTGTGAGTAGTTGAGCGCAACCGATGAAGTGTCCTCCTCCCTTTTTTCAGCAAGCACTCAAAGATCTGAAAGTTTCTGCCAACATGGCTGGTGCTGGATTAACCTTCCTCAGCTGACCAAACAAATCAATAACAGATGCCTCAATGTAGCCAAGAGATTTTGGAAAGATCACTAGACCGTAAATGCCAACAGCGAGAATGTCTAGACTTTTATCTAAATCTGGATGAGATCGAAGTAAACCACGAAGGCTATTCCAGGTAACTCCCTCACTATTACCTCTTTTTTGTGTGTTTTTTAGCCCATGATAAACTCATACCAGTAAGTTTCATCAGCTTATCCACGAATGGGTCAGGTTTATGCGGTTTTATATACACTTTATCAGAGTTGACCTCGGTCAGATGCAGCAAAGCAGTGTACTCCTCGACAGTGGGAGTCATGTCCTCTTGGTTGAAAGTAAAACAATTGTATGATGGACACCAGAACTGCGTGAGTGCTCGAATCAACCCCAAATCAAGTTCCACACTCAACAGACATGCTATATCACCATACATGCTCTGAAATTTCAACTTCATATCAGTATCCAACTGGTCCCAAGTCTCTTTTAGTTCTTGCAGGTTGTTCTTTTGCAGGTGAATGTGAACGTCATCACATAAAATTGCTCATGATCTGCGGCTATACTATCTCCTTTTTGCTTCTGTGTGTCTTCAGACCACTTGCGGACCTTCGCGTTATCTTCGACCTGGATGATAAACCTCTTCGACATTGTGGAAACCTTTTATTTACGAACAATTTGTTTAGACCAACACCTGTTATGTGTATGATGCATATGCAATGGATGAAAAAGAAACATGACAAAACAAAACATTGGTCAATACTTTGTATAAAAATAAAACCCAAAAGGAAGAAACATTGTCAGCACAATATATATAAACAAAAAATGCGTGAATTAAAAGCATGATAAAAAAATGTGTGTGCATGTATGTAGGTGACCACTAACAAATTGGGTTCGTCATAGCTCTAATAGGGTTGGCTCCTACGGCTCACTACATGTTGTTCATGGTTCTAAAGATGGGTAACCAAACTGTCCTTACTAACCCACTAAGGCTAGTAAGAACCCCGATCCTCACCCATTATAGGCTCCTACGGACCGAGTTCAGTTTAGGGGGGCCCACTTCTTTAAGCTTGTACGGAGGATTGACCTCTCGAAGGCAAAAAGTATGTGAACCCGGAAGCAACACACATTCTTGTACGGAGGATTAACCTCTCGAAGGGTAGCGATTGCAACCACTTAAGCGGGACGAAGCTCGGGTTGAGAGCTTATGATATGCTTGTGTGCGAAAGAAAATTGAACACAAGACAACCACTATTGAACAATTTCCGTAAAATACGAAAACCTTCAATTTTTGTGATCATCAATAATTCAAATTTCTTTTCCCCTTTTTTAAACAACCTATGCCCTTTCCAGCTTGACTCTCATCATCGTCCCCAGTGGAGTCGCCAAGCTGTTGACACCGTTTTTTGTTCGGGCCAAACTGAGTTGGGCCTTCAAAAGCCCATCAAACATTTGGAGTCGCCATCGGTCGTTTTGGGTTGGGTACGACCGAAAACCTGAAAACTGGTCTGCATCATTACCGAGATCTTCGTCGGGTTCGGGAGTCGGTTACGAGTGAGGAAGGTTATAGCACCCCCACTACGCCCAAAATTGGTACCTAAGGGTTATGGTTGTCTAAAAGGAGACTCAAAACGGGGTTAATAGCACTACTAACAAAATTTAATTATGGTGTTAAACGTATGAACATAAAAGTCATGGCATGTTATAAAAAGGAAGAAGCATGAATCGATTCAAAACAAAATTAAATTATTAATCAAGCTCAAAGCATGCACTTAATTAGATTTAACTAATTTTAATTAGAAATCAATTCACGCATCAATTAATTTATTAGGGCCAAATAATTACCGAATTTTTATACGAAAACCAAATAAAAAAACGTGGTTTAAAAAATAATTTATAAAAGATGATCTAATTAAAAAAGAATCTAAACCTAAAGGTTAAAATCTAAATAATTTAAACTAGAATGACTAAAGTAAAATAAACCAAAAGACCTAAACCTAAACACCTAAACATCTAAGGACCTATAATGCAAATTTACCCTACTCCTAAAGTATGCGTAAGTTGCCTGCCAAAATCAGAAAAGTTAATGAAAGTGGGCCCCATTTTAAACTACATTGTGAAAGCTACACCGCAAAATTTCATAGCAATCAGAACAACGACAAAAAGCTGTACTCTTTTATTATTTCGACTTCTTGTTGGGTTTCGAATGAAACCAAAAATTTGAATCAAACCTAAACATAATTTTTATCTCATCTTACACACCGGCTGACGCCACATACTCTCCTCGGCGACAGCCAAATCAGAAAAATATACGTTCTAAAACACTCTTTTTTTCTTTTAATTTTGAAATTTTACAACAAAAAAGAAATCCAAAAAATACCTTGCTTAAACTCCGAAATTCGCCGATGGATTGTATTGTTCTTGGAGTATATTGGTCCCGAGGTCGTTGTAGACTCTTCCACCGTTCGGATTTGGGTAATAAAATTCCGGTCACCGGAAAAAAGTAAGAACCCTTGTGCTTCTAACTTTTTCTTCTGATTTTTAACACTGAGATTTCACCAACTATTGCCCTTTTTGTTTTTAGCCTTCGTGTTCTCTAGATGATGGTGGATGGGGGGTTTATATAGGGTTCAAATTTGGTTAGCGATTGTCTATTTTTTAGGGATATGGGGATGTGGGTAGAGTTGTAGTTGAATACAAACTTTAAAGATAAAAAAAAAATTGATTTTTTTTGGTGTATTGTGGCTAGATGTTAGGGATTAACAATGGGGTGATAGAGTTTTAGTTGAATTCAATTTGTTTGGGTTTGATTTTGTTTTAATATTCAAAGGAAAAAAATTGATGCGTAAACATCATAAATCGACGATAAAGGGTAAATTTTAAGACACGTTAAAGTCAACGGTCAACGTTGTTGGTCAAAGAGTCAAATTCGTTTTTTTCTTGAGTTTGAGGGCTTAATTAGATGCAGAAAAAGTTTAGAGACTTAATTCATTTTTTACAAAATTTTAGGGACTTAGTGAACTCTTAAGCCTTATTATTATTATTATTATTATTATTATTATTATTATTATTATTATTATTATTATTATTATAAAAAAAGCATGTATATTATACTGAATAGAAGTAGCTAGTTTTATTAAAATAAAGAAATATTTACAATTATAATAAGGTTTACAATCATAAAAGTAAATTAAACATATAATTCAAACATTTTCTTATAACTATTGAAACAAAAAATTAGACACTTGAGATCATAAAAAGACCTTACAAGGAAAAGATTAAAAACTAAGCCAAAATACTAAAACAAAAGATAAATACAAACAACATCATAAATCGACGATAAAGGGTAAAAAACTAACAACACGAATATAAAAATCAAAAGCACGTTGACAAAACAATCAATACCACAACCCAATTGCTAACAACAAGCAATAATTGTGAGCACGTATCAAAATCTAACCTGATGATCCAAAGTAGGGAAAATCATCATGATAACCACATAAACATCTTTATTAGTCGAGAAGACGTTAAATTCAACCCTTATAAAAAAATAAAAAAATAACCAAATAATCGAGAAAGAAGAACGAAAACGTGCCAAAAAAATAGAGGATAACATACCAAAAAGATAAAGTTATTTGTATCAAAAACTAAAAAAACAAAGATAAAAAAGAAAAGATTACCGACGGTTGGTGAACAACAGACCCAACATTAAAATTGGTGCTGAAAAAGAAAAGATTTTGAAATAATCGATTAGAGAAAAAGGATAAATTATATTATAGGCTCGACTCGCCACATCATCCATGGTCCCAAACCAATAAAAAACATCCATTTCATTATTTATTTTTTTCCATATCATCTTTTTACCAAGTGAATCTACAATTGGTAAAAAGTGTTTTTTTAATTTAATTTACAATAAATTTGAGTGAAGATTCACTCGGTAAAAAAATGACATGGAAAAAAATAATGAAATGAATGCTTTTTATTGGTTGGGACCATGAATGATGTGGCGATTCGGACCTATGATATAATTTCTCGAGAAAAAAAGGGCTCTAAAGCAATTAAGTTCTACTTACACTATATAAAACTCACTTATTTTTACAATTTTTTTTGAACCGTTGAATCAGGTTAAATAAATGGCTAAGATCATTTTATTTTTTTCTCAGTCATTCATTTACCTTTCATCTAACGTCCAAAAAAGTAAAACTTAAAATTTCAAGTTTTAAAACTAGATCATTGGATGCTAAGCCATATATATATATGGGATGAGATTCGGTTACATGGTGTAAAACTCATGTAGTTTTACACTAATCCATGACCATTGGATGAGTGAAATGAATAGATGAAATTAACAGTAGAAAATATGAAGATTATCACTTGAAAAAAATAAGGAAATAATCTTAATCATGTGTGTGTGTGTTTTCTCCAAACTAGTACCCACTTTAATTAATTTCATAACAATCTTTGTAAAGGCGGAAGTTTCCTCGTAAAAACATAGCACCAGACTGCGGTAGAAGTCGGATAAATAGAGCCGTAGTCAACACGATCGTGGAAAAACATTACCCTCGGCTCCCATCAAACCTTGTACTTTATAACCCAAACAATACTATAAATAAATGCACTGCCTCAGGCTCAGGCTCAGGCTCAGGCTCAACTCTCCACTCATCCTTTGAAAATGGAAAAGCTTCTAACATTTCTCCTTCTCGCCACTCTAGCTGCTTCCGCCATGGCTCAAAACTGTGGTTGTGCGCCAGACCTGTGTTGCAGCCAATATGGTTATTGCGGTCGTGGCAACCAGTATTGTGGCACCGGATGCAAAGAGGGCCCTTGTTTCTCTAAATCCCCCAGTGCCAGCGGTGTTTCAGTTGAATTCTTCAACGGGATAATCAACCAAGCTCGTGCAGATTGTGTTGGGAAGAGATTCTACACTCGACAAGCCTTCCTGACAGCTCTCGATTCGTTCCCTGATTTCGGAAAATTGGGCTCTGATGTCGAGTCCAAGCGCGAGATTGCATGCCACCCATGAGACCGAACGTAAGCTCTTTTTTTCTTCGGTATATGTTGCTCAACTCTTCATGTTTCTTAGCTGCACCCGTCACATGTTCGCATATTTTTGCAGACTTGTGCTTTACAAAAAAAGACGGACAACTACTGTACAGCCAATTCAGAGTTCCCATGCGCTCCAGGAAAGTCCTACTATGGACGAGGACCGATTCAGCTTACAGGGAACATTAACTACGGGAAAGCAGGACTTATTGAAAAATCCTGAAATACTGGCCACCGATCCTGTTGTCTCGTTTAAGGCTTCGTTATGGTACTGGATGAACGCGGTTCGCCCTGTTATCGGCCAAGAGCCATCAATGGCAGACTTGAATGTGGGGTTGGTGGAGAAGCACAGCAAAGGGTTCAGCCTCGGATTCAGTTTTACACGGCTTACTGCAAAACATTCGGCGTCGATCCTGGACCTAATCTGTCTTGTTAGTTGTTAGAGTTTGTGGTAGAGGTTTTTGTAGCAATATAACATGAACTAGTGGGAGATATAGAAGGCTACACTGGAGTATAAGGTTTCTTTTAAGAGACCTGCTATAGAAATAGAATAAAGGGGAATTTATGTTAGCTTTTATATTTTCTCTGCTATGCCTATGCCTATGCCAAACAAATTCATGAGAAATTAAAGTCTGCATAAGAACATTGTAGTTCAAAAAACAAGCTCTGGGTAAGAACATTGAACAAAGAAAGTCTGGAACAATTGCTCTTGGCCCAAAACAAACTTAAAAAAATCAGAAAATAATATCAGAGCCAGGTTTCGATCCTGGGACCTGTGGGTTATGGGCCCACCACGCTTCCGCTGCGCCACTCTGATGAGTTGATGAATGTCTATCCTTAAACTTTGATATTTCATTATATACACAAACTACTTCTTAAAGAACCGAGTGAAGTATAATCTTTTTACACGTAACATCTGCGGCATGATTCGTTATGGATTCTCCTCTTTCCAGAAAACCCTCAAAATCTACCCTCTTCTCAACACTGTGCAGTGCTTTATACACAGAATATCATTTTTTTATTGATTCATTAATAATATAAACCATTTAAGTTAAAGTTCAACCTAATAACGATTAACATTTTTAAAATAAATTCAAATAGTTCATAATACAAGTCATAAGTAAAGATGTCTATGAATCATGTTAAACTCTGATTACAAAAAAAAATACTCTTAGCATCGTCTTGACCCTCGTTTCTTAATTTTCAAAAATAATACAATAGCACATGTTATCACCTAAACCTAGCCGACTACCCATCTCATGAACATGTCTGGACATACATACACAATATCTCAAATTTCATTAGCATAAGAGAAATTTGATTATACTATGGGAAACTAATTAGTTTATATATAGTTGTTTTACGAGTAAACTCGGCACAAAATATTTTTTTTCTTCTTTTCACACTTTTATATAAAATTGGACGAAGAAGATAAAAATAAGGGAAATGTTTGGTTCACACACAAAAAATATTATCAGGAGTAATTAAAAAAAAAGATTATTCACATATTTGATTTGTTTTTTTATTGGGTAAAAAATTATTACTAACAATATTTTTTTGTCAAGATTACAGGAATCATATTCTCGGTTATTACTTAGCTATTTGTCAATTTTTATCATTTTAAACAAATCCTTGAAATGGTGGCTTCTCTTCATTTAAATTATTAGTAACATAGTTTTTAATAGGTGGCTAACTATTTAGGTATAAATTTGTTAAATATTTTTATTTTATGTTAGTTTAATATTTAAATGGTGTTATGCTTATTTAAATATTTTTTAATATTAATGTATTTTTTGTTAATATGGAATAATAAACATTTAAAACTTTTTGTTTTTTTTTTCATAATGAATCTATATGTTTTTAAAGGATATGTTTTCATACAAGATGAGACAATATGAGCATCTTTATTTTTTCGGTCCTACTCTCATAGATTCTTTCTTTTATTATCAATCTTTGACTTAATAGTCAATTTGGTCTTTAATGTTTTTATTTTGAGTTAAAATGATTATTGGTTTTATGGAAACAATTAGTTGACTATAGGTCAACACATACACTAGAGAATCCGGAAATATTTTTTAGGGTAGACACATAAAATTTCAAATTTTCATGGTGGCCACAAATTATAAAATTTTAAAAAAATCTAAGGACAAATTCATAAAAATTAAAATAAATGAAGTTAAATTTGTAAATTAAAAAAAATCTAAAGTGGATATAGGCTCGCTCAACCATACACATACATCCGCCACCGAATGCATGTCACTGATACGACACATTTATTGTGTTCGAAGTGATGACCCACAACATTGCTACATGTACATAAGTGATGATATCCGCATGTCACATGTTCAAAGTAATGGCACGACACATGTCACATTAGCAAAAAATTATATTATTGTATATATTATAATAATTTGAGAGTACCTGCCCTGAGGGGATTAGTCACTGTTATCGTCTGTGGATACTTTGACTCAAATGAAAAAATAATTTATAATGGGATTGTGAAACTAAAATTGATTTTGATATAACACCTAGACTTATGAACTTATTTGCAAAATAATAAATTTTTAAGTACTCTTCAAAGTCTCACTATTGACAAATCTTTTTGAACCAAACTATACTTCAAGACAAAACTCTCTTAAATGTTTAAAATCTACTAAGTCTTTTTATGTATTTTCAAGCCAAACTTCAGCAAAACGCCCAGGCGTATCGATACCCTTAGGCGTATCGATACGGTTTTTAGTCACTAGAATTTTAATAGACCATAGCGTACCGATACGGTATTACCTCGTATCGATACGATATGCATATGAACAAGACTTTAAACGACATCGTACCGATACGCTTTGCAACCGTATCGATACGATCTGCTTATCTTTGCAAAATCTTTGTATTTAATTTTCGACCGTTGGCTTGTCAGTTAGTTGGTATCCCACCGTACCGATACGCTAAGTAGGCGTACCGATACGCTTTTTATCAAAACCAAAGTTGGGATTCCAGTGAGCAAATTCCGTAACGATACGCCCCTTAAAAATTGTACCGATACGCCCTCTAAGCGTATCGATACACGATGTTTTCAGTCACAACGGCTCTTTCTTCTTTGATACAGGTATCGATACGCCCCCTAGCCGTACCGATACAATAGGCAGCTAAGCTGCATTTATTGCGGGAAATTGCATCCCAACGGCTCTATTGATGATCCCAACTACCCAAACGGCTAGAATTCAATACAAAGGTATAAAAACAAGTCTCAATTGAATAAGCAACAATTATTGAACCTACAAGCAACATCAAAGCACTCAAATCCAAACTTTGCACCTTTAGAGTTAAATTCTTGTACCCAACTCGTGTATTCTCATTGTAATCTTTTATTGTGAGTTTGGGGAGTATGAAATTGTAATTGGGTAAACAATCATCCTTTGAGAGGAACCTTTAGAGTTTACCAAATATTTCTCTTTGTAAAAGTGAGTGGATTAAGCTTTGGGTAGAATGCTTAATCAAATTGTAAGGTTCCCTTCTCATCCAAGAAAAGGGGAAGAATTCAAGTAGTGAATTGGTTGAAAATTCTTAGTAGGAACTAAGGTAGTGGATGTAGAGTTCGTTTGGAGAACTTGAACCACTCTAATTGCTTTGTGTCACATTTTTATTTTTTCATATTTTCACCCACCAAATTTTTTATCGCCAATTCACCCCTCTCTTGGATATTTGCAATTGTGTGATCAACTCAACAATTAGTATCAGAGCTACACTCATTGGAAGGATTACAACCCTCTTGAGTCGGTTCTAGGAGAGTTTGATCAACAACTAGTCAAGCAATGGCATCCACCTCC
Organism: Hibiscus trionum; assembly: GCA_030270665.1. NCBI lineage: Eukaryota > Viridiplantae > Streptophyta > Magnoliopsida > Malvales > Malvaceae > Hibiscus > Hibiscus trionum. The sequence continues at coordinate 3,505,735 of BSYR01000025.1, read as the reverse complement.
AATTCCAACCTCTACGAGTCTCAATCTACCACCAAACCATCATTCTTCAATGGGAATAACTACCCATATTGGAAGAATAGGATGAGGCTCTTCATCAAGTCTACCGACTACATGGTGTGGGATGTGGTTGAAGAAGGTCAATTCATACCGATGAAGAGAGAAGGTGAAGGAAGGCTTGTCCCAAAGGTCAAAGCCGAAATGACCGAAGATGATCGAAGAAGGATGCAAGTAAATGATAAAGCTCTTCATGTCATCTTTTGTGCGCTTGGTCTGGATATTTACTCCACCGAGAATGCAAAGGAAGTTTGGGACACCCTCGAGACAACATATGAGGGAACTAGTGACGTCAAGAAAACAAAAATCGGGCTACTCAATCTAATCTACGAAAATTTCAAAATGGATCCCGATGAGAGTGTTTCCAAGATGTTTGATCGATTCTCGGTCATCGTCAATGGATTGAAGGGTTTCGGTAAGATCATCCCCGAAGACAAGCTAGTGAGGAAATTATTGTACTCTCTTCCGGAATCATGTGATAGCAAGAGAACGACTATTATTGAAGCTCAAGATTTGAAGACTCTTAAGCTAGATGCTCTTGTTGGATCTCTACTCACCCATGAAATCATGAAGAAGGGAAGAGAAGAGGAAAAGAAAATGAAGGAGAAGAAGGTTGAGAAGAAGGATGTTGAGAAGAAGAAGATTGAAATCGCTCTTAAAGCTTCATATTATGAAAATGATTCTAGTGAAGATGAAGATGAGGAGATGGCCATGTTGGCCAAACGATTCACTCGCTTTATGAAGTCCAACCGTGGAAGAAAGTTCATTAGAAAATGAAACTTCAAGAGCAAGAGTAAAGAAGAGGAGATGAACCAAATCATTTGATATGAGTGTAAAAAATTCGGCCATATCCGTTCTGAGTGTCCTCAATTGAAGAGGAAGGGCTTTGGAAAGAAGAACAAGCTCAAAGCTCAAGTAGCAACTTGGAGTGACAAGGAGTCGTCCGAGGAGGATGAGAAAGTGGCTAATCTTTGTCTCATGGCCATTGATGATGAACCAAAGGTAAACTTTAACTCATCTAATTTTGATTTTACCTATGATGAACTTCAAGATGCTTATGATGAATTGCAAAAGGTTTATGATGAGTTATTTGGAAAATATAAGGAGTTTGTTTTGAGAAACAAGAAAAACATTTTCGATTTAAAAACTCAAAATGAATCTATTTCAAAAACTAACTCGGAATTGGAAAAGAAAGTTTTGTACTTAGTAAATCTTTCAAATGATCTTAAAAAAAACTTTGATCTTGAAAAACTTCTTTCTGATTTTCAAGATTATCACACAAAGAAAGTGGATAATCTTAAAACATCTATTGCTATTGGGAAAAACCATTTTGAAAAGGGAAAGTCTTCTAAATCCCAATATGTAAAAAGAAAAAATTTTGTTCCTAAACAAAGAAATTTTCTTAAGCAATCTAGAGGTCAAAGGATTAGGAGTGTTTGGGTTCCTAAGGAACTCATTATTTCTAATAACATGAATGTTATTGCTTCTTGGATTCCTAAGGGAACCAAGGTTTTGAGGGCTAACACACATGGACCCAAAATGATTTGGGTACCAAAAATCAAGGCCTAATTTCTTTGTTTGTAGGGGGAGCATTGCTACAAGGCCAAAGCTTCAAGCCAAAACTCATGGTACCTTGATAATGGATGCTCAAGACATATGACCGGTGACAAGAGTAGATTCGTGTAACTAAAGCCAAAGAGTGGTGGAGTGGTAACTTTCGGTGACAACTCCAAAGGCCACATTGAAGGAATAGGCTCTATTGGTAATCACTCTTCTATTTTCGTTGAAAATGTTTTGTAGGTCAACGGTCTTAAACACAATTTATTGAGCATTAGTCAATTGTATGATAATTGTGAACATTAAAACAAATCAATTGGTGCTCATAGGGCATAGAATATGCAATATTTACATGGTGCATTTAGATGACATCCATACATCTCATACATGTTTAGTTGCACGTGATGAACATGACTCATGGCTTTGGCATAGAAAATTAGGACATGCTAGCATGAGTATTTTAGAAAAATTGATTTCCTTTAATCTAGTTAGAGGTTTACCCAAACTTAAGTTCTATAATGATAAAATTGGTGATGCATGCTCTAAGGGTAAACAACATAGAACCTTATTTAAATCCATTAATGATGTCTCTACTAGTTTATGTTTACAATTGATTCATATGGATCTTTTTGGGCCTATTAGAACTATGAGCTTGGGTGGTAAATCGTATGGTTTTGTACTTGGGTTTACTTGGGTTCATTCTTAAATACAAAAGATGAGGCTTTAGAAAAATTCATCACATTTTTTAAAACAACTCAAAAATGATCTTGAACTTAAAATTTCTCACATTAGAAGTGATCATGGAACCGAGTTTCAAAATCTAGGTTTTGAAGAGTTTTTAAATGAAAATGGGATTAGCCATAATTTTTCCGCACCTCACACTCTTCAACAAAATGGGGTAGTTGAGAGGAAAAATCGAACTTTAGAAGAAATGACTAGAATCATGCTTTGTGAAAACAATTTACCTAAATATTTTTGGGCGGAAGCCACAAATACCGCTTGCTACATTATAAATCGAGTAATGATTAGACCAATTTTGAAGAAAACACAATATGATATCTTAAAATCTAAAAAGCCTAACATTAGCTATTTTCATCCATTTGGTTGCAAATGTTTTGTTTTAAATAATAGAAAAGACAACTTAGGTAAATTTGATGCTAAAAGTGATGAAGCTATTTTCTTGGGGTATTCTTTAAACTCTAAAGCCTATCATGTATTTAATAAAAGAACTTTAGTAGTAGAAGAGTCTATACATGTTGTTTTCTTGGGGTATTCTTTAAACTCTAAAGCCTATTTTCTTGAGGAAAGATTCTTGTGATGATGATGATATAGGGATTCTTGATGCCATTGATGGAGGACAAACATCAAAGGTGGATGAGATTCCAACTAAAGATGAAGATGCACAAGATCCACCTCTTGAAGCCTTGAAGGATTTGGCTCTTGAGGAAAAGGAGGTATCTTACCCAAGGGAGTTCAACTATGTCAAAAGTGGTGAAATCTTGGGTGATCCATCCAATGGGGTAACTACTAGATCCTCTCTCAAATTAATGAACCATGTTGCATTTCTTTCATGCATTGAGCCTAAAAATATCAAAGAAGCATTAAAAGATGATTTTTAGATTTTGGCCATGCAAGAGGAATTAAATCAATTTGAGAGAAGTAAAGTTTGGACATTAGTTGAAAGGCCTAATAATCAAGCTATTATAGGAACTAAATGAGTCTTTAGGAATAAACTAGATAAAAATGGTAATATAGTGAGAAACTTTAGGGATAATGGCACATATCACCGCATCGATGAAAAATTAAAAAAATATAAATTGTGAAACTTGAACTTGAATCTTTACAATGATAAATTCAATGCTTAACCATAAAACTAAACTAATAACATATTATAATGACAAATATATTCATTATTTTTATAAATATACTATTTATGTTATAAAATATTTTATTATTACATTTTAAAGAAATATAAAATCATATTAATATTATATAATATAAATATGTATTTTTATGTTGTAAATATATTATTTATATTATAAAATATTAATATATTATATAATACTTTATAACATAAATAATATAATCTTATATAAGCATATATTAATATTATATTTTATAAAATAAATAATATATATTAGAATTAATATCCTATACACTGGCGGTGAAAACTTTCAGTTTCCACAAGCGCATTAGTTTTAAGGTATAGGGAGTTAGTTTGGGGTATATGGTTTATGGGTTTAGGTGTAGGGGGTTAGAATTTAGGCATAGTTGTTTCAATTTAAGGTTTAGAGTTATAATTTAGGGTTTATAGGTTAGAGTTTAGTTTTTAGGGTAATATGGTGAGGATTTAGGTTTTAACCTATAAACCCTAAATTATAACCCTAAACCTTAAATTGAAACAGCTATTCCTAAATTCTAAACCCCTAAACCTAAACACCTAAAACCTATACCCTAAACTAACTCCCTATACCCTAAAACTAAGGCGCTTGTGGATGTGTATAGAATATTTATCCTATATATTATAATATAATTTGTATATTATTTATGTTATAAACATATTTTATGTTATAAGATATTAATATATATTAATATCTTATAACACGGATAATATAAAATACATTTGATGTTATAAATATATTATTTATATTATAAAATATTAATATTAATATATGCTTATATGAGAATATATTAATATTGATTTTTTATATAAAACATATTATTATCAAATAGATAATATTAATATTTAATATAAGAATATATTAATTATAAAATAGATTATATTTTTTGAATAGAAAAATAGATTATATTTCATGTTATAAATTTATTAATATAAAAATATATTTTCATAATTAAAAGGCATAATGCCTAAATTTGTCCATAACGTTTTACAGTTTTGTCACTTTGACATTTATTCTTTTTTTTAAAATATTTTATCCTCAACGTTTAATTTTTTGACAAAATAACCGTTCGTCGGATGAAAACCATTAACCGACCAACGGTTAACGAGTCATACTGACTAGGTAGTGACACACGGGCTACAATAATGATGTGGCATAATGTCACGTCAGCATTTTTAAAAAAATGATTATTGATTATAATTTATTAAATTTAACACAACCAATTAGATATTAACACGTGACAGCCTCTCATTGAAATTAAAATAAAAAAATTTCACATTTTACCTCGAAAAATTGAACTATTGTGAGGGCATCATTGTCTTTCTTCACTAAACCAGAATCCCTAAAGTAATTCAAGAAAAGAAAGAGAGAGAAAAGAGATTAGGTTGAAGAGTTAATTAACTCACCCGGGCTAGAGATAGCTCAACTGGGTATTTGTTCAAGCTATCAAAATATGCAGATGGAAGTCTTCTCTATATTCTTTTAAGGTCTATTCAAGAATGGTTCTTTTCTTTAGAGATAGTTTGGTCGTTTGAGCTATCTCCTTTGAGTGCCTAAGTTCGTTCCTTCTGATGTTGTACATGTCTATGTCTAATTGATTGTGATACATTTAATAAATTATTGTATAATCCATAATTTTTTTTAAAAAATTTGCTGGTCACATCATCATTCTAACCCATGTGTCACTATTTAGTCAGCATAATTCGTCGACTGTTAGTCAACTGACAGTTTCTATCTAACAAATGATCATTTTTATCAAAAACAATAAAATATTAAGAGCTAAAATACTTAATAAAAAGACTAAAGTAACAAAACTGTGAAACGTTAAGGAAAGTTTAAGCATTATGCCTAATTAAAATATGTTAATAGTTTAGTTAAGCCGTTAGACATTGTACTTTTTTCATCTTGAAGACTTAAGTTCAATACCCACCTTTCATTTTTGTTTAATTTCTCTTTTCCATTAATTATAGGATGGTGTAACTTTTTTTTTTATTTCTACAAGTGCTTTAATTTTAAGGTTCAAAGTTTTAGTGTAAGAGTTTGGAATTTAGAGTTTAAGGTTAGAATTTATGGTGTAGTATTAAAATTTACGGTTAGACTTTAATTTTTAGGGTAGTATGGTTAGAGATTTAGATTTTAATATATAAACCCTAAACTTTAAATTCTATCAACAATTCATAAATTTAAAATTACTACACTTAAACGCCTAAATCTTAAACCCTAAATGAAGTGCTTAAATCCTAAATGGAGTGCTTGTGTAATACACAAACCCTTGTGCATAGAATAATTACCTAAAATAAAATATTTTTACTGATATGTCATGTGCCACATCAACACTTTAGACACATAATATGTGTCACGTCAACAACAAACATAATAGTCGATTAACAATTTTCAGTTAACTAAAAGTTATTATGCTCGAATTTTAATATGGATTAATATCCTATACACTGGAGTTTTAAGGTATATGGAGTTAATTTAGGGTTTAGGGATTAGGGATTTATGTGTAGGGGTTTAAAATTTAGGGATAATCGTTTCAATTTAAGGTTTAGGGTTATAATTTAGGGTTTATAGGTTAGGGTGTAGTTTTTAGGGTAATATGATGAGGATTTATGTTTTAACCTATAAACCCTAAATTATAACCTTAAACTTTAAATTGAAACAACTATCCCTAAATTCTAACTCTCTACACCTAAACTCCTAAACTCTATACCCTAAACTAACTCCATATACCTTAAAACTAAGGCGCTTGTGGAAACTTTCAGTTTCCACCGCCTGTGTATAAAATATTTATCCTTTTAATATTACTTCAAAATTTAAGACAACAATATAGTTTTACTAAAAACTAGCCGATCTTTTGATAAAAGAAATTATAGTTTTACACTCGTGTAAATATTTAAAGAAATGGGCCTAGAGACAGCTAGAAATAGGCCCATCAACTGAGTTTCCCCCGGTAATTGGCCCATTTACGTTAAGAAATAAGAATATGAAAATCGAACTCGACGCCAGCTCCTCTATAAATACCCCTGGCCTCTGCAACCAATTTTCAGCTTATTTTGTCTCTCAATTTCCTGCACTTATAAATTTCTACAATTTGTTCCTTAAAAATTCACATAAATATTTTTGTAATTTTTAATTTTGTTTTATTTTCCCTCTTTTATTAACCATCAAACCGAATTTTTGTTCCTTTATCTCCCAGTTCAATCCCCAAAGCCCTTAAAGAACACCCATGGGTTTAGGTTAGGTTAAATTGTTCTGGGTTTTCTTCGATTTGCAGAAACAGAGAAATATGGGTCACTCTAGCTTCCAAGGTCTTCAATTCCGCACGTTTCTAGCATTTTTTTAAAAACTTAATTCCCTTTTCTTGGATTGAATTGTGAAGCGTCTTTTGTTATTTTTCGTTGGAGCAGACGAAGATGACGATGAAGAAGAATTCGAGGAGGAAGCTGGTGGGAGTAATCGGCTCCTGGGTTTTATGTTTGGGAATGTCGATAACTCTGGTGATCTTGATGCTGATTATCTTGATGAGGCAAGTTTTCTATTATAATTTATCCCCTTTTCTTCTTGGAGCTTAAATTCTTAGTAATTTAGGCGCGAACCTAAAGAGATCATTTCTATGCTATTGAGGCTGTTTATGAACCCGTTCAAAGCTTGTTATTTCCTTACTTTGCATGTAAAATAGTCGGTGGAATCTCAAGTTCTTGACGGGTTGGGGAATGTGTAACACCTCACCTTTTTGGTGGAGCTGGGTTTGGATGAGGGGATAGGATAAAATGAAAGCTGATGAGAGGAAGGAAAGTGTAACACTTAGTTCTTTTATGTATCTTTTGTTTTGCTGGAGAAATATTTTGAATATATTTATGTTTAGTGTTCAAGGAGCAGTTAGTATTTAGGTTTATATTAATTTAGATTTTACACCTAAAGAGTTGTGGAATGGAAGCATCTTGACGCTGCAGTAAATTATTTGTAATTTAGTTTAGAATGAAGTACATGCTGCATGGAAAAGTCCATTTGATTTGAAGAATTGCTAAATGTAATTTAAATACAGAGAATAACCAATCACTCAATTACATGTTTTTCTAAGACTCATTTGTTGTTCCTGAAACTCCCATCAAATTCAAATCTGCCAAGTTTGGAGAAATAAACTTGCCAATCTTTGTTAGTTCAATCATGAGACTCAAGCCATATATAAACAAATCCCTTAGGAAAGAAGATTCAGTAACTAAATTAGGGTCAAAGAAGACTAGCGAACCCAAGAAAATCCTATTCTGGAAAATCAAAAGCACTAACTATAACACCTCATTGAAGATTTTAAACTAACAGATAAAAAAAACTAATGGCACTGAATTAAATACGGTAACTCTGTGACTAAATGATACGGTAATTTTACGAGGTTAGCTTCCTTTGGTCCTGAAGGACTTTGTTGCTCTTGAAGCACCTTGCTTTGTATAGCTTTTAGGGTTAAAAACACTTTTGGAGCCATAAACAATGCTAAACATATAACTTTTGGAGAAAAAAATGCATTTGAAAAGCACTTTTCAACCCAAACACAAAAGCTGAAATTTCTGGCTTTTGCGTTTGAAAAGAGCTTTTGGAGCCAAAATTACAGTTTAAACCTTCATTTGTTATCCTATGGTGTATTTATTTTATAATTTATTAACTCATATATTTTTCAAGACATAATTATATGATTAATAAATTATTTGTGTGTTTAGAAATTTTATTTCTCATTAAGTCGATTATTTTATATAAAATTTATTTTAAATTTTATATATTTTCATGGAACACATATAATAATTATAATTTTTTTACTATTTTTTTATATTTTTAACACGATTTAAGTTGATATATTACATAGATTATAATGTTAAAGAATTTAAATATCATAATGTATATTTTTAGCTTGCAACATCATGTCTAAATGGTCATTTAACTTCTCAAAAGCACATTTTGACAGCAATGCTAAGCGCTTAAATCTTAAACCAAACTTTTCAAAATCACTTTTCAAAAGCAATGCTAAACTAGCCCTAATTTGGCTTGCACTATCTATTTAAGCTGTTAGTTTGATGTTTGGCTTAACTATTTCATTAAAGATAACAAACTTTGTTTCTTCCAGGACGCAAAGGAACATCTTGCTGCGGTAGCGGACAAGCTGGGTCCATCTCTTACGGATATAGATGTATGTTGTTCTGTTATGTGTTCTCTCTTCCCCTCTGCATCAGTGATTCATAATAAATAAATCTGATGCAAACTATCTTCTCTAGTGTTCTATTTTTATTTTTAAGTAGGGGCTTGTTTTGCTAATGACACTGTCTGATTGTCAGTTGTCAGATAAATCACCGCACACTCCAGCTGATGCTGCTGACCAAGGTGATGTTGTATGGCTGGAAAATCCTCCTGCAGTTTTTGATATTCTGTTAATTTGTTTGTTTCCTCAACTAGTTGACTGCTTTATTCATGTTGGGTTCCATTAGAATAATCTATAGGATGCATTCTAATGCTAATTCTTTATGGTAACTTTTCTGCATGTTATTGAATTTGAAGGTAGTGTTTGGTGATAAAAAGCCCACTTGATACTTAATGGAGCTGTTATTCTGGTCACGAGTCTACTTGATTTCTGATAGTTGTCATTTTACTTGATGAATGATTTGACAGGATGCTTTTTTTTTATACTGTTGAGATACTGATTTCTGATTGTATTAGTATTGTGATTATAAAAATGATATTCAATAGTTAAAAGTTTCCTTTATTAAACTACTGTGCTTGAATGCATATGGTATTGTCTGGGCAATAGAATGAGAGCTAGTTTGAGCTGCAAACCATATTCTAGGAAACTTGGTGTTTATGGTGAAAATTATGATTGGGCGTAGAATCCATGATTTGCTTTCCCCAACAACTGAACCGGTGCCTAAGTGGCTTTGTAATAGTCTGCTTTCCATTCATGAACGATTACCCTCAGCGAAAAATCCATAAGAATTGTATAATGAAGCATACAATAATTTGCTGTCAAGCTTGTATAAACCAATTATCGAGAGTGAAAAGCAGAAAATGTTTTAATGCCCCAGGCGAGCTACTATTTTGGTTTTGTCTCCTACTGGTAATCCTCTTAATTTTTTTTGTCTATGTATGATGTGTTTCTTATTATATATTTTTTTTCTCTGGATTGTAGATTATTCTTTTTTTTAATCTTTTTATGAAAAGGATGTGGAGGCTATAAGTCATTGTTTGAAAAACTGTGTTGCTCTAAGTTTTGTATGCCTCACAACAATCTGGTGTCTATCCATGGTCCAATATTCTGATAATTTGTTCACTATCGTAGATTATGATGAGAAGGCTGAAAATGCCATCGACTATGAAGATATTGATGAGGAGTATGAAGGTCCAGAGACTCAAGCTGCTACTGAGGAAGACCATTTACTTCCCAAAAAGGAATATTTTACTGCTGATGTTTCTTCTGCTTTGGAGCCTAAAGCCTCTGTGTTTGATGATGAAAATTATGACGAGGATGAGGAAAGTGAAAAGGAACAAGAGGTGGTAGGTAAGCATATACAGGGTTCAAATCGTTTTATCAGGTTCACTATTGAACTGCTGCATTCTTTTAGTTTGGCAATTATTAATTTTATTTGGTCATATAATCATGTTTTTCTGGGACAAAAATTAGTGTAACCGATAATTGGTGTAGTGGCAGTCCAATACTCTTAGTTGGGTGCCTTTGCTCATATTTAGAGGCTTGAATGTTTGATAACAACTATCTCTTTCCTGAGTACCTTTCAAATAATCATTTGATCATTAGGTCTTTTTTCATCTTAAGAGAAAAGTTCGGTGTTATAAACATCTATGGATTCTACCCAACTTGGACAGTGGTTTCTCCTGATTGATCAATATTTTATAATTTTACCAATTAACTTAGAAAGTTCAAATTTGGTTACAGGTGACCAAATTGTCTCTTGTGTATAAATTTCCTGTGATAGATTTCATGAATTTCGTTTTCTACCTTGCTGCAAATTGTGTGCTACAAGTGTCTTTGCTGTGAACTGTAGAATGATATTTTAAGCCTCTCTAGTCTTTACATGCATAATGAACATATCAAAACCTGGTTTCTTGTTTGGTTATTGCTTTGTGCTGACTAACTGTTAAACCACAGTTTAATTACTTTCCATGCTGATTTGTGAATATAGATGGTCCACCTTTAATTATGGGCCAATATGATCTCTTGTTTTTTTTACAATATGATGTCTCTTGATAGGTGGAAGTGGTGTCTTTGTTCTTCTAAATATCCTTTAAATGAACAGAATAAGAAAGAATTGTTAGTTTTATGTGTCTAGTCCATAAACATATGCTTTTCTTTTTTTTTATGGGTTAAACTTATATGATTAGGTGTTTAATTATGAAAATTGAGTTAAATTCTCTTTATACATATATCCTTTTACTTTTTTGCCAGATGTATATAATCTGTTTCTACTGATTTTATTTAAGTTAAGCTCTCCAGATGCTTGTTTCTTTAGGATCAAATTATAGTGCTTATCTTCTTCTGTTTCTAGTTAATCTACAAACTGATTAGTTTACATATTATCTTTCATTGTGATAAACGAGAGCTGAATAGCTTACCTATTAATCTGTGTTATAGAGAAAGTTTATTTTTTATAAGATACTTTTGACTTATTTTAGGATGTGTTTAATTCTTCACCATGTACTTTTCTTGGAAAATATGCCAAAGCAATTGTGAGGTGCTTTTATGGCATCTTTCATCTTTGACTGCAGTGTTTATGATAAATCCTAGCTTTATTCTTCATTTGATTGAATTTTAGCACCCTTTTGTAGTTGAGCAGGAAGAGCATCTTGCAGTGTCATTTGAAGTGGGAAAATCACCTGGGCATGAAGTACGTTGTAGCTCTTCAGATAGTGAAGATCAAGCAGATGGTACTGAAGATTTTCAGGTGCCTATTTTATATGCATATATCTTTAGCATTGAAATTTAATTTTTCTTTGAGAACTGTAAGAAATATTTGGATAACAATGATTTTCTGTGGGAAGATATTCTTTTTGGAATGTTATTTCAAAGAAAATTACCTCAAGTTGTGTAATGATGTGAATCCTGAGCCTTTAACTTTAGTTCAACCCAATAGGACCCCCAAATTAAATGTCAATTTTTTAATAAATATATAGAAATAGATATAGATTTAAATAATGTTACAGTTTTCTATTAACTAGCACATTGTTTATTTTTTATGTATTAAGGCATCAGGTTTATATTTGGTGTTTGCAACTAAAATAGGCTCAAGGGTTTAGCTGTAAATTCTCACGTTATTTCAGTTTTGGTCTACTTACAGAATTATCATTAGAGGACTTGATCTTTATCCCTCTCATTGCCTTGTAGTTATAATGACATGTTTGTACATGAGACTATTGTATTCACTCCACCTCTTGACTTCTGTTAGAGAGGTCGGGGAAAGGATTACCATGGAATGCTTGGTGCCTGATTTCAAATGTTTCCTTTCAATATCTTTACTGGACATAATTCGCAACAAGGTTGCCGTTCAGAAACTTAGGATAGGAAATTGCTTCTTATTTTTTTGTTAGTTCTGTTCTTTAAGTGCTCATCTATGACAAACTATAACAGGAAATGTATTTTTTTTTTCAGTTCTTGGTTTTGATTTGATAAAGAAGGATGTAATTTATTCTAAATGTTGCAACAGGAGGTACCTGGTTCTCCAGAAGAGCCTTTAGATTCTAAAGGTTCAACGCCTCTGCCTGTTTTATGTGTAGAAGATGGTATGGTGATCTTACGGTTTTCAGAAATATTTGGTATCCATGAGCCCTTGAAGAAAGCAGCCAAAAGAGACCGTGGCTATTTCACTCATAGAGGTATGTTGTCTATGATAATTTTTTTTTCATTCTTAATATGTGCTGTTAAATCTAGTAGTGGGCATCTGACATCAGTTTTGAGTTCATATGCACCAAAAAATTTGTGCTGCCTCTGGTCAGTATTCTTGGCCATTGATATGGAACATTGTTTGGCAACCCCTTCTTCTGCCATTATAAAAATAACAAAGGAAAAATATATCTTGGTTACTTTAGTTGTCAGTTTCCTAGATCTCTTCATTTTCACCAGTTGTAATTTTTGGTTTTCCACTTCATTTGTCCAGAGAAGTACAAATCTATAAATGCTTCTGATCTTGTTGAAGAGGATGAAGAGGTGTTTCTAAAGGACACTGGTCAAGGTTTCTCATTTACTGATTGGGGAAAGGACATCCAACATGATATATCTGAATTTACGGATGAATCTCTTGTGAAAGGAGGTTTGGAAAATTCTGCACTTAGTGAAGAAAATATCAACAATAGTTACTCAAATCCAGAAACAATGAAAGAGGGGGCAGTAGTAAATTTTTCTTCTGGATGGCAGTCTCCCTCATGTCCGAGATATTTTCCTCTTGACCAGTTGGACTGGGAAGAACAAATTGTTTGGGACAATTCTCCTGCAACAAACCGAAATTCTTTGAAGAGTCCTGAAATCTCTGTCTCTGATTTGGAGGCTTCAATTTCAAGAGAGGAGACTATTCCACAGACGGGACAAAATCTACTTTCTGGGCAATCTATAGAACCCTATGATAAGGACCATGATGGCCGCTTTTGCCATTCCTCTGTTGTCTTGGAATCGTTCGACTCAAAATCTCATTCAGGATCTGTGGACCTTCCGTCATTGGAAAACAGATTCCATCCCCAACTCTTGAGGCTGGAATCTCAGCTGGGAGTAGATTCCTTCAATTCTGACAGTAAAGGCGAATATGTTACCATGGATCCCAATAAAACTGATGTGATGAAATGCTTTAGAAAACTTGCGTTGCAAAATAAAGATATAATTGAAGGGTCATGGTTAGACAATATTATATGGGAACCACATAGTGTCATTGCAAAGCCTAAGCTAATTCTCGATCTTCAAGATGAGCAGATGCTTTTTGAAATTTTAGATAATAAAGAAAGTAAACATCTTCAGCTCCATGCAGGGGCTATGGTCATTACTCGACCAGAAAAGCCAAGCAGCCGTTCTTCCGAGGTCTCAGATAATAAATATCAACCTGGTTGGCAATTCAATATTGCTAATGATAAGTTCTACGTCAACCGTAAAGTTTCGCAGCAGTTACAATCAAATTCTAATAAACGGATGGCTCATGGTGTCAGAGTTCATCATTCAGCACCTGCACTTAAGCTTCAAACAATGAAGTTGAAGTTGAGCAAGTAAGTCTTCCTATTAATATCCTTTTATTGTTTTAATTCATGTCTACTTCTTTGGTATTTTTTGGTGCATACTTATTTGTTCATTTTGCTGTCCTGTTGATATATGTACTGTACACTGTTCTTTGCGATTTAAGTTGTGTTCGGTTCAAAATTCATACGAAATATCACATCTCTTCTCAGGCTTAAAATTATTGACGATATCACAATAGTTGTCTATTTACTCGATCTACTAAAATGAAGCTGAATTTCTTTTATTGAAGTAGTTTCATCTAATTAGCGAAAAGCGAATAGAAAGGATACATGAAAGAAGAGACAAAAGTCTCTACCTGGTGTGACTTTATACAATACCTATTCTTGTCATCTACAAGAGAAGGAAAAGAGAGGGTACAGAGAGAGATGAGAAGAGGGAGAAAGGTAATATAAGGTTCCCCATGTTTGGGTTGCTTGAGAAGGGAGGGTTAATTTACTGACTTCGTTGGTTAAGGCTAAGGGTGGGATTCGTTAACCTATAATTTATTTTATATGATTGAAATATTAAAATATCAACATTGTTGTTTTTAAAGTTTCAAATCTTCCCAACTAGGCGACCTGGGCTCTATGCACCCCACCAAAAGCCAAGGATGCCCAAACTAGAGAAATTGGAGCAATCTGACTCTCTTCTCCTTAATCAAACAAGTCCCTGTGCTGTTATTATTTATCCGAGAGAAAAAAAAATTATGCCCATTACAGTACTTGCCTTACAGTACTATGAGTATGCACCTGTTAAATTGGAGCAATCTGTCTCTCTTCCCCTTAATCAGACAGTACTTGCCTTACAGTACTATGAGTCCTGTTAAATTTCAGCCCTTGAGTATGATCTGTGACTGTGCAGTAAAGATATAGCCAATTTTCACCGTCCACGAGCAATATGGTATCCACATGATATTGAGGTGGCTGTTAGGCAACAAGGGAGGTTGCCAACCCAAAGACCCATGAAAGTCATATTGAAGAGCTTGGGAGGCAAAGGAAGCAAACTACATGTTGATGCTGAGGAAACTGTATCTTCTGTTAAAGCAAAGGCTTCTAAAAAGCTAGGTACACAAATATCATTTTTAACATGTATATCCACTGTAATTTAGCTATTAACTAGAAGATGTTTGCCTTTTAAGTTATTGCTTTGTGAATTTTATAATGTCTGGATCTGAAGGATCTTAAAGTTCATTTGGGATAATTTCCTTGTAGATTTCAAGCCATCAGAAACAGTGAAAATATTTTATCTTGGGAAGGAGCTTGAAGACGATAAGTCTCTTGCTGCCCAAAATGTTCAACCAAATTCTCTGCTTCATCTTATTCGCACTAGAATACATTTGTGGCCAAGGGCACAAAAACTTCCGCGAGAGAATAAGTCTTTACGGCCTCCCGGGGCATTTAAGAAGAAATCTGATCTTTCTGTGAAAGATGGTCATGTCTTTCTTATGGAGTAAGTGTCAACATCATTTTATGTCCTGTCCCTTTTTCCCCAGTATTTTTTTAGTATCATATGTTTTCAAATCTTTTCGTGTCATGGTATCTTTTAATGGAGCATTGTAGTAGCATACAATCCATGTAGTTGATCCTATGTAGTAGAGAAAATGTGTGTTCTTTCCTACCACTTGGGAAGACTGGGCATCATAGTTGAGCAGATATTCTAGGCTAGGTATTAAATGTAAAGGTTATGACATGGGTCTCTAATGTTTATAACTGTTCACATATTCTCCATGCTCTGGTTTAACCTATTTTCACTGCAAATGCCATATCTGATGAAAGCATTTGAAGCTTGCTTCTGTCCATCTGCCATACTATATGCTGTTGAACTCTAGAAGTTTTCAATGTGGAAGCACATGTATAATTTTTGAATTAGATACCCAAAACATAGTAAGTTGTCTCTGAAGTCTGATACAACATGCATTGTTATTTGAATTTCTGGGTTCTCTAAGGCCATCATCGAACTAAAAATGAGGGTATTACTTTTAAATGTTTTTGTTGAGGCATATTGATCTTGTTAAGCATATTTATGAACCAGTTGATAAATAAATGGTGAGAGAGAGATCAATGTAGATATTTATTACTTCCTTTGGATGGAGAGAATTGAAACAGAACAAAGTTCCTTGTTCACATAATGGCAACTAGTTCTACCCATTTCTGTTATTTTGTGGGTTAGAAGAAATAACAAGACTAGACTGTGTTATTTTTTCTTGAACAATTTCCATTATCACAAATAAATGATTCTCATGGAAATAGGTATGTTACATATGGATTTCTCAAGTGACCTTCCCCCCCTTTTCACGGTTCAGGTATTGTGAGGAGAGGCCTTTACTTTTGAGCAATGTGGGGATGGGTGCGAACCTGTGCACCTACTATCAGAAAACATCTTCAGGTGATCAGACTACTAGTGGATTGTTACGCAATGGAAACCAAACCTTTGGAAATGTTCTGCTTCTAGAGCCAGCTGACAAATCACCTTTTATCGGAGATATTAAGGCCGGCTATAGCCAGTCATCTATAGAAACAAACATGTACAAGGCTCCCATATTTTCCCACAAGGTGCCATCAACTGATTTCTTATTGGTTAGATCACCAAAGGGAAAGCTTTCCATACGACGTATTGATAAGATTGCTGTTGTAGGACAACAGGTTTGTTACATCTATAGGTTTTTCTGCATGTATCCTTCCAAGAAACTATATCAAACCTGTACCTTTAATTCTATCTTCTGTGGACTTTATGCAATTGTATGCGGATAACTTTCTGGTTACTGATTTTGGTGCTGCATGTTACTTGTTTTTCCCATATACTTGATCAACGTGTTGGCTGCTTGCCTACACCTGTATTAGCATTGCCCTTGTCGAAATCAGTTTGCCAGGATGGAACTAGCATTTAAAAAGAAACCTTTACCTGCATGTTGCATGTGTTCTTGCTATTAATTAATTAGTTATATGCTTTGCATTTGAGACTAGATATGAGTAAATAATATTTATAGAAAATATGTAGGATTGATGTTGAACAACCATTTAATTTTAGGGCAAGGATCAAGGAAAACTTTGTTTGATAGTTAGGCTGGACTCGTCTGACCATTTATGCTCTTGAGGTTTAGGCATGGCCTGTCCATTGATCAGCTTGATTTAACCTTCCAAAAGATTGGATGCTCTAGTCTATTATGTATTTTACATATTTTTTAATTAAATATACTGCCATTGACTTCCTTGCAATAATGAGAGTTAAACTTAAATCTATAAATCATATATGTGTTTAAGGGGTGAGTTTTTTTTCCGGAACAAACAAATACCCTATGGTCACTTTTGTGTTGTCAGGGTTTTAGATTTTGCATAGTTTCTTCTCTAAGTTAAACTTTGTGTTAAATTAATTCCATGGATGAATATTTAACTTGGATCTGCTGGGTTTTGGGTGAATAATTGCAAGAAAAAGTTATTATATGTAAGTTGAGAGTGGAAAAAGTACACGGACTAGATTAAGGGTTATATCTGTGGCTTGGGTTGGGATAATTGTTTGTGCATAGAGCAAAATGTGTGTTTATGAACATAGGTTCCTGATGCTAACAAATTGTTAATTTAACTACGGTATCATATCTGTTAAACTTTTGGGAAGTTTGCATGCTTAGTAGTTCCAGCCTGAGAACTATCATGTCCGCTCCAATGAAAAATGGTACATTTTAAATGCAGTTTTGATGTTATTTCATCTTCACATTTAGGCGGGGGTTTCTTTGCCTATTTCTAATTGGTTTTCAGTTGGATGCTTAGCTAGGTCTTAGTGATAGGTTGCTTGTTGTTTGTCACTTTTTTTTGTTCTCGTGCTTCTGCACTTTTCAAGATAAATCCATGTAGTGGAGGGTGGTATGTGCACATTAGTTCATTTGAGCGTATATGATATTCTTTTTGAATTCTTTAAAGTATCAGCATAACACATACTATGGTCTTTCCCCGTCTGATTTATCCAATTTTCCTTATGCAGGAGCCTCTCATGGAGGTATTTGCTCCTGGATCAAAGAATATTCAGACATATCTCATGAACAGAATGCTGATTTATGTGTATCGGGAGTTCTCTGCAGCTGCCAAACGTGGTTTGATTCCTTTCATCAGTACAGATGAGTTGATTACTCACTTTCCCAACCTTTCAGATGCAATTGTCCGGAAAAAGCTGAAGGAATGTGCTTATTTGCGGGTAATTTTTGTGTTTCTCTATTATTTTGAATTTCGGTTAACTGTTACTTAAAAAGATGCTTGATACCTGCTTGATTAGGGGTGAGCAAAACTCGACTCGAAAAAACCGAATAACTCGACTCGAGGCAAAAATACTCGACTTGTCTTGACTTGACTCGAAATTTTATAAACTCGATTCGACTCGAAAAAATTTCAAATAAAGTTTGAGTTGTAAAATAGAAATTCGAATAACTCGAATAAATCAAAAATTTTAGTAATTAATGGATTTATTTTTAAGTTCTAGACGAGTCTCTCAATTTTTTATGAGATATATATATACCGATGTATAAAAATATGAAGAAATATTGTCACATATGAAAAAATATGAAGAAATATATATGTGCATATTTTATATGATTAGATAAAGTTGTTTAAATTGGAATCAAACGAACTATAACATATAAATAATTACAATTAAATTTTTATAGGAACTCAAAAAATCGACTTGAATCGAAAAAATTTCAAATAAAGTTTGAGTTGTAAAATATTACGCGTCAACTCGAATAACTCGAAGTTTTTGACTCGACTCGATCAAACGCTCACCCCTATGCTTGATGTTCCTATTAATGTCAGTGATCCTCAAATTTTAAAGATTATTGTTTCTGATTCATTTTTCTATTATCTTTTATTGACTTATTTGCTACACTTGCCTACTTTGCATCCTAGAGGGATAAAAATGGACGACAAATTTGGTCCATGAAGCCTGATTTCCACATTCCACCTGAAGGTGTTCTAAGAAAGTTAGTGTCTCCAGAGCACGTGAGTTTCTCTATCTTTATTGTTTCCTTTTCTTTTACCTTGTATATTTGAGTCTTATGTTATAAGTTGGAAGATGAATGAAGATGTAGGCAGATTACCTTTACAATAAAGAAAAGGTATTTTAGAGGTATATTCATGTTGTTGCGTGATATCATAGCCATTGTTAATTTAACATTTTTGGAAATTTGCACCCGAACATTTTCTCAATAGTTAGTGCATGAGGTCCTTGCTCAATGCTATATAATATATATTTCTCCTGTTAGATATGGTTAAATGTTGGCGTGTGTTTCATGGATAACATCAATTAGCATGTCTTTTCGATGGTATTTGCTTAGTTGTTGATTTTACACTTATTTTGGTAGTTTCCTTATTTGTTCCATATGAACCAACATGCTTTGTACCTTCTCTTTGGTCTTTTTTTGTCCTTAAAAAGAATTTACCTGTAAAAATGGAGTTCCTTGGAATGTATAGCTTCAACTTTGTAAAATGGAATCAGGTAACTTATTTTTTACATAGGGAACCATTCATATATGTGGGGATAACATATAGATTTATATTATAGGTATCCAATTGATAGGATTGACTTTTGCATGAGCCGGATGATGAAAAATTATCATGTCTGGTTCCTGTGAGTAGGGGTGTAAATGAGCCGAGTTGAGCTCGAGTAGTGCTGAGTTCGACTCGGCTCGTTAAGATTTCGAGTCGAGTTTGAGCTTTATTCGAGCCTAATCGAGTCAAGTGTTGACTGATCTTTGACCATGTCGGACTCGAGTATCTCACCATCTGTCACGTCTCATTTAAAGCCCTGTCAAGAAAAAAACTTTGATACACAAGTTGTATAAACTCAAGCGTGTTAATTTTAAGGTTTAGGGTATTAGTTTAGGGTTTAGAGGTTTAGGTTTTTGGGTTTAGAATTTAGGATTTAGATTTTAGGGTTTAAGACTTATGTCTATGGTTTATATTTTAGGGTTTTAAGTCTAGGAATTTATATTTTAAATTATATAAAAAAATAGTATATTATATTTTCGAGTAGCTCGCAAGCTTTTCGAGTCGGATATCAAGTAGCTCGGCTTGTTTCGAACCGAGCTCGAGTCGAGTACAATCGAGTTGAGCTTTGACCGAGCTTTGATTGAGTCGAGCTCGAGTAGCTCGTAATCTGTCTCGTCTCATTTACAGCCCTACCTGTGAGGAATGGATCTAGAAAAATTCACCTATCCTAATAACAAAAAAAAAAAACATGACTTGAAAATTCTGGGACATAATGGAAAAGTAAATAAATTTTTTCACTCCAAGGATCTTTGTTTCTATCCTTTTATTTATTTATTCTCCATATGTGAAATCAATATGCTTTTATTTCCATCTTTTGGAGAATAAAAACAAAATGAAAAACAAGATGATTTCTTATTTTGACCATGGTCCTATCACAATCCTTGAAGTGTGTATTATGTAGAGAAAACACAGAAAGGCTATGAGGTTAGAAATGCATGTGCTTCCATATATTCCATCTATCTTGATTTTTTCTTTTCTCAATCTTGTACAGGTGTGTGCCTATGAAAGCATGCTAGCTGGTCTGTACCGGCTTAAACATTTAGGAATCACACGGCTAACAAGTCTTACCAGTGTTTCATCTGCAATGAGTCAACTCCCTGATGAAGCTATAGCTCTGGCTGCTGCCTCACACATTGAACGGGAGCTGCAGATAACTCCATGGAATCTGAGCAGCAATTTTGTTGCATGTACAAGCCAGGTAAAATATTATTTCTTCTGCTAATAAGAAGCACTCGAGTTTTTGCTTTTCCAATCATATTCTTTAAATGTTTTGATTAGGAGAATGGCTTGTTAAGTAGCAACTTGCTATTTCATTTTACCATTTACCTTTTACTCTTCCGTTTTCCAGGACAGAGATAATATTGAGCGCCTGGAAATAACTGGTGTTGGTGATCCTTCTGGTCGAGGTTTAGGATTTAGCTATGTCCGTACCGCTCCAAAGGCTCCAGTGTCAAATGCTGTGATGAAGAAGAAAACAGCGGCTGCTCGTGGAGGTTCTACTGTGACTGGTACAGATGCCGACCTCCGCAGATTAAGCATGGAGGCAGCACGGGAGGTGAGTTTTATTGCAAAAAATTTACTATTGAAGTCTGATAAGAAAATTTGTGAGAAATAATGTTTTCTTTTGCCATTTTGGTATCACCTATAGTTACCTGCAACTTTTTTTTTGATAAGAAGTTACCTGCAACTTTTCATTTAAAGGAACTTAAAGTTAAGACTTGGTATGTTCCCATAGGTTAATTAAGGTCTAGAACCATGATAAAGACGACAACTTTTGATTTTGTTGTTAATCACCTTTTGTTTTCTTGTTTTCTGTGTTATGCATGCTGAAGGTCAATAGTATTGGAATAAAACATTCAAGTATGGATGTTCTGAATTTTTTTCAGTTCAGGAACAAAGGAAAATTTCAAATTTAGTGCAAAAATATTTTAATTGATGATGTTGACATCAAAACCATTTATCTAGTTTTTTACAAAGGCAACAGCTTTTGCTTTCTGCATTCTTTCCTTTTTGCTTTTCTGAAGATGAAGAAGGGGGAGATGTTGGGTTTTATAATAGAGTTTCTAGAGAAATCTTCTTGTCAATAAGGGAATCTAAATTGCTTCTATCCTAATTGCTAGAGTAATTACATGTCTAATGGCACAATTTGTTGCTAGGGTTTCTAGGGTTGTGATAGGACCATCTTCGTGGACAATCTTAGCCGAAGGGTTTCTAGGGTTGCTTTGAGAGAGCTTTTCAGCCACCATGGAAGGGTTTTGAGAGTAAAAACAAAATGCTTTTATTTCCATCTTTTGGAGAATAAAAACAAGATGGTCCTTACAGAAACCCTTCCATGTCTATTTTGACCATGCTCTCTCAAAAGCTTTTATTTCCATCTTTTGGTGAATAAAAACAAAATGATCTCGCTGGGATCTTATGATCTTCATGTTGTAAGTTTCCTTTATATTAATAAAATTTTAGATGGGGTACACTTTTCCCCCTTCACTAGGAAGGGTTTTTTTAATGAGGCCCATTTACTTAAAAAAACAACAACAACAGTGCAATCTCATAGAAATAGGTTTAATAAGGACCATCAGTGATATCTTATCTTTTGCCCTTGTCATAATTAGTAAGTGGACCTTTTATGCAGCATAGTCACTGATTTAACCAAGTTCAGCTTAATTTTTTGCTGCAGTGGTATATATGTTTTGAACAATTTGTCTTATCTAAGTTAATAAATTAGAGAAAAAATGGTTGAGTTGTTGCCTTCTAGTTTTTACAAATCTTCTATAAATTCTTTGGTTCATGTGTGTTGTTTCTTAACTGCTTTTTTTACCAGGTTCTTTTGAAGTTCAATGTTCCTGATGAAGTGATTGCAAAACAAACTAGATGGCACCGTATTGCTATGATACGCAAGCTTTCAAGTGAACAAGCTTCATCAGGAGTCAAGGTTGATCCAACAACTATAAGCAAGTATGCACGGGGACAGCGGATGTCCTTTCTTCAGTTACAACAGCAAACCAGAGAAAAATGTCAGGAAATATGGGATCGACAAATTCAGTCTCTTTCAGCTGTTGATGGTGAAGAAAATGAAAGTGATTCCGAGGCAAACAGTGATCTTGATTCCTTTGCTGGCGATCTGGAAAATTTGCTTGATGCAGAGGAATTCGAAGAAGGGGAAGAAGGTAATAATGATAACAAGGTTGACAAAGCAGATGCTGTTAAGGGACTCAAGATGAGAAGATGTCCGTATAAGGCTCAGGCAGAAGAAGAAATTGAAGACGAAGCTGCTGAAGCTGCTGAATTATGTCGTTTACTCATGGATGGTATGAATTATTTCATCCCAACAGTCTTTTCCCTTATTTTCTTTGCTTAAGAAAAGGAAAAAGAAACCTGTCTTAAGAAGCAAATATGTTCAAATTCTGTTAAATTTAACTTTTTTAAATCGACTGTTGGTCCTGTAGAGAAGAGGTATTTTATGGCAGAGAATAATTGATTCTCTGTATTTTCCTCATATTATTTACAGAAAATAAGTCTCTTAAATAGACTTAATACATAAGAGTCATAATACAACAAGGACTAATCTAGTTAGTTCTTCATTTACTCTTTAGGATAAGACTTATAGTTAGTCTCAACTACCAACTCTTTACATGTACAGTCAGTGTTAACGAACTACTAACTCTTTTACACGTCTACAATCTACAGGTCCTTTAAAGTTATGTTCAAATCCATGAAATTTATCCAACTTTTCTTGCTCACCTGTTAATTTTCTATTTGCACAATCTCTACTGTGAGTCAGGAAATTTATTGTAGTGTGTTTTACTTTTATCATCTGAATATTTTGTTGGGAGAAATATATGTATGATTTATGTAACTGACCAACTACTCTTCATGTTAGATGAGGATGACCAAAAGAAGAAAAAGAAGAAGAAAAACAAAGCTGTTGCAGAAGATGCTGGGTTGACTTTTGGCTTACAACCACATATTGGCATTGAGAGTTTCCGCGTAAAGAAAGCAAGCATAATTCCCAAGCAGGTTGTCCGTGCTGCTCAGCCTAATGGGTCATATACTACGAATGAAAATATTGTCAAGGATTCAAAGGATGTAAGACAAGTTACCTAAATTATGTGGATTGAACATATGACATGTTTTGACAGATTCTGTCTAGTCTTTGCTCTTTAGGCAACTTTTGCCCATATCCAAAGCGCATAAGGGTTTTAATGACCGAGGTGTGCTTTGATGGCAGATTGAAAGTAGAAATTTTAAAGGGAGTGTGTCTGGAAAGTTGAAAGGAATGAAAAAGAATGGTATGCCAAGCTCAGGACCATTAACTAAAGTCAAAATATTGGGAGACAATGTTAAGGCAAGTGGGCTCTTACCTTCATCTTTATTCTTCTTCTTGTTGCTTTCTAAGTATCGCTTATATCCTGTTAGATGTTGCATGAGCATTCTTTTTAAATTTCTTTTCATTTTTATTTCAACCTGGGAAGTCCTGCAGAATTTCTTCTTTGGATGCTTATGTTGTTTAGAATATTAGAAAATCTTGTTCTTATTCTAAATTACTTCACTTACCCTCGTGTTTTAAACCAGTTGTTCAAGGAGAAGAAATCATCAAGGGAGACTTTTGTCTGTGGAGCTTGTGGTCAGGTATGCAACTTATCAAGATGGTGTTTTAAACCAGTTTTTGATTTTCTTGGACTATATAATCAACCAGTATCTTTTGGTGGACTAGCTTGGACACATGAGGACCAACAAGAACTGCCCCAAGTATGGAGAAGATCCAGAAACGCAGGTTGAAGCTACTGATTTGGAAAAAACTCCAGGCAAATCAACTTCGCTGGAACCCTCCGGTCAGTCCCAGTTGAAGATGATGAAGAAGAAGCTCATAACTAAAAGTGCGACGAAGATAGCAGTTGTAGAAGCTTCGGAGGGTGAAAAATCTAGTTCAAATGCAAAAGCTCTTCCACTGAAGTTCAAATGCTCTACTGACAAGCTGTCTGATAAAATTGCTTCTGGAGGCACACAAAGTTCTGACCATCCAGTATCTTCTGACCCAGAAAATGGAACCAAATCTGCTGCGAAGGTTAGTAAAATAATTATTTCGAACAGGGCTAAGCCTGATGAAATGCAGGTTGAGTCTCAAAAGCTGCCCATTGTTATACGTCATCAAGTGGATACCGATAGAGGCCAAGCTGAATCTCATAAGAAATCTATTGTTATAAAGCCACCTGCAAATATGGAGAGGGACCAAGTTGAACCTCATAAACCCTCTGTTGTCATACGCCCACCAGCAGATAAAGATAAAGAACAACCTCACAAAAAAATTATAATTAAGCGACCGAAGGAAGTTGTTGATCTGGATCAACTTAGTCAAGAGGGGGGCACTTATCCCGAGTACAGGAAAACAAAAAAAATAGTGGAATTGTCAAGCTTTGAGAAGCATGGGAAGCAGGAAAGCTTGCGATTGACGGAGCCAAAAGCAAAGCGGAAAGCTAAAGAGGAGAGAAGATGGTGGGAAGAGGAAGAAAAGAGGAGAAATGTGGAGAGAATAAGAGAAGACAGGGCGAGGAAGCTTTATGAGGAAGAAATGAGACTGCTGGAAGAGCGGGAAAGATTTGCTGAGATCACAAGATACACAGAGGACATTCGAAGAGAGAGGGAGGAAGAGGAACGCCAAAAAGCTAAGAAGAAAAAGAAGAAAAAGGCTGAAATAAAAGATGATTATTTAGAAGACTACAGGACAAGAAGAAATGACAGAAGAGTGGTGGAAAGAGATCGAGGTGCAAAAAGGAAACCTGTTGAGTTAGGAAGATATGGTGCAGAGTATGTTCCTCCAACAAAGCGACGCAGAGGGGGAGAGGTAATGACATTCATTGCTTTCATTTGCCCTGGTTCATCTTTTAATCTATTTGTCTTTTAAAACTCATGATGGTACATGTGTCAACTCTGCTGGTGTCATTGAAATTGAGTCTCAGATGCTGATCCTGGGGAATTATAATTAAAGTTATGTTCTTTAAAGCTGCTGTTGATCAATTGCTTAAGATTAATATCTCATTGTTAGCTTTTATAGTATGTGCATAAAATATAGTGGACTATAAATTATTGAATTGGTAATATAGCTGTATTAATATCTTTATAATCACAATTCTATTTTTATAATGCAGATGATCTGAGCCCAAAATATCATATGATCATGATTTATATGTTCAAGTGTATTTTAAAATTAAATTATTATGAAAAAGGATTGGAATGTTTGATTTGAGAAGTAGAATCTATAAATTGTTGCAATAGATTTATGAGCTTAAATTGATTGACCATAACAAGCATAATAGTTGCTAGATAGTTTAGAAGGTGAGAGTCCATATTTGATGCATACCATATTTGTTTGTATGGACGCTAAATATATTTACATTTGGCGATGACTGATGAACTGTAAATCTTTATCATTGTGGACAAAAGGGGGGGGGGGGAGAAAGTTATGTGTGAATTTGAAAAGTATTCTGCAACGCTGTCTACCTGCTTGGCTGCATGTGATTTGTGTAAGATTGAACTCTTTCACGATAAATGTTCTGATGAGATGTGCCCTGAGAAACTGTACTCATCTGAGAAAAAAAGAACATAGAATGAGAAAGCTATGGAGTAAGATTACGTAATGAGAGAACTAAATAATTTTTATAAAGGTTTGGTGCATGTAAATCTTAATAGGCCTTTTGTATTACTATTAATCCATCGAGTTCCGTGCTTATTGTATTCGTCAATTGATTGCCGTGCAGGTTGGTCTGGCCAACATCTTAGAGCGGATTGTAGAAACACTTAGAGATAATACAGAGGTGTCCTTTCTGTTCTTAAAACCAGTTTCCAAGAAGGATGCCCCTGACTACCTGAACATTGTAAAGCACCCAATGGATTTGTCCACAATAAGGGACAAGGTTAGGAAGATGGAATACAAAGATCGAGAAGACTTTAGACATGATGTGTGGCAGATTGCCTACAATGCTCATATCTACAACGATGGTCGTAATCCTGGTATTCCTCCTCTTGCCGATCAGCTTTTGGAGCTTTGTGACTACTTGCTGCACGAGTATGCTCATAGCTTGGATGAAGCTGAAGCAGGTATAGGGGGAGCTTAATCAGATAACACTTTTGAAACCATTCATCATCTGAAAGCCAGAATTACCTTGGAGAGGAGCTGCTGCTTCTCTGGGTTTTAGGGGTGTCCAGGCTTTGAAGAGCCATGGTAATAGGGCTATGTACAAAAAAAAAAAGTGTAGTCAAAACCTCCGAGTATTTGAATTGTTTCAGGCATCAAAAGAAACCAGTTCATATAGGTGGGTAAGAAAAAGGATGGGGATAAGCTAGGTGATATAGATGATGGTTTGGACGTCGAGAGATGAAAGCTTGTAGAGAAGGAGATCCGCGTTGAAAGCATAGGCCGTTGAGGCTCAGAAACGCTTCACTTTTACATGCGAATGGCCAAGAGATGAAGCATTCCCATGAAGATATGGGGTCTCACCAGGCAACAATTTTAATTATGTTGGGGTTGGGGAGGAGTTGTGAAATGCTTGGGCTAGAAGTCAAAGCTCCTTTCTGCATAGGTTAGTGTGATTCGAATTTTATTTAATTTGCTAATAATAACTTATGAGAGAGACAAGCTGATCTATAGTAAACAAGTTTGATGCACAATTGATATGTCTGTCTGTCTGTACCATAAAAAAATCTATGTATCCTCTGATGTACCCCTGTTCGTTATGCATTGATCTTTTCCTAATGTCCAACAATGTTTTTCTTCACATCAAAATTCTCCAAGGGATTCTTGTTTCTAATCCTCGAGTTCTAGTTTCACAATCAATTTGAAACGTCAACAATTTTGTAAAAGTAGAAATTGTATCCTTTGAACTTTCAACACGAGAGGGGAGGGGAATCAATAACTTGATGACAATGGCTAGTGGCTACTCCAGTAGTTGAAGCATAAATATACATGTGTGATAATAACTTAACACTAATTGGCATTGAAATTTCTGCAACTCTACAAAGAGATAATTACAATTGAATAACAAAGGAGTAGAACTATCAACATTGATGAACAAAGAGATTTAAACTATGGACCAGCTGGTTCTGTGCTGGAGTTGGACGGGTTAGGCGTACCTGAAACCGTGGCCAACGATCCTGTTATCGCCTTCAAAGCTGCCTCATGGTTTTGGGGCGACCATTAGAGCCATTAATCCAATTGAGTGTGATGGTGCAGAGCGTGAGAAAGTTCAGTCTCGGATTGATTACTTCACACGCTACTGTAATCAACTGGGTGTTGCTCCTCTTAATTGTATCAATAAAGAAAGTTAATCCTTTAAACTATGAATAAAATGATGCCCAATAGTTAGTCTACACTTATCAAATCATGAATATGATCGAAATCAACATATCTGATTACATATACCAGTTTCTAAAGATATTGTAGAATTCATTTCACAACTTATCAAGATTATGCATGTACTTGTTCACAACTTCAACTACTTGTAAAATGTTCAATCCAAAACACTATAATACCTTTTTTCAAACATTACTTCTAACATTCCCAGAATAATGTAATACATTGTCAATCTGATTCAACTCCAACTACATACATTAAGCTCTCAGCTGCAACAATATAAGGAACTTTTGTCTCATCGGCCTTAGGAGATAATTGAGCACCAAGTTTCAAACGAGAAGCAAGTAGAGTACTTGCATGTTTTGTATTTTTATTCATACAAAAAATGTACTTCCCTTTTCAGAAATTGCTTTTGGTTTAAAAAAAGTTTGTCTTTATGGATGTCTCTATGTATCCTTAAACCAAAAAATTTATTGTCTTTATCAAGATCCTTCATCTCAAATCCTTAATTAAATTGAGCTTTCATTTCTTCCCTCTCTTTTTTGGCTCTTTAAAGAAATCAACATTTCATAAACATAAAAGAGAAGATATAAATTCTAATGGAGAAATGTTTTACGACATGGAAAAATATTTCATTATAGTCAATTTCCTCCTTTAAACACAAGTTTTAGTTACCAACCTTTCATCTGAGTAACTTCTTTCTTGTTAGGAAATCTATATTTCTTTGAATATTCTTACTTGCATATGATTCCCTTTTTACCTTTTAGGTAATTAGGCCAACCCTAAGTATCATAGGTAGTTTTGGACGTGTTCAATAGATGCGAACGTAGAAGGTTTCGAAAAGTCCTGTAGATGATTTTACTTCAAAACATGCAAGAAGAACAACACATTTTAAGTGAAAATGTTATATTTTTAGATGTTTGCAAGTCTTGTTTTTTTTTGAAGAATCTTAAATCTAATCCTAATCGTAAGGAGGAACTCTAGGGGAAGGAAGAGGAGTGTTTCTAGTGAGTCTAGAATCCATGAGCTAAGAGAATATGAGGGAACAAAAATGTTTGTAAGTCATTTTTATGATGCTCAAGAGAGTAATATAATATTTTGTATTAATGAAACTTTATTTGAAAAAAAAATCTTATTCCCCTTTCATATTATAAATTACGGGTCGCATTTTAATATATTGCATATGACTCCTTAAATCTTTATTTTCTTGATAAGTGACTGAAATATCTGAAAGTGCATAGGCTACCGTATCAACAAAACGAGAGCAACTTCACAAATTTCTTTCATTGGCCTTGTAATTGTAAGTGTGTCTGGTGTTTGCAACGGGGAACCTCTCCGGTCTTTGATTGGAGACATCAATTGTTTTATTGATGGGGCTAATCATCCTCTATTAAAACTCCACCAATTGTCTGAATAACTTCTTTTGTGTCATAGATTGAAGGTGATTAATTTTGTTGGTAAAATAGAACTGCAAAACGGCTGTTAGCACTGACTGGAAAATAATAAAACAACAGTAATAAAAACTGTGAACCGTGTCGTGGTATGATGGCCACTGCCTTAGAAACAAAACTGCCCCGAACAGTGTAGTCGCTTCACAGGCAGAATGTCCCCCGAGGTGCACACGGACGCTCCAAGAATCGTACACTCGACTCAGGAGTGAACAACAGTGGTACTGCTCAAATGATGCTCGAACAATGGAGGAAAACAAGAGAGTTTTAGATGTGTTTTTCGGATGATCCAAATGGTGTATGAAACACCTCTATTTATAGGCCGGATGTCACTGTGCAACGATCGTTTCACTGTTCAACGGTCGTTTCACTGTTCAACGTTCAACGGCCGTTTCACTGTTCACTGTTCACTGTGCAACGGCCATTTCACTGTTCAACGGTCGTTTCACTGTTCAACGGTCGTTTCACTGTTCAACGGTCGTTTCACTGTTCAACGGCCGTTTCACTAAACGGTTCTGAACGTTCGAATCAAAAGCCTATAAATAAGAAAAAATTCTTTCACATATATTCTTTTGTTCATAAGAAAATTCCTACGAATTTTCTCCAAAAAGAATATATACAAGGGAGGGAGGAAGCATGGGTATAAATACCCTTCCCTAGCTATTTTCCCAACCAATGTGGGATATAGCTTTGGTAACTCTTGAAGCATTACCAACATTCCCCCACTAATGCGAAAGAATTCATCTGTATCTCAAACACAAACCTCCTCAGACGAGCAGTAGCGGAATTAGTTGCTTAAGCACTAGTGAACGTATCTTGAACTAGTACATAGTGATAATGAGCGATCCTTCTCTTAGATAAGTGAAACTAGTCTTGAACTTTCTAAGATAGGGGTAAACTCATAACACACAACTAACTCCTTCATCCACTGAAGTTCTCGATGTGTAAGATATATATACACAAGTGTATATTTGGCCATCTTACCCTCAGGATTATAGTAAGTGTTTTAGAAAAACGGCCCAACGTTTTCCATAGAAGGTGGCTAATCCTTCTCACTTACATAGGTTATTTCATCAAGTTTATCTCAATATAAACCACCCTGAATCTGGGCTATGAAATAATTAAGAACCATTTGTAATGGCTCAACCTCTTATAGACTTATGGTGATTTCTTCAAGTCCATTTAAAATGAACCACCCAGTCTTGGGATAAGAAATCATTAAGAATAAATATTCAACCTCATTGTCGGTGAATTCAAAATGTCCTTCTCAATAGGATCATTTTAAATTTCATTAAGAGTTTCTTGAAACTCAACCTTTCTGGTGGTAAGTTCATCTTGTCCTTCTCAATAGGACAACACATTCATACTTGTGTTATGAACTTATTAAGAATAAGTATTCAACCATGATTCGGTAAATTCATCAAGTCTTTCTCACAAAGACCACCCAAAACATGGGCTTTGAATTTATTAAGAGTAATAGTACTCAACCTGGACATGTACATTATTCGTCATAGGGATAGGCTGTGAGAAATGTACACTATGAGTCTTTCCATGGTTTCGTTTGACCACATTGAACTTAGATAACTAAGTTGGGTATCCACCATGAATTCCTCAACCAATGGGCTTTAATCCCATCCCCCTCGACGAATCTAGGACCAGTTTCCGACTTAACCCTTTGGTAAGCGGATCTGCTAGGTTTCTTTCCGACTTCACATACTCTAAAGAGAGTACTCAATTCCTTATTAAGTGTCTAACAGATTCATGCCTTATGCGAATGTGTCTCTTTTTACCATTGTAAACTTGACTCTTGGCAACACAAATCGCGGCTTGTGAATCACACAATAAGGAAACAGGAGGAGTCGGGCTTCCCCACAACGGAATATCGGCTAACAAACTCCTTAGCCACTCAGCTTCTTGCCCAGCTAAGTCAAGAGCTATAAACTCTGACTCCATAGTAGAGCGAGCAATACAAGTCTGTTTTGAAGACTTCCAAGAAATTGCTGCTCCTCCCAAAGTAAACACATACCCACTCGTAGAGCTTACTTCATCACTATCAGAGACCCAGTTGGCGTCACAATATCCTTCTAATGTAGCAGGAAAGCCAATAAACTCAAGTCTCCAGTCCATAGTACCCTTAAGGTACTTAAGTAAGCGTCTAAGAGCAACCCAGTGCTCACCACTAGGGTTATGAGTATATCTACTGAGTCTGCTAACAGCATAGGCAATATCTGGCCGAGTATAGTTCATTAAGAACATTAGACTGCCAATTATTTTGGCATATTCCATTTGAGAAACGCTACTTCCTTCATTCTTGAAGAAATGTATGCTAGAGTCATAAGGAGTTCGAACAGGGACGACATCAAAACTGTCAAATTTCTTTAACACTTTCTCAATATAATGTGTCTGGCTTAAAGAAAATCCCTTTTCAGATTTGATTACTTTGACTCCTAAGATTACATCGACTTCTCCCAAGTCAGTCATCTCAAACTTAGTGGACAAGAAACTTTT
Source organism: Hibiscus trionum (assembly GCA_030270665.1). Classification (NCBI taxonomy): domain Eukaryota; kingdom Viridiplantae; phylum Streptophyta; class Magnoliopsida; order Malvales; family Malvaceae; genus Hibiscus; species Hibiscus trionum. Next base: position 3,474,146 of record BSYR01000025.1, on the reverse strand, counting down.
TGTTTTGTTAATGGACTCAATGTTGGTACTGAAAATCAGCATGTCGTCAACATACAAACTTATGATGACACAATCAGTACCAAACATCCTCGAATACACGCATGCATCCGAACCATTCACAACAAAACCAAAACTAAGAATAGTTTTGTGAAATTTCTCATACCACTGTTTAGGAGCTTGCTTCAGGCCATAAAGTGACTTTTTAAGTCTACATACTTTGCCTTCCATACCAGGCGCCTCGAAGCCAAGAGGTTGCTCCATATAGATCTCTTCATCTAGATCCCCATTCAAAAATACAGTCTTTACATCCATTTGATGTACTTGCAACTTGTGAATGGAGGCTAGTGCAAACAATGCACGGATCGTTGAGATTTTTGTGACGGGAGAGTAAGTATCAAAGAAGTCTTGACCAAATCTTTGAGTGAACCCTTTGACTACTAGCCTTGCCTTATACTTTTGGATAGAACCATCTGGTCTAAGTTTCTTTCGAAAGACCCACTTATTGTTAATGGTTTTAAATCCTCTAGGCAAGTCAACTAATTCCCAAGTATGATTAGACATTATTGATTCTAGTTCATCTTTTATAGCGCTTTTCCAAAAACTAGCATCAATAGATCGTATAGCTTCTTCGTAAGTTTTAGGATCCTCATCTAACAAATATGCTTGAGCTATAGGATCAGAAAGAGTGTCTAAATCATTTATCTCAGAAATGAAGGAAGTTATGAAGTCTGGTCCAAAAGAGGTTTCAACTCTTTGTCTCTTACTTCTTCTAGGCTCAAATTCAATCTCTTGAGAAGACCTAGCAGGCACACTAGAAGAAGTGGTTGGCAAGCTTTCTATTTGTGTTTCAACAGTTAATCTAGGTTTCTTTAGAGGAAAGATATCTTCAAAGAAAACTGCATCCCTAGATTCACAAATAGAGAAGTCTTGCAGAGTCATGAATCTATATGCGGCACTGTTAGAAGCATAGCCTATAAACACTGCATCAACGGTCTTAGGTCCAATGGTGGACTTCTTAAAGTCTGGTAACCCCACTTTGGCCAGACACCCCCACACTTTCAGGTATTGTAAATTTGGGGCATACCCTTTCCATAATTCGTATGGGGTAGAATCAATTTTCTTATGAGGTACTCGGTTAAGAATATGATTAGCCGATAGAATGGCTTCCCCCCACATGTTGTCAGACAACCCAGAACTTATCAACAATGAGTTCATCATCTCTTTTAAAGTTCTGTTTTTCCTCTCGGCTATGCCGTTCTGTTGAGGAAAATAAGGGGCTGAAGTTTCATGTATTATGCCATTCGTCTCACAAACCTCTTTTAGAAAATTGGATCCATATTCACCACCTCTATCAGACCTAACACGTTTTATTCTCCTATCTAACTGATTTTCAACTTCTGTCTTATAAATAAGAAAGAAATTTTCAGCTTCATCTTTAGTTCTTAGGAGATAAACTTTTGTATACCTAGAGAAGTCATCTACAAAAGTTATGTAGTAGTGTTTTCCTCCTTTACTTTCAGTGTTTCTAAAGTCTGCTAGATCAGTATGAATAAGTTCTAACAGTTCAGTCTTTCTTTTAGAAACACTTTTAAAGGTAGGTTTTGCATGCTTGGCTTCTACACAAACTTCACATTTATTATAGTTTGTTGTGTCTAGTTTAGGCAAAATATTCATATTCATCATTTTCTTTAAGGATTGAATATTTACGTGTCCTAATCTAGCATGCCACATATCAACAGACTCAACAATATAAGCAGAAGTGGTGGCTTTATTATTTTCATTAAGTTGAGTTTCTATGACAAATAAACCTTCGCTTAAAAAACCTTTCCCGACATAATCACCGTTACGGGAAAGTACAAGTTTATCTGCCTCAAAAACTAACTTAATGCCTGCCTTATTTAAGAGGCCACCACTAATTAAATTTCTACGCAGGGCAGGCACATATAGGACATTATTAAGGGCTAAAGTTTTACCGGAAGTCAGCTTGAGTAAAACCTTGCCTTTGCCCATCACTTGAGAGCTGCTGGAGTTTCCCATGTACACGCGTTCACCATTTTTCGCGTCCTCGAACTCGGTGAATAACTCATTCTTTGCACAAAAATGTCGAGAAGCTCCAGTGTCTACGACCCACTCGGTGTTCTTCTCTACGAAGTTGACCTCCGAAACCACTGCGGCTATGACATCATCATCCATGTCCTCCGCCACATGCATGCGTGGTCTAGTCTCGTTCTGGCGGTCCAAACGATTCTGACATTGGTACGCCTTGTGACCAGCTTGCCCACACACGTAGCACTTCATGGTTTTCACGTCGGGAATTAGCTTGCTAGCCATTTTGCAGAATCGGAGAAAAGTTTTGTTTCTAAATTGTTGGTAAAATAGAACTGCAAAACGGCTGTTAGCACTGACTGGAAAATAATAAAACAACAGTAATAAAAATTGTGAACCGTGTCGTGGTATGATGGCCACTGCCTTAGAAACAAAACTGCCCCGAACAGTGTAGTCGCTTCACAGGCAGAATGTCCCCCGAGGTGCACACGGACGCTCCAAGAATCGTACACTCGACTCAGGAGTGAACAACAGTGGTACTGCTCAAATGATGCTCGAACAATGGAGGAAAACAAGAGAGTTTTAGATGTGTTTTTCGGATGATCCAAATGGTGTATGAAGCACCTCTATTTATAGGCCGGATGTCACTGTGCAACGATCGTTTCACTGTTCAACGGTCGTTTCACTGTTCAACGTTCAACGGCCGTTTCACTGTTCACTGTTCACTGTGCAACGGCCATTTCACTGTTCAACGGTCGTTTCACTGTTCAACGGTCGTTTCACTGTTCAACGGCCGTTTCACTAAACGGTTCTGAACGTTCGAATCAAAAGCCTATAAATAAGAAAAAATTCTTTCACATATATTCTTTTGTTCATAAGAAAATTCCTACGAATTTTCTCCAAAAAGAATATATACAAGGGAGGGAGGAAGCATGGGTATAAATACCCTTCCCTAGCTATTTTCCCAACCAATGTGGGATATAGCTTTGGTAACTCTTGAAGCATTACCAACAAATTTGTCCCAAAAGAAACTGAAAGTGAACAATCAGACCTTACAATTATGCCAAATATTATTCCACTAAAAACGAAAATCAAATATAATCAAAGAATCGTATATTTCATCATTTACATATACATTTGTGTCATACAAATTCTTCCTAGCTGGTAAAAAACTTGCAGAATATCTTAATCTAAAAAAAATAAAAGAATTTAACAACAACAAATGTTGGGGGTGTCTCTCTCTCTCTCTCTCTCTCTCTCTCTCTCTCTCTCTCTCTCTATATATATATATATATATATATATATATATATATATATATATATATATATATATATATATATATATAACCATATAGTATACTTTGTTTAACTAAGTGACCTGGGGCTTAATGGATTTGAGGTGTGTTAGCTTTGTCCTAGTGACCTGGTCCTTGAGGACTAGGTCCCGAAGCCAACCGCTGGAGCCAATACGACATGGTGAACTTGACCCTGTGGTAAGTATCCAAGTGATTTACGTGGGCGAAATCTTCCGGTAAAACTCTGGCCGCTTCGACTCCGACATGGCTCAACACTACCACTGAGATGACAAAGATGATCAAAACGGCACTTAATTTTCTGCTGTGCATCTCCCCAAACAGTAACCTAAACACCAGAAAAGAAAAAGGCTAAATCTTATGTATTGGAAAATGGAAATGCAGTGGCCAGTGAGAGATGTTGTGAACCAATGGTTTATATAGGAAAAACAAAGGGTTTACAAAGTCTAGTTAGAACAGCTGAAAAATATCAAATACGTGGGAAAAAGGAAAACTGCCGCATCGTGTTGACCCAGAATTTTGAGCAAAGCTGGTTGCTGCTGGGAAAGCTGAAACATTTTTGTGTCAGTTATTTTGAACTTGTCAATGGCGTTTTCTCTTGTTTCATTGCTTGGATTCAAGAACTAACCAAGGTTGTTTTTGTTATTTTGTGAAAAAAAGACAGGGTCAGAATTGGGATTCAGTTGAGTAATTTAATAAAGCCCCTAAAGTTTGAAATATTGAATTTGACCAAATTTTGGTTGCTCGCTTGGCTTGTGCTTCAACAAAATGACAACAGCAACAAATATATTATATGTGCAAGCGTTGAACATTACTATTTGGATGTTGAATTTGACTGTTGAGTTCTTCATCAATATTAATTTGAGTTATTTTCAAATAATTAAATTGAATCGATTGATAATATATATATATATATATATATATATATATATATATATCTTTAACAAGATTGAAAACTCGAATAACTCATTAATCTGATTAATTCAATTTTAACCTAGTAACATACCTTAGTTAAACTTTCAAGGCACTAGGGCTCGGACGAATCCCTTAAGGACTCGTGGGAGCCACGTCTCTCTCTAATTTTTTTTTTAAAAAATTTTAATTTGTCCCTTTAAAATTTTTAAAATTGATATTAATTTTTAAAATTTAAATATTTTTAATTAAATTTTCTCCTCAAAATTTTTAATTTTTTTTGGTAAATCTCTCAAGATTATTAAAAATTTTAGTTAAACCCTTAAATTTTTGAAAATTTTTATTTAAGCTTCTATTAAAAAAAATTAAGTTAACCTTTCAAATTTTTGAAAATTAATCTGTTCAACTTTCTTAGTCTTTTTCAAAGACGGCACACACAACATGCATTAATGGTGCTCGAACCCGAGTCCCAAGGGATGATGAACATCTACCTTTACCATCAGGACACAAGGGGATGAGCAAGGTTAGGAATAATTAAACTTTAGCTTTGAAGGGTTTGCAATGTTAGTTTATATGTTCATATTCATATTATACAAATAAAGATTGTTAATGTTTTTTTTTAATTATTTTTATTTATTTGTTGATCAAATCCACCTAAACTTGCATAAGTTTATATTTCAAAAGTATTGACCAGAGGTTTGAAATAATTAATGTAAGAATTTAGTCTGCATAACACATTAAACATATGTGCGCATATGGTATGACTATATCAAGCATTGCAGTCTTATGGCAATGTTTGAATTTTTTATTTTCCTGTTTTTGGAAATCTTGAAATGAAATCAGCAATTTGAAAATGAACGGTTTTAATATTTACTTTTGAAAATGGAATCTTGGACACTTATACTAAATGAGAAAAAAAATTAGATAAAAATTCTCTGCCCTTTTCAGTGCCCTTACTTATGCTCTAACACTAAAAAATAATATAAAATTAAATTTAGAGTAAACTACATAAATGACCACTATAGTATTGGAAAAATCACAATTTGACCACCTTGCTTTTATTTCCGAAGCAATTAAACCACCATACTATTAAATTGAATGCAATGCGACCACCAACCGTTAGAGGTTAACGGTAGGGTGACGTGGCAGTTAAAAAATAGGGGTATAATTACACATTTGGCCCTCGTTACTTATACACTCTATCAATTTGGTCCTAATTTTAATTTAATAAAATAAATTAATTATTTAATTAGGTGGTGACACGTGTCGCCATCTTATTGGAGGACTTTAATTATTTTAATTTAATTAATTAATTTTCCACCTCCAATCAGGTGGTAACACGTGTCACCAGATTGGAGGAAGAAAATAAAAACAAGGGGCATCTTGCTCCTGGTTGGATTCGAATCAAGGTTGCCTTAGATGAAGACATGTAAGCTTACCACAAGGCCAAGTGGATCTTTGTGGTGTATGGTACAAAACATAAACTTTAACAGATTAAAGACTCCAATGGATGAGATATGCAATTTTCTCCCTCCCCAGGAGCAAGATGCTCATTGCTTTTATTTTCTTCTTCCAATCTGGTGACATGTGTCACCACCTAATTAAATAATTAATTTATTTTATTAAATTCAAATTAGAACCAAATTGATAGAGTGTATAAGTAACGAGGACCAAATGTATAATTATACCCCTATTTTTTAACTGCCACGTCACCCTACTGTTAACCTCTAACGGCTGGTGGTCACATTGCATCCAATTTAATAGTATGGTGGTTTAATTGCTTTGGAAATAAAAGCAAGGTGGTCAAATTGTGACTTTTCCAATACTATGGTGGTCATTTATGTAGTTTACTCTTAAATTTAAAGCTCTAACCCTAAATTTTAAATCATAAACCTACACCCTATACCCTATACCTTAAAAATACATCATACCCTAAATTCTCTGAACCCTAAATATAAACCCTAATCTAAAACCATAAACCCTAAAACTAAATTTGAGCGTGAGGGCATAAGTAGGGGCACCGAAAATGGGTAAATGTTTTACAACTCATATTTTAAACCTAATTTCGAGTTATTCGAGTAGACGCATCATATTTTACAACTCAAACTTTATTTGAAATTTTTTCGATTCAATTCGAGTTTATGAAATTCGAGTCGAGTCGAGGTTTCAGGTTCATATACAAATTTAATTGTAATTATTTATCATGTTATAGTACGATTTGATTCTAATTTAAACGACTTTCTCTAACCATATAAGATATGCATATATATTTCTTCATATGTGGCATATATTTCTTCATATTTTTTATACCTATGTATATATCAGGAAAAATTGAGGAACCCAACTCTAACTTAAAAATTAATTCACTAATTATTAAATTTTTTGAGTTATTCGAATTTTTATTTTACAACTCAAATTTTATTTGATTTTTTTTCGAGTCGAGTTTATAAAATTTCGAGTTAAATCAAGACGATTCGAATTTTTTCACCTCGAGTCGAGGCGAAAAATTCATTTTTTTGAGTCAAATTGAGTTTTACTCGCCCTTAGTCTATATTTGTAGTATGAGATAAGAGATAGTAATAAAGAAAACAAATTTATGTCACGCTAACGTCACAATTACCCATTGTGATTGAAACAAAATTAAGGGATTGTATTTTATTTCTATTTTCAAAGCACATGCAACAATTATAAGTACGAATTTAGCCCAACAAGTGTCCTAAGTTTAAAGATTTAAGAATATGTATAAATAAATACTGCCTTATAATTATTTTTAGACTATTAAAAACCAATTATACATACAAAGTAGCATAATAATAGATTTAACCCTTAATATTTATATTTTTACCAATTTAGCCATTATTTCTTTTTTGAGTTAAATTTGTCTCTTAACTTTTCTTTTTTAGTAAAATTGCTCTAACTTTAACAAATGTGGTTAAGTTGTTAATTTTTTTTCCAAGTTAACATTATAACCACGTGAGAATCCATATATACTTCATTACTAATGTGGCATGGTACTAAGTTAGTAAATAATTTTAAAAATATAATAAATATATTTTTTAAAATCAATTTATTATTATAAAATAACATAAGATGACGCAGGTTGTTACGTCAACAATGAAATTTAACTACCAATATGGGTGTAAATGAACAAAATGTTTGACGAACCGTTCGTATAACGTTCGTTTATTAAGCTAAATAAACGAGTATGAACAAAATTTTTATGTTCGTTTAATAAACGAACGAACGCAAACAAAGGTATGTTCAGTTCGTTTATGTTCGCGAACAAGCTCGTATACACACTCGTTTATAAGCTCGTTTATAGGATAAAAATGCTTATAGATGTATCTAAATACTACTTTTTGTTGTTGCTAATGATGTTATATAAGTTAATGTTGAAATATAAGCTTTATTTTGTTGCTTTTGTTTTATTTATTTATTGTTAATTTAGTTAACATTTCTTAATATATAAACGAACATGTTCGCGAACGAATAAATGAACACGTTAGCGAACACGTTTGTGAACACATAGACGAACACGCTTGTGATCACTTAAACGAACACATTCGCGAACACTTAAACGAACACGTCGCGAACACTTAAACGAACACATTTGGGAACACTTAAACGAACATGTTCATGAACACTTAAACGAACATGTTCGTGAACACTAAACAAACGAACATGAACACATTCAAAAATAAATAAACGAACACGAACATTATATTAAAAATTTAAACGAACATGAACCGAACATGAACACCTTTAAAAATAAACAAACGAGCACGAACATAGTCTTGTTCGTTCAAGGTCGGTTCATTTACACCCCTAACTACCAAATGATGTTTCATGTTAGCTGTTAAAAATTTTAACTACCTAATCATCCCATTAAATTAAAGCAATTTGATTTAGAAGAATATTGAGAGTCAAATTTAACTAAAAGGAAGGTTAACAAAATATATAAATATTGAGAGATAAATTAATCATTATACCTAAAAATGAACTAGACTATTCTTGAAAAAAAACATCATTTAAATATAACATATATGATAAATATATAGAAATTTTAATGAAGGAAATATCAGTTGGTATGCAACTTGATATTGCTTAAGAAGGTCTCAAGTTCGAGGCCTTGTGTATGTAAAAAAATTTCGCTGAGAGACTCACCCAACAAAACCAGGTGTGTGACGCAGGTCGATCCTGATTAGTTATTATAACTCAACAATTATAACAATTCAATTTACACTTATTGTTATAATTGTTGAGTTATTATACAAATGCTTGTAATAGTTTATTTCAATGTACACTTATTGTAGCTATTAATATAATTAAATATTGTAACTTAAGTAATAATGATGATGATATTCTATCCATTTACCCTTTATCCAACGTCAAAAAAACATGTAAAACGTCAAAAAATAGGCATAGTTTGGTAAACAACATTTTGAGTAAAAAATTAGAAGGTTTGAGCTAAAATTAGAGAGTTGATCAATCAAATCTGTTATTTTAGATATTTGGTGAATAGAGGATTGCGGTGAAACCTCACAATTTTTTTTAACGGCAAGAATAACGGCATGGGACAAAATAGGTAACGGTGTAAACGTTAGGGGAGACATGAGCTTAAAAAATACGTTAGGTACCAAAATAAAAAAAAAATAGTAAACATTGGGAGGACAAATTGTGCATTAAACCTTACTTTAAAGATTAATTAGAATAAGATTCCTTGTAAGATTAAAATTTGATTAGTTTTTTTTTTATTTTAAAATTTTCAGGTAGAGAATAATGGTCATTCTACCATTAGAATCATAACAAACTTCTAACCATCTGATTCTATTCTATGTTAAACATCCTAACAAATAAGTACAATGGATTAGTGACAACATCATGTTAAGATATCTGACTGTAAAAGGATGGTACATTCGGCCATTTTAAAATTGAATTATAGCATTCCTTTCTTAATTCCAAATGGCAACTTTGTTCATAAGAATAAAAACTTTATTATTTGTGGATTTACATTTGCACATAAAGTTCTTTGTGCAATAAGCTGAAGCTGCATTATATAACCTATAATTAAAGAAGACAATAAAATAATAATAATAGTAATAATAACAAGTTCCTTAGGAACCCATACACTTCTAACTTTCTTGTTCTTATGATACTTATGGGAGCCTCTTTGTTTGTGGTCAACAAAGTTTCTCTTCACATGTTGGGATTTTGAAGAAGATGTTTTTTCAAAACCGTTTTCCCCAACATTTGATAGAGAAGCTTTGAGTTTACTCACCTCCTCTTGGTGGTAAACATGATATTTTTCAAGAAGGTCATTTAAATCATTTGATTTCTTTTCGAACTCATTTGAGGAATTTTGTAAAACCAAGACCTTCTTTACTAATTCCGAGTTGGTTTTAGAAAGGTAGTCATTTTGAGTCCTTAAAACCAAAATAATTTTCTTATTTTTTAAAACCGAAATCATTTTCTTATTTTTTAAAACCGACTCCTTGTATTTCTCAACCAACTCATCATATACCTCTTGCAACTCATCATAAGCATCTAGAAGTTCATCACAAGTAAAATCAAAAGTAGATGAGTTAGATGTTACCATAGAAGAATCCTTCTCAAGAACCATGAGGCAAAGGTTGGCCACTTCATGTTCCTTATCCTCGGATGACTTCTTATCTCTCCAAGTAGCAAGCTTGGCCTTGAGCTTATTCTTCTTCTCAAAGCCCTTCTTCTTGAGTTGAGGGCAATCGAAACATATGTGACCCGACTTCTTGCACTCAAAGTAAATGATTTGATCCCTCTCTTTTTCTTTGCTTTTGTTCTTGAAATCCATCTTTCTTTGAAATTTTCTCCCTCGGTTGGACTTCATGAACCGTGAGAATCGTTTGGCTATCATAGCCAATTCCTCAAAGTCTTCCTCCTCACTAGAAGAGCTCTCCTCTTGTAGAGAGACTTTGAGAGCAACTCCTAGCTTCTTCTTCTTCTCTACCTCGTGCTTCTCTATCCTTCTCCTTCTCTTCCTCTCTTCCTTGCTTCATGATCTCGTGTGTAAGAAGAGACCTAACAAGCTTATCAAGCTTCAAAGTTTTCAAATTCTTTGCTTCAATGATAGCCGTCCTCTTACCATCCCAAGACTCCGGGAGAGAGTATAGAAGCTTCCTTACTAGCTTATCTTCGGGATTACTTCATCGAATCCTTTAAGGCCATTGACAATGATCGAAAACCGATCAAACATCTTAGAGACACTCTCATCGGGGTCCATCTTAAAATTCTCATAACTCAAGTTTAGCAACCCAATCTTCGTCTCTTTCACATCGCTAGTGCCTTCATAAGTCGTCTTCAAAGTGTCCCACACTTCCTTTGCGCTTTCGATAGATGAAACCTTTGAGTAGATATCCGGACCAAGTGCACAAAATATGATATGTAGAGCTTTGTTGTTGACTTGCATCTTTCGTCTATCTTCCTCGGTCATCTCTGACTTTACTTTCGGAACTAATCTTCCTTCATCGGTTCTCTTAACCGAAATGTAGGGGCCTTCTTCCACTACATCCCAAACCATGTAATCCGTTGACTTGATGAAGAGACGCATCCGATTGTTTCAATATGGGTAGTTGTCCCCATTGAAGAAGGGTGGTTTAGTGGTTGATTGTGACTCGTAGAGGTTGGAGGTTGAAGTAGATGCCATGGCTTGTCTTTAGAATAGACCACACTCTGCTAGGAACTCCTCTTGTGGTTGTTAATCCTTCAAAGAGGTAGACTCTAATACTAATTGTTGAGTGGATCGTAGAATCGATTTAAGCCAAGAGGGGGTGAATTGGATTTTAGAAATTTTGGTGGTGGAGTGGAAAATAAAAATTTGCTAGACAAGAGATTTAGAGTGGTTTCAGTTCAAATTGAACGCTACATCCACTACCTTAGCCTCACTAAGGATTTTCCAACAACTCCACTAGTTGATCTTCCCCTTTTCTAGGCTTAGAAGGAAACCTTTACAAAGTGGTCAATTTTTCTAACAAAAAATTGACTCAATCCTCACTCAAAGATTACAAAGAAGTTTAAGGCTAATAGCTAGTATCTCTCAATACAAATGTAGACCCTTTTACAAGCACTCAACTCAATTGAACAAATAAGATTGGAATTACAAGATTCTACAATTGGGGTTTACAATAAAATATGGGATTTTGGCACAATTGCTTGAATTTGATGTTTGAATATTTCTTTTAAGATCAATAGTTGTTGCTGGTGCTTTTAGAAGTCCCTTTTATACCTTCTCATTGAATTCTAGCCGTTGGGGTTGTTGTCTTCATTATTATAGTCGTCGGGATGTTATATTCCTTCCATAAATGCAGTCTGCAACTACCCGTTCTGAAACGCCCGACCCTGTTTTGAAACATACCAAAATAGAAATCGTCGTTGAGGTGTAATAAATAGGCTATACCGATGTTGAGTGTGTAAAAGTTCTATTATTTACACCCTTTTTAACCCATATTTCTGCTGCATTCAAGCATAATTGCATTGCATTTAGGTTAGTTTTCAATAAAACATCACAATTATATAAAAGGCACGGATTCTACTAAAAGATGGCTATTTTGCAGGTAGCTGCCATGGTTGACGATGAAGGCAGGCGCAGGGCAGATAAGCAGAAGAGCTAAACTGGACAAGCAGCCGAAGAAGACGAACCTGTCGTGGACCTGTCGTGACAGCAAGGTGACAGCAACCTTATGAAGAGGAAAAGTAAAGTGGACCTCGATAGATAGAGAAAAATCTGCTCGTCTGTCGTGTGAAAGCCAAATTATTTTCCAAGCCCCGGATCAAAAGATATGTCAAGCCAAAGCTCAAGGAGAGGAAATTCCTAGAAACAAGGATGGCGGCTGGAAAGTAGGAGTCTTTAGAGATTTAGTATTTATTAGAATCTTACTTTTAATCAAAGTTGTAATCCTTGTTACCTTAGAAGACTTGAGCCCAAAGCTTATATAAGGGCATAGATTTAACCTAGGAGAAAAAAAAAACTGATTACCCCATAACCGAAACCAAAAACCCCCTGTCGTCCACCTGTCACCGACATGTTCTAAATTCCCCCTAGGGCTACGGGTTGTTTTGTAAAGTAGTTGCAAGGGTTGCTTTGTTTTAGGATTTTTCAAGTTCAATAAAATAAACTTCAAGTTCTTTTATCTTGGTTTTAATATCTTGCAAGAGCATCGGGAGAGCATTGTGAGGTTATCTATTTACTTAGCATCGGGAGAGTTAAGTATACGAAAGAGATAAGAGCGCGTTCTCTAGTTTATAGTTGAACCATCTCGTGCCTAGGGATAGGGCGAGGTTAAGTGGCTAAGGAAGAATTCATACACATCGGTGTTCATCCTTCGATTCACGCCGGGAGGTATCATCAAAGACGTGATCATCGACAGACTTGTGCCTAGGGATAGGGCAAGGCAGATCTGGGATTCTTGCCAAGCTTGAAGTACAGAGTTAGTGTTCGCTGCCGCGATAGCTAACGGACAGCTGCCGCGACAGGTGCTGTCGGCGACAGGCGCGACGACAGAACTGGAGATCCTAAGCAATTCAATACCTGCACTACTGAGCAACTCAATACCAACCCATTCTCTCTATCTTGATTTCTCAATTCTTTATTTTACGTTTTTACCTTATTATTCTCGTGACAACTCTTAATTATTTCCTTTACTTTCGTGCAGTAAACAAGGTGAAGTCATTAGCCCAATCCCTGTGGAGACGATATCCGATACTTCGTATCACTTTACTACTTGCGTCGTGTACACTTGCACTACAATTGCGATAGACTATTTTACACGCAACAAGTTTTTGGCGCCGTTGCCGGGGATTGGCAACATAACTACATCTTTCTTTTATTGCACTTTTTACTTTTATTTTTATTTTCGTTTTTATTTTTTTTTCTTTTCTTTAATTTTTCTTTTGTGTCTTCAACTCTTGCTTTTCACGAGGTTTTCTTGTTTATGCGCAGATCCAAAAGAGGTGAAGATCCTGAGTATAAATTAGATCCGGAGATCGAACGTTCCTTCAACCTCAAGAAACAACTTCGCCGACTTTTAGACAGAAACGAATATCTCGAAGAACAGCTAGAGAAGATGGCCCATAATCAACCTGCTGGTGGTTTCATACCACCCCTTGGCAATAATAACCCACATGTCGGCGATCCGCCCGCAGCAGGTGGACGAAGGTCATGTCGTGATTACATGCTGAATGATCATGTAGAGCTGGAGACCACGCTGCCGGATATTGATGTTGATAACTTCGAGCTTAAACCTGTCATGTTTAGTATGATCAACAACGCCGGACAGTTTAGTGGTTCTGCGACAGAAGATGCTAGGGAGCATCTCAAAACGTTCCAGGAGATCTGTGGTTCGTTTAGACTGCCAGGAGTTAGTCCGGAGATACTGAGGCTTCGGTTATTTCCCCATTCCTTGAGGGACAGAGCTAAAACTTGGTGGAATAAACTAACACCGGGTTCCATTATGACTTGGGCAGATTTAACTCGTGAATTTTTATCTCGTTTTAATCCTTCGCATTTATCTGAGCGATTACGTAACGAAATTGCTACTTTTCAACAGGAAGATGACGAGCCAATGCACGAGGCCTGGGACAAGTTTACTACTCTTCTTCGGAACTGCCCAATGCATGGATTCCCCGTCTGGAATCAGGTAACTAAATTCTATAATGCTGTTAACTTACAAACTCGCATTAGAATTGATTCTGCAGCAAATGGACTATTATTGGATAAAGATCCAGACGAGGCGCTGCAAGTTTTGAAAAATCTAGCTAAGAATGAAGAACAGTTTCCGACAGCTAGAAGAGGGGGTAAACGGGTACTTGCTGTCAAGGACTATGAGGCCGACAGCACTATGAAATCACAGGTAGCATTCCTTACTAAAGCCATGAAACACTTATTGAATGAAGAGGACTTACGAGGATTTGCTGTCGAGGAAGTTTGTGCTACTTGTGAGGGAAATTATAGTAGGGATGAATGCCCTATAAATATAGAAGAGGGAAAATATGTTGGAAATTACAAGCCAAACTACAATTCCAACAACTACAATCCTAATTGGAGGAAAGATCCCAAATTTTCCTGGAGTAACCCTAACAATGCTCTGAATCCGCAAGTGCATAATCAGAATCAGGGGGGCCCTAGATTGTTGACGCGACAGCAACAGCAGCTGCAGAACCTGCCGCAGAACCTGTCGCCGCAACAGCAACAGCAGCCACCACCTGCCACGAGTAGTGTATTGGAGCAGACTCTGGCCACTTTTATGTCTCAGACTGGTACGTATATGGACAATATTAATCAGTTTGTCAAGAAGACGGAAAACTTTATGGATGAAACCAAGATGAGAATGACAAATCATGAGGCCACCTTGAAATCTCTAGAGACACAAATGGGTCAGGTGTCCCAGCATATTAAGCCAAGGTAGAATGGAGGTTTCCCTGGCAATACTGAAAATGCTAGACCGCCCCCACATGAGCAATGTAAGGCGATTACTACTAGGAGTGGGAAAAAGTTACCTGGACCGGAAAAAGCTGAAACAGAAAAGGAACCTGCCTTAAATAAACCTGCCGAGGAAGCTGCCCCGACAGGTGATAAACAGACTGCTGCCGATGAGCCTGTCACGACAGCAGAAGCGACAGAGGAGGAAAATGAAGAACATCGTCCTCAGATTCGTATGCAGTGGGAAGGACGTGTTGCTGATTACCGTCCCCCACCACCCTTTCCTCAACGGATAAAGCAAGCTAAGCAAGAATCTCAACTTAAAAAGATTTATGATATTTTTAAGCAAGTTCAGATTAATATTCCACTGTTAGATGCCGTTAGGGAGATGCCCGGTTATGCTAAATTTCTCAAGGATGTCATGTCAAAGAAATATAAACTTGGGGAGTTTGAAACGGTAAGGATGGCAGATGGTTGCATGAGTATTCTTCATCGGCAGCCACCCTAGAAGAAGAAGGATCCAGGGAGCTTCCTCACACCTTGTGTAATCGGTGACAAATTTGTGGGTAAGGCACTTTGTGATCTTGGAGCTAGTGTTAATCTAATGCCCAAATCTGTTTTTCAGAAATTAGGTATTGGGAAGGCGCGGCCCACGACAGTTACTCTACTGCTAGCTGACCGCTCTTACGTTCATCCAGAGGGAAAGATTGAAGACATTTTGGTAAGAGTGGATAAGTTTATTTTTCATGCCGACTTTCTTGTTTTAGACTGTGAGGCAGATGAAAACGCACCAGTCATCCTTGGGCGACCCTTTTTAGCCACGGGAAGATCACTGATTGATGTGGAGAGAGGAGAACTCACCATGCGAGTAAACGATCAAGAGATTAAGTTGAATGTTCTCCAATCAATGAAACGTGCTGATTTGGACGAGGAATGCAAGGCCATCATTGAGGTGACCTTTGATTACCCCTGCATCAGGTCGGGCTGCCATGATAAAAAAATTTGGTCACTGCTGCGACAGCCAGTTACAGACCTGTCACGACAGCGATGACGACAGCACCGACGACAGCAACTCCTCTGAATCTGATACATCTGATACTGAAGGTCATGAGGAGGTAAATTGGTTAGACCATCGTCCAGGTAAGTTATTCGAACCCTTGAACTACACTTCAGATAACCATTTAATCCAAAAGCCCTCTACTGTTGAACCACCTGTCTTAGAACTTAAGCCCCTGCCAGGGCAGCTTAAATATGTTTATCTTGGTTGTGATGACACACTGCCCGTAATCATCTCTGCTAAGCTGCCGCAGGAACAGGAACGACAGCTGATCGACATGCTAAGGCAGCACAAAAAGGCGATTGGATGGACGATAGCAGACATTCAGGGCATTAGTCCGGCATTATGCATGCACAAAATCCTTCTTGAGGAAGATCATAAGCCGACTATAGATGCCCAAAGGCGGCTAAACCATGCGATGAAGGAGGTAGTGCGTAAGGAGATCATTAAATGGTTAGATGCTGGTATTATTTACGCCATCTCCGACAGCAAATGGGTAAGCCCGGTGCAATGTGTTCCCAAGAAAGGAGGCATGACCGTGATAACCAACGAAAACAATGAACTAATCCTAACCAGGACTGTGACCGGTTGGAGGGTTTGTATGGACTATCGGAAGCTTAACAAAGCTACCCGAAAGGACCACTTCCCTTTACCCTTTATTGATCAAATGCTTGATAGATTAGCGGGTAAATCTTATTATTGTTTCCTTGATGGTTATTCAGGTTATAACCAAATTGCTATTGCACCGGAAGATCAAGAAAAAACGACTTTCACATGTCCCTACGGAACATACGCATTTAGGAGGATGCCGTTCGGCCTCTGTAATGCACCTGCCACATTCCAAAGGTGCATGATGGCAATATTCTCCGACATGGTAGAGGATTTCCTTGAGATTTTCATGGATGATTTTTCCGTCTTTGGAGACGATTTTGAGAGCTGCCTCAGCAACCTCCAAAAGGTACTTGAAAGATGTGAAAAAACTAACCTTGTTCTCAATTGGGAAAAATGCCATTTTATGGTAGATGAAGGGATAGTTCTAGGCCATAAGATTAGCTGCCGTGGGATAGAGGTCGACAGGGCAAAAATTGAAGTCATAGAGAAGCTGCCGCCGCCAACCACAGTCAAGGGCATTAGGAGTTTTTTAGGGCATGCCGGTTTTTACAGAAGATTTATTGCAAATTTTTCAAAGATCACCAAGCCGCTATGCCATCTCCTAGAGCAGAACCGACCCTTTGACTTTAATGAGGAATGTACTGAAGCATTCAAGGTTCTGAAGGAAAAGTTAGTGACAGCCCCCATAGTACAGCCACCAGACTGGACACAACCATTCGAGATCATGTGTGATGCTAGTGACTATGCTGTCGGGGCAGCACTTGGGCAGCGCAGAGACAGGCTGTTTCACGTCATATATTATGCTAGCAAAACATTAAATGAAGCCCAAGTGAACTATACCACCACAGAAAAGGAGCTGTTAGTTGTGGTGTTCTCCATCGACAAGTTTCGTTCTTACATACTTGGAACGAAGGTAATAATACACACCAACCATTCTGCCCTCAAGTACTTGTTCGCAAAGAAGGATGCGAAGCCTAGGCTGATACGATGGATCTTGCTATTACAAGAATTCGACCTTGAGATCAAAGACAAAAAGGGGACAGAAAATCAAGTGGCAGACCACTTGTCGAGGTTGGAGACGGGACAGAGTCTACCGTTAGATGAGACACACATACTGGAGACCTTCCCAGATGAGCAGCTCTTTGCTGCCGCAGTCGCTGTCGCGACAGCCATGGCGGCAGGTAAGTCTTCTAACCTTCCATGGTATGCTGATTTCGTTAATTATATAGTTAGCGGAATATTACCTTCTGATCTTAATTATCAAGCAAGGAAGAGGTTCCAAAATGATGTTAAACATTATTATTGGGACGAACCTCTTCTTTTCAAAATGTGCGCAGATCAGGTTATAAGAAGGTGTGTACCACAAGAAGAACAAGAAGACATTCTCCATCACTGTCATGCGTCACAATATGGAGGTCACTTAAGAGGCAATAAAACTGCTGCCAAGGTGCTGCAGTCAGGGTTCTACTGGCCGACACTTTATAAAGATGCACAAGAATTTTACAAAAGCTGTGACAGGTGCCAGCGGACAGGTAACATCTCGAGGAGAAATGAGATGCCACTGCAGAATATTCTAGAAGTAGAGATCTTTGATGTTTGGGGGATTGATTTTATGGGACCTTTTCCATCTTCGTGTGGAAATCTTTATATCCTCCTAGCAGTGGACTATGTCTCCAAGTGGGTTGAAGCAATCGCAACTCAAAAGAATGATGCCAAGACGGTCCAAAAGTTTTTGCATAAAAACATTTTTTCTAGATTTGGCATCCCTAGGGCGATTATCAGTGATGAGGGGAGACATTTTGATAATAGGGTAATTGCTGCTGCCTTGAAGAAATATGGTGTCAAGCACAGGATCGCGACAGCATACCACCCACAGACCAATGGACAGGCTGAGATATCCAATAGGGAAGTGAAGAACATCCTTGAAAAGATGGTTAAACCAACTAGGAAAGATTGGTCTTTACTTCTGAATGATGCATTATGGGCATACCGGATAGCTTTCAAGACTCCATTGGGAATGTCTCCATTCCGAATGATTTATGGGAAAACCTGTCACTTGCCTGTCGAGATCGAACACAAAGCATATTGGGCAATCAAGGCAGTAAATATGGACTTGGACAAGGCCGGCCAGAAAAGGTTATTAGATTTAAACGAGATTGAAGAATTACGGACAATGGCCTACGACAACGCAATGATTTACAAGGAAAAGACTAAAAAGTGGCATGACAAGAAACTGCTGCCACGACAGTTCTGCCCAGGGCAGCTTGTGTTGTTATTTAATTCTAGACTTAAACTCTTCCCAGGAAAGCTAAAGTCTAGATGGTCTGGCCCGTTTCAAGTAGTTCAAGTTTTTCCCCATGGTGCCATCACAATTCAATCATTAAAAGACGGGCACCAATTCAAAGTCAATGGACAACGACTCAAGCATTATCAGGGGACTGAAGCCCCAGGAATTCAGGAAGTGGTTACTTTAGGAGATGCCCCACAAGGCACCCCTAATTTAACCTAAATTTTTTATTTTATTTATTTATTATTTATTAGGAAATTAGGTTAATTTTCGAATAATGTTTTGTTTTTTTTTAATTTCAGTTTTTAGGAAATAAAGGAGTCAAGAAGGAAAGAAGAAGTGGCCCAAGCCCACCGCCCATCCATCAGCCAAATAAAGCCCATTTATGATAACCTGTCGTTTCGGCTGCCGCCGCGGACGGATATGACAGGCTGTCAACAGACTGACACGGCAGACGCAGAAGCGTGCGGCAGACGCGTAACAGACGAATAACTGAGTGTCAGACGTGCCAGACACGCTAAATCCAATCTGCCGCTCCGTTCTTCACGCCTGCCGTTGTGGCATTAAATGGGCAGCTGGACGACCGCTATATAAACCCCTTCCCATTTTCATTTTTCATCACTTCTGATTTTGCTCTCTTGTATTTTTCTCCTCTAGTTTTATTTGCTCTCTCTTTTCTTTTTTTTCACACAGCCCTTGCAACCAATATGTCGTCGAGACAAACCCGCCGTAGCACTGCTGCCGCCTCTTCTTCCGCAGCAGCATCCCCCTTTGCCAACAAAGAGTTATGGGAGGAACGTGGCTTCGTGTACATCCGACAGACGCCCAACATGGGACTCCGGCCGTTCATTTTCAAGGCCATCAAGGCTCAACTATGGGAGTCTTTTGCTGAACAACCGGCCGAACTTAACGACACCTTAGTCCGAGAATTCTACGCAGCCATAGACAGCAGAACGGCGACATCTGTCACTGTTCGAGGAGTGCAAGTACCTTTCACTGCCGACAGCATCAATCACATGTTTGGCCTTTTCTTTGGCCCCGGTGATGATGCTCACCAGGAATTCATCGACTCCCTCGACGCTGCCACTTACGATGCCATCATGGTGGAGTTGACAGAGGCCGGTACATCATGGACAACCAGCAAAAAGAACCCCCACTCCGTCAATAGGGGGCAGCTCCGCCCGGAAGCCAAACTTTGGAACGCTTTCATCAAAAAGCGTATCCTGCCCTCGTCCCACCACACGACAGTCAACCGACAGCGGCTTGCCCTGATTCACTCCATCATGCACAACAGAGCCATTAATGTGGGCAGATATATGAGGGACAGCATCCTGGACTGTGCCTTCCGCTCTGACTCACGCCTCTGCCTGCCGTTCACCATAACTTCCCTCTGCCGATGTGCTGCGGTGCCCGAGGATCCCTCCGACAAAATCAGGAAGGGCAGAGGTTGGACAGACAATAACATCAACAGCCTCATGGAGCTGATCGCGGCTACACCTGTCTCCTCCTTCAACCCTGCCGGCTCACCCGCAGAATCATCAGAGGAACCACCCACCGACCCTGCCACCGAGCCTGCCCCTGATGCTGAAACCACCGCCACTCTGACAGACCAGTCTGCCCTTATCCTAGCTACTTTACAACGGGTAGAGGAACGCCAATTGGGATTGATGACATTTATTCGGGACTTCACAAACTCCACGGTAAATTTTATTACCCAAACTTTAAATTTTCCCGATGTTCAATTCCCTACTTTTCCTGCCCATTATTTCCATATCCCCACTCCTGTCCACACACCTATCCACACGCCCACACCACCTGCCTCCCCGTCCCACTCGACCGCTTCCACCAAATCACCTGCCCCGACGGCAGAAGGCGACCAACCGGCAGACACTTCCCCTCGAGGAACCAAGAGACCTGCCACTGATGACAGCCCTCTTATCCGGAGGAATTTGGAGAGTGACTTTACCCAGGTCAAGAGGATTAAACATGTGGCAGACAAGAAAAGGCTGCCTAAGGCTAGTACCACTACCACCAGCAGTTGGGACAGCGGCAGCAGTTCCGATGTTCAGCCCGTGGAGCAACCTGTCCCTGAACCTGTCTCTGAACCTGTCCAGCCTCCCCCACAGCGCAGACGCTGCCGGCAGATCCGAATCAGCAGCAGCAGCGAGGGCAGCGACTGAAAATTTAAGTTTTTATTTTCCTCTGATTGCTGCCTGCCTTTATATTTTGTGATGTACTTTTTCTTTATTATTCATGTCATTTTGCATTGAGGGCAATGCAACCCTCGAGTTTGGGGGTGGCAACCCTCCATCATTAATGGAGTCTTAAGTACATCTTTTTATTATTTGTTGTGTCTTTTATTTTAAGTTCTTTTTAAAAAAAAACACAGAAAAGATTAAACTGTTGGCTTAAAACTGTGAAATTAACTTACCTGTCATGACATCTCTGTCGTGGCAGCATCTTTAGGACAGATTAAGGAGAAGTTTAGAGCCTTTCTATAGTTCTGAAAATTTAAACACTTTTGTGACTGTTATACTGCTTAGATTTCTTTTAGCCAAACTAGAATAGGAAAGCTTAGCACTTAGAGTAGAAAAGAGACTAGAATCTCAGGAAACCTAGAGGTGCCTACCACCGGCTCTAGGCAGATAACCAGAGAAAAACTTCTAGAGGTGCCTATCACCGGCTCTAGACAGTTAACTAGAGGTGCCTGAAATACTGGCTCTAGTAAAAGAGAAGAAGTTTGAAAAAAAAAAGAAATAACTAGAGGTGCCCAATTCTGGCTCTAGTAAGAAAAAGAAAGAAAACAGTCTCGTAGGAAAAACTCTAAACAAGCTAAAGTCAATTATTCTAGTGAAACTAAGAGAGTCTTGGCATATAACTGTTCACAAGCATGCACACACTGCACGAGAGCTATAGGGAGATTCCGGACAGATCCTAATCTTTCCGACAGGTTGCTGCCGCCATAGAGAACGAGCGACGGGTAAGGGACAGTTCACTGTTTGAAGGCCAACACAATTTTTTTTTCTTGTTTTCTTTTTTTCGTTTAGGTTTAATTGCTTGAGGGCAAGCAAAGACTTGAGTTTGGGGGTGTGTTGAGTGTGTAAAAGTTCTATTATTTACACCCTTTTTAACCCATATTTCTGCTGCATTCAAGCATAATTGCATTGCATTTAGGTTAGTTTTCAATAAAACATCACAATTATATAAAAGGCACGGATTCTACTAAAAGATGGCTATTTTGCAGGTAGCTGCCATGGTTGACGATGAAGGCAGGCGCAGGGCAGATAAGCAGAAGAGCTAAACTGGACAAGCAGCCGAAGAAGACGAACCTGTCGTGGACCTGTCGTGACAGCAAGGTGACAACAACCTTATGAAGAGGAAAAGTAAAGTGGACCTCGATAGATAGAGAAAAATCTGCTCGTCTGTCGTGTGAAAGCCAAATTATTTTCCAAGCCCCGGATCAAAAGATATGTCAAGCCAAAGCTCAAGGAGAGGAAATTCCTAGAAACAAGGATGGCGGCTGGAAAGTAGGAGTCTTTAGAGATTTAGTCTTTATTAGAATCTTACTTTTAATCAAAGTTGTAATCCTTGTTACCTTAGAAGACTTGAGCCCAAAGCTTATATAAGGGCATAGATTTAACCTAGGAGAAAAAAAAAACCGATTACCCCATAACCGAAACCAAAAACCCCCTGTCGTCCACCTGTCACCGACATGTTCTAAATTCCCCCTAGGGCTACGGGTTGTTTTGTAAAGTAGTTGCAAGGGTTGCTTTGTTTTAGGATTTTTCAAGTTCAATAAAATAAACTTCAAATTCTTTTATCTTGGTTTTAATATCTTGCAAGAGCATCGGGAGAGCATTGTGAGGTTATCTATTTACTTAGCATCGGGAGAGTTAAGTATACGAAAGAGATAAGAGCGCGTTCTCTAGTTTATAGTTGAACCATCTCATGCCTAGGGATAGGGCGAGGTTAAGTGGCTAAGGAAGAATTCATACACATCGGTGTTCATCCTTCGATTCACGCCGGGAGGTATCATCAAAGACGTGATCATCGACAGACTTGTGCCTAGGGTTAGGGCAAGGCAGATCTGGGATTCTTGCCAAGCTTGAAGTACAGAGTTAGTGTTCGCTGCCGCGATAGCTAACGGACAGCTGCCGCGACAGGTGCTGTCGGCGACAGGCACGACGACAGAACTGGAGATCCTAAGCAATTCAATACCTGCACTACTGAGCAACTCAATACCAGCCCATTCTCTCTATCTTGATTTCTCAATTCTTTATTTTACGTTTTTACCTTATTATTCTCGTGACAACTCTTAATTATTTCCTTTACTTTCGTGCAGTAAACAAGGTGAAGTCATTAGCCCAATCCCTGTGGAGACGATATCCGATACTTCGTATCACTTTACTACTTGCGTCGTGTACACTTGCACTACAATTGCGATAGACTATTTTACACGCAACAACCGAAACGGACACGAACGTTTCGATACGCTAAGAGCCTGTTTCGAAACGTGCTGAAGCATGTTTCGAAACATTTTGCCACTGTCAAAACCTGTATTGAAACGACTTAAAAGTGTTTCGATACGCTTTAACTATATCTTTAAAAAATTAGTTAAACGTTTAACGGTCATATTTTGAAACCAAGTTTGAAAGTCGTTTCGAAACGTTTGAGGTCGTTTCGATACAGCCGTATCGATAGGTTCAAACCGTTCCGTTGTCCTTCATCCGTTTTGAAACACAAAGACTTGTTTCGATACACCCGTATCGAAACGGGAAGGCTGATTCCGAAACAGAGGTTAACAATTTCAAAACGTTCCGAAACGCCTAAAGGCCGTTTCGAAACGGTGACTCGAAAATCACTGTTTTGACTTGGTAAACACTTAGAAATTTTTTGATAAGTTCAAGTTTTGACTTGGACATTTTTTTAAACACATAGAGAGATTTTGAGGTCTTAAAAATTCATTTTCTCTTTTTTAATTTAGGAGACCGAGAGGACAAAAAAAAATATATATATATATATAGAGAAATTTCACCACGCGTAAATCACGTGGCTTCTTTTTTCTAGTTAATTTTAATAGAATTAATTTGAATTGTTATAATTGTTGAATGCTTGAAATAGTTTATTTCAATGTACACTTATTGTAGCTATTAATATAATTAAATATTGTAACTGAAGTAATAATAATGATGATATTCCATCCATTTACCCTTTATCCAACGTAAAAAAATATGTAAAATTTTTAAATTTTACATAGGCCTTATTTGGTAAACAACATTTTGAGTCAAAAATTAAAAGATTTGAGCTAAAATTAGAGGGTTGACCAATCAAATCTATTATTTTAGATATTTGGTGAATAGAAGATTACGGTGAAACCTCTCAATTTTTTAACGGCAAAGATAACGGCATGGGACAAACTAGGTAACGGTGTAAACGTTAGGGGAGACACGAGCTTAAAAATACGTTAGGTACCAAAATAGAAAAAGTAGTAAACGTTCGGAGGACAAATTGTGCATTAAACCTTATTTTAAAGATTAATTAGAATAAGATTCCTTGTAAGATTAAAATTTGATTAGTTTTTTTTTTAAAATTTACAGGTAGAGAATAATGATCATTCTACCATTAGAATCATAACAAACTTCTAACCATCTGATTCTATGTTAAACATCCTAACAAATAAGTACAATGGATTAGTGACAACATCATGTTAAGATATCTGACTGAAACAGGATCCTACATTCAGAAATTTCAAAATTGAATTATAGCATTCTTTTCTTAATTCCAAATGGCAACTTTGTTCATAAGAATAAAAACTTTATTATTTGTGGATTTACATTTGCACATAAAATTCTTTGTGCAATAAGCTGAAGCTGCATTATATAACTTATAATTAAAGAAGACAATAAAATAATAATAATAATAATAATGATGATAAGTATAACTCTCTTCTCGTCTGAACATTGATCCATTACTGGATTTCCAGACATGAACCATTCTAGTGACCAGGTCCTCTAGGACTGGGTCCAGAAGCCAACCGCTCAAGCCAGCACGACATGGTGAACTTGGCCTTCTCGTACACCGACGAGTATGTCTCCAAATGATTCGCTCTACCAAAATCCTCACCTAAAACTCTCGTCGCCTCCACTCCGCCATGTCCGTGGCTCAAAACAGCTACGGATATGACAAAAATGATCAAAAGGGTGCTTAATCTTCTGCTATTCATCTTTGAAAAATACTGTGTTTTTTCTCCACCCGACAGCTCAATCTGTAACTTTTTTTTTTATTTCCTGAAAGCTATATATGAACGTTGTTGTTCTTGTATGAAGTATGGAAGCGGAATGGGTTATATATAGGCAAGTCTGGCAGAGTCGGACGCCAGTAAAATGGTTTGAATGTATTAGTTAGGGTTTTGGCAATTGGCTTTTGAAGATATTACGTGTTGACCAAGGAGTTTTGAAAAAGTCATGCACGCAGGAGGAATAAAATGGAAAAGAAAAAAACTACGTGAAAATGGGTTTTTTTATAATAAGGACTGGATGTAAAAGGTTTTAGGGTTTTGAATGTGTCAGAAGCACAAGATGTTTGAACACTTGGAAAGTTGGTTTTTGTCGTGTTTAGATACTATTGAGTGATTATTAAGAGTTCAAAGAATAATAATTTAATTAATTCATGCGATTATTTTTAAAAGGGTAAACTACTCTAGTGACAACCGAACTTTAAGGGCGTACCTATTTTGACCACCGAACTATCGAACTCGTCAATTAGACCACCGAACTATCGAATTCGTCAATTAGACCACCAAACTTATTAAAATGACCTATTTTGACCACCGCCGTTAAAAAACTAACGGAGGGTGATGTGGCAGTTAAAGAAAATTTGTAAAATTACATAATTAGTGACTATTATTTACAAATGGTGGAAATTGCTTCTCAAATAAAAACAAAGCATACTTAGGATTCAATACATACAAATGGTAATGCTAAGCACTGCAATACACTCGTGGTTAGAATGAGGAAGGCACTTCAACTTTAGCTTCAATTACCATAAGAAACAGGTAAAATCACATTCCCACCAACTACCTTCCACTTTGTTACATCAAACGATTTCAAGAAAAAATTACAGGCATTTATGCCCCTCAAAACCTTAGGTAATTCTCAGAAATGAATGATAAGTTTTGCAGGAAAGCAAATCTTGGGCAAAAATTACAGGCATGTATGCCCATTGATGGACCGCCTCTGTCAGTACAATTATCTTCTACATCCATTTAATATTTCGGAACCGGAACTTCCTGCTCGAAATCTATGCTTTCCACTGAAGGAATCTGAGAAGGAACCCATGGAACCACAGCTAAACATCCTTCATTTTCCTTCTTGCTCTCTTCAGTTTCGGCTGATTTCGTGTCGATTGCAGGTAGAAATAGCAAAGGAAAACTAAAAGCGAAGTGACGAGGAAACGTACTCTCGAAGCCAGAAATGAGGTCATAATGGAGTTTGGTTAGGATAAAGAAGAAGAGGGTTTGGGTTAAAGAGAACGATGGCTCTTTCGTGATTCTCCGGAAGGAGTCTACATCAATTATCAGGGGCAAATCAACATCGAGATGATGAATCTTGGTGGCTGGCGACGAGAGCGAGAAATCGTAGAAATCATCGTTAATTTGGTCGATGCCCTTTTGCTTCAGCTTCCCAATCAAACCCGTTTCTTTGGGTTCAACTTCGCAATGATTTAGTGATGGTCCATTGTTGTTGTCGTGGAGAAATTTGTTGGTAAACCATTTAGTAGGGCGCCACTACTGACGGTTGTGGTGGAGGCGTGGAACCAAGGCTAGTTTGGGTAATTGTGTAATTTTACAAACCTAATTTTATAAAATTTCGTTAACTGTCACATCACCCTTCCGTTAATTTTTTAACGGCGGTGGTCAAAATAGGTCAATTTAATAAGTTTGATGGTCTAATTGACGAGTTCGATAGTTCGGTGGTCAAAATAGAAATCCCCAATTAGTTCGATGGTCACTGGAATAGTTTAACCCTTTTTAAAAATTAAAATTCGAGGTTCCAATTCTGATACTTAAAACTTTTGTTTCGGTATTAACGTTTTTGGTTGAATAAAACAAGATTGAAGCTAATAATAGAGTCCAGATTGGTTCTAAAATTTTCTCTCCATTTGTTTAAGGATTGTTTGCTTAATATGCAAGAAAGACCGGAACTCTTATTATTACAGCGACGCTAATGTGACGGCACTTCAATTTTCGTTCAATGACCGCAATTTATATTATACCCTTTGAATTTTTATAGTCCCCCATGCTAAAAGTTTTGACACGTTTCCTTTTTTTTTTTTTTAAATTTTTCCCTAGTGTCTAAGGCTTCCCAATAGAACAGTTCCATGCCTATTAAACAAGGAAATTTCTAACCATATCCATACACACACATAAATCAAAAGTTTAAGCTGTTGAATAGTGTCTGACGACGAGCTGAGATTTTTAGACTTTCAAATTGAACTAAAGACTATACCTAAATCAACTGTCATTTAAGAAATAAATTTAACAAGTTTAAAACTCACAAAAAAATATCTGTCCACACGTGGAATTGTGTTAAACCTATATTTCATTTTTGATATAACAAATATTTAATTGTAAATAAATAAAATTTTAAGGTACTTGATTTTACACACTAAATTAACAAGCATTTGAACTTAAATGATTTTTCAAATCAACCTATTAATCCACAAATTTTTTTTAAGTATTTTGGTACTCAAACCAGCAAATCTAATAATTGAGTACCGGTACGGCATATGATGTACCAGTACACATTTTCGTTATTGGAAATCAATTTTATACATGGCTTACGGGTACTAGTACAATTAGTCGCGAATTATGCTTTTGAGTACCGGTACGCCGTAGGCCGTACCGGTACAAGGATTAAAGATTTTAAAATATTTTTCAATAATCATTTTGACCGTTGCCTTGTCAGTTTCTTGGAATAAAAAATTAATCTGTTTGATATGTGTACTTGTAGCGACTAAAAATAAATTACCAAGAAGTGTTCCTACTTTTATAAAAAAATTGGTTAAAGTGGGATTTCGAAAAAAGCTTGTATTTTGAAAAAAAATTGAGAGTCGCCAATGATTATTTTAAAAAGGGTAGACCGGACACCAGAAAATAAAATCAGAGATTTAAAAATTGGGAAGGATTAGCACCCCACAATACCCAAAATTGGTACCTAAGGGTTCATATCGTAAATGCAAAGAAAATCTAAAATTCGGTTTAATTTAATATTTAATCCCTAAAATGTATGAATGCAAGAGCATGTAATTCGAGCATAACCTAACTCACAACCGACGATACCAAAGGGGATGACGCCCGAAGATTCGAGACGACACTCCCACTAGAATATCGAGACCTTGAGTACTAAACTAAACTATTAAGATAAATTAAATATGACAATCAATTATGCATGGACAAAATATATGAATATAAACAAGTGGTAACATAAACGAAATAAAAAAAAAGAACAAACACGTACACACGTTAAAAAAAACATAATACATAATGACATAATACCGTTTATTTTAAGACATATAGATGTATATATATAACATGTAAAACCTATTATTACGTAAATGTGCGTGTTTTATTTTTTTTTGTTTTTTTAATATGCTAGTGTGATGCAAAAGTAGCATCTGTTCAACTTTCTTAGTCCTTTCAAAGACGACACACACAACATGCATTACTGGTGCTCAAACCCGGGTCCCAATGGATGATGAACATCTACCTTTGCCACCAGGACACAAGGGGATGATCATTTAAAGATTTTTAAACACTATATAATACAAACTTTGGTGAAAAATCAGATCCTTTAGCCATTTTTTTCCTTCTTCGAAATTTTTAAGCCCTCTGCCCCCTTTTTTCGACCTAAAACGACAATGTTTAGCAGTGCCGGTCACCACTAGTCGACGTCGGCGAGTACCCAAAACGCCAAAAAAACTCCTTTTGATTTTATTTTATTTTTTAAAATCGGATCAACCCTTGTTTCACCATCAAACTTGAATCTGTTTCTTCCTTTTCAAAATGCTAACCCTCTTTTTTGGGATCCCAACCGTCCGATTCACCATGCATGATTCGAGAAGAAATCGAAGGGCTTGTTACCGGACAACGGACGAAAACGACTCAAAAAGGGAAGGTAAAAAAACTCTGGTTCCTTTTTTTTTTATTTTTTATTTATGATATGCGAAGGGAAATGAAAGAAATTACCTCTATGATCTCTTTTTTTTCTCTGAAAAGTGATTACATCTCGAATTGAATACATGCCTATATATATGATTTTTTTTGTTTACAAAATCAAGCAAACATAAATGTTTTTATTGTGGCTGAGCTTGAATCTGACATCCCTTTCTTTTTTTATTGTTTTTCGCGGATTGAGGGAGATTTGGTGGGTTGTACGGCGACCGGATTTCCCGATGACGAGCGTGGCCGTTGGTGATGGGTAGACGTACGATCTAGATGAATCTGAAGAGCCTCGACATTCGGCACGTGCGAATTCCAGTCCGTTAGATCAGATGCAATCTAACGGTTGAGATAGTTTGAAGATGGACGGTTCAGATGAAGCCTGGCGAGTGACGTGGCGGCTCCAGATATGAACACGTGGCGCGTGGAATCTCAACAGCCTCGGCGTGCCTTGCACGTGCGCGTGGGAGGCGACCAGTCAACGCGTGTATCTTACGCGGTATCTGAAGGGTTGTCGAGCTTCGATCTCGGCCGTTGGATCAAATCTTGATCCAACGACTCTGGTGTGGCTGTGCATAGATAAGGGAATTAGATTAGGGTTTCTTGTATTATTATTGGGTCTGGGCCAAACGAGCCTTGTATTATATTGAGTTTAAAATGTAATAGACTTGGGTATTTTAATATAAATGAGTTTTCAATTATTATTTGATCTGTTTATTTTTTTTATGACAACCCATAATAATAATAGTAATAATAATAATAATAATAACAACAACAACAACAACAACAACAACAACAACATACATACATACATATAAGAAACACACATATAATATATATAAATATACACTGCATATATTTATATGCCACATACATATACCATATATATTTAGTAGTATTAAACATCTATATACATGGTCGGTCAAAAATGAGTGATTACAGCTGCCCCTCTTTGCTTGTTCTTGTGAAATGAGAACCAAGCAAAGACCAAAAGCACTCATTTTTGTCCTACTTCCCTGTCCTTGACCTTGAAATCACGAGTTCTTTTGTAATTTTCCGCTCTTCCTCGACCAATTATTTCAAGCTTCAAACTCTTCAATGCCCCGATTTGTACTCGTCTTCGACATCAAAAAGAAAGATTGACATCATGCCCGAAGGACTTACTGATGGCCCGAAGGTCTTATCACCATGCCCGAAGGACTTACCGGTGGCCCGAAGGACTTATCATCATGCCCGAAGGATTTACTGATGGCCCGAAGAACTTAAGGTAAGGATTCACGCCAACAGGCTACCAAAATATTTCTTAAACAGGATTCATGCCAACAGGCTACCAATCCCTTAAATTGATGCCCCGGTTTCTATCGGTCTTGACATCACATTAAGGTTAGCATCGTGCCCGAAGGACTTACTGATGGCCCGAAGGACTTACCACTATGCCCGAAGGTCTTACTAGTGGCCTGAATGACTTATCATCATGCCCGAAGGACTTAGGGAAAGGATTCACGCCAACAAGCTACTAATAGAAATCTTCAATAAGATCTACTTCTTCAACATGAAGCTGCAGACCAAAATCTTTGGTAATCTTCAAATATCTGTTTAAAACAAACAAAATGCTTCTAAATTAGCATGCCCCTAACATTGAGATCTCTATATGACGCATGTAATGTAATATTTTCTTCTCTTTTTCTTCTTTTCTCTTTCTCTTCTCTTCTCCTTTTCTTTTTTTCTCTCTTCTCTTTTTTTTTCTTTCAAATCTACCTTTAAAACCTTATTCCTTAAAAGGTCATTCTCAGATTTCTTCACTCTATATATTTGCAGTATGCTCCTCAGTCTTCATCTTCATTTATTGAATCTCTATCTCGCATTTGACCCGTGCCTCTTTCTTGTGTGAGTAACTCCTTTTCTTCTTCATCTTTAGTGTCTCCATTCAATTTCGTATGCTCCTCTTCTAGTCCCTATACTACTCTTATATAGGGACTTTCATCATCTCATTACCCTCCATTCAGTATTGGGCTCGATAATTTTTCTGTTTTTGACTCAACACTCGGAGTCTTCGTCTACTTCAAAATTTGGGTGAGCAAAATGTCTCGATTCCCAGATCTACCTCTATTTTTTCTTCTTCTTCTAACTCGATTAAAGTGTCTAGTTAGCAACATGCTTTCATCATTTTAAAGGTTATTGCCCCACTATTTTGGATCAATCATTCTCAACTCTTCTTCATTCTCGGTAGCGGCAATATATTCCTCATATACTGGTTCAACCATTTTAGTTGTTTTCCTTTAGAGTTCTCTTAAGATAGGAGGTACACCCAACAACAAGCTTTCATCTAGCTCCAAGGAATTTAGATTTAACAAAAATAAGTCTGCAAATTTTTATGCAAACTTATATTTTCCTACATTATTCAATTCCGTGGCTTAATCACAGCAAATGTTATAATTGACATCGTTGCGGATTTCTTTCATTTGCCTTTGACCCTTCGCCAGCTCCAATGCTCTGTATAACTTGTCGTAAATTGCATCAACAATTGAATTGTTTTGTTCTTAACTCAGGCAATTCAAAACACCACACGTTCTTCCTATATTTCTCGTAAAGTGCAGTCTATCTTCCTCGACCCTTTCTGATGACTCTATTTTCAAAGTAAGGGAGCTTTCGAACTTCTAACTTCTTCTTGATAAGATTTGACATAATAGTACCTCTTTCCCAATATGGAAGTTGACTTGAACGGGTGAACTCATTCCAGATAATGAGGAAACACATGCACTCTCAACTTTTCTAGAACTTTGACCATGAAATCCCAAACTTGAATGGTTCGAGGTGGCAACTTTTATTATCTAGTACATTTCCCTTGACTGCATAACCATTGTAAAAGAACCGGATCTGGAGCAGCCAAGATGGTACCTTATGGTTGAACTCTGTCAATTTTCCGTCTGGAGTCTCCTCATTAATGCAACAACTGGTTCAACCTCGACATTAGAGCCACCAACAATGTTTCCTTTGTAGACATTTCTAGGCCATTTCAAAGCTAGATCCTCATATATATACTCAGTCCCATCAGTGTGAATATGATGCTTTCCCTCTTTATCATGTATGTAAATTCCATCCTGACCCCCAATATCAGGGTGAACACATGCTTCAATTGCCTGAATTCCTTTTTCCTTCATTGTGAAACCGTCTATTGGGACAAAAAATCTGTATCATTTTGCTTTAAATATTCTTCTTTCTTTAAAGCAATGTGAAAATTATCGATTTGCTTATTTATTTCAATGATGGCAATTTTTTTTAAATGTCGAACATTTTAAAAACTTATTCTCGAGGAAAAAATAGTGTCTCATAATTTCAAGATTTTTCAAAAAAAATTAATGTTTGAAGGAAAAGGTAAATATTTCAAAATTTAGAGGAAATATCACAAACACTTGAAAAACATTTTTTGGCCCTAAAATGTTAAATGCAATAACACATTTATTTAAATTGACAAATATCAATCCAAATGAAGTGTATGTTTAGAAGATCTTGACTGTTGTAGAGATATGTGAACATATGCGATCTCTTTTATTCCATTAGGCTTTTCAGAGGAACGATTTTCATACCTAATTTCTAACCCAATTATGGTAGCTCTCTTAGTCTCACTATCTCACCACGTGTCATCCTTCCCTCATTTAGTGTTGACCAGACACTTGAAATTTGACATGCCTTGAAGTAAGGTTATCCCTTTGGCAGAATGTGATCTGAAGACATTCTTATTCAACTAAGACATCCATGTATGATCAAAATGGTCTTTATAGGCTTGTAATGTAGGTTATGGGCTATGGTTACGAAAGAAGGGATATATAGGCTCAAATAAGTGTTTTAAAGGGTCATGGAAAACCAAGGATTATTTTTTAGCAATATCATCTTTATAATTCATGACTGAAGTGTGCTCTAATGAGGAATTTTTTGTTTCCTTGGATAGCTCTAGACTACCCATTTTTGGGTTTTCACCCTAGAGTTCATTTTCTTCTTCTGAATTTAGACCAGATAAATCTGACCTGATTTTTGTTCTGACTCAGTATTGATGCACTTCAACTCGCCATAATTTGTATAACTTTTCAATCGTACCCTTACTCTTGCACTGTTTGATTTGGGTATGCTCATATAAAGTAATCTTTCTTTCTTTCCCTTTCTTTCTTTTTTTTTTGTTTCTTTAATCACTCCGGACTGCCTATCTTTGGGTTTTCACCCTAGAGTTCATTTCTTTCTACTGTAAACTCGGTCTGGCTCGTATCCTAGATGGATATTGATACTTTCTTTCTACTCAAAGATGATTAGTCATCCATGGTTCTTCAAAATTGGTGCTGATTTGAATGAACGATTGTGTACAATTCTTATGTTCCTTTATTGCACCTTTCAATTCAATGCTTTTATTCTCGATTGCTTTTCACTTTTATTGGCAAAATCCTTCATTAATGTCTTCTGATGTTTCTTTGACCCATGTATTTGATGTATATGTTCTCAAATCTTGGCCACTAAAAATCGGGCGACTTTTATTTTGCAACAAAATCTTGATCCTCTTTGCCCCCAATGTGGAGGTGATCCTTGGATTGAGTTCTATAAAAAAGAAACGATCAGGTTGAAAATGGGACAACAATGAGTATATTTTCTTACTTTGTGAAGGGGAAGTCAAAGAATGCCATTCACCATCTCATCCATAGACATCTAGAGAAAGTCTTCAGGGGTAGAGATTTAGAGTTAACACTCGACTCAAGGATCTTAAACAACAAATACCTGAGAAGGTATTCCTAAATGGGTGTGCCCATTATCTAAACACTCGTTTCGTTCCTCTGTTGGCCCAAATAAATAGCATATGCTCACATTTGCAATGTCTCCACAACATTCAATCCTTTCTAAGCATAAGCATCTCAGGATTGATTTTTTTAAGATTTGAATCAAAGTATAAAAATGATATATATACATATATGCATATATATGGAAAAACAAAAAAAAATGTATATGTGCATGGGAGAACAAAAACTATCCTATAACAATGAATGAAATGTTTAAAGAATCGAAGAATGCAGAAATGTTTTTTTAAATGAGAATACAGAAGATACGATATTCCATTCTAACAAAAATAAATAGACATGTGTCTTTACAAAATATTTCTACAACTTTAGGGCTTAAGCTGTAGAGTTTATTCTATGGATTGTTCCCACAAAGGGGAACCCAAAATCAAACTAGCATTTTTATGAAAGGTAAAAAATTTCAAGCATAGGGACCATCTTATTCTGGCCTTCCTGGCGTGATGCAAACTTGCCCTAATTCATTTGTTTTCCACTGCCGAATTAATTCTTGGGTCAGGAACCCATTACTGATAAGCTTCTTGACCTCTTCCAGCAACGGTCTACACTTCCTAGTAAGGTGCCCCGTTACCCCCATATGGAAATCACAGGTGCTATTCGGGTCAAAACTGTAGGCAGATGGATCGAGTATATTTTTCACCGGTCTTGGAGTGAGATAGCGACCTTTAACCAAATGAGCCAAACATCTGCAATGGATACTCCAAATACTTCCAAGTTTGCATTTGTTAGAGGAATTTTCTTTGATGGCTCAAAAGGATCGACATTTCTTCCTCTTTTGAGATTACGAGGACTTTGGAAGTGGCACTCATTTATCTCTCCTTCTTAAAGGTCTCATTTGGCCTCATCTTCATGCCTTGCAGGAACTGTCGAGTCGGTGCCAAATCCAAGGCATATCTATATTTCTCCAAAAAGGCACTAGCTAAATCACTCCATGATTGAATTTGGTTTCTGCTTAACCGGTTATACCATACTGCTGCCGGTCTCGTCAGGCTATCGTGGAAGTAATGGATCAACAGCTTTTCATTCTTCAAGTAGCCTTCCATTTTTCTGCAAAACATAGTCAGGTGAACCTTCAGGCAACTGGTACCATCATATTGCATAAATCTGGGAGCCTTGAAATCTGAAGGAATAACCAAATCAGGGACTAAGCAAAGCTCCCTAGCATTGAAAACATCCACTTGTTTCTTTCTTCTTGAGCTCTTTCTTAAATCTATCTTCTAGCTGCTCTAGTCTTTGTTCCATTTTTTCTCTCATATGGTCTTCGAATACTGCCATCGAGCCCGTGAAATTTAATTATTTATTTAATTAATGTGTGAAATGCATCATAAATGTTAAAAATATAAAAGACAAACAATGAGTATGAATTATCGTAATGAATGCAAATGAGGTGTTGATTCTCCAATTGTACTTTAAGAGGATTTTTTTTTATAAAGATAGGACGCCTGCATACAAAAGATTGACAATAATTCTACAGGCCTCCATTGCGTACTTGGTGCCCCACTTTTGTCTCCTCTGTATTTGCTTTAGGTTTGGATTATTTCCAACCGTAGCATTATCAATCTCTTTACATTACATAATATCTTTTATTATATAAAAATACCATAATATGGAATATTTTTTTTAATTAACGAAATGTAAACTTGAATACAAGGAGATATTACTCGCAAAGTGATCATCGTAGAAAGACTTTCATTAAAGAAAAAGGCTCGTTACATTAGACATTATTTTTCCAAGCTTTATAGATACTGATGAGCCCTAACCCCCTAACTTTCTAATATCATCCAACAAACAAGTCAACTTTCCTTCGTGATCTAGTGTCAGATCAATATTCTGACTTAACGACATTGCTTCGTCAGCTAAATCTGCCACCTGTTGGGCCACTTCGCGCACTTGAGCGATGACACTTTTCAGATCAGTATTTCTCGCTCAGCTTTTCGCAGCTGGAGGATTACCTCTTCGACACTTTCATAGCCAACTTGCTTGTAGGCTCCGGCTCGGATCTTACTTGTACACAAAGAAGTCCTAAGTTCTTTTGTTTGTTCTTTGAGTGCTTCATTCTCCAACAAAAAGGTGTTGGGTATGGTCTCACTCTGTTGCAAACTTGTTTTCAAAATCTCGTTCATAGCTAAGTTGTCTTGTAACTTTTTCTAAAGGGTACTATATGGGCTCTCGGCTTCTTCCAACCTTTGTGACAATAATCGAGCCCTATTTTCACTGGCCCTACCTCTCTGTTTCCACTGTCCTAAGTCATTCTTCAGCTGAACGATACTTTTCTTCCATTCTTCTGAGGTGTTACCCATTCCGTCATTTCTGAACACACTGTAGAGCTCATGATGACCGTATTGTAAACTCTTCAATTTCTCACTTAACACATCATTCTCTTGCCTAAGCCGATTATACTCGAATGAATGCTCCTCCTCTGAGATGCCCCCATCTTTGACCTCTAAATTTAACTTGCTAGAGTGACTTGCTTCTGTGTTATCCAAGCCTTCCCTTGGATATTGACTTTCTTCCAACTTTGGCCCTCGAGAAATTTTTGTCTCAATGTAGAATCTAGGCTTCCCATTTTTGAAACTCAATATACCTGTCTTGATAAGATCTTCGACCCGATTCTTTAAAGCCCCACAATTCTCTATGGTGTGACATGAACTCCCTAAGTGGTAATTGCACCTAGCACGTCGGTTGTAACCTTTCAGGTTAGGTGGTTCTTCCAGAACAGAATGAACATGGGTGATTAGGTTTTTCTCGATAAACATCGGGAGTAGCTCGGTGTACCTCACAGGAATATGGATGTGCTTCTTCATATCACTTGCTTTTCGGGTTTCTTCTAGACCTACTTCTATTTTCTGAAAGCTTGACCCAGATGTATTTCTCACTGGTTTGTTGATAGGAATCACAAAAGGGTTCAACTTGTTGTATTTACCGACATTATCTTGTTTTAGAGTGATATTCCGACTGTCGATATCTTCAAACTGACCCTTGACTATCCCTTCTTCTGGCTCTACAGATCTCTTGCCTTTGGCTATAGCGGTCATCATATTCATCATCTCAGTCATCTGCTTCTTCAAATCTTGTATCTCAATTCGTTCGTCACTAATGTAAGCGTCGCCTACTATGTCTAGTTCAAAGCCTTCGGACGTGCCACCCTTTCTAGTATTCGGTGTATCTTTAGGACAATGCTCGGGACTTACCTATTCTTTTTGATCACGAGGCCTCTTATCCATTATGATCGTCTTCTAAAGTGATAGCCACTTGCGAGATTAATACCTTTATTTTATGCCATAAGGACGCAAATGTAAAGCAAATGTAATGGAAAAAACAAACACAAAAGTAACATGTGTCAGTATGATGAAATAATCAACAAAATAAAATTAAATGAATTAAATGACAAATGATAATAAGAAAATAAATTAAAGAAATTAAATCAAGCAACAAGCAAAAATACTAATAAATCCAATAATGCCTAAACAGGGTTTCTGCTAAATGGACAGAGTTTCGACATGGCACTAAAAGGTGAGCTCTACGGTTCACTATATGTGGTTTGGATATAAGGTAAAGGGTACCCGAACTGTCACTGAGACATCGATTCGGGGGGATACGACCCTTATACCATACGGAGGCGTGAACCCCACGAAATATAAGAAACGAATCCCGAAAGCGAATTACAACACCATACGGAAGTGAACACTCCACGAGGCGAAGTAACCGCTCTCACTTAAGGGTTCTAAAACTATATGATGACAAGTTATATCAAACACCGTGTAAAATAAAGCAATAAACAAACAAGGTTAGAGATTGAAAATTAAACTAAATCAAATTTAAATCTTTCTTAATAATTACGATACGAACCCGACTAAGGCTTGACTCTCTATTTTTTTATAAATTTTTTTATCCCCAGCGGAGTCACCATCCTGTAGCGACTAAAAATAAATTACCAAGAAGTGTTCCCACTTTTATAAAAAAATTGGTTAAAGTGGGATTTCGAAAAAAGCTCGTATTTTGAATAAAAATTGGGAGTCGCCACCGATCATTTTAAAAAGGGTGGACCGGACACCGAAAAAACACCAGAGATTTAAAAAGGTTCGGGAGTCGGTTACGTATGGGGAAGGATTAGCACCCCAAAACGCCCAAAATTGGTACCTAAGGGTTCGTATCGTAAATGCAAAGAAAATCTAAAATTCTGTTTAATTTAATATTTAATCCCTAAAATGTATGAATGCATGAGCATGTAATTCGAGCATAACCTAACTCGCAACCCACGATACCAAAGGGGATGACGCTAGAAGATTCGGGACGACACTCCCACTAGAATATCGGGACCTCGAGTTCTAAACTAAACTATTATGATAAATTAAACATGAAAATCAATTATGCATGGACAAAATATATGAATATGAACAAGTGGTAACA
The DNA here is from genome assembly GCA_030270665.1 of Hibiscus trionum. Lineage (NCBI taxonomy): Eukaryota > Viridiplantae > Streptophyta > Magnoliopsida > Malvales > Malvaceae > Hibiscus > Hibiscus trionum. The sequence continues at coordinate 3,436,005 of BSYR01000025.1, read as the reverse complement.
TAAACGAAAAAAAAAACAAACACGTACATATGTTAAAAAAACATTATACATAATGACATAATACCGTTTATTTTAATACATATAAGATATATATATATATATATATATATATATATATATATATATATATATATAATGTGTAAAACCTATTGTAATATATAATATACGTAAATGTGTGTGTTTTATTTTTCTTTTGGTTTTTTGTAACCATACGATATGTTAATATATACATATACATATACATATAACAATAATATGTATACTTTATATGATAAGCTCTATACATATACTCATTGACAAAAGCTATCATATATATATATATACAATATATATAGTTAATAGCAACAAAAAAAAGATATACAACATATACCGAACAAGGAAATAAATGTTTGAATGTAAATACATAAGATAAAGGGCTGAAATTAAATTAAATGAACTAAAAGTGCTGAAATTGAATAAGTAATCAGATAACAAGAGCTGGAAACTAAATATGCATGATTAGACCATTTTAAGATTTTTAAACACTATATAACACACACTTTGGTGAAAAATTAGATCCTTTAGCCATTTTTTCTTCAAAATTTTCAAGCCCTCTGCCCCCCTCTTTTTCGACCCAAAACCGGTGATGTTTAGCCGTGTCGGTCACCACTAGTCGATGCCGTCGAGTACCCAAAACGCCCAAAAAAACTCCTTTTGGTTTTATTTTTTTAAAACCGGATCAACCCTTGTTTCATTATCAAACCCGAATCTGTTTCTTCCTTTTCAAAACGCTAACCCTCTTTTTTGGGATCCCAACCGTCCAATTCACCATGCACAATTCAAGAAGAAACCGAAGGGCTTGTTACAGGACAGCGGGAGAAAATGACTCAAAAGGTGAAGGTAAAAAAACTCCGGATCCCATCCATAAACCTCAAGCAACACTAGAACCTTAAAACTTCACAAAAACCCCCAAATCTAGCAATCTACAACTAGAGATCCAAATCAATTCGGGATTATTATGATAAAACTTTTCTTTCAACGTTATTTAACATCCAAATCATGATTAAAATCAACCTCAAATCAATCAAAACAATATCATTACGAAAATCTTAAGAAATCACTTTTTAAAGCTTGATCTAACCATTTTCATCAAATAGATTACAAATCTTTATCAAATAACAAGATTAGAGAGCCAAAGACTTGGGAATTTCATTAAAGAACCTTGATTAGAGGAGTTGAACAAAATTTACCTCTAACCCTTGCCTATTCCTTCAATTGACAAGTTTAGATGAGAAATCTTCAAGAATCCTTTGAGTTGAATGGTAGAATCATCAATAAAATCATTTGTAAATCAGAGTGAAGTAAGAAGAGGAAAATCTCTGGAAGTTTGAGAGAAAAAGAAGTGTTTGGCTGATGACAAAATGAGAGAAAAGGAAGTTACCTCAAAATAGATTTTAGATGATTAAATCTCTTTTAATAAAATCCTTTTTTAATTCCTTTTTAATAAACACCTTTTAAAAATGGTCAATTAAAGGAAAAGTCCCATTAAATATATATTAGCTCCCTAAAGATTCTAAGTTTTGGCCCTCTTTCAAAATAGTCCCTAAAAACAGATTTTACATTTTTACAAAATAGTCACTAACCCGAAATGACAATCCTCCAAAATCCATTTTCCAAAATTGACTTCGCCAAATCTTTATATATATATACATATATATATATATTAAAGGATTTTAGGAATTTTACCATAATTTTATCATATCTCGAACCATGTTTTCCCTGAACCACTCCCGAAAACTCAGATCTCTAGTCTACGCCCTATGGACCTCGAATTGACCTCAAATACTTCTAGGCCCAAAATCAGGGCGTTACACGTACTGGTACAACTATACGCGTACCAATACAGTGTTTTAGCAAAATGTTCCAAGGATTCCAGCGAGCAAAATCGGTACCGGTATGGTACGACCCATACTAGAACCCTTTGTAAAATCATCACTCTGTACCGTACGCCTACTCGCGTACCGGTACCCCTTAGTTGCAATTGGTATTTTTATTTTGGGAAGATACCGATATGAGTGCTTGTGTAACGATACCAGTGTTGTCAGGCAACATTTATTGCGAGAAATTTGCAGCCCAACGACTCTATTCAATATCTCAATCACCCAAACAACTAAAAATCAATGAGGGGTATAAAAATAAGTCTCTAAAGCTTCTTCAACAACAAGACAATAATCCTAAAACATTTAAGCACATATCCAACCTCTTAGAGCTCTAATTGCAAAATTCTTGTAGCCCACTTGATCGAATTCTATTGTATTTCATTTTTCATCAAGTTTGGGGTTTTAGTGAACTTTGAATTGTGCAAACAATCACCCTTTAGAGGAATTACATAGTTTGCTCATTTGTATCTACCTTTAGGAAAAATGGATCACTAGACTTTGGGGTAGTGTAGGTGTTTGTAAGGTTATCTCCTTTAACCAAAAAGGAAAGACAAAATAGTGAATTTGTGAAAATTCTTAGTGTGGATAGCTAAGGTAGTGGATGTAGACCTTGTTTAGAAGGTTGAACCACTCTAACCACTTGTGCAAATTTTCTTTCTTTTTGCTCTTTGCTTCCACCAAATTTTTAACTGTCAATTCACCGCCTCTTGGCCATTTCCATTGATTGTTCAACCCAACAAATTAGGATGTATTCGGGTGTAACCAAGAATGGATGAAGGAGTGCAAGTAGGGATGAAGTCAGGATTTGGGGGGCAAAACATAAATGTTTGAAAGTGGGGTGGGAAAATTCAAAAATAACCCATCTTTTTTAAAAAGAAATTTATAGGAGAACAAAGGTAACAAAATTGGGGGTCTGGAGGGCAATTACCCCTCCCACATCCCACACAGCTCTGTCCCTGGTGCATGAGAGCAGACGCACTCTCTAAAACTTTTAAATTCCCCTATAATTTAGATGTTTTCTTTATACTTTTATTGACAATCTAATTTTGCACATTCTAACTTTTTATAATTTCACAACCCTACATTTTTAATATAGCTTCTTAATAGTTTGTACTTTACACTTCTTACATAAAGTTCCGCCACCGTTGTAATCACTAATTTTGTCCGGACCTTGAACTCCTTTAGTTTCATCAATATGGGCTTATTGGGATGTTATGAGTTTTAAAAAGTAAAAAAGAAAAAGAAAAAAGAAGGGAAAACATATATATGTGTCACCATGCCATTACTATTAGTAGTATTATTCACATTAGATATAGGTGTGTTGGTTCATAATAATGTGTGAGTGTGGACATGGTTATTAGTAGCATTATTGTATTATTTAAAAAAAACCCCTAAACATTACTAATATATTTTTATTGTTAATAACAATTATATCTTATATTGTCATATTATTTTTATTATTACTATCATATTATTATCAATAACATTTGTTATTTCTGTTAGTAGTATGTTTTTATTCTTATTATAATTATTATTGATAGTAATTATTATTATTATTATTGTTATATTTATCATTCATTGTTATTAATTATTATTATTATTTATTATTATTATTATTATTATTATTATTATTATTATTATTCTGTTACTATATTATATTATATTATTATTGTCGGATATAACTAGTATTATTATCATAATTAAAAAAAACAATAAGCAAATAAATAAAAGCCCACTTTGATTAATAATAAATAAAAGTCCATTACATTAATATAGTCCATTACATAAAAGCCCGGAATAACAAAATACATGGCCCAAGCTCGATAAGCCCTTACAAAGCAAAAACCCTAATCCTTTTTTTATCTATGCGCAGCCAAATCTGGACCGTCAGATCTGATGCTTGATCTCAACGGTCCAGATCGATCCCGGGTAAGAGCAAACCCTAGAGAGCCCCCATTTGGTCTCGCGCCGCCAAGCCCAAACCGTCAGATCTGCTGAGATCTGACGGACCAGATCAGCCCGGGTATGGAGAAACCCTAGCAAGCACCCCATTGCCCTCGCGCCGCACAACCCCATCCATCCGATCTGACTCGCAATCAACGGTCCAGATTGCTCCTAAGCGAAACCCTAGCAAGGGTTACCATCAAGCCAGGCGCCGCACGTGTTGTAGCCGTCAGATCTAGAACGAGTCGAACGGTCGCGATTACGTCCCAGGCGAGTACGATCCACGCACGCCCCTTGGAGTCTCCACGCACGATGTCCGTTGCCCGACGCGCGCATGCCGAGCCACGCCCGTGACCCTTCCTCTGCCACCTCCACGCCGACTGCCATCTCCACCAACCGTGCCTCTCCCGATTAGGCAAAACCGGCACACCTCAGACGAAAGACAGAGAATCAAAACCCGAAAGTGGCAAAAAAAGACAAGAATAATAAATCAAATATTAAAGTCAACCAGGCAACCAAAAATAAAAACAGAGAGCAGAACAGAGAGAAAAATAGCCTTGCATGTAATATTTTCGGATATAAAATCCGAGCTCAAACCAGTGTAAACGATTCAAATTTTCAGAGAAATCAATTACACAAAAGCCTTCAGAGGTAGCACATCCTTTACTTTCGATTGCATGCAAACCCAAAACGAAAAAAAAAACAGAAAAGGGTCTAGCGTTTTACCTTCGCATCTCTCATTCTCAGCTTTTCTCTGTTTCTCCTTTGCCGGCGATAAGCCATCCGACCTCATCGGTCGGGACGGATGAGCCAACGGCAGGGGTGAGCGACGGTTTTAAGTTTCTTTCGGGGTTTCGTCTTTTGAAAAAGGGAAAAGAGTTTTTGGTTTTGGTTTCGTAAAACAAAGGTTTTTTTGTTTTGGGTTTTCGGGGAAGTAAAAAAAAACCCTTTTTTAGGGTTCCGGCGCCGGCAACGGCGATCGGAACCCTTGCGGCGCCGGAGTTTTCAGAGAAAAGGGGAGGGTGTGTCTCGGTTTAGGGTTAGATTTGGAGAAAAAGGATGCAAATGATTTTAAAACGGTTTATATAACATTTTAATTTTTTAAAATCGGTTTAATCGCCTTACAGTCCCTCCGCGTCGCTATAATATCGCGGGAAGGGCTTCCGCATTTCAAAACCACGCCCGTGGTCCTCCCATGTTTCAAGCGTTTTTAATTTGATCCCTAGTCTGGTTTCAATCGATTTGCGAAGGGGAAAATTACCGTCACCGTCCCTGCAGCTTTCCGCGCTTTTTTAATTAAGTCCCTATTTCGCTTTTTAATTAGTTTTTAAATGGGTTTATTACAGCTTTGACCCCTGCCAGATTGCTCTTTTATTTCAGCATTTATTCATGTTCCTTTTATTCATGTATCGAATATGTGTTTTTGCCCTTTTGTTATGCTTGTTTAATGTGGATATTGGATTTGTGGTGCATGTCATGTTTATCTTATAACATGTAGTTGTATGCTTTTTTTTTAATCTTGTTTAAGCCTGTTTATAATGCGTAGTTTAATTTTGCCATGCATGTTTCTTTTATATGTGCGTATTTTCCCTTTTCATGATGGTTCGAATATATGTGGCATGCGTCCTAATATGTCATGATAGGTTGCATCTCGACTTATAAAATGCAATGCGAGCGTCTTTTTATTCGGGAACGAACGAGGCCAGTACCAGTCGTAGTGGTGGTGGTTCGGACGTTCCTTCTCGAATATTAAGACCTTTAAAATTCACTCGCTCGTATAACCAAATTTCGATACGATTCGTCACTTTAATTCGCAAAATTTAATATTAATTAAGCGGTAATGTTTTTGGTACCAATTTTGGGCACATCGAGGGTGCTAATCCTTCCTCTCGTGTAACCGACTCCCGAACCCTTTTAAATCTCTGGTTTTATTTCGGTGTCCGGTCTACCATTTTTAAATGGCCGGTGGCGACTCCTCTATTTTTAAATCCGATTAAATTTTTCAAAACAAATTTAAAACCCGGTTCGTCCGAGCGACATCCGGGGTCCCTTGTATTTTTTGAAATTTCTTTAGTCGCAACAACCGTCACTAATGTGACTGAGATGCAATCCTTTGAAACAGAAGGATACATATCATGACTCAGTCCTGTGCCGTTGCCGTTCGTATACTTGCATATAATATAAATATATAGAGTGGCAAATTCAGGTTGTTACCCACAATGAAGCAAAACCGATTAAAAAAATGCCAATTTGACTGACACTATTTGTACATTAGCAAGCTATTGTATACATGGTCATCACCGCTGGTGCACATTAGGTTATGAGTGCAACATGGCAATGATCATTTAATGTAAACGCACTAAAGCATGTACATAACCATCCAAAATTTGCTATAGTTGGAATCTAACTCCACACGGAAAATTGTTGGAAGGTTTGCTAATGAAATAGAAATAACATATTTTGGGCATCCAAATCAGGAACTTTTCAAAGTCCTTTGCCTTTTGCCTCAGTTCATTGAGCTCCATCTCGATACGGAAATGCCTTGTTCGTGCTAGCAGAACCTGTTCTTCTGTTGGTCAAAAGAAAAATTATAAACTGAGGTTGAGTTTGACCCAGTGTGGGGAATCTCTTTTCATTCTCAAACTCAAACCATTATCACTCCGTAGTTGCCAAAACAGACCAGGGAAACGAAAAGATTGTGAATGTTGAGTCAAAATTTTGATCCACTCAGTTCTGAATTCAGGTCTTCGTCCAACATCCAGACAGAGCTCATAACATGCGTATGTTGGTTTTCTTTTTCAAGACACAGAAATCACTACCTTTCCTTCAAAATCATCTGTTGTTAACTACCCAAAAAAAAAACAGAAAAAGAAGAGATGGTCAGTATGAACTGCACTTAGCGAGGGATTTCCGATAGTCAGGTGTACTTAGATAAGATTTTTATGTTCAAGACATGTTTAGGAAAGTTAATTAGGTGAACTTTCTGCCAAGTGAAAATTGTAGATATTTCTCTTATTACATCTATTGTTTATTTATTTGTTAGGGTAAACTACATAAATGGTCACCGAACTTTTAGGGCCGATTTTTTTGTCATTATACTTTTAAAATATTCGATATGGTCACCCAATTTTTAGTTTGATTTCAATATAGTCACCGAAATTTTAGTTTGCTTTCAATATGGTCCCTCATGTTAACTTCCGTTAAAAGCTTACGTTAAAATTCCTTTTTTTTCTTTATAAAAAATGGGTAAACTACACCAGTCATCACTCAACTTTCTTCTCACTCCTATTTTGGTCGCTAGAGTTTAAAAATTTTCAATTTAATAACTTAACTTTCGAATTGTTCATATTTTGGCCACTCTCAAATGACATGTTTATACAAATAGAAAAATTCGATTAATCTTTAAAAAACTTTTTGGTTAATTGGTAAATTTTGATTATCAATTATCGATATTATATTATACCAATTAAATCAGATAATCGATTAACCATTTAACCAAAATATTTGATTTTGGAAATGATTTTTTTACTTTGTTTATTAAAATATCAAATATAATAATAAGGTAAATTTAAGAATTGTTCGGTTGTGATAAAAGTGTAAAAACAACTAGAAAGTAAAAAATCGAAAGTTCACACCTATTAATCCTGTCCAAAGCCAATTTTTTTTAAAAAAAATTAGAAAGTTATCAAAATCACTAGACTATAAAATTTTGTAATGCATAAAATTTAGAAATATTGTATATAATAGATTAGATCGGTTAATCAATTTTGCTTAAAACTATGGACCGTAACCATATCGAAATAATTTATTTTGAAAATTTCTACAGAAATCGGGTTCAATTAATCTTTAGAAAATTATTTTGGTTAATTGCTAAATTCAGATTATTCAATTCTCGATCTTATATTGTACCAATTAAATCAGATAATCGATTGACCAGTTAATTAGAATATTTGATTCGAGCAATATTTTTTTTACTTTGCTTATTAAAATATCAAATATGGTAATAGGATAAATTTAATTAAGCAAAGTAAAAAAATCATTACCTGAATTTTTTTAAGGATTAATCGAATTTTTCTATTTGTATAACCAAGTCATTTGAGAGTGGCCAAAATATGAATAATTCGAAAGTTAAGTTATGAAGTTGAAAATTGTTAAACTCTAGTGACCAAAATAGGTGTGAGAAGAAAGTTGAGTGGTGGTTGGTGTAGTTTACCCATTTTTTTATTAAGGATAAAAGAAAAAAACGTCAACTTCTAACGGGAGGGACCGTATCGAATTCAAACTAAAAGTTGGGTGACCTTATCGAATATTTTAAAAGTACAATGACCAAAATGAATCTACCATAAAAAATCCGGTGACCATTTATGTAATTTACCCGATTTTTTAAGTGTTTCATCAATTTTATTTTCATCAAAATCATCAGTCATAATTGTAAGGCAACAATTATGTCCCGTTCTAACATAATGACCTGCAACTTATGCTAAAAGGCATATAAAGCAAGATAGAGGATAATTTTCAAGCAAGTTGACATCCTGCAAATTCCCAACACATTGCTGAGATGAATCATTCAAGGGTGAGCAAAACTCGACTCGTCTTGAAAAAAATTCAAATAAAGATTGAGTTGTATAATGAAAATTCGAATAATTCGAAATTTTCAATAATTAGTGGATTGATTTTTTTTAACAATAAGCTGACATCCATTACAAAAATACAGAGACACACAACAGAGTACATGGGAGAGGAGAAGAAAGCAGAACAAACTAACAACAGTCAGACCAGCACACAAAAGAAAGAGGAAACAAAGGAGGAAAAGAAACAAGAAAACACAACCGAGGATAAGCAAAACAAGATGCAAGCACAAACAGAACAGAGAAAAACATAACATCCCACACCCATAGGAGGAGGAAGACAGAAACGACGAGAAAGGGATAAGAGCACCAAGCCAGCTGCCGATCTTGAACCTGCATGAACATTTCTAGCAACGTAGAAGGATGAAACAGAGAGTAGGCAATGCAGCAAGATATCCACCGGAGTCAACGCTTCAGGATCTAGGAATGGCGACGACGGGATGTCGACGGAAACATGGAAACGAGGTCGAGTCAACCGCCGACGGTGGAGATCAGGAACAGACCAACGTCAAGAAAACCTGGGAGAACCGGAGGCAAGGGTCCCAACCTACCACTCGTCTACAAGCTTCGATTTGCCCTCACGAACGACGACCCGGGTAGAGCCCTGGACACTAGGGGAGAGGCTCCGCAACCAAATGACCACCGGATGGTCGGAGAAAACTAAACAACAGAAGGAAAAAGAGAAGCAAAAAGAGGAGAAGGAAAAGGGAAAGAGAAGAAAGGAGGATCTGAGGGTGGACACCGCTTGACGAACGAAGCGGCGCCACCAAGAGAAACGCAAGAGCGACTAGGGTTTTTGGAGAGAGGAAAATGGTTACTTCAATAGTGGATTGATTTTTAAGTTCGAGTCGAGTCCCTCAAATTTTCTTTATATATATATATACCGATGTAAAAAATAGGCTTAAGTGTCAAATAAGTGCCCAAACTATACCTTTTTTTTCCAGATTGGTGCCCAAAGTTTTTTTCTAGGCAAAGTAGGTGCTTAACGATTTCAAAGTTACTCGTTTAGGTGCCCCGCCGTTAGCTTACTTTAAAAAATCTTTATATTTATCAAAATTCACAAAATAACCATAAAATCCTTAGATCCCTAAATCCCAAAATTCATCACGCTGTCGTTCGTTGGCCGATCAACCGCCATTTTCCGTTGATCATTTTCTTTTTCTTTCGCGAGTTCGACTTTATTTCGACGATAGACACGTCGACTATCAATGACAAGAGAATGGGGTAAATGATCGTGGGGGTCCGGTGATGGAAGTGGTAGGCATGCCGTCGGCAATTGATGGCAGCAACGACTAGAATCGAGATTTGGGACTTAAGAATTTAGGGATTTGGGACTATTTTGAGGGTTTTTGAGAATTTTAGGATTTTTTTAAAATAAAACATGCCAGATGACATGTTTTTATTGGCTAACATAATTTTTTAACGGACTAACGACAAGGCACCTAAATAAAACTTTGAAAACGTTAGGCACTTATTTGGCCCGAAAAATACTTTGGGCACTTATCTGAAAAAAATAGTTTGGGCACTTATAAGACACTTAAGCCTAAAAAATATGAAGAAATATATGCCACATAAGAAAAATATGAAAAATATATATATGCACATCGTATATGATTAGTGGTAGTCCTTTAAATTGGAATCAAACCGTACTACAAAATGTATATGAATTCGAAAACTCGACTTGACTCGAATTTCATAAACTTGACTTAAATCGAAAATATTTCAAATAGAGTTTGAGTTGTAAAATATGACACGTCAACTTGAATAATTCAAAAACTTTTTACTCGACTTGATCGAATGCTCACCCCTATAAGCATGGCCAGTAATTTGGCTACTTAACAAGGCAGCTAAAACTGCTCCATTTATTTTCAGTATGATTTACGGATTATTACCTCTAACTAATGGATCAGATACAACGATCCAAATCAGGTTCTTAATTAACATATAATTCGTAACACCAAGATCAACAAAGTACTATTAGTACAACATTCTTTCTTTTTCCATAGCCTTTTTATTCAAAACAGATCTTAACCTTTACATTTTCATGTCTCGTATCCAAAATATAATAATCATTTATTCCAAATCATGCCAAAACTGATGTCAAACCTAATGGCAGAATATGAAATAGTAAAAATCCCAACCAAATTATCCAAGTAAACAAAATTCCAATTGGAGTCTCAAGCTGTTCGACGCATTGTGGGCATACCTGACAGCTTATAAAGGTCTCATTAGAATGTCGCCGTATTGACTCGTTTTCGGTAAGCCATGCCATTTTTCGGTTGAATAGGAGCGTCGAGCCTATTGGGCAGTTAAACAATGTAATATGGAGATTGAAGCAGTCGGAGAAGCGCATAAGCTACACATTCAAGAGTTAGAGGGAATCTGACGAAACGCTTACGATAGCGCTCAAATTTTTAAAGAGAAGATGAAAGAATTCCACATCGAAGAATATCCTTTTAAATCATTTACAATTAACCAAAATTTGTTGTTTAATTCGAAGCTTAAACTTTTTGCAGGCAAACTATGATCAAAATGGCTAGGACCATTTACGGTAACTCAGACTTTTCCTCATGGCGCAGTGGAGATAGAAGACAAATCTGGAGCTCGATTTAAAGTAAACGACCAAAGATTGAAGCCGTATTATGAAAACGCCCAGGTTGGATTAGCTGAGAAGATCTAATTAGAAGAACCTACGCTTTAAAGATCGGCTCGTCGAGCTAACAACCTTAAATAGAGCACTAAATGAGAGGCAACCCATTTTATTTTCCGTCTGCTAAATTTTTACTCGCTTATTTTATTTTTATCATATTTTAATTTTTGTTTTAATTCGTTTTTTAGATACCCAAGTAAATTAAATCGAATATGGAGAACATTCGGTCCCTTGGAGTAGTGTGATCACCCGAACAATAGCTGAGCAATCAACCATAATCCCTTGCCCACTATTTGCTTACACGACGCATGATAGCCAAAACCATGGCATGCGGCTCACGTTAGCCAAACCCAACCTTCACCTAATTTGCCGCAAATTTCAATTTTCAAACTCCATGTGGACCCCGTTCCTTTGACCAATCCTTTAAAAACCTAAAACCACACGTGACCTATTTTGAAGCCCACTTTTCCTTTTGTTTCCTACCAGCCGCACATTCTTTTCACCATCACTCTTCATCTTATTGACTCATTGTCATTGTTTACACAATGCAACCACTTTTTTCCTTTAGCGTTCAATTCTTCACCCACCGCCACAACTCCACCGTGGTCGCCAACAACATTCGTGCGACGCCCATGAACCAGTCCCAATGCTCACTGCCGAAACACATTCTTTTGATTCGGTAAGTGATAAACCAAATTTTGTTTTACCTTTACTGATGTTCTATCCGATTTTTGCTTTTACATGGAACTTTGATGCCGATCCATATTCTGATAGCTTCTCTTTCGAGTAGTCGAACCGACCACAATGGCATGACCAGGCAGTCATCACACCGAACCCGCGACGATAGACACGGGGAGTATCTCTATTCCCTCTCTTGGGTTTATTTTCTATAATGGGACATTATGATTTAAATGAGGGGGTGGGATTTTATGTCAAATTCTTTTTCTTGCTTATCCGATTGATTGCCTTGTGTTTTCTTGATTTTACTTCATTTAAGTTACTTGTTGTCATCCTTTATTTCGCCTTGTCCTTTTTCTTTCCGTATGACTTGGTATGTTATTTGTTAGAAACTTTAGGATGCATGATAGATAACGGCTTGACTAGCATTTTCATATAAACCTTTTTATGACATCCCTTGCCTTGTTAGTTGAAATGTTGCTTACATAGGTACACATAACACTTCATGAGAGTTTTTGAGCCTAATGAACATATTTATTTATTTTTGCTCTTTGTTTCTTTGAGTGTGCCTAACTAATTCTTTGCATTCTAGAACTTGTGGCTTAAATGCTTGTCGAAACTATATTCTTTGACTATGATGCTTTAGTGTGATAAAGGCACTAGGTTTTAACCTCATTCTCTTCCCGAAAAATGGCCTACCCTTTGTTTATTTATCCTTTAGAGAGCCAATCTTGAGCCTTGACCTTTTCTTTGATTCACCACATTTTTAGCACAAACTAATTTTTCTGTTTTCACTCATTTTACCACCCTTTCAGGACAAAGTTAAGGTTATTTTGGAAAAATAGAGGGGGAAATGGTGCAGTTTTGTTCGAATATTGCAGAAAGTGCAGAAAAAAACATTGATTCAAACTGTGCAGAAAAAAACAGTGCAGAAAAAAACACAGTGTAGGAAATTCAGTTCGAATAAACTGTTCAAAAAAAGGGGTTTGAAAGAAGGGGAAAAGAGAATAAGAAAGAATGAATAAAGCATTGCTTTTGATTTCTTGTTTTACTCTCCTTGATAAATTCTTTAGAATACCTTTTCTTTGTCTTGAATTTTAACCCCGTGTTTTTCGGCCTTTATCCTACCTGAACCTTAACCTCATTACAACCCTTTTCAAAGACCTCTTGATTTTGCATCATATTCATACTTAGTAGTGGAAATTTGATTTAGCTACAAGCCTATGGTGATTCTTGGAATAGTTTTTGGCTTGAGTGATTTTCTACCCTAAACACTTTGAGCGACATGAGTGATTCCTTGTGAGGGTACTTGGTTTTCTTCATTGATATTAACTTGCTATTGGAATGTCTAAATTTTTGCTAAAATTATTTCTGGGCTTACCATTTTTTTCGATTGCTTCTTTAACTTTCTTACATGTTTAGATACTAAGTCACACCGACAAATTAGAGGCTTCGTGAAATTATGGATGCGGACTTGAGCTTTTATTGGTTTAATTGAGAAATACTTGAGGACAAGCATCGGATAAGTGAGGGGAAATTTGACTAGTGCTTATTCTATGCTATGTTTTGTGTTTAATATTCCTCGGTTGTTCATTATTGATGCTGATTTGGGCATTTTTACATAATTTATGTGCAGGACAATGACTTCTGGAAAATGTGCTTGAAAGGCCTGGAAACTGCATTTTTTGGTCCAGATTCATGGCTGGATTAGTGGGCATGAATTGGGGCATGAAAAGGCTGACTGGACGACACGTCAGCAGCTTCTAGAAGATGACGTCATCAGCGCCTGATAGCTTATCAGCCTTGATTCGGATGACTTATCAAGCCGAGATTTAAATTTAAACTTGGGATTTATCTTTTGTATTTAATTTGAATATTTTAGGATTTATCTTTTATCACCTTAGGTTATTTTAATTTTTTAGGATACTATAAATACCCTTTTGGGGTGAACTCAAAAATCATCTCTTGTTCTCGGTTTTGTTTTACTTTGAAGTTTATAAAATTTCTCTTCTCTTTAGATCTTTATTTACTTTTACTTTTCTATTTTATTTTGAAAAATGTTAAGTATGATTTCTTCCATAATCATGCTTAGCTAAGTTTTCTATAGCCAAAGGCTTAAGCAATTTTAACGCCCCGAGTTTAGGGTCGAGATATATCAGATTAGTTAAACCGGGACGAGTTAAATTAATTTGGAGAAAAACTATTTTTAATACACCAAAAATTGTTTTAAAGGAAAAAGGGCAAAAGGGGGGGTTTTTAATAAAAGGAATAAAAATGGGATTTTGAAAGCCTTTGTCTTCTTCAATTTTTCATTTCACGTTCTAAAACCTCCCCAAACCCTATTCACTATTCCATTGGATTCAACAGCTCAAATCAAGAGATTTCTTCAAGGTAAATGGTTCCTCAACTTAGTTTCATCTTCCTTGAGTCTTAAATGTTGATATTTTTGAAAAATTCATGGATTTATCTTATTTTGATTTTTAAAGTTTGGTTTGAAATGAAAGGAAAATCTTTGGGTTTTCGTTTGGGTTGATTAGGGCTGAGTTGAGGGTGTTTTTAACACAAAAATAACATGAAAGGATGGGTTTTTAATGGAAACTCGAAATGGGTATTGTGGGTGATTTTAAGAGTTGGAAATCTTGAGTTTTCGGTTGTGTTTTGAGTCTAAATGGAAGCTGGAGGTTTGGTAGCTTTGGATTGATGTTTAGGGATGTTAAAAGGTAGATTTTTTATGGTAAACTCGTTGGGTATGGCCGCAAGTAGTTTGGGACTGAAATTGTTATGTTTCGGGTGTAGTTTGAGCTTGAATCGATGTGCGTAGATGCAAGGTTGTTGAGTTCCGGGTCTTTGTTGTGTGTGTGAGTGTATTTGTGTTCTAATGCTCGATTTTGGGTTGCTCAAAATAGAGGAATTGGATTTGGGATTTGTGGACGGAAATCCGGGTAATTCGGAGGCTTGATTCGACATCTTGGACATCGGTTGTGTGTTGGCTAGTGAGTGGATCAATTTTTAAAAGCCTTAACGTGGTTAAGGGAGTGTTTTGGGAGTTTGGATTGATCTTGAAAAGCCAATCCAAGCTCAAGAGTAAGTTTTAAAAGGTTTTATGCAATTAAATTGTGTTTTACGATTCTTGAATGCAAGTTGAACATGCTATGTAGTTACGTGTTGAATTGCATTGTTATGCATGTTGAGATGTGAGACTTGTGTTTATACTTGCACTGTGAGTACATGCCTTGCATGGAAGTTTGGACTTGGTAAGTGGTTCAAGCATCGGTAATGCTTGTGGTTGTAATTGAGTATATTGACATGTGTTTAGTTGTTACCGGATATAATTGATCGATCAATAGGATAAGAGTGCACTTGATGTGAAAGTCGCGCGTGGCCTTAGTGATGTTAGATTCCACTAAGGAGGAGTACGGTGATGTGAGATTCCACCGGAAGTTATGTTTTTACTAGACGAGTGAGTACGATGATGTGAGATTCCACCGGAAGTGTCTAGTGGGTTGAGAAACTATCCGCATATCTGAGTAAAAGCGTTGAATGTCAATATACCCATGATGCTTTAATTCTCATGTTAAGCATGTTGTTGATTTCCCTCTATTATGCTTATGCATTGTTGTTTACTTTGCTTGCGTTATGAGGATGAGAATGTGGTAAGCCTATGGCTTGTGGTTGCATTTGGTAAATGCACATGAAGGTAAAATGCGTGTGGTTATGTGTTCAAGCATGTGGAAATGATTACGAAACGGTTTTGGCTTTCAAACAAATTATGTTTTAAAACAGCATTGTTATAGCTACCTTTTGAGCACCGCTCACTAAGCTTAAATGCTTACGCTCTCTTTTCCAACAATGCAGGATCTTAGACCTACGGAGCACCTCGGGAACAAGGGAGAATCCATGGGAGTTTGGTTTGCTCAAGTATGAGTTTAGACTTCAATAACTAGTATTAAGCAATGGGATATGGCCTTTATGTTTGAGATGATGTTGGCATGTCCTTTTGCTTAGACAAGTTTGCTTAGATGTTTTGGGCTTGTATTGCCTTATGCCATGTTGATGTATGCTTTTGTTTAACTTTTGGCTATGTGGGTGAATGCTATGTATGCATGTTTCCCTTTTGAATCTTATCTTGTTGGATGTTGTTTCGTTGAGTGTTTAAATTGCTTCGTATGTTTATCCATGGTTGCCTTGTGTTATATGCATGATTGTATGATGCTTGAATGCTTGATATGTGGCTTTTGTGTTGAATCATTGTGCTTTTATTAGCTAAGACAAGTTTTGCAGTGCATGGCGTATCGATACGCTCAAGGGCTGTATCGATACGGTCCCTTGCTTTGGGGCTTGTTTAGGGCAAGGCGTACCGGTACGTGGGGGTGTATCGATATGCCAAATGCTCTCTGGAAGTCTGAGAAATTGACGGGATTTTGGCGTATCGATACGGGTCCTGAGGGTATCGGTACGGTCTTTATAGTTTGACCATGGGAAAGTTGACCGTTGAGAGCGTATCGATACGGTCTTCTAGCGCATCGATGCAGTCTCCCTAGGTTGACTTTGGGGTGTTGACCAAGTCCAGACGTATCAATATGGTCCTCTAGCGTACCGATACGGCATGTTGTAAAAGCTAAAACGTCAGTCATAATTGTTTGTTTCACGTGTTTTGTATCCATATATTTTTTTCCTCTGCGTGTCCCCTCACATAGGATATATTTAATGCATTAAGACAAGATAAGTTTAAAAGAAATTTTTCTAGGGTTGCTAATCGGAGTGTAGCCTTAACGGGCTTCACTTCGGTTTTCCCCATGTAACCCGTTCGATGCGGTCTGGTGGCTAGGCCGGTTCGAGGGGGTTACATTTGTTGGTATCAGAGCCTAGGTTTCACATAGATTCGTTGAGTTTCCGCAAGCCGAAGGGTAAGTGAGGTAAGTTTTTTGGTGTAAGCTTGTTAATTGTGATTGCATGGTGATTGTAAGCATGCTTGTGGCTATCTTTGTGTTGGTTGAAAAATAGTTAAAGGCACCAATTTCTAGTATACTATTATTGTAAGTGATTTTAAGTTTAAGGACTTGAGCACCTTGGACCTTGTTCCTTGCTGACCCCAAATCATTTCACTTGTTGTGTTTGTTGTTTAGCTTTGCATCTGTTAGCACGGTGAGACCGAGGGGAAGGCCGAGAATGGATAATCCGAGGGTTGAGCGGATTGAGAATGTTGAGGATGTGTGAGGAGAGAACTTGCCTCCTCTTCCTCCTCCGGGTGGTGGAACGAATGTGGAAGGTGTTGGACCCCAGGCTGGTCAGGGACAGGCATGTATTAATGTGAATCCGTTGATTCAGGCTATAGTCGGGGCTATTTAGACAGCTTTAGTGGGTGTTCGGGTTGCAACACCGCCTCAGGGTACATGTTCTGGTTTACCGTTAGAGCGACTCCGTAGCTTGGGCGGGGTTGAGTTCCGTGGGTTGTCACTCGAGGGTTCGGAGGCATGGTTTGAGAGCATAGTTCGTATTTTGAGTCAGATGGAGTGCTCTGAAGCACATAAGCTAGGTTGCATTGTCTCTTTGCTTTAGGAAGATGCCTACACGTTGTGGACTACTATCACTACGGGTATGTCAGAGCCGAGGTTACGTGGGAGTTCTTCAGGGCTGTTTTCCGTAAGAAGTTCCTAGGTCCTTGATACCTATATGAGAAGAAGAGAGAGTTCATGGCTCTAGTTCAGGGTAGCTTGACCCTGTCCGACTATGAGGTGCAGTTTGTACGTCTGAGTCAGTATGCTTCTGAGTTAGTTCCCACTGAGGCAGAACGATGTGAGCGTTTTTGTTATGGGTTGGTTCAGGATGTGAAGACCTATATGTTGGCTTCCGACTATACAGATTTTAATGTGTTGGTCGTTAGGGCCAAGGACATCGAACAGTCTTTGGGACTTGCGGATCGCAATGGTGGATCTAGTTCATGAAAGAAAACTGCTGAATGGGACAAAGATCGTGCCAAGAGGCACAAGGATAAGAAACCTCATCATGATCATAGACGCGGAGGTGGTAATCCGGGGCGAGGCCATCACGACCAAGGGAATGAGAATCGTACTCCCGAGTGCAACAAGTGTGGTAGACGTCATTACGGTGAGTGTTGGGGTACTTATGGCTCTTGCTGGAACGGCGGGTCTAGAGTGCACTTGAAGCGCGATTGTCTACATCCGTCTGGGGATGGACAAGCTCCTGAACGAGCTGTCGACCATCAGAGAGGCCGTGGGCATGGTCGAGGTAACTTTCAGCTTAGGAATGACAGTCAGAGGAATGTAGCTCATGTTGTAGCAGTTCAGCCCGAGGGAGGTGGGTCGGCTAGGGTGTATGCACACTGTGAGGACAGGAATGACACAAATGTGATTGCAAGTAATTTCTCGTTACAGTCTTTGACTTTGATTTCCTTGATTGATTCCGGTTTTACGCATTTGTACATATTGAGTGAGCATGCAAGATTGTTAGATATTCCGGTTCAAATATTAGATGTGGGTATCAATGTCACTAGTTTCTTTGGTGAGACAATTGTGGTCAGAAAGATGTACAGAAGATGTCCTTTGATGGTTTAGGGTCATGTTTTTCCTGTGGATATGATGTAATTGCCGTTTTATGGTTTCGATGTAATATTAGGCATGGACTAGCTTGTAGAGCATAGGGCTAGAGTAGATTTTGAGACAAAGCGGGTATCCTTGAGACTTTCAGAGGATCACGAGGTAGTAATAGTGGGCGAGAACTTTAAGTTCTTGTCTAATGTAATTTCAGCCTTAGAGGCTCAAAAGTTATTAGATGTGGGTTGTCAGGCATACCTCGCCTATGTTATGAATCCGAATATGGATGAGGCACAACCGCGAGAAATTAAGACAATTTGTGACTTTCCGAGTGTATTCACGGAAGAATTGCCTGGTTTGCCTCCAGATAGAGATGTAGAGTTTGTTATTGAGACTTATTCAGATTTAGCTCCAGTATCGATTGCACTGACCGAATGACTCTTAAAGAAATGAAAGAGTTGAAGATACAACTTCAGGAATTGATAAACCGAGGGTTCATTCGTTAGAGTACTTCACCTTGGAATGCACCTGTGTTGTTTTTGAAGAAGAAATATGGCAGTTTGAGAATGTGTATCGATTATCGACAATTGAATAAGTTGACAGTGAAGAACAAATATCCGTTGTCGAGAATTGATGACTTGTTTTATCAGTTGAGAGTGCTTCAGTGTTCTCGAAGATAGATTTGAGATTCGGTTATTATCAGTTGAAAGTAAGAGATCAGGATGTGCCGAAGATAGCTTTCTGCACTCGTTATGGGCACTACGAATTCCTAGTGATGCCCTTTGGTTTGACTAATGCACCAACATCTTTTATGGACATGATGAATAGAGTGTTTCATGAGTACTTGGATCAGTTTGTAGTATTGTTCATTGATGATATTTTAGTGTACTCTCGTACCAAGAAAGATCATGATCAGCATTTGCGTTTGGTGTTGTAGAAATTGTTAGACAATCAGTTGTATGCCAAGTTGAGCAAATGTGAATTCTGGATTAGGGAAGAAGTCTTCTTATGCCATATTGTATCGGCCGGGGGAATCCGAGTGGATCCTAAGAAGGCTGAGGCAGTTGTGAATTGGAAACCACCGAAGATAGTGACCGAAGTTCATAGTTTCTTAGGTTTGACCGGTTACTATAGACGTTTTGTTGAGGGTTTCTCAAAGTTTGCAGCTCCTTTGACTAAATTGCTACATAAGGATGTTCGATTTAAGTAGACTGATGCAAGATAACAAGCGTTTGAGAAATTGAAAGAGGCCTTAACCGAAGCTCCTATTTTAGTTCAGCCCGTGTCAGGGAAAGAGTTTGTAGTCTTCAGTGATGCGTCGTATGTTGGCTTAGGTTGTGTGCTTATGAAAGAGGGAAGAGTACTGGCCTATGCGTCTAGGAAGTTGAAGACTCATGAGCGTAATTACCCTATGCATGACATAGAATTGGCTGCAGTGGTTTTCGCCGTGAAAGTTTGGAGACATTACTTGTATGGTTAGAAATGCACAATGTATATGGTCACAAGAGTCTGAAGTATATAATAACACAATGAGAGTTGAATCTTAGACAACGTAGGTGGCTAGAGTTACTTAAGGACTACGACCTCGCGATTGAGTACCATCCGGGTAAAGCCAATGTAGTGGCCGATGCTTTGAGTAGAAAGGTAGCAGTGGAGTTATGAGCTATGTTTGCTAGATTGAGTTTGTCTCAAGATGGTGGTTTAGTGGCCGAGTTGCAAGTTAAACCTTCTTTGCTTCAGTTGATTAGAGAGAAACAGTTGCAAGATAGATCTTTAGCATCTCATGTACAAGACATAGTGGAGGGTAAACCAACAGATTTTTGTTTTAGTAGTGATGGAGTCTTGTGTTTCAAGAGTAGAGTAGTTGTTCCGGAAGATGTAGACTTGAGACACACCATCCTAACTGAAGCTCACAATAGTCCGTTTGCTATGCGTCCGGGAAGCACGAAAATGTATCGCGATTTGAAAAATGAGTATTTTTGGGTTGGTTTGAAGAAAGACGTTGCCGAGTTTGTGAGTAAGTGCATGGTCTGTCAGCGAGTTAAAGCCGAGCACCAGTTTCCTTCAGGTTTGTTACAACCGTTGAAAATTCCTGAGTTGAAGTGGGAGAGGATCTTCATGGATTTCGTATCGGGTTTGTCGTTGACACCTTCTAAGAAGAATTCGGTTTTGGTAATTGTTGATCGTCTTACGAAGTGTGCGCACTTTTTGGCCATTCACACCACTTATACTTTGGATAAGTTGGCCGACTTGTATATCAGTGAGATTGCATGGTGTACCGAAATCTATAGTGTCAGACAGAGATCCGAGGTTCACAGCTAGATTTTGGGAGAGTTTGCATAGTGCTTTGAGTACTCGACTGAATTTCAGCACTTCATATCATCCTCAGACCGATAGTCAGTCAGAGAGAGTCATACAAGTGTTGGAAGACATGTTGAGATGTTGCATTGTTGAATTTCAGGGTTCATGGGAGAAGCATCTACCGTTAGTAGTGTTTGCGTATAATAACAGTTATCAAGCGAGCATTCAGATGGCACCTCATGAAGCTCTGTATGATAGAAAATGTAGAACACCTGTTTGTTGGGCCGAAGCGGGACAAAAATTAATACCTTTGCCTGATATGCTTAAAGGTACTACCGAGAAAGTATAGTTGATTTGTGACCGTTTGAAGGCAGCTTCGGATAGACAGAAATCCTATGCAGATTTGAAAAGAAGAGAAATAGAGTATGGCGTG
This sequence comes from Hibiscus trionum, assembly GCA_030270665.1. Classification (NCBI taxonomy): domain Eukaryota; kingdom Viridiplantae; phylum Streptophyta; class Magnoliopsida; order Malvales; family Malvaceae; genus Hibiscus; species Hibiscus trionum. The sequence continues at coordinate 3,414,898 of BSYR01000025.1, read as the reverse complement.
GGCGACAAAGTGTTCTTGAAAGTCTCACCTTGGAAGAAGGTGATGAGGTTTGGTAGGAAAGGTAAGTTGAGCCCGAGATTCATTGGTCCGTATGAGATAGTTGAGAGAGGTGGTCCCGTTGCTTATAGATTGAGACTACCGGCCGAACTAGAGAAGATTCACGATGTGTTTCATGTATCCATGCTTCGGAGGTGTAGATCAGATCCGTCACATGTTATGCCAGTTGAGGAGAGAGAATTGAATCCGGATTTGACCTACGATGAAGAACTAGTTGAGATTTTTGCTTCGGACAACAAAATGTTGAGAGGAAGGACCATTGAGTTGGTTAAGGTTAAGTGGCGACACTGAGGGGGTGGAAGAATCCACTTGGGAGAGGAAGGATGACATGAGAAAGTAGTTTTCGTATCTCTTTCCGCCAGGTAAATTTTGGGGACGAAATTCCTTAAGTGGGGGAGAGTTGTAACGCCCCGAGTTTAGGGCCGGGAGATATCAGATTAGTTAAACCGGGACTGGTTAAATTAATTTAGAGAAAAACTATTTTTAATACACCAAAAAGTGTTTAAAGGAAAAAGGGCAAAAAGGGGTGTAGCGACTAATTTTTTGAAATACTTTATAGGTATATGTGTAGTGGAATGGAAAGGGTATTTTGAGAAATTTAAGAAGGATAGGGGTTTTAAAATAATTAGGGGATTTGTGAAAATAAAATTAAAATTGGTGGAGTTTAAAAACTGGGAGTTTAGAAAAATAGATAAAAATATTTGAAAATTGTGGTATAAAAAGGTAGATTTTAAAAAAAGATAAGGGTTCATTTAAAAATAGATAAAAATAGGGGTAGAAAATGGATTTTGAAAAATAAGAGGGGATTTTGAAAAAGATTAGGAGTTTTAGAAAAAGATTTTAAAATTGGTAGGGTTTAGGAAAAATATTTTGAAATAGGGGAATTTGAAAAAAAGTGTTTAAAAAAATTGAGGGAGTTTAGGAAAAAAGCAGACTTTTAAAATTGGAAGGAGTCGCCACCGGCCACTTTGAAAAGGTAGGCCGAACACCGGAAATAGAAACCAGAGATTCGAAAAGGGTTCGGGAGTCGGTTACACGCTTAATTATAATCAAACTTTATGAATTTAAGTGACAATTTTAACCGGAACTTAGTTATACACGCGAGTAAATTCCGAAAATCCAAATATTTGAGAACAAACGTCCAAACGACCACCACTACGACTGGTACTCGCCTCATTCGTTTCCGAATAGAAGGACATCGCACTTTTGAAAACAAATTTAGATTTTTTTAATAAAATGAAAAAAACGAATGCATGAGTACAAAATTAAATCTAATCTAAAGTCCTACGGTGCCAAAGGAGTCGATATTCGAGTATTCGGAATATCGTTCCCACGCGGACACCGGGACCGTGAGCTAATGACGAAATAATGGAAAAACTGAAGCAAAAATCTTGTAATGGACCCAAATCGAATGAAACGAAAATTAAAGAACGAAGATTAAATAAATCATAAACACACACACACACACACACACACACATATATATATATGCATATATAGGTATAGTTATATAAAAAACCTCGTACTAATGATAATATGTATATATAGTAATGATAATATATATATATATATATATATATATATTGATGATAATACACACATATATATATGTACATATACGTGACTACGAGAAAATATGTGACATACATAACTGCATAAAAAAAGTGATGTACAATGTAGTCACATTCAAAGCATACCGATATCAAAACACGAATATAAATTACGGGGACTGAAAGTTAAATATGCATTAATTAATAAGCTGATTGAACAATTAAACCACTGACAAAGGGATGAGATTGGAAGATTTTAAGGAATTTCGAGGGCTGAAAATGGAATTAAATCTCATTTTCTTTTTTTAAAAATATTAAACCTTAATAGGGATGAAATTAAAAACGATTTTAAAATGACATGGACCGGGGGCGTAATTTTAGAAAGCGGAAACCCCGTCGATGCTATTCTAAAACACGGAGGGACCATGAAGACAATTAAACCATTTTAAAATTTTTAAAACACTATAAAAGGCACCCTTTAGGCGTTTTGAAAGCCTTTTGACACTTAAAAAAAACCTCAGACCAAACGTCCCCTCTCTTCCGAAACCGAAAGCCTTTCTCCCCGTCGGTCACCACAAATCCGTCACCGGTGAGAGCCAAACCTTCCATTCCGTTCATTTTCTACCTTAAAAGAAAACCTTTGAAATAAATGCGAGGTTGCCAAAAAAAACGAGCCCCCTTTTGAAACCCTAGAAACGGAAACCGAACCCCACTCACTCCAAAAAATCGAGTACCCCCATTTATCTCACTGTTACCTAACCGTGCCAACATCTGATGAAGGTCGGACGACTTATCAGTAGGGAGAATGCGAGGGAACGCGGCTGGGAAAACCAAACGACGGAGGTAAAAAAAATCTTTTCGATCTCGTTTTTATTTTTTGGTTTTTTTTGTGCATGCAATCGAAAAACTGAGAAAAAAAGGAATACCTTTACAAAATATTTTGCTTTTATTGATTTTTCTTTTGGTTGCCGGATATTACAATGCTCTCAGGTTTCAATTTTTATAACCGAAGTTACAGAGGGATAAAACACAAATGTGGTTGACTTTGTTGCTCTGAATTTCTCTGAATCTGTAGGCTCTGCATCCTTGCTCTTAATTGATTTTTGTTTTTTTGTTTTTGTTGCTATTTCGAGCATACTGACATCATCGTTTTTTGATTTTGTGTTTGGTCGGTACTCAAATGGGAGGGGCAAGGACGATAAACGACATGGAGAACCCGGGCGTACGATTGCGTGGGAGGGGAGTGGTCAGACTGGGCGATAGCACGAGCGCGTGAGTCGCGTATGGGAACTGGGAGGGTGCGCGTGGGCGCGTGCGGGTCCGGAAGCTTCCTCGAGCTTCGATCAGGGTCGTTGGTTGGTGACCAGATCCAATGGTTAAGATTTCGCGCAATGCCAGGGCAAATGAGGGTCTCTAGGGTTTTTGTTCATCACACGATCTAGACCGTCCGATCTGAAATAGATCTAACGGCTGGGAGCTCGCTGCGCAAAAAACAAGAGTTAGCGTTAGGGTTTTTCTTTTGTGTAATGTTTAATGGGCCCCAATTATTTGGGCTGAACAAATGTAAAGTGGACTTTTGGGCTTCATTTATTTATTTGGGTTTGTTTGTTATACTTTGCAATGGACTCTATTTATAACATGATTTTTATTATTTATTTTATTTATAATAATAATAATAATAATAATAATAATAATAATGATGATGATGATGATGATGATGATGATGATAATAAGTAATTAATAATAATAATAATAATAATAATAATAATAATAATAGGTGATAGTAATATCTAATAGATAATAAATAATAGTAGATAAATATATTATAATAGTAAGGCATAATAGTAATGACAATATAATAATAATAGTAACATGATACCTATACACATATATTTCTCATTTTTCTTTCTTTTTTTCTTTTCCTTTATTTTAAAAAAACAAATCCATTGAAACCCCAAGAACATAAAAAGATAAATTTAAGAATCGGGTAAAATTAATGATTACAAGGGGATTTTTAATAAAATGAATAAAAAAGGATTTTGAAAGCCTTTGTCTTCTTCAATTTTTCATTCCACGTTCTAAAATCTCCCCAAACCCTATTCACTATTCCATTGGATTCAACAGCTCAAATCAAGTGATTTCTTCAAGGTAAATGGTTCTTCAACTTAGTTTCATCTTCCTTGAGTCTTAAATGTTGAAATTTTTGAAAAAACTCATGGATTTATCTTATTTTGATTTTTAAAGTTTGGTTTGAAATGAAAGGAAAATCTTTGGGTTTTCATTTGGGTTGATTAGGCCTGAGTTGAGGGTGTTTTTAACTTTGTTTTAACACTAAAATAACATGAAAGGATGGGTTTTTAATGGAAACCCAAAATGGGTATTGCGGGTGATTTTAAGAGTTGGAAATCTTGAGTTTTTGGTTGAGTTTTGAGTCTAAATGGCAGATGGAGGTTTGGTAGCTTTGGATTGATGTTTAGGGATGTTAAAAGGTATATTTTTATGGTAAACTCGTTGGGTATGGCCGCAAGTAGTTTGGGACTGAAATTGTTATATTTCGGGTGTAGTTTGAGCTTGAATCAATGGGCGTAGATGCAAGGTTATTGAGTTCCGGGTCTTTGCTGTGTTTGTGAGTGTATTTGTGTTCTAATGCTCGATTTTGGGTTGCTCAAAATAGAGGAATTGGATTCGGGCTTTGTGGACGGAAATCTTGGTAGTTCGGAGGCTTGATTCGGCATCTTGGTCATCGGTTGTGTGTTGGCTGGTGAGTGGATCTATTTTTAAAAGCCTTAACGTGGTTAAGGATATGTTTTGGGAGTTTGGATTGAGCTTGAAAAGCCAATCCAAGCTCAAGAGTAAGTTTTAAAAGGTTTTATGCAATTAAATTGTGTTTTACGATTCTTGAATGCAAGTTGAACATGCTATGTAGTTACGTGTTGAATTGCATTGTTATGCATGTTGAGATGTGGGACTTGTGTTTATACTTGCATTGTGAGTACATGCCTTGCATGGAAGTTTGGACTTGGTAAGTGGTTCAAGCATCGGTAATGCTTGTGGTTGTAATCGAGTGTATTGACATGTGTTGGGTTGTTACCGGATATAATTAATCGATCAATAGGATTAGATTGCACTCGAGGTGAAAGTCGCGCGTGACCTTAGTGATGTTAGATTCCACTAAGGAGGAGTACGGTGATGTGAGATTCCACCGGAAGTTATGTTTTTACTAGACGATTGGGTACGATGATGTGAGATTCCACCGGAAGTGTCTAGTGGGTTGAGAAACTATCCGCATATCCGAGTATAAACATTGAATGTCAATATACCCATGATGCTTTAATTCTCATGTTAAGTATGTTGTTGATTTCCCTCTATTATGCTTATGCATCGTTGTTTACTTTGCTTGCGTTATGAGAACGAGCATGTGGTAATCCTATAGCTTGTGGTTGCATTTGGTAAATGCACGTGAAGGTAAAATGCATGTGGTTATGTGTTTAAGCACGTGGAAATGATTTGGAAACGATTTTGGCTTTCAAACAAATTATGTTTTAAAACTGCATTGTTGTAGCTACCTTTTGAGCATTGCTCACTAAGCTTAAATGCTTACGCTCTTTATTCCAACAATGCAGGCCCTTAGACCTACAGAGCAGCTCGAGGAACAAGGGAGAATCCAATGGAGTTTGGTTTTCTCAAGTATGAGTTTAGACTTCAATAACTAATATTAAGCAATGGGATAGAACCTTTATGTTTGAGATGTTGTTGGCATGTCCTTTTGCTTAGACAAGTTTGCTTAGATGTTTTGGGCTTGTATTGCCTTATGTCATGTTGATGTATGCTTTTGTTTAACTTTTGGCTATGTGGGTGAATGCTATGTATGCATGTTTCCCTTTTGAATCTCATCTTGTTGGATGTTGCTTCGTTGAGTGTTTAAATTGCTTCGTATGTTTATCCATGGTTTCCTTTTGTTATATGCATGATTGTATGATGCTTGAATGCTTGATATGTGGCTTTTGTGTTGAATCCTTGTGATTTTATCAGCCAAAACAAGTTTTACAGTGCATGGTGTATCGATACGGTCCCTTGCTTTGGGGCTTGTTTTGGGCAAGGCGTACCGGTACGCGAGGGTGTATCGATACGCCAAATGCTCTCTGGAATTCTGAGAAATTGATGAGATTTTGGCGTATCGGAACGGGTCCTGAGGGTATCGGTACGGTCTTCGTAGTTTGACCATGGGAAAGTTGACCGTTGAGAGTGTATCGATACGGTCTTCTAGCGTATTGATACGGTCTCCCTAGGTAAACTTTGGGGTGTTGACCAAGTCCAGGCGTATCGATATGGTCCTCTAGCGTACCGATACAACCTGTTGTAAAAGCTAAAAAGGGAGTCATAATTGTCTGTTTCGCGTGTTTTGTACCCATATGTGTTTTCCGCTGCGTGTCCCCTCACATAGGATATATTCAATGCATCTAGAGAAGATAACTTTAAAAGAAAATTTTCTAGGGTTGCTAATCGGAGTGGAGCCTTAACGGGTTTCACTTCTGTTTTCCCCGTGTAACTCGTTTGATGCGGTCTGACGGCTAGGCCGGGTCGAGGGGGTTACAACAATGGCTCAGTTCCAATGTGAGGATTGAAAAAAACTTCATCAACTTCGGGTATCTCTCTTAGTTTTCTAAGCTTAATTTCAAAATCAAAATGATTTCAAAATCAAAGATTGACGTTGGTCAGGATGTTGTTTTGGTCGACTGTGTGGGAGGAAGGATCGACTATTGAAGCACATTCGACTTCCTGAGAACACACTTAGCAAATTTTTTTTGCTAAGATGAAACTTAGATCGAATCAGTTATTATTGAAACAACATAATCCAAGTCGGTCTTTTACGAACTTAAACGATTTTATCTACAACATTGCGTTGATTAGATCAATTTACAAAATCGATATCAATAATGGCACTTGGGTATTCGGTTTACAAAGCTTAGTCACAAGGATTGGTCCTTGTAGACAAGTAACCGACGTGAATCCCGAAGTGAAAAATCCTTTTTCCGATGATCCGAGGAAATTGAGTCTAAGCAAGAGTCTGAGGCTAATCTTTATCATACTAAATCACTTTTTTTAATATTCTCTACAATCTCTTATTTTTACTTAATTCCACAACACCTTTTTACTTAAACATTATTCAACTCTCTTCTTGGCTCACCGATTGAACAAACATAAATCAGGAAATTTCTTAGTCCTTGTGGGATCGACCCTTACTTCTCCCTTACTACGCTTAATTTCCTTTATTTATTATTTGAGAAGAAGGAATTATTCTGACGCGAAAACGACGCGTGTCACACCCTTAGCCCCAACATTAAAAAATTTAAATTTTAAGCCCAAACCTTAAATTTTAAATCCTAAACCCTACACCCTATAGCCTAAAATATACACAATGTCTTAAATTCTCTAAACCCTAACCACAAACCCTAACCTTAAACCTAATTTTTAGCGTGGAGCATAAATAGGGGCACCGAAAAAGGACATAGAATTTCTATTCGGGAAAGACATACCAAGTAGAGAATGAAATATTTGATAATTTTGAACGCATGCATTATCAAATCTAGATCATTCTTTTGAATGATTGCTCTTAGCCAACTAGATTAATTCTTGGATTTAATTGTAACAAAATCACAGATAATGTAAATGCTGAAAATGAACAATTTGAACCAAATTTTGATTTTTTAAAAATTTGAATCCATTTATCATGAGTAATAAGTCCCGTTATCATTAGTTGAATAAGAATTAAATAAAATTATTAGTTTTCGCTAATATTTTAACAGACAATGACATGGTCGTTAATATAAATTGATAAAATAAAATATTATTCTTTAAGTTTTACACTTATTTTAATTTGATCCCAATTTTAAAAAATTGGCTCAACGTATAAATATTATTTCAATTTAATCCCAGTACTTTGATTTCATTATCACCTAATTTGCACCTCTAATAAACAATTTGGTCACTTCTTTGTAGATGGAAAAGAGGCTCTGATTAACAAAATTTAAGATCGACTCAGTGTGCTCGGGGGAACCATGGCTCCAAACTTTTGAAATTTGAAGGTTCTGACGTACCAAAGACTCCGGAGTTATTTCATCTCAAAGTTATATCGACTTCGGCAAGACAAACATCGAGTCCACAGATCCACCAGATAAGTCTACTAACTAACAAGCATGACTACTCTGCCTCATGACATATATATATATATACACACACACACGATGAAAGTCATCAGCCTCCCCCAAGCTCAACCCCACATACAAGGGTCAATCGGTCCTCATTTCTCTTCCTCTTCATCTCTTCAATTAGGATCACGACTACTGTAGACCGTGACTCTCCGCCAAATTCAAAAGAGATGAAACGCAAAAAACGCTAGTAACCATCATCCATCACACGTTGACCATCAACAATGTTCTTACATGAGTATTTAGAAAATTTAAAAATAACTAAAAAATCTCCACAATTTCTATTTGTCTATGACTATACCAGGGACGTAAAAACAAGCAAGGAATGAAGAGTTTATGTCCAGTTTGGGCGAAGGCAACCTGTAACCCCCTCATCCCGGTCTGGCTGGATGACCGGTCCGAGTAGGCTACACAGGGAAAACCGAAGCGAAACCCGTTAAGGTTCCCCCTCGGTTAGCAAGCCTAGAAAATTTCTTTTTTATTTTAATCTTGTCTAAAGGCATATTAATTCCTAAGTGATCGCGTCAGCGGAAAACATCAAGAAAGAAAAACATTCGAACCTCAAACCACACATTAAATAGTTCATTTTACACATACAGAGCATACCGTATCGATACACCAATCAAGGGTATCGATACGCCTTGACTAGGTCAACCCTCACAGTCAACTCAGGGAAGACCGTATCGATACAGCCCTTGAGCGTATCGATACGCCCTTCTCGGTCAACATCTCGAGGTCAACGAGATAAAACCGTACCGATACACCTCAACCCCGTACCGATACGCCAAAAACTCACCAAATTCTCAGAATTCCAGTGAGCAAAGAGCGTATCGATACACCCCCGTGTATCGGTACGCCAAGCCAAAACTGAGTCCTGCAGGCAAGACCGTATCGATACGGCCCTTAGGCGTATCTATAGGCCATGCACTGCAAGTCTCCAAATTCAGCAAAAAAACATACAAGACTCAACTCTAAGTGCATTTTAGGACTTCCCTAGCCACATACAAACATTTATGCAACATACTACAACCAAGAATTTGCATATAGAGCGATTTAGATGATTAACAAGGCATCCATACATGGCATTCACACAAAGGGTAAATATTGCATAAATGGGCATGCTTAAGAGCTCAAAAAGGCCAAAATGGCACAAGTTATCACAAAAAGGTTTGCATACACAACCAAAGCAACTTAAAACATCTAACGCATGGCCTCAACAACACAAGCATTCATCAAAACGTAACATGGTTTACGAATCCAAGCAAAACATAAACATCATCAACATCTATGAGTCATAAAACGCTCATACAAATCATATAGTAGCCCCATTGCTAAACTACTACTTTAATTACTAAACCATACTTGAGCAACTACAAGCTTGGAATGCCCTTTCGCCTTGCTCCTTGCTAACACCACGCTAATGATCTGCATTGTTGAAAATGAGAGCGTAAGCTAGAAGCTTAGTGAGGATGCTCTAAAAACCAAAGCAACAACAATGCAGGGTTCAAGCATGCAATCCTTAACATCACACACAACATACATGGGCATCAACATAACAACCTAGCTAGTATTTCAAGAGTCATAAATATGGCATCTTACATCATATTAAGCTCAACAATATAGATCAAATATCTCAACATCAATATCACAAGAACAAGTACATTGGCCACTATTAGTTTACTCGGATGTGCGGATTTACTCTCAACAACAACATTACCTCGGTGGGATTACACTCATCACCGGACCTTGCATGGGTGGGATTCCACTCATCACCACATGCCCTATGGATGAGATTCCACTCATCATCACGTTTATATAAATAATTTCTGGTGGAATATTACATCACCGTACTGCTCCTTGATGACTCAACGCCATCAAGGCCACGCGCGAATTTGACTCAAACGTGTGCACACTAATCCTAATGACCGATCATTTACACCCGGTAAGTTAATTAGTGCCAATTACCTTTAAACCACTTCACACCTCCATCAATTATAGCACATATTCATCATCACACATACACATACAATTCAATTCATATCTCACGAGATCAATATAGGCAATGGCATCTAAAGCATCATTAACAATCAAGAAGTTAAACTACCAATTTAACTTCTACCTCGGAATGTCCTACCAAGCTCATTTCAACACTTCCACTACACACACTTGAACCAACTTTAAAACAATTTAAAGTTTTACTCACCACCCTTCCTTAGCAAACCAAACAAGCAAGTCAAGCCCCTTCAATTCCCGGATTCGATCTCGATCCTTTTCCGATGTTTCCTCTTGCTTCTAACCAATCAAAACACAAATATTACTCACCAATTCAATGCTAACTCAGTCACAAACCCAACTCACAAACACATGTCAAAGCTTCAAAAATTCAAACCCAAACTAACCACAAAACTTCCATTTTCGTGCTCCTCTAATACCCAGCTGAAAACTATACTTTCCAACACCCAAATGACATCTAAAAGCTTCCAAAACACTTCCTTAATAACCCTATACCATCAGCCCTTCAACCCAACACAAAAACACATCAAAAACTCAAGTTTATACACTTTGAAAATTGCCCCAAAGACCCACTTCGGGATTTCCCCCAAATCCATCCATTTTAAGATATTAAGTGTCTTTAGGTGAGATTAATTCAAAACCCAACTCAACAAGTCAAAAACAAATGAAAAACCCATTAAAAATCCAAACTTTCCTTAAACTTGAAAAATGTAAATATGGATAGTTTTGAAATCTAAGACCATGAAAATGAAGAGGATGATGAGGAGAACTCAAATATGAAGTTACCTTCGAAAAAGCTCTTGATTTGGTGAAGAAATCAAATGGAATAGTGAATAGGGGTTTTGAGAGGGGTTTGGTTTGATTTCACGTGAAGTGGAGAAAGGGGGGGGGGAAGATGATAGCTTTATTTTTTTCTTTTCTTTTTGATTCAAAAAGGTGGTCTTCCACATTTCACTTTAATTACAAAAATGCCACATTGTAAATGTTAAATCTCATTTAACTCAAATTTTAAGGTCTAATTAAATTAAACCGATTTTGATGACTCGAAAAAAACACACACCTAACTCCTAACCCCAAAACACGGGTGTTACATAACCTCCAATCTTAAAGCTGCAAAACTGCATTTTAACATGTTAGATAAGGTATCTTCCTTGACGGTAAATAGTAATTCTTTGTTACTGAGTGTTTTGAATTTCATTCTACTGTGCATGGACCGAGGGTAGTAAATTATCAATATGATTAGATTTAAGGGTTTTAAATATTTAATTAGATATATCTAGGGATCTAAAATCGTATTCAGATGGGTTTTAGGTTTGGTAAAGGCATGTTGAGTTTGATCAGATTCGGGTTAAGTTAATGGTTCGACTCGAGAATTGTCAGTTTTTGGTTAATTTGGATCCATATCAACGCCATGTTAATTCCAACTTAGACTCATTTTGGGTTCGGGTTGAGTCAATTTCAGGCCAGGTCAATACCAAGTTCGATCAAAATGCTTAGAATTTCAGTAAGTTAATTATCATGTTAATTCGGGTCCATATGGACTCCAGGTTAGGTCATTTCGGGTATCAAGTCAAGTTCACGTCGAATCAAGTTGGTTACAGATAAAATTCAGGTCACAAATCACAACTCTCACAAGTCAAAAGCATATATTATAAATTCTTTTGTTTCCTTAAAATAATCACAACTCTCTCGAGTTACAATTATAACAAATTAAAATTCTATCCTCTCAATTATATATTCAACTAATTCAACCAATTTAGAACATAGATGGTTATATTTTATAAAAAAAATAATTGTCACCTCAAGTCAAAAAGTTGTACACGAACCTATTAACTTCATAGGATTTTTAAAATGGTTATAAAAAATAAATTCAAAATATTAACAATCAATATATTACAATAATAGTGAAGATTATAAGAAAATAAATTTAAAAATAATTATAAAAGTTTGATATTTTCTAGATAATCATTTACGGACCGACCACCTTTATTTTGCGAGTGAAGATTATGTCTTAAGGCTGACACTTTCACTTGAACAAGCTTCAAATAAGAAAGATATTGCTAAAAGTTTGTCATGTTGGCGATGAGCTAAAAAACTTGGTTCAGCATGACCTGACTCATCTATGATAAACTGAGTAGGAGCCATAAACCCATCTGTAATGAACCTTATTATAAGAGTTTGATATTTTCTAGATAATCAATTTTCGTGCTTTGGAAATTTTTGAATAGGAGAAGTTCGGGTTCGGGGTGTTCTCAAATCAAGTGTGGATCCAAATTAATCGGGTTTAACACAGGTTTGATTTATGATCAGATCGGATTCGAGTTATGATCATCACCACACCGGGTCACAACTAATTCAAACTCAAATTGATTTTAGTCGAATTTTCAAATCAGATGAGTATTTCACGACCTTAGATATATCATTATCAAGTAAAAACAAAAAGGTCTCACTTTTTCAAATAAGGTTATAATTATGTATTTTCATCATCACATTACCTGATCTCGGTGTGAGAAAGGGGCCATCGGTGGCCGGAGTTGGTGACTGACGACGGTGGGTACGAAAGGAAGTGAACAACAATATTAGGGATTTAACAAAATACAGAGGAAAAGGAATTTTGAAACTTTTATTAATGAAAGAAAATGGGTAAAATATACTTAGTCCCTTATCCTTATGTGGTTTATATAGCCCAAGTATAATAGCCAACTCAACAAACCTAACAACTTAATAACCAATTGACTAATTAACAAACTCAATATCAACTAATTACAATTCTAACATTCACTGTTGAGTGTGTAAAAGTTCTATATTTTACCCCATATTTCTGCTGCATTCAAGCATAATCCATTGCATTTAGGATAGATTTCATTCATACATCACAATTATATTAGATGGCACAGTTTCTATTGAAATTAGTTGCTTTTGCAGGTAGCTGCTGTAGCAGATGAAGGGCAGTGAAGAAGCAGAGCTGGAATACTGGACCATAGACGAGAAGAAGGATGCTACCAAGGCCGCTGTCGTGGCAGCCAATGACGACAACAATGGTGAAGGGAAGAAGTGAAATGGAGCTCGACAGGAAGAAGAATTTAAGCTGGCCTGTCGTGGAGCACTCTCATATTTTTCTAAGCCCTAGATCAGATTGGAGGCCAAGCCCAAAGTTCAAGGAAGAAACTTCAAGCAAGAAGGAAGGACGAATTAAAAACAAAAACTCTGAAGATTTAGTCTTTAATAGAGTTGTACTTTAGTTTAAACTTGTATTCTTGCCATATTAGAAAACTTGAACCCAAGGCCTATATAAAGGCATGTAATTCGACCTAGGGAAGGACATCTTATTCTCTAGCTGTCTTCCCCTAAACCCTAGTTGTTTCCCCCCTTCTCATTATGTTCTAAACTTCCCCTAGGGCTAAGGGTTGATTCTGTAAAGTAGTTGCAAGGATTGCTTTGTTTTAAGAATTTTTCTGTTCAATAAAATAGACTTCAAGTTTGCTTATTCTGGTCTTCAACATCTTGCAAGAGTATCAGGAGAGAATTGTGAGATTATCTATTTACTTAATATCGGGAGAGTTAAGTATACGAAAGGAATAAGTACGGGTTCTCTAGTTTATGGTTGAACTATCTCGGACCTAGGGATAAGACGAGGTTAAGTGGCTAAGGAAGAATTCAAAAACATCGGTGTTCATCCTTCGATTCACGCCGGGAGGTATCATCAAAGACGTGTTCATCGACAGACTTGGACCTAGGGATAGGCCAATGCATAACAGGGATTCTTGCCAATCTTGAAGTACTAAGTTGTGTGTTCACTGCTGCGACAACAACAGACCGCTGCCGCAACAGGTGCTGCCGCGACAGGCGCTACAACAAAACAGAGGATTCTTAGACATTGCAAACACCTGCATTACGGAGCAGATCAATACCTGCCCATTCTTTACTCTGAATATTTTCATCGTTTATTTTCAGTCTTCCTTATTATCTCGTGACAAACAATTAAACTATTTCTTTTCCCTCTTGTGCAGCAATCTAAGGTTAAAGTTATTAGCCCAGTCCCTGTGGAGACGATATCTGATACTTACGTATCACTTTACTACTTGCGCCGTGTACACTTGCACTACATTGCGGTAGACACTTTTACACACAACAAGTTTTTGGCGCCGTTGCCGGGGACTGGCAACATATCTTTACCCTACCTTTTACTGCACTTCTTTTATTTTTCTGTTTTTACTTGGATTGTTCACCCTGTGCTTTTCACAAGGTCTTTTGTTTGCCTATGCGCAGATCTCAACAAGGAAAAGAACCTGCGCACTAGTTAGATCCTGAAATCGAACGAACGTGCAAACTCAGGAAACGAGTCTGCCTCCTTGTAGAAAGAAACGAATACCTGGAGGAACAATTAGAAGCAATGGTGAATGAAAGGCACGAAGAAAGGAGGAACAACCAAGTAAATCCCCGAGGTCCTGAAGATCCCCTCGGAGATGGAGGAAACAGACAACCTGTCGATCCTCTTGTTGCTGTCGCACGCCGGTCATGCCGAGACTACATGATCAATGATCATGTGGAACTAGAGACCACCCTGCCAGACGTTGAAGCTGAAAATTTCGAGCTGAAACCTGTCATGTTCAGCATGATTAATTCCGCTGGCCAATTTAGTGGTGCTGCTACAGAGGATGCTAAGGAGCATCTGAAAACGTTTCAGGAAATCTGTGGTTCGTTTAGACTACCAGGAGTAAATCGGAGATACTGAGGCTTCGGTTATTTCCTCATTCATTGAGGGACAGAGCTAAAACTTGGTGGAACAAACTAACGTCGGGTTCAATACGAACTTGGGCAGATTTAACTCGTGAATTTTTGTCTCGTTTTAACCCTTCCCATTTATCTGAGCGATTACGTAACGAAATTGCTACTTTTCAACAGGAAGACGACGAGCCAATGCACGAGGCTTGGGACAAGTTTACTACTCTTCTAAGGAATTGCCCGATGCATGGATTCCCTGTTTGGAATCAAGTTATCAAATTCTATACTGCTACCAACCTATAAACCTGAATGAGAATCGATTCAGCAGCCAATGAGTTGTTGTTAGATAAAGATCCAGAGGACGCCATGGTAGTGTTAAATAATTTGGCTAAGAATGAAGAGCAATTCCCCACATCGAGGAGAGGTAAACGAGTACTAGCTGTGAAGGATTATGAAGCCGATAATTCTTTGAAGACACAAGTTGCATATCTCACAAAGGCAGTTGAGAACTTGCTGAAGAAGGACTCTCAACCTATCTATGCTACAGAAGAGGTATGTGGAACTTGCAGTGGAAATCATAGTTCGGATGACTGCTCGATACAACTAGAGGAGGGGATGTATGTTGGAAATTATAACAAGCAGAACTACAATTCCAACAACTATAATCCTAACTGGAGAAAGGATCCCAAATTCTCTTGGAGCAACCCTAACAATGCCCTAAATCCTCAAGCACAGAACACTCAAAATCAGGGGGCACCTAGACTTCTGACTCGACAGCAACCGCAACAGCCACCAGCTGCCACGACTAGCATATTGGAGCAGACCTTGGCTACGATTATGTCCCAGACAGGAACCTACATTGAGAACATGAATCACTTCGTTACGAAGACTGAGTCATTCATGGATAAAACAGAGATGCGGATGACTAACCATGAAGCTACTCTGAAATCACTGGAGACACAGATGGGTCAGGTTTCCCAGCATATTAAACCGAGGCAGAATGGAGGATTCTCTAGCGATACTGAAAATGCTAGACAACCCACACATGAGCAGTGCAAAGCTATCACAACTAGGAGTGGGAAGAAATTACCAGGGCCAGAGAAAGAAGCTGAACCAGTTAAGGAACCAGCCCTAGAATCAACTGCCGAGAACGCGACCCCGGTAGACAACAAACAGTCTGCTGCCGATGAACCCGTCACGACAACAGAAGGGACAGAGGAGAAGGATGAAGAACCTAAGCCTCCTCAGATCCGAATGCAGTGGGAAGGACGCATTGCAGATTATCGTCCCCCACCTCCTTTTCCTTAGCGGTTACAGAAATTGAAACATGAATCCCAGCTTAAGAAAATCTATGATATTTTTAAGCAGGTCCACATCAATATTCCACTGTTAGATGCTATTAGGGAAATGCCCGGTTATGCCAAATTTCTCAAGGAGGCCATGTCGAAGAAATCCAAGCTTGTGGAATTTGAGACGGTTAAAATGACAGAAGGATGCATGACTATTCTGCACAAGCATCCACCCCAGAAAAAGAAGGATCCTGGGTGCTTCATAATACCGTGCATAATCGGAGATAAATTTGTGGGTAAGGCACTTTGTGATCTAGGTGCTAGTATTAATTTAATGCCAAAATCTGTATTTCAGAAATTAGGTATTGGACGAGCACGACCCACAACAGTTATGCTGCAGCTGGCAGACTGCTCTTACATACAACCAGAAGGGAAAATTGAAGATATCCTGGTAAGAGTGGATAAATTTATTTTTCCTGCTGACTTTCTTGTTTTAGATTGTGAGGCAGATGAGAATGCACCAATCATCATGGGGCGACCCTTCTTAGCCACAGGAAGATCACTGATTGATGTAGAAAAGGGAGAACTCACTATGAGAGTGAATGATCAAGAGATCAAGCTGAATGTTCTCCAAGCAATAAAGCACGCTGATGCAGAAGAAGAATGCAAGGCTATCACTGAAGTTATCCTTGACCAACCCTGCATCAGGTCGGACTGCCATGACATCAAATTTGGCCACTGCCCCAGCAGCCATTTAGATGACTGTCACGGCAGCGACGACGACAGCAGCTCCTCAGACTCTGACATATCTGATACTGAAGATCATGATGAGGTAAACTGGATAGGCAATCGTCCAGGTAAGTTATTCGAGCCCTTAAACTACACCTCGAATGAACATATAGTCCAAAAGCCATTAACTATAGAGCCACCTGTTCTAGATCTTAAGCCCCTGCCAGGGCAGCTTAAATATGTTTTTCTTGGATTAAATGATACGTTGCTCGTAATCATCTCTTCCAAGTTGATGCAGGAGCAGGAACAGCAGCTGATAGGGATGCAGCAACAGCACAAAAAGGCTATTGGATGGACGATAGCTGATATCCAAGGCATCAGTCCAACACTATGCATGCATAAAATCCTCTTAGAGGATGATCACAAGCCGACCATTGATGCCCAGAGACGTTTGAATGATGCTATGCGAGAAGTGGTCCGAAAAGAAATTATCAAATGGCTAGATGCTGGGATAATTTATGCCATCTCGGATAGTAAGTGGGTGAGCCCGGTGCAGTGCGTTCCTAAGAAAGGAGGAATAACCGTGGTGACCAACGAAGAAAACGAGCTAATCCCAACCATGACTGTGACCGATTGGAGGGTTTGTATGGACTACCGGAAGCTTAACAAAGCTACCTGGAATGACCATTTTCCCTTGCCTTTTATTGATCAAATGCTTGATAGATTAGCGGGAAAGCCTTACTACTGTTTTCTTGATGGTTATTCAAGTTACAATCAAATAGCCATTGCATCGGAGGATCAAGAGAAAACGACCTTCACTTGCCCGTACGACACTTACGCTTTTCGGAGGATGCCATTTGGACTTTGCAACGCACCAGCTACTTTTCAGAGGTGTATGATGGCTATATTCTCCGACATGGTGGAGGATTTCCTGGAGATATTCATGGATGATTTCTCTGTCTTTGGAGACAATTTTGAAAGCTGCCTAGGTAACCTATAGAAGGTGCTCGAGAGATGCGAGAAAGTGAACTTGGTATTAAACTGGGAAAAATATCACTTCATGGTGGATGAAGGGATAGTCCTAGGCCACAAAGTAAGCTGCCGTGGCATAGAGGTCGACAGGGCGAAAATTGAGGTAATTGAAAAGCTGCCACCACCCACCACAGTCAAGGGAATTCGAAGTTTTTTAGGGCATGCCGGGTTCTATCGATGGTTTATAGCCAATTTTTCGAAGATCACCAAGCCATTATTCCACCTACTAGAGCAGAACCGACCCTTCGACTTCAATACTGAATGTACTGAGGCATTCAGAGTTCTGAAAGAAAAGTTGGTAACAGCCCCGATAGTACAGCCACCGGATTGGAAACTACCATTTGAGATTATGTGTGATGCTAGTGACTATGTTGTTGGGGTAGCACTTGGGCAGAGGAAGGACAAGCTTTTTCATGTTATATACTATGCCAGCAAAACACTGAACGACGCCCAAGTAAACTACACCACAACAGAGAAGGAACTGTTAGCTGTGGTGTTCTCGATTGACAAGTTTCGTTCCTATATACTTGGAACGAAGGTCATAGTCCACACAGACCACTCTGCACTAAAGTATCTATTCGCCAAAAAGGATGCAAAGCCTAGACTGATACGATGGATTCTGCTACTGCAAGAGTTCGACCTTGAGATCAAGGATAAAAAGGGGACAGAGAATCAAGTCGTAGATCACTTGTCAAGATTAGAGAAGGGAAAGAGTCTCCCACCGGACGAGACACACATACTAGAGACTTTCCCAGACGAGCAGTTGTTCGCTGCCATAAGCACTGCCGCGACAGCCAGGGCGGCAGGTAAGTTTTCTGAACTCCCCTGGTATGCTGATTTCGTTAATTATTTAGTTAGTGGAATATCTCCTCCTGACCTTAACTACCAAGCTAGGAAGAGGTTCCAAAATGATGTTAAGCATTATTATTGGGACGAACCTCTTCTTTTCAAACTGTGTGCAGATCAGATCATCAGGAGGTGTGTACCACATGATGAGCAGGAAGATGTGCTTCATCACTGCCATGCTTCACAATATGGAGGACACTTAGGTGGTAACAAAACTGCTGCCAAGGTTTTGCAGTCTAGTTTTTATTGGCCTTCACTGTTCAAGGATGCCCAGACATTCTACAAAAGCTGTGATAAATGTCAACGGATTGGAAACATCTCAAGGAGACATGAGATGCCGCTGCAAAACATTCTTGAAGTCGAAATCTTTGACGTTTGGGGGATTGATTTCATGGGACCCTTCCCAGCATCATGTAGGAACCTTTATATCCTCTTGGCAGTGGACTACGTGTCCAAATGGGTTGAAGCGATCTTTACACAAAAAAATGATGCCAAGACTGTTCAGAGGTTTTTGCACAAGAACATATTTTCCAGATTTGGCATTCCGAAGGCGATCATCAGTGATGAAGGGAGGCATTTTGATAATAGGGTTATAGCTGCTGCCTTAAAGAAATATGGTGTCAAGCATCGAATCGCAACAGCGTACCACCCTCAGACCAATGGACAGGCTGAAATATCAAACAGAGAGGTAAAGAACATTCTTGAGGAGATGGTTAAGCCAACTCGAAAGGACTGGTCTCTACACCTCAACGATGCACTTTGGGCCTACAGAACAACATTCAAAACTCCATTGGGAATGTCACCCTACCGGCTAATTTATGGAAAACCATGCCATTTACCTGTTGAGATTGAGCACAGAGCATACTGGGTCATCAAAACAGTGAATATGAACTTGGAAAAGGCAGGACAGAAAAGGCTACTTGATTTGAATGAGATCGAAGAAATTCGAGCAATGGCCTATGACAACGCAAGGATTTACAAGGACAAGACCAAGAAGTGGCATGACAAGAAACTGCTGCCACGACAGTTCTGCCCAGGGCAGCTTGTGTTGTTGTTCAACTCTAGGTTGAAACTCTTCCCAGGAAAGTTGAAATCTAGACGGTCCGGCCCGTTTCAAGTGGTACAAGTTTTTCCCCATGGTGCCATCACGATCAGATCCTTAAAAGACGGGGACCAATTTAAAGTCAACGGACAAAGATTGAAGCATTATTAGGGGACTGAAGCCCCAAGAATGCAGGAAGTGGTTACTTTAGGAGATGCCCCTCCTGGCATCCCTAATTTAACCTAAATTCATTTTTTTAATTTATATATATATATATATATTAGGTAATTAGATTTATTTAATTTTTAGGAACTAAGTTTTTATTTTAATTGATTTTAGGAAATAAAGGAGACGAGAAGAAGAGGAGAAGTGAACTCAGCCCACCATCCCACCATCAGCCCAAAAAGCCCAAAATAGGAGCCTGCCGTTACAGCTGCCGCGACAGACGCAGAAAATCCAGCCTGTCAACACGCTGTCGCAACAGGCACGCAAACGCGTAATAGACGCGCAGCAGACACGCAAACGCGTGACAGACGCGTCAGAAACCGCGTAACAGCTGGCCCCGTTATTCGCGCCTGCCGTTACAACTCCAACGGGCAGCAAACTTCTCATCTATATAAACCCCGATTTACTATTCATTTTTCACTCACTTTTACTCTCTCTACTTGCTTCCTCTCTAGAATTTCATTTTCTTTCATTTTTTTCTACAATCCTTGCAACCATGAGTACCAGAAACACCCGCCGCAGTGCTGCCTCAGGATCTGCCCCAGCAGCAACAACTCCCAGCTCCTTCCAAGTCAGAGATATATGGGAGGAGAAAGGCTTCATCTATACCACACGAACGGAGAACCTTAGGCTAAAACCATTTATAGCCCGTAAGATCCGAGCCCAGCAGTGGTAGATGTTCGCCGAGCAGACGGAAGAGATGAACGTCACTTTAGTCCGAGAGTTTTATGGTGCCATCGACAGCATGGAGGCGACAACAGTAACGGTTCGTGGGAAGGAGGTACCCTTTGAGCCCGAATACATCAACACCCTTTACGGGTTCTATGTTGGCAGAAGGGAAGACGGCCATCAGAGGTTTGTGGAGAGCTTGGAGCCGGCGGACTATGATTCTGTCATGGCAGAACTCACCGGCGAAGGCACCGAATGGAATACCGATCCCAAACATCCAAGGACGGTGAAACGAGTTCAACTAACCCCCGAAGCCAAGCTGTGGAATGCATTTGTTAAAAAAGGATTATGCCCTCTTCGCACAACAGCACGGTAGACCAACCAAGGTTAGCCCTCATCCATTCAATTCTAAATGAGAGGCCCATTAATGTGGGTAGATATGCTCGGGAGGGAATTTTGGATTGCGCGTACCGGCCATCGAGACCCCTTGTCTTCCCCTACCTTATAACAGCCCTCTACCGCGGCCACAACGTACCTGAAGCTACTGAGGGTTTGAGAGTTCGAGGAAAAGGATGGACGGAAAGAAACGTCCTCAGCTTAATGGAGCTGAAAACTGCCACGCCGCTGTCGTCCTTTGACCCCACTGCCACAGCAGGCGAAACGATAGAACCCATCCAGATAGAGCCTGCCGCCACAGAACAAAGGCAGCCCACTGGAGCAGCTCCCCCAGTAGACTCCTCAACTCAAATCCTTGCTGCCCTACAGAAAATAGAGGAACGGTAGTTGGGCCTGATGAGTTTCATTCGAGACTTCACCACAACAACGGTACATTTCATTAAAACCAATCTTAATTTTCCTGATGTACTGTTTCCTGCCTTCCTCGACCATTATTTTGCTGCCCCCACACCTGCCCATAACCCTACCCATGCTGCCACACCTAGAACACCATCTGCCGCGTCCACCCCGACCCCAGCCACAACAGCTGCAGGCGGCAGCCACACTGCCACGGAATCTGCCAGGGGAGAGAAGAGAAAAGAGCCCATGTCCGACCTCGACAGGTATATAGCTGGCTTCTCCTCCTCCTCTATTTGGGGGGAATCCGATGACGAGCCCTCGGTCAAGAGGAACCTGTCCAAGGAGTTCACCCCGGTGAAACGGCAGAAAATAAACACCGGCGTCAGAACATCCGACCAAGGAAAATCTGACAGCAGCAGCAGCAGCTGCTCCTCCGAGGAGGTTCAGGTGTTGGAAAAACTACCCTCACCAACCCGCATCCAGCCTCTGAGGGAAGCCAAGAAAAAGACCACCTCTGCCTCTCCCAGCCATCTGCCGGCACCCACAAGGAAAGTCACTACCCGCCGGCAGATTCAGATCAACAGCAGCAGCAGCAGCAGCGACGACATCACTTAAAATTTAAGTTTCTTCTCTTATATGTGTTGTCTGCTATTTTGTCATATTTGTGATGTTGTTTTTATTTCTTTTTCTTTTTCATTCTGTCATTTTGCATTGAGGGTAATGCAACCCTTGAGTTTGGGGGTGGCATCCTTCCATTAATGAAGTGTCTTTAAGTTTAGAAAATGCGCCTATTATTTAGTTTATTTTTGCTTAAAAATGAAGAAAATTGAAAAATTTGGCTTAAGTCTTTGAACTGAACTTACCTGCCGTGACAGCCTCTGTCGTGGCAGTGCCTTTAGGATAGTTTTAGGAGTAGTTTAGAGCCTTACTATAGTTCTGATTCTCAAGCACCCTTTGTGACTTTTATATTGTCTAGAACTCTATTGGTAAACTAGAATTGGGAAAAGCTTAACACTTGAGTAGGCCATAGAGGTGCCTAACACTGGCTCTAGGAAAAGAAGTTAAAGAAGAGTAGGCTCAATACACCTAGAGGTGCCCGAAACCGGTTCTAGGAAGTTAGCTAGAGGTGCCCGAAACCGGCTCTAGTCAAACTTAAACTAAGAAAAGAGAATCGAGTCTAAACAAAAACTAAAGGAGCCTAAGAATTGCCTCCAAAAAGATGAAAGTTGGCATAAAATTCAAGTTAGAAGCTTAGATATTCTAGTAAACTAAGGAAGTCTAGGCATATAATTGTTCACAAAACATGCACACACTACACGAGAATTATAGCATGGTTCCGAATGAATCCTGAATTATCCGACAAGGTGTTGCTTACAATAGGGAATGCATGGTAGGTAATGAAAGGTTCATTGTTTTAAGCCAAACAAAAAATTTTCTTTTCCTTTTTAGGTCTTAATTGCTTGAGGGCAAGCAAAAACTTGAGTTTAGGGGTGTGTTGAGTGTGAAAAAGTTCTATATTTTACCCCCTATTTAACCCATATTTTTGCTGCATTCAAGCATAATCCATTGCATTTAGGATAGATTTCATTCATACATCAAAATTATATTAGATGGCACAGTTTCTACTAAAATTAGTTGCTTTTGCAGGTAGCTGCTGTAGTAGATGAAGGGCAGTGGAGAAGCAGAGCTGGAATACTGGACCGCAGACGAGAAGAAGGATGCTGCCAAGGCCGCTGCCATGGCAGCCGATGACGACAGCAATGGTGAAGGGAAGAAGTGAAGTAGAGCTCGACAGAAAGAAGAATTTAAGCTGGCCTGTCGTGGAGCACTCTCATATTTTTCTGAGCCCTAGATCAGATTGGAGGCCAAGCCCAAAGTTCAAGGAAGAAACTTCAAGCAAGAAGGAAGGACGAATTAAAGACAAAAACTCTAAAGATTTAGTCTTTAATAGGGTTGTACTTTAGTTTAAACTTGTATTCTTGCCATATTAGAAAACTTGAACCCAAGGCCTATATAAAGGCATTTAATTTGACCTAGGGAAGGACATCTTATTCTCTAGCCGTCTTCCCCTAAACCCTAGTCGTTTTCCCCCTTCTCATTATGTTCTAAACTTCTCCTAGGGCTTAGGGTTGATTCTGTAAAGTAGTTGCAAGGATTGTTTTGTTTTAGGAATTTTTCTGTTCAATAAAATAGACTTCAAGTTTGCTTATTCTGGTTTTCAACATCTTGCAAGAGTATCAGGAGAGCATTGTGAGATTATCTATTTACTTAATATTGGGAGAGTTAAGTATACGAAAGGAATAAGTACAGGTTCTCCAGTTTATGGTTGAACTATCTCGGACCTAGGGATAAGACGAGGTTAAGTGGTTAAGGAAGAATTTAACAACATCGGTGTTCATCCTTCGATTCACGCCGGGAGGTATAATCAAAGACGTGTTCATCGACAGACTTGGACCTAGGGATAGGCCAATGCCTAACAGGGATTCTTGCCAAGCTTGAAGTACTGAGTTGTGTGTTCGCTGCTGCGACAACAACAGACCGCTGCCGCAACAGGTGCTGCCGCAACAGGTGCTGCCGCGACAGGCGCTACAACAGAACATAGGAGTCTTAGACATTGCAAACACCTGCATTACAGAGCAGATCAATACCGGCCCATTCTTTACTCTGAATATTTTCATCCTTTATTTTCAGTCTTCCTTATTATCTCGTGACAAACAATTAAACTATTTCTTTTCCCTTTTGTGCAGCAATCTAATGTTAAAGCTATTAGCCCAGTCCCTGTGGAGACGATATCCGATACTTACGTATCACTTTACTACTTGCGTCATGTACACTTGCACTACATTGCGGTAGACACTTTTACACGCAACATTCACCCTACTTTCTTTTCTTCTTACTTCTACATCAAATTTTCTTGAAAAACTTGACAAAAATGCAAGTATTTTTACTTGCTTTCTTCTTCTTCTAACTCAATATCAGTGAGTTAATTCAATGAGCTGGTTCAGGGAATTGGGGAGTTTGTATTTTTTTTCAACATTCTTCATCCTTTCTTACTTTCTTTCTTCTTCACCATGCACAACACTATTTATCTTTTCTTGACCAAAACAAAACAAAATGCAGGTGAGCTAGTACCCAAGGAAGAAAATCAGCTATCTCCAAATCTATCTTTACTTGAACATCTGCTTAACAATGTACATCTATTTTTTTCAGTGTACTGGTAGAAAGAAGCTTTCTTCCTTTCCTTCATGCTTCGATGGTCCATCATACAATTTTCCATTCTTCATTTTCTTCATCCACACAACAACCTTTGAAATGTTGCAGGATTGAACATCACAACTTGATACCAATTTTAACTAGCCTCCATCATCACTCAATGTATCACAATATATAAATTGTTTCCAGCAGTAACCAATACAACAACTTCAACAATAACCAACTTGCAAAGTTTCAAGAAAAATCATTTCCACCTTACTCAAACTCATATGCAGCAATCAAACCTCCAACATTCAACAGCTCAACTCTTGAACAATAACCAAGAGTATGGACGAGAATATCACATGGTTCAAAACAAAACATGGAAAGTGGAAAGAGAGGAAGCAAGATAACCATCATTCACCAATAGCTACCACTAGCACTCTTTTCACAAAATTAGTTGACCAATCACTAGAGTAATGCAACAATTGCCAAAGAAACTTATTAATTTCTAGAACTTATCGATGTTGTTCAACTGACTAATTTTAAAACAAGGGAACTATGAACGGAAATGAAGTAAAATCAGTGGAAATATTCCATCATACCAATCAACAACTCGAGAGTGAACAAAAACATAGATGCTCCAATCTTCTTGAGAAAGAAAATAACTAATCAACAATGTAGAATCGAACCCAAAATCAGCAGACACATCAAACACTTTCCAACTTATAGTATCAATAATTTCTCCTTGAACTAATCTCAAACACTGGATGTAATATAGAGCGATAGCCGAAAACATTCACATCTAACATCCAAATCAATGAAACACAAACCAAGACTGGAGCACTGGCATTCATTGAAACAAAAGCACAAAAGAACATCACCTAGAGGAGGCGGGACGGTGGAATGATGAAAGACGAGAAATGAGCGAAGCACGTAAATGAGAAAAATCGAATCTGAAATGAAGCATCAACGAAGAACGAACCAAATATGTAACAAAGCGAAAACAACCGATGTAGCCAAGAGAATGACGGTGCACCGATGCAGAACCATATGATCAACAAATCATATTCGATTTAAAATGGGTTTAAGATTTGAGACTCGAAAAAAATGAACAAAGAAGCAAGATGGAAAAACTCACGGAAACAAAGTGAGAAGAGCAGCCGCATGATCATTGGCGTTTGACCAGAGATCTGATAAACCAGGTTTGAATGAACGATTGACCGACAAACCAGATCGAAGGTAGCAGTGCGAATCGAGGTGGTGGTGCAAACTTCGCGAGATGATAGTGGAGTCAGAACAACGTCGGTGTGACAACAAATTCGCGACTGAAGATACCAATCTTCGACGAAGTAAGCACTAACATGTGGTGGAGAAGGACAAAGAAAACAAATCATTGCGAGAGAGAAAGATAATCGGCAAAAGCATCAGATGCAGATCGAAGTTGAAATCAGAGTGGTGGAGGGCATATTTGAAGAGCGACGAACGAGATCTTCGAATGAGCAGCGGAAAAGGACGAGTTCAGGATCGGTAATGGCAAATGATACCATGTGAGAAAGGGACAATCGGTGGCCGGAGTTGGTGACCGACGACGGTGGGTACGAAAGGAAGTGAACAACAATATTATGGATTTACCAAAATACAGAGGAAAAGGAATTCTGAAACTTTTATTAATGAAAAAAAATGGGTAAAACATACACGGTCCCTTATCCTTATGTGGTTTATATAGCCCAAGTATAACGATTTAACAAAATAGAGAGGGAAAGGAATTCTGAAACTTTTATTAATGAAAGAAAATGGGTAAAACATACTTAGTCCCTTATCCTTATGTGGTTTATATAGCCCAAGTATAATAGCTAACTCAACAAACCTAACAACTTAATAACCAACTGATTAATTAACAAACTCAATATCAGCTAATTACAATTCTAACACTCGGAACATGGTTAAGATGTACTCCACCAATCTGTTTCGAAAGTTTATCTATTTCCATTTCCAAGAACATCTACCACCAAATCCACGGCCGATTTAAAGGATCAGTGAAAGTCGTTTAAATTGGAATCAAACCGTACTACAAAATGTATAGGAACTCGAAAACTCGACTTGACTCGAATTTCATAAAATCGACTTAAGTCGAAAATATTTCAAATAGAGTTTGAGTTGTAAAATATGATGCGTCAACTTGAATAACTCGAAAACTTTTTACTCGACTTGATCGAATGCTAACCCCTATAAGCATGACCAATAATTTGGCTACTTAACAAGGTAGCTAAAACTGCTCCATTTATTTTCAGTATGATTTACGATTATTACCTCTAACTAATGGATCGGATACAACGAGCCAAACCAGGTTCTTAATTAACATATAATTCGTAACAGCAAGATCAACAAAGTACTACTACTACAACATTCTTTCTTTTTCCATAGCCTTTTTATTCAAAACAGATCTTAACCTTTACATTTTCATGTCTCGTATCCAAAACATAATAATCATTTATTCCAAATCTTGCCAAAAGTGATTTCAAACCTAATGGCAGAATAGGAAATAGTAAAAATCCCAACCAAATTATCCAAGTAAACAAAATTCCAATTGAATTAATAGACAAAAAGTTAAATGGAAACATACTCGCGTGTTAGAGACAAGATTATCCTTCCGTAGTTGAATTAGCATTATCCTGCAACAAGATGGGAAATGGACTTTTCTACAGTGTATTTCAGACTAATGAAAAAAAAAATAACTCCTTAATAAATTACCAATTTTCTGAATCCTTCTGTGCAGCGTTGTATTTGTTTTTCCAAGACGCTAATAACTTCAAAAAAGAAAAGGGAAAAAAGATCAAACGTATAGTAAAGTGGGAAGGAAATTACACTGAAACAGAAGAATAAGAGATTCCATATGATTCTAAGACCTTATAGTCGTCCACAGTTGATTAGTACATATGCTATACAATATGAATAAAAGAATATGAAAAACAGTGAAAATGAAGGTGAGAAGAAGGAAATTACGAGAGCATATAGTCATCCACAGTTGACTAGTTTAGTACATATGCTACGCAAGGAGAAACGACCATGTAAATATTGGTGGATTTTCGTGGAGATTGATGCAGCCTGCTCGAAAAAAAGGTGTGTTTGTTTTCACCATATTTTTGTGAGGCTAATACTACTGCGGACGCCTTTGCGAAAGGGGTGTCAATAGAATTTTGTGGTTACAAATTCTTAATTAAAGTGGTTTGGTGTGCAATACATGGCTGCAGTTCGACGCTGGTGGTCTTGTGTATGATTTGTCGTATTAATAAATCATACTTATCGATAGAAAAATACTTAGTAAAATTGAACAAAATATATTATGTCAATTAGTCAACCGCTTTAAGTCAATTGATTACATGTCAGCTATATATCAATTCAGGTCAATTACAGGTCGAGTTAATTAACAAGTCGGATAAATGACAAGTTGAGACAATTAGCAAGTCGGGTTAATTATAGCTCAGGTGAGAGCATTTCACGCATAATTGTATATGTTGTTTCATGTATGATTATATCAGATATTTACCTTGTTAATTTTGGGTTCGGGTTCATATCAGGTCGAGTGCATGTCAAGTGAAGAAGAACGTTGAAGTAAAGCTCTGTGAATTGCAGAGGTTAGAGATAATCTTGAGACTTTAAGGAAAGAGAGGCAGTACTCGCATTAGTTTTATTGATTAACTCGTAATATCCCAAATAGGACCGAGCGTCATTTATACAAGTTGGACTGAGAGTTGTACAACTGTAAGTTTCAGTTATAGAGTGCTGACACTAACAAAGCCTCCTAACCACTCTAACTGAAACCATAACAGTCTCGTAACAGTCTCAAGAATACAAGAATGAATACACAAACCTATACTTGTAACATTTACCATGCTTTCGGCATGTTGAAAAACTTTGACAACCTTCATAGTTCATATAACATTCACCCTGCTTTCGGCATGTTGAAAAACTTTGACAACCTTCACAGTTCCTATAACACTCCTGGAAATGACCCTGCATGCAAGCAGTGGCGGATTCAGAAATTTTTTTGAGGGTGGGCACAAGTCAAAATATTCATGAGGGTGGGCACAAGTAATAAAAATATTAAAATTTCAGGGTGGACGCAAGTCATAAAAATATAAAAAAATTAAGGATCGATTCATAAAAATTTTAAAAATTGAAGCCAAATGCGTGAACTTTAAAAAGTTTAGGGTGGGCACGACCCACCCAAGCCTTAATGTAGATACGCCACTGCATGCAAGAATAAAAAAGGCACAACATAATAGTGCACAGAAAAAGACAATCTAGGACAAAGTGGACAAGGAAACGACTGTTAATCTTTCACGGAAACGGCAGAAAGAAGATGCAGAGAGAGGCTTTGTAAAGATATCAGCCACCTGCTCACAAGCCGAAATTTCATTTACCACAAGTTTTCCGGAAGCAACCTTCTCTCGAACGAAATATAAGTCAAGTTCAACATGTTTGAACATGGTTTGCAAAACAAGATTCGCCGAAACCGCAACGGCACTAGAATTTTCACACCATAAAGTTGGAGAAGTATCAGGCACAACTAAAAGTTCACTTAGCAACGACTCAATCCACAACACCTATGTGGCTGCACATGCAACACTCTGATACTCCGCTTCAGCCGTAGAACGAGACACCACTGGTTGTTTCTTTGAACCCCAGGCAACTGGATTACTTCCAAGAAACACACAAAAACCCGTGGTGGAACGACGAACATCAAGATCGGACCCCCAATTCGCATCCGCAAACACCATTATAGACAGTCGAGGAGTCGGTGTAAAAAGTATACCACAATCAAGTGTCCCCTGTAGGTACCGTAAGATGCATTTGAGAGCCTGAAAATGTGTATCCAAAGGACTTTGCATGAACTGATAGACGCGATTAACAACAAAGGCAATTTCAGGCCTTGTAATAACCACATACTGTAATGCACCGACAATGCTTCTGTAATCAGTAGGATTAGAGATAGAGCTTCCAATTGTTGCGGACAAATTACAGTTAGAAACCATAGGTGTTGGCAACCCCTTCACATCAGCCAATCCACTTCGATGTAACAACTCAGATATATACTTACGTTGACTCAGAACAAGACCCTCTTTGAGATAGTGCACTTCGATACCCAAGAAAAAATGCAGTAAGCCTAAGTCTTTTAAGGAAAAGGCTTTGTTTAACCTGTCAATAACCCGCTGCACTTCCTTGCTGTCACAACCAGTGATTACGATGTCGTTAACGTAGACAAGAAGATACATTATACTTGAGCCAGACTGTTTAACGAACAGAGAAGAATCTGACTTGGACAAAATGAAACCTTCCAAGACCAGGTATTCCCTTAGTTTTTCAAACCAGGCTCGAGGAGTCTGCTTCAGCCCATAAATCGCTTTGTTAAGCTTGCAAACCACCTTGTTTTTATCCCCTTGCTCATACCCAGGAGGTTGAACCATATAGACCTCCTTAGCCAAGTCTCCATTTAAAAACGTGTTGTTTATATCAACTTGTCGCAAGCTTCATCCTTTCGAAACAACAATAGAGAATATAGTTCGGATTGTTACCGGCTTAACAGCGGGACTAAAAGTCTCATGAAAATCATATCCAGCTTGCTGTAAGTACCCTTTCGCCACTAACCTGGCTTTATAGCGAGATATCGACCCATCGACATTCCTCTTTACCTTGAATATCCATTTGCAGGACACGTCTTTCTTGTGAGATGACAACTCCACTAAGGACCATGTATTATTCCGAACTAACGCGTCATATTCAGCTTGCGCAGCTTGTTTCCAATTCTGGTCAAGCATCGCTTCTCCAATGGATTGGGGTTCGACAACATTGACCACAGAATCAGGCGAACCCAAATTTGCAACATAGATTTTTGGTTTTTGAATCCCAATCTTCCCTCTTGTCACCATCAGATGTGTGTTTGTGACCGGAAAATTAGGCAGTCTAGTAGAACCACCATGACAACAAGGAAAACCTTCATCATACTGAACATCGGGTCGTTGTGGCAGACCAGAAACAGGATCGAGCCCTGATGAAGGATCCAATCCTAAGGGAAACATAGGTGAAGAAGGGGCACGAGTAGAACCTGACACATCGTGATCCAGAGAAAGGGACAAAGCATCAGAATTTGAAACAGGGGCAGGTTCATCACAGACAAAATTAGAGCTTGGTGGCGACCTAGTATTATCAGACACGAGCTCAGAAGGGGGGAAGAAAATGTTGTTTGACTTACTGACCGCACGGTAGAACCATTTGATAAAGGTGGGCTGGAGAGAAGAGCTCCATCATTGTCAGCCCCATACTCAGCAGGAGCTAGAGACTCCAATCGTGTCACTGGGCTGAACCCAGACTCTACGGGGGCCACTTGTGCTACTGGGATGGACCCAAACTCCACAGGAGATATTAGGTTAGTCGTAAGATCCATTTGAGTTTCGGGATGCACAGAAACGGACGGCAACTCTTCTTGTACCATTGGACAAGTGGAAACAACATTATCATGATTGGGCCTAGCAATGGGGGCGCAACACTAGGCCTAGTATTGGACAGATCAAGAGGCTTATTCAAAAAACCATGCTCAGGTAGTGAAACAAGCACAAGAGGAATGCTGCTAGAAGAGTCACTCGAAACAACGCCCTGACCCTTGCATAGCTGAGGATAAGGAAAAATATTTTCATCGAAAACAACGTGTCTGGAAAGAACAATTTTACCCGCAATAGTAAGACATTTGTAACCCTTGTGAGATGGACTATAACCAAGAAAAAAACATTGTTCGGTACGAAAATTAAGTTTGTGAGGAAGGAAAGGACGCATCAACGGATAACAAGCACATCCGAAAGCCCGTAAAAATTCATAGTCTGGTGTGCACTTGTATAGAACTTCATACGGAGATCGTCCATCTAACACGAGTGTTGGCATTCGATTAATCAAATAGATAGCAGTGACGAACGCGTGACTCCAAAATTTCATAGGCAAACCAGCCTGAGCTAACAACGTCAAACCCATTTCCACAATATGTCGATGCTTCTGCTCAGCTTTGCCATTTTGTTCCGATGTGCTGGGGCAAGTGAGCCGATGGTGTATACCATGAGTTCCTAACCAGCTTGCAAAAGCTTGAAACTCACCTCCACCGTCCATTTGAAGAGCCTTGATCTTGTAACCAAATTGGACCTCGACTAACTTGTGAAAATCAAGAAAACATTGAAAAACATCTGATTTACGCTTTAAGAGATATAACAAAGAAAATCGACTATAAACATCCACAAATGACACATAATGAACACTTATCAATCAAATTAAGTTTATTTCCTACACGAGTAACCTAAAAAATATAAATTAAATTAAGATGACTTCCTACGCAAGTAACCTAAACAATAAAAAAGATTAGTGCACTTCCCAAATCGTTATAAGAGGATAACAATATTGATCCTCAGCCGCCTGCCATTAATTTGTATTAGGTTTCTAAAACTTGAAAGCCAGATACACGCAAGCTTTTGTTTATTCCAAACAAAAGAGTTATGGCTTCCGCTCAATACATGGCAAGGATTCCTCCAGGTTTTCGGTTTGCACCAACTGATTATGAGCTTATTAAAGATTATCTGTAGAACAAGGCGAGAGGCGAGCCATTACCTTGCGATGAAGATATCCATGACTGTGAAATCTATGGCGATAAAGAGCCATGGAAACTTTTCGGTGAGACCACGTCCGAAACTTGTTATGTTTTCACAAAACTAAGGAAGAAGGGGAAGGGAAGAAGGATTGACCGAACGGCAGGGTCAGGGACCTGGAAAGGTCAAAGAACAGATCTTGTTATGGATTCTGAGAAGAATCATGTAGGGGATAGAAAACTTTTCATTTTTGAAGTTAAAGGAGCTTCCAAAAATGACGAGAAGGGACATTGGATCATGCACGAGTTTTCACTTATTAACGATGATCAAGTACGTTCCTTAGTTACATCACACTATTTTTTACTATATTTGATATTATGTCTACAGCCGCGACTAGCATTCTGGTTGTTGTTTAGCTTATTGGGATATTGTTTGTCCATTAGGGGCAGGCCATTCTGTACTGTTGTTTTGTTCAATGTTTTGTCGATTAGGTGCTGGTCATTCCGTTCTGTTTTGTTCAAGTTTAGTCTTTCAAACCTGGATTTTGTTGTTGGACAGATTGTTACTGCCTTGAATCAGTCTAATTTGTCATTATTTGTACACTAAGTTATTTTTCGTCCATTGTTTTTGTTTGTTTCTTTGGGTTTATAGGTCAATGGTTGGGTACTACGTCGAATATACAACAAAAATAACACAAATAGTGCTCTGGAGCATTGTAACTATGACTCCGAGGATGAGATGCTAGGCACCATACCAGCTTCGGTATCAATCGGCAGCCAAGATAATACATAATATCAGTTGTCAAGAGAAGGATCAAGTTTTGGCACATTGCTTGGCACTCAAGGAGATACTCTGTTTGATGCAACGATGGGGAGTGATAGCATAAACAATGGTCTCATTTCTGATAAGATGGGAATATATATTCAGACTTATCCATGGTTAACCCTCTGAAAAGGACCCTCCATTCGCTTTACTGCATCGAAGACGAAACCACATGGCCTTTGACGTACAAGAAATTTCGTGGGAATAGCAATGCCAATGATGGTGGATGTTTGGAGATTGCCACACTGCCTAGCCAGGTACCGCGAACCGCTCCATTGCAGCAGCACCAACAACAACTGCAGCAGCAGCAACAAGCCAACAACAGCAGCAACAACATGCAATTCTGGGTTCCAGGGCACAACTGGTACTATTAATTCAATTCCAGGACTATAGATATAGAATCCAGATTATCAAGTAGCTTGGGAGCTTCTTAGTATTCCATACGTAAAGTATAACTGGTTGAGTAATGTTTTTCAATATTTTGGGTACTGATTATTTGAAGATCAGGGACTGGGGCATGAGATATTGTACATGCTCTTTCTTAATTCTTTTCCCGATAATTTTACTTCTTTTCCCTATAATTCTAATCTTTAATTGTCAATATAGTCCTAAAAAATAAATTTAGCGTCTTTTATGTAATTTTATTCCAAATATAAACCAGACTCTTAAATTTAAAATCATATTCGTTTAACCCTGAATCCTAAAAAATAATAATAATGAAAGTAAAAAATTTAATTAAAATTCTTTTAATCGATCTATGTTGTTAGTCTTTTCCATCATTTATTATTTTTAATCGATCTATGTTGTTAGTCTTTCCCATCATTACTCCCGTTAAAAAAATTCATAAACCAATCAGAACGAGCAGCGTATCACTTTATTAAACGAGAAAAAGATGCAATGATTGTCACACGTGCGCCTCATTAAAATCTCCCTAAGCCTAACGGAGGAAAAGAGTACGATACATTGACAAGAACGAATCATAACAAGCGGCAAGAAAATAACACCCCTCAAAGAACCAACAACATGTCATAGACAAGCTTGAAACAAAGATGCACGCGACACCCCTTCCCTTGCTAATGCATCCGCTAACCCATTTGCTTCACGGAAAATATGAATGAAACAAACGGATCGCAAAGAACAACATGCACGATCAATCATGCCAAAGACCTCACAAAAATGCCATGACCGTCGATCCAAGTGCATTACCCAACCAAGAGCAATTTTAGAGTCCGACTCCACCACAACAGGTTGTGACGACCATCTAGACGCTGCAAAGAACGTCACAGCAAAAGCAATCGCCCGCAGCTCTGCCGCATTGGAGTCGAGGCAACCAAGAGGACCCGAAAAAAGAGCTAAAATCTTGCCTTGAGCATCGCGCAAGACTCCCCCAAACCCCGCTGGTCCTGGTTTACCGCGAGCTGAACCATCAACCGAGAATTTCAGTGTCACCGGATCAAAGGCTCCCAACACACTCCCACACGACAAGGCCGAGTAACAATAGTCTTACAAAAAGAACTCGGACAATCCCACCATAACGAATCACTTACGAACAATCCCTCCTTTAGAGTTTTCACCCAATAAAATGAGCGCAACTTGACCAAAAAACAAATCTCTGATGCCAGTAACAACTTTTCATTGAAAGCCATCTCATTACGTGCAAGCCAGAGTGACCACAACAACGATGCGATACTCGAGACCCACAAATGTCGTAGATCGCCCGAAAAGGAACAATGAAAACACGGAATAAAGAACTCATAAAACAACCTCGGCAATGGTAAACTCACCCCCACCATCGCCTAAACCAGTCTCATATGCCTTGTACAAACGGGCACGAGAAAAATAGGTGATCGATCCCCTCCACCCCCTCGCGACACCAAATGCATAAACCCTGCTGATCATTTAACGCAATACCACGGTGCCTCAAAAAATCAAATGTGGGCAAACGACGCAACCAAGTGAACCATAAGAAAGCTTGGACCTTCGCCGGCACGAGAATTTTCCGCGCAAAGCACTCGCCAAAATCATTCTCCCCCACCCTTTTCAACATAAGCAACCGTGAAAGTGCATTGACCGAGAAGATCCCATGAACATCAGGAGTCCAAACCAACATATACCACGGTAAATTGCACGTTAAGTCTATAAATTTTTTATTTTGGTTCAATTTCGTCGTAAATTTTTTTATTTAACCTGAAATTAACCTCAATTTCTTTCTAATTTCTATAATTTAGTCCAATATTTTTCATATGATGATATTTTTATTCATTTTAGTCCTAAAAATCTATATTTAACCCGGAATTAACCCTTATATCTTTACAATTTTTATAAAATAGTCCAATGTTATAAATATAATTATATTTTTCTTCAATTTAGTCCTAAAAATCTTTATTTAACCCAAAATTAACCTCAATTTCTTTCTATTTTTTTAATTTAGTCCATTTTTAAATATGATGCCATTTTTGTTCATTTTAATCCTAAAAATCTTTATTTAAATCAAATTCGACCCTTATCTCTTTCTAATTTTTATAATTTATTCTAATATTAAAAGTATCAGACTAAATTTTAAAATCTAGAAAT
Organism: Hibiscus trionum; assembly: GCA_030270665.1. Lineage (NCBI taxonomy): Eukaryota > Viridiplantae > Streptophyta > Magnoliopsida > Malvales > Malvaceae > Hibiscus > Hibiscus trionum. The sequence continues at coordinate 3,379,501 of BSYR01000025.1, read as the reverse complement.
ATATAGGGGTTAGTTTTGGGTTAACTAAAGATTTGTGGGACTAAAATAAATAAAAATATCATCATATTAAAAATATTGCACTAAATTAAAAAAAATAAAAATATATTAAGGTCAATTTCGGGTTAAATAAAGATTTTTAGGACTAAAATGAACAAAAATCACTGATTGTTAAAGTAAACAACTGCAGACGGTGGAGAGATGGTGATTTATATGGTGAAAGATGGTTCTGATCAATCTTGGGGTATGGTTTTCTGGTATTTGGCGGTCATCATGTCCTTTCTTTTTGTGGCATGGCTATTTATAAGGGTTTGGACAAGTGTCGATTGAGAGTTGTCTTGGCCTTGTGGTTGGATGTCCTAGGAAGTGATGTTCTAGATTGGTTTTGCCATTGAATGAGGCCACGTGTGCGAACACGTGGTTGCTGGTTATTGCGCGCGGGGTATGTTCGCAAGTCGTGGCAATCGACATGTGGTCGCTAGTGACCGTTCGTAGGGTAGGGGTTTGCAGGTACTAAATATATTGGACTAAATTATAAAAATTAGAAAAAAATAGGGGTCAAATTCAGGTTAAATAAAAAAATTAAGACTAAAATGAACAAAAATATCATCATATTAAATATATTGGACTAAATTATAAAAAATAGAAAGAAATTGAGGTTAATTTGGGTTAATAAAATAATTTTAGGACTAAATTGAGTAAAAATATAATTAAATTAAAAAAATTATAAAGAAATAGGGGTTAATTTCGAGTTAAATATATATTTTAGGACTAAAATAAACAAAAATATCATCATAATAAAAATATTGGACTAAATTATAAAAAAATAAAAAGAAATAAAGGTCAAATTTGATTTAAATAAAAATTTTAGGACTAAAATGAACAAAAATATCATCATATGAAAAATATTGGACTAGATTATAAAATTAGAAAAAAATTGGAGTAAATTTCAGGTTAGATAAAGATTTTTAGGACTAAATTGAATAAATATATAATTATATTTAAAATATTGGAGTAGATTATAAAAATTATAAATAAATAAGGGTTAACCTTAGGTTAAATATAGATTTTTAAGACTAAAATGAACAAAATATCATCATATTAAAAATATTGGACTAAATTATAAAAATTAAAAAAGAAATTAAGGTTAATTTTGGGTTAGATAAAAAAATTTAGGACTAAATTGAACAAAAATAAAAATTTGACGATCTAACCTTTAATTTACTCCTTTTATTAAAGTCAACTGACTTTTTGTTAATAAAGTGAGACATGTCGCATTTTGATTGGTCCATATTTTTTTAAGCGAGAGTTAACGATAGGGACAACTTAGGTAACGATTTAAATGAATACTTTTGCCTTGCACCAAAATGGTGAGTTTAGAAGGAATATCCGATAAGCAAACAACTCCAACAAGAATTCTGGCAACATCTAGACGTATCCTTTCTGTCGTATCATCATCCAGTCTGATAACATTACCCCATCGGCTGCCAATGGCTTTGAAAACTGATTTTTGCCTAGCCATGATAGGAATACCCTCGAGACAAACCATACACGCAACTTTTTGTTGTTCATGAAATTATCTATTGTTTCTATGTCTCAGAAGCGATTCTTTCATATCCAAGAATATGGGCATTTGTTCCTCTTCTTCAAATCTTATAATAGCATAGTAACCCGACCAACAGTTGACCTTGACCTTAAAGCCATCAAATTGTAAGGCATGCTGAACAAAGTCAGTATCATACATTGAATTAATTTTCCCTACGAAACACATTTTAAGCCACTCTAACTCCCTCTCTGAAACCGAAATAGGGATAGTCTCTGCAACACTACTTTCACTATAGTCTGATTCATTATCCCTAACAAAAGGATGAGCAACCGTTCCATTCTTTTCCTGGTTCTTGCTTAACAAAGCTTCCTTGTACGAGACCCCCTCCCTGCGCACGTTAAGATTCCTACTTGGGTTCATTCTCTGGGTGGTATTCGATTGTGGGGCAGGATGATTCCTCTGTTGAACAGAATGATTTTTCTTTAAAAAAACTTTGATTGAGAAGCAGTTCATTCTTCGATCATTTCCTTCTTTAATGGCTCGTAAGGCTTCTACCATGTTTGAGAACCGTACATAGGCAAACGTGCTCTTCGACCTAAGTCTCCTTGGATTGTTATAAGCTATATAGACATCTAGAACTTTGCTATAAGCCTTGAATACTTCTCTCTGGTGGATCCTTTTGCTCACATAGTTAATGAAAACTGAAACGCCAACCCTAGGAGCATTCTCCATGAAGGTCCATCGGTTTGCTACGTTCCTCTTATGGTAAAGAAAACCCTTTGCTTGCTTCTGTGGTCGGAATCCTTTCGCCTGTTTCTAGAATCGAAAGCCCTGCGCTTGCCGTTGAGATCAGAAACCTTTCATCTGCTGTTGAAATCGGAAGCCCTTCGCCTTCTCCATTCCGCTCCACTTGTTTCACTATCTACTTACTTGATTTGTTGATCTCTACCTTTGACAACAGAAACTCCGGATTTTGGATATATTTCCCTTAAGCTGGAATCACGACTTGATGAATATAAAAGATTTTCTAGTTGGATTGAGATGAAACAAGCAAATCTAGACCATTTTGAATGGGCTGTCAATTTTTCTAATTCTTCTGAAGATGGGTATAAAATGAAAAGTTGTTGAGTTGATCGACTTATGGAATTTTGATTCACGCTTGATCACGTGATACTTTCCAGAAATTTGGGAGAAATCATAAAAATTGATGAATATACTTCAAATCCCAAATCATTCGAGAAAGGCAATTTTCAAATCGTGATTTGTGACTAATAGTTTCATTATATTGATGAGATTGTGGAGTTAAGGTTGAGAAATTCAGTGGTTTTGATTCAGGTGATATAAACTAACTCGATTTTCCTGACTGATCTTTGTTGTAGTTGTGAAATTGAACATGAAGAGTAAATCGGGATCAGATGAGAATAAAGAGAAAACAAAGTGGAGAGGAGTTCGAAAAATAAGAGCAACATGTTCAACAAGACTGGGGGGAAATCAGAATGAGTTGACTAGGAAGGATATTGAAAATGATTTAAATTTGGTAAACTCATAGGAAGGGAAGACGGATAAAAATCCTCTTCCCCTTTTCGGTACCCTTTTCATGCCTCAACTAGGGGTGCTTAACGAGTTGAGCAGCTCGTGAGCTGCTCGAACTCGACTCGGTCAAAACTCGGTAAACGCTCGACTCGACTCGAGAACTTAACGAGTTGAGTCGAGCAAAGTCTAACTCGATTCGATAAGTTTGCAAGCAACTCATTAATTTTTTAAAATATTTGTGGATTGTTACTATAGTTTTAATATGTTAGTTTGATGAATTTGTGGATTGTTACTTTAGTTTTAATATGCTAGTTTGGTGTATTTCTGTACATGACAACGACTTCTGAAAAATGTGCTTAAAAGGCCTGGAAACTGCACTTTTTGGTCTAGATTCATGGCTAAATTAGTGTGCATGAATTGGGGCATGAAAGTGCTGACTGGACGACACCTCATCAGCTTCTACAAAATGACGTCAGACGCGCCTAATAGCTTATCAGCCATGATTCAGATGACTTATCAAGCCGAGATTTAAATTTAAACTTGAGATTTGTCTTTTCTATTTAATTTGAATATTTATGGTTTATCTTTTATCACCTTAGGTTATTTTAGGTTTTTTAGGATACTATAAATACCCCTTTGGGGTGAACTCAAAAATCATCTCTTGTTCTCGGTTTTGTTTTACTTTGAAGTTTATAAAATTTCTCTTCTCTTTAGTTCTTTATTTACTTTTACTTTTCTATTTTATTTTGAAAAATGCTAAGTATGACCTCTTCCATAATCATGCTTAGCTAAGTTTTCTATAGCCAAAGGCTTAAGCAATGACTTAATTCCAATGTGAGGATTGAAAAGAACTTCATCAACTTCGGGTATCTCTCTTAGTTTTCTAAGCTTAATTTCAAAATCAAAATGATTTCTAAACCAAAGATTGACGTTGATTAGGATTTTGTTTTGGTTGACTATGTGGGATGAAGGATCGACCATTGAAGCACATTCGACTTCCTGAGAACACACCTAGCAAAATTGTTTGCTAAGAGGAAACCGAGATCAGATCAATTATTATTGAAACAACATAATCCGATTCGGTCTCTTACGAACTTAAACGATTTTATCTACAACATTGTGTTGTTTAGATCAATTCACAAAATCGATATCAAAGATGGCACTTGGGTATTCAGTTTACAAAGCTTAGTCACAAGGATTGGTCCTTGTAGACAAGTAACCGATGTGAATCCCGAAGTGAAAAATCCTTTTTCTGATAATCCGAGGAAATTGATTCAAAGCAAGAGTCTGAGGCTAATCTTTATTATACTAAATCACTTCTTTTTAATATTCTCTACAATCTCTTATTTTTACTTAGTTCCACAAACCTCCTTTTACTTAAACATTATTCAACTCTCTTATTTGCTCACCGATTGAACAAACATAAATCATGAAGTTTCTTAGTCCCGGTGGGATCGACCCTTACTTCTCCTTTACTACGCTTAATTTCCTTTATTTATTATTTGAGAAGAAGAAATTATTTTGAAGCGGAAATGACGTGTGTCGAATTGGCGTCGTTGCCGAGGACTTCGGCAACATTATTGAATTATTTTGTTTGATTTATGACCAGAAAGAATCTAGGAGAACAAGCAGACTATATTTTGGAAATCGAAGCATACGCCTGAAGATTTCATGCCCAGACACTTCGGGAAAAGAATCAAAGACAACGACAACAACGACTAGAACATGATCTAGAAATAGCATCAGAAGCAGAATCACATTTCGACCACACAACCGAAAAACCAGTTACGATGGGAGTCGACGATAGAACCATCCAACGACTCACTGCGGCACTATATGATCAACAACTGATGTGCATAACATTTTCAAATGGAACAACAACATTCGTGCTTAAAACGGGTTTGATCATCTTCTACCGACTTTTTACGGCCTGCCCAGTGAAAACCATCACAAACACCTAAAGGATTTTCACATGGTATATCTAAGCATAAAACCACAAGGAGTCTCTAAAGATCAAATAAAACCTCGCGTCTTTCCCTTTTCTCTAGCTGATATTGCCAAAGATTGGCTATTTGACCTACCCTCCAACCCGGTTACAACTTGGACTGACATGGTTCGCCTTTTTCTTGACAGGTTTTTCCTAGCAGCTAAGGTGAGAGAGTTAAGGTGAAGTATCTCGAGTATCCGAGAAAAGGATACTGAATCTTTATATGACTACTGGGAGCGTTTCAAAAAGCTATGCGCAAACTGTCCGCAACACAGATTCTCTGAACAAACGCTTCTCTAGTATTTCTATGAAGGATTAACGCCTATGGACATGAAAGTGGTTGACACAGCAAGCGGGGGAGCACTTGTTAACATGACTCCGATTGCGGCAAGGACCTTAATATCTACCATGGCCATGAACTCGCAATGATTTCACCCTTAAAGTGAACCATCTCGACGAGTTCACAAGGTAAGTACAGTTTTGCTAGAAAACAAAATTGATAAATTAGGTGATATTGTTCAATCTCTTGTTGCAGATAAAAGAATTGCAGCCAGGCTTTGCGGGATATGTACGAGCCCATAGCATCTGACGGACTATTGTCCAATGGTGCAAGAAGAGCACACTGTACAGGTGAATGCCATAGGGAACTTTTTGGGACCTACACAAAGATAATACAACCCCAACTCGTATAATCTAGGATGGAAAGATCATTCAAACTTCAGCTATATGCATAATCAAAGGCAAAATCAACCATGCCAATAGAAACAGCCTTATCGACAATAGAAGTCAACCTTAGAGTCCATTTTTGAACGTTTGGCAATATCCCAAGACAAGTTTCAGAACCGAACAGATGCCCATCTATAGGAGCTGGACAAGCAAATGAGCCAACTTGCTCAAACCGTGGGGAGACCAGAATCGCAGGGAAGACTTCCTTCTTAAACGGAGTCAAATCCGAGAGACAATATTAGTTCTATCACCCTCCGAAGTGGAACCATTATTACACTTAAAGCCCCAAAAGAGTGTGTCGCACACTCCACGAAGGAGAAGGAAATGCCACATTCTTATGACCAAGCTACTTCTTCATCACCACCACCTCCTCCTTCTTCTCATGAAAACGCATCACCCTTCCTATCGAGATTGAAGAGGCGCGACAAAAGAGCCAAAGAAAAATAAATCCTAGAGGTGTTCAAAAAGGTACAAGTCAACGTACCTCTCCTAGAAGTAATCCGACAAGTGCCAAGGTATGCCCGATTTTTAAAAGAACTTTGTACCACAAAGAGGAAACTAATCGGTCACGAGAAGGTAAATTTGGGAGAACATGTCTCCGCAGTATTTCAGCGGAAGCTTCCACCAAAGATGAAGGACCAAGGTATGTTCGTTATACCTTGTAAAATAGGAGATGTTTTAATTAAATGTGCAATGCGCGACTTAGGAGCTTCAATTAACGTTATGCCACCTTATATTTATAAAATGATTACTAACGAGCCTTTGAAGGAAACAAGAGTAACTATCCAGTTGGCTGATCGTTCTATTATCTATCTTGAGGGAGTGCTTGAAAATGTCCTACTGAAAGTCGATGTTCTTATTTTTCCCGCCGAATTCTATGTCACCGACATGGAAAACGATAGGACGAACACTTGCACTAAGGTACTTTTAGGCCGAACCTTCCTAAGCACCGTGCATACAAAGATTGATGTGAGAAGAGGTATATTAACAATGGAATTTGATGATGAGGTCGTAGAATTTGATGTTTATAAAGTGATGAAATACCTAGATTAAGTTGAAAGAATTAATTCTATCGACATTATTGACCCCTTAGTTGATAATTTTGGTGAAATTAATTTTTTCGAAATTTTTTACAAGGATCATGAACTTTGCCGCAAAGAGGAAGAAAGGGAGTTTGAGAATATTTTTTCTATCAATTCTGACTTATTTTTAACTCACTTTAAAACTAAAATGTTACCTTCTGTTTTGTGGGCACCAGAGATAGAATTGAAACAGTTGCCGGATCACCTCAAATATGCGTTTTTAGGAAGAAAAAAACAAAACTCTTCCGGTACTTATCTCGAACAATCTGTCTGAATAAGAGGAAGATGACCTAGTCACCGTGTTAAGAGCACACAAAGAGGCCATCAGCTGGACCATCGCAAATATAAAAGGACTTAGTCCCTCAACTTGTATGCACAAGATAAAAACTGAAGAAGGGGCAAAGCCATCATGACAAGGCCATCACCGGTTGAACCAACCAATGATGGAGGTAGTAAAAAAGGAGATACAAAAACTCCTTGATGCATATGTAATTTACCCAATTTCGGACAGTGACTCGGTAAGTCTAATCCACGAGGTTCCAAAGAAAACTGGGGTTACGGTAATCCGAAACCCGGAAGGTGAGTTATTTCCAACAAGAATACAAAATGGTTTGTGAGTCTGCATCGACTACAGGAAGTTGAATTCTTTAACTAGGAAAGATCATTTTCCACTTCCCTTTATAAACCAAATGCTAGAACGTTTAGCCGGTAAATCTCATTATTGTTGCCTTGATGGATTTTCAAGTTTTTTCCAGATCTCGATTGCACCAGAAGACCAAGAGAAAATGACCTTTACTTGTCCTTTCGGGACTTTCGCTTATCGATGGATGCCCTTCGACCTTTGCAACGCCCCTGCAAAATTCTAGAGGTGCATGATTAACATCTTTTAGGACTACGTAGAGAAAGGAATAGAGGTTTTTATGGATGACTTCACCGTATACGGTAGTTCATTTAACGAATGCCTTTTAAATTTAACCAATATACTTAGACATTGCATTGAATTCAATCTTGTGTTAAATTACGAAAAATGCCATTTCATGGTTGACAAATGGTTAGTTCTAGGCCATATAGTGTCTTTAAATGGAATTTCTGTCGATAAAGCAAAGACTGATATTATACGCTAACTTCCTTACCCCACAACTGTGAGGGATATTCATTCTTTTCTCGGTCATACAGAGTTTTACCGTAGGTTCATTAAGGATTTTTCAAAGATAGCGAAACCATTATGCAACCTACTTCAGAAGGATCAAGTCTTTAATTTTAATGAAAGATGCAAGAATTCATTCGATGTACTTAAATAAAAGCTAGTGTCAACACAAATCGTTCAACCACCAAATTGGAAATACGATTTTGAGCTTATGTGTGACGCGTCGGATACGAGCGTTGGAGCTGTTTTTGGACAAAAAATCGGCAAAGAACCACATGTTATCGCCTACGCTTCACGAACTATGGATCTGGCTCAGAGAAATTACTCCACAAAAGAAAAAAAATTACTTTCTATTGTCTTTGCTTTAGATAAATTTAGATCATATTTACTTGGAACTAAAGTGATTGTTTTTTCTGACCATGTAGCTCTAAAGTACCTGATGAGCAAAAAGGAGGCAAAGCCAAGGCTTATCTAATGGATCCTGCTTTTACAAGAATTTAATTTGGAAATTAAACACAAGAAGGGGTGGGAGAACTTAGTTGCAGATCATTTGAGCTGCATACGTACCCCTTTCTATAACCGATCCACAACTTCGAGAAGAGTTCCTAGAAGAACATTTGGTGTTGGTGCAAAAGATGGTTCCATGGTTCGCAGGAGTCTCGATTTGAAGTTAACCGACTAAAGCGGGAGTCTTGATATTATATTTGGGATGATCCTTATTTATGGAAGCACTATTCGGATCAGGTAATTAGCCGATGCGTCGCTGAGGAAAAGGTAACTTCTATCTTAGACTTTTGCCATTCTTATTCATGTAGTGGTAATTTTGGACCACAACAGACTGCCCATAGAATTTTGGAATGTGGTTTCTTTTGGCCTACTATATTCCGCGACGCTTATTTATATTGTAAATCATGTGATAAGTGTTAACGTGTAGGGAATTTAAGGCGAAGGAATGAATTACCTCAAAATCCGATTCACGTCTCTGAGATTTTTTATGTGTGGGGAATCGATTACATGGGTCCTTTTACTTCTTCATTTGGAAATTTTTATATGATTCTTGTAGTTGATTATGTTTCTAAATAGGTGGAAGCTATGGCTACCCTAAATAATGATGCTAGAACCACTGTTAATTTTTTGAAAAATTCTATCTTTTCCAAGTTTGGCACACCGCGAGCAATAGCGATCGAGGAACCCACTTCATCAATAAGGTAATTGACGCACTCATGAAAAAGTTCGGAGTGAATCAAAGAATTGCCACTGCTTGCCATCCGCAGACCAATGGACAAGAGAAAGTGTCGAACCGTGAGATTAAAGTAATTCTTGAAAAAATTGTCAAACCAGATCGTAAAGATTGGAGTCTCAAGTTGTCCGACGTGTTGTGGGCATACTGGACAGCTTATAAAGGTCCCATTGGAATGTCGCCGTATCGACTCGTTTTCGGTAAGCCATGCCATTTTCTAGTTGAATTGGAGCATCAAGCCTATTGGGCAGTTAAACAATGTAATATGGAGATTGAAGCAGTCAGAGAAGCGTGAAAGCTACACATTCAAGAGTTAGAGGAAATCCGACGAAACTCTTACGATAGCTCTCAAATTTTTAAAGAAAAGACGAAAGAATTCCACGATCGAAGAATATCCTTTAAATCATTTACAATTAACCAAAAGGTTTTGTTGTTTAATTCGAAGCTTAAACTTTTTGCAGGAAAACTACGATCAAAATGGCTAGGACCATTTACGGTAACTCAGACTATTCCTCATGGCGCAGTGGAGATAGAAGAAAAATCTGGAGCTAGATTTAAAGTAAACAGCCAAAGGTTGAAGCCGTATTATGAAAATGCCCAGGTTTGATTAGCAGAGGAGATCGAATTAGAAGAACCTACGCTTTAAAAACCAACTCGTCGAGCTAACGACGTTAAATAAAGCGCTAAATGGGAGGCAACCCATTTTATTTTTCGTCTGATAAATTTTTACTCTCTTATTTTATATTATATTATATTATTTTTATTCCTGTCATATTTTAATTTTTGTTTTATTTTGTTTTTTAGGTACCCAAGTAAATTAAATCGAATATGGAGAACATCCGGTCCCTTAGAGTAGTGTGATCACCCGAACAATAGCTGAGCAATCGACCATAATCCCTTGCCCACTGTTTGCTTACACAGTGCATGATAGCCAAACCCATGGCATGCGGCTCACGTTAGCCAAACCCAACCTTCACCCAATCTGCCGCAAATTTCAATTTTCAAACTCCATGTGAACCCTGCACCTTTGACCAATCCTTTAGAAACCTTAAACCACATGTGACCTATTTTGAAGCCCACTTTTCCTTTTGTTTTTTACCAGCCGCACATTCTTTTCTCCATCACTCTTCATCTTCTTGACTAATTTTCGTTGTTCACACCATGCAACCACTTTTTTCCTTTACCGTTCAATTCTTCACCCACCGCCACAACACCACCGTGGTCGCCAGCAACATTCGTGCGACGCCCTTGAACCAGTCCCAATGCTCACTACCGAAACACATTCTTTTGCTCTGGTAAGTGATAAACCAAATTTTGTTACACCTATACTGATGTGCTATCTGATTTTTGGTTTTACATGGAACTTTGATGTGGATCCATATTCTGATATCTTCTTTTTCGAGTAGCCGAACCGACCACAGTGGCATGACCAGGCAGTCATCACACGAACCCGCAGCGATACACATGGGGAGTATCTATATTCCCTCTCTTGTGCTTTATTTTCTATAATGGGACATTATGGTTTAATTGAGGGGGTGGGAATTTATGTCAACAAAATTTTCTTGCTTATCCGGTTGATTGCCTCGTGTTCTCTTGATTTTACTTCATTTAAGTTACTTCTTATCATCCTTTATTTCGCCTTGTCTCATTGCTTTCCGTATGACTTGGTATGTTACTTATTAGAAACTTTATGATGCATGATAGATAACAACTTGACTAGCATTTTCATCTAAACCTTTTTATGACACTCCTTGCCTTGTTAGTTGAAATGTTGCTTACCTAGGTACACATGACACTTCATGAGAGTTTTTGAGCCTAATGAGCATATTTATTTATTTTTTCTCTTTGTTTCTTTGAGTGTGCCTAACTAATTCTTTGCATTCTAGAACTTGTGGCTTAAATGCTTGTCGAGACTACATTATTTGACTATGATGCTTTAGTGTGATAAAGGCACTAGGTTTTAACCTCATTCTCTTCCCAAAAAATGGCCTATCCTTTGTTTATTTATCCTTTAGATAGCTGATTTTGAGCCTTGACCTTTTCTTTGATTCACCACATTTTTAGCCCAAACTAATTTTTTCTGTTTTCACTCTTTTGTCACCCTTTCAGGACAAAGTTAAGGTTATTTTTGAAAAAAATAGGGGGATAACAGTGCAATTTTTTTCGAATATTGCAAAAAAAATCATTGCAAAAAAAGAGAGATTCAAACTGTCCATAAAAAAATAGGGCAAAAAAATACAGTGTAGGAAATTTAGTTCGAATAAACTGTTCCAAAAAAGGGGTTCGAAAGAAGGGGAAAAAAGAGAATAAGAAAGAATGAATAAAGCATTGGTTTTAATTTCTTGTTTTACTCTCCTTGATAAATTCTTTCCAATACAACCCTTTTCAAAGACCTATTGATTTTTGCATAATATTCATACTTTTTAATGGAGATTGGATTTAGCTACAAGCCTATGGTGATGCTTGGATTAGATTTTGGCTTGAGTGATTTTCTACCCTAAACACTTTGAGCGACATGAGTGATTCCTTGCGAGGGTACTTGGTTTGCTTCATTGATATTAAATTCTTATTGGAATGTCTAGATTTTTGCTAAATTATTTATAGTCTTACTGTTTTTTCGATCGCTTCTTTAACTTTCTTACATGTTTAGATACTAAGTCACACCGGCAACTTAGACGCTTCGTGAAATTAAGGATGAGGACTTTAGCTTTTATTTTTTTAGTTGAGAAATGCTTGAGGACAAGCATTGTATAAGTGAGAGGGAATTATACTAGTGCTTATTCTATGCTATGTTTTGTGTTTAATATTCCTCGGTTGTTCATTATTGTTGCTGATTTGGGCATTTTTACATGATTTCAGTGCGGGACGACGACTTATGGAAAATATGCTTAAAAGGCATGGAAACTGCACTTTTTGGTCTAGATTAGTGGGCATGAATTGGGGCATGAAAGTGCTGACTGGACGACACATCATCAGCTTTTAAAAGATGACGTCAGCAGCGCCTGATAGCTTATCAGCCTTGATTCGGATGACTTATCAAGCCGAGATTTAAATTTTAACTTGGGATTTATCTTTTGTATTTAATTTGAATATTTTAGGATTTATCTTTTACACCTTAGGTTATTTTAGGTTTTTTAGGATACTATAAATACCCCTTTGGGGTGAACTCAAAAATCATCTCTTGTTCTCGGTTTTGTTTTACTTTGAAGTTTATATAATTTCTCTTCTCTTTAGTTCTTTATTTACTTTTAGTTTTCTATTTTATTTTGAAAAATGCTAAGCATTATTTCTTCCAAAATTATGCTTAGCTAAGTTTTCCATAGCCAAAGGCTTAAGAAATGACTTAGTTCCAAAGTGAGGATTGAAAAGAACTTCATCAACTTCGGGTATCTCTCTTAGTTTTCTAAGCTTAATTTCAAAATCAAAATGATTTCAAAACCAAAGATTGACGTTGGTAAATTTAATCCACGAGGTTCCAAAGAAAACAAAGGTTACGGTAATCTGAAACCCGGAAGGCGAGTTAGTTCCAACAAGAATACAAAATGGTTGGAGAGTCTGCATCGACTGCAGGAAGTTGAATTCTTTAACTCGGAAAGATCATTTTCCACTTCCCTTTATAAACCAAATGCTAGAACGTTTAGCCGGTAAATCTCATTATTGCTGCCTTGATGGATTTTCAGGTTTTTTCCAGATCCCGGTTTCACCAGAAGATAGAGAGAAAACAACATTTACTTGTCCTTTCGGGACTTTTGCTTATCGACGGATGCCCTTCGGCCTTTGCAACGCCGCTGCAACATTCCAGAGGTGCATGCTTAACATCTTCTAGGACTACGTAGGGAAAGGAATAGAGGTTTTTATGGATGACTTCACCGTATACGGTAGTTCATTTAACGATTGCCTTTTAAATTTAACCAATATATTTAGACGTTGCATCGAATTCAGTCTTGTGTTATATTACGAAAAATGACATTTCATGGTTGACAAAAGGTTAGTTCTAGGCCATATAGTGTCTTTAAATGGAATTTCTGTCGAGAAAGCAAAGACCGTTATTATACGCTAACTTTCTTACCCCACAACAGTGAGGGATACTCATTCTTTTCTCGGCCATACAGGATTTTACCGCATGTTCATTAAGGATTTTTCAAAGTTAGCACAACCGTTATGCAACCTGCTTCAGAAGGATCAAGTCTTTAATTTTGGTGAAAGATGCAAGAATTCATTCGATGTACTTAAATAAAAGCTCGTGTCAGCACCAATCGTTCAACCACCAAATTGGAAATAAGATTTTGAGCTTATGTGTGACGCGTCGGATATGAGTGTTGGAGCTGTTTTTGGACAAAGAATCGGCAAAGAACCACATGTTATCGCCTACGCTTCACGAATTCTGGATTCAGCTCAGAGAAATTACTCCACAACAGAAAAAGAATTACTTTCTATTGTCTTTGGTTTAGATAAATTTAGATCCTATTTACTTGGAACTAAAGTGATTGTTTTTTCTGACCATTCAGCTCTAAAGTACCTAATGAGCAAAACGGAGGCAAAGCCAAGGCTTATATGATGGATCATGCTTTTACAAGAATTTAATTTGGATATTAAAGGCAAGAAGGGATGCGAGAACTTAGTTGCGGATCATTTGAGCCGCATACCCTTTTCTATAACCGATCCAGCACTTCGAGAAGAGTTCCCATAAGAACATTTGATGTTGGCGCAGAAGATGGTTCCATGGTTCACGAATATGGTTAATTACTTGGTCATGGTTAAGTTACCACAAGATCTACCTAGATTTGAAGTTAACCGACTAAAGCGGGAGTCTCGGTATTATATTTGGGATGATCCTTATTTATGGAAGCACTATTCAGATCAGGTAATTAGGCGATGCGTCACTGAGGAAGAGATAACTTCTATCTTATACTTATTTCCATTCTTATTCATGTGGTGGTCATTTTGGACCACAACAGACTGCCCCTAAAATTTTGGAATGTGGTTTCTTTTGGCCTACTTTATTTCGGGATGCTTATTTATATTGTAAATCATCTGATAAGTGTCAACGTGTAGGGAATTTAAGCCGAAGGAATGAATTACATCAAATTTCGATTCACGTCTCTGAGATTTTTGAAGTGTGGGGAATTGATTACATGGGTCCTTTTACTTCTTTATTTGGAAATTTTTATATCATTCTTTCAGTTGATTATGTTTCTAAGTAGGTGGAAGCTAAAGCTACCCGAAATAATGATGCCAGAACCATTGTTAATTTTTTTGAAAAATTATATCTTTTCCAAGTCTGGCACACCACGAGCAATAATTAGTGATCGAGGAACTCATTCATCAACAAGGTAATTGACGCGCTCATGAAAAAGTTCGGAGTGACTCAAAGAATTGTCACTGCTTACCATCCACAAACCAATGGACAAGCGGAAGTGTCGAACCGTGAGATTAAAGTAATTCTTGAAAAAATTGTCAAACCAGATCGTAAAGATTGGAGTCTCAAGATGTCTGACGCATTGTGGGTATACTGGACAGCTTATAAAGGTCCCATTGGAATGTCCCCGTATCGACTCGTTTTCGGTAAGCCATGCCATTTGCCGGTTGAATTGGAGCATTGAGCCTATTGGACGGTTAAACAATGTCATATGGAGATGGAAGCAGTCAGAGAATCGCGAAAGCTACACATTCAAGAGTTAGAGGAAATCCGACGAAACGCTTACGATAGCGCTCAAATTTTTAAAGAGAAAACGAAAGAATTCCACGATCGAAGAATATCCTTTAAATCATTTACAATTAACCAAAAGGTTTTGTTGTTTAATTCGAAGCTTAAACTTTTTGCAGACAAACTATGATCAAAATGGCTAGGACCATTTACGGTAACTCAGACTTTTCCTCATGGCGCAGTGGAGATTGAAGATAATTTTGAAGCTCGATTTAAAGTAAACGGTCAAAGGTTGAAGCTGTATTATGAAAACGCCCAGGTTGGATTAGCCGAGGAGATCGAATTAGAAGAACATACGCTTTAAAAATCAGCTCATCGAGCTAACGACGTTACATAAAGCGCTAAATGGGAAGCAACCCATTTTATTTTTCATCTACTAAATTTTTACTCGCTTATTTTATTTTATTTTATTTCTGTCATATTTTAATTTTTGGTTTAATTTGTTTTTAGGTACCCAAGTAAATTAAATCGAATATGGAGAACATCTGGTCCCTTGGAGTAGTGTGATCACCCGATCAGTAGCTGAGCAATCGACCATAATCCCTTTTCCCACCGTTTCCTTACACGACACGTGATAGCCAAACCCATGGCATGCGGATCACCCTAAACACTTTGAGCGACATGAGTGATTCCTTGCGAGGGTACTTGGTTTGCTTCATTGATATTAAATTCTTATTGGAATGGCCAATTTTTTGCTAAAATTATTTTTGGTCTTACCGTTTTTTCGATTGCTTCTTTAACTTTCTTACATGTTTAGATACTAAGTCACACCGACAACTTAGACGCTTCGTAAAATTAAGGATGAAGACTTGAGCTTTTATTTTTTTTAGTTGAGAAATGCTTGAGGACAGGCATTGTATAAGTGAGGGGGAATTATACTAGTGCTTATTCTATGCTATGTTGGGACTATGACTTCTGGAAAATATGCTTAAAAGGCCTGGAAACTGCACTTTTTGGTTTGGATTTGGGCATGAATTGGGGCATGAAAGTGATGACTGGACGACACATCAGTAGCTTTTAGAAGATGACGTCAACAGCGCCTGATAGCTTATCAGGCTTGATTCGGATGACTTATCAAGCTGAAATTTAAATTTAAACTTGGGATTTATCTTTTGTATTTAATTTGAATGTTTTAGGATTTATCTTTTATCACCTTAGGTTATGTTAGGTGTTTTAGGATACTATAAATACCCCTTTGGGGTGAACTCAAAAATCATCTCTTGTTCTCGGATTTGTTTTACTTTGAAGTTTATAAAATTTCTCTTCTCTTTAGTTATTTATTTACTTTTAGTTTTCTATTTTATTTTGAAAAATGCTAAGTATGATTTCTTCCATAATCATGCTTAGCTAAGTTTTTTATAGCCAAAGGCTTAAGCAATGACTTAATTCCAATGTGGGGATTGAAAAAAACTTCATCAACTTCGGGTATCTCTCTTAGTTCTCTAAGCTTAATTTCAAAACCAAAGATTGATGTTGGTTAGGATGTTGTTTTGGTCGACTGTGTGGGAGGAAGGATCGGCCATTGAAGCACATTCGACTTCCTGAGAACACACTTAGCAAAATTGTTTGCTAAGAGGAAACTGAGATCATATCAGTTATTATTGAAACAACATAATTCGAGTCGGTCTTTTACGAACTTAAATGATTTTATCGACAACATTGCGTTGATTAGACCAATTTACAAAATCTATATCAAAGATGGCACTTGGGTATTCGGTTTACAAAGCTTAGTCACAAGGATTGATCCTTGTAGACAAGTAAACGACGTGAATCCCGAAGTGAACAATCTTTTTTCCGATGATCCGAGGAAATTAAGTCAAAGCAAGAGTCTGAGGCTAATCTTTATCATACTAAATCACTTCTTTTTAATATTCTCTACAATCTCTTATTTTTACTTAATTCCACAACCCCTTTTTACTTAAACATTATTCAACTCTCTTCTTGGCTTACTGATTGAACAAATATAAATCAGGAAGTTTCTTAGTCCTTGTGGTATCGGCTCTTACTTCTACCTTACTACGCTTAATTTCCTTTATTTATTATTTGAGAAGAATGAATTATTTTGACGCGAAAACGACGCGTGTCACACCCCTAGCCCCAACATTAAAAAAATTAAATTTTAAGCTCTAACCCTAAATTTTAAATCTTAAACCCTACACCCTATAGCCTAAAAAATACATTATGCCTTAAATTCTCTAAACCCTAACCTTAAACCCTAAACCTAATTTTTAGTGTGGGGCATAAATAGGGGCACCGAAAAGAGACATAAAATTTCTTTTCGGGAAAGACATACCAAGTAGAGAATGAAATCTTTGATAATTTTGAACGCATGCATTATCAAATCTAGATCATTATTTTAAATGATTGCTCTTAGCCAACTAGATTTATTCTTGGATTTAATTGTAACAAAATCACAGATAATGTAAATGCTGAAAATGAACAATTTGATCCAAATTTTGTTTTTTGTTTTAATTTGAATCCATTTATCATAAGTAATAAGTCCCGTTATCATTAGTTGAATAAGAATAAAATAAAACTATTCGCTGGATATTTAGATTTTGTTAAAACATCCAAATTTAACACATTAAATTTTTTTAAAACATCCCATTATCATTACAAAAGTGATTCAATTCTAAAACAAAAATGGTAGCCTTAAAATATAAAAAAAAAACAAATTAACTCGTTGTCGCAAATATTTTAACAGACAATGACCTGGCCGTTAATGTAAATTGATAAAAAAAAATATTATTCTTCAAGTTTTACACTTATTTTAATTTGATCCCAATTTTAAAAAATTGGCTCAACATATAAATATTATTTCAATTTAATCCTAGTACTTTGATTTCATTATCACCTAATCTGCACCTCCAATAAACAATTTGGCCACTTCTTTGTAGATGGAAAAGAGGCTCCGATTAACAAAATTTGAGATCGACTCGGTGTGCTCGGGGGAACCATGGCTCCAAACTTTTGAAATTTGAAGGTTCTGACGTACCAAAGACTCGGGAGTTATTTCATCTCAAAGTTATATCGACTTCGGCAAGACAAACATCGAGTCCACATATCTACCAGATAAGTCTACTAACTAAAAAGCATGACTACTCTTCCCCATGACATATATATATACACACACACGACGAAAGTCATCATCCTCCCCCAAACTCAACCCCACATACAAGGGTCAATCGGTCCTCATTTCTCTTCCTCTTCATCTCTTCAATTAGGATCACGACTACTAGGGACTGTGACTCTCCGCCAAAATCAAAAGAGATGAACCGCAAAAACACCAGTAACCATCATCCATCACACGTTGACCATCAACAATGTTCTTACATGAGTATTTAGAAAATTTAAAAATAACTAAAAAATCTCCAAAATTTCTTTTTGTCTATGACTATACCAGGGACGTAAAAACAAGCAAGGAATGAAGAGTTTATGTCCAGTTTGGGCGAAGGCAACCTCCAATCTTAAAGCTGCAAAACTGCGTTTTAACATGTTAGATGAGGTATCTTCCTTGACGGTAAATAGTAATTTTTTGTTGTTGAGTGTTTTGAATTTCATTCTACTGTGTATGGGCCGAGGGTAGTAAATTATCAATATGATTAGATTGAAGGGTTTTAAATATTTAATTAGATATATCTAGGGATCTAAAATCGTATTCGGATGGGTTTTAGGTTCGGTAAAGGCAGGTTGAGTTTGATCGGACTCGGGTTAAGTTAGGTTAAGTTAATGGTTCGACTCGAGATTGGTCAGTTTTTGGTTAATTTAGATCCATATTGTAGAACCAGATTTTTGTCTGGGCTTTTATATATATATATATATATATATAGATAATAATAGAAACTCAAAATATATTAAAGTCCAAAAAATAATACAAAACCCAAATGTATATACAAAAGGCCCAACACATTATAAAGCTCAAGCCAATGATCCATTATAGCTGTTAACAACTCAGACCCAACCTATTACAACTGTTGACAACCCACTACAACCCATATCCAGCCCAACAAGCACAAAAACCCCTCGGAACTTCTTTGTGTTTCTTTTTCCCGCTCGAATTCGAGCTCCAATGGACACGTGTCACGATGGTATTGGCCTCTCCCTTTTCACCCAGATTCCTATCGACCTGGGACCAGCTGGCATCGCCAGCCGTGCAAAGATGACGTCACGTCTGACAACAGGTATAAATACATGCGAAGAGAGAGAAAAGCTTTAATTAATACAGTAATAATTGCACTAATAATTACCAAAAAGAGAAAACGAAAAGTCAGAGAGAGGGAGAGGTTACCTGAGGAGCCTGAGTTGATCGGGGAAGACAATCAGACACAGAAACCTTGTCGGAAGCTCACCAGAACCATCAGAACACCGAACCGAGGTATTTCTACCTATGTTCTTTTCTTTTTCGCTCTTTACACATTCGAAAACACAAAAAAACAAGTTAATACAAAAACATTAAAACCTAGATCTAAGTTAATACAAAACGGATCTAAACTCCTAAAGTCAGATCTAGTTCGAAACTAAAAAAAACATAAAAAATAGAAAAAAAAATAAAAGAGAGAAAGAGTTTCGAGGACTTATCTTGCTTTGTCGTTGCCGGAAATGTCGTTAGAGTGTGAGGGTTTGAGTGCTAGGACCGTCGTCAGAGTTGAAAAACAGAGAGGTGAGGTCACTGGTTTCGGGTAGATAGCTTAGGATCGGGAGAAGTAGGGTGTTTCTGACGAAACAGGACTTAGATCTAGGATTATGGTTAAAAAAGCAGTTTTTTGGGTAGAATTAGGGTTCCGACGACGGCGAAGGCGGTGGTCAGAAAAGCCAGGTCTGGTCGGAAAAGATGATCGGAGAAGGTCCAGTCATCGAAAAAAGGAAGAAGAAGGTCATACGATGGTCGGAGGTTGCAGAGGTACTGGAGAAGATGATCGGAGAAGGCCCGGTCATAAGAAAGAGGAAGGAGAAGACCGGAGATGATATCCGGTGACCGATATCATCTTGACGGCTAAGAAACAATTCAGAGAAGAGATAGGGGGTGAATGAGGATCAAAACGTTGGTTTTTAAAAAGTTCTTGACGAGTTCTTGAAAAAAGGGGGGTTTTGATCTTTAAAAAATAGGTTTGGGGAGGATTTGATTGTTTGTAAGAATCAAACCAAGGAATTTCGAAGAGTTCTTGGTTTGTTCTTGACGAAAAAGGGTTTTTGATCTTCAAAAACAGTTTTGGGAAAGAGTTTTGGTGTTTGAGAAGATTGAACGGGTTTTTTTTTTAAGAGCTGATGAAGAACGAGAAGGAAAAGGGTGATTTTGATAGAAATGGTTTTGGTTTTTTGGGTTAGTGAATGTTAGAGTATAGAGGATTTAGGAGAGAGAGAGAGAGTTGAGGAGAGAGAGAGGGTGGCCAAATGACCGTTCCAACTCGGTTAGGGGTTATTTATACCGAGTTGGGAACGACACCGTTTTGAAGGTCGGGTCACAGAGGATCTGCGTGTTTTCACAAGGGTTTGGATACGGGTCCGTGACCCGGTCGACTTAAAACATTGGGTTTGGATTTTTAATTCAAACGGGCTAAAGGATTTTTGGCTCGGGTTAAACGATTTGGGTTTGGTTTAAATGTGTTTGGGTTGATCTTTTTAAGGGTTTAGACTTGGGCTTTTAGATTTTGGTTTCTTTACAAACCATTCACCTTTTGTTTGTAATCTGGTCACCTAGAATTCATTTTAATTCAATTCAGTCCTTTCTAGAATTTAATTGCTTTAATTAATTGTTCTATTTAATTGTATAATTAATTTATATGCTTGAATGATTTTAAAATATCATGTTATGTATTGTTTGGACATTTAATCACATGCTAAATAGGATTAGAGCCATTAGTGTAGTTTACTTAATCATAATTGAATAGGGAGATCATTGTAGAAAATAAGTGGATATTTGAAACAATGTTAGAATACTCAATATTGGCTAGTGTCACAAGGTAGAGTGATGTTAACCAATGAGTATTTCGAAAAAAGTTTCAATTTTCACTTTAACTTAGAAAATGGAAATAAATCATTAATTAGGTAAATTAAAAATAAAATAGGATTAATGATTAGAAGCATATTAATTAGGAATGTTGTTAATTTTTGGGCTTGATAAAGAAAGTGTCCAATATTATTTTGGGTGTTTTCTTTTATGTCCAAAATTAATAATATTCATAGAATTTTAAATTAATTAATGGAGCATAATTAGGGTTCACTTAAAAATGACAAGACAATAATTAATCATGCATGAAACCTTTTGCGTTGAAGTACATTTTTCGAATATAAGTTGAAATGTCCTAATGTAATTGGATGTTTCATAATTATGTTCGATCGGAATGTATTTTCTTACAAAAGGATATTCCCATTCGAAATAAAATTTATTTTACAGTTAAAAGATTTAATTAAATTCAGACTAATGTTTGAAATGCCAAAATGCCACGTGTAATTAATAAGGTACCGATAACGGGCATTCGTAGGGGTGCTAACCCTTCCCTACACGTAACCGACTCCCGAATCCGAACTTTTCAAAAAGAATCTCTGGTGCGTTTTTATGGTGTCCGGCCTACCAAAGTGGCCGGTGGCGACTCCAAAACGATTTTCAAGCAAATAAAGAGGGTTTTGACTAAAAATGGAAAATTAATTAATTATAAGATAAATTTGGTCAAAACCCTGATTTTCCAGATTTTAATCGTCAGGTTGTTTTTATTCCAAACCTTAAAAAAGCGGGCTTTCAAAAAACGGCCGCGACACGAGAATTGTCAATTTTTGGTTAATTCGGATCCATATCAACGCCATGTTAATTCCAACTTAGACTCATTTTGGGTTCGGGTTGAGTCAAGTTTAGGTCGGGTCAATACCAAGTTCGGTCAAAATGCTTAGAATTTCAGTCAGTTAATTATCATGTTAATTTAGGTCCAGATGGACTTCAGGTTAGGTCATTTCGGGTATCAAGTCAAATTCACGTCGAATCAAGTTGGTTCCGGATAAAATTCAGATCACAACTCTCTTAAGTCAAAAGCATATATTATAAATTCATTTGTTTCGTTAAAATAATCACAACTCTCTCAAATTACAATTATCACAAATTACAACTCTATCCTCTCAATTATATATTCAACTGCTGGAATGGCTAAGTTCGAATATGCTCACAAGACCAATGACTACAAGTGGCTAATTATGCAAACCTCAAAGGCTTGGGAAACACCAAGAAGGGTTCAGCCTTATCCAGGATCAGAAGTAATGGCAAGGTACGATGAATGGAGGGCCCAAAGAGTCAATGACACCACGTTTCAAGAAAATGCCCTCAAGAGCTGGAACTTCAACACATGCAATCCAGGAGTCACCTTCAGCTTTAGAAAAACTCAGACATGACCGAGAGCAAGATTTGAAAAAGTATGAAAAAGGAATCCAGGACCTTAAGGAGGAATTAAAAATGGCACAATTACAAGTAGAGATCCACAAAGGAAAGGAGAAGAAACTAGTGGAGCAGAACAAAAAAGTGAATCAAGAACTAAAAGAGCTGCGGGAATTGCACAATGATTACAAAGCCAAGCAAAAGGGTGGAACAAGCAAGATAATAAAGAATCTATCAGAGGAATCAGATGCAATGACCTGAGACATGGATGATTATAAAAAGATGTACAACAGAAAGACACGAGCAAGTAAGGAATCGAACGACAAAGCCAAGAAGAGGCTAGAAGAAGAACATACCCAAAATTTCGACCTAACTAGCCAGGTGACACAGCTTGAAGAATTAATCACCAAGTATCACAACGAGGATAAGGTCGAACCGGAGATAGAAAAAGAAAGAATGCAGAAAAGAATAATTGAGTTGGAAGATATTGTTCAAGACCTAAAGGACAAGTTGGCTGGATATGAAGGGGCGGTAATGGCAGAGAGCGGAGCATGGAAGGATAAATATGAGGCAGCTCGACGAACGGTCCAGTGTCAGAATGATGAACTAGTAAGATTCAAAGCCCAAGTCAGAAGCATCCCTTCGTATGTCCAAATCTTGTCAAGATAAGCTACAAGCCTATTGGAGCAGCCCAACATTGAAGAGGAGCACAGGGAGGCTAGTGTGCGTCTATTGCACGAGTTAGTCATCCTAGGAGTTAGAGCTAGCGTTTTTCTGTAGCAAATTTATCCCCTCTATGTAATTAAATTTTCGGACCGATGCGGTGTTTCTAAGGAAGACTGGTTACCAAATTCGATGTCCTTTTTTTGCATTCATTGCATTCATGCATACATTTATTCATTTTGAAATCTTATGATAAAAAAAGGAATTTAACAAGAGAAAGGTTTAATGACAAAATCCGTTCTAAGCCGTAAACATTCCACATTCATACGGAACTCGCCTGCGTTCACGATCCATGGCTTTTGAGGATCGGCTTGCCAATTTCGAAAACAAACGCGTGGAAACGCATAATCGTTTCGACAGAATCGAATAATCAATTAAAGACTGCTTTACTCAAACCCAGGCAGAAATCATCAATCAGCTGACTGCTCTATTGGGCCCTAAGGAATCTGGGAATGCCGAAGGAGCTTCCAACGAGGTGAATGATCAAGCAGAGACAACATCTCACATCAGGATGCAGCCAGAAAAACCATTAACAACGAAGAAGGTCCATATCAACCTAGCTGGAGCAACACCAAGTTACCCAGTAACATTGGTGCAAACTTTGAGAATGCTGAAGAGGTGCCAGACTTGAATGCTCTTGATGAGATTGGAAAAATACATGCTTAAATTGAGCGCAAATACAAGGAGCGTTGCAAAGCTCTAGAGGATCACTTGCTGGAATTACATGAAGCTAATGAGATGGGACCAGGAGCTGTTGAGATGAGCCTGGTAGCTGATTTAGTACTTCCTCCTAAATTCAAAGCTCCAGACTTTGAGAAATACAATGAAACTTCTTGTCCCAAGGCCCATCTAACGATGTATTGTATAAAAATGGCCGCTTACCTAAAAGATGAAAAGTTGCTGATACACTGCTTCCAGGACAGTCTAACTGGTTCAGCTGCTCGTTGGTATACCCAACTAAGCGGGGTGAACATCCGATCCTGGAAAGACCTGTCAAGAGCTTTTGTGGAGCACTATAAGTATGTCACAGAAATGATCTCGAGTCGGGTAATGCTGCAGGGAATGGAGCAAAGAAGTGATGAAACGCTCCGACAATATGCTCAAAGATGGAGAGATATTGCAACGCAAGTACAACCCCCGCTAATGGAAAGTGAGATTGCTCATATGTTTGTACAGACTTTGAGAGGACCGCTCTTTGAGAGGCTTATCAGTAATGCCACCCAAAACTTTGCTGACATTGTGATGACACGAGAGTTGATAGAAGCCGCAATAAACATCGGAAGAATTGAAAGTGGAGAGAGCTCTTATAGGAACTATAAGAGAAAATATAACGAAGTGAATAATACAAGCACTTAAAAGGCACCGAAAAACGTGACCATTACATCACCCGGAACATCGGCTGGAAACTCTCAAAATTCAAACAAGAGGGATTCTCAAGGACCGAGAAATGATAGAATGAACTTTACACCCATCCCAATGTCATATGCAGAATTATACCCTCAGTTGCATGAGGTAGATCTGGTGAGACCGTATCATCTGACACCTCTACAGCCTCCTTACCCTCCATGGTACAAAGTTGATGCTCACTGTGAATTCCATGTTGGAATACCGGGACATTCGATTTAAACATGCACAACGTTCAAGAAGGTGGTGCAGAATTTGATCAATACTGGGATATTGAAGTTTGTTGAACCCAATATTGCTGCTAATCCCCTTCCGAGTCATGGAGGACGTGGGGTGAACATGATAGAAGAATATGATGAGGCAAAGAGGCGAAAGACCGATGTATCAGAGATCCAGTCTCCGTTGAGATGGGTGTTTGAACAACTATATAACGCCAAGATGATTGAAGTTGTCATGGAAATTGAGATGAAAATACCTGCTAAGATGTATTGTTAATACCATCAGGAATGTGATCATGAAATTCAGCACTGTCAGGAGTTCAGGGACCTGGTTCAAAAGATGATGGATAACAAGGAAATTGAGTTCTTTGAGAAGGTTGGAACGAGGAAAGAGGTTGATGTGTGCGCATCAGAAAGCTTTGGAGTGAAATATGGGGTGCACAAACCTTTGGTTGTATCTGTCAAACCAAGGGCTCCAAGCACAAAGCCAGTAGTGACACCAAAAATAGTAATTTCAACTCTTGCTCCGTTCGCTTTCAAAAGCACTAATGCAGTCCCTTGGAACTACACGACCAATGTGTCAATACCATAAAAAGAGAAGTTGCAAGCGATAAAGCCAAATGAAGAAACAAAGGAAGAACCAGAGAAAGAGCAAACGAATGCGGAGGCAATAAACGAAGTAGGCCATTTCACTCGAAGTGGCAGATGCTACTCCTCGCCAGAAATGATGAAAGAAGCTGAGAAAGCTAAGGAAAAGGTATATGCTGCTCCCGAAAAGATTTTTGAGAAAGACCCTGCTCCAAAGATAAATGAACCGGTGACGGAGGATCAAGCCCGGGAATTTCTGAGGTTTTTGAAGCATAGTGAGTACAACATAGTAAAACAATTAAATCGGCAACATGCGAGGATTTCTGTCCTGGAATTATTACTGAGCTCTGAGGGGCACCGAAATGCTTTGATGAGGGTGCTGAATCAGACGTTTGTGCCAAACAACATCTCAATGGATAAGCTGGATAGAATTGTAAATCATATTGCTGCTGACAATTACATAACATTTACCGATGATGAAATTCTGGAAGGAAGAATGGGGTCAGTGAAAGCTCTGAATATCACCACGCATTGTAAAGGATATGTGCTCCCAGGTGTCCTAATTGACAATGGATCAGCCCTGAACGTTATGCCAATGGAGACTCTGCAAAGGTTGCCTATTGATGACTCCCATATGAAGGCATATCAGAATACTGTGAGAGCCTTTGATGGAACAATTCGGGATGTGCTTGGGAGGATAGAAGTACCGTTGTTGATAGGACTGGCAGTTTACAATATTTATTTTGTGGTGATGGATATTAAGCCTACTTACAATTGCTTGCTTGGACGACCCTGGATTCACTCAGCAGGGGCAGTCCCATCGTCTCTACACCAGAAACTCAAGTTCATCATAGAAGGAAAGTTGGTTAGTGTTGGAGCGGAGGAAGATATCATTGCCTATGTAACAACCGATGTGCCTTATATCCAGACAGATGAGAATGCCTTTGAGTGCTCTTTCTGGGCGTTGGAATTCGTGAATGCTACCTTCGTGGCTGAGGGAAAGCCATTTCCACGGCCAAGACTGTCAAACTAAACCAAGATGACTGTATGAGAGACACTTGGAAGGGGTGCGAAGACAAGCAAGGGGCTCGGAAAACACCTATAGGGAAGTTTGCGACCAAGGCCCATTCTGATGAAGAATGATCATTTCGGATTGGGATTTGCTCCTACTATAAAGGACCGATTGAGAGAGTTAAAGAAGTAGAGGGAACAGAGGAGAGCCCGCATGTAAGGAAAAGAGACGTCATCCCGCTTGGTGACATCTTTTGACATGAAAAATATTTTCAAATCGCGTGGGTTCACCAATGTTGAAAAACAGCTGGAGGAAGTCAACCAGGAAACAACAAGACTGCATGAGGAGGAAATTTTTGGCAATAATCTGGACAGACCTTTTGTTGGAGGAATCTTTGAGGATGCTCGACCTGGCAAATATTTGAGAATAATCCGTCCCTGTGCCCCATGCGAGACATTGAAGAATTGGACAGCCGAAGATACTTCCCTTGTAATCAATATTGAAACAGAGTAAATATTGGGACCACCTTATACCTTTGCCCGCGGGTATAAGGGGATTATCTGTAATGGGCCATTATACAATCACTTTAATAAAGAAGCTTTCCATGCTGATTCACAAATGGCAAATGAGTTTTTATTTTTCGCATCCTTTTCAAAATATATTATTATTTTCTTTGCAAGTCTTCAATTATCGACTGCATGAATGATCCTAAACCCAATCCTAGGGTAGGCCCTGAACAGCCAGTATGTATAGCGGAAATCAATGAAGTTGAGGATGAACTAGAATGTGAAATCCCTGAAGAATTACTGAGGTTGGTGGAAAAAGAAGATAAGCAGATCTTGCCCCACAAAGAAGAATTGGAGATTCTCAATCTGGGAAAAGAAGAAACCAAAAGAGAAGTAAAGATAGGGGCATCATTTTCGCCCAGAAAGAAGCAAGAACTAATTGATATGTTGCGCGGGTTCAAGGATATTTTTGCCTAGTCTTACCAAGATATGCCAGGATTGAACACTGACATAGTGGTACACAAATTGCCCATTAGACCTGAATGCAGACCAGTTCAACAGAAACTCAGAAGATTGAAGCCGGAAATGGTGATAAAAATAAAAGAAGAGGTATAGAAACAGATTGATGCCGGTTTCCTTGCGGTATCCCAGTATCCAGAATGGGTGGTAACATAGTTCCTGTGCCAAAGAAAGATGGGAAAGTACGAATGTGCGTTGACTACAGGGATCTGAACCAGGCCAGTCCGAAAGATAATTTTCCTTTGCCACACATAGACATTATGGTCGACAATACGTCAGGGCATTCATGGTTTTCCTTTATGAATGGCTTCTCAAGATATAATCAGATAAAGATGAGTCTAGAAGATATGATCAAGACCACCTTTATAACCTTATGGGGAACTTATTGTTACAAGGTGATGCCTTTTGGACTAAAGAATGATGGGGCAACATACCAGCGGGCGATGGTGACCTTGTTTCACGACATGATGCATAAAGAAGTCGAAGTGTATGTAGATGACATGATTGTCAAGTCCCATACCGAGGAGGAGCACATCCAGAATCTAAGGAAGTTATTCTTAAGATTGAGGAAGTACCAGCTGAAACTCAATCCTAATAAATGCACCTTTGGAGTAACATCTGGAAAAAATTCTTGGGTTCGTTGTAAGTAGAAGGGGAATCGAGATAGACCCCGATAAAGTGAAGGCTATCCAGAACCTACCACCACCCAGCTCACAGAAAGAAGTTCGGGGGTTCCTTGGCATATTGAATTATGTTTCTCGGTTCATATCACAATTGACCGATACATGTGATCCATTCTCCAGGATGTTGAAAAAGAATAACCCTGGAGAATGGAATAAAGAGTGTCAAGAGGCATTTGACAAAATCAAGAAATATCTTACCAATGCTCCCATATTAGTAGCACCGGTTTCTGGCAGGCCACTAATCCTTTACCTGACAGTCTACAAGAACTCAATGGGTTGCGTATTGAGGCAACATGATGACACGAGAAAGAAAGAAAGAGCCATCTATTACTTGAGCAAGAAGTTTACTGAATGGGAAGTGCGGTACCCAACTATTCAAAAGCTATGTTGTGCTCTGGTTTGGGTAACCCGAAGGCTCAGGAAGTACATGTTATATCACACAACATGGATGATTTCTCGCCTTGATCCATTGGAATTCATGATGGAAATACCATCAGTGACTGGAAGTCTGGCACGTTGGCAAATGCTGTTGTTAGAATTTAACATTGTGTATTTGAGCCAAAAAGCAATAAAAGGAAGTGCTATAGCAGATTTCCTAGCCAACCGTGCAATGGAGGATTACGAACCCCTTAACTTTGATTTCCCAGATGAAGATGTGATGAATGTCTCCACGATAGAAGCCGGAATCCCATAAAGAAAAACTTGGAAACTGTTTTTTGATAGGGCGGTTAATGCCCTTGGACGGGGAATTGGAGCAGTATTGTTCTCACAAGATGATGTACACTACCCGTCCACGAGCAGGCTAGAATTTCTTTGTACCAACAACATGGCAGAATATGAAGCCTGTGTGATGGGCCTGCGAGCTGCTATCGAAAGGAAAATAGAAGTCTTAAAAGTGTATAAAGATTCGACGTTGGTGATTTACCAACTTCGTGGAGAATGGGAAACCAAATATGTAAAATTGATTGAGTACCGAAAATTGATCTTGGAGATAATAAAAGAGTTCGAGGAAATAACCTTTATATACATCCCCAGAGAAGATAACCAAATGGCGGATGCCTTAGCTACACTGGCTTCGGTATTCCTAGCAAACAGATCAGAAGATATGATGCCCATCTAAATGCAGAGTTATGAAACTTGTGCTCATTGCCGCAACATAGAGGGGGAAATTGATCAACATCCTTGGTACCATGATATTTTGCAATATTTAAAGTATCAGACCTATCCTCTGGGGGCAAATGATAATGAAAAAAGAACTATTAGAAGAATTGCTTCAGGATGTGTACTCGACGGGGAAATCTTATACAAAAGAAGTAGAGATCATATTTTTCTGAGATGTGTTGATGCCAACAAAGCAAAGACTATAATGGTAGAAGTACATGATGGGATATGTGGCACACATGCAAATGGACTCTCAGTAGAAGGAAGATTATGAGATACGACTATTACTGGACGAACATGGAAGGAGATTGCATTGAATACGCAAAGAAGTGCCATAAGTGCCAGATATATGCTGACAATATTAATTCTCCGCCAGTCCCTTTGCATACCATGAATTCACCATGGCCTTTTGCTACTTGGGGCATGTATGTTATTGGACAAATTCATCCCAAAGCTTCAAACAGACATTGTTGTATCCTTGTGGCAATAGATTATTTTACCAAGTGGGTGGAAGCAGCTTCTTATGCTAATATTACTAGAACCATAGTCAGTAAGTTCCTGAACAAAGAGATAATTTGCCGATATGGACTACCAGAAAGAATTGTTACTGATAATGCTACAAATTTCAACAACAAAGTGATAATGGGAGTGTGTTAACAATTCAAGATCATTCATCACAATTCAGTAACCTACCGCCCAAAGATGAATGGGGCAGTGGAAGCGGCAAACAAAAATATAAAGAAGATCATATCGAAGACAACATAAACTTACAAGGACTGGCATGAGAAGCTATCGTTCACCCTGTTTGCATATTAAACATCAATACGGACCTCGACTAGGGCAACGCCTTATTCCTTGGTTTATGGGACAGAGGTGGTGCTACCCATTGAAGTTGAGATTTTGTCGCTCCGGGTATTTTCAGAAACAAAGCTAGATGATGCATAATGGTTGCAGGTTCGATTTGATCAATTAAATCTCATCGAGGAAAAAAGGCTGAGGGCAATCTGTCACAGCCAGATGTACCAAAAGAGGATAATACGGGCATATGATAAAAACGTGCGACCGAGAGAATTCCAAGAGAGGGATCTTGTGTTAAGAAAGGTCCTACAAATACACCGAGATGATCGCGGGAAATGGATGCCTAACTGGGAGGGGCCATATGTTGTCAAGAAAGCCTTATCTGGAGAAGCATTAATACTGGCTGAAATGGACGGCAAAGAGCTACATAAGCCGGTGAATACATATTCGGTCAAAAAGTATTATGCTTGAAGAATACAAAAAGAGATCAAAACAAAAAAAAGAAAGAAAAAAAAAGCAGAGTGAAAACCTGAAAGGGCGCTCTCGCAAAAAAAAATATATATATGGTAAAAACCCTAAAAAAGGGCGCCTTAGATATCAAAAAAAGAAAAGAAGAAAATAAAATAAGGGGGTTCAAGATGAAAACCCGCAAAGGGCGTCTTGAAACCAAAGGAGGATCTGAGTTCAAAACCTGAAAAGGCGGCTCAGATAAGTGAAGTTAGGCATCTGATAATCAAGACCTCTCGGACACTTGGTATTTCGGAATGGGTTTCACATTCGAAAGCATCCTAGCAACATTTGAAGACCGCCGGACATGGGTGCAAACTCAGCCTTACTTCTGGTTGACATGGTGGTTGTATCCTTCATGTCTTGGATGCCCGGAGATCTGATTTTGTTTCTTGATTTTTTGTTTGCCATGACTATTTCAAAATCTGTTGTATTCTAATTTATAAGCTTCAATAAAATTCATGAATTCACTTCCGAGCTTTCTTTTTATTTCAAAGCATCTTAAAATGGTTGATATAATGAAAAAGTAGATAATTTCCTGGTATTACTTTGTTTTAGACATGCGGGTGGACCTTGTCACTCTAGGAATTGAAGAAGAGTGTACAAGATGAGGCAGTGCAAAACTGAATCTTGATCATGAATGCCGCAACATAGACTATTACCCGAAGATCAATGATTTACTCATGGAGAGATGATCAGAAGTATGGGGACTAAGTATTACAAGGATCCTCTAAGTCAATTTGGCAGTTAGGATTTTGCAAGTACTGAGAAGAAGAAGTGTTTGCAGCTCAGTAGAAACTCACGGGTTCAACAAAGTTTCATCATTAATCGAAGCGGTATTTGGCTGATCAAAGCAAAACTTCCTTGACCAT
The DNA here is from genome assembly GCA_030270665.1 of Hibiscus trionum. Classification (NCBI taxonomy): domain Eukaryota; kingdom Viridiplantae; phylum Streptophyta; class Magnoliopsida; order Malvales; family Malvaceae; genus Hibiscus; species Hibiscus trionum. The sequence goes on along the minus strand of BSYR01000025.1, from coordinate 3,348,185 downwards.
AATACTTTCAAAAAAGAGAAAAAGAAAAAAAGAGAAAAAGAAAAAGAAAAAAAAAAGAGGAAAGAAAAAGGGAGGTGAAAACATGAAAAGGCGCCTTTCAAAAAGAGAGAAAAAAGAAAAGAGAAAAAGAAAAAAAACCAAAGTGAAAACTCGAAAGGGCACTTTGAGAAAAGCAAAATAAAGTGAAAACCCGAAAGGGCGCTTTAAAGCAAAGGGCTAGAAACACAGAAAGGAGGTTGCAACGGCGAAGTCCTGGTGTGGGATAAAGTTAGACGAGGAGCATCTAGAAAGGGATCTAAATGAGCAGAGGCTGGTTGATGGATCTGAGTAAACCATGGTTCATGCATCATATAGGACATTAGGGACATGTTAACCTGCATATTTCATTTGTTTTAACAGGAAAAATGATAAAGATTGATTCATAATGAGAAGAGTCTGCCCATCAAAGAAGGATTCATAATGAGAAGGGTCCGCCCAACGAAGAAGGATACATAATGAGAAGAGTCCGCCCAGCAAGGAAGAGTTCATTCGTTGAAGAATGAGGAAGTTCCAAATGAGAAGAGCTTGCTTATTCAGTGTCGCCGGAAAATGCAGTCCAACGAAAGAACGGGGAATGAAGAATTTCATAATAAGAAGAACAACTTCAGACCTCAGACCTCAAGGTAGGATGTGAAGCCTTCCTTCTTCAAGTGTTCTTCCTTGTGTGCATGGAGTCCCCCCTCAATGTTTGACTTGTTGAACATCTCCATCACACCTAGCAAAATACAATCAAGTAACTTTTGGTATCCAAATTGCTTTGGATCCATGAACGTTAGTAGCACAAATTTTTGACCCCTTAGGAATCCATTTTTCAATGTCATCCTTTTTAATTGAAGTGGTTAGTCCTTTTGGGACCCAAACACTTCTAAAACATTTACCATTTTTAAATCTAGGGGCACTAGATTGTCTAACATAAAAATTTGATTTTCCAAAATTGTTTTTCTTTTCAAGCTCTTTGGAAATCAAATCTTTTTCTTCTTGAACATTTTGAAGCAATTTTTGTAAATCAAAACATTTTAATTCAAACTCTTCAAGTTTTGCTTCAAGTTCAAGTTTGGTTTTAGAAAGCAAATCATTTTGAATTTTTAACTTTGAAACCAATTTTTTGTTTTTCAAAATGTGGCTTTTAAAATCTAAAACCAAATTGTCATAGGCATCTTGTAATTCATCAAAGGAATAAGAACATGAAGTAGATGAATTAGAAGTTACCCTTGAATCTTCTTCGATGGCCATAAGGCAAAGGTTGGCTTGTTCATCGTCGGTGGAGTCTTCATCACTCCAAGTAGCCAAATGTGCCTTCTTCTTATGGCTTGAAGTGCTTGCCCTCTCCTTTCTCTTAGGTTCTCGTTCAAGCTCTCTCAAGGCTTTCTTCATGAACGGGGCACACTTCTTGAAGAGATGAACTATCTCTTCTTCTTCATCCTCCTCTTCACTTGAGTAGAAACGATGGCAAGTGGAGGATTTGAGAGCCATGGCACTTGCATTGATGCCAAGCCATTTGAGTTTCTTCTCTCCCATAGCTCTAATTTCTTCCCTCTTTTTCTCATCCTCTTTATTTTTCTTCATGATTTGATGAGTAAGGAGAGACCCCATGAGTTCATCAAGCTTCAAAGTCTTCAGATTTTTGGCTTCGATGATGGCGGTCCTCTTTGAGTCCCAAGACTCGGGAAGTGAGTAGATGAGCTTTCGAACAAGCTTTTCTTCCGGGATGGCTTCTCCAAAACCTTTAAGACCGTTGGTGATGGTGGAGAACCTATCAAACATCTTCTCGATGTTCTCTTCCGGATCCATTTTGAAGTTCTCATACTCCAAGGTTAGGAGCCCAATCTTGGTCTCCTTGACTTCATTTGTCCCCTCGTATGTGACTTCAAGCTTGTCCCATACCTCCTTGGCACTCTCACAAGAAGACATCTTCTCATAGATGGATGGGCCAAAAGCACAAAACAAGATGTGCAAGGCCTTGCAATTGAGCTCCATCTTCTTGCGATCGTCGGCACTCCACTCCGCTTTACTTCTTTGAGGCACGAACGGACCATCTTCAACTATGTCCCATAGCTTGTAATCTCTTGACTTCAAGAAGAATTTCATCTTTGTCTTCCAATGGTCATAGTGGTCTCCGTCAAAGAAAGGCGGTTTGTCGATTGATTGTGCCATTTGAGCCGGTTGATGAAATAGTGATCGAGCTTGCCGGATCTTCTCAATAGGATGTGAATCCTCTTCGATTGAGCCAAGCTCTGATACCAATTGTTGAGTTGTGTGGTGCTCGATTCGTTCAACCGATTATGCTCACCAAGTGGTGGAGAGGTGGATATTTGGGTTGAAGGGTTTAGGAAGCTAGAAAGAATAAAGACACAATGATTTTAGAGTGGTTCGGTCTTCTAACAAGCACCTACATCCACTCCCTTAGCTCCCCACTAAGGATTTCACAATCAATCCACTAATTGATTCGTCCCCTTTTCTAGGACAAGGAGGCAACCCTTACAACCAATCAAGCTTTCTACCCAAAGTCTTGATTGAAACCCTTTTTACAAGAGATAAACAAAGCAAACTTGTAGTCCTCTAATAGGAGTTTGTTTGCACAAAAAAGCACTCACCCAAACCTAAAACACTTGAGCAAATTTGACAATTTTGGCTCACTAGTGTTTGTCTATACAAGAATTGACAATTTAAGTGCTAAGACAATTTCTTGATCATTTGATGTTTGAAAATATGAGCATTAGCCTTCTCTTGATGCTTGGAGGTCCCTTTTATACTCCCAATTGAGTTTGTAGCCGTTACTAGCCGTTGGGATCAAATTGGAGCCGTTGAGGACTTTAATTCCCACCATAAATGCATTCTGCAGCTCCCCGTTTCGAAACGCTCGATGCCGTTTCGAAACACTCTCAATGTAGAAAGAGCCATTGCAGTCTGTCAGGGCATCCGTTTCGGAACGCCTCCTGGCTGTTTCGGAACGCCTCATGTCCGTTTCGGAACGCCTCCTGGCCGTTTCGAAACTCGTATCGAAACGCTATAGGCCCGTATCGAAACGCCTGCATTTAAAAGTTGGTTGGGAAAATAGCCGTTGGGGTCATTGCCACGTGGGCGTATCGAAACGGCCTAGCCCGTTTCGAAACGCTGGGCAAAAATCAAGTTCAGGGAAAGCCCGTTTCGAAACACGTTTCGAAACGAATATGCTATTGGAATCCCCTGTTTCGAAACGCCCTAAGGTGTTTCGAAACACCTGGACAGGTTTGAGAAGTTTGGCTTTGAAACACATTAAAAACCCATTTAAAAACATCCCTAAACATAGTTTCAGAATATTTGGACTTTGGAAATTGTTTAAATACTTTTTAAATCAGTCCAAAACATTTTTCAATTATTATATCAAAACATTAGTTCTACAATCTCCCCCTTTTTGATATAATAAAACTCTCTTGAAAAATTGTTTGGGATTTTCCCCCTTTAACTTTAAAAATTTGAATAAGAGACTAAAGATATGAAATCAAATAACGCTCCCCCTTATTCATTTGAAAATTCAATTTTTCAAACCATTTCTCCCCCTTTTTGTTATATCAAAAAGAATTTAAAACATTAAGTTCAAAAATAACAATAGAGGTAAAAGTTTGACAAAAGTAAGAATTTGGTTTTAAAATGGCTCCCCCTTACTCAAAGCATCATCCAAATGTTAGTCACAACATATATGATCATCTAGTTGAATTTAAACAAAGATAAACAAATAAAATCAAAACAACTAGAATTTTACCACACTTGAACTCAAGGTAGGATGTGAAGCCTTCCTTCTTCAAGTGTTCTTCCTTGTGTGCATGGAGTCCCCCCTCAATGTTTGACTTGTTGAACATCTCCATCACACCTAGCAAAAGACAATCAAGTAACTTTTGGTATCCAAATTGCTTTGGATCCATGAACGTTAGTAGCACAAATTTTTGACCCCTTAGGAATCCATTTTTCAATGTCATCCTTTTTAATTGAAGTGGTTAGTCCTTTTGGGACCCAAACACTTCTAAAACATTTACCATTTTTAAATCTAGGGGCACTAGATTATCTAACATAAAAATTTGATTTTCCAAAATTGTTTTTCTTTTCAAGCTCTTTGGAAATCAAATCTTTTTCTTCTTGAACATTTTGAAGCAATTTTTGTAAATCAAAACATTTTAATTCAAACTCTTCAAGTTTTGCTTCAAGTTCAAGTTTGGTTTTAGAAAGCAAATCATTTTGAATTTTTAACTTTGAAACCAATTTTTTGTTTTTCAAAATGTGGCTTTTAAAATCTAAAACCAAATTGTCATAGGCATCTTGTAATTCATCAAAGGAATAAGAACATGAAGTAGATGAATTAGAAGTTACCCTTGAATCTTCTTCGATGGCCATAAGGCAAAGGTTGGCTTGTTCATCGTCGGTGGAGTCTTCATCACTCCAAGTAGCCAAATGTGCCTTCTTCTTATGGCTTGAAGTGCTTGCCCTCTCCTTTCTCTTAGGTTCTCGTTCAAGCTCTCTCAAGGCTTTCTTCATGAACGGGGCACACTTCTTGAAGAGATGAACTATCTCTTCTTCTTCATCCTCCTCTTCACTTGAGTAGAAACGATGGCAAGTGGAGGATTTGAGAGCCATGGCACTTGCATTGATGCCAAGCCCTTTGAGTTTCTTCTCTCCCATAGCTCTAATTTCTTCCCTCTTTTTCTCATCCTCTTTATTTTTCTTCATGATTTGATGAGTAAGGAGAGACCCCATGAGTTCATCAAGCTTCAAAGTCTTCAGATTTTTGGCTTCGATGATGGCGGTCCTCTTTGAGTCCCAAGACTCGGGAAGTGAGTAGATGAGCTTTCGAACAAGCTTTTCTTCCGGGATGGCTTCTCCAAAACCTTTAAGACCGTTGGTGATGGTGGAGAACCTATCAAACATCTTCTCGATGTTCTCTTCCGGATCCATTTTGAAGTTCTCATACTCCAAGGTTAGGAGCCCAATCTTGGTCTCCTTGACTTCATTTGTCCCCTCGTATGTGACTTCAAGCTTGTCCCATACCTCCTTGGCACTCTCACAAGAAGACATCTTCTCATAGATGGATGGGCCAAAAGCACAAAACAAGATGTGCAAGGCCTTGCAATTGAGCTCCATCTTCTTGCGATCGTCGGCACTCCACTCCGCTTTACTTCTTTGAGGCACGAACGGACCATCTTCAACTATGTCCCATAGCTTGTAATCTCTTGACTTCAAGAAGAATTTCATCTTTGTCTTCCAATGGGCATAGTGGTCTCCGTCAAAGAAAGGCGGTTTGTCGATTGATTGTGCCATCTGAGCCGGTTGATGAAATAGTGATCGAGCTTGCCGGATCTTCTCAATAGGATGCGAATCCTCTTCGATTGAGCCAAGCTCTGATACCAATTGTTGAGTTGTGTGGTGCTCGATTCGTTCAACCGATTATGCTCACCAAGTGGTGGAGAGGTGGATATTTGGGTGGAAGGGTTTAGGAAGCTAGAAAGAATAAAGACACAATGATTTTAGAGTGGTTCGGTCTTCTAACAAGCACCTACATCCACTACCTTAGCTCCCCACTAAGGATTTCACAATCAATCCACTAATTGATTCGTCCCCTTTTCTAGGACAAGGAGGCAACCCTTACAACCAATCAAGCTTTCTACCCAAAGTCTTGATTGAAACCCTTTTTACAAGAGATAAACAAAGCAAACTTGTAGTCCTCTAATAGGAGTTTGTTTGCACAAAAAAGCACTCACCCAAACCTAAAACACTTGAGCAAATTTGACAATTTTGGCTCACTAGTGTTTGTCTATACAAGAATTGACAATTTAAGTGCTAAGACAATTTCTTGATCATTTGATGTTTGACAATATGAGCATTAGCCTTCTCTTGATGCTTGGAGGTCCCTTTTATACTCCCAATTGAGTTTGTAGCCGTTACTAGCCGTTGGGATCAAATTGGAGCCGTTGAGGACTTTAATTCCCACCATAAATGCATTCTGCAGCTCCCCGTTTCGAAACGCTCGATGCCGTTTCGAAACACTCTCAATGTAGAAAGAGCCGTTGCAGTCTGTCAGGGCATCCGTTTCGAAACGCCTCATGTCCGTTTCGGAACGCCTCCTGGCCGTTTCGAAACTCGTATCGAAACGCTATAGGTCCGTATCGAAATGCCTGCATTTAAAAGTTGGTTGGGAAAATAGCCGTTGGGGTTTATGACCGTTGGGGTCATTGCCACGTGGGCGTATCGAAACGGCCTAGCCCGTTTCGAAACGCTGGGCAAAAATCAAGTCCAGGGAAAGCCCGTTTCGAAACACGTTTCGAAACGAATATGCTACTGGAATCCCCTGTTTCGAAACGCCCTAAGGTGTTTCGGAACACCTGGACAGGTTTGAGAAGTTTGGCTTTGAAACACATTAAAAACCCATTTAAAAACATCCCTAAACATAGTTTCAGAATATTTGGACTTTGGAAATTGTTTTAAATACTTTTTAAATCAGTCCAAAACATTTTTCAATTATTATATCAAAACATTAGTTCTACAGAAAAGCTTTAATTTATACAATAATAATTGCACTATAATTACCAAAAAGAGAAAACAAAAAGTCAGAGAGAGGGAGAGGTTACCTCAGGAGCCTGAGTCGATCGGGGAAGACAATCAGACACATAAACCTTGTCGGAAGCTCACCGGAACCATCAGAACACTGAACCAAGGTATTTCTACCTCTGTTCTTTTCTTTTTCCCTTTTACCTGTTCGAAAACACAAAAAAAAAACAAGTTAAGTCCCTAAAGACCGAACCTTAATATGTCTAAAAAACAAATCTCAAGCATAAAATATGTCTTAAATCTAAACCTAAACATAAAAATCATATACAAAAACATTAAAACCTAGATCTAAGTTAATACAAAACGGATCTAAACTCCTAAAGTAAGATCTAGTTCGAAACTAAAAAACATAAAAAATAGAAAAAAAATAAAAGAGAGAAAGAGTTTCGAGGACTTATCTTGCTTTGTCGTTGCCGGAAATGCCGTTGGAGTGAGGGTTTGAGTGTTAGGTCCGTCGTTAGAGTCGAAAAATAGAAAGGTGGGGTCACTGGTTTCGGGTAGATAGCTTAGGATCGGGAGAAGTGGGGTGTTTTTGACGAAACAAGACTTAGATCTAGGATTAGGGTTAAAAAGGAGTTTTTTTGTAGAATTAAGGTTCCGGCGACGGTAGAGGCAGTGGTCGGAGTTGCAGACGGTGGCCAGAAAAGCCAGGTCTAGCCGGAGAAGATGACTGGAGAAGGTCCGGTCATCGGAAAAAGGAAGAAGAAGGTCATACGATGGTTGGAGGTTGCAGAGGTACCAGAGAAGATGACCGGAGAAGGTCCGGTCATCAGAAAGAAGAAGAAGAAAACCAGAGATGATATCCGATGACTGATATCATCCCGGCGGCTAAGAAACAGTTCGGAGAAGAGATAGGGGGTGAATGAGGATCAAAACTATGGTTTTTAAAAAGTTCTTGATGATTTCTTGAAAAAGGGGGTTTTTGATCTTTAAAAAACAGGTTTGGGGAGGATTTGATTGTTTGTAAGAATCAAACCAAGGAATTTCGAAGAGTTCTTGGTTTGTTCTTGAAGAAAAAGGGTTTTTGATCTTCAAAAATAGTTTCGGGAAAGGGTTTTGGTGTTTGAGAAGATTGAACGGTGTTTTTTTTTTGAAGAGCTGATGAAGAACGAGAAGGAAAAGGGTGATTTTGATCGAAATGGTGTTGGTTTTTTGGGTTAGTGAATGTTAGAGTATATAGGATTTAGGGGAGAGAGAGAGTTGAGGAGAGAGAGAGAGGGTGGCCAAATGACCGTTCCAACTCGGTTAGGGGTTATTTATACCGAGTTGGGAACGACACCATTTTGAAGGCCGGGTGACAGAGGATCTGCGTGTTTTCACACGGGTTTGGATACGGGTCCGTGACCCGGTCGACTTAAAACATTGGGTTTGGGTTTTTAATTCAAACGGGTTGAAGGATTTTGGGCTCGGGTTAAACGATTTGGGTTTGGTTTAAAAGGGTTTGGGTTGATCTTTTTAAGGGTTTAGACTTGGGCTTTTAGATTTTTGTTTCTTTACAAACCAGTCACCTTTTGTTTGTAATCTAGTCACCTAGAATTCATTTTAATTCAATTCAGTCCTTTCCAGAATTTAATTGCTTTAATTAATTGTTCTATTTAATTGTATAATTAATTTATATGCTTGAATGATTTTAAAATATCATGTTATGTATTGTTTGGACAATTAATCACATGCTAAATAGGATTAGAGCCATTAGTGTAGTTTACTTAATCATAATTGAATAGGGAGATCATTGTAGAAAATAAGTGGATATTTGAAACAATGTTAGAATACTCAATATTGGCTAGTGTCACAAGGTAGAGTAATGTTACCCAATGAGTATTTCGACAAAAGTATCAATTTTTCACTTTAACTTAGAAAATGGAAATAAATCATTAATTAGGTAACTTAAAAATAAAATAGGATTAATGATTAGAAGCATATTAATTAGGAATGTTGTTAATTTTTGGGCTTGATAAAGAAAGTGTCCAATATTATTTTGGGTTTTTTCTTTTATGTCCAAAATTAATAATATTCATAGAATTTTAAATTAATTAATGGAGCCTAATTAGGGTTCACTTAAAAATGACAAGACAATAATTAATCATGCATTAAACCTTTTGCGTTGAAGTACATTTTTCGAATATAAGTTGAAATGTCCTAATGTAATTGGATGTTTCATAATTATATTCGATCGAAATGTATTTTCTTACAAAAGGATATTCACATTCGAAATAAAATTCATTTTACAGTTAAAAGATTTAATTAAATTCATACTAATGTTTGAAATGCCAAAATGCCACGTGTAATTAATAAGGTGCCGATAACGGGCGTTCGTAGGGGTGCTAACCCTTCCCTACACGTAACCGACTCCCAAATTCGAACTTTTCCAAAAGAATCTCTGGTGCGGTTTTATGGTGTCCGGCCTACCAAAGTGGCCGGTGGCGACTCCAAAACGATTTTCAAGCAAATAAAGAGGGTTTTGACTAAAAATGGAAAATTAATTAATTATAAGATAAATTTGGTCAAAACCCTGATTTTCCAGATTTTAATCGGCATGCTGTTTTTATTCCAAACCTTAAAAAAGTGGGCTTTCAAAAAACGGTCGCGACATGAGAATTGTCAGTTTTTGGTTAATTCGGATCCATATCAACGCCATGTTAATTCCAACTTAGACTCATTTTGGGTTCGGGTTGAGTCAATTTTAGGCCGGGTCAATACCAAGTTTGGTCAAAATGCTTAGAATTTCAGTCAGTTAATTATCATGTTAATTCGGGTCCAGATGGACTTCAGGTTAGGTCATTTCGGGTATCAAGTCAAATTCACGTCGAATCAAGTTGATTCCGGATAAAATTCAGATCACAACTCTCACAAGTCAAAAGCATATATTATAAATTCATTTGTTTCGTTAAAATAATCACAACTCTCTCAAATTACAATTATCACAAATTACAACTCTATCCTCTCAATTATATATTCAACTAATTCAACCAGTTTAGAACATAAATGATTATATTTTATGAAGAAAATAATTGTCACGTCAAGTCAAAAAGTAGTATACGAAACAATTAACTTTGTAGGATTTTTAAAATGATTATAAAAAATAAATTCAAAAATTTTAACAATCAATTTATTACAATAATAGTGAAGATCATAAGAAAATAAATTCAAAAATAATTATAAGAGTTTGATATTTTTTAGATAATCATTTACAAACCGACCAACTTTCTTTTGCGAGTGAATATTATGTCTTAAGGCTGACACTTTCACTTGAACAAGCTTCAAATAAGAAAGATATTGCTAAAAGTTTGTCTTGTTAGCGATGAGCTAAAAAAACTTGGTTGGGCATGACCTAACTCATCTATCATAAACTGAGTAGGAGCCATAAACCCGTCTCTAATGAACCTTATTAATCCATAATCATCTATGATTTTCGTGCTTTGGAAATTGTTGAATAGGAAAAGTTCGGGTTCGGGTCGTTCTCAAGTTAAGTGTGGATTCAAAATAATCGGGTCTAACACAGGTTCGAGTTAAGATTAGGTCGAATTCGAGTTGAGTTCTGATTATCACCACCGGGTCACAATTAATTCAAACTCAAATTGATTTTAGTCGATTTTTCAAATCAGGTGAGTTTTTCACGCGCTTAGATATATAATTATCAAGTAAAAACAAAAAAGTCTCACTTTTTCAAATAAGTTTATGATTATGTATTTTCATGCCTAGAAAATGCATGCTTTTCCTCCACTTAAGTTTAGGGAGCTTTTTAACGAAACATTCTACTTTGGTCATGACTTTATGGTTATGTTAATAAAAAATATATTTGTCAAGTAAAAAAATGCATGTTTTTTCTTGCTCAACAATTTGTAATTTTAGTAAAAGCTTATCCCGGTAGTGACAGAGCTATTCCTCTCTCCACCCTCAAAATTTTTTTCACCTTTGTCCTTTTATATGATTTAAAAAAAATTTGGTTTACTTATGAATTTGTCCCCCACTTTCAAACATTTATATTTTGCCCCTCTCAACCCTAAATCCTGGCTATATCCTTGTATACCGGATAGTGTACCTTGTTAAAAACTTCTCTAATCTTAGTTGGAGGAAAAGACTACACACATCCAGACATAAGACAACACAACTTGAGTACAAAAAAAAAACGAATTCGAAGTAGCAATATCCGATACCCCCAAGTACAGATTAAAACATGTAAAAACAGTCCCCCCAAAGACACAAACCAATGCACCTTTCGACCAACCTAGCAGAATGCAGGAAGCTTGAAAACCAGCTAAATCAGATTGAAGTCACCCACTCCTTACCACCAGGCCTTAAAAATCTCTAGTTTAGCTAACCTATCAGCCATCACATTACCTGATCTCGGAACATGGTTAAGATGTACTCCACCAATCTGCTTCGAAAGTTTATCTATTTCCATTTCTAAGAACATCAGCCACCAAATCTATGGTCGATTTAGAGGATTAGCTATCCAATACAATGCAAGTCTTACAGAAGATTATCAGATTGATGAATACATTTTGCACATAAAATATGAATGTGAAAGAAGTAGATCCATATCCCTACCGTTTATCAATTATCTACGCGGAGATTCACCTTCAATTTCTTAATACTTAAATTGACAAGGTTACTTTTGATAACGTTTCATAAAAAAAATACTTATCAATTAAATTAAGATTATGAAAGTTTTTAGTAAGGCACTCAACATAGATGTTTATTTTGATTAATAAAAATCTCATTCGCTAAGAAAAAAAATTATTTCCTACACAAATAACCTAAAACATATCAATTAAATTAAGATTACTTACTACACAAGCAACCTAAAAATTTCAATCAAATAAAGAATTATTTCCTACACGAGTAACCCAAAAAATATAAATTAAATTAAGATGACTTCCTACGCAAGTAACCTAAACAATAAAAAAGATTAGTTCACTTCCCAAATCGTTATGAGAGGATAACAGTATTGATCCTCAGCCGCCTGCCATTAATTTGTATTAGGTTTCTAAAACTTGAAAGCCAGATACACGCAAGCTTTTGTTTATTCCAAACCAAAGAGTTATGGCTTCCGCTCAATACATGGCAAGGATTCCTCCAGGTTTTCGGTTTGCACCAACTGATTATGAGCTTATTGAAGATTATCTGTCGAACAAGGCGAGAGGCCAGCCGTTACCTTGCGATGAAGATATCCATGACTGTGAAATCTATGGCGATAAAGAGCCATGGAAACTTTTCGGTGAGACCACGTCCGAAACTTGTTATGTTTTCACGAAACTAAGGAAGAAGGGGAAGGGAAGAAGGATTGACCGAACGGCAGGGTCAGGGACCTGGAAAGGTCAAAGAACAGATCCTGTTATGGATTCCGAGAAGAATCATGTAGGGGATAGAAAACTTTTCGTTTTTAAAGTTGAAGGAGGTTCCAAAAATGACGAGAAGGGACATTGGATCATGCACGAGTTTTCACTTGTTAACGATGATCAAGTACGTTCCTTAGTTACATCACACTATTTTTTACTATATTTGATATTATGTCTACAGCCGCGACTAGCATTCTGGTTGTTGTTTAGCTTATTGGGATATTGTTTGTCCATTAGGGGCAGACCATTCTGTACTGTTGTTTTGTTCAATGTTTTGTCGATTAGGGGCTGGTCATTCCGTTCTGTTTTGTTCAAGTTTAGTCTTTCAAACCTGGATTTTGTTGTTGGACAGATTGTTACTGCCTTGAATCAGTCTAATTTGTCATTATTTGTAAACTAACTTATTTTTCGTCCATTGTTTTTGTTTTGTTTCTTTGGGTTTATAGGTCGGTGATTGGGTACTATGTCGTATATACAACAAAAATAACACAAATAGAGCTCTGGAGCATTGTAACTATGACTCCGAGGATGAGATGCTAGGTACCATACCAGCTTCGGCATCAATCAGCAGCCAATATAATACAGAATATCAGTTGTCAAGAGAAGGATCAAGTTTTGGCACACTGCTTGGCACTCAAGGAGATACTCTGTTTGATGCAACGATGGGGAGTGATAGCATAAACAATGGTCTCATTTCTGATCAGATGGGAATATATTCAGACTTATCCATGGTTAACCCTCTGAAAAGGACCCTCCCTTCGCTTTATTGCATTGAAGACGAAACCACATGGCCTTTGACGAGCAAGAAATTCCGTGGTAATAGCAATGCGAATGATGGTGGATGTTTGGAGATTGCCACACTGCCTAGCCAGCTACCGCCAACCGCTCCATTGCAGCAGCACCAACAACAACTGCAGCAGCAACAAGCCAACACCTTACATGACCGTGAAGTGTGAGAGAACTGCACCCCGCCAATTCTTCGAGCTACCAAGTCAATTTCACCAGCTCCATTGCCGCTGCAAGGGGTTACTTACTAATCCAGTTTAGAACAATTCTAGAGTTTGATTCCAGATTCAACATAACAATGCTATGTTTTTCACATATGGAGAGAAAGGAACTCCAAAAATTTCAGAACAAGTTTCTGCCTACATATGATGTTTTTCACTGCATTAAAGAGACAACAAGCTTTCGTTTGAAGGGTTTGCCTATGAATAGACTTAATACTGTGAATAGCTTTCTCTGTATTAAATGGAATCTAGTATAGGGGCTGATTGTTTTGTTGTATAGGAAAATGGGAATACTTCATTGATTTGCTGGATAAATAAAAGCACACATATTCGAATTCATATTATGCATGGCTTAGCAAAAGAAAACTAGATAGAAACCATTCAGAGCCAGCTTTCATTTCATATCAAACTAAACCATGCAACATAAGTTGCCACTAGTTTACAGTTTTTCCACCAGCAAAAACAAATGCAGTCAAGTGTACATTACAATAAAAGAAAATCAATGCCTTTTAACCATTACGGTGATTCTATCAGCTTAAAACTGGGGATGTACGTAGGATCATCCCACTGCATATGGTGATCCAATTGCTCCGGACTAGCTGCAAAAGAGTCGAGTATCCGTGATGACTTGTGTTTCGGAGGAGATAGTTCTTCGATCAGCATCGCAGTCATCTTGTTGGGTTCAGCATACCTTGGGGGACTCATAGGCTGTAACAGAAGTAAACTAGTATTCTTAAGACAATCCATAGCTAAAGCTATGAGACAGCTAAAATGATTTTAATGTTTTACCTCCATTTCCTTTGACAATGAATATTCCTTTGCAGATGCTGAATGTTTGGAGAAATCTAAACAAAAAACATGCACAAAAATGCACGTATCCAGTCAGCCAAATACTAATGCAAAGTAAACATATGAGATGAATGGCTAGCAAATTTCTTTACCATCTAATCCAAGAGTCCGCAAAAATTCATTAGTGCTTATAGCTCTTTTCTGTGCCTTGATGCAACCTTCATGATTGTGCAGATACCCTTCTTCTGCAATATCCTCGGGTTGATGTCGATGTACTTCCAGAATACTTAGCTTTGCAGTTTGGTTCGTCTTTGACGTTCCTTGCGAGTATGGCTTACCCGAGTTGGAAATGTCAGAGAGAGCTTTCCTGCCAGTAGCCTGCACTTTATCTGAGGCTTTAGAGACACTCTTTTTCTTGGTTGAATCATGTGTGAGTTTCAAGGCACCAATCTCTTTCCCAGTGAATGGAATGATTTTGGCATTCTCTTTTTTCGGTATCTGGTTTGGGGTTGGTTTCACTGAATTTGAGACATCGCCAAGTGGTTTTCTTCCACCAGTACCAGCTTTCCTCGGTGCTTTAGAGACATTAGCCTTGCCTGCTATAGGAATTAGGAGAGCCCGTAGGAAACATTTTCCATCATCAAATTCGACTCGAAAAACAAAATTAACAAAACCAACAACAGATTACAAAGTGTTGGGAATAGTACCATTAAACCGAACATTTACATTCCGATCTTGAATCAATCCAATAGTATGTGATGCCATTGTCGGAATTTGCTGATAAAATCCTAACCAACAGTACCTGTTAGGTTACAATTTTTATAAAATAGTCCAATATTATAAATATAATTATATTTTCTTCAATTTAGATCTAAAAATCTTTATCTAACCCGAAATTAACCTCAATTTCTTTCTATTTTTATAATGTAGTCCATTTTTTAATATGATGCCATTTTTGTTCATTTTAATCCTAAAAATCTTTGTTTAACTCAAATTTGACCCTTATCTCTTTCTAATTTTTATAATTTATTCTAATATTAAAAGTATCAGACTAAATTATAAAATCTAGAAATATATAGGGGTCATTTTTGGGTTAAATAAAGATATTAAGGTCAATTCCGGATTAAATAAAGATTTTTAAGACTAAAATGAACAAAAATTATTGATTGTTAAAGTAAACGACTGCAGACGGTGGAGAGATGGTGATTTATATGGTCAAAGATGGTTCTGGTCAATCTTGGGTATGGTTTTCTGGTATTTGGTGGTCATCCTGTCCTTTCTTTCTGTGGCATGGCTATTTATAAGGGTTTGGACAGGTGTCGATTGAGAGTTGTCTTGGCCTTGTGGTTGGATGTCTTAGGAAGTGATATTCTAGACTGGTTTGCCATTGAATGAGGCCATGTATGCCAACACGTAGTTGCTGGTGATTGCTCGCGGGGTATGTTCGTGAGTCGTGGCAATCGACATGTGGTCGTTGGTGACCGTTCGTAGGGTAGGGGGTTGCAGGTACTAAATATATTGGACTAAATTATAAAAATTAGAAAGAAATAGGGGTCAAATTCAAGTTAAATAAAAAATTAAGACTAAAATGAACAAAAATATCATCATATTAAATATATTAGACTAAATTATAAAAAAATAGAAAGAAATTGAGGTTAATTCGGGTTAAATAAATATTTTTAGGATTAAATTGAATAAAAATATAATTAAATTTAGAATATTGGACTAAATTTAAAAATTATAAAGAAATAGGGGTTAGTTTCGAGTTAAATATATATTTTAGGACTAAAATAAACAAAAATATCATCATAATAAAAATATTGGACTAAATTATAAAAAATAAAAAGAAATAAAGGTACAATTTGGTTTAAATAAAAAATTTAGGACTAAAATGAACAAAAATATCATCATATGAAAAATATTGGACTAGATTATAAAATTAGAAAAAAATTGGAGTAAATTTCAGGTTAGATAATGATTTTAGGACTAAATTGACTAAATATATAATTATATTTAAAATATTGGAGTAAATTTTTTTTTTTTGCTCGGCAACATGCATGATTTATTAAAAGAAAATCATACATAGCCATCACTACCATAAGCCTCGTTAAAAACCTCTCTAAAACCTATGTAGAGGAAAAGAGTACTCATGGTAGTGTTGAAAGAACAAAAATACACCTATACAACAAACGAAACAGATCCGAACGGATCCCACTCCTAATACCATCCAAAAAACTCATCTGAAACGCTGAAACCATTCAGGTCTATCGACACCACTCTTAGCAAGGGCATCCGCCAATTTATTCGCCTCACAATAGATATGATGAAAGCAAATGTCACTCATCGCGACACAAACCTCATCAATCATTCGCAAATATTAGAGTAAATTATAAAAATTATAAATAAATAAGGGTTAAACTTAGGTTAAATATAGATTTTTAGGACTAAAATGAACAAAATATCATCATATTAAAAATACTGGACTAAATTATAAAAATTAAAAAAGAAATTAAGGTTAATTTCGGGTTAGATAAAAAAATTTAAGACTAAATTGAACAAAAATAAAAATTTGACGACCTAACCTTCAATTTACTCCTTTTATTAAAGTCAACTGATTTTTTGTTAATAAAGTGACACATGGCGCATTTTAATTGGTCCATATATTTTTAGCGAGAGTTAACGATAGGGACAACTTAGGTAACGATTTAAATGAAAATTTTCGTCTTGCACCAAAATGGTGAATTTAGAAGGAATGTCCGATAAGCAAACAACTCCAACAAGAATTCTGGCAACATCTAGATGTATCCTTTTTGTCGTATCATCATCCAGTATGATGATCTTGACATTGTAGACGAAAGATGTTAGGTTAGGATTCTTCCAGCTGGAATTGAAATCGAAGTGGACATCGGATAACCAAAGCTAAATGAGCTGCTTTCTCTCCAAGGTTTAGTCTTCCTCTTCATAACTACTTAAGCATCAGTCTCTCATAGCCTGGAGACAAGGAGCTTGCTTGGGTGGTGTGTTTCCCCTGAACTTGGAGGTGGTTCAAAGTCTTGCTCTTTTCAAGTTCGTGACCCCAAGTTTGTCTTTATTTCCTACCCCTTTTCCGTCTCTTTTCCACAGGCATTTACTTCCCTCTCTGTCTACCTTTCCTCTCTTTGATCATTTACTGCTCACCTTTCCCCACAAAACATGGAATCGCAGCCTTTTCTCTTCATCCCTAAGTGTTGGGGTGGTTAATAACTGCTACCCGACAAACCATGCAGACCCTAACTTTCTCAGCCAGGACTTCATTGATGAGCTTGAACTAAATGAGGATTCTGAGGTGAACTTTGCACTGAAAAACCATGCTCTTATTGACAAGCTTCATTCCCCAAACCAGCTCAAGGCACTAACGCTATCAACCATTCTACGCAAAGCTTGGAAGATTGAAGAGCCGGAATGCCATGACTTGGGGTGAAACTTCTTTCTCTTCATGTTTAAATCTGACAAGTCGTCGTTTAACCGGTCAAAAATAAATGAATAAATTAACCTATTTCAATAAATAATAATATAAAGAAATTAAATAGATATAGGGAAAGAGGGTCAATCCGCAGGGAGATTAGCTGGAATGATTAACTGAAGACTGCTTTAATTATTACTTCCAGGAATATCTGCAAAATAAGTAAATACAATGGGGGAAGTGATATGATATTGGTCGAAAATTATATAGCAAAATTTAAATGCAGAGGTGAAAAGATTAAGAAAAACCAAGTATGTGAAATAGCCTCGAACCAGCTCCTTCAATTCTTTCGATCACTGAAATAGATTTTTTTTCGGGGATCATGTCGGTTACAGTCTACGAGGCCCAACCCGTCGTAACTTGTTTCTCTCTCGAGTAACCAATCCTCCCAAGTCTATCTTCGAAAGATGATTCTTAAATAATTCAACCACATCTATCGCCGTTAAAATATTTAGAATGAAAGCAGGAAAAAACCGACTCAGAAATTGTCTAAAAAGAATCGCTTCTGATTTTATCTTTCCTTAGCGGACCGCCGCTAAGAGTGTTCATAGGAAGTCGAAATTGCCACAGGCCGATCCTTCCTCCCAACTGTTTTTTTAAGCGATTTCAGACCAACGGGCCCTTTTTGATTTGAAAAACGGTTAAAAACTTTTAGTAAGGCCGATTGCCAAACTATCTACACAGAAAGATAAAAAATGATTTCTCAAAAGAATTTAAGCAAAGTTCAATTCTCACGAATCGAATTGACTTGGCTGGTTCTTGGCTTAAAAGATTTAGCTAAGCATGATATTGATTATCATACTTAACTTGATTTTAGAAAAGTAATTAAATAGCATAAAATAAATGAAACAAGAAAATAGAGAAAAAGAACTTGGATTAAAACTGAAAAATGTTTACAAAGATAAAGAAATCCAAAGCTAGAAGATGCCCTTAAGCCTTCACCAAAGGTTGGTATTTATAGGCTTAGATTACAAGGATAAGAGATAAGAAAATCAAAATAACAATTCAAATTCAAATGTTTTTAAAATTCAAAATAAAACCAAACAGATAGAACTGATAATCTGATCGGATCTTCTCTCGAAACATTCCAGGATCTTCTAGAGGTTTCCACGTCACTGCCACGTCAGACGCGTCGTGCCTGGTGTCGTGCCCACGACGCCAGTCGTGACAGAATTATAATAAAAACTGCAGAAATGCCCCCTTTTTACTGCTATTTCCAGAATTGGGTCCCTGCACAAAATATAACAAAAACAACATGTATTAAGCAGCAAGAAGTCCTAATAACTAGAAAAATAGCAAATGAAGTATGTCACATTTGAGAACTTATCAAAATCCCCCTCACTTGTCTCATACTTGTCCTCAAGTATGTCCGAAAAAACATGAACCAAAGAATGAAATCCTCAAACCATCACAAGCATCGGAAATATTTGAAAAAGAACAACATGCAAGCAACAACAATCATTACAGCCCTCCACCCTCCTAATTACCTAACAAGCATTAGCCTTACTCATCCTAGTCTTAATCCTCACCAAGATACACTCAAGAGCACTCAAAAGTGTTTAAGGGAAAGATGAAGCAGAAACACTCAAAGTCAATCAAGAATAAAGGTTTCCATAGGCTTGTAACAAGTTCAATTCTCCACTACTTTAATAGAATCGATGTGCAAAAATCATTAGGTCTTTTGTTCAAGGTGTAATGTGGGTTTAGAAAAAAAGGATAGAAAGATAGAAAGAAAAAGAAAAAGAAGATGATCAATGCAATATATTTCAAACATTAAGCAGTGAAGACAAAAAAGAGGAGCTAAAAATGGGCAAGCAAACACATATTTTTTCTTCTTTCTTTTTTTCCGAAACTGTTTTTTTTTTCTTTTTTTTCTTTTCGAAGCAATTGTTTCCTTTTATTCTGTTTTTCTTTTTTTTCTGGGAAAAATTCTGCCCTTATTTGAAAAGTATCTCATTCATATCTAATAAAGATTCCAGCATTTGATCAATTGAAATGGTTAAGTCAAAGGAATGGGATGTAAGGCTTACAAAGGCTCACTAGGCGATGAGAAAGGGTAAATTAAAATGAAAGGGATGGAAGAGGTTAAAACCTAATGCCTAAATCATTTTAAAGCACATCGTTCTTAGTGTAGTCTCAAATCGTAAGCAAGCCACAAGTTCTAGATTCCTAAAATTCAAGATGACACTCTCAAGCAAAAGAAACGATCATAATATGAAGAATGCATGCTCAAGGCTTAAATCTTACAAAATTGGGCTATTTTGATTAAGCTAGGCGAGAATTCTAACACAAGTAAAGCAATTAGGGAGAGATGTCAAACTGTAAATGATTGTCAAAATCCATTTTCAAAAAATTAAACATGTTGGAGAGCAAGCAAGTGATGGAAATTGGAAATATACTAAAGGTTAAGTCTAAACTGATCATACATCAAACAAGCATAGGACAAGTGGTTTTGCACCCTCCCCCTCACTTAAATGAATTGCCCCAATTCAAAATAAAAATAAAGAAAATGAGGAACAAATAAGGGTAAAAGATACTCCCCGTGAGTGATGAAATTGAGTCCACCGTTGGCATTGATTGGAATGAAGCTGATGGAGATCGTGGGGGAGGTGGACGGCGGCTGGTGCTTGGTCCGGCGGCGCTGTGGGAAAGACGCGAACGGCGGCTGATGGTCGGGGAAGGAGGCGGAGGAGCGGTGGGAGCCGTAGGGATGGGATTCTCGGTCATGGGGCTGGTGGCTTGCGGCTGAGTGAATCGGCTGGGTGAGTTTTGTGGTTGGGTGTGTTTTGTTAGGGTTTGGTGGTTTTGCGGGAAAGAAAGAAAGGGAAGGGGGAAAAAGGGGAAAAAATTGGACGGTATGCTAAGGGGAAAGGGCTTGGGCTATCGTGCACCGTTCATTGAGTGTGCTAAAATGCACCGCATTAATGAAACGGTGCACTTCAGCTGGGGTTATGCTTGCCATTGCTGTTTGCGAAAAGGAGTCCTGCAGATGAAAAAGAAAAATTATTAAGAAAGAAAGAAAATGAAAAAAAATGAAGCATAAATTAAATTATAAAAAAAGGAAGTAAAAATTAACGAAAAAAATAAACCAATGGGTTGCCTCCCATTTAGCGCTTTGTTTAACGTCGTTTAGCTCGACGACCTTTGCTAAATTTTTGGTTCTTCAAAAGCAAGTTCTTCAAATAAAAGGTGATGTCTATCCCTCGTTTTTTTAACGCCTTCCTCCATCTTTTTATTTGTGCGCAAAACAACAACTAAGCTTCTACCTCCTTCCCGATGCGACAACTTACTCGAAATGATGATTGGCAAAGTTTGGTTGTCGCCTAAAAATATATAATTGAATTGCTCTAACTTCGGCTTTGGTTCCTGCAAAATTGATGGAAAATGTTTAGATCGAGTTGGAATTAATCGAAAATCAGAAAGGGAAGAAAGAGTTGAAATGATTTCGCCTATATTTTCACCGTCGAGATCCGTGAATTCCCTACAAAAGTCATAACACAAATCAGTTTCGATCAAATCATCAGCTAAAGGATCTATAATTTCAACGAAATTTAAACTTGCGACCGAATCAGGATACTTCATAGCTTTATACATATCAAATTTAACTACTTCCCCATCAAATTCCATAGTTAAGATGCCGTCGCGGACATCAATATTTGTATGCGCAGTTGATAGGAAAGGTCGGACAAGCAAGATTTCGGATCCGTTATTGCTGCGATCATTTTCCATGTCAATAATATAAAAATCAGCAGGGAAAATAAGATCTTTTACCTGTACCAACACGTTTTCTAGTACTCCCTCAGGGTAGATGACTGATCGATCGGCTAATTGAACCGTCACTCGCGTTTCTTTCAATGGTTCAGTCGAAATTTTGTTGTAAACGCTTAACGGCATGACGTTGATAGATGCGCCTAAATCGCACATCGCTCTTTTTATCCCAACATTCCCAATTTTACAAGGAATCGCAAACATACATTGGTCCTTGTACTTTGGCGGCAACGGCTTTTGAAAGATGGCCGAAATATTTTCACCAAGGTTAACTTTTTCATTTCCGGATAGTCGCCTTCGGTTTGTGCATAAGTCCTTCAGAAACCTTGCGTATTTGGGCACTTTCCGAGTAACATCAAGAAGTGGAATATTAATTTCCACCTTCTTGAACATATCCAAAATTTCCTTCTCTTCCTCCTTTTTATCTCCTTTCGCCAATCTACCTGGAAAATGAGGAACAGATTCGTAAGTAGAAATAGAAATTTTAGATTTGGCATTACCTGCGGTGAGAGGAGACTTGTCGTTCTGGTCTTCCGAAGAGTTTCCCGGTTCATCGGATTTTCGCTCATCTTGCTTGGGCGGTTTAGGCGTTATCACGGTTCCACTACGCAAAGTTATCGCACTAACGTTTGCCTTTGGGTTGGTTTCGGTTTGGGATGGTAACTTTCCCTGGGATTCTAGACGGCTAACGGCTTGAGCTAGTTGGCTTATTTGTTTGTCGATTTGCTGGAGATGGGATTGTGTTTGGTTTTGGAATTTTTCCTGCGAAACTGCCAATCTCTCAACAATAGACTCAAGCGAGGATTTTTGGGGTGCTTGGTTTTGGTAGGGAGGTTGTTGCCTAGGTTGGTAATTCAGGTTCTGATTACCGTAGCTCAAGTTTGGGTGATCCCTCCAACCGGGGTTATAGGTGTTGCTCTGAGGGTTATAGGGTCTTTGGGGAGGTCCTGGAAAGTTTTGTATGGCGTTGACTTGGACAGTAGATGGATCTTGGAGTAAGGGACATAGATCAATTACATGATCGGACATGGTACATACTCCTTAAACTTTGGCAGCTCCTAATTTCCCTGAAACAAGAGAATTCACAATATTAGTCAAGTTATCAATTTTATTCTCTAATGAAATTGTGCTTACTGTGTGAACCCGTCGGATGGGTTCACTCGCAGAATTAAATTGCTGTGAATTCGCCGCCATCGTAGATATCAGATTTCGAGCATTTTCGAGGGTCAAGTTGACAAGCGCTTCACCGCTTGCTGCATCTATCATTTTCTTATCCATCGACAACATTCCTTTATAGAAATATTGAATGAGCGTTTGCTCGGATAAGTTATGTTGCGGACAACTCGAGCACAATTTTTTGAATCTTTCCCAATAATCATATAAGGACTCGTCATGCGTTTGTTGGATACCTAAAATGCTTCGCCTAAGTTCAGTCGCTTTCGCTGCAGGGAAATACCTATCAAGGAAAACACGAGAAAGATCAGCCCATGTATTAATCGAATTCGGAGGTAAATAAAATAACCATTCTTTAGCCATTCCGGCTAAAGAAAAAGGAAATGCCCTTAGTTTTATCTGATCCTCTGAAACTCCTTGCTGTTTCATGCTGCTGCACACCATGTGAAATTCGGTAAGGTGTTTATGTGGGCTTTCAGTAGGGAGGCCATTAAAGGTGGGTAATAGGTGAATTAGGATCGTTTTGAGTTGGAAAGGGGTATCGCCGTGAGGAAAGGCGATACAAAGGGGTTGTTGTTCAGCGGGGGAGGTTTTGAGCTGTCTAGTGGTTTGGTCAGCCATCGGGTCGGGTGTAGGTATAAATATCGGATTTGTGCTTTCTTCGGTTTGGTCGTGTGGTGGTTCAGATATGGATTCCGAATGGGATTGTTGTTGGTTTTGCTTTTGTACTTTCTTTCGTCTGACAGTTTCACCGTGGTTCTTACGAGCGCTTGCTTCGATTTCCGGGTTGTAAGGAACAAGATTACCTAGATTCCTCCTGGTCATAAAAAAACGAAATCAGTCAATATACCGTAAATAAATCTCCCCGGTAACGGCGCCAATTTTGACAAGTCGTCGTTTAACCGGTAAAAAATAAATGAATAAATTAACCTCTTTCAATAAATAATAATATAAAGAAATTAAATAGATATAGGGAAAGAGGGTCGATCCGCAGGGAGATTAGCTGGAATGATTAACTGAAGACTGCTTTAATTATTACTTCAAGGAATATCTGCAAAATAAGTAAATAAAATGGGGGGAAGTGATCTGATATTGGTCGAAAATTAAATAGCAAAATTTAAATAAAGAGGTGAAAAGATTAAGAAAAACCAAGTATGTGAAATAGCCTCGAACCAGCTCCTTCAATTCTTTCGATCACTAAAATAGATTTTTATTTCGGGGATCATGTCGGTTACAGTCTACGAGGCCCAACCCGTCGTAACTTGTTTCTCTCTCGAGTAACCAATCCTCCCAAGTCTATCTTCGAAAGATGGTTCTTAAATAATTCAACCAAGTCTATCGCCGTTAAAATATTTAGAATGAAAGCAGGAAAAACCCGACTCAGAAATTGTCTAAAAAGAATCGCTTTCGATTTTATCTTTCCTTAGCGGACCACCGCTAAGAGTGTTCATAGGAAGTCGAAATTTCCACAGGCCGATCCTTCCTCCCAACTGTGTTTTTAAGCGATTTCAGACCAACGAGCCCTTTTTTATTTGAAAAACGGTTAAAAACTTTTAGTAAGGCCGATTGCCAAACTATCTACACAGAAAGATAAAAATGATTTCCCAAAAGAATTTAAGCAAAGTTCAATTCTCACGAATCGAATTGACTTGGCTAGTTCTTGGCTTAAAAGATTTAGCTAAGCATGATATTGATTATCATACTTAACTTGATTTTACAAAAGTAATTAAATAGCATAAAATAAATGAAACAAGCAAATAGAGAAAAAGAACTTGGATTAAAACTGAAAAATGTTTACAAAGATAAAGAACTCCAAAGCTAGAAGATGCCCTTAAGCCTTCACCAAAGGTTGGTATTTATAGGCTTAGATTACAAGGATAAGAGATAAGAAAATCAAAATAACAATTCAAATTCAAATGTTTTTAAAATTCAAAATAAAACCAAACAGATAGAACTAATAATCTGATCGGATCTTCTCTCGAAACATTCCAGGATCTTCTAGAGGTTGCCACGTCACTGCCACATCACTTCCACGTCAGACGCGTCGTGCCTGGTGTCGTGCCCATGATGCCAGTCATGACAGAATTATAATAAAAACTGCAGAAATGCCTCTTTTTTACTGCTATTTCCAGAATTGGGTCCCTGCACAAAATACAACAAAAACAGCATGTATTAAGCAGCAAGAAGTCCTAATAACTAGAAAAATAGCAAATGAGGTATGTCACATTTGAGAACTTATCAAAATCCATGGAAGAACGACACAACATTCTCGGGCAAAACCTTGGGCGGTGCATGATGCTCTTCTCATATTGAAAGAGTGGCAACCTGACAAGGCCCTCGAGGAGTTTGATTTCTCCCTCGAAGAATTTTCGGTACAAGTACACAACTTACCTATCGGCCTGATTACCCTAGAGAACGTTAAGGGAATAGGCAAACTCCTCCCTTTGTTTTATGGCTCATCTCTAGAAGACGGTAACAATGCCCACTAGCAAGGATCCGTGAGTCTTAGAGTAGCTATCCGTATCAAGGATCCCTTGAAGACATGGTTTATACTAAACTGAAAATGGGGTAGACCATTGGAAGTCACTTTTAAATACGAGGACCTCCCTAAATTTTGCTTCCGTTGCGGGAGATTAGGGCATGTGGAGTGGGAGTGTAAGCACGACATATATGTGTTTAAGCTAGCCGGGAAGTTCGGACCTTGGCTTCGAGCCTCACATAGAGGCAAGCCAAGAACCCTACATCATCCAACAGCGACAAGGCAATTTGGAAACAATCCCCAATCGCTGGTGGAGTCGAAACTTGGACGTGCCACAAAGGACAAGGTTGTGAAGTCTCCAAGAAACTCGAAAATCTTACAAGGTCTGCAGGTTACAGTTGCCTCGGTTAAGGAAACAGCTAATGTCCCATCAGAAAAAGGTAAGGTCAACCTGGATTTCCCTCTTTTGGGGCCTACGTTGTCCTTGGATATCCCTGGTATGTCAACTCCAACCTCCCTTTCAAGGAAAACAATTAATGCCCAATCGAGCCTTATGCATGCTACACAGACTGAACCTTCATGTGCCAGCATCCTTCTGAAATTCGTAACAGTTTATAGCCACAGTGCTATTTGGGGAAACATCCTTGCTGTAGGATTTGATCGAATGGAAATCTCCAGCTGTAGGAAACAAAAATGAGTGGATAACAGTGAAGAAACGTTCAGCCAGGCTAAGAGAAGGGAATTGTGGGAGGGTATTTCCAATTCCATCGTGCAGGTGGCACCAAGAAATTGGTGCATATCAGACAAAGGTTGGGCAGCAAATGAAGGTCTTTTAAAGGCTGCGCTTTTCCCTGCATCTTATATTAACTCTTCGAAAATTATTAAGGAACTTGAAGTCAAAAAAAGGGCAAAACTTATGGTTCTCAAAGGCTTACACTAATCAGGAAAGCAGCACGACGAAAACATCAAATGGAGTGCTCCCGCATTATGGTGGATGAAGTGGGTCTAACTGAACTAGGGATTGACCCTTTTGGAAAGAAAATCACTACGGTGGCATCCATGTGTATCGATGATAGCTTCTCCCTAAATGAAGAAATCCAGATTAGTGATGAGGAAGAGCCTCCATTCCAGTCAACGCCTACCTCTGCTCAACTATCCCATGTTGATGCATGGCAGACACCGGATAACTCTTCTGAGAGTTATCTGGAAGGAATATGAGTCCCCTCTGCTCGATTGCCTGTGTTAGGAAGGGGCATAGGCGATCTACTCTTTGCAGTCCTTCCCCTAGGATCAAGTGTATGCTTTCGATGCCCTGTGATCCAAGGTCTGTGGTGCCAATATCAAGCCAGTGTTGTTTTTAGTTTTTCGGTTTTCTGTGGTGCCTATATAGGACTGTAATCACTAATTTTGTCCGGGCTAACATCTTTTTATTTTGTCTTATAATAGTGGGCTTATATGGGCTATTGTCTAGTTATTAACTATGTAAATGTGTCATTAAAATCCAAGAAAAAGCAAAAAATATTACTATTAGTATTATATCTATTATTATATCATTTATGTGAAAACCCCCCTAAACACTACTAATATAGTATGTCATCTTCTTTATTATTATTGTTACCATTATTATTATCTACTATATACTATTACTAGTATTATATTAACACTACTATCATATATTATATTATTATAATTACTATGTTATTATCTCCCATCATTATTATACCATTAGTATTATTATTATTATTAACATCACATTATTATCTTACCACCGTACTATATTGTTATTATTATTGTTGTCCTTTTATTATTATTATTATTATTATTATTATTATTATTATTATTATTATTATTATTATTATTATTATTATTATTATTATTATTATTACAAAAGTAGATATGAAAATCCAAAAAATAAGAGACTAATACATATATAATTAAAAAGCCCAAATAAATAAACATATAAAGGCCAAACTGAAATAAAGCCCAAAGTTTATTAGTCCATTTACAAGCCCATTTTGGTCCCAACATTAATTAAACAGAAAACCCTAATGAGCCCTCTTTGTTTGCAGCCGCCACAGCCTCTACCGTCAGATCTGATCAGATCTGACGGTCTAGATGAAGCCTTGAAGAGAAAACCCTAATGGCACCCCCAAGTCCTGGCGCCGCACACTTCCTACCGTCAGATCTGGCATGATCTGACGGCCCACAACCAAAGCGGGAATCTTCCAGAACCCCACGCGCTCACGCGCGACCTTTGGCGTCACCTACGCGCACGTTCGATTCACACGCCTGACTCTCCAGCTTCCCAAACCGTCTAGATCCTTACCATGACGATCGAACGGATTTACAGCGGTGCCGATCTGTTGTCCTCTGGTCCCCCTCCAGCGGCCACAGTGCATGCAAACAAAATAACGAAATGTCAGACCAAAAATACGCAACGACACCAAATACCAGAAATCACAGAGAAACAAACCGCAAATGCATACGTGAATACAAACAAAGGACAACAGATCAACCAATGGAAAAATTTCTAGGGTTTTTTCCTTTTATTTTAATCTTGTAATTTCCGGCTATATAAAGCCGAAACCAAATGTAAACAGGAGGAGACGATTCGAAAATTCCAGAGAAAAATTTGTAATCGGAGAAACCATTCAGAAATTTCAGAGAGGCATTAGAGGTTTTTCAGAGAGAGGAGAGTTTTTAGAGAGAACGATTCGAATTTTCAGAGAGGCATTGTAATCGATCTTTCACATCAATACAACCAAAAAAGAGTTTCAGAAGGTATTCCCTTCCATTTCAGTTTCGCATCAAAAAAATAAAAATAAGAAAAACAGTGGTTTAGGTTTTTTTACCATTCGCGTCTCTTCTTCTCCCTTTCGTCCTTTACTCATCCTCGCCGGCGATAAGCCATCCGGTCCCTTCCGAGGCCATGCAAGGTGAGCCGGTGGAGGGGAAACATCGGTAAGTGGTCGTTTTAAAGTTTTTAGGTTCGGTCTTTTGAAAGAAAAAAACGAAAATGGGTTTCAGAAGGTTTTCGATTTTGGGTTTTGAAACACAAAAAAAGGGTTTTGATTTATGTCTTCTTTAAAAACCCGAAAGGAAGAAGTTTTTTGGGGTTTTTTTTATTCGGTAAAGGTTTTTTTAGGTTTCCGGCGCCGGCAACAGCGACCGGAGTACCTTGCGGCGCCGGAGGAAACAGGGAGAAAGGGCTAGGGTTTGTTTTCGGATGGATTTCTGAAATGCAAAAAGGGTATTAAAAAAGGTTTTAAAATGATTTATATAGTGATTTAGTCTTTTAAAATCGGGTTAATCAAATTGTAAGGACCTTCGTGTCCCTGTAATTACACGAACGAGGTTTCCGTCTTTTAAAACCTCTTCTGCAGTCCCTATACATTTTTCAGAGTTTTCAATTTGGTCCCAAATTCGGTTTTAGTCGGTTTTCGAGTGGGATATTCACCCATTTAGTCCCTGTGGTTTTTCGCGTCTTTTTAATTTAGTCCTATTTTGCATTTTAATCAGCCTTTTAAATGGAGAATTTACAGTTTCGGTCCCCGGCTTGGTGCATTTTAATTTTTCTGCCTTGCATGTTACTTTAGTTATATTGTATGTTGTCATTCGAGCATTTTACCTTTTTAATACATGCTAGTATCGAATACATGTTTTTGCCATGTTGTTATGTTCATTTGATGTAAATATATGATATGTGGTTAATGTCTTTTTAATATATGGTTGTATGCTTTTACATGTATTTTTTATGCCTAGTTAGCTTTACTCTGTGTGTTGCATGTGCTTTTTTAATATGTGGATTGTTTGTTCTTTTTAGGATTGCTCGTATATATGTTTGTGACATGCATTCTTAGATGTCATTCATGCGATTTTTGGTATCCCGATTGCTAGATAATTAATTAATCTAAAATATACCCAAAGAGAGGTATTAATGAACTCCGGTATCCGAGACACGACAGTCCTAGCTTAATGGATGTCAATCGGATATTTGGGTTGATTTTCACCGTCTCTAGGTAAGCGGAACCATAAAAATGAAAATGCCACGCATCATCCTTTATTTGTCTGCATCCATGCATAAAGGTGACGTACGGGATCCGAACCCTAAACTAACACGGCAGTCAGTCTTATACGATGTCGATTTAGTCTATGGTCTGGTGTATCGTCATCCTTTCTAATTAAATGCCTAATTAATTCTAAATGCCACTATTCGATGAAGCCCGTGCTATTTAAGTCACATTTTCATCTAAGAACATTTTTATTAAACTCACTTCGGTCTTTAAATAATTTCTATCGATTAAAAGGCAACAAGCAATTTGGTACCGATTTCCGGGCGTGATGGGGGTGCTAATCCTTCCCCACACGTAACCAACTCCCGAACCCGTTTTAAAAAGAATCTCTGGTTTTGTTTTCTTACGGTGTCTGGCCTACCATAGTGGCCGGTGGCGACTCCAAACCGAGAAGAAGAATTTTTTAAAAGGTTGTTTTCCCGAAACCCGAATCAATTTTAAAATTTCCCCTTTTCAAATTAAATTGAATATTTTTCACAAGTAGCAGGAACATGATTTGCGAGAAAAAACCCCGTTACAGCTTGGCGACTCCACTGGGGACAAATTTTTGTTTTTACAAAACAAAAAATGAGATTTAAGCCAATAAAATACTTGTTGCCTTTAGTCGATATAAACTATTTAAAGATCAAAGTGAAGTTAATAAGTTTGTTCTTTTATGAAAATATGACTTAAATTAAACAGGCTTTGAAAATTTGTGGCATTCGAATTAATTCTTCATTTAATTTCAAAGGAGTCACCGACATGTGTTGCATCATGATCATCAAGCTCTATACCCGAGCTCCACTCTTAAGTGAGAGTGAAATGCCCATACCCACGTGAGTATCCCTCCACGGGTCGGTAATTCAATTTCGGAATCCACGCCTTTCGACACGTGAGCAACCCTCCACGTCATTAGGTCGTGCTTTCCCTCGAGCCGAAACCAATTCGCAAGCCTGTAATGGGCCAGAATTGGGGTTCTTATTGCCTTAGTAGGTGATGAGATAGGTTCGGGTACCCTTTGCTAGAACCGAACTCATGTGTGAGAATATAAGAAGCCCACCCCATTAGAGCCATGTGGATAACCCTAGAGTTTAGAGTGTCTAGGTTTTTCTTGCTAATTGATTGTTTCTACGCTTTTTTTTTCGTTAGTGCTTGAATTTTATTGTTTGCCTTATGATTTATGTTTATCATGTGACTAAAGCCTTTGCTTTTCTTCCCCTTTTCTCTTATTTTGCATTTTTCATCGTTGCATAAAGAGCACATTGAGTTGGAAATAGTCTGAAATTAAAGACTTGATTAGTGGGAAATATAGTCTGTAACAATAGTGAGGAGGACCTTCACAAAAATATAGCCACAAGGAGAGCAACTACATTGTTAGGGTTCCAAGACAAGAAAGACTTTTAAAAAAGACAAAATGGCCACCTCACTTATTTGTTAGGCGTTCCAGGCAAGTGACCATTACTTCGAATTTTGGAGTTCAACCTACATTTGTTCCACGGTTGGTAGCTTTGATTTGACTACAACAGTTGGGAAATACCGAGCCTTGCAAGGAAATTAGCAAGAACCACACCGAACAAGAAATAGGCTTTCCAGGGCAAGACCGGAAGCTTCTCGGGCACTTTGCCATCTTGAGTCGACAATTAAGTCTCAACCTAGAACAAGAAGAACATTTCGAGTCAGAGGGAATTCCGACCTCACCCCCGATGCGCTTTGAAGGTTAGGCTCAGTGGGACCCTTTCAAAGATCAAGTCAAGAGTACCAATATCGACAGTGGATTAATCATAATTCGTCGCATATACCACTTGGGGGCAGGACTGAGAGTTGGCCTATTTGTTAACGAGGATATGAGAGAACGCCCGATTCCTAGCAAAAGATCATTTCAAGAAGGAAGAAGGGATTGAGTGAGTCTTGAAGAAAATCGTCGGCCTAGACGCCAGCTTAAGAACTGCATGTAGTGGATTTCATAGATCATTGTAACGGACCAAGGTTCCCATTGATAAGTTGTTTAACAAGGATATTTGCCGAACTCAGTGCTGCTCTTTGCATTTCAATTATGCATTTTGTTTGATTACCTTTAGTTATGCATTTCTGTTGTACATATGACACATTGCATTCATGCAATTAATGTTCAATGCATCTTTGCATTTCAATTATGCATTTTGTTGGATTACCTTTAGTCATGCATTTCTGTTGTACATATGACACATTGCATACATGCAATTAATGTTCAATGCATCTTTGCATTTCAATCATGCATTTTGTTTGATTACCTTTAGTCATGCATTTCTTTTGTACATATGACACATTGCATACATGAAATTAAGGGTCAATGCACCTCTGCATCCAATTATACATCTTGATTGATTACTCTTAACATCCATGAAATCAATGTTCAATGCACCTTTGCATTCAATTATACCTTTTGATCGATTACCTTTAACCATATGTCTCCGTTGTACATATGACACATTCATTAAACAAATAAAATTGATGCACCTTTGCATTCAATTGATTACCTTCAACCATGTGTTTCCGTTGTACATATGACACATTCATTCATTTATTCATTCATTGAACAAACAAAATTAATGTCCATCAAATTAATGCATCTTTGCATCCAGTTGTACATGTCTGTTTGATTACCTTTAATCATATGTTTTTGTTGTACATTCATTCATTCATTCATTGAACAAATAAAATTAATGTCCATCAAATTAATGCATCTTTGCATCCAGTTGTACATGTCTGTTTGATTACCTTTAATCATATGTTTTTGTTGTACATACATTCATTCATTCATTCATTCATTGAACAAATAAAATTAATGTCCATCAAATTAATGCATCTTTGCATTCAGTTGTACATGTATGTTTGATTACCTCTAATCATCTATCCTTGTTGTGCATACGACACATTACATGCATTCATTCTTAAAATGAATAAATGGAGGAAAGCTTTGCCAAGCCAGAGGCCGATTTGAGAGGTCAGATGGAACGAACTCAGCAAGAATTAAGGGGCACCATCATCAAGCCCCAACAAGATATGATGAAAGGAGTACCCTAACTGTTACAGTCTGGTCTGAAAGGAAGGAGTGTTGCTCAAGTATCGGGAGACCACTCGGCCACCCCGATCTTTAAGAATCCCCTTGTTATCGGTCCCACGTCCAACCCACCCCAAGGGGCATCTTCTGCTCATCAAGACGATGCCTTTGCCCAAGCTCAACACCTTCGAAGACACCACCTGTAAGGTTTTGGTTCTCGATTTTATTCTTTGGGAATTGGCGAGCATGTTGCATTTTCTCTTGAAGTAATGCATGGAACAAACATTGCTACCATTTGCCCAAAGATAACAATGATCTTTTTGCGAGGGCACTTGTTATATTTGCAGATTTTCTTCCTAATGAAGAGGCATTTTTCTTAACATACAATGACCTTGAAATCATATATATGTATATCCCTCCTTACCTTTATAGGTCCTCGGATATCACATGCTTGATGCGGCATTGATTCTTACGAAAGAGATCGATTGAATGTTGTGATAACGATGAAGTAAGATTTCCTGCTCTGTCCGCTCTGGTCGGTAAAGCGAGAGAAGCAAGATTACTTTTCCTTTAATGATGTTCGATGATAAGGAAATCTCCTAAGAGAACCCAAATTAAGTTGCTTAAATGTGCCAAAAAAAAGAAAAAGAAAAAAAAAAGAAAAGTGAAAAATAGACTGTTTCAAAACAAAATAAATGGTTTTAATTTCAGAGCCTGGTAATAGGCATTAACAAAAGCACTCCAATTTCCGAAACCTTGTAATAGGAATTTTCGGATACGAGTGTGGAATTTTAGGGGCACTCCGCTGAAGCCTGAATCTCTTCGCTTCATGAGTGATGGTAATATTTTCAAAATCGTGACCATGCCGAGTAACTCGGGGTATCGTTGTATGCTCCATCTTTATTCTCGAGCCAAATGACTGTGACGAGTTGAATTCCCCTAAGAAAAAGAATGAACAAATTGAATAAGTCCCGAAAAGGAATCCTTGAGGACACCGACATGAAATCAATGGTAATCATAAACGCACATGCCCCATGGGCTAAGCGAAAGTTGATTTTTTAAACATACATATGAATGGAGAAACATGATTAGAAGGAATGGTAATCGAGTTGATCCAGCAAGTACCATAATCATGAGGATGAACCGAGCGATTAGGTGGAGTTTCATAACTTCAAATATCGCCACAACACTCAAAGACGCAAGCTATGCTTGAAGAGATCATCGGAAAGCGGAATCTAAGACGCTCTTGCATTTGATATCCGGGGCATCCTACTTTATTTTTCTTTTAATTAGACTTTTGGTTTCAAGGTTCTGTATGTTAATTTGAAAATCCACTCTTCATTAGGATGACGACCAGCGAATTGACATATTTTTAAACAAAGAGAATTCCTTGTATTACTTCAGAGATAAATGCATCGTTAGCAGTGAGACCCAAAGTTGAGGGGCACTACATGATGTGTGATGGTGAAAGAACCATTGAAGTTAAGTTGTCGTGAAGGGGCATCTTTGTCTGTGGGGCAACGAAGGCTTTACACAAAGGATTTCAAATCAGTGGGAGATGGCATACAACTTGAAGGTACTGGGCTAATGATTCTGATTAAGACCGTTGGACTCGGGGAATGAGCAACAACAGACGAAAGCAATTTTGTCAGGACATGTGTCTGAGGAGTGGTGGTAGTCTCAATATGGTGACCACCGACCTTAGAGAATAAAGACAATGTAACCCTCGTAGCCCGGCCTAGACGGTTGACCCGAACTACGAAGATTACACGGGGAAAACCAAAGTCAACCCGAAAGTCAACCTTGATTAACGACCCTTTTTTTTCTTTTTAATCTTGTCTAGATGCTCATTAACCCTAGATGTGATCACACAAACAACATACTCAAAGATCACAACCATCAGAGATCATTCAGGGACCCAATTGCACAAAACACAACTTTAGGGGCCAATTTGTAAATTCTGAAAACTTTGAGGCCTTAACCAGATTTTAAGTTACCAACTTAAAATTAATCATATTTCATGCATCTCGACCAAATTTCAGCTCAAACGGACATCTCAAACTCATACAATTGCACATACAAGATTCAGGACCAAAATGCAAACATTTTGAAACACATAACTGCCACTGTCAGCCCCCAACGGTCAACCGTTCCGAAACGGGTACCGAAACGGGGGTCGGGCAGTGGCCTATCCGTTTCGGAACGGTTTCACCCGTTTCGGACGCCTGGGCTGCTTCAAGGCACCCGTTCCGAAACGGTACACCCTGTTCCGAAACACCCTGCACAAAATGCAGAAATTTGCCTATTTAAACATACAATTAACATCCAATCATGCTCCAACAGCCACCAAACTTTGCCAACATGCAATTTAACATAAAAGAGGCATACTTGCATCAACAATTCACCAACATGCCATCATACATGAAAAGCCCCAATTTTAAGACTAAGCTTCCAACACAAGCAATCCATTTAAGCAACATACTTCCAATTCAATCTCATAAGCCAAGCCATGTTCCAACAACATTAACAACACAAAACCAAACTTGTCTAAACATAAACAAACACATACATCAACCCAAGAGATTCTACCCCATTGCCTTTATTAACTATAGCTATTAACCGAGACATACATCTCAAGTGGAGTCCTTCTTGAATCCCTTGCTCCTCGCTGCCCAAACTTCAAGAATCTGCATTGATGGACAAAAAGGAGCGTAAGCACATAATGCTTAGTGAGGAATGCTCAAAACCAAAACACCATCAATGCAGCGAGCCAAAAATCACTTTTAAAACAAACTCGATTTGTTTACCAAAGCCATGTTTGAAAACTCCTTTTCAACAACAAGCTCAAAACCATGCATCGCACATACATGAAACCAACCCTTAGTTTAGCAAACTAAGAAAACCCTTTTCAAAGCACAACTTGCAAAAATCAACCATTTAGCCAAACCATGCATACACACCATATGCAAGCTAAAACAAAACCTTGGAAAACACTCCCATTTCACAACATACCTTTCTTTAAACTTGAAAGCCAAAACAAACAAGAATCTTTTAAAACCATTTCACAAACCAACCAACACATGCATTAAACCAAAGACAACATATATGAACCACAACATCATCATCACATGCCTTTAAAAACAAGTCTCAACAAGACTCCAATGCACTAAAGATATTTCATGCTCACATGCCTCATTTTCCAAATGATAAACAACACTTGTTCAACTTAACAAGTAAACATGCATTCACAAGCATTATACACTTTCCATGCAACCATGCATCTTTTCAAGCATCTCATGCTTCACATGCAATTATGCATCAATTCAAGCATCTCATGCTTCACATGCAAATATGCATCATTTCAAGCACCTCATGCTTCATCACAATCAAGAACATCATATTGGCCTTCAAATGATCAACCACATTCACTTTTCAACTCAACACCCAATCGGATACGCGGATTCCGAGCGTTGTCCCTACGCTCCCTACACCCTACCAATCCAAGGTCCTCGAATGGGCAACAACCTCCATTATGACCTCAACATCCTAAGGTTCCCATGTATGGACTTTTAAACACCACACAACCTTAGCTCTTCCCCAAGGTTCCCATGTATGGACTTTTAACCACCATACAACCTTGACATGCACAAGGTTCTCACATATGGGCAACACCTCCATATAACCTTTGCATTCACCGATTGGTAGTTGTAGAAATCACTAACGAGATCCAGGACACCCTATACAAGATCCACACATGGACTTAACACCGCCATTGTGATCTCAACAAGCACAAGGTCCTCACATATGGACTTTTAAACACCATATAACCTTTGCTCAACCAAGGTCCTCGAATGGGCAACACCTCCATTATGACCTCAACCATCTCGTTAGGATACTTGAAGGGAGTTTCCCGGTCCACTCTTGACCACTCCACCTCCAAGGCGACTTAATTCACGGTGCACCCAATCCTATAGCCGGCTAACTATATCCGATCAAAGAACCAAGAACCACTTACACCACTTGCCAATATAACCACCTTACCACATTAGTCCAATGTTTCACATGCATAACCATTATGCAAAACCATTACCACATTAATCAAATGATTCACATGCATAACCAATATGCAAAACCATTACCACATTAATCAAATGATTCACATGCATAACCAACATGCAAAAACCATCATTTACCAACATTAATTCACTGTTTTAAAGCACTAAACAAAGCCATTGAACAACATGCAACACCATGCATCAAATCCACATTTTCAATGTATAAAACCAAGGATCTCTTACCTTGAGCATCCTTCACATATGGCTTTCAAAACCAGCATTAAACCATGCTAAAATATGCTTTCAAAACAGATTTAAACCATGCAAAACACATGCATTTCAATCATCAACCACAATTGCTTAAAAGCCACTTCCACAATCATAACTCAAGAGCGAAAATCCATTCACTTACTCTTGAGCTTAGCAAAGTTGTTTAGACTTACACTAAGCTCCCAAAAACCTTCAAACCTTGGTTTAAAAGCTGAAAACCCAACTTCACTCACCGATAACCAAAACAAGGCTAGCCACCAAGCCTTCCAAGCATCCGAAACCTTCCGCAACACCTCTAAAGCTCACGGATCAAACTCCCATGTTTCAAGCACACAAAAACAGCACATTAATGCATCATTATGCATTAAGGACAGCAGCCACACAACCAAATTCGCTGCTCAACACAAATCCAACAATTCGGCTACCAAACACAACCGAAATCACCTCCAAACACTACCAAAACTTAACCCAGCCAAGATCCATCACTTCTAACCATTTTTAAACATCATTTAACATCCAAAATGATCACAAACACGTCCTTATACTTCCAGGTATAACAGATCACCAAAAACACTCCAAAAACAACCAAAAACTCAAGCAAAACTTAGGAAATTCAACCTATCCGGGATTGCATTAATTAATCCTCAACTTCTAATCAATTTAGCATTCATTTAACATCATTTTGACACTTCAAAACACTGCCCAAACAGATCACACGAAAATTTCACCAAAATCACCAAATCTTGCATTTTAAGCCAAAATCAAGATTTCTATTGAAAAGCCTTTAACAAAACACAAACCAAGGATTGAGAACTTGGGAATTTCAGTAAAGAACTTGAAGTTCAGAGGAGAAGGACGTTCTTACCTCCAAACTTGAGTTTCTCCTTTTTGGAGCCAAAAAGCTTGATGAAACAACTTGCAAATTGAGAGGTTTTGTTGATGAGATGATTAGGAATCAAATGAGAGTTGAAATGAGTGATTTGAGTGACAAAATCAGAGGAGGAAATCTGGAGAGAATGTGTTTGGTTTGGGAGAAAAGATGAGAGAAAATGGTTGAGAGAAAAGTTAGTTAGATTTAGGAAAATATCTTCCCTCCACTTTTCTTTTGTTTAAAAACACTTAATTAATCATTTAATATATTTAGAAAATCTGGAGAAACTCCCATTGGGTAAATAGCTCCTTAAAGATTCAAAGTTTCAATCCTTTATAAAACTGTCACCGAACTTTCAAAAATTACATTTTGGTCACTAGCCAAAATGTCAACCTTCCGAACCTCATTTTCCAAAATTGATTTCACAGTTCACTTTTATATATTAAAAGATGATTTTAGAACATTTTTCCATATTTTTAATGCAACCCGAACTAGGCTTTCCTAATTTCACCTCTTTAGATTCGAACAGCACTTTGACCAAACCGGTCAACGCCCAAAACTTCTGAGCCCAAAACCGGGGCGTTACAACTCTCCCCCCCTTAGGAAATTTCGTCCTCGAAATTTCAACCGGCGAAAAGAGAACAACAACTTTCTCAAAACACACACAAGGCAACCCAAAACCCTCAACCAACACTGAACACCTTCCACACAAAACTCCACTGAACCCAACACCACTACATGCTGTTCACAAACCCAGAACACTCAAAGATAGCCACAACTTAACCTTCCACATCTCCAGACTGTACACAGCCCCAACTTCAACCATAAAGAACTTTAGCTTTCACAGCACACACTACTGTAACATACAACTTCCAAGACTGGTTCACACAGGGACTCTAACCAATCCAATTCAACCACCATAAAAACTTCTCTGCTTCCAAAACTCTTGCAACTCTCAAACCTCTTCCAAGAATCTTCCCAACAAGCAAAAATTCTTAAGCATCAACTGCTTACCCAAACTCCTCAACAAAAGCTGATAAACCTCCACAACTGTTGCTAACATTACCACCACGACTCACCAGGTCTACTCACCCACAAACCAAAATTACATCCCAACCTCAACTCGGCTCCGCCAGCTGTTCCATACACCACCAGCTGACCTTAAAAGAAATTCACATACACACAACCAGCCAACCACTTCTCATAAGAATCCTTCCAAACAACACAAGCCTTCGATCCTTCATGATCCTTCCACTTCAACTTAAATGCTAAGCTACCTCAGCACTTGGAAAAACAACCACCAAACTGCAACCTCACTTAGCACCAAGGAACTACCACTCCCACTTAGCTATCAAACCACCTGATCAATTCTAACCTCAACCGGTACCCCTCACCACCAAACCACTAAACTCATAAAGCATCAAACACCAATCTTCTACCAACAGGCTATACCACCCTCACTATTACTAGCAACTAGCTTAACAAACTCCATTACCTCTAACTTCCACTCAGCACCAACACAACCTCTAAAAACCCACCATCCAACCTAACCCAACCACCACTCTAATGGATTCGATTAATTATTAGCGAGTGTGAACATCGTATGCATGATCACTTACATGCTCTATCAATGCCTGATGTACATGTATGCAAAACCTCTAATGTCATGCCACATGTATGCATGGACCAACATATATAATATAGCATATAACAATGATTTTAACTGTGCATGAATGCCAGTTCACACCCTCTAATAACATCCTCAAATCCGTCTAAGAACAACCTCCTACCGCACTTCTAGCTTATCTAACTCCATCATACCAGCAACTACTAACCACAAGATTCTCACAAAGCCCTCTTCACATCAAAGACATTTCCAAACTACAACCATTACCCCAAACATGCTAGCAACAAGACTAAACTTACCACGCAAGGAAAACCAACAGAAACCAAACTAAGGTAACTAGAGCAAAGATTACTAAACAAGGTTACCTGAAAACACAACACCTCTCTGAAGCTTCATCAGACGAGCTCTCTTCCTTACGGAACCATCATCCTCCTGCCGCACCACTGCAGCACTAGCTAACACACTAGGGCCACCACCACCTCCTTGCGGTAAAGAACCTTGACTGTTCCGAGCCAACATCAAACAATCACGTCTCATGTGTCCAGCAAACCCACATTTCCAGCAATTCTCCTTTCCCACACTCTTCACAACTTTCTGCTCTTTCTGCCACTTCTGAACCTTGCCTCGGCCGTGCCCACGACCTTTCTGAGATCCTTTGGCTATCACCAAAGCCGACTTCACTCCAAGAGGACAATCACGCTTAACATGCACTTTGGAACCACAGTTCCAGCAAGCACCCGCGCCCCAACAACCTCCAACATGGC
Source organism: Hibiscus trionum (assembly GCA_030270665.1). Taxonomy (NCBI): domain Eukaryota; kingdom Viridiplantae; phylum Streptophyta; class Magnoliopsida; order Malvales; family Malvaceae; genus Hibiscus; species Hibiscus trionum. The sequence goes on along the minus strand of BSYR01000025.1, from coordinate 3,308,831 downwards.
GCCTTTCACAACGGTCACACACCGGTGGCTGAACTTCCACTCCTTGCTCAAGCAACACTTGCTCCACAACAGCACCACCGTCACTTTGCTCAACCCTTGAAAACTTCCCTCCAAGATACCTTTCATAAAAGGCAGATACAAAGAAATCCCAATCAATATCAGGAATATGTGACGCCACAGCCACTGATGTCCACCAGACACAGGCATCCTCCAACATCAGAGAAACAACACTCCCCAACTTACAAGCAAGATCACAGCCTTCCTGATCCAAGATCAGAACCACACTGGCCAACCAAGCCTCAAACATCTCTGGTGTAGAACCATGATATTCCACAGCACCCAAATCAAGCAAACGCTGCTTCGGCAAACCCACACATCCCACAGCCAGCACATCCACTGACTTTATCTTTACCACAGCCTGAGATGTTCCCAACACCTCCTGAACATCAGATGATGAACTCTTCACCGCAGAACTAGCTTCTTTCCCTTGTCTTATCACCTCAACCCCAGGCACAGAAAGCTGAGACAAAACACCTCCACGAAAGGGTGAATTCCACGCCTTAACAACCTGCCCCAAGGCAGCAACCATCTCACCCAACTGCCATTCTTTCATCGACTTAGCCATACTACTAACAACAACAAACATACAATCACAACAAACAAACAAACCAGTTAGACCAGCATTAAGCAAGGATTCAAACTCCAACTCCAAAATAACACAATAGCTATATTAATAAGGCAATGGGTATCCCGAATCCTCCCCTTTACATGACATAACAGTCAACACAACATGGATATCACAACATCAAGCATATCAAACAACACACCTTGATCATGCTTACATCAAACAGCATCCACTTGCAACAACATATTATTACATAACATACTCACAGCACTTTCATCATACATAAAACCAACTCACAGCATCAGCTTATCATCAGCACAAACCACATAAGCTCAACCAAGATTCATAACCATAAAACATGCTTGAAAACATCAGCAACATGCTCAGAAACATCAGCAATTTGCTCAGAAACACCAGCATCATGCCCAGAAACACGTGTTTCAACCAACATTCAACCACACATCAGGGTAAACAACAAGCACACATCACAACAACTTACCGTTTTCCCCAAGCATTCGCAACTCAGCTCTGATACCACCAAATGTAACCCCCGTAGCCCGGCCTAGACGGTTGACCCGAACTACGAAGATTACACGGGGAAAACCAAAGTCAACCCGAAAGTCAACCTTGATTAACGACCCTTTTTTTCTTTTTAATCTTGTCTAGATGCTCATTAACCCTAGATGTGATCACACAAACAACATACTCAAAGATCACAACCATCAGAGATCATTCAGGGACCCAATTGCACAAAACACAACTTTAGGGGCCAATTTGTAAATTCTGAAAACTTTGAGGCCTTAACCATATTTTAAGTTACCAACTTAAAATTAATCATATTTCATGCATCTCGGCCAAATTTCAGCTCAAACGGACATCTCAAACTCATACAATTGCACATACAAGATTCAGGACCAAAATGCAAACATTTTGAAACACATAACTGCCACTGTCAGCCCCCAACGGTCAACCGTTCCGAAACGGGAGACAGCCCGTTTCGAAACGCGGGGCCGTTCCGCAACGGGTACCGAAACGGGGGTCGGGCAGTGGCCTATCCGTTTCGGAACGGTTTCACCCGTTTCGGACGCCTGGGCTGCTTCAAGGCACCCGTTCCGAAACGGTACACCCTGTTCCGAAACACCCTGCACAAAATGCAGAAATTTGCCTATTTAAACATGCAATTAACATCCAATCATGCTCCAACAGCCACCAAACTTTGCCAACATGCAATTTAACATAAAAGAGGCATACTTGCATCAACAATTCACCAACATTCCATCATACATGAAAAGCCCCAATTTTAAGACTAAGCTTCCAACACAAGCAATCCATTTAAGCAACATACTTCCAATTCAATCTCATAAGCCAAGCCATGTTCCAACAACATTAACAACACAAAACCAAACTTGTCTAAACATAAACAAACACATACATCAACCCAAGAGATTCTACCCCATTGCCTTTATTAACTATAGCTATTAACCGAGACATACATCTCAAGTGGAGTCCTTCTTGAATCCCTTGCTCCTCGCTGCCCAAACTTCAAGAATCTGCATTGATGGACAAAAAGGAGCGTAAGCACATAATGCTTAGTGAGGAATGCTCAAAACCAAAACACCATCAATGCAGCGAGCCAAAAATCACTTTTAAAACAAACTCGATTTGTTTACCAAAGCCATGTTTGAAAACTCCTTTTCAACAACAAGCTCAAAACCATGCATCGCACATACATGAAACCAACCCTTAGTTTAGCAAACTAAGAAACCCCTTTTCAAAGCACAACTTGCAAAAATCAACCATTTAGCCAAACCATGCATACACACCATATGCAAGCTAAAACAAAACCTTGGAAAACACTCCCATTTCACAACATACCTTTCTTTAAACTTGAAAGCCAAAACAAACAAGAATCTTTTAAAACCATTTCACAAACCAACCAACACATGCATTAAACCAAAGACAACATATATGAACCACAACATCATCATCACATGCCTTTAAAAACAAGTCTCAACAAGACTCCAATGCACTAAAGATATTTCATGCTCACATGCCTCATTTTCCAAATGATAAACAACACTTGTTCATCTTAACAAGTAAACATGCATTCACAAGCATTATACACTTTCCATGCAACCATGCATCTTTTCAAGCATCTCATGCTTCACATGCAATTATGCATCAATTCAAGCATCTCATGCTTCACATGCAAATATGCATCATTTCAAGCACCTCATGCTTCATCACAATCAAGAACATCATATTGGCCTTCAAATGATCAACCACATTCACTTTTCAACTCAACACCCAATCGGATACGCGGATTCCGAGCGTTGTCCCTACGCTCCCTACACCCTACCAATCCAAGGTCCTCGAATGGGCAACAACCTCCATTATGACCTCAACATCCTAAGGTTCCCATGTATGGACTTTTAAACACCACACAACCTTAGCTCTTCCCCAAGGTTCCCATGTATGGACTTTTAACCACCATACAACCTTGACATGCACAAGGTTCTCACATATGGGCAACACCTCTATATAACCTTTGCATTCACCGATTGGTAGTTGTAGAAATCACTAACGAGATCCGGGACACCCTATACAAGATCCACACATGGACTTAACACCGCCATTGTGATCTCAACAAGCACAAGGTCCTCACATATGGACTTTTAAACACCATATAACCTTTGATCAACCAAGGTCCTCGAATGGGCAACACCTCCATTATGACCTCAACCATCTCGTTAGGATACTTGAAGGGAGTTTCCCGGTCCACTCTTGACCACTCCACCTCCAAGGCGACTTAATTCACGGTGCACCCAATCCTATAGCCGGCTAACTATATTCGATCAAAGAACCAAGAACCACTTACACCACTTGCCAATATAACCACCTTACCACATTAGTCCAATGTTTCACATGCATAACCATTATGCAAAACCATTACCACATTAATCAAATGATTCACATGCATAACCAATATGCAAAACCATTACCACATTAATCAAATGATTCACATGCATAACCAACATGCAAAAACCATCATTTACCAACATTAATTCACTGTTTTAAAGCACTAAACAAAGCCATTGAACAACATGCAACACCATGCATCAAATCCACATTTTCAATGTATAAAACCAAGGATCTCTTACCTTGAGCATCCTTCACATATGGCTTTCAAAACCAGCATTAAACCATGCTAAAATATGCTTTCAAAACAGATTTAAACCATGCAAAACACATGCATTTCAATCATCAACCACAATTGCTTAAAAGCCACTTCCACAATCATAACTCAAGAGCGAAAATCCATTCACTTACTCTTGAGCTTAGCAAAGTTGTTTAGACTTACACTAAGCTCCCAAAAACCTTCAAACCTTGGTTTAAAAGCTGAAAACCCAACTTCACTCACCGATAACCAAAACAAGGCTAGCCACCAAGCCTTCCAAGCATCCGAAACCTTCCGCAACACCTCTAAAGCTCACGGATCAAACTCCCATGTTTCAAGCACACAAAAACAGCACATTAATGCATCATTATGCATTAAGGACAGCAGCCACACAACCAAATTCGCTGCTCAACACAAATCCAACAATTCGGCTACCAAACACAACCGAAATCACCTCCAAACACTACCAAAACTTAACCCAGCCAAGATCCATCACTTCTAACCATTTTTAAACATCATTTAACATCCAAAATGATCACAAACACGTCCTTATACTTCCAGGTATAACAGATCACCAAAAACACTCCAAAAACAACCAAAAACTCAAGCAAAACTTAGGAAATTCAACCTATCCGGGATTGCATTAATTAAACCTCAACTTCTAATCAATTTAGCATTCATTTAACATCATTTTGACACTTCAAAACACTGCCCAAACAGATCACACGAAAATTTCACCAAAATCACCAAATCTTGCATTTTAAGCCAAAATCAAGATTTCTATTGAAAAGCCTTTAACAAAACACAAACCAAGGATTGAGAACTTGAGAATTTCAGTAAAGAACTTGAAGTTCAGAGGAGAAGGACGTTCTTACCTCCAAACTTGAGTTTCTCCTTTTTGGAGCCAAAAAGCTTGATGAAACAACTTGCAAATTGAGAGGTTTTGTTGATGAGATGATTAGGAATCAAATGAGAGTTGAAATGAGTGATTTGAGTGACAAAATCAGAGGAGGAAATCTGGAGAGAATGTGTTTGGTTTGAGAGAAAAGATGAGAGAAAATGGTTGAGAGAAAAGTTAGTTAGATTTAGGAAAATATCTTCCCTCCACTTTTCTTTTGTTTAAAAACACTTAATTAATCATTTAATATATTTAGAAAATCTGGAGAAACTCCCATTGGGTAAATAGCTCCTTAAAGATTCAAAGTTTCAATCCTTTATAAAACTGTCACCGAACTTTCAAAAATTACATTTTGGTCACTAGCCAAAATGTCAACCTTCCGAACCTCATTTTCCAAAATTGATTTCACAGTTCACTTTTATATATTAAAAGATGATTTTAGAACATTTTTCCATATTTTTAATGCAACCCGAACTAGGCTTTCCTAATTTCACCTCTTTAGATTCGAACAGCACTTTGACCAAACCGGTCAACGCTCAAAACTTCTGAGCCCAAAACCGGGGCGTTACAGACAAACTAAATGCATGCATCTTTGCATTCTCATGACCATACGCATCATTGCATCATGAAATATGCTCATGCATCATTGATAGTTAGACATGCATATGTTAGGGGCATGCTAACTCATACCATCATAGCATTTTGTTTACTTTAAACAGATATTTGAAGATTGATAAAGGGGTTGATCTACGGCTCTACGAGAAGAGGAATAGATCTCAAGAATCCTTTGACTGGTATCAAGGTTCTTAATCCCTGATTTTTTTTATCCTTTCTAAAGGATGTTTTTCTCAGAATTCAAATTTCTCAATTTTATCCTTTCTGAAGGACGTTTTTCTCAAATTTCAATTTCTCAACTTTATCCTTCCTAAAGGATATTTTTCTTGAAATTTTAATTTTATCTTTTCAGAAAGGGGTTTTTCTTAAAACTCGGATTTCTCAATCCTATCCTTTCTAAAGGATGTTTTTCTTAAAACTGGATTTCTCAATCCTATCCTTCCTAAAGGACGTTTTTCTTAAAAATGGATTTCTCAATCCTATCCTTTCTAAAGGATGTTTTTCTTAAAACTGGATTTCTCAATCTTATCCTTTCTAAAGGATGTTTTTCTTAAAACTGGATTTCTCAATCTTATCCTTCCTAAAGGATGTTTTCCTTAAAACACGGATTTCTCAATCCTATCCTTCCTAAAGGATGTTTTTCTTAAAACTCGGATTTCTCAATCCTATCCTTCCTAAAGGATGTTTTTCTTAAAACTCGGATTTCTCAATCCTATCCTTCCTAAAGGATGTTTTTCTTAAAACTCGGATTTCTCAATCTTATCCTTTCTAAAGGATGTTTTTCTTAAAACTGGATTTCTCAATCTTATCCTTCCTAAAGGATGTTTTCCTTAAAACACGGATTTCTCAATCCTATCCTTCCTAAAGGATGTTTTTCTTAAAACTCGGATTTCTCAATCCTATCCTTCCTAAAGGATGTTTTTCTTAAAACTCGGATTTCTCAATCCTATCCTTCCTAAAGGATATTTTCCTTAAAACTGGATTTCTCAATCCTATCCTTCTTAAAGGATGTTTTCCTTAAAACACGGATTTCTCAATCCTATCCTTCCTAAAGGATGTTTTTTCTTAAAACTGAATTTCTCAATTCTATCCTTTCTAAAGGATGTTTTCCTTAAAACTCGGATTTCTCAATCCTATCCTTCCTAAAGGATAGTTTTTCTTAAAACTCGATTTCTCAATCGTATCCTTTCTAAAGGATGTTTTTCTCAAAACTCTGATTTCTCAATCGTATCCTTCCTAAAGGATGTTTTTCTTAAAACTCGGATTTCTCAATTCTATCCTTTCTAAAGGATGTTTTCCTTAAAACTTGGATTTCTCAATCATGTCCTTTCTAAAGGATGTTTTTCTTAAAATTCGATTTCTCAATCGTATCCTTCCTAAAGGATAGTTTTTCTTAAAACTGAATTTCTCAATTCTATCCTTTCTAAAGGATGTTTTCCTTAAACCTCGAATTTCTCAATTCTATCATTCCTAAAGGATGTTTTTTCTTAAAACTCAATTTCTCAATTTCATTCCTTCCTAAAGGATGTTTTTCTCAAAACTCCATTTTATTCCTTCCGAAAGGATATTTTTTCTCAAAAAATCCAAATTCCTCAATTTTGCTCTTTCTAAAGGGACGTTTTCCTCAAAATTTAAATTTTTCAATTTTATCTCCATTGGAATGTTTTTTTTATAAAAATAATAATAAAAATTCAGGTTTCCTGGTTTTTGAATTAAAAGAAAAGGAAAAAGAAAAAGAGAAGAGAGAAGAAGTAAATCAAATCGAAAAGAAAAAAAAGAAAGATAGAAGAGAGAGAAAAGAATAAGAGAAAAAGAAAAAAGAAGAAAAGGAAGAAAGAAGAAAAAGAAAGGACGAAAGGAAATAAGAAGAGGGAAAGAGAAAAGAGAAGATAGAAAGAAAAAGGAAAAAAAAGAGAGAAGAAAATAAGATGATGAGAGAAAGGAGAAGTTGAGAAAGAGAAAGAAGAAGGAGAAGAAGAAAGAAGAAAGAAAAAAGAAAAAAAGAGAGAAGAAAAAAAGAAAAAGAAGAAGAAGAAGAGGAAGAAGAAGAAGAAGAAGAAGAAGAAAGAAAAAGAAAAGAAGAAAAAGAAGAAAAGAAGAAGAGAAAAGAGACCCACAACAAGGATTTCCGAGCAGAAGAGCCAGAAGGCCTGCTCAGTTTATTCTTTCCACCACGGGAAAACAAGTTATTTGGGTTTATTCTTTGCCGCTCAGGGAGAATGAATCAGCTATGTCCTTTGCCGCTCAGGGGGGACATGCCAACGTTGTCCAGATTGCTTTCGCCGCTCCGGGAAAGTACGCTATTGGAAGTTTATTCTTTGCCGCTTAGGGAGAATGAATCAGCTATGTCCTTTGCCGCTCAGGGAGGACATGCCAACGTTGTCCAGTTTGCTTTCGCCGCTCCAGGAAAGTACGCTATTGGAAGTTTATTCTTTGCCGCTTAGGGAGAATGAATCAGCTATGTCCTTTGCCGCTCAGGGAGGACATGCCAACATTGTCCAGTTTGCTTTCGCCGCTCCGAGAAAGTATGCTATTGGAAGTTTATTCTTTGCCGCTTAGGGAGAATGAATCAGCTATGTCCTTTGCCACTCAGGGAGGACATGCCAACGTTGTCCAGTTTGCTTTCACCGCTCCGGGAAAGTATGCTATTGGAAGTTTATTCTTTGCCGCTTAGGGAGAATGAATCAGCTATGTCCTTTGCCGCTCAGGGAGGACATGCCAACGTTGTCCAGTTTGCTTTCGCCGCTCCGGGAAAGTACACTATTGGAAGTTTATTCTTTACCGCTTAGGGAGAATGAATTAGCTATGTCCTTTGCCGCTAAGGGAGGACATGCCAACGTTGTTCAGTTTGCTTTCGCCGCTCCGGGAAAGTATGCTATTGGAAGTTTATTCTTTGCCGCTTAGGGAGAATGAATCAGCTATGTCCTTTGCCGCTCAGGGAGGACATGCCAACGTTATCCAGTTTGCTTTCGCCGCTCCGGGAAAGTACGCTATTGGAAGTTCATTCTTTGTCGCTTAGGGAGAATGAATCGACTTTGTCCTTTGCCATTCAGGGAGGACACGCCGACGCTACCCACTTTGTGTCTGCCGCTTCGAAGGAGCAAATCACCTAAACATGGAAGTTGGACAAAATTAGTGCTTATGGTCTTTGCTTTATTCTTGTTCCACAAGGATAAGCAAAGAGGGGCAACTGTAATCACTAATTTTGTCCGGGCTAACATCTTTTTTATTTCGTCTTATAATAGTGGGCTTATATGGGCTATTGTCTAGTTATTAACTATGTAAATGTGTCATTAAAATCCAAGAAAAAGCAAAAAATATTACTATTAGTATTATATCTATTATTATATCATTTATGTGAAAACCCCCTAAACACTACTAATATAGTATGTCATCTTCTTTATTATTATTGTTACTATTATTATTATCTACTATATACTATTACTAGTATTATATTAACACTACTATCATATATTATATTATTATAATTACTATGTTATTATCTCCCATCATTATTATACCATTAGTATTATTATTATTATTAACATCACATTATTATCTTACCACCGTACTATATTATTATTATTATTAGTATTATTATTATTATTGTCCTTTTTATTATTATTATTATTATTATTATTATTATTATTATTATTATTATTATTATTACCAAAGTAGATCTGAAAATCCAAAAAATAAGAGACTAATACATATATAATTAAAAAGCCCAAATAAATAAACATATAAAGGCCAAACTGAAATAAAGCCCAAAGTTTATTAGTCCATTTACAAGCCCATTTTGGGCCCAACATTAATTAAACAGAAAACACTAATGAGCCCTCTTTGTTTGCAGCCGCCACAGCCTCTACCGTCAGATCTGATCATATATGACGGTCTAGATGAAGCCTTGAAGAGAAAACCCTAATGGCACCCCCAAGTCTTGGCGCCGCACACTTCCTACCGTCAGATCTGGCATGATCTGACGACCCACAAACAAAGCGAGAATCTTCCAGAACCCCACGCGCTCACGCGCGACCTTTGGCGTCACCCACGCGCGCGTTCGATTCACGCACCTGACTCTCCAGCTTCCCAAACCGTCCAGATCCTCACCATGACGATCGAACGAATTTACAGCCGTGCCGATATGTTGTCCTCTTGTCCCCCCTCCAGCAGCCACAGTGCATGCAAACAAATTAACGAAATGTCAGACCAGAAATACGCAACGACACCAAATACCAGAAATCACAGAGAAACAAACCGCAAATGCAGACGTGAATACAAACAAAGGACAACAGATCAACCAATGGAAAAATTTCTAGGGTTTTTTCCTTTTATTTTAATCTTGTAATTTCCGGCTATATAAAGCCGAAACCAAATGTAAACAGGAGGAGACGATTCGAAAATTCCAGAGAAAAATTTGTAATCGGAGAAACCATTCAGAAATTTCAGAGAGGCATTAGAGGTTTTTCAGAGAGAGGAGAGTTTTCAGAGAGAACGATTCGAATTTTCAGAGAGGCATTGTAATCGAGCTTTCACATCAATACAACCAAAAAAGAGTTTCAGAAGGTATTCCCTTCCATTTCAGTTTCGCATCAAAAAAATAAAAATAAGAAAAACAGTGGTTTAGGTTTTTTTACCATTCACGTCTCTTCTTCTCCCTTTCGTCCTTCACTCATCCTCGCCGGCGATAAGCCATCCGGTCCCTTCCGGGGCCATGCAAGGTGAGCCGGTGGAGGGGAAACATCGGTAAGTGGTCGTTTTAAAGTTTTTAGGTTCGGTCTTTTGAAAGAAAAAAACGAAAAATGGGTTTCAGAAGGTTTTCGATTTTGGGTTTTGAAACACAAAAAAAGGGTTTTGATTTATGTCTTCTTTAAAAAACCGAAAGGAAGAAGTTTTTTGGGGTTTTTTTTATTCGGTAAAGGTTTTTTTAGGTTTCCGGTGCCGGCAACGGCGACCGGAGTACCTTACGGCGCCAGAGGAAACAGGGAGAAAGGGCTAGGGTTTGTTTTCGGATGGATTTCTAAAATGCAAAAAGGGTGTTAAAAAGGTTTTAAAATGATTTATATAGTGATTTAGTCTTTTAAAATCGGGTTAATCACATTGTAAGGACCTCCGTGTCCCTGTAATTACACGAACGAGTTTTCTGTCTTTTAAAACCTCTTCCGCAGTCCCTATGCATTTTTCAGAGTTTTCAATTTGGTCCCAAATTCGGTTTCAGTCGGTTTTCGAGTGGGATATTCACCCATTTAGTCCCTGTGATTTTTCGCGTCTTTTTAATTTAGTCCTATTTTGCATTTTAATCAGCCTTTTAAATGGAGAATTTACAGTTTCGGTCCCCGGCTTGGTGCATTTTAATTTTTCTGCCTTGCATGTTACTTTAGTTATATTGTATGTTGTCATTCGAGCATTTTACCTTTTTAATACATGCTAGTATCGAATACATGTTTTTGCCATGTTGTTATGTTCATTTGATGTAAATATATGATATGTGGTTAATGTCTTTTTAATATATGGTTGTATGCTTTTACATGTATTTTTTATGCCTAGTTAGCTTTATTCTGTGCGTTGCATGTGCTTTTTTAATATGTGCATTGTTTGTTCTTTTTATGATTGCTCGTATATATGTTTGTGACATGCATTCTTAGATGTCATTCATGCGATTTTTGGTATCCCGATTGCTAGATAATTAATTAATCTAAAATATACCCAAAGAGAGGTATTAATTAACTCCGGTATCCGAGACACGACAATCCTAGCTTAATGGATGTCAATCGGATATTTGGGTTGATTTTCACCGTCTCTAGGTAAGCGGAAGCATAAAAATGAAAATGCCACGCATCATCCTTTATTTGTCTGCATCCATGCATAAAGGTGACGTACGGGATGCGAACCCTAAACTAACACGGCAGTCAGTCTTATACGATGTCGGTTTAGTCTATGGTCCGGTGTACCGTCATCCTTTCTAATTAAATGCCTAATTAATTCTAAATGCCACTATTCGATGAAGCCCGTGCTATTTAAGTCACATTTTCATCTAAGAACATTTTTATTAAACTCACTTCGGTCTTTAAATAATTTCTATCGATTAAAAGGCAACAAGCAATTTGGTACCGATTTCCGGGCGTGATGGGGGTGTTAATCCTTCCCCACACGTAACCAACTCCCGAACCGGTTTTAAAAATAATCTCTGGTTTTGTTTTCTTACGGTGTCTGGCCTACCATAGTGGCCGGTGGCGACTCCAAACCGAGAAGAAGAATTTTTTAAAAGGTTGTTTTCCCGAAACCCGAATCAATTTTAAAATTTCCCCTTTTCAAATTAAATTGAATATTTTTCACAAGTAGCGGGAACATGATTTGCGAGAAAAAACCCCGTTACAAGGACGAAAGTCTGCCTCTGGATAGAGCTTTCAGGCGTCTTTCATGGGGTTTCATCTGAGGTAGTTGAAAGATGGATCTTGTTTACCTATCGTTGTTGTCTTCCTGCTTTGCCAGTTCAGATAATGCTAACCACAGTTATACTGTTGGTCGCGTATCTTCCCGGAGGTTCTTGGTGTGGTAGTTTTGTTTTTATGGTCTTGTCTTTGTTGATGATCCGGTCCCTAGGTTGGCCGGCGTCTCATTTCCCGTCTCCTTTAGGTTTGTTCTGTAGGATCGTTGGTTTCTGTTTCTGTTGTAAGCCAGGCTTTCCTCTTTTGGCGTTGCGGTTTGGGTTTATTCCTTAACCGTTTCTTAATGAAAATTTCCATTTATGGTTTATGATCAAAAAATCATCTAGTCTGATAACATTGCCCCATCGGCTGCCAATGGCTTTGAAAACTAATTTTTGCCTAGCCATGATAGGAATACCCTCGAGACAAACCATACACGCAACTTTTTGTTGTTCATGAAATTATCTATTGTGTCTATGCCTGAGAACAAGGAATTCAGAAGCGATTCTTTCATATCCAAGAATATGGACATTTGTTCCTCTTCTTCAAATCTTATAATAGCATAGTAACCCGACCAACAGTTGACCTTGACCTTAAAGCCGTCAAATTGTAAGGCTTGCTGAACAAAATTTGTTATTCAATCAAAACATGACATGTGCCATTTATTATTATTTTCTTTATTTTAAAAAAGTACTTAACAATTTAAAATTTCTACAAAAGTACCAAATCCCTTACCCAATATCCCCAAAATTATCGTTATTGTCTTCGTTGATAGCTTCTCTAGAGCTCACTACTACCTTTTCCAGATGTCACCATCTTTTTTCTCCCAACTATTTGTCGCTGATAATCGATAGTAGGTGTATCAATTAGCTTCTTTTCGCGGGTTCAACTTTCTTCGACATTAGGTATGCCATCTTTCGACTATCAGAGAAGAAAAAGCGGGGTAAATGTTCATGGGATCCCAAATCGGATGTAGTTGGCACGCCGTCAGCAATTAACGGAAGCAATAACTAGAATCGAAATTTAAGGCTTAGGGCTTTAAGGATTTGGGGTCTATTTTGACAATTTCAAGATTTTTTTTTTGAAAATTTTAAATTTTTTAAATGATAAAAACCTGCCACGTGTCAAGCACTAATTGGGCGATAATTTTTTTAACGGGCCGAACTTAAAACAGTTACAAAATGAAACTTCATGTAGCTAAATTGATAATGGAGAAAAAGTTAGGCATTTGTTTTGAGCGAAAAATATTTTAGACAACAAAAGCTACCAACATGTATAATTTAGGTACTTATTTTACTATTAAATCTTATATTATATACTCGCCACTCTTTTTTTATTTAAAAAGTAAAAAAATTATTCATAACCCTAATTTTTTTCTCGCCGCTAAGCTTCTTCTTTTTTCATCATTATTTGGTTGGTTGGTGGCACTAAAATTGATATTGGTCATCAACTGCCGGTAATCTGTTTTTTTTGTTTTATTGTATCTCATATTTGTTTTTCCTTTGCTTTATCTAGTTTTTAATAATAAAATATTTGTCTTTGTGGCATGTGTTCTACTGTCTTTTGGCACGTCTTTCTTTACCTTTTATTATGTTTAAGTTTTTTTTATTGGTCGTTTGGTTGTTCTTTGCATTTTTTATTTTTTTAGGGTTAAATTTGATGATATCACGACTGATCAAGATGACACTTGATGATCTTCCATACTTTGCACCCTCGGGCCGGATTTGGATACATGTTTACAATCATCGTTTCTTATTCATAATTGAGCTGAGGAAATGTTCGTTTTGTAAACGTACCTTAAGTGTTATATGCATTTTTTAATGTTAGTGTTGATGATTTTATCTTTCATCATCGTTCACTGGTGTTCTCCGTATCTATTCTTATGTTCGATTCTTTGATTGGGTTTTAATCTTTTTCTTGTATGATATCAAGTGACTAATTTCTTGTTTCAATGATTTTAAGAAAATGTCTAAATTAAGTTTTTGATTTACATTTATGATTATAAAACTAGCCGCTTTTTATCAAGAAAGTAAAAATTTTGAATGCATGCACTCTCAAATTTAGACCATTCTTTTAAAATGATTGCTTTCAACCAACTAGATTGACTCTTAGATTTAACTATAAAAGATTCACATGAAAAAACAACTATATACTCCAAAATTGCACAACCTTTTTTAAAAATTGAGCCCATCTATCATAAATAATAAATCTTACTATCATTAGCTGAATCGAAGTGCCATTAGCAGTTGTTTCTTTGGATTCGTATGGTAGAATAAATTCTTTTAGAAAGAATGTTATAATAAATTCGTATCCATATCAACGTCATGTTAATTCCAACTTAGACTCATTTTGGGTTCAGGTTGAGTCAATTTCAGGTCAAGTTAGTGTCAAAATGCTTAGGATTACAGTCAGTTAATTATCATGTTAGTTCAGGTTTAGATAGACTTCGGGTTAGGTCACTTCGGGTATCAAGTCAATTTCAGGTGAAATCAAGTCCGTTTTGGATGAAATTCAGGTCACAAATCACAACTCTCACAAGTTAAAAGCATATATTATAAATTCATTTGTTTCCTTAAAATAATCACAACTCTCTCAAGTTACAATTATCACAAATTACAACTCTTTCCTCTCAAGTATATATTCAACTAATTCAACCAATTTAGAACATAAATGGTTATATTTTATGAAAAAAATAATTGTCACGTCAAGTCAAAAAGTAGTGTACGAAACAATTAACTTCGTAGGATTTTTAAAATTATTATAAAAAAAAATAAGTTCAAAAATTTTAACCATCAATATATTACAATAATAGTGAAGATTATAAGAAAATAAATTTAAAAAATAATTATAAGAGTGAAATTTTCTAGACAATCATTTACAGACCGACCACCTTTCTTTTGCGAGTGAAGATTGTCTTATGGCTGACACTTTCACTTGAACAAGCTTCAAATAAAAAAGATATAGCTAAAAGTTTGTCATGTTGGCGATGAGCTAAAAAAATTTGGTTCGGCATGACCTGACTCGTCTATGATAAACTGAGTAGGAGCCATAAACCCATATGTAATGAACCTTATTATAAGAGTTTGATATTTTCTAGATAATCAAATTTTCGTGTTTTGGAAATTGTTGAATAGTAGAAGTTCGAGTTGTTCTCAAGTCAAGTGTGAATCCAAATTAATCGGGTTTAACACAAATTCGAGTCAAGATCAGATCGGATTCGAGTCGAGTTCTGATCATCACCACACTGAGTCACAATTAATTCAAACTCAAATTGATTTTAGTCGAATTTTTAAATCAGATGAGTTTTTCACGCCCTTAGATATATCATTATCAAGTAAATCAAAAAGGTCTCACTTTTTCAAATAACCTTATAATTATGTATTTTCATGCCTAGAAAATACATGTTTTTTCCTCCATTTAGGTTTAGGGAGGTTTTTAATCAAACATTCTACTTTGATCATGACTTTATGGTTATGTTAATAAAAATCATATTTGTCGATTAAAAAAATGCATGCTTTTTTTTGCTCAACAATTTGTAATTTTATTAAGAGCTTATCCCGGCAGTGACAGAGCTATGCCTCTCTCCACTTTAAAAAAAAAAATTCACCTTTGTCCTCTTATATGATATTTTAAAAAAAAAATTGGTTTACTTATGAATTTGTCCCCCACTTTCAAACATTTATATTTTGCCCCTCTCAACCCTAAATCCTGGCTATGTCCTTGTATACCGGATAGTGTACCTTGTTAAAAACTTCTCTAATCTTAGTTGGAGGAAAAGACTACACACATCTAGATATAAGACAACACAACTCGAGTACAAAAAAAAACGAATTCGAAGTAGCAATATCCGATACCCCCAAGTACAGATTAAAGCATGTAAAAACAGTCCCCCCAAAGACACAAACCAATGCACCTTTCGACCAACCTAGCAGAATGCAGGAAGCTTGAAAACCAGCTTTATCAGATTGAAGTCACCCACTCCTTACCACCAGGCCTTAAACATCTCCTCTAGTTTAGTTAACCTATCAGACATCACATTACCTGATCTCGGAACATGGTTAAGATGTACTCCACCAATCTGCTTCGAAAGTTTATCTATTTCCATTTCTAAGAACATCGGCCACCAAATCTATGGTCGATTTAGAGGATTAGCTATCCAATACAATGCAAGTCTTACTGAAGATTATCAGATTGATGAATACATTTTGCACATAAAATATGAATGTGAAAGAAGTAGATCCATATCCCTACCGTTTATCAATTATCTACGTGGAGATTCACCTTCAATTTCTTAATACTTAAATTGACAAGGTTGCTTTTGATAACGTTTCATAAAAAAATACTTATCAATTAAATTAAGATTATGAAAGTTTTTAGTAAGGCACTCAACATAGATGTTTATTTTGATTAATAAAAATCTCATTTGCTAAGAAAAAAAATTATTTCCTACACAAATAACCTAAAACATATCAATTAAATTAAGATTACTTACTACACAAGCAACCTAAAAATTTCAATCAAATAAAGAATTATTTCCTACACGAGTAACCCAAAAAATATAAATTAAATTAAGATGACTTCCTACGCAAGTAACCTAAACAATAAAAAAGATTAGTGCACTTCCCAAATCGTTATGAGAGGATAACAGTATTGATCCTCAGCCGCCTGCCATTAATTTGTATTAGGTTTCTAAAACTTGAAAGCCAGATACACGCAAGCTTTTGTTTATTCCAAACCAAAGAGTTATGGCTTCCGCTCAATACATGGCAAGGATTCCTCCAGGTTTTCGGTTTGCACCAACTGATTATGAGCTTATTGAAGATTATCTGTCGAACAAGGCGAGAGGCCAGCCGTTACCTTGCGATGAAGATATCCATGACTGTGAAATCTATGGCGATAAAGAGCCATGGAAACTTTTCGGTGAGACCACGTCCGAAACTTGTTATGTTTTCACGAAACTAAGGAAGAAGGGGAAGGGAAGAAGGATTGACCGAACGGCAGGGTCAGGGACCTGGAAAGGTCAAAGAACAGATCCTGTTATGGATTCCGAGAAGAATCATGTAGGGGATAGAAAACTTTTCGTTTTTCAAGTTGAAGGAGGTTCCAAAAATAAGGAGAAGGGACATTGGATCATGCACGAGTTTTCACTTATTAACGATGATCAAGTACGTACCTTAGTTACATCACACTATTTTTACTATATTTGATATTATGTCTACAGCCGCGACTAGCATTCTGCTTGTTGTTTAGCTTATTAGGATATTGTTTGTCGATTAGGGGCAGGCCATTCTGCACTGTTGTTTTGTTCAATGTTTTATCGATTAGGGGCAGGCCATTCTGTACTGTTGTTTTGTTCAATGTTTTATAGATTAGGGGCAGGCCATTCTGTACTGTTGTTTTGTTCAATGTTTTGTCCATTAGGGGCAGACCATTCTGTACTGTTGTTTTGTTCAATGTTTTGTCGATTAGGGGCTGGTCATTCCGTTCTGTTTTGTTCAAGTTTAGTCTTTCAAACCTGGATTTTGTTGTTGGACAGATTGTTACTGCCTTGAATCAGTCTAATTTGTCATTATTTGTAAACTAACTTATTTTTCGTCCATTGTTTTTGTTTTGTTTCTTTGGGTTTATAGGTCGGTGATTGGGTACTATGTCGTATATACAACAAAAATAACACAAATAGAGCTCTGGAGCATTGTAACTATGACTCCGAGGATGAGATGCTAGGTACCATACCAGCTTCGGCATCAATCAGCAGCCAATATAATACAGAATATCAGTTGTCAAGAGAAGGATCAAGTTTTGGCACACTGCTTGGCACTCAAGGAGATACTCTGTTTGATGCAACGATGGGGAGTGATAGCATAAACAATGGTCTCATTTCTGATCAGATGGGAATATATTCAGACTTATCCATGGTTAACCCTCTGAAAAGGACCCTCCCTTCGCTTTATTGCATTGAAGACGAAACCACATGGCCTTTGACGAGCAAGAAATTCCGTGGTAATAGCAATGCCAATGATGGTGGATGTTTGGAGATTGCCACACTGCCTAGCCAGCTACCGCCAACCGCTCCATTGCAGCAGCACCAACAACAACTGCAGCAGCAACAAGCCAACACCTTACATGACCGTGAAGTGTGAGAGAACTGCACCCCGCCAATTCTTCGAGCTACCAAGTCAATTTCACCAGCTCCATGGCCGCTGCAAGGGGTTACTTACTAATCCAGTTTAGAACAATTCTAGAGTTTGATTCCAGATTCAACATAGCAATGCTATGTTTTTCACATATGGAGAGAAAGGAACTCCAAAAATTTCAGAACAAGTTTCTGCCTACATATGATGTTTTTCACTGCATTAAAGAGACAACAAGCTATGGCTACCCTAAATAATGATGCCAGAACCACTGTTAATTTTTTGAAAAATTCTATCTTTTCCAAGTTTGGCACACCGCGAGCAATAACGATCGAGGAACCCACTTCATCAACAAGGTAATTGACGCGCTCATGAAAAAGTTTGGAGTGAATCAAAGAATTGCCACTGCTTGCCATCCGCAGACCAATGGACAAGCGAAAGTGTCGAACCATGAGATTAAAGTAATTCTTGAAAAAAAAATGTCAAACCAGATCGTAAAGATTGGAGTCTCAAGTTGTTCGACGTGTTGTGGGCATACTGGACAGCTTATAAAGGTCCCATTGGAATGTCGCCGTATCGACTCGTTTTCGGTAAGCCATGCCATTTTCCATTTGAATTGGAGCATCAAGCCTATTGGGCAGTTAAACAATGTAATATGGAGATGGAAGCAGTCAGAGAAGCGTGAAAGCTACACATTCAAGAGTTAGAGGAAATCCGACGAAACGCTTACGACAGCGCTCAAATTTTTAAAGAGAATACGAAAGAATTCTACGATCGAAGAATATCCTTTAAATCATTTATAATTAACCAAAAGGTTTTGTTGTTTAATTCGAAGCTTAAACTTTTTGCAGGAAAACTACGATCAAAATGGCTAGGACCATTTACGGTAACTCAGACTTTTCCTCATGGTGTAGTGGATATAGAAGACAAATCTGGAGCTCGATTTAAAGTAAACAGCCAAAGGTTGAAGCCGTATTATGAAAATGCCCAGGTTGGATTAGCAGAGGAGATCGAATTAGAAGAACCTACGCTTTAAAAACCAACTCGTCGAGCTAACGACGTTAAATAAAGCGCTAAATGAGAGGCAACCCATTTTATTTTTCGTCTGCTAAATTTTTACTCTCTTATTTTATATTATTTTATTTTATTTTTATTCCTTTCATATTTTAATTTTTGTTTTATTTTGTTTTTTAGGTACCCAAGTAAATTAAATCGAATATGGAAAACATCCGGTCCCTTAGAGTAGTGTGATCACTCGAACAGTAGTTGAGCAATCGACCATAATCCCTTGCCCACCATTAGCTTACACGACGCATGATAGCCAAACCCATGGCATGCGGCTCACGTTAGCCAAACCCAACCTTCACCCAATCTGCCGCAAATTTCAATTTTCAAACTCCATGTGAACCCCGCACCTTTTACCAATCCTTCAGAAACCTTAAACCACATGTGACCTATTTTGAAGCCCACTTTTTCTTTTGTTTTTTACTAGCCGCACATTCTTTTCTCCATCACTCTTCATCTTCTTGACTCATTTTCGTTGTTCACACCATGCAACCACTTTTTTCCTTTACCGTTCAATTCTTCACCCACCGCCACAACACCACCGTGGTCGCCAGCAACATTCGCGCGACGCCCTTGAACCAGTTCCAGTGCTCACTGCCGAAACACATTCTTTTACTCTGGTAAGTGATAAACCAAATTTTGTTACACCTTTATTGATGTACTATCTGATTTTTGGTTTTACATGGAACTTTGATGTGGATCCATATTCTGATATCTTCTTTTTCGAGTAGCCGAACCGACCACAGTGGCATGACCAGGCAGTCATCACACTGAACCCGCAGCGATAGACACGAGAAGTATCTCTATTCTCTCTCTTATGCTTTATTTTCTATAATAGGACATTATGGTTTAATTGAGGGGGTGGGAATTTATGTCAAAAAAAAAATTTCTTGCTTATCCGGTTGATTGCCTCGTGTTCTCTTGATTTTACTTCATTTAAGTTACTTTTTATCATCCTTTATTTCGCCTTGTCCCATTGCTTTCCGTATGACTTGGTATGTTACTTATTAGAAACTTTATGATGCATGATAGATAACAGCTTGACTAGCATTTTCATCTAAACCTTTTTATGACACTCCTTGCCTTGTTAGTTGAAATGTTGCTTACCTAGGTACACATGACACTTCATGAGAGTTTTTTAGCCTAATGAGCATATTTATTTATTTTTTCTCTTTGTTTCTTTGAATGTGTCTAACTAATTCTTTGCATTCTAGAACTTGTGGCTTAAATGCTTGTCGAGACTACATTATTTGACTATGATGCTTTAATGTGATAAAGGCACTAGGTTTTAACCTCATTCTCTTCCCAAAAATGGCCTACCCTTTGTTTATTTATCCTTTAGAAAGCCAATTTTGAGCCTTGACCTTTTCTTTGATTCACCACATTTTTAGCCCAAACCATTTTTTTCTGTTTTCACTCTTTTGTCACCTTTTCAGGACAAAGTTAAGGTTATTTTGGGAAAAAGAGGGGGAAAACAGTGCAATTTTGTTCGAATATTGCAGAAAAAATCATTGCAAAAAAAAAGATTCAAACTGTGCAGAAAAAGCGGGGCAAAAAAAACACAGTGTAGGAAATTTAGTCCGAATAAACTGTTCAAAAAAAGGGGTTCGAAAGAAGGGGAAAAAAGAGAATAAGAAAGAATGAATAAGGCATTGGTTTTAATTTCTTGTTTTACTCTCCTTGATAAATTATTTCCAATACATTTTTTTGTCTTGAATTTTAACCCTGTGTTTTTCGGCCTTTATCCTACCCGAACCTTAGCCCCATTACAACCCTTTTCAAAGACCTCTTGATTTTTGCATCATATTCATACTTAGTAATGGAGATTGAATTTAGCTACAAGCCTATGGTGATGCTTGGATTAGTTTTTGGCTTGAGTGATTTTCTACCCTAAACACTTTGAGCGACATGAGCGACTCCTTGTGAGGGTACTTGGTTTGCTTCATTGATATTAAATTCTTATTGGAATGTCTAAATTTTTGCTAAAATTATTTCTAGTCTTACTGTTTTTTCGATTGCTTCTTTAACTTTCTTACATGTTTAGATACTAAGTCACACCGACAACTTAGACGCTTCGTGAAATTAAGGATGAAGACTTGAGCTTTTATTTTTTTAGTTGAGAAATGCTTGAGGACAAGCATTGTATAAGTGAGGGGGAATTATACTAGTGCTTATTCTATGCTATGTTTTGTGTTTAATATTCCTCGGTTGTTCATTATTGTTGCTGATTTGGGCATTTTTACATGATTTCAGTGCGGAACGATGACTTCTGGAAAATATGCTTAAAAGGCTTGGAAACTGCACTTTTTGGTCTGAATTAGTGGGCATGAATTGGGGCATGAAAGTGCTGACTGGATGACACATCAACAGCTTTTAAAAGATGACGTCAGCAGTGCCTGATAGCTTATCAGCCTTGATTCGAATGACTTATCAAGCCGAGATTTAAATTTAAACTTGAGATTTATCTTTTGTATTTAATTTGAATATTTTAGGATTTATCTTTTACACCTTAGGTTATTTTAGGTTTTTTAGGAAACTATAAATACCCCTTTGGGGTGAACTCAAAAATCATTTATTTGTTCTCGGTTTTGTTTTACTTTGAAGTTTATAAAATTTCTCTTCTCTTTAGTTCTTTATTTACTTTTAGTTTTCTATTTTATTTTGAAAAATGCTAAGCATGATTTCTTACAAAATTATGCTTAGCTAAGTTTTCTATAGCCAAAGGCTTAAGCAATGACTTAATTCCAAAGTGAGGATTGAAAAGAACTTCATCAACTTCGGGTATCTCTCTTAGTTTTCTAAGCTTAATTTCAAAATCAAAATGATTTCAAAACAAAAGATTGACGTTGATAAGTTTAATCTACGAGGTTCCAAAGAAAACCAGGGTTACGGTAATCTGAAACCCGGAAGGTGAGTTAGTTCCAACAAGAATACAAAATGGTTGGAGAGTCTGTATCGACTACAGGAAGTTGAATTCTTTAACTCATAAAGATCATTTTCCACTTCCCTTTTTAAACCAAATGCTAGAACGTTTAGCCGGTAAATCTCATTATTGCTGCCTTGATGGATTTTCAGGTTTTTTCCAGATCCCGGTTTCACCAGAAGACAGAGAGAAAACAACCTTTACTTGTCCCTTCGGGACTTTCGCTTATCGACAGATGCCCTTCGGCCTTTGCAACGCCGCTGCAACATTCCAGAGGTGCATGCTTAACATCTTCTAGGACTACGTAGGGAAAGGAATAGAGGTTTTTATGGATGACTTCGCCGTATACGGTAGTTCATTTAACGATTGCCTTTTAAATTTAACCAATATATTTAGACGTTGCATCGAATTCAGTCTTGTGTTATATTACGAAAAATGCTATTTCATGGTCGACAAAAGGTTAGTTCTAGGCCATATAGTGTCTTTAAATGGAATTTCTGTCGAGAAAGCAAAGACCGATATTATACGCTAACTTCCTTACCCCACAACTGTGAGGGATACTCATTCTTTTCTCGGTCATACAGGATTTTACCGCATGTTCATTAAGGATTTTTCAAAGATAGCACAACCGTTATGCAACCTGCTTCAGAAGGATCAAGTCTTTAATTTTGATGAAAGATGCAAGAATTCATTCGATGTACTTAAATAAAAGCTCGTGTCAGCACCAATCGTTCAACCACCAAATTGGAAATACAATTTTGAGCTTATGTGTGACGCGTCAGATATGAGTGTTGGAGCTGTTTTTGGACAAAGAATCGGCAAAGAACCACATGTTATCGCCTACGCTTCACGAATTCTGGATTCAGCTCAGAGAAATTACTCCACAACAAAAAAAGAATTACTTTCTATTGTCTTTGCTTTAGATAAATTTAGATCCTATTTACTTGTCCCTTTGGGACTTTCGCTTATCGACGGATGCCCTTCGGCCTTTGCAACGCCCCTGCAACATTCTAGAGGTGCATGCTTAACATCTTCTAGGACTACGTAGGGAAAGGAATAGAGGTTTTTATGGATGACTTCACCGTATAAAGAATATTCACAGGATGACCTGACTCACAAAATGACGAACCTTAACTTACACACCCGAAGTAAACAACTGCCTAGATTCAAAATATGAGGATCCTCATCTTTACGATCCACCGGCAACATATTGCCATCATGCTTTAAATTCCTGTCGATGGGAACCATCCTTAGTGAGGGAAACAACCAACACCTTACATGACCGTGAAGTGTGAGAGAACTGCACCCCGCCAATTCTTCGAGCTACCAAGTCAATTTCACCAGCTCCATGGCCGCTGCAAGGGGTTACTTACTAATCCAGTTTAGAACAATTCTAGAGTTTGATTCCAGATTCAACATAGCAATGCTATGTTTTTCACATATGGAGAGAAAGGAACTCCAAAAATTTCAGAACAAGTTTCTGCCTACATATGATGTTTTTCACTGCATTAAAGAGACAACAAGCTTTCGTTTGAAGGGTTTGCCTATGAATAGACTTAATACTGTGAATAGCTTTCTCTGTATTAAATGGAATCTAGTATAGGGGCTGATTGTTTTGTTGTATAGGAAAATGGGAATACTTCATTGATTTGCTGGATAAATAAAAGCACACATATTCGAATTCATATTATGCATGGCTTAGCAAAAGAAAACTAGATAGAAACCATTCAGAGCCAGCTTTCATTTCATATCAAACTAAACCATGCAACATAAGTTGCCACTAGTTTACAGTTTTTCCACCAGCAAAAACAAATGCAGTCAAGTGTACATTACAATAAAAGAAAATCAATGCCTTTTAACCATTACGGTGATTCTATCAGCTTAAAACTGGGGATGTACGTAGGATCATCCCACTGCATATGGTGATCCAATTGCTCCGGACTAGCTGCAAAAGAGTCGAGTATCCGTGATGACTTGTGTTTCGGAGGAGATAGTTCTTCGATCAGCATCGCAGTCATCTTGTTGGGTTCAGCATACCTTGGGGGACTCATAGGCTGTAACAGAAGTAAACTAGTATTCTTAAGACAATCCATAGCTAAAGCTATGAGACAGCTAAAATGATTTTAATGTTTTACCTCCATTTCCTTTGACAATGAATATTCCTTTGCAGATGCTGAATGTTTGGAGAAATCTAAACAAAAAACATGCACAAAAATGCACGTATCCAGTCAGCCAAATACTAATGCAAAGTAAACATATGAGATGAATGGCTAGCAAATTTCTTTACCATCTAATCCAAGAGTCCGCAAAAATTCATTAGTGCTTATAGCTCTTTTCTGTGCCTTGATGCAACCTTCATGATTGTGCAGATACCCTTCTTCTGCAATATCCTCGGGTTGATGTCGATGTACTTCCAGAATACTTAGCTTTGCAGTTTGGTTCGTCTTTGACGTTCCTTGCGAGTATGGCTTACCCGAGTTGGAAATGTCAGAGAGAGCTTTCCTGCCAGTAGCCTGCACTTTATCTGAGGCTTTAGAGACACTCTTTTTCTTGGTTGAATCATGTGTGAGTTTCAAGGCACCAATCTCTTTCCCAGTGAATGGAATGATTTTGGCATTCTCTTTTTTCGGTATCTGGTTTGGGGTTGGTTTCACTGAATTTGAGACATCGCCAAGTGGTTTTCTTCCACCAGTACCAGCTTTCCTCGGTGCTTTAGAGACATTAGCCTTGCCTGCTATAGGAATTAGGAGAGCCCGTAGGAAACATTTTCCATCATCAAATTCGACTCGAAAAACAAAATTAACAAAACCAACAACAGATTACAAAGTGTTGGGAATAGTACCATTAAACCGAACATTTACATTCCGATCTTGAATCAATCCAATAGTATGTGATGCCATTGCCTGAATATGCTGATAAAATCCTAACCAACAGTACCTGTTAGGTTCCGATACATAGGGAAATGATTCATGTATGTGGGAAAATCGAATCAAACACGCAATGGTAAATCCTGCAGAAAAATCTAATGGCATCTTTGAAAGGGATCAATAAAATGCCATGGATATGGAATTGTCCAAGGTAATTAGATCCAGTTTTGTAAAACTTTAAGAAAATAAAAGTTGATTCAAATACAGTATTCATCCTTAAACTAACAATGTAAGTACACAGGGCTCTGGTTACATTATATTTCCATCTTAAAGCATCATCAGATTATAGAACAATTTCTGAACAGTGAACTATGAAGCACATCAATCAAGAGTATTACTTAATTCAAATGTAACATGCAAGTAAAATTAAAACTCTATTTACAAAAACACATAAATCTTTCAGTTTCTAAGACAAATGCGGTGAACAGGAAGGGGCAAAAACAGAACTTCTATGATTTCCACAAAGGAAAAGACAAACAACGAATCCAAAATAAACAAGTTCAGAAAAGAAACCTAGGATAGGATACAACAATCGAACGGATCATTCTTGGAAAATTTCCTTTCCATTTTCCATTCGGTTCTCAACTACCAAACAAAAAACAAACCCCGGAAAGGGAGAAAAGAAAACTAGGATACAACAATCTAACGGATCATTCTTGAAAAATTTTGTTTCCTTTTTCCATTCGTTTCTCGACTACCAAACAAAAAACAAACATAGATTCTTGTTTTTATTTGCCTTCTACCATTAAAACAAACACAATATTTCTCTTGAAAAAGTAACTTGACCAAGAAAACAAAAACTGAAAAAGCGGTTTAAGAGACAAAACTCACAATGGGGATTTGATGAACAAATGTTTCTTGCTGCACTTGGCTTGGCGTTTTGGATTTACTTTTCCTTTGAGTTATTTCGAATATCGGTACTTGAAATGAGAGAAGAGTTCCCATGTCTGTTTATAAGAGCCCACAGTTGCAACGGTAACTTTTTCATTTTTACATAAATACCCCTCTGTGGGCTTACAATTAAATAAGCTTTACGTTTTTCAATTGGGCTACGTGGGCTCAATAGATCCAACGGTAACTAATTCGCCTTTCCAGGAAAATAAAGATGCCCTAATTTGGGGCTCCAATCCTTTACAAATTATTTTCTTTAGGAAAAAAATTCAATTTTACCCACAATTTTAAATTTAATTCTCAATGTTTATTTTTTATTAATTTAAATCTTATTTTTAATTAAAATTTAACTTCAATATTTTTAAAAATAATCGTTTTGTCTGATGGACATACTACTTTAAACATTAATTTTTAATATCCATGTGCACTTTATATCAACGTGACACTATTTTTAAGGATTAATATTTGATACATTGTCCATGTATTCAATGATGTGTTGCGATTTCATAACGTTTCATATGAACAAAAGTTTCCAAAAAATAATTAATTAATCAATATTTCAAGCTTTAAGTGGCCATTTTATGTTATATGATACAAGTGTTTTTTTTTCATATGATAATTACAATTTACATGTTATAGTACAAGACTATATGAGTATGATGAATTTCAACTGATAAGAAAAGTGACAGAGTTGTGCGTGTAATATGCTCTTAATTAAGCTTTGTTGTAGTAGTTTAGAACATTCAAAGAGTTGGTATAAAATCACGTTCATTTTTACCAATATATGCAGGGAAAAAGTGCTAAAGATGTTGGAGAAGAGGTCGAGCAAGATAATTCTACAAGACCAAATGCTAAATGTGCAATAACTACTTTTTGAACACATAATAAGGCAACTGTGGGACTTCTTTGGTTTATATGTCACTTGCTATTTTTGAGACTTTGTATAAGCTCATTTAACATGTTTCATATTGATTCCATGTTTGTGGTATGTGTTGGTGACTATTAGAGTAACATTAGGTTTTAAAATGCATGAAATTTGGCTAAACGTGTACTAAACTTGGCATGATTGAAAGCTAATTTTTCTGCAATTCTGCACTTTGATATTGAAATCGATTGAACTGGTATCTAAATCGGATGAATTGGTATCAAAACCAAACCTTGAGTTTCGATATCGACAATTTTAATATCGAGGGGTTATTTCCGATACCAAATTCCAGTAACCAAAGGACTTCTTTTTAAATGACAAAATATGTTTGTAATATTTATAAGGCATAAAGCCAAAAATGTCTCTAATGTTCGACAGAATAGTCATTTTGATTCATATTTTTTTCTTGAAATATTTTAACCATCAAAGTTTTATTTTAGATCAAATTTGCCCCTCTATGGATGAAAATTGTTATTCAATTAACGGATAACACCTTGAGATGACTTGATAGAATGACACCA
Organism: Hibiscus trionum; assembly: GCA_030270665.1. NCBI lineage: Eukaryota > Viridiplantae > Streptophyta > Magnoliopsida > Malvales > Malvaceae > Hibiscus > Hibiscus trionum. The sequence continues at coordinate 3,281,704 of BSYR01000025.1, read as the reverse complement.
AAAAAATAATTTTACACTTTATAAAATTTTGTAAGAAAAAATTGACTGGCGTGTCATTCTTTCAAGTCAGCACCTCCAAATTACATTGCCACGTCAACGTGCAATGCCATGTAGGTTTGCCACGTTATTTCAAGGAGTTCACTGACGATTTTTACTCACGAAGGGGTTATTTTGGCCTAAAATAAAACACTGAGAATGAAAATGCTTCAAAAATATAAAATAAAGGTCAAAGTGATTAATCAGTCAAATATTAGGACCACTTTTTTACATTATGCGTAATTACAAAATGGTTTTAATTTTCGAAATGCTATTCAACGATTATTTTAACTCCAAATGACCTAAAATTTTGGCAGTGGCCTTAAAATGTACTTAAGTTTATGTTAGAACTAGAAATTTATTATTTAATAGTGAGCACCAAAATTATTTTAACTTCACAAATTAGTCCGTGTAAATTACCCAAATCTTATCTTAAACCCTGAAATGGACCACAGTATCAAAGTAAATATTTGTACATAATAATCAAACAACTCTCCAAGGAGAGGAAACAAGCCTCGAATGGATCATGCACAATGCCGACACCTTGTCTGCATCAAAAGGTAGTGAAACTCCCTCGTCATTCATTCTCCATCCTTTAACATCTATAACAGGGACAGACCACAGCAAACCAGTGTTTTCATAATTATTTAGAATGATGATTATTTGATTGATTTTTTCATGTTTATATGTATTTTATTTTATATTTATTACATCAAATTCATTATGATTTCATAGTTATTTAGAGTGATAATTTTGTTTTCAACTGCTTGTTTTGTATATTTTTCATAATATTACTATTGTTTTTGGTGTTAGATAGTTTTTAGAATTTACCTTGTTCTCTCATTGACGGCTTGTTTTGTTTTTTTGGTTTTAATTATCGATTAGTTTTTTCTATTTGGTAAATGTGTTGGTGCATCTTGAAATTAATTAAAGAATTTTCGTTTTTAACTAGTTTTATTTCAAATGACATAATTAATTTTATATACAAGTTAACTATATTCTTTCTCTTATTGTTTATATTTTGTTGTTGAATAGTGAACTTTGGTGTGGTGTACTTGGCTTGGACTTCTATTTAGATATTTCGATATCTTAAGATTAAAATATATATTATGAACTATTTAGTTTTTTTAAAATTTATTTTCAATGTTATTTTTTTGATGGTTTAATATTAATTACAATTTAGTTTACATATTCACTTTAAAATATTATAATTATCCATTCATATTGAGAAAAATGAAGAAGTTATAACATTTTTATGCAATCATATTTTTATTCACGAATGGTATTTTTAGTCTTAAAATATTAATTGATTAGTTACGAGATAGATCTAAATAACTCGTACAAGACCAAAAATGAGGCATTTATCTCTAATAAATTACATATGTGACAATTTTTCTATAACTAATGAAAATACATTTAGAGACAATATATTCATCACAAAAAAAATAATTATTATGACGAGTTTTTTTTCACAACTTTATTTTTTTTAGTATCAAATAAATTTGTCACAATTCAAAGAGTTATTGTGACTATTTAATGTATCACTACTGTTAATGATTATAGTATCCAATACTTGGTCACAAAAAATATTATTGTGACTTCTTTTCTTTATCACAAAATATATTTGCTGTGACAAATACAATTATCACAATTGCTAATGATTGTTGTGTCAAACATTTGGTCACGGAAAAATACTTATTGTGACAACATTGTTGGTCACAAAATATATTTTCATTGTCCAACAAATTTATCACAATTTCTATTGATTGTAGTGTCAAATATTTTGTCACAAAAGATAAAAATTGTGACAAACTTTTTTTTATCACAACATTTGTTCCCAATGTTGAAAAAAATCATCACGAAATATGGAGCTATTAGTGTCAAAAAGATGGTCACAAAAAATTCACAATTGTAACAACGTTTGGTACAACTGTCACTAATATAATAGTGATAAAATTATTAGTGACGACAGGTGACGATTTGAATATTTTGTCACTATGCATTTTAGTGTCTAAATTTAATATTTTTAATGCCACTAAAAGTGCTTTTCCTTGTAGTGACTCATAAGTCATACCACATTTTGCTTTCTACAACATATTAGGGTAGAGCTGATCACAAATTTTAAAACCATTTCATGTCTAGAGCGAGGATGGAACCCTCAATCACTGGTTAAAGTAGAAAAGATCCTCGAGCTTTTTAATTATTTGATCTAAGTTTGAGGAGAGATGATAATTGTTGAGTTGAAGGGGGCTCGAATCGTTCAACCGATATGGCTCACCAAGTGGTGGAGAGGTGGAATTTTGGGTGGATTTGGTGTGGAAGCTAAAATATAAAGAACACAGTGATTTTAGAGTGGTTCAACCTTCTAACCAAGGTCTACATCCACTACCTTAGCTTCCCACTAAGGATTTCCAATCAATCCACTATTGATTCGTCCCTTTTTCTAGGCTTAGGAGGAAACCCTTATACACCGATCAAGCTTTCTACCCAAAGCCTTGATCAAACCCTCTTTTACAAAGAGATAATAAAAGCAAACACAAATCCCTCTAATAGGTGTTTGTTTGCACAATTAAAGTACTCACCCAAAACCTAAAACACTTGAGCAAATTTGACAATTTTGGCTCACTAGTGTTTGTCTATACAAGAATTGACAATTTATGCACTAAGACAATATTTGATCATTTGTTGATTGACAATATGAGCATTAACCATAGCTTGATGCTTGGAGATCCCTTTTATACTCCTTGATAAGTTTATAGCCGTTACTAGCCGTTGGGGTTGAATTGGAGCCGTTGAGGACTTTAATTCCCACCATAAATGCAGTTCTGCAGCTCTCCGTTTCGAAACACTCGAACCCGTTTCAAAGCACCCTTTAAGTAGAAAGAGTCGTTGCAGTTTGATGAGGCACCCGTATCGGAACGCCCTTGGCCGTTTTGGAACACGTATCGAAACGCCTAGTCCCGTATCGAAACGACATGCATTTAAAAATTAGTTGGGAAATAGTCGTTGGGGTTTATGACCGTTGTGATCAATGCCACGTAGGCGTATCGAAACGGCATAGCCCGTTTCGAAACGCTGGGCAAAAATCTCATCCAGGGAATGCCCGTTTCGATACGCGTATCGAAACACTTTTGCTACTGGAATGCACCGTATCGAAACACCCTAAGGTGTTTCGAAACGCCTGGACGGTTTGTGTAGTTTGGCCTTTGAAAACATGTAAAACCCTTTGAAAATGTCCCTAAACATAGTTTCAAGTTATTTGGACTTTGGAAATTGTTTTAAATACTTTTTAAATCAGTCTAAAACATTTTTCAATTATTATATCAAAATATTAGTTCTACAATCTCCCCCTTTTTGATATATTAAAACCAACTTGAAAATTTGTTTGGGATTCTCCCCCTTTAACTTTAAAAATGTGAATAAGAGAATTAAAGATATAAATCAAATAAAGCTCCCCCTTATTCATTTGAAAATTCAATTTTTCAATTCAAACCATTTCTCCCCCTTTTTGTTATATCAAAAAGAATTTAAAACATAAAGTTCAAAATAACTATAGAGGAAAAATTTTGACAAAAATAAGAATTTGGTTTTAAAATGGCTCCCCCTTACTCAAAGCATCATCAACAATGTTAGTCCAACATATATGATCATCTAGTTGACATAAAAAATTAAACAAATAAAAACAAAAGCAACTAGATTTTACCACACTTGAACTCAAGGGAGGATTTGAAGCCTTCTTTCTTCAAGTGTTCTTCCTTAGTGTGCATGGAGCTCCCCTTCATTAATTGGACTTGTTGATCAATCTCCATCACACCTAGCAAAAGACAATCAAGTGATTTTTGGTATCCAAATTGCTTTGGATCCATGAACATTAGTAGCACAAATTTTAGTCCCCTTAGGAATCCATTTTTCAATGTCACCCTTTTTAATTGAAGTGGTTAGTCCTTTTGGGACCCAAACACTTCTAAAACATTTTCCTTTTACAAATCTAGGGGCACTAGATTGTCTTACATAAAAATTTGATTTTCCAAAACTATTTTTCTTTTCAAGCTCTTTGGAAATCAAATCTTTTTCCTCTTGAACTTTTTGAAGCAAAATTCGTAAATCAAAACATTTTAGTTCAAACTCTTCGAGTTTTGCTTCAAGTTCAAGTTTGGTTTTAGAAATCAAATCATTTTGAATTTTCAACTTTGAAATCAATTTATTGTTATTCAAAATGTGATTTTTAAACTCTAAAACCAAACCATCATAAGCATCTTGTAATTCATCAAAAGAATAAGAACATGAAGTAGATGAATTAGAAGTTACCCTAGAATCTTCTTCGATGGCCATAAGGCAAAGGTTGGCTTGTTCATCGTCGGTGGAGTCCTCATCACTCCAAGTAGCCACATGTTCCTTCTTCTTATAGCTTGAAGTGCTTGCCCTCTCTTTTTTCTTGAATTCTCGTTCAAGCTCTCTCAAGGCTTTCTTCATGAACGGGGCACACTTTTTGAAGAGATGAACTATCTCTTCTTCTTCATCCTTCTCTTCACTTGAGTAGATATGATGGCAAGTGGGGGATTTGAGAGCCATGGCACTTGCGTTGATGCCTAGCCCTTTGATTTTGTTCTCTCCCATAGCTCTAATTTCTTCTCTCTTCTTCTCATCTTCTTTATTCTTCTTCATGATTTGATGAGTAAGGAGTGACCCCATGAGTTCATCAAGCTTCAAGGTCTTCAAATTCTTGGCTTCGATGATGGCGGTCCTTTTTGAGTCCAAAGACTCGGGAAGTGAGTAGATGAGCTTTCGGACAAGCTTTTCCTCTGGGATGGCTTCTTCATATTCTTTGAGACCATTGGTGATTGTGGAGAACCTATCAAACATCTTCTCGATGTTCTCTTCCGGATCCATCTTGAAGTTCTCATACTCTAAGGTGAGGAGTCCAATCTTGGTCTCCTTGACTTCATCGATTCCCTCGTATATGACTTCAAGCTTGTCCCATACCTCCTTGGCACTCTCACAAGAAGACATCTTCTCATAGATGGATGGGCCAAATGCACAAAAGAGAATGTGCAAGACTTTGTAATTTAGCTCCATCTTCTTACGATCGTCGGCACTCCACTCCGCTTTGCTTCTTTGAGGCACGAACGGACCATCTTCAACTATATCCCATAGCTTGTAGTCTCTAGACTTGATGAAGAACTTCATCTTTGTCTTCCAATGGGCATAGTGGGTTCTTTCAAAGAAAGGCGGTTTGTCGATTGATTATGCCATTTGAGTCGGTTGATGAAATAGTGATCGAGCTTGCTAGATCTTCTCAATAGGATGTGAATCCCCTTCGATTGAGTCAAGCTCTGATACCAATTGTTGAGTTGAAGGGAGCTCGAATCGTTCAACAGATATAGCTCACCAAGTGGTGGAGAGGTGGAATTTTGGGTGGATTTGGTGTGGAAGCTAATATATAAAGAACACAATGATTTTAGAGTGGTTCAACCTTCTAACCAAGGTCTACATCCACTACCTTAGCTTCCTACTAAGGATTTCCAATCAATCCACTATTGATTCGTCCCCTTTTCTAGGCTTAGAAGGAAGCCCTTATACACCGATCAAGCTTTCTACCCAAAGCCTTGATCAAACCCTCTTTTACAAAGAGATAATAAAAGCAAACACAAATCCCTCTAATAGGTGTTTGTTTGCACAATTAAAGCACTCACCCAAAACCTAAAACACTTGAGCAAATTTGACAATTTTGGCTCACTAGTGTTTGTCTATACAGGAATCGACAATTTAGGCACTAAGACAATATTTGATCATTTGTTGATTGACAATTTGAGCATTAACCATATCTTGATGCTTGGAGGTCTCTTTTATACTCCTTGATGAGTTTATAGCCGTTACTAGCCGTTGGGGTTGAATTGGAGCCGTTGAGGACTTTAATTCCCACCATAAATGCAGTTTTGCAGCTCCTCGTTTCGAAACACTCGAACCCGTTTCGAAACACCCTTTAAGTAGAAAGAGTCGTTGCAGTCTGATGAGGCACCCGTATCGGAACGCCCTTGGCAATTTCGGAACACGTATCGAAACGCCTAGTCCCGTATCAAAACGACATGCATTTAAAAGTTAGTTGAGAAATAGCCGTTGGGGTTTATGACCGTTGTGGTCAATGCCCTGTAGGCGTATCGAAACGGCATAGCCCGTTTCGAAATGCTGGGCAAAAATCTCATCCAGGGAATGCCCGTTTCGATACCCGTATCGAAACACTTTTGCTACTGGAATGCACCGTATCGAAACGCCTGGACGATTTTGTGTAGTTTGGCCTTTGAAAACATGTAAATCGTTTTGAAAATTTCCCTAAACATAGTTTCAAGTTATTTGGACTTTGGAAATTGTTTTAAATACTTTCTAAATTAGTCCAAAACATTTTTCAATTATTATATCAAAATATTAGTTCTACAATCATGTTGATGTTAGTATAATGAGTTAGATAAATAAAGTGTTTGCATAAAATTACTTGCAATTGCAATATATTAGTAACACTAACACACTAGTAAATATATATGGCAATAAATTCCAAATAATATTAACCAACGCCAAATAAGGAATAAAATAATCTTTCACGGTACTCGCCGTGTTGAAGAGGACAGGGGCTTTTCTAAACATGCAAATTACGTGAAAGACAAGTCCATCCCGAGAGTGAACGTGAAAGCTTTGGGTTTTGCTTCTTGATAAGGGTGGGCAAAACAAGTGAATCCTAAGTTTTAAATGTTGATTCAGAGTAGTCGCAGTTCAGCCGTGCAGATGAGGACCACAATCGCAATCAGACTGCCTGGGATATATGTATCTTCCTAGTCTACTTTTCTAGTTTGGCTTTGGCATATGCTTGTGATCTTTAGAAAGTGAGAAAGAACATGTCAAACTTAGTCCATGTGTTGGTTAGCTAGAATATTTGTTTTTTTTTTTATAATTTGTTGGCTGAATTTATTACAAAATAAAATAAAGAAACATTCCATCCAAATAAAAATGTAGAAACACTGGGATGAGATGAAACATTGGAGAAAGGATGCAGAAACAAAATTCATTGTTTCTATCCACCTACACGCTTAAGGATCAAAGTAGGAATGGTGACCAACAATCTTGCATGTTGCTTTGTAGAATAAATTTGACTACATCGGCAAACTAACCACAAGAGGATATCAAACTAGTGAAAGATCATCGATAACCGCAAATCAGAGCCAAGCGCTGTGAGAAAATAATCTACGAACGCAAATATACCACAAAGGTAGGCGAAAACGTGTCATAAGGTAGAAGTGTGTCACAAGACAGAGGGAAAACGTCTCACACGTACGGCAGAGGAAAAGCATGTAAAAAGACATAGGAAAAGCGTGACACAAAGGTAGAGAAAAAATAGAAGAAAATCATAACATAAAAGAAAACAAGAACTAAATATAAAAATTTAATGGGAAAGAAATATAAGTGGTCGGCGACTAACACTAACATTGATATCGTCGTTAATTAGTCGAGAATAAAAAAGAAAAATAGAGAAGTAAGGAAGAGAAAGAAGAAAACTCTAAGAACGGCGAGCTAAAATATTGTTATATGGTCAACCAATATTATATAAAGCAAAATTTATGGAGACGTAGGTTTTATGATATGAATGGGAGACTTTCAAGATTTTGAATTTTATTTAGTAGGATATATATTTCCTTGGATGTTTGTGGATTTAACTCATGGGTATACATTGTTATTACGTCTCAAATCTTTGGATGTGATTTAAAAGATTCGAACATATATATACGGTTAGGATTCATTTACACATAATGTTAAATTCATAGTTTTACACTTTTTTGGATCGTTGGATAAGGAAAATGGATGACTGAGATTAAAAACTTAATATATATATATATATATATATATATATATATATATATATATATTAATTTCAAATCTTTGTATTTGTTTATTAATGGACCTTAAATTTTTTTCAAACATTTTTATGTTTGTAAATAACTAATTCAAGTATTTTTTTTATAGCAGAATAGAACTGCCTAAAAACCCTACCCGCTTTTTCAATTTTCTCTCGACCATAGTCGTTTATTTTTCCTTTTCTTCTTTGTTTAATCGACGGTGACATCAGTTTTTGTATTGGTTGTCGATCGTCGACGATTCATATTTTATTTGTTTTCGTTTATTTGTCTTGTTTTTTTTCGCACATATTGTTGCGCTTTCCTCTACCTCTGTGGCACATTTTCTCTGCCTTTATGACATGTCTCTGTCTTATGGCACGCTTCTATGATTACTTTTTTCAGGTTTTTGGTGTTCGTACGGTGACCCTCACATCATTTATCTCTAATTCGTGTTTGTCGGCGGCCACGTAGAGTTTTATCCCCTTTTGGATTGTTTGTCAATGTAATCTATAGCGAATTGTCGTTTCTGAGAATAGGCGTGAAAGGTTGTTGCTGATTTTGGGGATTTCTTTTAGTTCGTGTTTTGAACTCCCCATGGACCCTTCTTACAATGGACCGTAGAGATTTTCTCTGGTACAAAGAGGAAGCATCTTATCTGACTGGTATAGCACTTATCTTTTCTTTTTAGATTTATAATTTCCTTTTTTTTTTGTTCTTTTGGATGTTCTAAAACCTCTATTATGTTTATGTTCTGGTTTTATTTTATTTATCAATAAACCTCTACGATACTTTTAGCGAGGCCTATTTTTTGATAAAAATGATCTTTTTGTTAAATTTATTTATTTTTCTCTTTCTTTTTGTAGGTGAAAAGGGAATTATTCACACGTGCCTCATTAAATAACCTCCCTACACCTATGTGAAGGAAAAAGAGTGCACGTAAAAATAATTATAGTCAATACAACGCAAACTGGCTACGCAACTAAACAACCACATCCTCACTTAAAACCCCTACACTCTCAGGGGAAGGTGTCAAAACCACATTAAAATTATTAGATCGCGCTTCCTTCGTAAGATCATATGCGAAACTATTTCCCTCTCTGCAGACATGTTGGATACGGATTTTCCACCCTCATTTACGCAACTCATGCAAGTGCATCAGCAAAGAAGATCCCTGTTGAACCGGTAAATCACATCGAAGCAAGCATAAAGCATCCAAGCTATCAAGTTCAAGAATCACCTGATGAATCCCCCGGTCCCAAGAACTCTCCAAACCAATAAGTGCACCCCACAACTCAGCATTAATTATTGAACAAGACCCTATGAATTTGGAAAAACCAAGAATCCAACCACCAACATGGTCACATAGGACACCGCCACACGACGTGACCCTGGTAATATCATGCCTTGCCCCAACAGTATTCAACTTGACCCAACATGTCTCAAGAGGAGCCCAAACCGACGCACCACGCGTATTGGATTGGACACCACAGGACCACGATGAAAAGATTCCAATGCTCGGAGTGCAAGGTCCAACAACTGTTTGCTCTACTCCACCACCGTTCTCGAGCCCTCCACGGTGTTGTTGCATTCCGAGCTCACCAAAAGTTCCAAACAAGCGCACAAAATAAAATGTCCTAATTCGGCTCATGAAGACCAAAATAGTCCGACTTAGTAAGATTAACAACAATCCATTCATGCATACCTAAAGAAAAAAAAAACTCAGATAACCGATCAGGATTAATTACAGAGCACCATACCGCAATCGTCGATGGGCAGGAACGAAGGAGTTGATCCACATCCTCAGGCATCGCGCGGCATATCAGACAAAGAATATTCGTGGTAAAATGACGTCTCCCGTGCTCAACATTCTTCATGAGTCGATTAAAACACACAAGCCAAAAGAAGACTCGAACTTGTTGTAACCCTCTATGGTTATGTACAATTTTCCAAACATTGCTTGCATCTATATTTGAGCTGCCCATACGCACAAAATAAGCAGAATTAATAAAGAATTGATTCACCACACCACTTTTCCAACCCACAACATCACTCCCCACCTGCCCTACGGGTCCCTTAATCGCAGCAATGTGCATAAGCACATGGTGCGACAACATATGCTGGAAAAGGTTCTATTGCCAATCGCTGGATGAGTTCACCATGGCAGCAACCGATACATGTGGAAGATCGGCCACCATCGAAGGCAAGACATAGTTAGCCAAAGGGCCAATCTTACTAACACAAGAATCAAACCAGAAATCAATTGTCGTCCCACTACCAATACTCTAAGTAAGGTTCTGCTGAACATCATCCCAGACAATACTTAAACCCTTCCATAATTGGGAACAATTCTGACTTCTTAAGATCGAAGGCACATTATCGATGCATTTGTATTTGGCTCGGAGGAACCGAACCCACAAAGCCTCCTTGCAAGAAACCAGATTTAATTCTATTTTCATTACAAAGGCCTCATTCTGAGCCTCGAGTTTCTTAAAACCAAGATCACCGTACTCAATCGGTCGGCACACCTCATCCCATTTAACCAAGTGCACACCACCCCTTTCCAATATAATTCCCCAAACAAAATAATGGACAATTTTTCCAATTCCGCACATGTCCGCTTTGGAAGAACCATTGTTTGCATAGTATACGTAAGAATCATTGAAAGGATATCTTTTGCGAAAGTGATTCGGCCAGCCAAAGGATATCTTTTGTTGTGTGTTTGATGCATGAAATGTTGCATCAAGGTCCTCTATTTATAGGCTTGTTTGTATGGACAGAAATGTCATTACACTGTTACCACTTGAATCTGACTGAAAAACAGTCTAAATTCATCACTGGAACAGACTATTTATATTCGAATAAATTCGAATAAAACTGCACTGGATCAAAACGTTCAAATTATGAATTCGAACAGTTTTGCAAAGCCTATAAATAAGTAGAAAAAATTCTTTCACATAAATCTTTTGTTCTTAAGAAAATTCCATACGAATTTTCTCCAAAAAGATAATATCTGCGCGAGTACGTGTCGAAGACACGTGTTACCCGAGCCGAGCCGGCCGGACGGCGGCGGCGCGCGAGGACTTCCCTTGTTCTTTCCCACTCAACAAGGGAGGGGGAAGCATGGGTATAAATACCCTTCACTAACCATTTTCCCAACCAATGTGGGATATGGCCTTTGTAACACTATGAAGCATTACCAACATTCCCCCACTAATGCGAAAGAATTCATCTGTATCTCAAACACAGACCTCCTCAGAAGAGCAATAATGGAATTAGTTGCTTAAGCACTAGTGAACGCATCTTGAACTAGTACATAGTGATGATGAGTGATCATTCTCTTAGATAAGTGAAACTAGTCTTGAACTTTCTAAGATAGGGGTAAACTCATAACACACAACTAACTCCTTCATCCACCAAAGTTCTCGATGTGTAAGATATATATACACAAGTGTATATTTGGCCATCTTACCTTAGGATTCTAGTAAGTGTATTAGAAAAATGACCCAACGTTTTTTACAGAAGGTGGCTAATCCTTCTCACTTACATAGGTTATTTCATCAAGTTTATCTCGATATAAACCACCCTGAAATCGGGCTATGAAATAATTAAGAACCATTTATAATGGTTCAACCTTTTAGATATATGGTGATTTCTTCAAGTTCATTTAAAATGAACCACCCAATCTTGGGATAAGAAATCATTAAGAATAAATATTCAACCTCGTTATCGGTGAATTCAAAATGTCCTTCTCAATAGGACCATTCAAACTTTGAATTCATTTAAGATTTTCTTGAAACTCAACCTTTTCTGGCGGTAAGTTCATCTTGTCCTTCTCAATAGGACAACACATTCAAACTTGTGTTATGAACTTATTAAGAATAAGTATTCAACCATGATTCGGTAAATTCATCAAGTCTTTCTCACAAAGACCACCAAAAACCTGGGCAATGAATTTATTAAGAGTAATAGTACTCAACCTGGGCATGTACATCATTCATCATAGGGATAGGTAGTGAGAAATGTACACTATGAGTCTTTCCATGGTTTCGTTTGACCACATTGAACTTAGATAACTAAGTTGGGTATCCACCATGAATTCCTCAACCAATGGGCTTTAAACCCATCCCCCTCAACGAATCTAGGACCAACTTCCAACTTAACCCTTTGGTAAACGAGTCTGCTAGGTTTCTTTCCGACTTCACATACTCTAAAGAGAGTACTCCATTCCTTATTAAGTGTCTAACAGATTCATGTCTTATGCGAATGTGTCTCTTTTTACCATTGTAAACTTGACTCTTGGCATCGAAGCTTGTGAATCACACAACAAGGAAACAGGAGGAGTCGGACTTCCCCACAACGGAATATCGACTAACAAACTCCTTAGCCACTCAGCTTCTTGCCCAGCTAAGTCAAGAGCTATAAACTCTGACTCCATAGTAGAGCGAGCAATACAAATCTGTTTTGAAGACTTCCAAGAAATTGATGCTCCTCTCAAAGTAAATACATACCCACTCGTAGAGCTTACTTCATCACTATCAGAGACCCAGTTGGCGTCACAATATCCTTCTAATGTAGCAGGAAAGCCAACAAACTCAAGTCTCCAGTCTATTGTACCCTTAAGGTACTTAAGTAAGCGTCTAAGAGCAACCCAGTGCTCACCACAAGAGTTGTGAGTATATCTACTAAGTCTGCTTACAGCATAAGCAATATTTAGTCGAGTATAGTTCATTAAGAACATCAGACTACCAATTATTTTGGCATATTCCGTTTGAGAAACGCTACTTCCTTTATTCTTAAAGAGATGTATGCTAGAGTCATAAGGAGTTCGAAAAGGGATGACATCATAGATGTCAAATTTCTTTAACACTTTCTCTATATAGTGTGTCTGACTTAAAGAAAATCCTTTTTCAGTTTTGGTTACTTTGACTCCTAAGATTACATCGACTTCTCCCAAGTCAGTCATCTCAAACTTAGTGGACAAGAAACTCTTTGTTTTGTTAATGGACTCAATGTTAGTACTGGAAATCAACATGTCATCAACATACAGACTTATGATGACACAGTCAGTACCGAACATCCTCGAATACACGCATGCATCCGAACTATTCACAACAAAACCAAAACTAAGAATAGTTTTATGAAATTTCTCATACCACTGTTTAGGAGCTTGCTTCAGGCCATAAAGTGACTTTTTAAGTCTACAAACTTTGCCTTCCATATCAGGCGCCTCGAAGCCAAGAGGTTGCTCCATATAGATCTCCTCATCTAGATCCACATTCAAAAATGCAGTCTTTACATCCATTTGATGTACTTGCAACTTGTGAATAGAGGCTAGTGCAAACAATGCACGGATCGTTGAGATTTTAGTGACGGGAGAATAAGTATCAAAGAAGTCTTGACCAAATCTTTGAGTGAACCCTTTGACTACTAGCCTTGCCTTATACCTCTGGATAGAACCATCTAGTCTAAGTTTCTTTCGAAAGACCCATTTACTACTGATGGTTTTAAATCATCTAGGCAGGTCAACTAATTCCCAAGTATGATTAGACATTATTGATTCTAGTTCATCTTTTATAGCGCTTTTCCAGAAAGTAGCATCAATAGATCGTATAGCTTCTTCGTAAGTTTTAGGATCCTCATCTAACAAGTAATCTTGAGCTATAGGATCAGAAATGGTGTCTAAATCATTTATCTCAGAAATAAAGGAAGTTATGAAGTCTGGTCCAAAAGAGGTTTCAACTCTTTGTCTCTTACTTCTTCTAGGCTCAAATTCAATTTCTTGAGAAGACCTAGCAGGCACACTAGAAGAAGTGGATGGCAAGTTTTCTATTTGTGTTTCAACACTTAATCTAGGTTTCTTTAGAGGAAAGATATCTTCAAAGAAAACAGCATCCCTAGATTCACAAATAGAAGAATATTGTAAAGTCATGAATCTATATTCGGCACTGTTAGAAGCATAACCTATAAACACTGCATCAACGGTCTTAGGTCCAATGGTAGACTTCTTAAAGTCTGGAAATCCCACTCTATCCAAACACCCCCACACTTTCAGGTATTGTAAATTTGGGGTATACACTTTCCATAATTCGTATGGGGTAGAATCAATTTTCTTATGAGGTACTCGGTTTAATATATGATTATCCGATAGAATGGCTTCCCCTCACATGTTGTCGGATAACCCAGAACTTATCAACAATGAGTTCATTATCTCTTTTAAAGTTCTGTTTTTCCTCTCGGCTATACCGTTCTGTTGAGGAAAATAAGGGGCTAAAGTTTCATGTATTATGCCATTCGTCTCACAAACCTCTTTTAGAAAATTAGATCCATATTCACCACCTTTATCAAACCTAACACGTTTTATTCTCCTATCTAACTGATTTTCAACTTCTGCCTTATAAATAAGAAAGAAGTTTTCAGCTTCATCTTTAGTTCTTAGGAGATAAACTTTTGTATATCTAGAGAAGTCATCTACAAAAATTATGTAGTAGTGTTTTCCTCCTTTACTTTCAGTGTTTCTAAAGTCTGCTAGATCAGTATGTATAAGTTCTAACAGTTCAGTCTTTCTTTTAGAAACAGTTTTAAAGGTAGTTTTAGCATGCTTATCTTCTACACAAACTTCGCATTTATTATAGTTTGTTATGTCTAGTTTAGGCAGAATATTCATATTCATCATTTTCTTTAAGGATTGAATATTTGCGTGTCCTAATCTAGCATGCCACATATCAACAGACTCAACAATATAAGCTGAAGTGGTAGCTTTATTTTCATTAAGTTGAGTTTCTATGACAAATAAACCTTCGCTTAAAAAACCTTTCCCGACATAATCACCATTACGGGAAAGTACAAGTTTATCTGCCTCAAAAACTAACTTAATGCCTGCCTTATTTAAGAGGCCACCACTGATCAGATTTCTACGCAGGGCAGGCACATATAGGACATTGTTAAGGGCCAAAGTTTTACCGGAAGTCAGCTTGAGTAAAACCTTGCCTTTGCCTATCACTTGAGAGCTGATGGAGTTTCCCATGTACACACGTTCACCATTTTTCACGTACTCGAACTCGGTGAAGAACTCCTTCCTAGCGCAGAAATGTCGAGAAGCTCCGGTGTCCACGACCCACTCGGTGTTCTTCTCTACAAGGTTGACCTCCGAAACCACCGCGGTAATGACATCATCATTCATGTCCTCTGCCACATGCATTAGTGGTCTAGTCTCGTTCTAGCGGTCCAAACGGTGCTGACATTGGTACGCCTTGTTACCAGCTTGCCCACACACGTAGCACTTTATGGTTTTCACGTCTGGCTTGGCCTTGACCGGTTTCTTGAAGTTGGTGTCTTCTGTGGTTTGGGCTTTTTGCTCTGGGGGCCTTTCTTAAAGGGCTTTTTGGACCCTGAAGCACCACTAGACTCAACTAAATTAGATTTAAAAGATAAGTGACTAAAGTTATTAGTAACCTTATCTTTCAAAATGTTGGCCTCTTCGATTTTCATGTGACCGATCGGCTCCTGAAGTGGTATGTCCCTTTTCTTGTGCTTGAGAGAGTTGCGATAATCGGACCAGGACTTTGGCAACTTCTCGATCAGGACATTTACTTGCAGAACCTCACACATCTGCATGCCTTCCACGATGATGTCCGAGATAAGATTCTCGTAGTCATGGACCTGGTTCATGATGGGCTTGTTATCGGTCATCTGGAATTTCAACCACTTGCCCACGACGTACTTTTTGATCCCCGCGCAATCGGTGCCATACTTTGTATGCAAAGAATCCCATATCACCTTTGCACTCACAGTAGGGGCATCACATAGTGAAGGTCCAACTGCTCGAAGAAAATTAGGATGCATTGGGACCACCTTCGATAATTTCTACCATCCAAAAAGATAATATCCGCGCGCGTATGTGTCAAAGAAACGTGTTACCCGAGCCCGAGCCGGGGGCGGTGGCGACGCGCGAGGACTTCCCTTGTTCTTTCCCACTCAACAAGGGAGGGGGAAGCATGGGTATAAATACCCTTCACTAACCATTTTCCCAACCAATGTGGGATATGGCCTTTGTAACACTATGAAGCATTACCAACACTCCTGAAAACCAAACCCGGAATTGATGCTCTGCCGAAGATTCTCTGGTACATTCTTAGAGTAAAAAATATGGGCAATTTACAAAAACCATCACTCAACTTTGCTCTTTGACCTATTTTGGCCACTCAAGTTTCAAAATGATCAATTTTAGCACTGAACTTAGAGTCGTCATTCATTACCATCGTTTCTAAGTCCTAACGACCTTAGACTTCTAACACGAAATTTAGCATCGATGACATCGGTAAAAATTCTATAAAGATGGAACTTTGGTACCCACATAATTTGTTCAAGATGCAGCCCAGATGAAAAGCAAAACACAAACTAGTGTTTCAAGGTTTTTTCAATCTGAAATTAGACTAAGAAAAATAAGTAAGAGTCGTAACAACCAAACACTAGACTAAGAAGATCCTAGTGGCAGTGGTTCGAATCCACTTCTAAACCCAGGAAAAAAAAAGAACCGCCTTGCATCAATAAGAAAAACACATGAAAATTAAATTAAATATCTCGTTATTTTAAACCTAGAAAAGAAGAAGAAGAAGAAGAAATTGAAAGAAATACGTATTAAAAGTTTTTATTTTTACCCATCTCGGTTCATTGAGTTTGAGGTTGTTCCACTCAATCGGACAGTGTGAAGTGAAAAAAGCTCGTGGAGAAGAACATACTCAACTGTGGATCGATCCAATGGTGATGTACAAAGATTTGTCGATATTTTTTTGAAATTTTAGATTTGATTTCAAGAGGCTTTCGGATGTTTTAGAGAAAGCTAATGCGATAGAACAATAGAGGAGAAAAATGCTTCAGATTGGTGGTTATTATTGACTGAATGATGAGAAGAATCCTTGACGGTGAAGACAATAATGGTGGAAAAGCAGAGTTGCAGGTTTTTTAAGAAAATGAATGAAAAAATATTGTCTAATTTAATCTAGAAATGAAAAGGAGAAATTGTTCTCATGCCATCTAGTTTATGTTATTTTTTTTACATGTAAAAGCAAAAAGGTAAAATTGTTTCCAAACCCCTTAATTTTAAGTTGTTTTTTCCTGAAAAAGTGACATGTAGTGGCATAAGAGGGTGCCACATGTCCATGCCACGTCATCAACTAACAACGTTAGGGGCAAAGGGCACTTTATATGACGAAAGAAAAGTACAGGGGGCTGATTGAACATTTTCAAAGTTCAGACCCCATATTGAAAAATTTTGTATAGTACAGGGGAAAATGTGCCATTATCCATATATATATATATATATATATATATATATATATTAATAATATTTTAATACACTTCATTAAATAAAAAATTTAAATTAAAATAATCAAACCCTCCTTCACCCCCACCCCACCCCTCTCTCACCTTCACCGGCAACCCTATTCTTCATCCCAATAACGCCGCTCCAGTGGGTTTTTTGGCGAATCAAAACCACCGGTCGACTCCTCTTCTTCTCCCCTTTCCTTCTACAGGTTCTTATGAACATGTGCTAAATTGGGTAGTGGAACTGATCAAGTGGCTTTGAACTACCCATTCTTGAGGAACACATGGTAGCCAACAGCCTGGCTTTGATGCCTATGTATAAGTTTCAGTGGCTGCTGAATAAAAATGAATTATCTTGATTTACTAGCGATGATTCACTTATTCTATCCATATGTATCTCTAGAAGTTATTGATGGATACCAAATAAAAAAACAAAAGAGCATAATGATTCTTGATTGGAAAAAAGATAGCATAAGAAATTGATTCCCGATGGGTTTTTTGGCGAATCAAAACCATCGGTCGACTCCTCTTCTTCTCCCTTTTTCCTTCTACAGGCTCTTAATAGTGCGAGTTCAGTGATGACACAATGTCATTGGAGAGAATATCAGTCCGACCATGGCAGAGAAGCTCTATAAGGAGCAGCCCCACAATATCTAAACAGTCCTTCAATCTCTGGGCATCCTTTATGATATGGGATTGTCTGATGGAATGGGTCACAACCTAGTTTTTTCCTCTTGAGTGATCTCAAACATCCAAATGGATCTTCTTGAAATTGAGTCCTCACCAATGCCTCGCCTTTCAAAGTCGCCTTTATTGAAGTTGCTACAACGGGGGTGCCTTTGTAGAAGAACCGTGACTCTGGAAACCCAATAGCAGTGTGATGCAAGTGTGCAAATCTCTCTTCCAATCCTTGAAATCATAGCTTACAACCTGATCCAAATTCATTAGGATTAGTATAGATAGGTAAAATAAACTCAAATATTTCTATTTTTCTTCTAAAAAATCATGGGTGATTCCTTTGCATTTAGCATTACAGAAAATGTGATTTTTGCAAACCCTGGAATAGAGGAGCATAAGAAAGAAGGTAAGCTATTTCTAAAGATCGAACCCATTCTCAAAAATCGTGGTCGGTTCTGGCGACCGGAATGTCGGACGGTGAATCTCAACGATCATTCGAGGTGCCTTGGTGAAGAGATCAACATACCTCGGTTGCAGGCCTATCCGACGGTGGACGGCGACGAATCACGCTCCCAAGACGCAAGGGTTTGGACTTGTTTTGGGTCATTTGAGGGTGGTTTTCAAAAAGTGAACTGGTAGAAGGAAATGGGAGAAAAAAGGAGTCCACTGGTGGTTTTGATTCATCGAAAAATCCACCGGAGCGGCGATAATGGGATGAAGAAGAGGGATGCCGATGAAGGTGAGAGAGGGGTGGGGTGGGGGTGAAGGAGGGTGAGGTGAGGGAGAGTTTGATTTTTTTTTAGTTTAAAATTTTTAATTTAAGTGTATCAAAATATTATCAAAAAATATATATATTATTATTTTTTATTTCCACGTCATAATAATGTTAGAGATTTAACGGTAGAGTGACCAAAATAGGTCAATGTTTAAAGTTCAATGCTAAAATTGATCATTTTGAAACTTGAATTACTAAAATAGGTCAAAGAGCAAAGTTGAGTGATGATTTTTATAATTTATCCAAAAAATATTTGTCTTCGCATCGCTAACCTTATGTCTCAACGCTCCACATAAAGAATCAAGAATCATACGAATACTAAGCATTTGCTCAATAGAAGCTTTCGCGAATAAAAATCATGTCATCGGCGAAGAAAATATGAGATATTTCAAAGCCAGATGCTGAAGTACGAAAAGGTTTCCATGTGCCACGAAGGATTTCACACTGGGTACTCTGAGCCAAGCGTTCCATACAAAAAACAAACAAATAAGGCGATAAAAGATCACCTTGTCGGATACCCCTAGTCGGAAGGAATGAGTCTAACATAGAACCATTCCACAGGACTTGCGTAGAGATAGATGTCACACGTTTCATAATGAGTGAACGTAAACTATTTGGGATGCCAATATCAATGAGAGTGTCAGCAATAAAATCTCATTCGAGGCGATCATATGCCTTCTCAAAATCAATCTTTATTGCCATTCAACCATTTGAACTCGTCTTCCGTCACATGGAATGTATCACATCTTGAACAATTACTATATTATTCATGATCGATCGATCAGAGACAAAACTCGTCTGATTCTCTGAAACTCATCGCGGTAAGAAAGGCTTGAGACGGTTCACAATGACTTTCGTAATAGCCTTATACATGACATTGCACAAACTTATGAGACATAATTGAGTGATAGATTTCAGTAAAAGAACAAGCAAGGTACAATTGATGATCGACAGAACCAAGCCGGATTCAAAAACCGAACGAACAAAAGCGCACGCCGAAGGCCCAACAATGCTCCAATTTTGTTGGTAAAATGCAGTATTCATGCCATCGATCCCAGGTGCCTTGAATGGCCCCATATCAAAAATTGCGCGGTGAACTTCCTCATTAGACAGCGGTACACCAAGATGGTCCAACTCGATCTGCGGCACGTAGGGAAACAAACCCTAGTCGCATAATCCTCGCTCTGGCCAGCCGCACTAGTGAACAAATCCTTATAAAACCGTAAAGCCAAATCTGACAACTAACTCTGATTAGAGCACCAACTCCCATCATCCAATTTCAACGTGGAAATATAATTTGCATGTCACCGTGCCTGTACCGATGCATGAAAAAACTTCGTGTTACGGTCCCCTACCAAAAACTATTGCGAACACGCCTTTTGCCTCCAAAGACTCTCCTCCTGCTCTAACACCGCCTCAAGCTCAGATTGCAACCTAGAATCAAGCCGGACCAAAGAGTTAGAATGTCGCACCGCAAGAGACACTGGGATGGAGTCAGGATTTGGGATTGGGGGTAAAACATAAATGCTTGAAAGAAGGGGGTAAATTCATAAATAAACTAATTTTTTTTAAAAAAAATTATATAAGGGGATAAAGATGGAAAAAAAAAAATCTTCGGGGGTGAGGGGCAGTTACCCCTCCCCACCCCTACATAGTTATGTCCCTGGCGAGAGATATAAATTATAAATTTAATTTCAAGAGATATATTATTTAATTTCTGTCAAAAAAAAAAGTGCTGCTATGAGCTTTGACCTTGAATGCTGAAACTTGTCCCACCCATATTTAAATAAGATCTTTTTTTTTTGGTCCAAATCCATTTTTGTGGTCTAATTTTTTTTGACAAATCCTCTCAAGTTTCCATGTACAGGAGGCACAGTTAACATACGGAATCCCAAATTGAGTTAAATTCAGAGAAACTTGGGTTCCATTGGGGGGCTTCTATATATAAGCTAGCCAGCGGAGCTTTTATCATTTCAAAAGGCATAGACATTAAGTTCACATATTTATATTGCGAGTTGAGTTGAGACAATGGGGCCAATATGGTTAAGGGTAGTCTTCGTAACTGTGTTGGTATTAGATGGTGCAGAGTGGAGTGATGGGTGTTGGGATGAAGAACGTACTGCAATCTTGCAACTCCGACCTTTCTTACTTTATGGAGGATTCAACTGGACGGAGGAAAGGGTTTCAGATTGCTGTCAATGGGAGTTTGTCGAGTGTAACATCACCACACGTCGCGTCACTCGACTCGCTCTACAAGATGCAATCTCTTCTAATCTCTTTAATGCCTCTTTGTTCCTTCCCTTTGAAGAATTGATGAGTCTTGATCTCAGTGGCAACGGACTAGTTGGTTGTGTTACGAATGAAGGTACGCATTTCATTGCATTCGAGATAACAAGAACCGTGTCTTTCGTTGTCTGCAGTTTTCACATATATAAGCGACATGCAGGTTTCGGAAAGCTATCCAAGTTGATCCATCTGGAGAATCTTGACTTAACTTCCAATAACTTCAATGACAGCATTTTACCATCTTTAAGTAAAATTTCAAGTCTCAAGTCTCTAAGTCTAGGAGGAAATTATGATCTTTTAACAGGCTCAAATCACAGTAATGGTAAAATTACAATCTCATGTCTATATCAGATAATATCTATTTCTAATGCAAGTAATCATCTTCATATATTTATTTCACTATTTGTAGCTCATCTTAAATGGCTTTCGAAACTGAGTAGTTTGGAAACTCTTGATTTAAGTCTCACCAATATGAAGAACAATTTGCTGTTACATTTGGGTGGACTTTCTTCTTTAACAACTTTACTTCTTGGGGGAAATAATTTAGAAGGAACACTTCATCTCCAAGGTAAGATTCATTTGTTGCTCTTCCATTTCTCTTCAAATAGTAGTATTTAATTGGAAATTCAACAGACATGCATAGCTTGACAAATTTGAAGAAGCTGGATTTAAATGGTAATCGAATCGAGAGCATAAGGAGTTCCCATGGTACATATATTTACACTCATTCGATTACGTTTCCAAGTGTTTTTCAAGTACTATAAGCTGAAATTAAGCCAATATTTTTGCAGGCTATGGAAGAGAGCAAAGTCTGGTCAATTTGGAAGAAATTGATTTGAGTGACAATTTGTTCAACAACAGTGTAGTAGCAGAGTTAAGTGGGTTCTCAAATCTGAGGTCTTTGAATATTGAACATAATAAACTGAATGGAGCTGTAGATATCAAAGGTAAAAGAGCAAACTTTTATAGATATAAACTTCAAAACAATTGTATGTCATGTTGCTTGATTCGAGCGATTTCCCCAGAATTTTGTGGTTTGAGCAGTTTAGAGAGTCTAGAACTAAGCTACAATGAGGTGAACCAATTCATGACTTCTAAAGGTGTGTACTAAAATATGTTATTGAAAGTTTTTCTGCAAACACTTTGATTAATTAAGGGAAGGGAAGCTAATCACAATGTTTTAGTTGCAGGAAGCAGATGTTTGAGGAAGTTGAAGATTCTATATCTGGATGGTGTTTCAACAAAGCAAAATATTTCTCTTGAATCACTTCTGGGGCCATTTTCATCTGTTAAGACCCTCTTCTTAAGAGAAAATTCTTATTTAAGAAAAGCAGCGGCTACTCAAGGTGAGTTCTATTGCATGAAACATAAGCACTTGCAGCAATTTTATACAAAAACACTACATTTCATTTCATTCTAATTTAATGTAAACAGAGTTGCATGTGTTGAGTGATGTGGAGAACCTGTTCTTGGATAATACAGCCGTTGACATCAGCTTGTTGCAAAGCATTGGGATCTTGACTTCTCTCAAAACCTTGTCAATGTCTAACTGTAGTCTGGCTGGAACTTTACCTGTTCATCAAGGTAATATAATTACTACATTAGTTTGAAGTTAAACATTCAATTACTTCTGTAATTAATGAACTAGAAAACTTCTTTATTTGTTCTTTCACAGGTTTATGTTATCTAAACAACCTTGAAGAATTGAAACTCAATGGAAATGCTCTAGGGGGTGTGATTGCTTCATGTTTGGTTAACTTAACATCACTTCGCTTTTTGGATATCTCAAACAATCACTTCACCGGAAATATTGCCTCCACTCCGCTCATTAACCTCACAATGCTTCGATTCCTCTCCCTTTCACAAAATCAATTTCGAGTTCCCGTGTCATTCAAGTCCTTTGCAAATCACTCTGACCTGAAAGTCCTCTTAGCCGATGAGAACAAGTTGGTGGCAGATTCAGCTGCTTTCGGAACATGGTGGCCGAAATTCCAACTTGAGATCTTCTGTTTGTCAAACTGTACCATAGAAGAACATGAGAGATTACAACTACCCGAGTTCCTCTATTTCCAACATGATTTGAGATACGTCGGTCTTTCTTATAGCAATTTCGGCGGCATAAGGTTCCCGCATTGGTTGCTACAGAATAATACCAGATTAGAAGAGCTTTACATGGTAGATAGTTCAATTGTAGGTCCTTTGTTGTTACCATCACACCCTAGTTCCGAGCTGAAGGTACTTGACATGTCCAAAAACAAAATACAACATGATGTTCCAAGGAATTTCTGCTCACTTTTTCCAAATTTAGTTGTCTTGGTCATTTCCAAAAATGCCTTCAAAACTAGCATTCCTCTTTGCTTGGGTGGTATGAAGAGGTTAAAAAGATTAGACCTGTCCCACAACAATTGGTTTGGAGGAGTACCTGAAGAGTTGGCCATGAGTAGCTCTTTAACTCATCTTAGACTATCAAATACGAGCTTGGTTGGCAGAATAAGTCCCACAATCTTTCATCTGATTAATTCGTTGATCGAATTGTTTTTGGACGCTAACAAGCTTGAGGGACAACTTTCTTATGTTTCACTCAATAACTCAGAATCTCTTGAGGTGTTAGATGTCAGTGATAATGATTTCTCCGGCGAGCTTCCAACATGGTTGTGGAACAAGACATATCTGCGAATTCTGGATTTGTCCCAAAACCATTTCGAGGGTTCCATTCCGATGGAATTATGCAATTTGATCTATCTTGGATTCCTTGATCTTTCTACAAATCATTTCTCTGGTACTGTTCCATCTTGCTCTAGTCTACAGATGATGAAGCATGTACATCTGGCCAAAAATGAACTCAGTGGAACACTGTCCGATTCCCCTTTTAATAGCCCTTCATTGGTAACGTTGGATGTAAGTGAAAACAACTTGACCGGAAGAATTCCGGATTGGATTAGCAGGCTACTTGATTTGAGCGTTCTTCTTCTAAAAGCGAATCAGTTCGGTGGTGAAATTCCTCTACACTTATGCAGACTACAGTCATTAAGCATCTTGGACCTTTCGCAGAATAAACTCTCTGGCCATATACCTTCATGTTTAAGTAATCTAACACTCAAGCCAAGGAGTGAAAAGTCTTACGTCAATGCTACCTATTACAGGGCCGATTCTTTCGACTTGGTATTGGAAGACATGGGACTAACAATATATTATCTCACAAAAGACTACTGGGGAGGTGTGTTACAATTACTGACTTTTTATCCTCTTACCTTTGAAGAAGAAGAGATTCAAATTTCAACCAAGGGTGCAACCTACACTTACAAGGGAAACATTCTTGATCTCTTGTCTGCAATTGATCTGTCTTGCAACCAATTCATAGGGATCATCCCACCTGGATTCGGGAATTTGAGTGAAATCCGAGGACTGAACTTATCGCACAACAACTTAACCGGACCTATCCCCTCGACGTTCTCAAAGCTCAAGCAGATTGAGAGTTTGGACCTTTCCTACAACAATTTAGTTGGACGAATCCCCTCTGAACTGACTGAGTTGACCGCTTTGGAGATGTTCACTGTCGCACACAACCACTTATCAGGGCCTCTCCCAGATCGAAAAGCTCAGTTCGGGACCTTCGACGAGAGCAGTTACGAGGGGAACTCTCTGCTTTGTGGACCTCCATTGAACAAGAGTTGTGATGAAGGTGATTCACTAGGAACTCCAAGTGCTTCACCTAGCGAAGAAGGTTTTATAAACATGGGCGATTTCTATATCAGCTTTATAGTTTCCTATGCAATTATATTTCTCACAACTGTCATTGTACTCTACATAAACCCGTACTGGAGACGAGCATGCTATTACTTCGTCGTCTCTAGACTTGCACATCTTCCATGGCTGTATCTGAGATTTTATTAATTATTTAGTCTTGAGCTCATTATACCAATGGGTATTTATACCAGAATATACAACAGAATTTGTAACACTTGTATGTCCAGCAGGCTTAATAACTCAGTAACAAATTCTTAACAAACTAATACATAATTGATTAACAAATCAAATACCAGCTAATCACAACTGATTCAACTAATGATATCTTAACATTCACCTTGTTTCTTCAACATTTTTGAACTTGATTTCCAAGCGAATGATGCCAAAAAAAGTCGGAATTACAAGCTGAAATTTAGATACTTGAATTGATTCTTGATCAAAATACAAACCGAACAAAAATTCATTCAACTACAAAGTGAAAGTATTCTTCATTTCTTACTTTCGTTCTTCATTCACTGTAACCCCTAGACTCGGCTATGCGACACACCTAAATTTAGGAGGTCACATTAGGGTCAAAAGACATAAAAAAATGTTTTTCTTTAACCACATTAAGACTAAAAAACAAACTTCTAGTTAAAATATCATTTCAGAAAATCATTTAAACATATAACAGAAACTCAGAAACATATTACAAACTCTGACATAAAACAATACACGTCATACATGCCCACTAACTATACTAGTACCGTACTCTAAAAGCAACGCTTAGAGAACTCCAAACACTGATGTCGGTCACTATATCATGATAGATTTCTTCTAACCTGTAATGGTAAAAACAACGCTTGGAAAAGCTTAGTAATACAGATTTACCAAATAATGCTATAAGCACATGCAGGTATAAGGTAAAGCATAGCACATACATAAAGATCATGGCATCAACATGTTCCCAATTACGATATAGAATCTCGTATTACTCCATACTTAGAGACAGCATGATTGTTCAATACTTGAACTTCTGAATATCAATCGGGCATTCTACAATCCAAAAGAATCAGAGAGGGAAGATATTTTACTGGAATTATGCCATGAGGTTTGGTGTGTCCCAACAAACGCAAATCAAGAAGGATCGACAGAAAGTGTCAAACAACAAAAGAATTTTGACAGGGGCAAAGGAGGAGACAAGAAAATTTTGGTATTAGCCTAACTACCCTCCAACCGTACTCCAGTATGTAGTTCCCTAGAACTGCATCTACACAGGCATTAACCCAGATCTAATGGGCGTGTGGGTACCGACCTAGGGGGTTACCTTAGGTCCCAGACAGAATTACCCTAATCGAAGCATAAGAACTGAATATAGGCGGAATTACCAGCTTGATTAGTGATCAGGGCTGAACCTACAGTCTTCAATCAGTATCCCAGTACCCAGTAAAACAGTTTTAAACGATAACAGTCAATTTAGTAATCAATAGTAGTTGTCAGGAATTCAGGATACAAACAAATGTTAAATCAGTAGAACTGAAGTATCAGGAACCATGACTCGGGTATACTTGTATCAGAAATCAGGAACCATAAGTCATGTTTTACTTCAAATATCAAGATCAACTGGGATCAGAATGGATAGACGGGTTTTCAATTAGGAAGATTAATCATGTAATCATGGGACACACTAAATGATCTAATTTATTACTCAAGAATCCTTGCTAATTACAGAAAGGAGACATTGAATTATAGTTCATTGTAGACTGGCTTTAGAATCATAAACCATATTTGAAGGATTTTGATAGGTATCGAGTTCATGCAGGTATTCAGGAATTATACCTCAAGATCATTCAGTATTTTTGGTATATCATGATTATGAAGGAATTCAGATGTATCAAGACAAATTTTAAGAATTTTGGTAGATTATGATCAAACAATATTCCAAATATATCAGGAGAGTTCCTGTCAACTTTGCTCAAAAAGGCATTTTGGTAATTTTGATTGTCAGGGGCAATTTTATAATTTAACCCTAATAGGGTAAGTCGGTGATTTACTGAGCTGGAGATTGTTGTCGGCTTGCTAGGCTTCCAATTCTATTCCATTAAACATGTCTCATTAATGTGTTACTTTCCAAGTATTCGAATAGGTACACCTCACCGTCACAAATTATCCTGGAACGAGCCTCGAATGGTTGAACATATATTTATGCAGTATTCTTCCATTATTGTAACAGTATTAAGAATGACTGATTTACATAAGTCAAGCTTCAAATCACATGGGCATTACAGTCATTTGCAATTCATCGGTAATCTCAGAATTTTCCAAGCTTCCACTTATCTCAAGTCACGTAGGTATTTCAATCATTTAAGTACTCGATGGTGTTTCAGCCATTTAGGTATTCGGGGGTATTTCAGACACTTTGATGTTGCATGTGTTTTAGTTATTCTGATTCTTTCGGTCCTTCCAACTATTCATTCATTTCAGATCTCGAAGGTATATCCATCATTTCGATTATTTTAGAAATTTGGTGTCTGAGGATATTTCTGTCTTTTTTTGTCATTACGATCATTCCGATCAATTCAGTCCTCTCAATATTTCCAAACCTTTTAGTCATTTCAATTAATTCAGTATTTCACGCCGCTTTGATTAATTCAGACATATGAATAGTTTTTTTGAAATTTTATCTTCAGAGATTTATTCAGAATCCAAGAAAATTCAAGTACTTTACAATCTCAAAAGTTTAAATCTTGTTGTCATAAATTTCCAAGTAATTCAAGGTTTTTCAAATGAATCAGTTGTATTACCAGATCAAATGTAGATTCCCAGATCGCTTCTATTTTCAGGGGTATTCTAGTCATTCTAGCAACTCAATGACACTTCTATCATTTCTTAACTTAGCATTTCAGAAATTAAATCCTTTAACACTATCAAACGAATTGGGAGATTAATTGTCTTATTAATCACTTATTGAACTCAGGATCTTTTCGGTCTATTAAACTTCTCTTTCGAATAGTTCGTTCTTATCCAGGTTACCATTCTTTTATTTCATAATCGAATTGACTCAAGCAGAGTTGAAAATACACTTAATCATAATCATGCATACTTTAACTGAATACCAGCATGTTCCATAAAGCATGCAAGAGGTAGTAATGTATTACCTCAAATCATTGCTATATCGGTCGATCCATGATACTTCATTCGATTACTCTCGAACTGAATTCGGCGTCCCTCAACATCTCAGGTACAAGGAACTATGAATATCTTCAATTACACAAATTCCAAGATCGATCATTATCCACATTGCTCTTAACTGGATAATTAAATACATAAGCATGTTTGGTTAAAAGTCAGATTCAGAGGCTTTCGAGTTAGAATTTTGCAAAACAGACTCAGGACGTCGAAAAACATAAAATAAGGATTTTCAAAAAAAGTTGATTTTTTGGTCAAAATCAACGTTGACGTCATGCTGACATCACCAATCAATGCTGACATCATGCCGATGTCATCGGTCAACGTTGACGTCATGCTGACGTCACTGGTCAACGGGTCTTAGGTCGGGTTGGGTCGAGTTCGGGCCAAAGGGGTCGGGTTCGGGTTTGACTCAGGTTGAGTCTAGGCTTGGGCCGAGTCGGTAATCGGGTTTGGCAGAACCGGTTCGATGCTAGATCGGTCCATAACTGGTCGGACCGGTCTAAACCAGAGGGTAACCAAAGTGGCCGCCAAAAAACTCTTCTGATAGCGCGTGGGAGCCACACGCGGCCCCAACACGGTCTAAAACCACTTCAGAACGATGGCATAAAACGCGAAAATCACATTTAAATCGGTATTAGGAGCTTACCGCGACGTGGGACAGTTGAAACGGTCGGTAACCATTCAAAACCAAACCGGAAAATATGGGTTTCTCCTCGCCGAATCTTCTAGACGCTCCCCATAGCAGCCGGTGAGGCATCTCGGCGAGTGGATGAATTGCGCCTTGGTCGTGGGGCGTCGACGAACCCACGGACAGTGGCAGTGTCCACCACGAGCCACCGGTGGAGGAGATCGGTGCTAAGGGACCCGAACAAATTTTCACCATTTTAAAGCAAACGGAAACTGAGAATGGTGGTTAGACGGTCACGTTTTGACGACGAAGAGGCAAGGATGATGGCGATGAGGGCGGTGCACGCCACAAACGGCCGGAGCAAGGTAGTCGGAGCTTGAACGGTGAGGGGAGTTGGTGGGAGCTGTTGGTATTCTCTTCTAGAGAAATATGATATTTTCATATCCAATATGACATTTAATTCGGGTGGGTGGGGGTTGGTTCAACTTATTTAATTTCGGTCCAGACCCAAAAACACAAGTTAGATAGAAACATATGGAAAAATAAAACTCAAGGATGATGGCTTATCTCAGATGGTTAAAGCATAAACTCGCCAAGCATAGGCCATGGGAAGATTGTAACACCCCAAATTTTATCTAATTTAAAAATCCCTAATTTTGAAATCCCTAAATTGGTAACCCTAGAATTTGGGGAATTTAATTCAGAAACCCTAATTGAGTTTAAGGGTTAAATTGAGGAAATTCAGAATAATGAGGCTTAGCATTGAAATTCATGGGTTAATTTGTAATTTATGGAAACTTAAGTGCTCGTTTCAAACCCTAAATAAATTTAGTGGCTTATTTTGTATTTTACCCATTAAATTGAGTATTTAACCCATGTTATCTGGTTTTGGGAAACTAGTAGCCGCTCTCCCTTTTTTTTGATGATATATCTCCCTCACCCCTTGTTCTCCGACGAAGCTCCGGTGACCACCTTGCCACCATCCGTTTCGCGTGCCATCACCATCATCTTGCTCGTCTTCCTTTCGCGATCAAACCCCAACTGTTGGATGGTTCTTGTCAGCCGTCGTTTGTGAGAAAACGACGTTAAACCGTTCGTATCCGCCGCCGCCCTCGTTTTTCTTCTCGTTTTTGAGTTTGGGTAAGCTTCGTCGTTCCCTTGCGGGTTTTGTTTTGATCTCGAGTAATGTTTGTTGTTTATGTTGCGGTTGTTGTTTGACCATGGTGGCCACTGTTTTGGTGCTTTCGGTGAGCCGCCGCCGTCATAATCTTTTGATGCTAGTATTCCCTGTTCGTTGTGTTAGTCGCCGACGAGCTGTGCAGGATGTGGGATGTCGTTGCTGCCGTTGTACACTTTGGTCGCCGCCCTTGCCTTGCCGTGTTGTCGCGTCACCGGTGAGCCATCGCCACCCTTGATGAGCTACTATTGATAGTTTGGCCCATTGACTAGTATTAGTTTGACCGAGTTTACTTTGACCAGTCCAGTCAACATTGACTGTTGACCTTGGATAGTTGACTTTGACTGTTGGGGTTGACTTTGACTTTGACCAGTTGAATTTGACTTTGACCGTTGACCAAGAGTTGACTTTTTGAACATCCTTCCTCTTAACCTTTCTCGACGTCCTGAGTTTGTATCTGTTGTCTGTTTCGTCAAATTAGATCTTGAAAGCCCTGTTTTGTTATCTTTGAGTAATTGTTTTTGCAATTTGATAAGTTATGGGTTTCATAATCTAATTCGGAATATTCTCGTGTTCAGGTGCCAACCTTGAGACCGTTGGGTTACCTCTAGTTGTTCAGACCGACCGTGCACGTTCTTCGAGATCTTCACGTGAGTATATCTTCTGTTCGGTTTTTAGTGTTTAGTCGGTGGCTTAGTGATAGAAATAAATGCTAATATAGAATTCATATCTTGTAGGTCTTGTTTCAGTGAGATCCGAGCGTGAGGCTCGCCCTTCTCGAGATTAGAGCTTCTGTGGCTAAGGTGTGAATCTTGGGGTGTTTTAAATAAATGTGATTTTATTCTTGCTTGATTTAATTATCTGGTTTGTGATTTGATAATGATTTTGGAACATCATTCATGGCATAATAATTGTGTTTTTAAATCAAGCATCCGATTTTCAGAAAATATGATACTCGTAAGAGTTCGGATTTATGATTTTACAAATCATATCATGTGTCATTTGTTCGGAATTGTGTTCGGAAAAAGTGAGAGAAATCTCCACTCTGGCGAGCGAAAGCTCCACTCTATATGATATCAGATATTCAGGCATTACATCATGCATCGGACATCATAACATTTATGATTTTGATTTATCGGATACACTCTATTTTCGAAAATGAATTTATCGGAAAATGAAATATTGTTTTTGACTCTGTGTTTTGTTTATACAAAAGGACACACTAAGCTCTTTAGCTTACACCCCTTAGTTTTTACTTTCAAATACTCAGACTTATTAGGCAACTCAGTACTTGGAGCATCTCTTGTTTCTTCCGATATATTAATTTTTTGTATGAACTCTTTTGACTACTTTGATTTACTATTTTAATACTATTTGGAATATTCGTATAATATGGACATTGGGAATTTTATAATTTCAAATTATTGGATGCATGCATTTACAAACTTGTTTTCAGATATTTTAATTAATTATCATAATCATATTAATTATTGGGTTCTACTTATTAATTGATTATTATGAATTTTATTATATTTAACTTAAATTGTTTCTTGTGGGACAAGTTTTCAAACCTAACTTCCTCAATTTGGCTTTTTCTTCTAAGTCGGTTTAGGGGGCTACATTTAGTGGTATTAGAGCCTAAGTTCAACCCACGGACCGTGAGGCCCACTATAATTAGTTTTAAAGGTTTTTGACTTCTGCATGCATCCAAAATATTTTGGGATAAATGGGAATTTTCTGAAAAATATATTATAATATTATATGATTTTGACTTTAATGTTTTCAAAGTGTTTTAAATTCGAGACTCCAGTACCGAATCTAACTCTAGGTTATTACCTTTTGTAGATAGTTCATTATGCCACCGCGTAGGAATCCTAATTTATCGTTTGTTCGAGGACGTGGTCGTACTGCTACTTCTGGTAGTGATCATCCGCCTTCTGTTGGGCAAATGGAAAATCAGAATGAGATACCGGATAATGAGAATGTACGATTGGAAGGACATCAGATTGGAAGTGATGACGCACATGATGTTGATGACACTGAGACAGTTCAGCCGGACAGTGCCACAGTTCACCGTGAGTTGCTCTGTTTGCTTCGTCAGTCAGAGGGTTCGAGGAAACCCATTTCTACAGAATTCATAGCTGCTGGGATGAAATTGTTTGAGGGTAAAACCGGTACACATTCAGCCGATGCAGAGTATTGGTTAAAGAAGTTGCAACAACTGTTTGTTGAGATGGATTATCCAGTTAATCAGAAATTGCGAGCCGCTGTAGCTTTGTTAGAGGGTGAAGCTCAGAATTGGTGGGAGTCAGTTGTTGATACCGTTCCATCTAGTCAGATCACATGGGAGTTTTTCCGACAGTCATTTCAGGATCATTATGTGGGAGCCGAGTTCTTAGCAAAGTGTCGCGATGATTTTATTAATTTGAAACAGAACAGCATGTCAGTGAATGATTATGAGATAGAGTTTCGGAGGTTGGCCAAGTATGCTCCTGGGTTAGTTGCAACTGAGGAAGATAAGTGTGACTGGTTTTTGAAGGGACTTCGACTGCCAATTCAGAGAGATGTTGCAACACGTCATGATAAAGTATTCAGCAACATGGTTAGTCAGGCTAAAACTGCTTAGAGGATTCTTGCACTAATAGAAAAGGAAAAACTTCAGAATTCTGACCTAGTCCTGAAGCAATCAGACATATCTGCTCAGCCTAGTTTTGTCAACTCGTCTGGAAAGAGGCATAGAGATGAGTCTGTTCCTCATAGTTATCAGAATGTAAGACCTGCAGTATCGACAGTTCCGTCTGGCAGTCGGGGTAGTTCAAAAGTTCATCGGTCTATTTCTGTATGTGGCTTTTGCAACAAAAAGCATAACGGAGAGTGCAGATTGATGAATAGAACGTGTTTCAGATGTGGTTCTCAAGATCACTACTTAAAGAATTGTCCACGTTCAGCTACTGGTTCATTCGTTCAGATTCAGAGTCATGCATCAGTTCAGGCACCTCACCGAGGTTGAGGGCAGTTTAGGTCAGTTGCTTCTAGTACTGCTAGTAGAGGTAGACATGCTCCGAGTGGTGGATCATCTAGATCCGAGATTAGACGTCCGGGTTTAGTACATCCAACTGGAGCTCGGGTTGGATACGATGGTATACATGATGATATGGAAGGTACATCTTAATATGTTTCAGTTCTTTTTCCAGTTCTATATTTCAGTATTTTCAGTTATGTTATATCATGAATTCAGAATGGGAACGTATATGCGTGTTTTAGTTGGTTTTGAGATCTGTTGTTAAGTCTGAAAATTTTGAGAACGAAATTTCTTTTAAGGGAGGGAGAGTTGTAACACCCCAAATTTTTCCTAATTTCAAAATCCCTAATTTTGAAATCCCAAAATCAGTAACCCTAGAATTTGGGGAATTTAATTCAGAAACCCTAATTGAGTTTAAGGGTTAAATTGAGGAAATTCAGAATAATGAGGCTTAGCTTTGAAATTCATGGGTTAATTTGTGATTTATGGAAACTAAAGTGCTCGTTTCAAACCCTAAATAACTTCAATGGCTTCTTTTGTATTTTACCCATTAAATTGAGTATTTAACCCATGTTATCTGTTTTTGGGAAACCAGTAGTCGCTCTCCCCTTTTTTTGACGATATATCTCCCTCACCCCTTGTTCTCCGACGAAGCTCCGGTGACCACCTTGCCACTGTCCGTTTCGCGTGCCATCACCATCATCTTGCTTGTCTTCCCTTCGCGATCAAACTTTAACTGTTAGATGGTTCTTGTCGGCCGTTGTTTGTGAGAAAACGACGTTAAACCGTTCGTATCCGCCGCCGTCCTCGTTTTTCTTCTCGTTTTTGAGTTTGGGTAAGCTTCGTCATTCCCTTGTGGGTTTTGTTTTGATCTCGAGTAATGTTTGTTGTTTATGTTGCGGTTGTTGTTTGACCATGGTGGCCACTATTTTGGTGCTTTCGGTGAGCCGCCGCCGTCATAATCTTTTGATGCTGGTATTCCCTGTTCGTTGTGTTAGTCGCCGGCGAGCTGTGCAGGATGTGGGATGTCGTTGCTGCCGTTGTACACTTTGGTCGCCGCCCTTGCCTTGCCGTGTTGTGTCGCCGGTGAGCCATCGCCACCATTGATGAGCTACCGCCGCCGTGGTGCTGGGTTGCCGTTGCCTAAGGGTTCTGGAAACCCTAGTTGCTCAACAATTTTTTCTTGTGTGCAGGCCATCAGTTTTGGCCCAAGGGAGGGATCGAGCCAAGTATGGGTTAATGGGTTTAAGCCCAACCATTGTAATACTTGCTTGTGGGTCTATGTAGAGCCCGATTCAAGTAAAGCCTGGTGTTATAGCCAGGACCATGTTTGTGACCCAAATCGAGTAAACCCAATTTTGAACAAATATGGATAGATTGTGTAATGTGAACCGAAGTGGACCCTAAATCGGACCAAGTGAATCAATTAATATTGGATCAAACCGAACCAGACAGTTGACCGAACCAAACAAATCTAAATTTTGGAACTGTTGACTGTAAACTGAATCGGATTTGACTCTTGGACCTGTTTGACCGTTGACTAGTTTGCCCAGAGTTGCCTGTTGAGCAAGTTGACATTTGAACCAGTTTGACTTTTGATAGTTTGACCCTTTGACTACTATCAGTTTGACCGAGTTGACTTTGACTAGTCCAGTCAACATTGACTATTGACCTTGGATAGTTGACTTTGACCGTTGGAGTTGACTTTGACTTTGACCATTGACCAAGAGTTTACTTTTTCGGATATCCTTCCTCTTAACCTTTCTCGACGTCCTGAGTTCGTATCCGCTGTTTGTTTCGTCAAATTAGATCCCGAAAGCCTCGTTTTGTTATCTTTGAGTAATTGTTTTTGGAATTTGATAAGTTATGGATTTCATAATCTAATTCGGAATATTCTCGTGTTCAGGTGTCGACCTTGAGACCGTTGGGTTATCTCCAGTTGTTCAGACCGACCGTGCACGTTCTTCGAGATCTTCACATGAGAATATCTTCAGTTCGGTTTTTAGTGTTTAGTTGGTGGCTTAGTGATAGAAATAAATGCTAATATAGAATTCTTATCTCGTAGGTCTTGTTTCAGTGAGATCCGAGCGTGAGGCTCGCCCTTCTCGAGATTAGAGCTTCTGTGGCTAAGGTGTGTTTCTTGGGGAGTTTTAAATAAATGTGATTTTATTCTTGGTTGATTTAATTATCTGGTTTGTGATTTTATAATGAATTTGCAACATCATTCATGGCATAGTAATTGCGTTTTTAAATCAAGCATTTGATTTTCAGAAAATATGATACTCGTAAGAGTTCGGATTTATGATTTTACAAATCATATCATGTGTCATTTGTTTAGAATTGTGTTCGGAAAAAGTGAGAGAAATCTCCACTCTAGCGAGCGAAAGATCCACTCTGGCGAGGGAAACCTCCACTCTATATGATATCAGATATTCGGGCATTGCATCATGCATCGGACATCATAACATTTATGATTTTGATTTATCGGATACACTCTATTTTCGAAAATGAATTTATCGAAAAATGAAATACTGTTTTGATTCTGTGTTTTGTTTATACAAAAGGACACACTAAGCTCTTTAGCTTACACCCCTTAGTTTTTAATTTCAGATACTCATACTTATTAGGCGACTCGGTACTTGGAGCATCTCTTGTTTATTCTAATATATTAATATTCTGTATGAACTCTTTTGACTACTTTGATTTACTATTTTAATACTATTTGGAATATTCGTGTAATATGGACATTGGGAATTTTATAATTTCGGATTATTGGATGCATGCATTTACGAACTTGTTTTCAAATATTTTAATTAATTATCATAATCATATTAATTATTGGGTTCTAATTATTAATTGATTATTATGAATTTTATTATATTTAACTTAAATTGTTTCTTGTGGGACAAGTTTTCAAACTTAACTTCCTAAATTCGGCTTTTTCTTTTAAGTCGGTTTAGGGGTTACATTTAGTGGTATCAGAGCCTAAGTTCAACTCACGGACCGTGAGGCCCACAATAATTAGTTTTAAATGTTTATGACTTCTGCATGCATCCAAAATATTTTGGGATAAATGAGAATTTTCTGAAAAATATATTATCGTATTTTGTGATTTTGACTTTAATGTTTTCAAAGTGTTTTAAATTAGAGACTCCAGTACCGAATCTAACTTTAGGTTATTACCTTTTTGTAGATAGTTCATTATGCCACTGTGTAGGAATCCTAATTTATCGTTTGTTCGAGGACGTGGTCGTACTATTGCTTCTGGTAGTGACCATCCGCCTTTTGTTGGGCAAATAGGAAATCAGAATGAGATACCGGATAATGAGAATGTACAATTGGAAGGACATCAGATTGGAAGTGATGACGCACATGATGTTGATGGCACTGAGACAGTTCAGCCAGAGAGTGCCACAGTTCACCGTGAGTTGCTCCGTTTTCTTCGTCAGTTAGAGGGTTCGAGGAAACCCAATTTCTACAGAATTCATAGTTGTTGGGATGAAATTGTTTGAGGGTAAAACCGGTACACATCCAGCCGATGCAGAGTATTGGTTAAAGATGTTGCAACGACTGTTTGTTGAGATGGATTATCCGGTTAATCAGAAATTGCGAGCCGCTGTAGCTTTGTTAGAGGGTGAAGCTCAGAATTTGTGGGAGTCAGTTGTTGATACCGTTCCATCTAGTCAGATCACATGGGAGTTTTTCCGACAGTCATTTTAGGATCGATATGTGGGAGCCGAGTTCTTAGGGAAGTGTCGCGATGATTTTATGAATTTGAAACATAACATCATGTCAGTGAATGATTATGAGATAGAGTTTCGGAGGTTGGCCAAGTATGCTCCTGGGTTAGTTGCAACTGAGGAAGATAAGTGTGACTGGTTTCTGAAGGGACTTCGACTGCCAATTTAGAGAGATGTTGCAACACATCATGATAAAGAATTCAGCAACATGGTTAGTCGGGCTAAAACTGCTGAGAGGATTCTTGCACTAATAGAAAAGGAGGAACTTCAAAATTCTGACCAAGTCCTGAAGTGTAACCCCCTCATCCCAGTCTGGCCGGATGACCGGTCCGAGTGGGCCACACGGGGAAAACCGAGTGAAAACCCGTTAAGGTTCCCCCTCGGTTAGCGACCCTTTTTTTTCATTTTAATCTTGTCTAGAGGAATATTAAGTCCTAAGCGATTCACAACAGCGGAAAACATTCAAAGGAAGTCACATTCGAACCACGGCCATACACAAACAGTCAAATTTTAGCTTACAGGGCAGACCGTATCGGTACCCTAACTAGGGGTATCGATACGCCCTGACCAGGTCAACCCAAAGAGTCAACTCCAGGAAGACCGTATCGATACAACCCTTGAGCGTATCGATACGCCCTTCTCGGTCAACCCTTCTTGGTCAACGGAGTAGACCCGTATCGATACGCGTGAACCCCGTATCGGTACACTCTACTCTCACCCAAAACTCCAAATTCCAGTGAGCTCGGAGGGTATCGGTACCCTTAGGGTATCGGTACGCCAGGAAAAATTCGTGGCCTTTGGGCAAGGCCGTATCGATACGGCCCTCAGGCGTATCGATGCGCCCTGCTCTACAATTCCACCAATTTCAACTTGGTGACCTCAATCAAGACTCTAGATGCATTTTTAGACTCTTCTATGCACATACAAACATTTAAGCAATCATACTTGAGCCAAAGGAAGCATTCAAACATGAAACAAGGCTTTTAATCATGTCATTCATGCATGAGGGCAAATTTAGCATAAATGGGCATACATGAAAGCTCAAAAGGCCTTAAAAGGCACAAGTCAACATATAGGAGGTTTGCACTCACTAACAAGGCAACCTAAACACCAAGAGACATGCCATCACTCACAAATAGGGGTGTGAAAAACTGACCCGACCTGGTAACCTGCCTGAAACCCGATCGAGTCAGAACCTGGTTTAACCCGAGAATTCAAAGACCGAACCCGACCTGCACCCGACCGAAACGAACCCGAACCCGAATTTGACCTGTAACTGTATAAACCGAACCCGAACTGCACCCGACCGAAGTGAACCTGAACCCGAAATTGACCTGTTACTGTAGTAACCGAACCCGACCTGCACCCGACCGAAACGGACCCGAACCCGAGACTAACCTGCTAGATAACCGATTTAACCCGACCTGTTTGGACCCGACCTGTTTTGAACCCGACCTGTTTTGAACCCGACCTGTTTTGAACCTGAACTGTTATTGACCTGAACTGTTCTTGACCTGAACTGTTCTTGACCTGAACTGATATTGACCTGAACTGTTATTGACCTGAACTGATATTGACCTGAACTGATATTAACCTGAACTAATACTATTATTTGATTCGCTAATAATGATAATTATCTGACATTTAAAGAAGTTATATTTAATGAATATAAAATAATGTCAAGTATTGAAAATTTTTAAAATTAATAATAATTTCAAGTATTAATAAATTAACTAACTTAACTTCAATTAAAAGATAAATTGAATTAATAATAATTCTAAGTATTAATAAATTGTATTTCTAATTAACTTGACTATTATTTTAAAATAACTTCAAAGATAAACTATTATACTTAATTAACTTAAGTGGAATGAATAACCATTATTAAATTAAAATTTTATACTTAATAAAATTAAGTTAAATGAATAAAAATTATTAAATTAAATCTATATTCTTAATTAAAATAAGATGACTTAAATTTTTTATTATAAGAATAAATTAATGCTAAATAATTAACTTGCATTCATTTTAATTGAAGTTAAGTTAGTTATTAAATTAACTTAACTTAAGATTAAAAATAAATTTAATTAACTTGCATTCATTTTTTTTAAATAAATTTCCAAAAACAATATCTATTAAACATTACATGAGTTCATAATAATACCCAAAACCTAAAATACAAATATTAGGCCCAAATATAACATACCCGCCCAAAATTACACCATTTACACTCAAACAAACACAAAATTCGGTCAAAGTCCAAATTTCCGCCCAAATTCGGCTCCAAGGGAACAGGTGGCAGCAAGCCATTGGTCCATTTCATCTCGCACGGATTGTGCTTTCTCTAAGCCAATAGCTGGATTCAGCTGTCCTCGCTGACATCAGCAATGATGTTAAACTCCACTACCCTCATTTTAAGTTAAATAATTAAACATTATTAAATCAAATTGTCTTTCTAAATTCTGATAAACTACTTAATCTACTTAAGTTGAATGAATAACCATTATAAAATTAATTTTGTATACTTAACTAAATTTAGTTAAAAGTTATTAAACTAAATCTGTATACTTAATTAATATAAGATAACAAAATTTTTTAATTAACATTACATACTTAAATGACTTAATAAAAAACTGATTAACTTAAATGACTTAATTAAGTTAACTTATTTAAAACATTAAATTTAACAGTGAATATATAGAACATTTAATTATACAGTGAATATATTAAAACATTAACTTTGGATGGAATCAGAGATACTTCCAATTTTTTTTATAAGTGAAAAACAGAATAAGGTAAAACTTAAGAAGAATAACTTTGAACAGAATAATTCAAACTTATATTCAATAATTTAAGTGGTTAAACTTACAAAACTTTATTGAATAATACAAAAGTTTAAACTTACAAACATACAAACTAAATAATCTTTACAAACTAAAACTTTAACTTCCACACTACAAACTTTACAAACATACAAACTTAATTACTCATGCTTTAGGGTTTAATGCTTAGGGTTTAGAATTAGACATTAGGGGTTTAAACCCTAAACCCTAATATTTAATCAATGAACCATAGTCCCTAATCCTAAACCCTAAACAATAACCACTACCCTCTAAACCATAAAAACCTAATATTTAATCTATAGCTCATAGTCCGTAATCCTAGATCGAGGGTTTAGTGGTTAGGGTTAATTACTTATGCTTTAGGGTTTAATGCTTAGGGTTTAGAATTAGACATTAGGGGTTTAAACCATAAAACCCTAATATTTAATCTATAGCTCATAGTCCGTAATCCTAGATCGAGGGTTTAGTGGTTAGGGTTAATTACTTATGCTTTAGGGTTTAATGCTTAGGGTTTAGAATTAGACATTAGGGGTTTACACACCAAACCCTAATATTTAATCAATGAACCATAGTCCATAATCCTAAACCCTAAACAATAACCACTACCCTCTAAACCATAAAACCCTAATATTTAATCTATAGCTCATAGTCCGTAATCCTAGATCGAGGGTTTAGTGGTTAGGGTTAATTACTCATGCTTTAGGGTTTAATGCTTAGGGTTTAGAATTAGACATTAGGGGTTTAAACGTTAAACCCTAATATTTAATCAATGAACCATAGTCCCTAATCCTAAACCCTAAGCAATAACCACTCCCCTCTAAACCATAAAACCCTAATATTTAATCTATAGCTCATAGTCCGTAATCCTAGATCGAGGGTTTAGTGGTTAGGGTTAATTATTTATGCTTTAGGGTTTAATGCTTAGGGTTTAGAATTAGACATTAGGGGTTAAACCCTAAACCCTAATATTTAATCAATGAACCATGGTCCCTAAACCCTAAACCCTATACATTTAATTACAAATAATAATAATAATAATAATAATAATAATAATAATCATAAAACTAATAATAATAATAAGCATAGTAAATATATAATAATAATAATAATTGTATTTAAGTATATAATAATAATAATAATAATAATAATAATAATAATAATAATAGTAATAATAATAATAATATTACTAATCATAATAATAATAATAATAATAATAATAATAATAATAATAATAATAATAATAATAATAATAATAATAATAATAACTAATAATAATAGTAATAAAAACTAATAATAATAATAAGCACAGTAAATATAAAATAATAATAATAATTGTATTTAAGTATATAATAATAATAATAATAATAATAATAATAATCCCTAAAGCCCTAACCACTAAACCCTAAACCCTAAAGCCTAAACACTAAACACTAAAAACAAAAACCATAATCCATCAATATATATATATATTACATGTACGTATGTACGTATCATTTTATGAACAGTAAACCCTAACCCTAAACCCTAAACTCTAAACCCTAAAAACCATAATCCATCAATATATATATAATACATATAGGTATGTTTGTATTAATTTAAGATCAATAAACCATAAACCCTAAACCATAAACCCTAAACCCTAAACCCTAAAAACCATAATCCATCAATATATATATAATTAATGTAGGTATGTTTGTATTAATTTAAGATCAGTAAACCCTAAACCCTAAACCCTAAACCCTAAAAATCATAATCCATCAATATATATATAATTAATGTAGGCATGTTTGTGTTAATTTAAGATCAGTAAACCCTAAACCCTAAACCCTAAAAACCATAATCCATCAATATATATATATATAATACATGTAGGTATGTTTGTATTAATTTAAGATCAGTAAAACCTAAACCCTAAATCGTAAAGCCTAAACCCTAAACCCTAAACCCTAAAAACCATAATCCATCAATATATATATAATTAATGTAGGCATGTTTGTATTAATTTAAGATCAGTAAACCCTAAACCCTAAACCGTAAACCCTAAACCGTAAACCCTAAACCTTAAAAATCATAATCCATCATTATATATATAATTAATGTAGGCATATTTGTATTAATTTAAGATCAGTAAACCCTAAACCACAAACCCCAAACCCTAAACCCTTAACCCTAAAAATAAATCCAATAGTCCTAACTATATATATATATCACATATACGTAATCCCCTAACCCTAAACCCTAAACCGTAAAAATAAAGATCATAATCCGTCAATATATATAATACACATAACACAATAAACCATAAACCCGAAGGAACCCGACCTAAAATGAACCCGACCTGAAACGAAACCGACCTAAAATGAACCCGACCTGAAACAAAACCGACTTGAAAAGAACCCGACCTGAAACGAACCCAACCTGAAACGAAACCGACCTGAAATGAACCCGACCTGAAACGAAACCGACCTGAAATGAACCCGACCGGAAACGAAACCGACCTGAAATGAACCCGACCTGAAACGAAACCGACCTGAAATCAGCCTGTCAATTAACCGTTTTGACCCGACCTGAAATGAACCGACCTGAAATGAACCCGACCTGAAATGAACCCGACCCGAAATGAACCCGACCTGAATTGAACCCGACCTGAAATGAACCCGACCCGAAATGAACCCGAACCCGAACCGAATCGAGTCAAAACAAAAAATGACCCGAAATGACCTGTAACCGATTTGACCCGACCTGACAGAGCCCGACCTGAAACCCAACTGTTGACCTGTTTTTACATCCCTACTCACAAACATTCATCATAGCATATCATGCTTTACAAACCATAGTTAATCCGAAACATTAACATATAAATGAGTCATACATAGCTCATAAAAACACCCTTGCCACATTGCTAACTAATACAAAATTAACAACCGTACTTGAGCCACAAACTTGGAAAGCCCTTTTTGCCTTGCTCCGAGCTAACACCACGCTAATGATTTGCATTGTTGAAAATTGAGAGCGTAAGCTATAAGCTTAGTGAGGATGCTCTAAAATCGAAAACATCAACAATGCAGGGTTCAAGCATGTAAATCCTAACCTCACATACATCATACATTGGCGAAGTAAACGAGTAGACCTAGCTAGTCTTTCAAGTGGCATAATATGGTTTCTCATATCCTACCAAGCTCAATCATCATATAACAACACCATATATCAACATCATATATCACAACATATGAACAAGTTTAATTGGCCACTATTAATTACCCGGATGTGCGGATTAAACCTCAACCATCACATTACCTCGGTGGGATTACACTCATCACCGGACCTTGCATGTGCGGGATTCCACTCATCGCCACATGCCCTACGAATGGGATTCCACTCATCATCCCGTAGAAATATATAAAAGCTTCCGGTGGAATATTACATCACCGTACTCCTCCTTGATGACTTAACGCCATCAAGGCCACGTACGTTTTGACTCAATTTGTGTGCACACTAATCCTAATGATCGATCATTTACAACCGGTAATTTGTTTAGTGCCAATTTTCATAACCACATCACATATCATCAACCACATCCCATGCTCATCACATATTTACATATCATGATATACATGCACCAATTAACCACATTTCACAAGAGCATAGATAGGTAAACACAATAGCATTTAATGGAATCAAAGGCTAGAATTAACAACTTGAAACTCAAGAAATGGCCTACCAAGCACATTCCACCCACACACTCTACACATACTCGAACCAAACTTTAAAACAAGATTGAAACCACTCACCGCCCTTCCTTAGCTACCAAAGCAAAACTCCTACGAGCCCGAATTCGGTCCAAATGCCCCTTCGACGTCTCCTCTTGCTTCTAGCCAACCAAAAACACAACCAACAACCTCAATCAATGCTAACATTCAATCAACACTCATTTCACAAACACAAGCCAACTTCAACAAATTCTCAATCCACATAATCACCCAAAATACCAATTTTCGTGCTCCCCTAAAACATTGCTGAAATTTCCATTTTCAAACCTCCAAATGACTCCCAAAAGGTCCCAAAACAACCTCCTAACCTATACAACCCATCAGCCCTTTAATTTCAACCTAAACCCCACCAAAAATGGAGTTTTTGACATCTCAAAAATGGCTCTAAGAACCCACTTCGGGTTTTCAACAAAACTCAACCAAATTAACATATGTTGCACCTTTTAACATGAATAGACAAAGACCCAACTCAATTTTGCAAAACAAGATGAGAATTCCCATAAAAACCCAAACTTTAAATCAAACCCTAATTTTCAAAATCTCATATCTTTAAAATCTAAGACTATGTATGGATAGGGAATGAAGAGGAGAGTTAGAAAACATTTTTACCTTTGAAAAACACCTTGGATTGAAGAAGATACTCAATGGAATAGTAACATGAGCTTGAGAGGGTTTTGAAGATGGGGTTTGGGTATTTGACGTTGGAAAGGGGAGATGGGAAAGAGAAGACAACTTTTTCTTTAAAGTTGTCTTGCTTTTTAAAAGTTTTGGGTCAAATTACTCTTTTAGTCCCTCCTCTTTTTACTAAAGCCCAATTAGATCACAATTTAGGCTGAATTGATTTAATTTAATTTTATTGACTCGGACTATAAACCCGACTAACTCTTAACCCCAAAACACGGACGTTACAACTCTCTCCCACTTAAGGAATTTCGTCCCCGAAATTACCTGACTGAAAGAGATACGGAAATTGCTTTTCCATATCCTCCTTCCTCTCCCAAGTGGCCTCGTCCACACCTCGACGTTGCCACCGCACCTTCACTAACTCAATCGATCTACCCCTCAACACCTTACTGTCAGAAGCTAAGATCTCCGCGGGCTCTTCCTCATAAGTCAAATCCGGATTCAATTCAATCTCTTCTACGGGCATAACATGTGATGGATCGGACCTATACTTACGAAGCATCGAAACATGGAACACATCGTGTATCTTCTCTAGCTCGGATGGCAAACGCAACTGATAAGCAACTGGACCAACCCTCTTCACAATCTCA
Organism: Hibiscus trionum; assembly: GCA_030270665.1. NCBI lineage: Eukaryota > Viridiplantae > Streptophyta > Magnoliopsida > Malvales > Malvaceae > Hibiscus > Hibiscus trionum. The sequence continues at coordinate 3,237,350 of BSYR01000025.1, read as the reverse complement.
TACGGTCCTATGTACCTCGGACTCAACTTCCCCTTTCGGCCAAATCTCATCACTTTCTTCCACGGAGACACTTTCAAGAACACCTTCTCACCCACTGAGAACTCAACTTCCTTCCTCTTGAAATCGGCATAGGACTTCTGCCTATCCAAAGCAGATTTCAAACGATCACAAATCAATTTTACCTTGTCGGTTGTCCCCTTGAGCAAATCCGGCATAGGTAACAATTTTTGTCCCACTTCGGCCCAACACACTGGAGTTCTACACTTCCGGCCATACAAGGCCTCATACGGAGCCATATGAATGCTCGACTGAAAGCTATTATTGTACGCAAACTCTACTAGAGGCAAATGCTTCTCCCAAGTACCTTGAAAGTCAATGATACAACAACGCAACATATCCTCTAAGATCTGAATAACCCTCTCTGACTGACCATCTGACTGAGGATGATAAGACGTGCTGAAGTTCAAACGGGTACCCAAAGCTGTATGCAGACACTCCCAAAATCTAGAACTAAACCGCGGATCTCTATCTGACACAATGGACTTCGGCACACCATGCAATCTAACAATCTCACCAATGTACAAATCGGCCAATCTATCAAGAGTGTAAGTAGTATTAACTGCCAAGAAGTGAGCACACTTCGTAAAACGATCTACTATCACCCAAACTGAGTTCTTCTTCGTAGGAGTCAAAGGTAAACCCGAAACAAAATCCATGGTGATGTTTTCCCATTTGCATTCCGGAATTCTCAACGGCTGTAACAAACCTGAGGGAACCTGATGTTCCGCCTTCACTCTCTGACACACTAAGCACTTACTCACAAAGTCGGCTACATCCCTCTTCAAGCCAACCCAAAAGTACTCATTCTTCAAGTCACGGTACATCTTCGTACTTCCAGGATGCATAGCAAACGGACTACTGTGGGCTTCAGTCAAGATCGTACGTCTCAAGTCACTGTCCTCTGGCACAACTATTCTATCCTTGAAACACAAAACCCCATCAGTACTGAAACTGTAATCTGAAGATCTACCTTCGGCTATATCTTGCACGTGAGGTGCCAAAGATCTATCTAAGAGCTGTTTCTCCCTAATCAACTGACCTAGAGTAGGTCTAACCTGAAGCTCGGCTACCAAGCCACCATCTCCGGACAAACTCAATCTAGCAAACATGGCTCTCAAGTCTACGACTATCTTTCTACTCAAAGCATCGGCCACCACATTGGCCTTACCCGGATGGTACTCAATGGTAAGATCATAGTCCTTTAGCAACTCTAACCACCTACACTGTCTGAGATTCAAATCTCGCTGAGTCATAATGTACTTCAAACTCTTGTGATCGGTGTACACTGTGCATTTCTCACCATACAAATAGTGCCTCCAAATCTTCAGAGCAAACACAACTGCAGCTAACTCTATGTCATGGGTCGGATAGTTGCGCTCGTGGGTCTTCAACTGTCTTGAGGCATAAGCCACTACTCTCTTGTCTTGCATCAGAACACACCCTAGCCCTACATAAGATGCATCACTGTAAACTACATAGTCCTTCCCGGACTCGGGCTGAATCAAGATCGGAGCTTGGGTCAAAGCTTCTTTCAATTTCTCGAAGGCTCTCTGTCTTGCATCCGTCCACTCAAACTGAACACTCTTCTGAAGTAACTGTGTCAATGGAGCGGCTAACTTAGAGAAACCTTCTACATATCTTCTATAGTATCCGGCTAAACCTAGGAAGCTACGTACATCTGTCACAGACTTCGGTTGCTTCCACTCAACAATGGCCTCAATCTTCTTCGGATCAACTCTAATTCCATCAGCTGACACTACATGTCCTAAGAATACTACCTCTCGGATCCAGAACTCACACTTGCTTAGCTTCGCATACAACTGATGATCTAGCAAAGTCTTCAAAACTAGTCTCAAGTGTCGGTCATGGTCTTCTTCAGTTCGCGAGTACACCAAAATGTCATCAATAAACACTACCACAAACTGATCTAGATACTGATGAAAAATCTGGTTCATCATGTCATGAAAGCAGCAGGAGCATTAGTCAACCCAAAAGGCATGACTAAAAACTCATAATGACCATACCTAGTCCTAAAGGCCGTCTTCGATACATCAACCTCTCTTACCTTTAGCTGGTAGTAACCCGATCTCAAATCAATCTTCGAAAAGACTGAAGCTCCTCTCAACTGATCAAACAAGTCATCAATTCTGAGCAACGGATATTTATTCTTCACTGTCAACTGATTCAACTGTCTGTAATCTATACACATTCTCATGCTACCATCTTTCTTTTTCACGAACAAAACTGGTGCTCCCCACGGTGAAGAACTAGGCCGAATAAAACCTCTATCTGTCAATTCTTGCAACTGAGTCTTCAACTCTTTCAATTTTTTCGGTGCCATGCGATACGGAGCAATCGAAACAGGAGCTGAATCAGAATAAGTCTCAATGGAGAATTCTACCTCTCTGTCCGGTGGTAATCCTGGCAACTCTTCCGGGAACACACTTGGAAAGTCACATACTGTCCGGATGTCCTGAGGTCTAACCTCACTCATGTTAGGGTTCATCACATACGCCAAGTATGCTTCACACAACTAATCTCTTAGCCTCTAATACTGAAACCACATTGGACAAGAACTTCACGTTCTCACCCACCACTACAATCTCGTAATCATCCGAGAGCTTCAAAGAAATCCTCTTAGTTTCAAAGTCTATCCTAGCCCTATGCTCGGTAAGCCAGTCCATACCCAGAATCACATCAAAACCATAGAAAGGAAGCTTCATCATATCTACTGGGAACACATGTCCCTGAACCATTAACGGACATCTTCTGTACATTTTTCTAACCACTACCGTGTCCCCAAAGGAACTAGTAACACTAACTCCTATCTCTAACATTTCACAAGGCAAATTCAAAGACTGTGCATGCTCACTCAATATGTAGGAATGTGTGGACCCAGAGTCAATCAAAGAAAGCAAACCCAAAGACTGTATCGAGAAGTTACCTGCGATCACATCAGTGTCATGCTAATCTCCGTGCTGAACGTAAACCCTGGCCTGTCCTCCGCCCTCCGGCTGAACTGCAACTACATGTGCTATATTTCTCTGGCCATCATTCCTCGGCTGGAAATTACCTCTCCCGCGCCCGCGGCCTCTCTGATAGTCATTGGCCCTAGCAGGAGCCTGAACTGGTGCCTGTCCCACCTGATGTGGACAATCACGCCTAATGTGGTCTCTAGCCCCACAACTCCAGCACGAATGAAAATTTCCCCAACACTCACCGGTGTGGTTCCTCCTGCAAGTAGCACATGTGGGCAACTTCCCACCAGCTCTCTGGCCCTGTTGGCCCCTACCGTGGTTACCGCCACCACGCCTATGATCATAATGATGCATGTTGTCCCGATGCCTCTTGGCATCACCTCTATCAAAGTTACTGGACCTCTTACCCGAACTAGATCCACCAGACCGCCTGGTCAAACTCAAACTGTGCTCCAAGTCCTTGGCCCTCGAGACCAAGACATCAAAATCAGTGTAGTCTGAAGCTAGAGTATACGTCTTGATCTCTTCATTCAGTCCATAACGGAAACGGTTGCAACGTTCCACCTCAGTAAGAACAAGCTCAGGTGCATACTGACTCAATCTGACAAATCGGATCTCATAGTCTGTCACGGACATACTCCCCTGAAGCAAGGCTATGAACTCTCTCTTCCTCTTATCGAGGTATCGCGGACCCAGATACTTCTTCCGGAATGCCGACTCAAAAAACTCCCAAGTAATCTCGGCCTCATCCATACCCGAAGTAACGGTGACCCACTAGGTGTAGGCATCACCCTGTAGCAAGGACTCAACACATCCCAACTTGCGCTCACCAGTACATCCCATCTGAGCAAGGATACGGACAATCTTCTCAAACCATAACTCTGATCGCTCTGGAGTAGCACCTCTGAACTCTTCTGCCCCCAAACCACGAAGTCTCTCTAATGGCAACCCAGTGCCCTCACCCTGATGGTGTGCTGCTGCCTGACCTCCAACTACTGCAGCCTGAAATGCCCCGGCAATCGCTTGAACCAACGGAGCTAAGTCAATCCCGGCCGGTCCTTGGCCTCCTTGTGGTCCCTCTCCTTCAGCCCCGGCCTCACCTCCCGCTCCTGGTGGATGAGGTGGTGGAGGAGCTCCAACTCTAACCACAGGCTCTCCCACTTGAGCCTCAACCCTAACCATTGGCTCAACTCCTGGAGCCGCTGCCCGTGGTTCCGGTCGAACCATCCTAGGCCTCCCACGTGGTCTCATGATTCAGCTAGCAAGGTAATAACTACAACAAGAAACAAATAAGGATTACGTTAGCCAAAGCAAGGGTCCAATAGCGCTCAAGTACTCTTTTTACCAAAAATCTTTTTAAATTCAGTAATAGTAGCAATGGGCACACACTCTACACCAGACACAACAACGCATGTTTCAAACATCATTCAAACAGTCAAATATCAAGAACTCATGGCAAGACATGCATCGAACAACACAATCATTTAACATAACAAGCTTACCTCACTTACCTGCCCGAGGTCTCGGTAACCTCAGGCTCTGATACCAACAAATGTAACCCCCTCATCCCGGTCTGGCCGGATGACCAGTCCGAGTGGGCCACACGGGGAAAGCCGAGTGAAAACCCGTTAAGGTTCCCCCTCGGTTAGCGACCCTATTTTTTTTTCATTTTAATCTTGTCTAGAGGAATATTAAGTCCTAAGCGATTCACAACAGCGGAAAACATTCAAAGGAAGTCACATTCGAACCACGACCATACACAAACAGTCAAATTTTAGCTTACAGGGCAGACCGTATCGGTACCCTAACTAGGGGTATCGATACGCCCTGACCAGGTCAACCCAAAGAGTCAACTCCGGGAAGACCGTATCTATACAGCCCTTGAGCGTATCGATACGCCCTTCTTGGTCAACGGAGTAGACCCGTATCGATACGCGTGAACCCCGTATCGGTATGCTCTACTCTCACCCAAAACTCCAAATTCCAGTGAGCTCGGAGGGTATCGGTACGCCAGGCAAAATTCGTGGCCTTTGGGCAAGGCCGTATCGATACGGCCCTCAGGCGTATCGATACGCCCTGCTCTGCAATTCCACCAATTTCAACTTGGTGACCTCAATCAAGACTCTAGATGCATTTTTAGACTCTCCTATGCACATACAAACATTTAAGCAATCATACTTGAGCCAAAGGAAGCATTCAAACATGAAACAAGGCTTCTAATCATGTCATTCATGCATGAGGGCAAATTTAGCATAAATGGGCATACATGAAAGCTCAAAAGGCCTTAAAAGGCACAAGTCAACATATAGGAGGTTTGCACTCACTAATAAGGCAACCTAAACACCAAGAGACATGCCATCACACACAAACATTCATCATAGCATATCATGCTTTACAAACCATAGTTAATCGGAAACATTAACATATAAATGAGTCATACATAGCTCATAAAAACACCCTTGCCACATTGCTAACTAATACAAAATTAACAACCGTACTTGAGCCTCAAACTTGGAAAGCCCTTCTTGCCTTGCTCCGAGCTAACACCACGCTAATGATCTGCATTGTTGAAATTGAGAGCGTAAGCTATAAGCTTAGTGAGGATGCTCTAAAATCGAAAACATCAACAATGCAGGGTTCAAGCATGTAAATCCTAACCTCACATACATCATACATTGGCGAAGTAAACGAGTAGACCTAGCTAGTCTTTCAAGTGGCATAATATGGTTTCTCATATCCTACCAAGCTCAATCATCATATAACAACACCATATATCAACATCATATATCACAACATATGAACAAGTTTAATTGGCCACTATTAATTACCCGGATGTGCGGATTAAACCTCAACCATCACATTACCTCGGTGGGATTACACTCATCACCGGACCTTGCATGTGCGGGATTCCACTCATCGCCACATGCCCTACGGATGGGATTCCACTCATCATCCCGTAGAAATATATAAAAGCTTCCGGTGGAATATTACATCACCGTACTCCTCCTTGATGACTTAACGCCATCAAGGCCACGTACGTTTTGACTCAATTTGTGTGCACACTAATCCTAATGATCGATCATTTACAACCGGTAATTTGTTTAGTGCCAATTTTCATAACCACATCACATATCATCAACCACATCCCATGCTCATCACATATTTACATATCATGATATACATGCACCAATTAACCACATTTCACAAGAGCATAGATAGGTAAACACAATAGCATTTAATGGAATCAAAGGCTAGAATTAACAACTTGAAAATCAAGAAATGGCCTACCAAGCACATTCCACCCACACACTCTACACATACTCGAACCAAACTTTAAAACAAGATTGAAACCACTCACCGCCCTTCCTTAGCTACCAAAGCAAAACTCCTACGAGCCCGGATTCGGTCCAAATGCCCCTTCGACGTCTCCTCTTGCTTCTAGCCAACCAAAAACACAACCAACAACCTCAATCAATGCTAACATTCAATCAACACTCATTTCACAAACACAAGCCAACTTCAACAAATTCCCAATCCACATAATCACCCAAAATACCAATTTTCGTGCTCCCCTAAAACCTTACTGAAATTTCCATTTTCAAACCTCCAAATGACTCCCCAAAGGTCCCAAAACAACCTCCTAAGCTATACAACCCATCAACCCTTTAATTTCAACCTAAAACCCACCAAAAATGGAGTTTTTGACATCTCAAAAATGGCTCTAAGAACTCACTTCGGGTTTTCAACAAAACTCAACCAAATTAACATATGTTGCACCTTTTAACATGAATAGACAAAGACCCAACTCAATTTTGCAAAACAAGATGAGAATTCCCATAAAAACCCAAACTTTAAATCAAACCCTAATTTTCAAAATCTCATATCTTTAAAATCTAAGACTATGTATGGATAGGGAATGAAGAGGAGAGTTAGAAAACAATTTTACCTTTTAAAAACACCTTGGATTGAAGAAGATACTCAATGGAATAGTAACATGAGCTTGGGAGGGTTTTGAAGATGGGGTTTGGGTATTTGACGTTGGAAAGGGGAGATGGGAAAGAGAAGACAACTTTTTCTTTAAAGTTGTCTTGCTTTTTAAAAGTTTTGGGTCAAATTACTCTTTTAGTCCCTCCTCTTTTTTACTAAAGCCCAATTAGATCACAATTTAGGTTGAATTGATTTAATTTAATTTTATTGACTCGGACTATAAACCCGACTAACTCCTAACCCCAAAACACGGGCGTTACATGAAGCAATTGGACATATCTGTTCAGTCTAGTTTTGTCAACTCGTCTGGAAAAAGGCATAGAGATGAGTCTGTTCCTCATAGTTATCAGAATGTAAGACCTGCAGTATCGATAGTTCCGTCTGGAAGCCGGGGTAGTTCAAAAGTTCGTCGGCCTATTTTTGTATGTGGCTTTTGCAACAAAAAGCATAACGGAGAGTGCAGATTGATGAATAGAACGTGTTTTAGATGTGGTTCTCAGGATCACTACTTAAAGAATTGTCCACGTTCAGCTACTGGTTCATTTGTTCAGATTCAGAGTCGTGCATCAGTTCAGGCACCTCACCGAGGTAGAGGGCAGTTTAGGTCAGTTGCTTCTGGTACTGCTAGTAGAGGTAGACATGCTCTGAGTGATGGATCAGCTAGATCCGATATTAGACGTCCGAGTTCAGTACATCCAACCGGAGCTCGGGTTGGATACGATGGTATACATGATGATATGGAAGGTACATCTTAATATGTTTCAGTTCTTTTTCCAGTTCAATGTTTCAGTATTTTCTGTTATGTTATATCATGCATTCAGAATGGGAACGTATATGTGTGTTTTAGTTGGTTTTGAGATCTGTTGTTAAGTCTAAAAATTTCGAGGACGAAATTTCTTTTAAGGGAGGGAGAGTTGTAACACCCCAAATTTTACCTAATTTAAAAATCCCTAATTTTAAAATCCCAAAATCGGTAACGCTATAATTTGGAGTATTTAATTCAGAAACCCTAATTGAGTTTAAGGGTTAAATTGAGGAAATTCGGAATAATGAGGCTTAGCTTTGAAATTTATGGGTTAATTTGTTATTTATGGAAACTTAAGTGCTCGTTTCAAACCCTAAATAACTTCAGTGGCTTCTTTTGTATTTTACCCATTAAATTGAGTATTTAACCCATGTTATCTGGTTTTGGGAAACCAGTAGCCGCTCTCCCCTTTTTTTTGACGATATATCTCCCTCACCCCTTGTTCTCCGACGAAGCTCCGGTGACCACCTTGCCACTGTCCGTTTCGCGTGCCATCACCATCATCTTGCTCGTCTTCCCTTCGTGATCAAACCCCAACTGTTAGATGGTTCTTGTCGGCTTTCGTTTGTGAGAAAACGACGTTAAACCGTTCGTATCCGCCGCCGCCCTCGTTTTTCTTCTCGTTTTTGAGTTTGGGTAAGCTTCGTCGTTCCCTTGTGGATTTTGTTTTGATCTCGAGTAATTTTTGTTGTTTATGTTGCGGTTGTTGTTTGACCATGGTGGCCACTGTTTTGGTACTTTCGGTGAGCCGCCGCCGTCATAATCTTTTGATGCTGGTATTCCCTGTGCGTTGTGTTAGTCGCCGGCGAGCTGTGCAGGATGTGGGATGTCGTTGCTGCCGTTGTACACTTTGGTCGCCGCCCTTGCCTTGCCGTGTTGTCGCGTTGCCGGTGAGCCATCACCACCCTTGATGAGATACCGCCGCCGTGGTGCTGGGTTGCCGTCGCCTATGGGTTCTGGAAACCCTAGTTGCTCAACAATTTTTTCTTGTGTGTAGGCCATCAGTTTTGGCCCAAGGGAGGGATCGAGCCAAGTGTGGGTTAATGGGTTTAAGCCCAACCATTGTAATACTTGCTTGTGGGTCTATGTAGAGCCCAGTTCAAGTAAAGCCTGGTGTTATAGCCAGGACCATGTTTGTGACCCAAATCGAGTAAACCCAATTTTGAACAAATATGGATAGATTGTGTAATGTGAACCGAAGTGGACCCTAAATCGGACCAAGTGAATCAATCAATATTGGATCGAACCGAACCAGACAGTTGACCGAACCAAACCGATCTAATTTTTGGAACCGTTGACTGTGAACCGATTCGGATTTGACTCTTGGACCTGTTTGACCGTTGACCAGTTTGACCAGAGTAGTCTGTTGACCAAGTTAACCTTTGAACCAGTTTGACTTTTGATAGTTTGACCCTTGGACTAGTATCAGTTTGACCGAGTTGACTTTGACCAGTCCAGTCAACATTGACTGTTGACCTTGGACAGTTGACTTTGACCAGTTGGCTTTGACTTTGACCGTTGACCAAGAGTTGACTTTTTCGGACATCCTTCCTCTTAACCTTTCTCGACGTCCTGAGTTCGTATCTGCTGTCTGTTTCGTCAAATTAGATCCCGAAAGTCCCGTTTTGTTATCTTTGAGTAATTGTTTTTGGAATTTGATAAGTTATGGATTTCATAATCTAATTCGGAATATTCTCGTGTTCAGGTGCCGACCTTGAGACCGTTGGGTTACCTCCAGTTGTTCAGACCGACCGTGCACGTTCTTCGAGATCTTCACGTGAATATATCTTCAGTTCGGTTTTTAGTGTTTAGTCGGTGGCTTAGTGATAGAAATATATGCTAATATAGAATTCATATCTCACAGGTCTTGTTTCAGTGAGATTCGAGCGTGAGGCTCGCCCTTCTCGAGATTAGAGCTTCTGTGGCTAAGGTGTGTTTCTTGGGGTGTTTTAAATAAATATGATTTTATTCTTGCTTGATTTAATTATCTGGTTTGTGATTTGATAATGATTTTGCAACATCATTCATGGCATAATAATTGTGTTTTTAAATCAAGCATTCGATTTTTAGAAAATATGATACTCGTAAGAGTTCAGATATATGATTTTACAAATCATATCATGTGTCATTTGTTCGGAAAAAGTGAGAGAAATCTCCACTCTGGCTAGCGAAAGCTCCACTCTGGCGAGGGAAACCTCCACTCTATATGATATCAGATATTCAGGCATTGCATCATGCATCAGACATCATAACATTTATGATTTTGATTTATCGGATACACTCTATTTTCGAAAATGAATTTATCGGAAAATGAAATATTGTTTTGATTATGTGTTTTGTTTATACAAAAGGACACACTAAGCTCTTTAGCTTACACCCCTTAGTTTTTACTTTCAGATACTTAGACTTATTAGGCGACTCGGTACTTGGAGCATCTCTTGTTTATTCTGATATATTAATATTCTGTATGAACTCTTTTGACTACTTTGATTTGCTATTTTAATACTATTTGGAATATTCGTGTAATATGGACATTGGGAATTTTATAATTTCGGATTATTGGATGCATGCATTTACGAACTTGTTTTCAGATATTTTAATTAATTATCATAATCATATTAATTATTGGGTTCTACTTATTAATTGATTATTATGAATTTTATTATATTTAACTTATATTGTTTCTTGTGGACAAGTTTTCAAACCTAACTTCTTAAATTCGGCTTTTTCTTCTAAGTCGGTTTAGGGGTTACAAAGATAGAATACCAACAAGTGAAGCATCAAAGATCAGTAACTAGCTTGCACCACAATTCTTGAACAAAATATCCAGCATACACCAGTCTCCAACAGCATATAAGAACAATATCCAACACAAAGAATTATTGGATCAACATGAGGTTGACACACACCAACAGAACGCAGCGAATTGCTATCACAACCGGAAACAAACAGAGTTCAAGTCTAACATTGATCTCATCTCACCGTAGCGTAGAGGTGGCAAACGGGTCAATCGGTTCGGGTCATTTCGGTTTCGGTTATTTCGGGTCTGATATCATTCGGTTCAGGTTCGGTTCGGGTTCGGTTCGGTTCGGTTCCAGTTCGGTTCTATTATTCGGTTGATTTTCGGGTCGGTTGATTTTCGGTTCAGTTGATTTTCGGTTCTGTTCGGTTCGGATCGGTTCGGGTCAATTTCTGGTTGATGGGACATCGGTCGGTTTTAATCAAGTTTTTAGGTTGGTCAATTTTTTTACACCCTTTATATGGCTTTATAAAGCCAATATATTTAACTTTTTGGTGAGTTGTGCGATTGTTCATATCTCATCTCTTTTTATTTCTATTAATATCTTTTATTTATTTCGGGTTGTTTTCGGTTCGGGTCCATTCGGTTCGGTTTCATTCGGTTCGGTTCCATTCGGTTCGGGTCTATCGGTTCGGGTCCATTTCGGTTCAACTAAAAATCAGTTCATTTTCGGTTCGGTTTCGGGTTTCGGGTCAAATTTCGGGTAAGCATGTTCGGTTCGGTTTCGGGTTCGGTTCGGGTAAATCGGTTCGGTTTTCGGGTCTCGGGTCAAGTTTGCCAGGTCTACCGTAGCGCCACTTGCTATTACTTCATCGTGGATAGTTTTCATCGGTTGCCTTGCTTCAGAAGAAACATGTAGCCCTCTGTATCTTCTTCCATGATTGTAGATTTCAAGTTCGATGTCAGCATGTCTTTGTCTCTTTTATGTTATGATAGTAGGATGAAAGTGTGTCATGTTGAATATCTTTGATTTTTGATATGTATGCTCAGTTGAAGTAATAGTATCTGCTTTGGTTATGAAATGTATTGTACTTTAAAATCCATATCTCTAAGAATAAGAACTCCTCAGTCTCTTAATCTTTCATGTACACCAGATGACAACATTTAAAACTTCTTTTCCCCTCAGCCAGATAATCATATTCTAAATTGTTGTTTCGGCATCCGCCTCGTAAGTATAGTCTAGGACATGCTCTCGTTTAACCTAGTTGTCAACTACTTCAATGAGTGTCGGCTCATAATCTTCAGGAGCTACAAAACCATGGAGGTTCATGACTGTTGCAGCCACATTGGCGAGTCCACCGTCTGGAACATCATTGCGGAACCTAACACCAGGTGCCAATCCGGGACCTCCTATTGCAATAGGCACCTAAATTGAAAATTTCCAAACTATGCATCAGAAAACCGAACTGAAATTCCACAAGCAACAAGAAAAGAATAATGAATCTAAATGAAGAAAAACGAATCTTGATCATCCAAGATAGTGCCTACTAATAATATTCACGTCAAGCCACCCCAAGATATAGACTATATTGAATAAGAACTAGACTCGCGCCTAGAATCAAATTTTCTTTTTTTAACAGGGGAACTTACAGGGTGACAAGTATGAGAGGTGAGTATTTGGAGCTCGCCATTCTCATCATATAGAGGCTCCCCGGCCTTATTCCTCTTCACCATGTCCTCCGCGTTGCCATGGTCCGCTGTTACTACATATATTCCACCAACTTGCTCTATGGCATCAAGGATCACCTGCAGCGCAACAATACAGTTGAGCAAGAAAATGCTGCTATGCTTTAGAATAAAATTGAACATGACATTACAACTTATTAACACAAAGGATGGGGTGTGAATGTCAAAATGGGGTGATTCACCAAATGATACCGTCCTCTGCGGGATGCTTCAAGGAAACAATTAGAAGAAAGTAATATCGATTTCCATCCACATCTGAACTTGATATTTTACAACCAACCAAAGCACAACTGTTTATGATCCATTAAAATGAAGTAAAATCATTGGAAAGTTCCAACACCTTGACAGCTTCGTCAGCAGCCTTGCATCCCACAATTGTAGCCTGGATATCTCCCGTATGACCCACCATGTCACCATTTGGTATGTTCACACGTACCTAAACAAATAATAAAAGAGTTGTTCACCATCTTTCTTCAATCAGAATGCCTATCAGGTATTACTCCATTAATCATCACCTGGTCAAATTTGCGGCTCAAAATTGCATCTCTAGCCTTCTCGCCAATCTCCGATGCTTTCATCTTAGGTTGTACATTGAACGCAATGCCAATGTCACTAGGAATTTCCACATATTCTTCCAATTGAGGGTTGAAATAGCCGGAGCGATTTCCATTCCAAAAGAAAGTGACATGACCAAATTTGACAGTCTCACTGTTGATACATGAAGGGGAAAATGAATGAACAGCAAAGAGTAAATAAAAAGACTTAAAATGGTTTAAAATAAGAAACATCAGAGTTACGGATTATAATGACTTGTGCTAAACATACCTGCAGGCAAAAATACGGATATTGTTACGCACCAAATATTCACCAGATGTTCTATCAATCTCAGGTGGAGAAACAAGGTAATGGCTTGGAAGCTTCAACTCGCCATCATACTGAAGCATTCCAGCATAACGAATTTTAGGGTATCGTACACGATCGAATTTGTCAAAATCTTGATATTCAAGTGCCTTTGCAAGCATAACCATTCGATCTGCACGGAAGTTGAAAGTAACAACAGCATCACCATCTACTATCGGACCCACAGCCTCGTTGTTCTCATCAACAACGACAAAGGGAGGTAAGTACTGGTCATTTGCAGTTTCCCTCAGTTTCTTCACAGCTTCAACAGCATTTGTAAACTTGTTTGGGGCTTCACCGAGAACTTGAGCATCCCATCCTCTTTTCACAACATCCCAATCATTCTGCAAAAGACCAACTCACAAGTTTTAGCTTCTTAATCCACTCAATGAAGTTGTAGGAATCATATCTTAAAAAAAAACAGAAACTGACGAACGGTCGCAGGTTGTTTGTGAAAAATGTAATACAACCACCTTAACTGGGTCTATACATGCTATTGGGAGTTCTGACAATTATTTCTCACCTCATAACGGTCCATTGTGACATACATGCGGCCTCCACCGGATGCAATCTTAGCATCAATGCCTTTCTCACGTAAATTTGCAAGGTCATTCTCAAGAGTCTCCACAAAGCCGACACTTGAACCGTCCGAAACATCATGGCCATCAGTGAGAATGTGAACACGAATTCTTTTAGCACCGTGCTCACTAGCTCCCTTCAGCAACAACTGCACAAAAGATGAACAAAAACAATCAATGAATAAGCTTACGGAATGGAAATGAATCATCATTAACATCCAAAAGGTAGTAGCCTGTCCTGAATCACCAAAATTACCTGCAATTGATCAAGACGGGAGTGCACACCCCCATCGCTGAGTAATCCGATCAGGTGCAGAGTTCCCTTTTCAAAAGATTCACTTATATACTTGAATCCTTCTCCCTCATAAAGCTTACCAGAGGCAAGAGCAAGATCAACAAGCTTAGCCCTGCAGTTACAAATGAATATTAACACTGCAAAAGTCCATGCTGGCGGGAAAGACAACTAAAATCGCGAAACGAAGCATACCCTTGAGCAAAAATGCGTCCTGCACCAAGAGCATTGTGACCAACTTCGCTGTTTCCCATGTCATCCTCTGTCGGAAGCCCTACAGCGGGTCCATGAGCTCTGATTAATCTCCATTTTTCAGGGGCACCCTATCCACATTATCAATTCCTTTCAAATCAAGTCTCCTTACATTATGGCATACAGGGTTCTTTTATGAAACAAAAACAATGTTATGAAATTCCTTCTTTTCCTCCAAATGATGGACTCAAGCTGACATAAAGTATATATCAAAAATCTAAAATCTATATTCAAATAAACAACAAACTATATAGCAGGCAAACACAATAATACATGTATATATTTTAAAGCCGTGTAGTAGACTTGTTCAAGGGCCGGATTAAATGTAACGGTCTCCTAAAATTCGGAAAGATTTTGACAAAAATATTCTACTTGAAAAGCAGTCATGATAAAAAAAATAGTGTAAAATATGGGTCGAACTCGTATTCCAACATTCAAAGCTTGAGTTCAGCCCCTTTTATGTTTATAATATATTTATTATTTGGATTTATATCTAACAAATTGGCTGTGGAAACTAAAGCGTCTTAATTTTAGGGTTTAGGGTATTAGCATAGGGTGTAGGGTTTAAGAGTTTAGGTGTAGGAGTTTATAATTTAAAGATAATTGTTAGAATTTAGTGTTTAGGGTTAGAATTTAGGATTTAGAAGTTGAGGTTTAGTTTTTAGGGTAATATGGTTAGAATTTAGGTTTTAACTTATAAACCTTGAATACCCTAAATCCTAAATTTTAACCTCTATCCCTAAATTGTAGAGCCCTACACCTAAACTTCTAAACCCTCAACCTTAAAACTAAGGCGATGGTGGAAAGTGGAAACTTTGACGGTGTATAGGATAATAAACATTATTATTTTACATGGGTAATTATTCAATACGCGGTGAAAACTAAAAAAAATTTATAAGTGTCTTAATTTTAGTGTTTAGGGATTCGTTTTAGAGTGTAAGATTTATGAGTTTATGTTTATAGGTTTAGAATTTAAGAATATTGGTTAGAATTTAGGGTTTATATTTTAAGACTTATGTCCTCGCCATATTATCCTAAAAACTAAACTCTAAACCCTAACTCATAAATTCTAACCATTACCCTTAAATTCTAAACCCCTATACCTAAACCCATAAACTCTATCCCTAATCTAAGTCTTTGAACCTTAAAACTAAAATATTTGTAAAAACGAAAAAGTTTCACCGCGAATATATTGAATATAAATATTTTATACATACTATATTAAAGAGTTTGATTGAGTTCAGTTGCATCTGTTAAAAGAGAACCAACTTAGTTGAAAAAATCTAAATTGTCCTTAATTAAAAGGTATAATACACATTATTCTAGGGATGTTTTTATCTTTTTACTCTTTTATATAATCTTCAAACAAAATAAATTAATTTGGCCTAAATAAATAAATTAAAAGTCACAAATTAGATATTGAACACATAACTAGTAGTTTCAAATAAAAATATATTAACAACACCTAAGATTATATGTTGAGTAAATTTTGATAAATTTATATTTAATACGAGATTTTTTTTGCTCATTGTGTGAGTAGGAATAGTCAAATTAGCTGAACCCGACAGTTTTCGACCCAATCTTAAAAAAATTTAATTTTTAAAATTCGAATTCGAATTTGGAACGAATCGAATTTTATAAAGGATAAAATCGAACTCGATTTTAGGGTAAAATTCCAAAATTAACTAGGAATGTTTTATTTATTTATTTATTTGTGACAAGTTGGGTTGGGTCGGAAGTGGACTTTTATTCCAAAATTCAAGTTGAGTTTGGATCGGATGAAACTTCACCAATGACGGATGGGTTTTTTACCAACCGACGCATGTCGGTCACTGAGCGTGAATGCTAAAATCTAGTTTTAACATACTACACCATTTATATTATTTAAAAGTAAATTTTATAATAATATAAAATTCTATAATTAAATATTAAACGATTCATTTATAAAAATATAGAAGATAATTTGAATAAAATAATATACACAATTAAAAAATATTAAATTAAAAATAAAATAATATTTTTAACAATAATAATATGACCGGATCGTAAGAGAATCTAGCTAGTCATCTACCAATATAATTGGATTTGGACTAGGAGTGATTATCGAACGAGTCGGTGGTGAATTAAGTAATGTTCAAATCGTACTCGTTAAAAAATATAGTTGTTTTATTCGACTCGATTTGTTGATAGTTAAATTCAATAAAATTTTGCTGACTTATTCTTATTAAAAAATTCTTGTTGCTCAAAATTGACTCTTATTAGTATACTCGCTAAAATTTTCACCTTATTTTTTAAAATATAAGTAAAATCTAGTAATACTATTAGAACAATGTAAACATACAAAATCAGAAATTTGTGAGGATTGATGAAATAAATAAATGAATATGTTATAATTGTGTTAAAGATAAAATCAATATTCGAGTGTGAGACTCTTCTTAGTTTTTCAACAATCTTCGATGAAAAAGAAAAAAGAGAAAACTTTAAGAATTTTTAGATTTAACTTTTAATCGTATTTTTATAGAACAACATAATGTTTTTTTTTTTACTTTTATGCATAAATAATAAAAAAATAAAAAAATAAAGAAATACTTTAATAACAAATGAAGTTGTTATAACCAATTAACCGAACTTTCACAGAATCGAGTTCAATTGTTTACTTACGAGTTGTTCAACTCAATAGCACACTTCTAGACAATATATATTATGAAGCTAGACAGAAGCAGTAAGCGGGAGATGAGTACAAAATCTCAATTTTGAAAACAAGATGAAAGCTTAAGTTGCATGGAAGAAATGGAATCCATACCAATTAAGAGCATTAAAAAGGATTACCCAAAGCAATTTTTTTTAGAAAATATGAGTTCTAAGCTCAACATGGGCATTTTAAAATTTTTGGAGGTCATGTACAATTTATTAAAATGATACTATAAATTTTTTCTTTCGAAAAAGTTACCTTAATATAAAAAATATTATTATATTATTATTTCAAATAACAAAAAAATTGACTTATAAATATTTAAAAATCAAATATTTTCACTTAAAAATATTATATATATATATATATATATATTTTTTTTTGCATATTTCAAGTTTTAAATTATTGTCATATATACCCACATAATTATATATATTTATAACTTTTTTTACAAATATTTAATTTAATTTAAATTATATATTTTTGAGCACCTCATTCTTGGGATCTTGTGCTTGTGCGTCTCTGTCCAGAACCTCACCTACGATCAATGTGTTTAAGATTGAGAAAATACCTGTTTGAGGGAATCCATGGTGGGAGTTTGAGCAACGTGGATGCAATTATATTGATGTGGCTTATTCTCCCCCCACCCATCAAGAACGACGACGGCGACCGTCTTACCCTTAGGAAGCTTTGGGTGATCCTCCAACTTCCCCACACCATTCATCAATCAATGATAACTGAAGGGAAAAAAGAAAGGAAAATCGGATTATCGGAGGAGAAGGCGGAGGGCATCCGTGAAGCATTTAGGATTTATAGGAATGAACTGATGGCGCTGTGCATACCCAAACTTTGCGGTTCGGCTCAGCAGTCGCGTCTGATTTTTTTATTTTTTTTAAGTTTACTGAACATTGCCGCGTGTAGTACTACTATCTAGAAAATGCAATCTCTCGAATCTACTTCAAATTTCCATATATTTTATATTTTAAGGATAAATTATATGAATTTTCAGTAAATCAAAATATGTTTCTGTTATTAACCTATGAAAATTTATAATATGATCGGTTAAGTTATTAAAAAAATATAAAATAATCATTTATACCATCAAAAGGTTATAAAATTATTGTTTAATAATTAATTGTTGAATAAAATTTTTCTGCCCTTGTTCGATATTCTTTTCTATGTTTCGCACTAAAAAATTACATTTAGGACTTAGAAAATTAAGAGTAAGGTGAATTTTTAAGATTTAGAATTTAGAATTTAAAATTTAAAATTTAAAATTATAACTTAAAATTTAACTTTTTTTAGTGTCTAGGCATAATAAGAGACATCATGAGAGATGATTTTTATCCTTGATTGTCATTATCTTTTTAACAAAATGATGATATGATATGCTAATTCAATGATTAATAATTGTTTCAACTCTTGAACTATAGTTAAAATACTAATTTAGTATTTTTTTTACAACTTTTTTCGACAATAATTTTATAAAAAAAATCGAATCTAGTGTTATCCGATATATATATATATATATATAATGTTGTGTATTCAATGCTCACACCAAATGTCCAAGTTGTGGGAAATAGTTATACAAGTGCCCTTTCTTAAGTTGAAGGTAGATTTACAGAGGAATGTTTGTTTGGTATTACAAATATGAGACATTACAAGCCAAAATACAAGAAAAATAACATCTCCATCTCTACGCCCTCTACCTGAAAACAAAAACCTGAGCCTTGATTGCTCACTCGAACCACTTTTTCATCAACGAAACACGTATAAATTTATCGATAAATCCGTAAACATAAATTTCGGGAGTTTAGCTAGCCAAGTGACTGGGAGAATCGTTAAACATACTGTGCCACATATATGCCCTCGAAAGCACAACTTCCAGCTCTTGATATGTCCAGTTGTGAGTTGGAAGGTGTTGAAGGAACATCACCAATTCCTGGAAATCAAGCTTCTTAAGTATGTCTGACCACTGAAATTGTACAACAAATCGTTCATCGGTTACCTTCTGTACTCAACAAGATTATCAACAATCATAAAGGGGAAAAACGTTCCCGAGACATCCAATGTCCGGGAAAATAACCACAGCAGCAAATGTCATCAGCAGAGTCCGTACGGAGTCAAATGAGATAATTCAAACAATGCAAAGAAAAATAACAATAAAATGCAGTCATAGCCATCCTGGAAAACAAGCTCTTATGCCTACCAAGAAAGCCGTATGAGATGCTGGCTTTCGGTCTCAATGTAATTGAGACAACAGCTTCAGCTTTAGCCGTCATTATGTTTTGGACCAAAGAAATAGTCATTCATTTTCTCTTGGATATGAAAAAGCGTAAATTAAGAAGAAAAAGAAGGCACATTTTTATTTGAAAAACTACAATAGCTATATCTCCTAAAGATTCCAGAAATGCATGCAGTCTAAGATGAAGTGAATTATATTAGTAGAAAGGAAGTTAAAGCACATCTCACCGTTAAAAGAAAACTGGCAAATATGTACACAAGAAAATCAGGGAGTGCATCGCCTTCAGCAAGATACGTATCCCATAGACGGGTTACTAGATCAAAAGGAATCTGTTAAACGAAAATGATTAAAAACAAAAGCTATTGGAGCCACAAGAAAAATAAAAAGTATGACGACAAGTTTGTCAATCAAACATAAAAACTGCAAAATGCAGGATAATTAGACAGTTTAAGTAATAGATTGGATGGTGGGATTAAACCTTACCTCGCGTATCAGTAGACAGTTGAACCAGCGAAAAGCAAATTGAAGAAACTCGAGCCCTTGGTTCTCCACATGTCTAGAAACAGGTTCTTGTACAAGTTAAAAAAAAACAAGGTGGTTAATATGAGAAAGAAATTAGAACTTACGAAAAGGAAACAAAATTTTAAGTTATGTTGCTCCAACTCTTCATTTTTCTTGAAGTACCCATGTCTAATGCTTGCAAGTTCATGGATATGGGGATATGATTTTGACCCTCCAAGGATCCTCTAAATACAAGGAAAAGCTTTAGAAAAAATAAAAGATTTGAACATTCACATGTCAAACATAGACAAGTATCTAACGCTCGTACCCGAGTCCAAATAAAACATATTTTAAGTAAATAAAAGAAGCACACGACATAAAGACATGCACAAGAAAAATCTATACTAAATAAAACCTTTTCACTTTCTCCATATCAGTAGGAAAATAGGGGGCCTGTACAAACACACAACCTTTAGCTTTCTATATAACAATCACTAAAATATCTGCACATAGATGAAGGCATAAATTTCCTACATGAAGCGAAAGCTGGTTGAATTCATGAATAAAAAAGAATTCCAGGGAGGGAAGGACTGCCCCTAAAGAGTTTACCATCAATTCTCCGAACCAATTCCTTCAGTTTGAATACAAGCCTCTGGATTCCCGGTTGAGCAAAGGTGTAATGGTCTTGCATGCCATCGAGCAACTGTGACAAGCACCAATAACAGTCGGCTTCTATGTTGGTGATATTCGCTGAAGATAAATCAGAGATTGACCAACTATCTATGCTCCCGTCTAAGTACTCTGATAAGAAGACAACCAGAAAGGGTGTAACTAGATCATTTATCCCCTGCACATATCCACTTGCAGGATGCCGAATGGCCCTATACATGAAGTTGAGAAGAAAAAAAATCACTACTCCAAAACAACACATGGGATCTCACAGCATCTTAAATTGCAAACATTACATGTTATAAGAAGCCATCAATAAATTTGGACTCACCAGTGTAAATAATACCTTACCATGTATAAAGAATGCGCTCCAAGGACTTTTGAACTTGTGCTTGCTGAAAGAAGGCAACATCAGGTACAGTTCTAGGACAATCAACAGAAATCTAACGAACAGAATAAAGGCAATTGTTAATAATTGGGCATAGAGGGCTGAAATTTGAATTCAGTATGGGCTAAAGGTACCTGGCGAAGCATATTGGTCTCATCATCTGAACGTTCAGTATCTGGAATGTCATAAAATTGAGCAACACAATCAAGATATTCAATGCGTTTCCTCATCAGAACTCCCTCCCTTCTATCTGAATTAGGTGGTGCATATCCCTGTTGTCGGTTCATACTTTAATTTCAAACAAGCAACCAAAATTTAATAAAGATAACCATGCCCCTTAAATGATTCATTTGCTAAGCCCGAGTACAAAATATTAGACATATAGGTTCTTCCACGCATGCTCTAAACAATGGCCTGATTGATTTCATCAATTGGAATAGAAAGCCAAAGCGTATGTACAACAAATACAAAACCAACCACCTTAAGAGACATTGCATACATTGGCAAAAAGAAAAAGAGAGAGACATTGGATACTGGAATGTGTTAGATCTGCAGTTGCTAAGATAGGATATAACACAGCAACTGCAGATCTAACGGAATGACAAACTAAAACCAATAGCTCCTAAAAAAGAAACATCTGACACTAAAAGTGGCCTGCTATTTTCAGATAATGATGTTTTTTTTCCTTTGGGGAAGAGGGGGGGGGGGGGTAACAGCAGTAAGTCAATAGATTTAGGGCTGAACAGACGAGTAAGAAAGAAGATGGAACTCTAGAAAATGTGGGTTTATAAAAACCTAGATTCAAAGAGAATAATACTAGCCCCCTAAAGATATTTTATACATCCTAGCCCTAGATTTAAACCCTAAAGAAAACTAGTCGTCCCTATGACGCCTAATAATTAACAAAAGTCTTCATTCATGCCTCTTTCTGATGCAGTACAAAATAAAGAAGAAGAATTAAAGGAGATAGGGAGAGTAGAAAGAGCAGAGGGAGACGACAGAATAGAGAATTTGGGGAAAGACAAGAGAAAGAATTTCCATTAATTTCATCAATAAAACAACCCTAAAAACATTTTGAGATTTTAACTCAATTCTAAAAACAAGTACGACGTAGTTTCAACTAAAGTCTAACACAATAAAACGCCCCGTTTTATTTACGTATAATTGGGCTTGCATCAAAACTCCCCTGCTCGAGAAATCCTTGTCCTCAAGGATTAAAACTAGAACCCGTAATTCCAAGTTAGAAGAACAACCCACCATGTTCTTCTTCTTATGATTTGACCAAATATGTCCCAAAGCTCTTTTCGGCATATCCAAAAATGACACATGAACCGAAAGTAGTGCTAAGTGTCCTCCGGGATCAAAAATCACCGTAAGTGATTCAAATTTAGCACCAACTTCGAACCCGACACGGCCAAGAAGATGTACCATGTATACATAATAGTCTTTCACAACCATCTCATAAAAGTTGTTAAGAGCTTCTCCAGCTTGACCATTTTGTGCACCCTCTAATATCATTGTTGTCCATGAAACAATGGAACCATCATAAATTACCTTAAAAACACCACTAAGCTTGATGGCAGCAATGTCATATACTTCAATTGCTTCCTCTTGAGTGCTAAATGTTTCAAGATAAGAATCCATGTTTCCGGCAACTCTTCCAATAACACCAAACGTATGCAACTCAAAAGCAATAACAACACTTTTCACAAATGGTGGCAGATTACCAATTTCAACTTTTATACCAGCATCCTTCCGCATTTGAACTTCTTCCTCAAATGTAAGCCACATGGTTTTTGGCTTGTACTTCGAAGGTTCAAAGTGTTGCCCCCCTACAACTTTAAGTTCCTTCTGACCCCTCTCATTCAAAACATCAAGGTTGCTCCTCCTAACTTTAAAGACAACAACACAGCAACAAAAGTGTTCAGGGGCAGTTAAATAATTCATAAGATCCCCAATGTAATTTAGGTTGATGAGCTGAGAAAGTTTTCCTAAACCACTCGAATAAGAAGCTAGCATCGAATGAGCACCACTTGCACAAGAACATATGGTGCCATTTACTTCAAAACTGGCCATAGCTGATTGCATAGTATGCCTCAAGCTGCAGAAACAAGTCTCAAGTTCCATGACAAAATTCAGATCACCTGCATTGATGGCCTTAAAAAAAATCAAATTGCAAACAGAAAATTCATGATCATCACTCATATTTCTATCAGTTTGAACTTCCATCATGTGGCTAATTTGTTGCAATTTTGAACTTGAGCATCTCAATAGCAACCGCTTTTTTTAACTCCCTCTTGTATCAATATTTCCTCCCTCGAAAGAATCCTTGACCTCGAGGATCAACGGTAGACAACTGTAATGGCAGATAATGGACCACCCAATTAGCATCTTTTGGACACGAGTTAGTTCACTCCACCAATACTTTGGTTGCAGCCACCCAAAATGGTTTGTATGAGTTCCTTCAACTTTTTCATGGATTTCGAAGTGCAAGTGAATACTATTGTTGGAAACTATTTGTACCTTCACTGGCTTTGTCTCCTTTTCAAAAGAAAATAGGCCCAAACACAACAAAATACCCACTGCCAATGACGAACACACAATGAGAATTAAATTTCCAGTTAACTGTGTTTCATAACTCTTGTGAGAGCTCGACACAAATCCTTGAGTTAATGAGAGTTGCGTCTCATTTATCAACTTAGTAACTTTCTCAACTCTCTTCACAATCAGGTTCTCTTCACACTTAAAGCAAGATTCAAGTAACACCGATGATGAATATATCAGTCTCTTCATGGCAGTTTGCTCTGTCAATCGCTGGACGTAAAGTGCTTGTTGTCGCTCACGGCTTGGAAGCTACAAAAAACAAAGGACATTAGTAACAACGTTTTGTTGGGTTTCCTCCCTTTTAGCTGCCTCTTCTTTCGAGTCCAATTCCAAATCCTCTAGTACATACTCCCCAATCTCGTGTTCCTCTCCGTAGTACCCCTTGTGAAATCCGCCAACTCCTCAATTATATAAGAACCGTCTCTTCTTACTCTTCCAACAACAGGACAGAACTCACTTGATCTGTTCTCAACCTTCCTAAACGCATTCTCCATGCCTCCGCCTGCCGAGCTTGGGTAATATATCCTTATTCCATGATGATCACCATCAACATGCTTCTCCAAGAATGGCTTCCAAAAACGATTCCCATGAACCACAACATAGTATTTTTCTTTTATAAAATAATTCAATCCTTGGTATGGTTCTCTATTTACAAGAGCATATTTTGGAACAAGAATCACATACCTCTCTAGCAGCTCATAAATCTTTTGTTGATCATGAAAAGAATGTTGTGGATCTAGCTCATAAACCTTTGTGACTTTGGGTTGGTCTCGGCTATTCTCGATAATTACCTCCATTGCCCCCCTTGTGTCTCTCATGACAACGGCAACCTCAGACCCATCCTGCATCATATTCGTTCGTGCCCCAAAACTTATATCCACTTTTACTTCATCATCTCTTATAAGCATTTCGTCACACCTTCTCCAAGTTAATTTTCGGTGTAGCAGCTGTTGTCAATGTTGTTGCAGCTACTCCCCATTCAACTCGTTCAGCTAGCTCAAGATTCAAGCCCTTTGCCGGTGTCACACCCAAAATACCTTTTGAAGCACCGATTCTGCCCAAAACAGCTTCCAGCAAAGCCTTCACCTCCTCCATCTCTTGACGAACACCACTGACTTCCAATCTGATGTCATGAAGCTTATCAAACAAAGTTTCCTCAATTTTATCTTCGAGCTTCTTCTCCAGTTCCTTGAAATCTGACAGTAACTGTGAACAATAGTGATTTTGAGGCAGAGAAGAATGTATTTCTCTGTTTTTCTTGATGTATTTTATTGATAAAATAACACCTATTTATAGGTTACAAAGAGAGCCTAATCTAGGGAAAAATTACACAAAAAATCAGCAACTATATCTGCACCTATTACATAAAATCAGTAGCTAAAAATCTGCTCCTATTTATTGATAAAATCCTGAATATCAGCAATTAGATATTTAGGAATAAGATTCCCTAACTTTCAGCAATTTCTACAATCTACACTCCCCCTCAAGCTGGTGAGTATACATTGTAAAGTCCCAGCTTGGATGTGAGCGCATCAAAGGTAGTTCTTGGAAGTGCCTTGGTGAGCACATCGGCTAGTTGTTTGTGAGTAGGCACAAAGTTAAGCTTGACTGTCCCACTTGTAATCTTTTCAGAGATGAAATGTCGGTCAAGCTCCACATGTTTTGTTCTGTCATGTTGGACAGGATTCTTTGCAATACTGATTGCGGATTTACTGTCACATTGAAGTTCAAAATCCTCACTCTGATTTAATTTTAGTTCTGTCAAGAGTCTTTGAACCCAAATTCCTTCACAGATCCCTTGAGCTAATGCTCGAAACTCAGCTTCTGCACTGCTTCTTGCCACTACAGATTGTTTCTTGCTTCTCCATGTTACCAAATTACCCCAAACTCGAGTACAATATCCACTAGTGGATTTTCTGAGTGTGAGCTCTCCTGCCCAACTTGCATCTGTGAAAACCTCCACTTTTCTACTCTCATTCTTGGTAAAAATTACTCCATGGCCTGGCGTCATCTTTAAATATCTCAAGATTCTAGTCACTGCCTCTAGGTGCTCCTCTCTCGGGTCATTCATGAACTGACTTATGATGCTAACTGAGAAGGCAATATCTGGTCTTGTAAGTGATAAATAAATCAACTTACCTACCAGCCTTTGATAATGCTCCTTATCAACAGGAGTTCCTTTGTTATCAGTTCTGAATTTCAAGTTATACTCCATAGGTGTCTCGGCAGGTCTACAACCCATCATTCCAGTTTCTGAAAGCAAGTCTAGAATGTACTTTCTTTGATTGATCACAATTCCCATGCTTGATCTAGCCACTTCCATCCCTAGAAAGTATCGCAAGTAACCGAGATCTTTGGTCTCAAATTCAGTTGCCAAGAACTTCTTCAAATTTCTGATTTCCAGAGAATCATCACCCGTAATGATTATATCATCAATATAGACTATTAAGATAGCCTTTTTGTTCTCGGAAGAGGTCTTGATAAACATAGTGTGGTCAGTTTGACATTGATGATAGCCAAATTTCAGAATAGCCTTAGTGAACCTGTCAAACCAAGCTCTTGGCGATTGCTTAAGTCCATAAAGAGATTTCAGTAATTTGCATACCTGACCAGAATTTGAGTTTCCATTTAGACCAGGTGGGGTTTGCATGTATACCTCCTCTTCTAAGTTTCCATTTAGGAATGCATTCTTGATGTCAAGTTGATGCAATGGCCAATCCAAATTTGCAGCAAGAGATAATAGGATTCTTACTGAGTTGAGCTTTGCTACTGGAGCAAATGTCTCCTGGTAGTCAATTCCATAGGATTGAGTAAATCCTCTTGCCACCAGCCTAGCCTTGAACCTTTCGATGCTCCCATCTGCATTGTATTTGACTGTAAATACCCATTTACAACTCACTGCCCTCTTTCCTGGAGGTAAATCAGTCATAACCCAGGTCTTGTTTGCTTCCAGTGCATTGATTTCATCTTCTACAGCCTTCTTCCACCTAGGATCTTTCAAGGCTTCATGCACAGATTGAGGAATGTACACCTTATCAAGTTTAGCAGTAAAGGTTTTGAATGAGGGCATTAGCTTCCCATAGGCTACATATTTTTGTATTGGATGACTTGTACATTTTCTGACACCTTTTCTTTGAGCAATAGGCAAGTCAGATGTATCAATTATAGGAACAATGTCATTATTCAAAGATTTCGTACCTTCTTCATCTTCTAAGGATAATGGAATTGGTTCCAGTTCTTGAACAATCCTAGGCTGTGTAGTTTCCTGTGGAATAGGCCTCCTTTTCTTCCTTGTATAGACACTAAGTTCCTTTGTTCCAACTTGAGTTTTTGAAGGAAGGTTTTGCGGAGTTTTAGGTAGTGATTCATGTATAGGCGACATAGGTTCAGGCTGAAGCAAAGGAGTTGAAGTTGGTATGGGAATGGAAACCGAATCTGGTATAATACTAGGTTCAGGCTGAAGCAAAGGAGTTGAAGTTGGTATGGGAATGGAAACCGAATCTGGTATAACACTAGGTTCATCAAGAGGAAGTTTAATGTATTGAGGTTGAGGCTGAAATTCATCCCAACTCTCCCCCTGAATTTCAGAATTGGAGAAAAAAGGTTGTAATTCATGAAAGGTAACATCCATAGATATATAAAACTTTCGAGTGACAGGGGAATAACATTTAAAGCCCTTCTTTAGAGAAGAATATCCTAGGAAAACACATTTGATGGCCCTAGGATCTAATTTGCTTCGAAACTGCTTGTGAACATGAACAAAGGCACAAGAACCAAATATTTTAACAGGCAGTGTAGAAGACATGGGTTTAAAGAAGGGAAAAGTTTGAAGAAAGACTTCCTTAGGTGTTTTAAATCCCAAAACTCGACTAGGTAATCTATTGATAAGGTAGGTAGCTGTAAGTAAAGCTTCTCCCCAAAACATTTTAGGAACATTGGAAGAAAATAACAGTGATCGAGTAACCTCTAAGAGATGTTTATTTTTCCTTTCAGCCACTCCATTTTGTTGAGGAGTATCTACACAAGAACTAATGTGTATAACACCTTTTTCCTTAAGAAAATTGCCCAAAGTATTTGTGAAGAATTCACTCCCATTGTCACTCTTTAGGATTCGAATTTTGCTGCAAAATTGGGTTTCAATCATCAAATAAAATTTCTTAAAGATTCCCTCTGTTTCAGACTTTTCCTTCATTAAATATGTCCAAGTAGTTCGAGTGTGATCATCAATAAAAGAAATAAACCACCTAGCTCCAGTAATATTCTTAACCTTAGAAGGACCCCAAATGTCACTATGGATGAGTGAAAAAGGTTGAGATGGTTTATAACATGATGGAGGATATGGATTTCGCTTATGCTTGGAAAGTTGACATATATCACAAGAAAATAATGATGGATTGTTATTGGAAAAAAGTTTTGGAAACAACTTCTGAAGATAAAAGAAACTAGGATGTCCGAGACGAAAATGCCATAACATAATCTCATTAGAATTGAAATTGGGAGTGTTGGAAGATAAACACACAGAATTAAAGGTGCAACTTGGTAGGACTTGTCCCTTAGGAAGAGGTTGACCGTCAATGAGATAGAGGCCACTACACAGCTCAGCATTGCCAATCACCTTCCCCGAATCCATTTCCTGAAAAACACAGCCAAGGGAGCTAAATTTAGTATAACACTGAAGGTCAATACACAATCTACTAATTGACACGAGATTGCATTGGAGATTAGGGACATATAGAACAGAGTGAAGCACAAGATCCTTATTAATAAAAACTGTTCCAGTCCCCTTTACTTCAACCAAGGAGCCATCATCAGTTTTCACTTGTCTCTGATTATTCTGTTTTGTAAGAGTTAAAAATAAACTCTTGTTTCCTGTCATATGGTCAGTGGCACCAGAATCTACTATCCAACGTGTCTTAGTAGTTGTGGAAAGAAACAAAAAACTACCATTATGACTTGTGGAGGCAGCAGATTGATCAACAGAATATGTCATTTGGCTAAGCAATTTCTGTAAATCCTCAAGTTGCTGCTTACTGAAACTAGTCGAAGGCTCTGTGGTGACTACATTTACTGAATTTTCCCTTTGACGGCGCAATCGTTGTGGTTTCCAGTCAGCAGGTTTGCCATGAAGCTTCCAGCAAGAGTCTTTGAGATGACCAACCTTTTTACAGTGTTCACACCAAGGTCTATCAGGTCTGGTTTTATTACCAGATGTTGTGTGAGTAATGAAGGCTGATTCCTCAGAGGCATGGACTGTAGAAAGCATAACATTTCTCCTACTCTCTTCTCTACGAACTTCAGAGAATGCTTCTCGAATGGAAGGGAGAGGTTTAGTGCTTAATACCCTTCCTTTAACTCCATCAAGGCTTTTGTCCAAGCCATAAAGAAACTGGAATACTCTCTTTTGGGTAGTAATTTTCTTGTACAATTCTGCATCAGCAACACAACTCCACTCATTAGTCTCAAATAAATCAAGGTGATGCCAATACCTGGTCATGGTGGTGAAATATTGCGTCACACTCATGTCTCCCTGACGAAGTTCCTTGATTTTGCTACCGATGTCAAATAATTCAACAACATTATCCTTGCTGGAATAGGTTTCCTTTACAGCAGTCCAAATCTCACTTGCTGTGTCGTAGAGAAGGAAATTTTCTCCTATTTCTGGAACCATCGAGTTCAGCAGCCAGGACATAATCATGTTGTTTTCTCGCTCCCATTTGGAGTAGGATGGATCTTTGGAATCTGGTTTTGACATGTCTGCAGAGATGTACGCAGCTTTGCCCTTTCCAGTGATATAAATCTTCATGGATTGAGACCATTGAAGATAATTATTGCCAACAAGTCTATGGCATGTTATTTGGGTGGAGGAAACATCAGAATTTTCTGGACAAGAATTCAAATCAGTTCCAGAACTGATTTCTGATGAAGAAATGGGATGCATCTCTTTAGGATTTCTGTGGAGAATCGAAAACCTAATCTGATACCATGTGAACAATAGTAATTTTGAGGCAGAGAAGAATGTATTTCTCTGTTTTTCTTGATGTATTTTATTGATAAAATAACACCTATTTATAGGTTACAAAGAGAGCCTAATCTAGGGAAAAATTACACAAAAAATCAGCAACTATATCTGCACCTATTACATAAAATCAGTAGCTAAAAATCTGCTCCTATTTATTGATAAAATCCTGAATATCAGCAATTAGATATTTAGGAATAAGATTCCCTAACTTTCAACAATTTCTACAATCTACAGTAACTTATCCATATCTTGTTGCGATTAGAACGTTTGATAAGCTATGAGTAGTAGGAAGAATTTAAGGGAAAAAATTAGCCAAGAAAGATAGCTCCGATACCTTTGATGCAGTACAAAATAAAGAAGAACTAGAGATAGGGAGAGTAGAAAGAGCAGAGGGAGACGACAGAATAGATAATTTGGGGAAAGACAAGAGAAACAATTTCCATTAATTTCATCGATAAAACAACCCTAAAAACATTTTGAGATTTTAACTCAATTCTAAAAACAAGTACGACGTAGTTTCAACTAAAGTCTAACACAATAAAACGCCCCGTTTTACTTTCGTATAATTGGGCTTGCATCACTTTCATGAATTTTATTCACTAGTTCACACCAATCAAATCTAGGTCTTGAACCGTCTAACATGCAATTAGTGCAAAACAAGAGTAGTGTTTGAACGAGCACATCAGCTCTAGGAGAACATGATATCCTAGTGTTTCACCAAGATTCTCTTCCTTTTCTGGGGATATTCTTGAACAATCTGTTTCCTTGAAATCACCAGAACCTTATTTCCAGTTGCAGCTTTCACAAAGTTAGCTCTCACGCTGAAGGTAAGTAGTTTTCTTCAAAAGACTGCATCGCGTTTGCACTCCTACTCTTCAAACTTTCTTGCTTTTTCTTGAGTTCAGACCTGAGTTTTCTCTTGGCAGAATCTGACTCGATCATAAAAACTGAATCAGTTCTTTTTTACTCCAGAATCACCACTCAATGGTGTGTCCCTTGACATATCTAAAAGATTTCTAACTCACCTCCAAACCTCCCCTTCTTCTGGGGTTTCGGATGTCATCATTCCATGAACAACCAAACACTCTCATTGAACTGGTTATTTCTTCACTTCCTTAAGGATTCATCACAGGTATGTTCTAATATATCGTAATTTTTCTCTTGCACGTGCATTTTTCCATATAAATCAGAAACTTCAACATTAATTCTACAGGCACGCACCAACAGCTCCACCAATCCACCTTGTACCGCAAGGTTTGTGGGTCTATCATCATGAAACGGACTTTTTTCCTCACCAAAATCAGACTTATTAGTGAGACTACATTTCAGTATGTCAAAACTGGTTGTGGGCACCTTTCAGAATCTGCAATTGCACATCGTAACATGGCTTGAAAGCATAAATTGCACATGACAATTCTTCAATTGCACATCGTAACATGGCCAATTTTGTTTCTTGACCCTGATTTCCTCTTCCTCGACCGCTAACGCGTCCAACCATTGCTTAAAAGCAAACCTTAGTACCTAGGATCAAATTAGGCTTTGATGCCAGCAGGAACACTATAAATCAATAGAATTAGGGTTGACAAGAAGTTCGAACTCTAGAAAACATAGGTAATAAAAACCTAAATTTCTTTCTATTAATTCAAACAAAATAATAAGAAACTTGTGGCTGTAAAATTTTTATAGTTTAGTTATACTAGGGTTACAAACAAAGGTTTATTCCTAGCCCAAGATTTATACCCTAAAAATTACTGTAAGTTTACTCGAACTAGAATTGTAAGTCTAGTCGAACTAGGATAGTTATTGTAATCGAACTATATTGTATAAGTTTAGTTAAAGTCAAACTCCTAAGACTAGAGTTAGAAGTTAATAATTAGTAGGACTCCTAATGTAACTAAAAGTCCTAGTCTATAAAAGTCTCTAAACCTTTGTAAGTTAATCAATTTATTCAATCGAAAGAAACAAAAACACATTCTGTTTTTCTTCAATTATGTTTTTCTTCATGGTATTAGTCTAAATTCGATCCTATCGGAATTTTTTTTTCTCTTTTCCTCTTCAATGGATAATCCGACTTCATCTAGAGGCTTCACCAACCAACAGATGGTACAACTGCAGCAACTGTTCGACAGATTCATTAGGAGCAGTGCAGGAAATCTGGCTTTCGCAGACAATGATGGTACACAGACCAACTCTTCTTCTACTGCACTTCTTTCTACTACGAATACATCAGCATGGATTGTGGACTCTGGTGCTTCTGACCACATGACTGGTAACAGAGAATTGTTTTTCCAATTTAAAAATTCCTCCTCTCAGAATTCTATCAAATTAGCAGATGGTCCTTTCTCACCAATTCAAGGCAGTGGTTCTGTATTTCTTATTGATGACTTAGTCCTTCGAGACGTGCTTTTTGTGCCTAGTCTGAATTGCAATTTGTTGTCAGTTCGCAAGCTCTGCAAGGATTTAAATTGTGTTTTCTAGTTCACTGATTCTGAGTGTTTTTTACAGGCACTGGACTTCAAGAAGAGGATTGGCAATGCTCGCTTGCAGAATGATTTATATGTTCTTCACAGTACAGGAAATTCTAAACCTTTATCTTCTAAATTTTGTCTTACTTCCTTAGGACAGTCTGATGTTATGTTATGGCATTTTAGGTTAGGCCACCCAAATTTCACCTATCTTGCAAAAACATTTCCTCAATTATTTGTTAATCAAAAACCCCCTTCCTTTAAATGTCATATCTGTCAACTTACTAAACAAACAAGACAATCTTACTTACCCTCTACTTACAAACCCTCGCATCCCTTTTCTCTTATCCACAATGATGTTTGAGGTCCTTCTAAAGTGAAGAATACTACTGGTAGCAGATGGTTTGTGACCTTTATTGACGACCATAGTAAAACCACTTGGACTTACCTCTTGAAAGAAAAATCTGAAGTGACTAGTGTTTTTGAGAGATCTTACAACATGGTCGAGACCCAATTTCATTCTAAAATTCAAATCTTTAAATCGGATAATGGAGGGGAATTCTTTACTAAATCTTTAGGTGATTTTTTCAAGGAGAAAGGGATAGTACAAATTAGTTCTTGTGTTGATACTCCCCAACAGAATAGAGTCACAGAAAGGAAAAATAGGCATCTACTAGAGGTAACTCGAGCCTTATTGTTTACCCACAATGTTCCTAAATATCTATGGAGAGAAGTCTTATTAACTTCTACTGTAGCTAATTGGCATGTAAAATAAAGATTAGATTGTAAATTGCATAAAGTTAGGAAATTATATTTCCAAATATTTAGCTGCTAACATTTAGGAATTTAGCAATAATATAGCTGCCGATTTTATGTAATTTTCCTAGATTAGTCTCCTTTTGTAACCTATAAATAGGTACTACTTTATCAATAAAAGATATCAAGAAATACAGAGAAATAATCTCTCTTCTCTGCACATACCACTTTTCTACATGGTATCAAATTAGGTTTTAGATCCTAAAACTTGCGAGATGTATACATCTTCTGCAATCAGTTCAGAAAATATTTCAGATGATGTATTTCAACTTTTCAAAAAATTCCAGCAGCCCACTGCTGTTGGCAATTTCCAGCCTTACAACAGATTTCAGCAGCTCAATGTTGTTGATAACTTCCAGCCATCTTCAACCTTCCAGCAGCCCATTGATGCTGATAATCTACAGCCACATTCATCCTTTCAGCAAACCAATGTGACTTCTAAGACTCATAGAGGTAGTACAATTTTTACAAATTTGGCTGATAATAATTGTACATCATGGATCGTGGATTCAGGGGCATCAGATCACATGACAGGAGATGTGACGTTGTTTCAGAAATTAAATTTTCCCTCTCACATAAAGACTGCGGATGGCTCTTTATCACCCACTGAAGGGAGTGGTTCAATTCGAGTTTCTGAAAACATTGAATTATTGAATGTGTTATATGTGCCTAATTTAGCTTGCAATCTTCTCTCTGTCAGTAAACTCTCTACTGATTTCCGCTGCACTATTAAATTTTCTCCACATGTTTGTGAATTTCAGGCTATGGACTCGGGGAAGGGAGTGGTTCAATTCGAGTTTCTGAAAACATTGAATTATTGAATGTGTTATATGTGCCTAATTTAGCTTGCAATCTTCTCTCTGTCAGTAAACTCTCTACTGATTTCCGCTGCACTATTAAATTTTCTCCACATGTTTGTGAATTTCAGGCTATGGACTCGGGGAAGGTGATTGGAAGTGCTAGGTTGTGTGGTGGCCTCTACATTCTTCAAGGCCAACCATCTCTACATAGACAAGCCAACTCAAGTTGTTCTCAACCAAACTTTTTTCCTAATCATGGTTCTAATTCTTCTCCAAATGTTTTATTATGGCATTACAGACTAGGACATCCTAATTTCCAGTACCTTGCCAAAATGTTTCCTCATTTATTTCAAAATACAAGTCCAAATTTTTTTACTTGTGAAATTTGTCCACTTGCTAAACACACAAAAAATTCATACCCTCCATCCAAATACAAATCCTCTCATCCCTTTTCCATTGTTCACAGTGACATTTGGGACCCTTCGAGAGTGAAAAACATAGATGGTTCTAGGTGGTTCATTACTTTTATAGATGATCACTCTAGACTCACTTGGACTTTCTTAATGAAAGAAAAATTTGAAACTGAGAGTGTGTTTAGAAGATTTCAGAACCTGATTGAGACTCAGTTTAAAACAAAAATTCAGATTTTTCACACTGATAATGGCAGTGAGTATTTCACTAGAACTCTAGGATCCTATTTTCAGGAGAAAGGAATTCTTCATATTAGCTCTTGTGTTGATTCTCCTCAACAGAATGGGGTTGCCGAGAGAAAAAATAGGCACTTTTTAGAGGTAGCAAGGTCATTATTATTTTCCACAAATGTTCCTAAATTCTTTTGGGGGGAAGCCATTCTTACAGCCACATACCTTATAAATAGGTTGCCTAGTAAACCCTTGCAATTTAAGGTACCTCGAGATGTTTTTCTTCATCATTTTTCTAATTTTCAGCCACTTTCTTCCAATTTGCCATTAAAAGTCTTCGGGTGTACCGTTTTTGTCCATATTTATCCTCATTCTCGGTCTAAACTTGATCCTCGAGCTCTTAAGTGCATTTTCTTAGGATATTCTTCCACTAAGAAGGGCTACAAGTGTTACTCACCTGTCACTAAAAGAACCTATACCACCATGGATGTTACTTTCTTGGAAAACAATCCTTTTTACTCCAAGGCTGAAATTCAGGGGGAGAGTGTAAGAAAACCTCAGCTTTTTGATGATTTTCAGCCTTTTATAGCTCAACCTATCATACCTATACCTTCTCCTTCAAAACCCATACTTCCTTCAGAACCTACAGTTCAACCCTTTATAACTATAACTTCTCCTTCAGAACCTATACCTTCTTCAGAACCCACACAATCTCCAGTTCCTAGCTCACCACAAACTCCTCAAAAGACTCAACCTGAGCAATTTGAGAAGAGGGAACTTAGTGTCTATAAAAGGAGACAAAAGCCTATTAAAGAGACCAACATACAACCTGTAGACTGCCGAGAACTGGAACTCAGCCCTACAGCCTCAGAACACTTGGAAGGTATGGGAATTTCTCAAAATACAGCTCCTATTCCTATTATTGACATTGTTGATTTGCCCATTGCTCAAAGGAAAGGTGTGAGAAAGTGCACTAATCATCCAATTCAAAGGTTTGTAGCATATGGAAAACTAAATCCTTCATTCAAGGCCTTTACTGCAAATGTTGACAGAATCTTTGTCCCTAAAACAATAGAGGAAGCTTTAGAAGATCCTCAATGGAAGAGGGCAGTTGATGAAGATATTAGTGCACTTGAAGGTAATAAAACATGGACTCTTGTAGATTTACCACCAGGTAAAAAACCAGTAGGTTGTAAATGGATTTTTACAGTGAAGTACAATTTTGATGGCAGTGTGGAGAGATTTAAGGCTAGACTTGTGGTCAATCCTATGGAATAGATTATGAAGAAACTTTTGCTCCTGTTGCAAAACTAAATTCAGTTAGAGTGTTGTTATCTTTGGCAGCAAATAAAGACTGGGAACTTCATCAACTGGACATTAAGAATGCATTCTTGAATAGGACTCTGGAAGAAGAGGTCTACATGAAAATTCCTCCAGGTATGAAACTACATCGTAATGATCAAAAGGTTTGTAAATTGAAAAAATCTTTATATGGATTAAAACAATCTCCAAGGGCCTGGTTTGATAAATTTACTAGAGTCATTCTTAAAAATGGCTACAAGCAATGTCAAACTGATCACACTTTGTTTGTAAACAGCTCCATGTGGAAAAAAGGCAATTCTAATTGTTTATGTAGACGATATTATCATTACAGGAGATAGTGTTTATGAGATAGAACAACTAAAGAAGATACTGGCCTTTGAATTCGAAACCAAGGATCTTGGAAATCTCAAATACTTCTTGGGAATGGAGGTAGCAAGATCCAAGATGGGCATTGTTATTAATCAGAGAAAATATGTTTTAGATTTACTTGAAGAAACTGGAATGATGGGTTGTAAGCCAGCAGAAACTCCTATGGAGATCAACTTGAAGTTAAGGAAAGATGAGTTGGGAATTCCTGTTAACAAGGAACAGTACCAAAGACTTGTGGGGAAATTAATTTATCTGTCACTTACACGACCAGATATAACATTTTCTGTCAGCATTGTAAGCCAGTACATGTGTGACCCGAGAGAGGAGCACCTTGATGCAGTCTACTGAATTCTAAGGTATCTAAAAATGACTCCTGGCCATGGTTTGATTTTCAGAAAGAATGAAGACAGAACAGTAAAAATCTTTACTGATTCAAGTTGGGCTGGAGAGTTAACGGACCGAAGGTCAACTAGTGGATATTGCTCTTTTGTTTGGGGAAATTTGGTGACATGGAGAAGTAAAAAACAGTCAGTTGTGTCAAGAAGCAGTGCTGAGGCAGAATATAGAGCTCTTGCTTTGGGAATTTGCGAGGGAATATGGCTTAAGAGACTTTTGGCAGAACTGGACTTGATAGTTGCAGTCAATTCGAATTGCAAACTGATAGTCAATCAGCTATTAGTATTGCTAAAAATCCAGTCCAACATGACAGAACAAAGCATGTGGAGATCGATAGACACTTCATTTCAGAAAAAGGTCAACAATGGAGTGGTTAAACTTAACTTTGTCTCTACAAAGAAGCAGCTAGCCGATGTACTCACCAAGGCACTACCAAGAGTTACCTTTGACGAATTCATATCCAAGCTGGGACTCTACAATATATACTCACCAGCTTGAGGGGGAGTGTAGATAATTGGCATGTAAAATAAAGATTAGATTGTAAATTGCATAAAGTTAGGAAATTATATTTCCAAATATTTAGCTGCTAACATTTAGGAATTTAGCAATAATATAGCTGCTGATTTTATGTAATTTTCCTAGATTAGTCTCCTTTTGTAACCTATAAATAGGTACTACTTTATCAATAAAAGATATCAAGAAATACAGAGAAATAATCTCTCTTCTCTGCACATACCACTTTTCTACATCTACATATCTTATTAATCGCATGCCTAGTAGAGTTTTAAATTTTCAAACACCTAGAGATGTTCTTTTATCTTGTTTTCCTCACTTTAAGCCTTTGTCCTCTACAGTTCCTTTGAAAACTTTTGGGTGTATCGTGTTTGTTACAAACCGTGATCCTTCTAGGTCTAAACTTGATCCTAAATCTCTAAAATGTGTGTTCGTAGGATATTCTTCACTAAAGAAGGGCTACAAATTTTGCCATCCACCTTCTCGTAAATTTCTTATTTCTTTGGATCTTAACTTTTTTGAACATGAACCATATTTTCCCACGGCTGAAATTCAAGGGGAGAGTTTTGATGATTTCCAGCCCTCTCCAAAACATGTTCCTTCTTTTCCTTTACCACCTCCTACTTATTCCTCATCACTTGAGCCTCAGACTTCTCTTTCTCCACCTATACCTTATCTACACCACACACTTCACCTATTGTCACGCCTGCAGGAGCCCGAAATTTAATCGAACCTTCTTCACAGCCCCCTAAACAACTGCAGGTTTACACCAGGAAGAGGAGAACCATTCCAGAAACCATTCTGCAATCTGGTACTTGCCGAGAATTGGATTTTAGTCCAGCTGCTTGTGAAGAAAGTAAAGGTAATGATTCTGCTAGTATTCCTTCTCATCTTCTTGAATTTGAACACTTACCTATTGTTAAAAGAAAAGGGGTGAGACAGTGTACTAAGCATCATATTCAAAGGTATGCTGCTTATGGGAATTTGATGCCATCTTTTAAAGCATTTACAGCAAAGCTAGATGAAGAACGTATTCCTAAGACTATTGAAGAAGCTTTGCAGAATCCAAAGTGGAAGGAAATAGTTGATGAAGAAATTGAGGCACTTGAAAAGAATGGTACATGGACCATTACAAATCTTCCACAAGGTAAAAAAAATCGTTGGATGCAAATGGGTGTTCGCCATTAAGTACGATTCAGATGGCAGTATACAGAGATATAAAGCCAGATTGGTTGCCAAGGGGTTCACACAGACCTATGGAATGGATTATAAGGAAACATTTGTCCCTGCCTTGCTAAATTAAATTGAGTTAGAATTTTGTTAAGCCTAGCTGTAAACTGTGATTGGCAATTGCATCAACTTGACATTAAAAATGTTTTTCTTAATGGTAACCTTGAGGAAGAAGTATACATGCAGATTCCACCTAGACTAGAAGGTGCTGGACAAAATCAGAAGGTGTGCAAGCTTGACAAATCTCTCTATGGCCTTAAGCAGTCTCCAAGAGCATGGTTCGACAGATTCACCAGGGTTATTTTGGAGAATGGATACAAACAGTCACTGGCAGAGCATACCTTGTTCTCTAAGGTAACATCATTGAATAAAAGGGCTATTCTTATTGTTTATATGGATGATATAATATTGACAGGAGATGATGAAGTGGAATTGAGTCGATTAAAGACCCCGTTGAGCAAGGAATTCGAAATCAAGGATCTAGGAAAACTTAGATATTTCCTAGGTATGGAGATAGCAAGGTCTAGCAAAGGTTTGGTGATCAATCAGAGGAAGTATGTTCTGGATTTATTGACAGAAACAAGAATGTTGGGTTGCAAACTAGCAGATACACCCATGGATGCAAACTTAAAGTTCAACAAAGTTGATCCAAGTCCAAAGGCAGAAAAGGACTCTACCAGAGGTTAGTAGGGAAATTGATCTATCTATAACTAACAAGACCAAATATCTCTTTTCCAGTGAATATTGTGAGTCAGCACATAACAGATCCGAGGCAGGAACACATGGAAGCAACAAAGAGGATTCTGAAATACTTGAAAGGTACACCTGGACATGGTTTAATATTCAAGAAAAGTTTTGATAAAACTGTTAGAGTATTCATAGATGCAAGTTGGGCCAGTGAACTAACAGACAGGAGGTCAACCAGTGGATATTGCTCTTATGTATGGGATAATTTGGTGACTTGGAAAAGCAAAAAGCAGACAATTGTTTCCAGAAGCAGTGCAAAAGCGGAATACAAAGCATTGACCTTGGGAATGTGTGAAGGAATCTGGTTAATAAAGTTGCTTAAAGAACTAGGAATGACCAAAGATGAAAATTTCCAGATCTTTTGTGATAATCAATCGACCATTCAAATTGCCAAGAACCCTATTCAACACGACAGAACAAAGCATGTTGAAATAGATGGGCAATTTATCGCAGAGAAGTTGACAAGTGGAATAGCTTCATTAGAGTTCCAGCTGAGGAGCAAGTGGCAGATGTACTAACAAAAGCACTACTAAAAGCCTTATTCGATAATTTTTTATTCAAGTTGGGATTATACAATGTATATTCTCCAACTTGAGGGGGAGTGTAAGTTTACTCGAACTAGAATTGTAAGTTTAGTCGAACTAGGATAGTTATTGTAATCGAACTATATTGTATAAGTTTATTTAAAGTCAAACTCCAAAGACTAGAGTTAGAAGTTAATAATTAGTAGGACTCCTAATGTAACTAAAAGTCCTAGTCTATAAAAGTCTCTAAACCTTTGTAAGTTAATCAATTTATTCAATCGAAGGAAACAGAAACACATTCTGTTTTTCTTCAATTCTGTTTTTCTTCAATTACTAATAGTCATAGCCCTAGCCATCTCTAAGATGTCTAATAATTAATAAATATTTTTTTAAATAATCATATAAAATAATTAAAAGCTACTGCATCAGATCATTTTACAGATGCACCTTACCAGACTAGGAATACAATATGCCATACAGCTTTGAAAGCACAACTCTGTGGATTTTACAGGGGATTGTTTCTTTGGTGGATTCCCAAAATGTCTAACATTAAAGGCAAGTAATAGAAAATCATTGGTATGCTTTCAACCCTAATCGGACAAAATAAGAAATATCAACCTTTGTAGAAAAGAAGATGAACATATTGGTTCACATATAGTTCCAGTCCTCCTGGTGCCTAAAATCGATAGTTTCATTAGACCATCAAGCTTTGTTGAGTTGTGTGGGGCTCGATTCGATCAACCAATAATGCTCACCAAGTGGTGGAGAGATGAATATTTGGGTGGAAGGGTTAAGGAAGCTAAAAAGAAATGAGACACAAGGATTTATAGTGGTTCGGTCTTCTAACAAGCACCTACATCCACTACCTTAGCTCCCCACTAAGGATTTCACAATCAATCCACTAATTGATTCGTCCTCTTTTCTAGGCTTAGGAGGAAACCCTTACAACCAACCCTCTTTACAAGAGATAAACAAAGCAAACTTATAATCCTCTAATAGGAGTTTGTTTGCACAATTAAGCACTCACCCAATCCTAAAACACTTGAGCAAATTTGACAATTTTGGCTCACTAGTGTTTGTCTATACAAGAATTGACAATTTAAGTGCTAAGACAATTTCTTGATCATTTGATGTTTGACAATATGAGCATTAGCCTTCTCTTGATGCTTGGAGGTCCCTTTTATACTCCCAATTGAGTTTGTAGCCGTTACTAGCCGTTGGGATCAAATTGGAGCCGTTGAGGACTTTAATTCCCACCATAAATGCATTCTACAGCTCCCCGTTTCGAAACGCTCGATGCCGTTTCGAAACACTCTCAATGTAGAAAGAGTCGTTGCAGTCTGTCAGGGCATCCGTTTCGGAACGCCTCATGTCCGTTTCGGTACGCCTCCTGGCCGTTTCGAAACCCGTATCGAAACGCTATAGGCCCGTATCGAAACACCTGCATTTAAAAGTTGGTTGGGAAAATAGCCGTTGGGATTTATGACCGTTGGGGTCATTGCCACGTGGGCGTATCGAAACGGCCTAGCCTTTTTCAAAACGCTGGGCAAAAATCAAGTCCAGGGAAAGCCCGTTTCGAAACACGTTTCGAAACGAATATGCTACTGGAATCCCCTGTTTCGAAACGTCTTATGGTGTTTCGAAACACCTGGACAAGTTTGAGAAGTTTGGCTTTGAAACACATTAAAACCCCATTTAAAAACATCACTGAACATAATTTCAGAATATTTGGACTTTGGAAATTGTTTTAAATACTTTTTAAATCAGTCCAAAACATTTTTCAATTATTATATCAAAACATTAGTTATACAATCTCCCCCTTTTTGATATAATAAAACTCTCTTGAAAAATTGTTTGGGATTCTCCCCCTTTAACTTTAAAAATGTGAATAAGAGACTAAAGATATGAAATCAAATAAAGCTCCCCTTATTCATTTGAAAATTCAATTTTTCAAACCATTTCTCCCCCTTTTTGTTATATCAAAAAGAATTTAAAACATTAAGTTCAAAAATAACAATAGAGGTAAAAGTTTGACAAAAGTAAGAATTTGGTTTTAAAATGGCTCCCCCTTACTCAAAGCATCATCCAAATGTTAGTCACAACATATATGATCATCTAGTTGAATTTAAACAAAGATAAACAAATAAAATCAAAACAACTAGAATTTTACCACACTTGAACTCAAGGTAGGATGTGAAGCCTTCCTTCTTCAAGTGTTCTTCCTTGTGTGCATGGAGCTCCCCCTCAATGTTTGACTTGTTGAACATCTCCATCACACCTAGCAAAAGACAATCAAGTAACTTTTGGTATCCAAATTGCTTTGGATCCATGAACGTTAGTAGCACAAATTTTTGACCCCTTTGGAATCCATTTTTCAATGTCATCCTTTTTAATTGAAGTGGTTAGTCCTTTTGGGACCCAAACACTTCTAAAACATTTACCATTTTTAAATCTAGGGGCACTAGATTGTCTAACATGAAAATTTGATTTTCCAAAATTGTTTTTCTTTTCAAGCTCTTTGGAAATCAAATCTTTTTCTTCTTGAACATTTTGAAGCAATTTTTGTAAATCAAAACATTTTAATTCAAACTCTTCAAGTTTTGCTTCAAGTTCAAGTTTGGTTTTAGAAAGCAAATCATTTTGAATTTTTAACTTTGAAACCAATTTTTTGTTTTTCAAAATGTGGCTTTTAAAATCTAAAACCAAATCATCATAGGCATCTTGTAATTCATCAAAGGAATAAGAACATGAAGTAGATGAATTAGAAGTTACCCTTGAATCTTCTTCGATGGCCATAAGGCAAAGGTTGGCTTGTTCATCGTCGGTGGAGTCTTCATCACTCTAAGTAGCCAAATGTGCCTTCTTCTTATGGCTTGAAGTGCTTGCCCTCTCCTTTCTCTTAGGTTCTCGTTCAAGCTCTCTCAAGGCTTTCTTCATGAACGGGGCACACTTCTTGAAGAGATGAACTATCTCTTCATCTTCATCCTCCTCTTCACTTGAGTAGACATGATGGCAAGTGGAGGATTTGAGAGCCATGGCACTAGCATTGATGCCAAGCCCTTTGATTTTCTTCTCTCCCATCGCTCTAATTTCTTCCATTTTCTTCTCCTCTTCCTTGTTCTTCTTCATGATTTGGTGAGTGAAAAGAGACCCCATAAGTTCATCAAGCTTCAAAGTCTTCAAATTTTTGGCTTCGATGATGGCGGTCCTCTTTGAGTCCCAAGACTCGGGAAGTGAGTAGATGAGCTTTCGAACAAGCTTTTCTTCCGGAATGGGTTCTCCATACCCTTTGAGACCATTGGTGATGGTGGAGAACCTATCGAACATTTTCTCAATGTTCTCTTCCGGATCCATTTTGAAGTTCTCATACTCCAAGGTTAGGAGCCCAATCTTGGTCTCCTTGACTTCATCGGTCCCCTCGTATGTGACTTCAAGCTTGTCCCATACCTCCTTGGCACTCTCACAAGAAGACATCTTTTCGTAGATGAATGGGCCAAAAGCACAAAACAAGATGTGCAAGGCTTTGCAATTAAGCTCCATCTTCTTGCGATCGTCGGCACTCCACTCCGCTTTGCTTCGTTGAGGCACGAACGGACCATCTTCAACTATGTCTCATAGCTTGTAATCTCTAGACTTGATGAAGAACTTCATCTTTATCTTCCAATGGGCATAGAATGTTCTGTCGAAGAAAGGCGGTTTGTCTATGGATTGCGCCATTTTGAGCCGGTTGATGAACTAGTGATCGAGCTTGCCGGATCTCCTCAATAGGATGTTAATCCTCTTCGATTGAGCCAAGCTCTGATACCAATTGTTGAGTTGTGTGGGGCTCGATTCGATCAACTAATAATGCTCACCAAGTGGTGGAGAGATGGATATTTGGGTGGAAGGGTTAAGGAAGCTAAAAAGAAATGAGACACAAGGATTTATAGTGGTTCGGTCTTCTAACAAGCACCTACATCCACTACCTTAGCTCCCCACTAAGGATTTCACAATCAATCCACTAATTGATTCGTCCCCTTTTCTAGGCTTAGGAGGAAACCCTTACAACCAATCAAGCTTTCTACCCAAAGCCTTGATTGAAACCCTCTTTACAAGAGATAAACAAAGCAAACTTATAATCCTCTAATAGGAGTTT
This sequence comes from Hibiscus trionum, assembly GCA_030270665.1. Taxonomy (NCBI): domain Eukaryota; kingdom Viridiplantae; phylum Streptophyta; class Magnoliopsida; order Malvales; family Malvaceae; genus Hibiscus; species Hibiscus trionum. The sequence continues at coordinate 3,193,935 of BSYR01000025.1, read as the reverse complement.
GTTTGCACAATTAAGCACTCACCCAATCCTAAAACACTTGAGCAAATTTGACAATTTTGGCTCACTAGTGTTTGTCTATACAAGAATTGACAATTTAAGTGCTAAGACAATTTCTTGATCATTTGATGTTTGACAATATGAGCATTAGCCTTCTCTTGATGCTTGGAGGTCCCTTTTATACTCTCAATTGAGTTTGTAGCCGTTACTAGCCGTTGGAATCAAATTGGAGCCGTTGAGGACTTTAATTCCCACCATAAATGCATTCTACAGCTCCCCGTTTCGAAACGCTCGATGCCGTTTCGAAACACTCTCAATGTAGAAAGAGCCGTTGCAGTCTGTCAGGGCATCCGTTTCGGAACGCCTCATGTCCGTTTCGGTACGCCTCCTGGCCGTTTCGAAACCCGTATCGAAACGCTATAGGCCCGTATCGAAACGCCTGCATTTAAAAGTTGGTTGGGAAAATAGCCGTTGGGGTTTATGACCGTTGGGGTCATTGCCACGTGGGCGTATCGAAACGGCCTAGCCTGTTTCGAAACGCTGGGCAAAAATCAAGTCCAGGGAAAGCCCGTTTCGAAACACGTTTCGAAACGAATATGCTACTGGAATCCCCTGTTTCGAAACGCCTTATGGTGTTTCGAAACACCTGGACAGGTTTGAGAAGTTTGGCTTTGAAACACATTAAAAACTCATTTAAAAACATCCCTGAACATAGTTTTAGAATATTTGGACTTTGGAAATTGTTTTAAATACTTTTTAAATTAGTCCAAAACATTTTTCAATTATTATATCAAAACATTAGTTCTACAAGCTTACCAGAAGAAGTCTCCACACATCAGGACGCATGTAAGGTGGAACACCACTCCAAGATAGCTCACGTAATCTCTCTGCAGAAGGAAATAATAATTGTCAAACTATGATACTATTAATAAAAGGATTGTTAAGCTAGAACTAGGAAAAAGTAAGGGTTTTCTATCAAACCCGGGAAGTGGCAATGAGTACCAAATGAAAATATATGTTAATACGAATTAACACGGACAAAAGTGCATATAGCCATAGGATATCAAAAACCAGAATGAGTATGGCCCAAACATTAGAGTGGATTGATGTCAGGCCAAGGCAATATTTTGTTTCTTTCTAACATGATAGGAAAAGTAGGCATATAAACACCAAAGCAGTATTTTATTTTCAAATATGATTGAAGATATGTGATTTCATATCTTGTGGATACTAGTAATGCCTGAATTTAATTGTTTAAATGCATCAGGAACCAAATTTGTTCACGGTATATATTGCTGTGATATTTTCAAGAAAGGAAATAGTTTTGAACACGTTTTAGCAATATAAACACCATAATGGTTAAAAACTTGCAAGAGAAAGGAGAATATACTTTTATGAATAAGCCCATACACATTTAGATTTAGCATCTATATTTTACAGGCAGTGCTAAAGTTTTATTAACTTGTACAGAACTACACATATGTTACAATCAACATGCTACCACAAATTTTATATACTTAATGTCACCATGCCATCTCCAATTGACAACAAGCGAGCAGGTAGGCACTTTTTAATTGTCTTTTCTACTATAAGCACTAGCTACGGAAAACAAAAAAAAAAACATTAATCAGGAACGTTAAAAGCTCTATTTTTGAGCTAGCCAAATCAGCCTGTAAAGCCTACTTATATATCATTTTTAGAATGGCTCAAGTAACACCTCGTACAAGTTTCAGCAGAGTTAAACAGACTCTAATAAATAGATAAATCATCCTGAAGCAACAAAATAGACATAGTACCTATTACAACCATTTGCCCTGATAGCTCTTTAGTGAACTTCAAAACCCTTGCAGAATCTGTAGATCTTGCACCCATTACAGACTTGACTTCTCTGGCAGCATGCTCGATGTTCGAGGCTGAAGATCTTAACTTATTAACAGTTATATTAATATCTGTATTTCTGTCCCCTCCCTATATGAAACAAAAGTTTTTCAGTTAACAATATTACCGAATTTTAAAGAATTAAAAAGCCACACTACTGATACAATAATTATTTTGGTACTGTAGAATTAGAATAACTATTAGACACAATGCATATCCACTCTCAACATCACCTCCATGTATTTTTCCACGTCAGTACTTATGCTAGCGTCATTCTGAGAATAACTTCTTTGATATTGTTTCTGTACACCTGATTTGTCCGATGATTCCAACTTTCTGGTCAATAATACTTTACCAGGAATGCTGCGACCCTTAAGTAACCTTAATAAAAGGCATAAAAGAAAATTATTATTCGCACTCAACACAATAATTGTGAGAGAACTAAGCTCGTGAAGCAAAGAAAAATTGGGAGAACATTCCACAGACAGAACAGCGGACTAGTTACGCAATTTATTATCGTGTATCTTAGATAAAGTATGGTTCGAAATTGACAAAATGGTAATATTTGCACTCAACACAATAATTGTGAGAGAACTAAGTTCATGAAGCAAAGAAAAATTGGGTGAACATTCCCCAGACACCACAGCGGACTAGTTATGCAATTTATTATTATCTCTTAGATAAAGATATGGTTCGAAATTGACAAAAATGGTAAACACTGTAGTTGATTTCTATTCAAAATAAAAAGTAGAAAATAACAAGAGTTGCCTAACACTCATAAAAGTCACATGGAGGAGCTAACATAGGTGACATAACAAGAAAAGCCAACCTTACAGAAGGGGAAACTTTTATTGCTAATCCTCTTTACAGTTTGAACTCGGAGAGATTTCATTAAGGAAAACAACATTGCAGCCCATGTTATCACTGATCTCTAGCCAATTTGTATTAAGAAATCCAAGCTCATCAGTCAGTACATCAAAACACATAGTAACATCCTTTATGAATTTCCCAAATCCAAATTTCATAACTGCCCTTCTACCAAAAAACCCAGGCTAAATGAAACGGAATAACCTCTTTTTAACCCTAGTAATTCATATGTTTCTCCAACCACAATGCCATAATCAAATAACAGCATACGTCAAAATAAAGGCATTCAGATGGAAAAAGATTTTAAACAGAGAGAATCATCTTCAATGATTAATAGAAACTGGGACTATGCAATTAAGCATAACTTGAGGGATCTGGATTAAATTATCAAAAGGGTCCTTAAATCTAAGTGCAAACTCCAACAATTTATACCCAATAAAAAGAAATGAAAAGTTATGGGGAATCAAAATTTCTCCAGAAAAGAAAAATTATTCCACGTGACTAGATAACTGCAATTGGAATTGGAAAGATCCGAACATAATATATTCTCAAAAGGGTATCTAAATCCAATGACAGAAAAACACAAGTAGGAGAATCCAGATTCTAAACATTGAGAAACAGAGGAAGAAAGAAGGAGAAAAGGGGAATTAGAATATAGTTAGAAAGGAGGTACTGTTGGACATTTCTGAGGGTTTGGCTGAATCTGGAATCAAGGCTTTCTTTCTTAGGCTGATCTTCTTCTCCTTTGCTGTTGTTTTTCATGGTTTTGTTGCTATGGAAAGAGCATGCTCTGTTTCTTGATAATGATTCCCTTGCTCTTTTCACTTGTACTACTAATTCTTCTTGTTTGATGCTCCTTTTTCTCCTTTGAATCTCATGTTTTTCCTACGGAAAGAAACTTGAGAAAACATGCAGCACTTAACAGTTAACATCACCTAACAACAAAATGATTTATATAGTGAGGATGCATGCGTTAGTGATTTAGATTTAAATTTTGGCTTAATGCATAAAATAGCCACTAAAGTTTACCACTTTTCCCAACTTGGTACTTAACGTTTCATTTGGGACGTTAAGCCCTCTAACGTTTTCACCGTTACCCATTTTGCCCCAAACCGTTATTTTTGCCGTTACAGAAAAGTTTTCAACCGTTAAAAAAAATTTCAACCAATGAGATTGCGCCACATCAACTCCTCTTTGATAGAGTAACCCGCCTGATTTTATTAAAAGGGTAAATGCCATGTCAAGTCTCCTATGTTTATTTTTTTTATTCAATTTAGTCACTGAAAAATCTATTTTTACCTAAAATTGACCCCTATTTGTTTCTATTTTTTTTAATTTAGCCCAATATTTGTTATTAATAATAATATTGTTTTATTTAAATGTTACTATTTAATAAAAAATAAAATATTTTAATAATAAATTAGTAATTTTTGATAAATTAATCCTTACTAATTTAATATTATATTATTTTTTGCAATTCCAAAATAAATTAGATTTATAATTTAGACCCATCAAAATAAATTTAATGTTAATCTTAAATAGTTTCCAATTACGTCCCAAAATAAATTAATTTTATAATTTAGTCCCATTACGTCCTAAATTAATAATTTGATATTAATTTAATATTAAATTAGTCTCTTAATTTATCTAATTTAACATTAAACGATTTTTTATATAAATTACATTTTACTAATTTAAAATTAAAATATTTTTAATAAAGATAAATTAAATTAATTTTTTAAGATTAGTATTATTTTCTTTTAAAATTTGTAGAACTAATGTTTTGATATAATAATTGAAAAATGTTTTGGACTAATTTGAAAGAATTTAAAACTTGGTTTTAAAGTCCAAACTACTTGAAATTATGTTTGAGGTATTTTAAGAGGTTTTTGACAAAGATTTTTCATGTTTCCAATAGCCAGACTTGACTTTTCACGTTACCAGTATCGATACCATTTTGCCTCAGTTTGGTCACTGTCAAAACTCGTATCGATACAGCAAACCCTCGTATCGATACGGAGGGGGTCGTTTCGATACGCCACGTCAGCGTACCGATCCCAGTTTAACTACCCCAACGGCTATTTCCCAACGGTCTTTTAAATGTCATACCGTACCGATACGCCCCCAAGCGTATCGATACGCCCAGGCTAGCAAGAGCCCAACGGCTAATTTCTGTTGAAGGTCGTATCGATACGGTTCCACGCGTATCGATACCGAAGGCCGCAGAACAGCATTTATGAAGGGAAATAAAGTCCTCAACGGCTCCAATTCATCCCCAACGGCTAGTAACGGCTACAAACTCATTTGGGAGTATAAAAAGGGACCTCCAAGCATCAAGAGAAGACTAATGCTCATATTGTCAAACATCAAATGATCAAGAAATTGTCTTAGTGCTTTATTTGTCAATTCTTGTATAGACAAACACTAGTGAGCCAAAATTGTTAAATTTGCTCAAGTGTTTTAGGATTTGGGTGAGAGCTTAATTGTGCAAACAAACACCTATTAGAGGGTTTAAGTTTGCTTTGTTTATCTCTTTGTAAAAGAGGGTTTTGATCAAGGCTTTGGGTAGAAGCTTGATCGTTTGTAAGGGTTTCCTCCTCATCCTAGAAAAGGGGACGAATCAATAGTGGATTGATTGTGAAATCTTTAGTGGGAAGCTAAGGTAGTGGATGTAGACCTTGGTTAGAAGGTTGAATCACTATAAATCATTGTGTCTTTATTCTTTCTAGCTTCCTAAACCCTTCCACCTAAAAATCCACCTCTCCACCACTTGGTGAGCATAATCGGTTGAACGAATCGAGCACCACACAACTCAACAATTGGTATCAGAGCTTGGCTCAATCGAAGAGGATTCACATCCTATTGAGAGATCCGGCAAGCTCGATCACTTTTTTCATCAACCGGCTCAAATGGCGCAATCCATCGACAAACCGCCTTTCTTCAACGGAGATCACTATGCCCGTTGGAAGACAAAGATGAAATTCTTCTTGAATTCAAGAGATTACAAGCTATGGGATATTGTTGAAGATGGTCCGTTCGTGCCACAAGGGAGCAAAGCGGAATGGAGTGCCGACGATCGCAAGAAGATGGAGCTAAATTGCAAAGCCTTGCACATTTTATTTTGTGCATTTGGTCCATCCATCTATGAGAAGATGTCTTCTTGTGAGAGTGCCAAGGAGGTATGGGACAAGCTTGAAGTCACATACGAGGGAACAAATGAAGTCAAAGAGACCAAGATTGGGCTCCTAACTCTTGAGTATGAAAACTTCAAAATGGATCCGGAAGAGAACATCGAGAAGATGTTTGATAGGTTTTCCACAATCACGAATGGTCTTAAAGGCTATGGAGAAGCCATCCCGGAGGAGAAGCTTGTTCGAAAGCTCATCTACTCACTTCCCGAGTCTTGGGACTCAAAGAGGACCGCCATCATCGAAGCCAAAAATTTGAAGACTTTGAAGCTTGATGAACTCATGGGGTCACTCCTTACTCATCAAATCATGAAGAAGAATAAAGAGGATGAGAAGAAGAGGGAAGAAATTCAAGCTATGGGAGAGAAGAAAATCAAAGGGCTTGGCATCAATGCAAGTGACATGGCTCTCAAGTCCTCCACATGTCATCATGAAGATTCTAGTGAGGAGGATAGTGAAGATGAAGAGATGGTCTATCTCTTCAACAAATTCACCCGGTTCATGAAGAGCAAATGGAAAAATCCAAGCATGAATCGATGAAAAAGATGAAGGACTCCCACAAATCCAAAAAGAAGGGATCATCTTCTAAACAAGCATATGTGGCCACATGGAGTGATGAAGATTCCACCGATGATGAAGTAGTCCACCTATGCTTGATGGCCCTCAATGAGGGGGAGGTAACTTCTAACTCATCTATTTCAAATTCTTATACATTTGATGAGTTACAAGATGCCTATGATGATTTGCTTTTGGAATTCAAGGCATCATTTTCTAAAAACAAAAAGTTGATTTCAAAAATAAAAATCGAAAATGATTTGCTTTCCAAAACAAATCTTGAACTTGAAGCAAGATTAAAAGATTTTGAACAAAAATGTTTTGATTTACAAAATTTGCTTCTTAAAGTTCAAAAAGAAAAAGATTTGATTTCAAATGAACTTGAAAAGAAAAATAATATTCAAAAATCAAATTTTTATGTAAGACAATCTAGTGCCCCTAGATTTATAAAAGGAAAATGTTTTAGAAGTGTTTGGGTCCCAAAAGGACTAACCACTTCAATTAAAAAGGATGACATTGAAAAATGGATTCCTAAGGGGACTAAAATTTGTGCCACTAACGTTCATGGATCCAAAGCAATTTGGATACCAAAAATTACTTGATTGTCTCGTGCTAGGTGTGATGGAGATGTTCAACAAGTCAAACATTGAGGGGGAGCTCCATGCACACAAGGAAGAACACTTGAAGAAGGAAGGCTTCACATCCTCCCTTGAATTCAAGTGTTGGTAAAAATTCTAGTTGTTTTTACTTTCATTTATTCATTTTAGTTTAAATTCAACTAGATGATCACATATGATGGACTAACACTTTTGATGATGCTTTGAGTAAGGGGGAGCCATTTTTAAACCAAATTCTTATTTGTGTCAAGGTTTTTACCTCTATTGTTATTTTGAAACTTAATGTTTTAAATTCTTTTTGATATAACAAAAAGGGGAGATATGGTTTTGAAAAATTGAATTTTCAAATGAATAAGGGGGAGTTTAATTTGTTTTCACATCTTTAATCTCTTATTCACTTTTTTAAAGTTAAAGGGGGAGAATCTCAAACAATTTTTCAAGTTAGTTTTATTATATCAAAAAGGGGGAGATTGTAGAACTAATGTTTTGATATAATAATTGAAAAATGTTTTGGACTAATTTGAAATAATTTAAAACTTGGTTTTAAAGTCCAAACTACTTGAAATTATGTTTGAGGTATTTTAAGAGGTTTTTGACAAAGATTTTCCATGTTTTCAATAGCCAGACTTGACTTTTCACGTTACCAGTATCGATACGGTCATACCAGTATCGATACCATTTTGCCTCAGTTTGGTCACTGTCAAAACCCGTATCGATACAACAAACCCTCGTATCGATACGGAGGGGGTCGTTTCGATACGCCACGTCAGCGTACCGATCCCAGTTTAACTACCCCAACGGCTATTTCCCAACGGTCTTTTAAATGTCATACCATACCGATACGCCCCCAAGCGTATTGATACGCCCAGGCTAGCAAGAGCCCAACGGCTAGTTTCTGTTCAAGGCCGTATCGATACGGTTCCACGCGTATCGATACCGAAGGCTGCAGAACAGCATTTATGAAGGGAAATAAAGTCCTCAACGGCTCCAATTCATCCCTAACGGCTAGTAACGGCTACAAACTCATTTGGGAGTATAAAAAGGGACCTCCAAGCATCAAGAGAAGACTAATGCTCATATTGTCAAACATCAAATGATCAAGAAATTGTCTTAGTGCTTTATTTGTCAATTCTTGTATAGACAAACACTAGTGAGCCAAAATTGTTAAATTTGCTCAAGTATTTTAGGATTTGGGTGAGAGCTTAATTGTGCAAACAAACACCTATTAGAGGGTTTAAGTTTGCTTTGTTTATCTCTTTGTAAAAGAGGGTTTTGATCAAGGCTTTGGGTAGAAGCTTGATCGTTTGTAAGGGTTTCCTCCTCATCCTAGAAAAGGGGACGAATCAATAGTGGATTGATTGTGAAATCTTTAGTGGGAAGCTAAGGTAGTGGATGTAGACCTTGGTTAGAAGGTTGAATCACTATAAATCATTGTGTCTTTATTCTTTCTAGCTTCCTAAACCCTTCCACCTAAAAATCCACCTCTCCACCACTTGGTGAGCATAATCGGTTGAACGAATCGAGCACCACACAACTCAACAAAATTACTAAAAAACAACTACAACATCAAATAAATTGCAGGAGACACCATATATATACCATGAACTACGACGCATGCAATTCACATAAATTGATTTTTTTTGTTGGGGATTTGCAGGGAGATTCGTTGAAATTGAAAGTGACAAACTAATAGAAAATTATTGTTCAAATTTTGCTCAAAAAATAATACAATTTGAATAAGTAATTATTTAGGGTCAATTTCAAGTAATTTAATTTATCTAAAAAATTACAAATTTAATAATAAAATATTTATTTTATTTTATTAAATATTTTATTAAATATTAATATTTAAATAAAATAATATTATAAATAATAATAAATATTGGACTAAAAAGAATATAATTCGAATAAGTAATACTAAAAACAAATAAGGTTCAATTTTCTATTATTTTGGGACGTAATTGGAAACTATTTAAGATTAATATTTAATTTATTTTGATGGGTCTAAATTAGAAATCTAATTTATTTTGGAATTAAAAAATAATATAATATTAAATTAGTAAGGATTAATTTAACAAAAGTTACTAATATAATATTAAATAGTTAATTTATTTTTTATTAAATAATAACATTTAAATAAAACAATATTATTATTAATAACAAATATTGGACTAGATTAAAAAATTAGAAACAAATAGGGGTCAATTTTAGGTAAAAATAGACTTTTCAATGACTAAATTGAATAAAAAAATAAACATGGGAGACTTGACATGGCATTTACCCTTTTAATAAAATCAGTCAGGTTATTCTATCAAAGAGGAGCTGATGTGGCGCAATCTCATTGGTTGAAATTTTTTTAACGGTTGAAAACTTTTCTGTAACGGCAAAAGTAACGGTTTGGGGCAAAATGGGTAACGGTGAAAACGTTAGGGGGCTTAACGTCCCAAATGAAACGTTAAGTATCAAGTTGGGAAAAGTGGTAAACTTTAGGGGCTATTTTATGCATTAAGCGTTAAATTTTTAGAGTGTTTGTGGAAGAAAAAAAATTCAGTGCATGCGTATCAGATATTAACCCAAAAATATATTAAATGATGTTCATTTACACTATCCAATTTTATAGTTGAAAAAAAAAAGTAGTGCTAGAAATCAAAATGGTTGAACCTTTAATTTAGTCACATTCACGGTATGTTTGAAATTCTAGTTACAACAGTTATTGGTAGAATGTGAAAAATTTATACATAAATCTTATTAAAATTAGATCTGATCCTCTAAAGTGTGATTTTTAATTCTTTATTTAAAGATTATACATAGAAGTATAAAAAGACAAATATCATTCCAATAAGTTTAATAATTTTGGATCTTTAAACCACATTAAAAATGATTTAATATATATTAATAATAATTTAAAAATCATAAAATTTCAACAACAAAAAATTATATATTTACAAAACCCAAAATGACAATGAACCAAAATATAATAAAGGGTTTTTTTTTAATAGATACCAACTAATTGGCATGTTACTAGGCTAAGAATGCTCATATTATTCCATCTTGCATTGGTTCAAATCACAATATAAGAAATGTAATATCTCTCCTTTTAATAAAAAAACAATTAACCCCCCCCCCCCCCAAAGAATTAGTTTTGTGCAATCATGACCAACCAGAACTCATTAAGAGGGAGAATGACCCTAATCCTCATGCATTGGGCTATGCGATTATGCTGTTAACAAGTGATGCTTCAACACAATGCAATACAACCGGTTGGACTGTGATTTCAATAATTTGTTGAAATTTAATTCTATACCACTAGGGCTAGGCTAAGTGCAACAGAAGATAAAAATAAGTGCCCTTTGCTACACCTCTTCAGAATTTCTATATAATAACAACATTTATTCAACCATCCATGCTCACATCTTCTAAGCCTTTGTTTTGCTTCTTCAACTCAAGCAACTATAACCATTCCAGAATCAAGATCCACGAACAGCATCGTTGAGCCGATCAACCATTTATTTTGGAACACCATGGGGAGGGAATGGAGTAACACATCAATGTAAAAAGCCTTCTTTTAGAGAATTACATCTTCCCTTCTGACAATAGAACCTGGATGGAGTTCGAAGAACCAATATGAGATTGCATCCCTCACAATTGGCATACCGGCTATTAGCTTCCACCCAAAAAGCAGTTGCTGCCACCAGAACTGCCCACGGCACAAGGCACATCACGGACTTGAAACTTCACATTGCGTGTTCCAGCATATTCCATAACTTCCAAACATTCCTGTAAATCTAAGTCACTAACCAACATTACCCATTCTTCTTCATCATCTAAATACTTGAGTTGGAATGTCCCAGTTTGAAGTTTGAACCTCCTCGCAACTTCTTCATACAGTTTGAAGCACCCAGCGGATGGCTCAAACTTAAAACGGACTGTATCATCTTTGTACGTAGCTTTCACAGTAATTTTCGAGCTGCTATCAACACAGATTGTCTGAACTTCAGAATTCTTAGCCTGCTCAAAACTTTCAGAGCTTGATGAACTTCCTTGTGACATGGAACCAGGTCCATTCAAAGAGTCTGTCATGCTTGAAGAAGCAGGTTGGTGCGTTTCTTCAGCATTTCCAATATCTATTTCGTCAGAAGCAGCCAAGGAGCTCGAGCCCCAAAACATGAAGTGGGAGTCTGAGTCTTCTACCTTCAGATTCCCCTTGTTCAGACTGCTGATATGTCCTTTTCGTAAATAAGAACCAATGGTTCCATTTTCTGAACATGTCCAAGGTGCAGTGCGAATGCTACCTGCCTGGAATGATCCTGCGTCTAGAGAAACCGACTTAGAGTCATCACTGCAATCAATAAGAGGGACGCTAGATTTTTTTACTTCATCACAGATATTTGGAACGAGCACAGTCCTTACAGCCTTGCCCTTGTTTCCACCAAAAGAACACTCATCTTCCTCCAACTTAACCACTGAATTTTCTTCGTCAGGGCAAGATTCTAGCGATGCTGACGATTTCTCTTGATCGAGAGGTTCAAGAATTTGGATGGGAAGGTTCTTATTGAAGGGTACTGGCGTTTTCTGGGTATCAACTTCTTGCATGATGGTACCTGCTGCAATAAACTCTCCTGTTGATGGATCAAACTTCAATCCTCCTTCCACCCCTCGCACAGAGTCCAGAACAGTTTGTATTTTTTTTAATGATCTATTCACCTTGTTAATCTTGCGAGACGGCCATCTTGAGATCCCAAGTTGTCTGCATATCCTTTTCAGTGTAGTGGGGCAAACTACAAGGAGCAGGAAATCAAAGGTCAATCATAGATCAAAAATACATGGCATGAACCAGGTTCACTCTACTGCTTGAAAATGATATTCCAAAACTTGCATATGTTCATTATACCTGTTTCCAGAACTATTTTCTAAAGCATATAGACTAAACGAAAAAAAAAAAAAACAATTTCTAGTTTCATAGTTTCTTAATAAAAACAATTCGGCAGTACGTACTTGGATTGAGACACAATAGATTTCAGTCGTGATTTTATTCAAAGAATCTCCTAACTTTAAAAATACCAAGCTCAAATACTGTTTAAAACAGTATATTAGGTTTTTGGAGGTTTTTATGTCAGTGTTACTGAAGTGTCCGAGTCTGAGGCATATCTGATCATCTGCACATGAGTGTAGGAATATGACCCTCCAAGGATCCTCTAAATACATGAAAACAAAGAAAATATTGAACATCCCCATGGCAGACACATACACATATCCACCACTCATATCGAGTAACATAGCTCTAGGTCATTAAAAACTTAGAAACAATCTTATTAATTTTACCTGTTTAAATAAGATGACAAGGTTAACAAGTAATTTGTCAAAATAATAATACTGAACCATACAGAAAATCTTCTAGGAAACTTATGCATTTAAAGAGGTTCAGAAATTCAATCTCACAAAAAATATATAAACTTACATATCTAATGCTTCTATATAAATAGTTTTTCTCCAAAAGTATGATAAGAACAATCATATAAAGTCAAAAAACATAAAAACTTTTACAGAAACCTGATCAGAACCAACGTTATAGTCTTATAATGCATATAAACAAGTAATTTCAAGGCTTACCACCAAGGCTTTTTGCAGCATCCTTCAGACTCCCTGAGAAATACTGCTGAAGAACACTCAGGCTCACATTCTTTTCTGCTGCAGTTCTCTTCTTCTCTATCTGCCTTCGAGGTCCGCTCCTTGCCTATAAATATGTACTGAGAAATTACTTAACCACATAAGATTGTTCACACCAGCCGTCCAACATCGAACATCACCAGTACTAAATAAAGAAAATAAGTTGAATATACTCGCACACAAATTTTCATACATATCAATCATAGTAAATGATGTTAAAACAAACACAACCGCATGTTGACTTTTTCAAGAGAGCTTGAAGACTTGCTAAGCTCAAAGTAACCAAGCATAACAAGGCAAGTTCATGAGACATGCTAATAGTACTTGCTTTAAAATACTGTTGATTCTTTGATTTCAATGACACAGAAACTCTTTATTTCTAGTAAACATAAGTATCTTATTACAGGAAAAAGATAGTATCTTATTCAACTCAACAGATATACAGTATCTTATTTAACTCAACAGTTATCAGAAAACTGGATCTCAGATCATGAAATTCCTTTGTCTCGATGCGTCGTTCAAATCAAATTTCCAGACTTCTTTCATTTATATACAATCAATGAAGGATCCCTTTCATGTGTTTCACAAGTCAAGTACTCAAGCCATCCATCAAAAGGGAAAGAACATTCAAACGGTACCTGTTCAGGAGGACCATCAGCTTCCTTTCCATCAGTTCTTGAATTAGATACATTGGGAACTCTATCATTAGATTTCATTTCACTATCAGCAGATAATTCCATTTCCGAGCCCCTCTTAGATATAGACAATGAGGGGAACTTTGAGACTGCTTCCCTCTGAACCTCAATTTTTGACCCTTCTCCAATAATATCTGCATCCGAAACTGTTCTCAAACTCCTACAGATTCGTTGCATAGTACCAGAGAGGTTATTCAACAAGAGTTGCTGTTCTGAACTTCCTTTCAAATTAATAGGAAGGAAAAGCTCCAATATATAATCATCATCACCGGTGTAGGTGCTCCTCAACCTGATGGCAACGGCAGCATTCAGGTTACATTTGCGTGCATGATGAACAAGCGGATAATCACTAATGTCATAAGTCTTCACATCGGTGGCGAAGAACGGATGATTAGAACGAAGAACTTTTCCAGCTATACCTTGTCCTTCTTCAAGATAATGTTCCATACATACATGCGCAAAATCCTGCATGTCCCTTTCATTAACATAACAGGCTGTAGTTTCAACGCGTAAGACGCACTTCCCTTCCCGACTTTTACTACCCTCTCCACCACGTACTTTTAAAATTTCATCCACATCTTCCTCGATGTAGTTACAAGGAATCCATGTTAGAGCCAATGGCAATCTATGCGCATGACATACAGCACGTAAAACATCAGTTATTTCAGCTAATGCAGCTTTCTGATTCCTCGAGAGACACTGAGGAAAAAAATTGGAAGGAGAGGTCTTAGAGAAAAGGTATAGTACCACTACCATACTATTTATTCGGTTAACCAATAAAGAAAAAAAACACCCGGTCTTGTTTATACTTACACACACACACACACATACAATTCAACATAAAAATGTCTTTTCTGTAACAACTGAAGTTAAATGAATACAAAGTTTTAATGCACCTGAGGAAGAGGTCGAGCAGGAGCAGTGGTCCTTAAATTCACAGCCTGCGCATAATAGGGTTCAAGATAAATTTCATGATATCATCCACAACAAATACAGTTCAGTACCTTAAAATCCATACATGTTTACTTTAAAGGCATATTCATTGCTTTATAGTTTGTCTGTGCAGGTGCAGTAAGGTTATTTTTCTCTAAAAGTGATGATATAATATTAGGTAAATAACATATATTACCAGTACCTTCCCGCCTTCAAGAATAGCATGGCACCTTAAGGTTGAATTCAGATGTTAGCTATAATTTTATCTACATTTTTAACATTGTTAAACCAACTTTAAATCTGCCTCATCCAAGAGAACTAAAGAAGTTTCCGGCATTAACTACAGTTTCTATGGATCAAAAGCTCCAGAATTTACATTTACAAACATGACAGTATATGAGAAAACACAAGAATTTCTAGCAGAGAATGCATTATTGTTCAGCAGTAGAATATGTATTTTGAAATAATATGAGAAGACGGTAGTATTTTGTTGCAAAAAAACTGAAAATATGGGTTAGCAAGAGATGTAGAATGGAAGAAGAAGAAAAACTCTGTTTACCTCCTTATTACTCTTCTTCATGTCATGACATCCATTAAAAAGGAGTTTAAGTTTGAATAAGTTATGGATGGCCAAATGGGCAATATGGATATGTTTGGATAGTTACAGAGAACAGAAAACAGACGTTCAAACCTATGTTACACAGACTCGGGAGTTACTGCCGAGTACAGTACAGATATGTGTCTGACACGAGTATGTTCAGTTTTCTTTAAGTTTCTCCATATATTTGAAGGATCTTAGGAAAGCCATATCTTTGTGCCCATGTCTGACATGAATATGTCTAACACAAGTTTCACATTTTTCAATAAAAATGAAGAGTTAATGAAGATTCAAGCCCATAAACACAAACTTACAATTGCAGAAACATAAATAGTAGATACTAACCTGGAGTGCATGGGAGACAGTTATCATTTCTGAATCAAAATTCGGTTTCTCTTTCATACTGACAAGTTCCAGCACAGCACTACAAGACATCTCAGGAGGTTCAAAAATTGGCAACGCAATGGAACCACGGACTTTGTAATTGACTGCGTGTGTAACCCGCAAGTACTCGCCCTTACTGTAATGGATTACATTAGAAGTCCATTCAGGAACTCTAGAGATAAAAACACGACCAGGAAGACCGGGGAAAGAACCCGGTTTCAGTTCTGCAGAGAAGATATATGTCCTTGAAACTTCACGATAACCCGAAAGCATCTGGTCTAGTAAATACGGCTGTTCAGAAGTGGTAAGCATATAGTGATCTCCATGCTTGATTGGAACCCAAACTTGTGCCAAAATGCCCCCTCCAGATGACTCCTTAAACAAGGACAGTGCTCTAAGCATCTTCTCATCAAGTGAGGGTTTAGTTGGCATAGAAACCAATGGATTAGACAAATCCGAAGAACCCAATTCTGCATCAGATGGAACCAATGGGTTACCAATTTTTGTATCTGTTTGCTGGAATACCATTTTGTCCCCACAACTATAAGAACTATCCATGCGATTCAATGCATCAGCAGATTCAACAAAGGTGCCAGAATTTTGTCCCGTGATAGGCAGCGAATCGAAAGAGGTATACGGCAAGGACGGATAGGAGGATAAACTGAAGGAAGCAAACATCTGATCTGTAGCTGAAGGACTATTAAACCACCCAGCATATGAATCAAAGTTCATGAGGTCTGAAAAATTAAAAGGATCCTCAGAAAGTGAATTCCTGGTACTGCCAGTGCCACCTAAACCCTCCATCTGAGGTCTTGGAGGAACCCAACTACCATCCCCCTTTTCTTTAGATGAAAAGGGGGACTCCATTTTCTTCACAAAACAAACGAAACAACCCTCACTTTCACCTGAAATCAGCAAATGCTAGAGTTCTATGAAAAAGCTTCCACTTAGCCTATCACTTTTATCCATAAACCCAAATCTGCTACCCAAAACCCATGAATTTCCCCCCATCAAATTCATCTAGCTTTCCATCTTTTCAAACACTAAACTCAAGTGTGCCAAAAACCAGAGTACTCAAAGTCAAAGCCAATATTTCAGTCTCCAAATCCCCCGCAGATAACTGCAAGATAAGTCCACTGCTCTCAGTTAACATTAATCCACGAAACCCATCTCAGATTCATCCTCTTATACACAAAAATAAAAATAAATAAAAAATTCTAAATGAAAAAGTAGATACCCAAAAGATGAAAAATGAGACTTTTAGGTGAAATGAACCAGATATCAAATTCCAAACTAAGTTCCCAATAAAAAGAAAATAAAATATCAACAAAGTAAGTTAAATAATGTTCCGAAATTGGCAGCTCTTTATCTTTTACTAGATTCAACTGAGTCTGAAATAAATTGAACTAGGAATAGAAAATCAATACCCTTTTATCCCTTACCTATAAAATCTGAAGCTCCTTGGAATTCTGTAAATAAATAATGATTAAAATAAACCCAGAAATCTAGAAGAAGTTACTATAAAAGGAAATTTTATTGGATTCTTAGTAACTAGACAACGTGTTATGAAGCTGTGAAGGAGAAAAAGAGGATTATCTTCTAAAAATGGAAAGTTTTGGTTGGATTGATTGCTCTCTTTGGAGCAGTTAACTATGAGAACCGAATACCTGGAGCTGGTGATATGTCTGATGCCTTAAAAGGTTGTCCTTTTACCTTTTTGCTATAATATCATACAAAAATATTGGTAAAAAAATTGGTATTATTTATACATTAATATGTCATTCTGTCAAGTTAGTATTTTTGTCTATATGATATTATTATATCAATATATTTTATTACGTAAATTTTTATGTCATTTTAAATTATTTACTATCAAATAACTAATAATCTTTATTCACGAAATACCATTTTAAATAAAATAAAACATTAAAAATTAGAGTGCTTTAAAAAGACGTTAGTATTTTTTTTATATATATTATGCCTTCTCCTGGTGGGATACTCTTAGATCTAGAAACAAATACAAATTGATTTATGGTGAAATAGGCATACGGTAGCCTAACTTTTAACATATTTTCATTTTGGTCACAAAAATCTTCTCAATTTAGCCATCATTGTTAGAGACATTATTCATTTTAGTCACTCAAATGTTAAGCTACTAATAGTATTAGTTAGGGGTGTTTATATTCGGGTACCCGCATTTTCCGATAGTAAAACAGTCCACCAATGATGCAATAATTGGGTAGACACAAGTTTGATTAAGAGTAACCGGTACAAGATGCTTAACCAAATGTTTCTACCAATTAAGGTCAATTTCATAAATTACACTCTATCAACTTTCCAATTCATACTGCCCATATACATCTAATTTCACGTTGATGCATTAAACCTACCTTACGAGCTGTTGTAATTGAATGAAAGAATACAAAACAAGGCAGCAAATCATCACTTTTACCTTCCTGGTTCGACGTCCTGGAACCTTTTGAGGTTTTGATTCAAACAAAAAAAGTTAAAAGTGTGGGTAGTGCTTGAAGATATACCAATTCAAGTTTGGCATGAGGATTTGTTAATAGTGCTGAAGGTTGACGACGAACCGTTTTGATTATGCAAAACTTTTAGTTTCAGTCCAGTATGTTTCTTTAATTCTAGATAGAGTTTACCTGTCTGTTAACGGTTGTTTGAGGACGGTAAGGAACAACAGTGAGGAGTTCGACATCGATCGGTTATTTCTGGACGGGAAATCGACATTCACTCAGCCGGTCACTCCTCGTTCCCCTACGTTGGAAGTCTCCCCGCACATTAATGTTCCTTTAACGGCTGGTGCAGCTTTTTAGAAGAATGATCATGATAGTACTTGTTAGTTCATGCGGATCCAATCGTCTCTCTCGAGCCCACGCCAATACAAGCTATGGATCATATGTCAGCAAATCTGGTGGAATCAGACCCATTGAATTCTAATGGAGTCTTGCTCGAAGTAACTTAGGGGTAGCAATCAGGTGGAGTATAACCGAAAATCGTGGAGATCCGAACCGAGGGCTATGAAGAATGATAAGTGCCCAAAAGTCTTAGATTTTGACCCTTTTTCATGGCAATTATCACTCAACTTACACCCATTTGCGCTGCATTATAGCCTTTCATGCATAGATTTTATCATTTATGCCCTTGAGCTTAGTATTTTGTTTATTATATGAAAAAAGGTATTATTTAATGCATGATTGGTATTCTTGCAGGATGACCACTGCTGGAGCAGGAGGATGCCACCGCAGCACAGAAAGCAGGAGGGAAGATGAGGCAGAGTTAGCAGACAACAAACCCTGATCGAAGCCAAGCCACAAGACAACTTCTACTGAGGGAAGCTGAGAAAGCCTTGCTGAGCAGAACAGACCAGTGCCAAGGCAGCAAAAGCCAAGCCGCGACGGCGTTTCGCTAGAGGAAAAAATGAGTAAAGTGGTAGCCAACTTGTAGAGCCTTTAACGCTGGATTTTTCTACACACTTTGCGTGGCAGCTGGAGCTCGAGAAGAGGAGGAAAACGTGGAAGGAAGTATAAAGTTGGACTCTTGAATAAAAGTGCTTATTGTAATAAATTAAAGAGATTGACTTCTTTAATAAAGTCTAGTCCAAGTCCAACTTAATTTCCTCTCCAAGAAGGATTCGTGCCTACACCTTCCCCTATATAAAGGCATGCCGCCATGGAGACGAGACATCGAAGAGAAGAGAAGAGAGTTTGAGCTTAGGATTAGTTTCATTATGTTCTAAATTTTCTTAGGGTTAGGATTAGTTTGTTTAGTAGTTGTGTGAAAACTCTTTGTACTTAGTTTTTGTTCTTAATGCAATAAAAGTTAAGGTTTCCTTATTCTGGCTTTAATTATTTTCGCATTCTACTCAGGAGAGGGTTTGTGAGATCATCCATTTGTTTAATATCGGAAGAGTTGAGCTCACGAAAGGAATAAGCACAGTTTTCACCCCACGTGGTGTTAACTAACTCGGCCTAGGGATAGGTTAGAGTTTTAGCGGCTAATAGAAGTGTATGAACAGTTGGTGTTTGCCTTTGATTCACACTGAGAGGTATCATCAGAGTTCAGTCATCAACTAGTGTTTCGTGCTTAGGGATAAGGCGGGACCATCCAAGGACGCTTTGCCAAACCTTAACTGCTTCTGTCCACGAGTAAGGGATTGCTGCGGCAGGGATTTAGGTCACTGCCACAGCAGTAGTGCGTTGTTGCATTCAAGACAGAAATGAAGTCAAGAGGATTCCACACTACGACACATTCTAATCTGGCCTATCTTATCTTGATCACTCCTTTACTTTATTTACTGGATTCTCTTAGTTTAGTTATTATTAGATTATCTTAAATTACCCAATTAATCTGTGTTTTCACTTTCTTTATTTTGTAGTGCAAGGGAGTAGAACCGAAGGTTGAGTACCAATCCCTGTAGAGACGATACTCACATACTTATCCCTATACTACTTGCGTCGTGTATACTTGCACAAATTGAGGAGCACTATTTACACGCAACAAGTTTTTGGCGCCGTTACCGGGGATTAACAACTTTTGTTTTTATTTTCTTGCACTCTTTCTTTTATTTAGTTTATTTTTTTATTATTTCTTTTATTAATAATAAAATTTGGTCTTGTTTCAGTGCATGACCGGAGCCAACCCAGGAAGCCCATTGCGAGATCCAGATCCGGAAATCGAACGCACTTACCGAAGGCTTAAACGAAAGAACGAAGCCGCAATGTAGAACCTTGAGGATCCACCTCGCGGCGACAGCCTCAGCCAAGTGCCGCCGCAAAACAATGTTAATGGACATCACCCTGCTGATGGACAACCACTTATTGCAGAATAGTAGATCCCGGCAGGAAATGAAGCAAATCTGCAAGCTCCATATGCACCAGTACGACACCTCACAGTCAGAGATTACATTGAAGAGGACTTAAACAGACTAAACTCTGGAGTTATTATCCCAGAGATCGAGGCCGCCCACTTCAAGCTGAAGCCCATGATATTTAATATGATCAACACGATGGGGCAATTTGGCGGCTCCGTAACTGAAGATGCCAGACAACACCTCAAGTCCATCCTCTAGATCTGTAACTCATTCAAAATCCAGGGAGTACATGAGGATATTCTAAGATTAAAGTTGTTCCTCTATTCACTGAGGGATAGGGCAAAAATCTGGCTCAACAACATACCAACAGGATCAATTGGATCTTGGAGTGATCTTTGTCGTGATTTTCTAGCTCGTTTTAATCCTACAAATTTAACTAACGGATTACGTAACGAGATCACTTCTTTTCGAAAGGCTGATAACAAGTCCATGCATGAGGCTTGGGAGCGATATCGAGAGCTATTACACAAGTGCCCCTTACACGGATTCCCAGTATGGACGCAGGCGATCATGTTCTATAATGTAGTAAACACGACAACTAGGATGATGCTAGATGCCTCGGCAAACGACATACTCTTAGACAAAGAACCAGAAGAAGCAATGGAGATCTTAAACTGGACGACCAAGAATGATTATCTGTTCCCCACGGCCAGAAGGGGAGGAGTCTGCCGTCAAACCACAGTTAATGAATTAGAGTCTTAAGGCTCAATTTCATCCCAGATCGCCACCTTGACAAAGCAATGTAACCCCCTTAGCCTGGCCTAGACGCATGACCCGAACTGAGAAGATTACACGGGGAAAACCGAAGTCAACTCGTAAAAGTCAACCTCGATTAACGACCCTTTTTCTTTTATCTTTTCTAGATGCACATTATTATCCTATATGATTAGCAATTTGATTTAGCAGAAGCGACACAGCGAACGGAACTCAATTAGGGGTCCAATTGCATATAAACATCTTTTAGGGACTAAAATGTAAATTTCCATAATTATAAGGACTAAACGAGTTTTTAAGTTACCAATCCAAAATTAATCATATTACATGCCAGCATGTCAAATTTCAACTTAATCTGATCATTCGAACTCATTCAATTAAACATCCAACATTCAGAGACCAAAACGTAAGAAAACAGAAACCTGACACAATTCAAATACAAATCCAACGGTCAGGTGTTTCGAAACACAAGACCCTGTATCGGAACGGTAGTTTCGAAACCAAGTTGACCATTTCGATACGCGGGTGCGTTCCGAAACCTGTTTCGAAACAATGCTTTCCAGTAACAAAATGTTCCGGAACGTGCTTACCCGTTCCGAAACGCCATGACCATTCTAGGCCATTGTTCCGAAACAAATAGGGGCGTTCCGAAACGCCTTGCCCTGCAACTTCACAATTTTCTGGTTTTCACAAACATTCACCTCCGAAATCATTCCAACACATGCCACATCACACATTCAACATGTATAAGCATCAAAGACCATAAAAATGAAGCACAAGCTAAATCATAGCATCATTCATGCAAGCATTCGAACTATAGGCATGCTTCCTAGTCTTCAAAATCATACACAAACTAAAAGCCACATTCAATCACAAATCAAACCTCAAAGGTCATTTACAAACCAAAATAAGCAAACCAAACATGCTTAAGGTGTTTAACATCACCAAACACTAACAAGAGTTGAAACCCCACCCATTGCCTCTTATTACACCATGGTGAAACTACATACTTTGTTTAATCAAAAGCTTGGATTCTACCTGCTATCGGGATGCCTCGAATGCTCAATTTTCTGCATTGATGAAACAAATGAGCGTAAGCATAAAGCTTAGTGAGGATCGCTAAAAACAGCATTCATCAATACATTTCATAAAACCATTGCATCATCATTTGCAAACTCATGCCTTTCCTTAATCATGCTCTTTTAAGCATCAATGCACTTTTCAAACCACATGCTTTCAACATCATAATAATAACAACAAGTAATCTTTTGCTCATGCTTAAACCAAGCATCACATGCATTCTAGCATAAACCTCAAGCATCTCATCCTTAAATCATTAATCAACAACATTATATTGGCTTACAAGTGATCCATTCTCAATGATACCAAAAACAACACAAATGACACAATCGGATACGCGGATTACAAGCGTTGTCCCACACGCTTCATACACACTACAGGACTACACAAGGCTCACACACGAGAGCAACCCTCCATCGTTGTGACACCCGTGGTGGAGTATAACGGTACAATAACAACCCCTCAACACCACTCATCGGTAGTTGTATAATTCCACTAATGAGAGCACGAGACACATAACACAAGACTCACACATGGGATTAACATCCACCGTTGTGATCTTAACCTCAATCGTTAGGGGTACTTGGATGGAGTATACGGTACAATCACAACCCCTCAACATCCAAGGCGACTTTATTCATGGTGCACCCAATCCTATAGCCGGCTAACTATATCCGATTAAAGTAACCAAAAACCATTTTCATCACTTGCCAATATAATCATTTAACATCAATATTCCACTATTTTACAAGCATAAACATAATGCCATTTTCACAAGCATAAACATGCTTAATATCAAATGTACAAATCACATAAATCCAAGGATTCCTTTACCATGTGCATCCTTAACAAAATGGCATTAAAAACCAGCAACCTCAATGCTCTAAAACATGTTTTAAAATAGTAAATAAATCACATTCAACCCAAGTGCATTTTCAACAAAACATAGCACCTTTCCGAGAGAGACTTTCAAATCACTTACTCTTGAGCTTAGCTAAGTGTTTCAAACTTACACTAAGCTCCCAAGACCACGCTCAAAGCGTTACAAAGCTAGAAAATCCATTTCCACTCACCGATACACGAAGCCTTGCTCACCGACACGAAAATTACTCTTTTGGAGCCTCTAAAAACGTCTCGTTTGCTCTCGGATCAAGATCCCCTGTTTTCACATCATCAAAACAAAGATCTAAATGCATTAAAATGCATTTCAACACCATCAACTAATCACAAACTCGTTGCTCACCCAAACTACACCAATTTACCTATCCAAAACAACCGAAAACTCAATCGATTGCTTTCTAAACCAAGCCCAGCCAAAATAAATCACTTCCAATCAATTATAAACAACAAAACACATCCAAAAATCAACCTAAACTCTTCCTTATACCTCCAGCAAGCATTACTCCAACATTTCACCTCAAAACCCCAACTAGAACTATCAAGAAACTCAAGGATCTCAAGAATTTTGGGATCTATATCAATAAAACCTCTTTTCAACATATTAACCACCTCAAAACTTAATTAAAATCAATCCAAAATAGAGCTTAACAAAACAAGTCTGAAAATCAAGAGTTTCATCATATTTTTGTAAGATTTCAATCTCAAATCAATACTGTAATGAAAACTCAACTAAAAACATTAATTAGAAGCCAAAGATCTTGGGAATTTCAATAAAGAACCTAGATTGAAGGTTGAGAACGAGATCTACCTCTAATTCTTGCTTTCTTCAATGAATGACAAGTTTTCCTTAGCAAAAATCTTGAAAAACTTGAAAGAACTCTTGAAATTTGTTTAGAAAATATTGAGAGAGTGTTTGGGAGAAAAGAATTCTGGAGAAAATGAGTTAGAATTGTGTTTGGCTGAAAATGAGAAGAGAATTTTAGTTACGTCAAGTGAAATCTCATTTTTCTAATTTATTACTTTTAATTTAATAAAAATCCTTTTATTAAATCACTTTAAAATCCCCTTTTAAAACACATGTCATATTAAGGAAAGGTTAAATTGCCATAAAACTTCCTAAAGATTCTAAGATTTTGGCTCCTCTTTTAATATCACTTTTTCCACAGTTTTGAAACTTTACATTTTGGTCACTACCCAAAATGTACCTCTTCCGAAACTCTTTTTGTAAAATTGATTTGACCAACCTCTTAAACATAATTTTAGCGGATTTTAGCAATTTTTACCATATTTTTATCCTATCATGATCCTTGATTTTCTTAAATCACCAAACTCGATTCGAACCGTTCCCGACCGGTCCGATCCGATGTCCAAAACATCTAGGTCCAAAACATCTAGGCCCAAAACCAGGGCGTTACAACTCTCCCCCACTTAAGAAATTTCATCCTCGAAATTTTACCTGAAGGAAAAAGGTGCGGAAACTGCTTCAGCATATCCGCCTTGCTTTCTCACGTGGCCTCCTCAACTCCTCAGTTCCGCCACAACACCTTTACAAGCTCTATCGTCTTGCCACGAAGAAACTTGCTGCTCACATCCAGAACCCTCACTGGTTCCTCATCATATGACAGATCCGAATTCAACTCTATCTCCTCAACATGCATCACATGAGAAGGATCCGATCTGTACCTCCGTAACATCGAGACATGAAACATATCATGTATCTTTTCCAGCTCCGAAGGCAATCTCAACCGATATGCCACAGGACCAATACACTCCACAACCTCGTAAGGTCTAATGAACCTTGGGCTAAGCTTACCCTTACGCCCAAATCTCATCACCTTCTTCCAAGGCGATACCTTCAAGAACACATGTTCGCCAACCGCGAACTCGATCTCTTTACGATTCAGGTCCGCGTAAGACTTTTGCCTATCTGATGCTGCCTTCAAATGCTCACAAATGAGCTTCACCTTCTCGGTGGTTCCCTTTAACATAGCTGGCATCGAAATCAACTTTTGCCCAACTTCATCCCAACAAAGAGGGGTTCTACATCTTCTCCCATACAAAGCCTCGTATGGAGCCATTTGAATACTTGCCTGATAACTATTGTTATACGCAAACTCAACTAACGACAAGTGCTTTTCCCAAGAACTCTGAAAATTTATTACGCAGCATCTCAACATGTCATCAAGCACCTGGATCACACGTTCCGACTGTCCATCCATCTGAGGATGATATGAAGTACTGAAATTCAACCGTGTACCCAAAGCTTGATGCAAGCATTCCTAAAATCGCGCTGTAAACCTCGGATCCCTATCCGACACTATGGACTTTGGCACACCATGCAACAGCACAATCTCAGCAATGTATAGCCCAGCCAACTTATCCAAGGTATACGTAGTATGCACCAGCAAGAAATGTGCACACTTCGTGAGCCGATCGACAATCACCCAAACCAAGTTCTTCTTTGACGGTGACAACGGCAACCCAGACACAAAATCCATGGTAATTCTTTCCCACTTCCATTATGGAATTCTCAAAGGCTGCAACAACCCAGAAGGAACTTGATGTTCAGCTTTCACTCGCTGACACACCATGCACTTACTAACGAACTCAGTCACATCCTTTTTCAACCCCACCCAGTAGTACTCATCCTTCAAATCACGATACATCTTCGTACTACCATGATGCATAGCAAAAGGACTGCTATGAGCTTCAGTCAGAATAGTGCGCCTCAACTCAACATCATCTGGCACCACTATTCGACTTCCAAAGCACAAAACACCGTCATCATTAAAACTAAAATCCGAAGACTTACCCTCCGCAATGTCCTGAACATGAGGAACAAGAGAATCATCAAGCAACTTCTTATCCTTGATCAACTGAATCAGAGATGGTTTCACTTGCAATTCAGCGATAAGACCACCATCACGCGATATGCTCAAGCGAGCAAACATCGCCCTCAACTCCACGACCACTTTCATGCTCAAAGCATCGGCCACAACATTAACCTTGCCCGGGTGATACTTGATCGTCAGATCATAATCCTTAAGCAACTCCACCCAACGGTGTTGCCTAAGATTCAACTCCTTCTGAGACATGAGATACTTCAAGCTCTTATGATCCGTGAACATAACACACTTCTCGCCGTACAGGTAATGCCTCCAGATCTTCAAAGCAAACACAACAGCCGTAAGCTCAAGATCATGAGTAGGGTAGTTATGCTCATGCACCTTCAACTGTCTAGATGCATAGGCTACCACCTTACCCTCCTGCATCAACACGCAGCCCAAACCAAAAAATGGACGCATCACTATAGACCACAAACTCCTTACCAGACTCAGGTTGAATCAGAACAGGAGCTTGCGTCAAAGCTTTCTTCAACTTCTCAAAAGCTTGCTGCCTCACATCTGTCCACTCAAAGTGAACATTCTTCTGCAACAACTTAGTCAAAGGTGCAACAATCTTCGAGAAACCCTCGACAAACCTACGGTAATACCCGGCTAAACCAAGGAAACTTCGTACCTCTGTCACTGACTTAGGCATCTTCCAACTCATCACAGCCTCTACTTTGTGCGGATCAACACGAATACCCTCAGTTGATACAACATGCCCTAGGAAGACCACCTCCTTAAGCCAAAACTCACACTTACTTAGCTTGGCATACAACTAGTTCTCCAACAACGCTTGCAAAACGATTCTCAAGTGTCTATCATGATCCTCCTCGGTACGCAAATACACAAGGATATCATCGATGAACACCACCACAAACTGATCCAAGAACTCATGGAACACACGATTCATCATGTCCATGAAAGCAACAGGTGCGTTTGTCAAACCAAACGGCATCACTAAGAACTCGTAATGCTCGTACTTTGTCCGAAAAGCTATCTTAGGTACATCTACATCCTTCACCTTCAGCTGATAATATCCTGACCTCAGGTCTATCTTAGAAAACACCGAGGCTCCTCGAAACTGATCAAAGAGATCATCAATCCTTGGCAAGGGATACTTGTTCTTGATCATCAACTTGTTCAGTTGCCGATAATCTATGCACATCCGCATAGTCCCATCTTTCTTCTTTACAAACAAGACCGGTGCACCCCAAGGTGACACACTCGACCGGATGAACCCTCAATCCAACAACTCCTGAAGTTGTGTTTTTAACTCCTTCAGCTCTTTAGATGCCATGCGATAAGGAGCAATGGACACCAGAGTCGTATTCTCATACAAATCGATACCAAACTCAACTTCTCTGCTTGGTGGTAACCCAAACAATTCTTCCGAAAAGACACCCGGAAAATCGCAAACGGTTCTGATATCCTGCACACGTACATCCTTCGTGACAGGATTCATTACATAGGCAAGATAAGCCTCACAACCCATCCTCAGCATACAGCTTGCTTCCAAAGCAGAAATTACATTCGACAAGAATTTCACATTCTCGTCTACTATCACCACTTCATAATCATCAACAAGCTTTAAAGTGACCCGTTTGACATCAAAGTCAACCACCGCTCTATGATCAGTCAACCAATCCATACCAAGGATCACATCGAAACCGTAGAAGGGTAAGTCCATCAAATCCACAAGAAAAACATGTCCTTTCACAGATAAAAGGGCATCCCCAATATAACTTCCTAGTGACTACAGTCTCACCAAAAGAACTAGTCACTTGCATTCCTACTTCGAGCAACTCAACAGGTATATCAAGAAAATGTGCATGCTCACTCAAGATATAAGAATGCGTAGATCTAGAATCAATCAAAGCCAACAATGATAAAGACTGAAGAGCAAGGGTACCTACGATAACATCGGTATCATTGCGCTCCTTGCGCTGAGCATAGACCCTCGCAAGACCGCCTCCCTCAGGCCGAACTACTACCACATGTGCAATGCCTCGCTGACCCTCGTCTCTCCTCTGAAAGTTCCCTCAGCCACGCCCACGGCCTCTCTGAGGTGCAGTCGCAGCAGGTGCACGTCCTTGGCCTCCATCAGCCAACAAAGGACACTCTCGCCTCATGTGATCCGCTGAACCACAGTTCCAGCACGAATTACCTTTTACCATCACAAGAGCCTGAACCTCTCTAGCCGCTCGAGGACAATCTCGCCTCAGATGACCATGAGATCCACACGTCCAGAACGTGTTCTGTTCCGCTCTCATCCGATCTCCCTGAGCCGGTGCACCATGCCCAACATTGCCTCGCCTCGCAGCAGGTTGATAACTTTTATCTCGGCCTCTCTTGTTCCGTCCACCTCCGGAACTAGACTCAGCTACTCTCTTTCAAGAGCTAAAACCAGCTCCCCAGGATGCCAAACCCAAGTTTTGTTCAATGTCTTTGGCTCGACACACTAGCACATCGAAATCGGTGTAATCTGCAACAAACATGTATGTCTTGATTTCCTGTACCAGCCTGTACCGGAAGCGATCACAACGGTGCCTCTCACTAGGTATCAGCTCAGGGGCATACTGGCTCAGACGTATGAACTGGACCTCGTACTCAGCCACAGAAAGGGTTCCCTGAACTAGCAACATGAACTCGCGTTTCTTTTCATCCAAGTATCTCACACCTAGATACTTTCTCTTAAAGGCACCCTTGAAAAACTCCCAATCCACTTCATTGGGTTCCATTCAAGCGGTGTTAGTCGTCCACCAACTATACGCATCACCCTGGAGAAGCAAAACAACGCACCCCAGCTTGCGCACATCATTACAGCCCATCTGCTCCATGATACGGATCGTGCTCGCCAGCCAAGCTTCTAATGCCTCAAGAGACATACCAAAGAACTCAACAGCTCCTAGGCTCCTCAACCTCTCCAAAGGTAAGCCCGTCTACCTAGCTGCAGGGGCCTGCACATGTTCTCTGGCTACTGTAGCCTGAAATGCCCCGGTGATTAGCTGAACCAACGACGTTAGATCAGCCAAACCCGGACCAGCATGTCCTTGTTGCCCCTGCTCCCCACCTCCAGGTGGTGGCGGAGGAGGTAAATTTCCACCAAGAGGGACATCAGCCCCTTGCTCACCCTGGTCGCCCTGCTCAGCCGCAGGCACTATCGTGTTTGACCTTAGCTATCTCCTCAGACCCATAGTGCTATTTTTAACAAGGCATAACAATAAAACAAAACAAACCATTTAGGCCAGCCTCAAGCAAGGATCCAAGTTCACAAAAACATTTAATCAGTGTAATAAGGCAATGGGCACCCCGATTTCCCTCGGACAAAACATAGCATACAATAACATATCATGCTCATCATGCTTTCCATCATCCAAAATCAGCACATATCAACATCCCATCATCAACATACAATCATATTCATCTCACATGCGATTCACATAAATCAAGCATAGCATAAGCTCCAATATTCAACCAAAACCATTATTTTCAATCAACACACATCAATGCATACTAATTTCACATACCAACATCCTCAATTCTTTCGTAACCTGGCTCGGATACCAACAAATGTAACCCCCTTAGCCCGGCCTAGACGCCCGACCCGAACTAAGAAGATTACACGGGGAAAACTGAAGTCAACTCATAAAAGTCAACCTCGATTAACGACCTTTTTTCTTTTATCTTTTCTAAATGCACATTATTATCCTATATGATTAGAAATTTGATTTAGCAGAAGCGACACAGCGAACGGAACTCAATTAGGGGTCCAGATGCATACAAACGTCTTTTAGGGACTAAAATGTAAATTTCCAGAATTATAAGGATTAAACGAGTTTTTAAGTTACCAATCCAAAATTAATCATATTACATGCCAGCATGTCAAATTTCAACTTAATCTGATCATCTGAACTCATTCAATTAAACATCCAACATTCAGGGACCAAAACATAAGAAAATAGAAACCTGAAACAATTCAAATTCAAATCCAACGGTCAGGTGTTTCAAAACACAAGACCCTGTCTTGGAACGACCGTTTCGAAACCAAGTTGACCGTTTTGATACACGGGTGCATTCCGAAACCCGTTTCGAAACAATATTTTCCGGTAACAAAATGTTCTGGAACATGCTTACCCGTTCTGAAACGCCATGACCATTCCACGCCATCGTTCCGAAACAGATAAGGGTGTTCTGAAACGCCTTGCCCTGCAACTTCACAATTTTCTGGTTTTTCACAAACATTCACTTCCGAAATCATTCCAACACACGCCACATCACACATTCAACATGTATAAGAATCAAAGAACATAAACATGAAGCACAAGCTAAATCATAGCATCATTCAAGCAAGCATTTGAACTATAGGCATGCTTCCTAGTCTTCAAAACCATACACAAACTAAAAGCCACATTCAATCACAAATCAAACCTCAAAGGCCATTTACAAACCAAAATAAGCAAACCAAACATGTTTAAGGTGTTTAACATCACCAAACACTAACAAGAGTAGAAACCCCACCCATTGCCTCTTATTACACCATGGTGAAACTACATATTTTGTTTAATCAAAAGCTTGGATTCTACTTGCTATCGGGTTGCCTCGAATGCTCAATTTTCTGCATTGATGAAACAAATGAGCGTAAGCATAAAGCTTAGCGAGGATCGCTAAAAGCAACATTCATCAATACATTTCATAAAACCAATGCATCATCATTTGCAAACTCATGCCTTTCCTTAATCATGCTCTTTTAAACATCAATGCACTTTTCAAGACACATGCTTTCAACATCATAATAATAACAGCAAGTAATCTTTTGCTCATGCTTAAACCAAGCATCACATGCATTCTAGCATAAACCTCAAGCATCTCATGCTTAAATCATTAATCAACAACATTATATTGGCTTACAAGTGATCCATTCTCAATGATACCAAAACCAATACAAATGACACAATCGGATACGCGGATTACAAGCGTTGTCCCACACGCTTCATACACACTACAGGACTACACAAGGCTCACACATGAGAACAACCTTTTATCGTTGTGACACCCGTGGTGAAGTATAATGGTACAATCACAACCCCTCAACACCACTCATCGGTAGTTGATAATTCCACTAACGAGAGCACGGGACGCATAACACAAGACTCACACACGGTATTAACATCTACCGTTTTGATCTTAACCTCAATCGTTAGGGTACGTGGATGGAGTATACGGTACAATCACAACCCCTCGACATCCAAGGCGGCTTTATTCACGATGCACCCAATCCTATAGCCAGCTAACTATATCCGATTAAAGTAACCAAAACCATTTTCATCACTTGCCAATATAATCATTTAACATCAATATTCCACTATTTTACAAGCATAAACATAATGCCATTTTCACAAGCATAAACATGCTTAATATCAAATGTACAAATCACATAAATCCAAGGATCACTTACCATGTGCATCCTTAACAAAATGGCATTAAAAACCAGCAACCTCAATGCTCTAAAACATAGCACCTTTCCGAGAGAAACTTTCGAATCACTTACTCTTGAGCTTAGCTAAGTGTTTCAAACTTACACTAAGCTCCCAAGACCACGCTCAAAGCGTTACAAAGCTGGAAAATCCATTTCCACTCACCGATACGCGAAGCCTTGCTCACCGACACGAAAATTACTCTTTCGAAGCCTCAAAAAACGTCTCGTTTGCTCTCGGATCAAGATCCCTTGTTTTCACATCATCAAAACAGTGATCTAAATGCATTAAAATGCATTTCAACACCAGCAACTAATCACAAACTCGTTGCTCACCCAAACTACACCAATTTACCTATCCGTAACAACCGAAAACTCAATCGATTGCTTCCTAAACCAAGCCCGGCCAACATACATCACTTCCAATCAATTATAAACATCAAAACACATCTAAAAATCAACCTAAACTCTTCCTTATACCTCCAACAAGCATTACTCCAACATTTCACCTGAAAAACCCAACTAGAACTATCAAGAAACTCAAGGATCTCAAGGATTTCGGGATATATATCAACAAAACCTCTTTTCAACATATTAACCACCTCAAAACTTAATTAAAATCAATCCAAAATAGAGCTTAACAAAACAAGTCCGAAAATCAAGAGTTTCATTATATTTTTGCAAGATGCCAATCTCAAATCAATACTATAATGAAAACTCAACTAAAAACATTAATTAGAAACCAAAGATCTTGGGAATTTCAATAAAGAACCTATATTGAAGGTTAAGAACGGGATTTACCTCCAATCCTTGCTTTTCTCAATGAATGACAAGTTTTCCTTAGCAAAAATCTTGAAGAACTTGAAAGAACTCTTGAAATTTGTTTAGAAAATATTGAGAGAGTGTTTGGGAGAAAAGAATTATGGAGAAAATGAGTTTGAGTTTTTTTTGACTAAAAAAGAGAAGAGAAAGGTAGTTACCTCAAGTGAAATCTTATTTTTCTAATTTATTACTTTTAATTTAATAAAAATCCTTTTATTAAATCACTTTAAAACCCCATTTTAAAACACATATCATATTAAGGAAAGGCTAAAATGCCATAAAGCTCCCTAAAGATTCTAAGATTTTGGCTCCTCTTTTAAAATCACATTTTCCACAGTTTTGAAACTTTACATTTTGGTCACTACCTAAAATGTACCTCTTCCGAAACTCTTTTTGTAAAATTGATTTGACCAACCTCTTAAACATAATTTTATAGGATTTTAGCAATTTTTTTCCATATTTTTATCCTATCTCGATCCTTGATTTCTTTAAATCACCAAACTTAATTCGAACCGTTCCTAACCGGTCCGATCCGATGTCCAAAACATCTAGGCCCAAAACCAGGGCGTTACAAGCTATTTATGAACTTATAGTCATAAAGCAACCAACAGAAAGTCAAGGTAATAGATTTATTTTGTGAGAACTGTGGGGATAACTATGCTTCATCTGAATGCCCGCAGAACCCAAAGTCAGCCTGCTATGTTGGAAACTTCAATCGCAACAACAATCAGATGTCCAACAACTATAATCCAGCCAAGAAAGAGCACCCCAACTTCTCCTGGAGCAACCCTAACATTGCCCTCAATCCGCAGCATCAGACTGCTCCAGCCGCAGGATTCCAACAACCCATGCCGCCGCAGCAGCACATGCAAGCCCAACAGCCAATGCATCCTAGTTCCCTTGAAAACACTCTTTATGCTTTTATGAATCAAACTAGTACATACATGGCTAACACTGATAAGTTCATAAAAAAGTCAGAAACTTTTAAGGACAGGACATAAATGCGGCTACAAAATAATAAGGCTACGTTGAAATCCTTAGAGGCGTGGGTAGGGCAGATTGCTCAGATCCTGGACACCAGGCCAGTTGGAGGATTCCCATGTGACACTAAAGCCGCTAAGGGAACGTCGTACGAGTAGTGCAAGGCTGTAACCACTAGAAGTGGTATCCATCTATAAGAGCCACATGCCAAACAACCAGCAAGGGAGAAACCACAAGAGCCCACTATCCCTACACAGTCTAAGGACAAGGATATTGCGGCACCATTCAAGGAAAATCTTGCCGCCGTAGATCTTGAGACAAAAAAGCCCAGAGACAGCCCACCAACTCCACCATTACCACAGAGTCTGAAACAACCCAAGCAGGAGTTCCAGTTTAAGAAGTTCTTGGACATCCTTAAACAGGTACATATCAATATACCTCTGGTGGAAGCTATTATGCAGATCCCAAACTATGCCAAGTTTCTCAAGGACATAGTGTCAAAAAGAAAAAGAATTAGGGAATTTGAAATGGTGGCTGTAACGGAAGAATGCATGGCCGCATTACACAATAGAGCACCCTCAAAGCTCAAGGATCCTAGAATCTTTCTCATATCGTGTGTGATCGGGAATACATATGAGGGAAGAGCTCTATGTGATTTAGGTGCAAGCAGCAATATCATTCCCAAGTCCGTCTTTCAAAAATTAGGGATTGGGACGGTACAACCGACCATAGTGATGCTACAGCTTGCCGACAGATCACACGTGCAATCAAAAGGGAAAATCGAAGATATCCTGGTAAAAGTGAATAAGTTTATTTTCCCTATTGATTTCCTCATTTTAGATTGCGATGTAGATGAAGGAGCTCCGTTGATTCTTGGACGACCATTCCTCGCAATTGAGAGAACAATAATTGACGTGGAGAAAGGAGAACTGACAATGAGGATTAATGATGAGCATGTTACAATTAATGTCCTGAATAGTAGAAAACATGTCAATGATACAACAACTTGTCAGACACTCCAGGCCACCCAACAACAGGGTCAGTAAGGAAACAAAAGGCCCCAGCAATGAAACGGTGGAATGCCGCGGCAAACATATTGGGCCAAGCCAGGACACATGCCACGGCACACAAGAGGGAGAACATGGACAAAGGCTGCTTCCACACACTAGATCACATGTTATGAGGGATAAGGAAGTATACACTTTAGGGGATGCATCCAAGTGCACTCCTTTAGTGCACTAATATTTTCTCTCTTTACTTTATTTTTATTTTTTAGGTTCTGTTTTATTTTTAGAATAAATTTTTAATTTTTATTTATCGCATTTTTTTATTCAGAATAATTTTTGTTTGTTTTTTTGAGATCAAGAAAGAAAAAGGGAGGAACCAACGACATAGAGAAGTGACCGTTAGCTGCAGCAGCACCAGACGCCCAATGCGCTGCGAGAGCTGCAACAACTAGTTTTCCAACGGGTAGAATCGCAACGGGCTGCAACGGCTAGTAAAGGCATCGGTCACGAAATGTGGTCCAACGGCACAATGTGCCAAGACTCTATAAAAGGGTCACTATTCTCCTTGTTTTCACTTTATACTTTCTTTTGCTTTCTTGAAACTCACAGCTATTGTAGAGCGTTTACGTGTTCTCTAAATATGAGCGCAAGTGCACACTCATGTCATGTTATAGTATAAAAGATATCGTCTCCCACATGGATTGGACAGCTTAACTCGAATTGTGATTCCTGCACAAGGGAAAATTAAATGCACAAATAAATTGAATTGTTTAAGAAGACCAGTAAATAAAAGAGAAGAGATCAGATTGATGGAACAGGCCGGATTATGCTGCTCCCTAGTGTGAAACTGCGTTGAATATGATAAGTTGTTTTGCACTGCCAGACTTTGCTGCCTCGGCAGGAGATGGCAGATTGGTTGCTGTGACGCTTTCGCTGCCTTGGCAGTGGAACAAATGATTGTCTCGGCGGCAAACTCAACAGTACTTCAAGGCAAATAATACCAGTCACGGCATGAATCGTGTAAAAACAGAAATGTTTGGTTCGTTCTTTTTTAGCCGCCTTAAACCCTAACCTATGTCTAGGCTGGATTGATCAACACTTGATTAAGGTGAGGACCGTACTTACTCCTTTCGTGAGTTCAACTCTCTCGATACCAAAGAAATGGATAGTAATCAACTAATCTTTCGCCTTAATTGAAAACTATGAAGAACATGGAATACGCAAACCTTGAAGTTTTATTGCAAAAACAAACTTAATTCCTAAACAACCGTTCTCACACTAGTTTACAACATAACCCAAACCCAAAGAGAATTTAGAACATAATGGCGTCAAGAAAACCTAAACTATGCCTAAGGGAAAACCTAAGTTGTTTTGAAGTAAAAATACATTGAATATATATTGGCATTATCTAGGTCAAGTCCTCCTTGGAGTAGAAGTCTTCAAAGTAGCTTTTGCATTAAATGCAACCTTTAATTCTGACTTCTTTGAGTTGAATGTGGACTTCTTCACGTTGCCTTGCTCCGCAAGTTAGCTTGTTCTCCTCCTTCGGCGGCTCTACCCACTGCTACAGTTATCGAAAAATAGAGTGGATGACATCGTTAAAATCGGGATTTTCTGCTCTACAGATCACACTCCAGTTCTCTAATTCCTCAACTTGCTGCCCTGGGCGGCAGGTGTGGCGGTGGCAGCTGATGTCTCTATCTGGAACTGCATTAGTACAGCTCCTTGGTTTTCTGCCTCAGCATCATGTCCTTCAGCTCCTCTCTCCTTCTACCAGCTTCTAGTACCTGAAACTACAACTAAACTAAAACAATACATTTTCCTTACCAAATAACAAATAATCAATAAAAACATGGCAAAGTAAAGAATACTATAAAATGCAATGCATGATCCTAATTATGCCTAAAGTGTAATTAAAAACAACAATATTATGAGATGGAAATTGCACAAAATATAGAACTTATGGACACTTTACACACCCCCAAACTCGAACTATTGCTTGTCCTCAAGCAATGCAAACCTAAACATACTTGCCCTTTAAACTAATTAGAAAGAAAAATTATGTTTTAAACTTGATTTAACACCTCAAGGTCGTGGCACATGTCATTAGATTAGTGAGAGGGGAACAACATGAATTACCTCAGAATTAAACTATAATGCCAGTGAAGTGTGTGCAGAAACTGTGTACAAGCTGAATCTGAAGAATATTCTAAGTAAACAAAGATGATGTCATGATATATAAGGTTGCTACCAAGACATCATATTTAAGCACAAATAATAATCATGGCAATAAGGGCTTCAGCTTATCACAACTACTCTTCTAGGTCTGAAATTAAGGAGCAAACTACAAAACCCCGAACCTATTGAGTAGAGTCATCCCGTGAAGAATTTCATTCACTCATGCTAATTTGTCTGTCTCTTCAAGATTTTCAGATTTATGGACTTTGATTGCAGCAGAGTGTCCTTGCACATGATTCTTCCTACAGCCTGTTTCGGGCACCTCTAGGGATAGACAGCACAAAAACTTTCTTTTCCTACCTTGGCAGTGCTTTTGTTTTTCCTGTTTGTTGCCTGCTGCGACAGCTTCCTGCAACCATGTTAGAATTTTATAAATAATTCAAGCAGGCAATGTTTATCAGAAACTCAAACAAATTCAGCAAGTAACAATAGTGTTTTATTTTTTTTGGCAATTATTGAAAAATCCTAAGTTTACTTCATGATTTTCCCCAAAATTAAGTTTATTTTAACTTGGTGCGAAAAATTAAAGTCGGCTATCCTATCATAGGCACAAATTCTAACCAAATTTTTTTCTTCGATTAATTTTCTAAGGCAAGTACATAATGCAACCAAATATGCACTAGTTATGCCTAAACATGATGAGTGCTACCCCCCAAACTCGAGATGGGCATTGCCCTCAATGCACAAAATAAAATACAAAATAAAAACAAAAAAAAATACAATAAAAACATAAAATTAAAATAAAGAGAAGAAAAGAAAGAAAGAAAAAAAAACTCTAAAAGTTTGCTGAGGGCTTAGAGGAGGCTTGGGTCTTGGTGGCAGAGGAGGAAGAGGAGGATTGGATTACTAGGCGTGTAACGCCCCGGGTATAGGGTCTGGGAGTTCGGACCGGAACCCGAGAAAGGTTTGACATCTAAGATTTAGGGTTCAGGTTGCTTTTAAATAAAAATAGTTTCATAAAAGAGTTTTAAAATGTTGATTGGGTTTTTAGGGATAAATGAAAATAAATTAAGGCAAGAAATGATTTTTGTTAAAAGAGAGTTTTTAATATAAGAGGGGAATAAAATAGAATATTTCAAAAAAAGAAAAGAAAATAGGTTTCACTTTCTTCTTCCACCTTTTCAAAACCATTTCACGTAAAAAACACCCAAGTGCATTGCCACCATCCATTTTCACCAAGCTTCACCATTTTGGAGGTTTCAAAGACGTAAACCACTTGATTTTTACTCATCTTTTCATTTAAACCTTACTTGTAGCATTTTTATTTCCAAAAACTTGAAGATTTCCTAAGTTCTCTCATTTTGGGTAAAATGGGTTTTTGAAGGTTTTAAGCAATTTAGTGAAAACAATGGTTGGGTTGAGTTTTAAATGATGTTTTGAGTGTAAAATAAGGTTAAGATGATGGGTGTAACTAGAAATCCCAGAATTTGGAAAATGGGTAAATTTTGAGTTTGGGAAAAATGGGTTTTTGGGTTGTTTGTGGTTGGAAATGGTTCCTAAGGGGTTTATGGATGTGTATTGAGGATTTTGAAGCTTTTGGATATGTTTTGGATGTTAAATTGATGAGGTTTTGACTGATTCTTGGTTACAGGGGAAATGTGATTGGTTTTGGTTAGATTCAAATAGAAATCGAAAACTTGTTGTTGCCAGATTTTGATGGGATTGATTTCAGTGGTTTTGATTACTGAAAGGTGTATTAATTCATTGTTTTAATTTAGGTAGAAGGAGCGGATAAGGATTTGGGTTATTCGGACGCTACACCAGGAGTTGATAAAGCTTGAAGGAGGACCGTTAGCTTATTTTGGTATTGTGCTTATGAGTGGTAATTGTTTTGAAGCTTTAAAATGTTCAAAGAAGGTTTCTTGGGGTTTGGGTGGAGCCTTGGGGCCAACCTAAACCCAAGTTTAAGCTTTTCTAATTTTGCGTTGTTTCGTTGATTGATGGTGTATGTGTTTATACGTGTTGTTGTGTGAAATGCATATTACTTTTACCTCCCTTTTAATGTTGAATGTTGTTATTGTTGTTGTCAAAGCCTCACGTGATGGTTTAGGGAAAGTGTGTTGTTGAATGCGGTGATGTGTAGTCCCACCGGAAGTGATTAGTAGATGAGTACGGTGATGTGTAGTCTCACCGGAAATATGCTAGTTGTTGAGAATGGTGATGTGTAGTCCCACCGAGAATGGTTGTGCATGTGCATACCATGGTTTTGTCTTAAGCTTTCGGTTTATCGTATTTCCTTTCTAAATGGTTTTGTCTTTAAACTAAACACATGCTTTGAACTACATTGTTGTTGTTGTGATTTTGAGCTCCGCTCACTATGCTTTTAAGCTTACGCTCTCTTTTCCAACAATGCAGATCGTTAGTGGCTACGAGAGGCAAGCGGGGCAAAGGAGGAATCCTGGAGTTCACTTGCTAGCTCAAGTATGGTTTTCATGGTTGTAATAATACTTAGGCAATGAGAATGCTAGACTTTTATGTTGGGGAGTTGGTGTCCAAACTCCTATGTTTTTGTTATTATTGTTACCATGTTTAAAGTGTTGAAGAATGCTTTGGTTTGGTTTTAACCCCTTGAGAATGTTAAACATGTTTGGTTATTTTTGTTAAATCTTGCTTTGTTGATTTTTAGCGTCGTTGAATGTTTGACTTACTTTAAATGAGTTTTCTTGGTTGCCTTGAGTTACATGTATTCTTAGGAGTTGGTCAAATGCTTACTTAGGGTGTTTAAGTTAGCTCCCTTGTGCTTAAAACTGCAATTTGTTGTCTTTCTGTGCAGAGCGTATTGATACGCTCAAGGGCGGTATCGATACAATCCCCTATTTTGAGCCTATCGTATCGATATGCGGGGGCGTATCGATACCCTCTTTGTCCTCTGGAAATCTGAGATTTTGACGAGAAATTGGGATATCAGTACGGGCCTTAGGCGTATCGATACGGTCCTGGAGTTGACATTGGGAAACTTGACCGTTAAAGGTGTATCGATACCAGCCTTGAAGGGTATCGATACGACCTCTCGAAGTTGACTTTGGAGAAGTTTGACCGTTGAAGGCGTATCGATACTGGCCTTAGGAGTATCGATACGGCCTGAAGTAAAATGGCTAAAAGTTATATTTTAATGTCCTTTCTGCCTGGTTCATATCTGTGTTTGCTTTTCCGTTGTTTTCTTTCTCACATAGGTTCAAATAAAGCATATAGACAAGATTAATTAAAAAGAAAAAAATAGGTTTGCTAATCGGAGTGAGGCCTTATCGGGTTTTGCTTCGGTTTTCCCTGTGTAACTCATTCGGTTCGGTCTGGTGGCTAGGATGGGATGAGGGGGTTACATTTGGTGGTATCAGAGCCTCGATTTTGAGGTCTTACGGGAAGGTAATTCAGGTAAGTTAGTTAGTTTGGTTTGTTTTCCATTGCACGGTGTGTGAAAGCATGATTTCTCGTTCTTGTTGTTGGTTGAAGAGTAGTCGAGCGTCCTCATTGCTAAGTATTGTTATTGGAAAATGGTTTTAGTTAAAAGAGCTTGAGTAGTTGGATCCTTGCCCTTGTTGACACAATATTTTCTTGTGTGTTATGTTTGTTGTTTTAGATTTTATCTTTGTTATGGTGAGACCGAGGGGAAGGCCTAGAGCGGGTGACCAGGCACTCGGGGTTGTGCCTCCTCCTTCTCCTACTCCCAATGGTAATGGGGAGAATGTCAGAGATGATGTACCTCAGGCTGGTGCAAATGTTGGAGGTGATGGTAATGGATCTCAGGTTGGCCAGGGTCAGGCTGGTGCGGATATGACTCATTTGATTCAGACTATAGCCGGGCTTTTCAGACAGCTTAGCCGGTATACATGCTGCAGCACCACCTCAGGGTACGGGGACTGGTTTACCTCTTGAGAGACTTCGTAGTTTGGTCGGAGTTGAGTTCCGTGGTTTGACTCCCGAGTGTTCAAAGGGTTGGCTCGAGAGCACTAAACGAATCTTAGGTCAGATGGAGTGCTCGGACACTCGTAAGTTGGGTTGTGTTGTCTCCTTGCTTCAGGGAGATGCGTATGCTTGGTGGACTACATCTATTTCAGGTATGCCAGAAGCGGATGTCACTTGGGAATTCTTCAGAATAGCCTTTAGAAAGAAATACCTTGGAGCCCGATATCAGGATGAAAAGAAGAGGGAATTTATGGCTTTTGTGCAGGGTGGTAAGACGGTGTCAGAATATGAGGTACAGTTTGTGAGGTTGAACCAATATGCTTTCGTGTTGGTTCCCAATGAGAGAGAACGGTGTGAGCGCTTCCGTTATGGTTTGACTAGGGATGTGAAGACTTATATGCTTGCTTCTGATTACACCGAGTTTGATGTTTTGGTCTCTAGGGCCAAAGATATTGAGCAGAGTTTAGGCTCGAACACTCGTGCTAGTGGGTCCGATTCAGGGAAAAGACATGCGGATTGGGACATAGAGCATGCCAAGAGGCATAGAGATGGAGATATCAGCTCAACTCGAGACATAGGGGCGGTAACCATGGAAGTGGCCATCAGGGCCAAGAAGCTGTTGTTCACACTCCTGAGTGCACCAGGTGTGGGAGACGCCATCCGGGCGAGTGTATGGATACCTTTAGGGTATGTTGGAAATGTTGTTCCTGAGATCATTTGAGGCGTAACTGTCCTCACCCGGCTAGGGGTGGACAGGCCCCAGTTCAAGGTTTTGAGCATCCGAGAGGCCGTGGACGCGGTTGAGGTAATTTTTAGCCGAGAAATGATGGTCAGAGGAACGTAGCTCATGTGGTAGCAGTTCAGCCCAAGGGTGGAGGACCAGCTAGGGTGTATGCACAATGAGAGGCTGGGAATGACACAGATGTCATCGCAGGTAATTTCTTGTTACGGTCTTTATCATTGCTTTCGTTGATGGATTTGGGTTCAACACATTCATACATTTTGGGTGAGCATGTAAGATCGTTATATTTACTGTATGAGTGGTTAAAGGTAGGTTTGAATGTTACTAGTTCTTTCGGTGAGACCGTGGTAGTTAGGAAAATGTATAAGAGGTGTCTTTTGATGATTCAGGGTCATGTGTTTCTGGTCGATATGATGGAATTTCCGTTCTATGGTTTCGATGTGATTTTGGGAATGGATTGGCTCATAGAGCATAGATCTAGGGTAGACTTTGAGACCAAGATAGTTTCCTTGAGACTTACGAATAATTTTGAGGTTGTAGTAGTTGGCGAGAATATTAAGTTCTTGTCCAATGTTTTTTCTACTTTAGAAGATCAGAGATTGATGGATTTGGGTTGTCAAGCATATTTGGCCTATGTGATGAATCCGAATATGTGTGAAGTTAGACCGCAAGACACCATTACGGTTTGTGATTTTCCGAGTGTCTTTCTAGAAGAGTTGCCGGGTTTGCCTCCAAATAGGGATGTTGAGTTTGCTATTAAGACGTATTCAGATTCTGCACCCGTATCTATTGCTCCGTAAAGAATGGCACCTAAAGAGTTGAAAGAGTTGAAGACACAACTTTAGGAACTGTCCGATAGAGGTTTCATTAGGCCTAGTATTTCCACGTAGGGTGCTCTGGTCTTGTTTGTGAAGAAAAAGGACGACAGTATGAGGATGTGTATAGATTATAGGCAGTTGAACAAGGTAACGGTAAAGAACAAGTATCCCTTATTGTGGATCGACGATTTGCTCGATCAGTTGAGAGGTGCTACAATATTTTCGAAGATTGATTTGAGATCCGGTTATTATCAGTTGAAGGTGAAATATGTGGACATACCGAAGACAGCTTTTCGTACACGATATGGGCACTACGAGTTCTTGGTAATGCCTTTCGGTTTGACTAATGCCCCAGCTGCATTTATGGACATGATGAATAGAGTGTTTCACGAGTTTTTGGATAGCTTTGTAGTAGTGTTCATAGATGACATTTTAGTGTACTCTAGAATCGAGGAAGAGCATGATGAGCATTTGCGATTGGTGCTACAGACTTTGCTTGAAAATCAGTTGTATGCCAAGTTGAGTAAGTGTGAGTTTTGGATTAGGGATGTAGTCTTTTTAGGTCATGTGATCTTGGCCGATGGGATTAGTGTAGATCCCAAGAAGATCGAACCCATAGTGAATTGGAAACAACCAAAGTTAGTGACCAAATCCGTAGTTTCCTTGGCTTGGCGGGGTATTATCGAAGATTTGTCGAGGGAATCTCAAAGATTACGACACCTTTGACTAAATTGCTTAAGAAAAATGTTCCGTATGAGTGGACAGATGCAAGGCAGCAAGCGTTCAAAAAGTTGAAGAAAGCATTGATAGAAGCTCCAATTTTGATTCAGCCTGAACCATGGAAAGAGTTCGTAATCTACAGTGATGCATCATATGTAGGTTTAGGGTGTGTGCTTATGCAAGAGGGAAAAGTTGTAGCTTACACTTCGAGACAGTTGAAGGTTCACGAGAAGAATTACCCCACTCATGACATAGAGTTAGCTGCTATAGTGTTTGCTTTGAAGATTTAGAGACACCACATTTACGGTGAGAAATGCATAGTCTACACCGACCACAAGAGTTTGAAATACTTGATGACTCAAAGAGAGTTGAACCTTCGACAACGTATGTGGTTAGAGCTTCTTAAGGACTACGACCTCACGATAGAGTACCATCCGGGTAAGGCAAACGTAGTGGCTGAGTCTTTGAGTAGAAAAGTGGCAGTTGACTCATGAGCTATGTTTGCGAGATTGAGTGTGTCACGGGATGGCGGTTTGATAGCCGAGCTACAGGTTAAACCTTCATTAGTTCAGTTGATTCGAGAGAAACAGTTGCAAGACGAATCTTTGGCACCTCACGTGCAAGATATAGCCGAGGGTAGACCCACAGATTTCTACTTTGGTTAGAATGGGATCTTATGTTTTAAGAGTTGAGTAGTTGTTCCAGAAGATGTCAAGTTGAGACGTACTATTTTGAATGAAGCTCA
Source organism: Hibiscus trionum (assembly GCA_030270665.1). Classification (NCBI taxonomy): domain Eukaryota; kingdom Viridiplantae; phylum Streptophyta; class Magnoliopsida; order Malvales; family Malvaceae; genus Hibiscus; species Hibiscus trionum. The sequence goes on along the minus strand of BSYR01000025.1, from coordinate 3,150,637 downwards.
TAACAGTCATTTTGCTATGCATCCGGGTAGTACGAAGATGTACCGTGGGTTGAAAGATGAGTACTACAGGATTAGGTTAAAGAAGGATGTGGCTGAGTTTGTGAGTAAGTGTATGGTTTGTCAGCGAGTTAAGACCGAGCATCAGTTTCCTTCAGGTTTGTTACAACCGTTGAAGATTCCAGAATGGAAGTGGGAAAGTATTACTATGGATTGTTTGTCAGGCTTACCGTTGACTCCTTCGAAGAAGAATTCAGTATGGGTGATAGTTGACAGATTCACTAAGTGTGCCCATTTCATACCTGTTCATACTACCTACACCTTAGACAAGTTGGCCGATTTGTACATCAGAGAGATATTGAGATTGCATGGTGTACCAAAATCGATTGTGTCAGACCGAGATCCGAGGTTTATAGCTAGATTTTGGGAGTGTTTTCATCAAGCTTTGGGAACTTGGTTAAACTTCGGTACATCATATCACCCACAGTCAGATGGTTGGTCAGAGAGAGTTATTCAGGTGTTAGAGGACATGTTGAGGTGTTGCATCATCGATTTGCAGGGTTCGTGGGAAAAGCATCCGCCGCTAGTAGAGTTTGCGTACAATAACAGTTATTAGGCTAGTATTCAGATGGCACCGTATGAAGCTCTGTATGGTAGGAAATGTAGAACACCGGTTTGTTGGGCCGAGGCCAGATAGAAGCTTGTACCTATGCCAGACTTGCTTAAGGGCACTATCGAGAAAGTAAAATTGATTTGTGATCGCTTGAAGGCAGCTTCAGAAAGACAGAAATCATATGCCGACTTGAAGAGAAAAGAGATAGAGTATGCTATAGGCAACAAAGTATTTTTGAAAGTCTCACCTTGGAAGAAGGTGATGAGGTTTGGTAAGAAGGGTAAGCTAAGTCTGAGATTCATTGATCCTTACGAGGTAGTTGAGAGAATTGCTCATGTTGCTTATAGATTGAGATTTCCGACTGAGTTAGAAAAGATTCATGATGTGTTCCACGTTTCGATGCTTCGAAAGTATAGATCAGATCCGTCCTATGTGATGCAGTGGAAGAGATCAAGTTGAACCTAGATTTGTCGTATGACGAAGAGCCGATTGAGATTCTTGCTACGGATAGTAAAGTGCTGTGTGGGAGGACTATCAAGTTAGTCAAGGTTTTGTGGAGACACCGAGGTGTGAAAGAGGCCACTTGAGAGAGGAAGGATGACATGTAGAAACATTTTCTGTATCTCTTCCCATCAGGTAAAATTTGAGGATGAAATTCCTTAAGTGAGGGAGAGTTGTAACTCCCCGGGTTTAGGGTATGGGATTTTGGACCGGAACCCGTGAAAGGTTTGATATTTGAGTTTTAGGGTTCGGGTTGCCTTTAAATAAAATTGGTTTCATAAAAGAGTTTAAAATGTTGATTGGGTTTTTAGGGATAAATGAAAATAAATTAAGGCAAGCGAGGATTTTTGTTAAAAGAGAGTTTTTAAGATAAGAGTGGAATAAAATAGAATATTTCAAAAAAGAAAAGAAAATAGGTTTCACTTTCTTCTTCCCCCTTTTCAAAACCATTTCACATCAAAAACACCCAAGTGCCTTGCCACCATCCATTTTCACCAAGCTTCACCATTTTGGAGGTTTCAAAGAGGTAAACTACTTGATTTTTACTCCTCTTTTCGTTTAAACCTTACTTGTAGCATTTTCTTTCCAAAAACTTGAAGATTTTCCAAGTTCTCTCATTTTAGGTAAATTGGGTTTTTGAAGGGTTTAAGCAATTTAGTGAAAATTGTGGTTTTGGTGAGTTTTAAATGATGTTTTGAGTATAAAATAAGGTTAAGATGATGGGTGTAACTAGAAATCTCGGAATTTGGAAAATGGGTAAATTTTGAGTTGGGGAAAATGGGTTTTTGGGTTGTTTGTGGTTGGAAATGGTTCTTAAGGGTTTTGTGGATGTGTATTGAGGATTTTGAAGCTTTTGGGTGTGTTTTGGATGTTAAATTGATGAGGTTTTGACTGATTATTGGTTAGAGAGGAAATGTGATTGGTTTCGGTTAGATTCGAATAGAAATCGGAAACTTGTTGTTGCTGCATTTTGATGGGATTGATTTCAGTAGGTTTGATTATTGAAAGGTGTATTAACTCCTTGTTTTATTTTGGGTAGAAGTAGTAGATAAGGATTTGGGTTCTTCGGACTCTACATTGGGAGTTGAGGATGCTTGAAGGAGGACCGTTAGCTTATTTTGGTATTATGCTGGTGAGTGATAATTGTTTTGAATCTTTAAAATGTTTAAAGAAGGTTTCTTGGGGTTTGGGTGGAGCCTTGGGGCCAACCTAAACCCAAGTGTAAGCTTGTCTAATTTTGCCTTGTTTCGTTGATTGATGGTGTATGTGTTTATACGTGTTGTTGTGTGAAATACAGATTGCTTTTACCTCCCTTTTAATGTTGAATGTTGTTGTTGTCAAAGCCTCAGGTGATGGTTTAGGGAATGTGTGTTGTTGAATATGGTGATGTGTAGTCCTACCGGAAGTGACTAGTAGATGAGTACGGTGATGTGTAGTCCCGCCGGAAATGTGCTAGTTGTTGTGAATAGTGATGTGTAGTCCGACCGGGAATGGTTGTGCATGTGCATACCATGGTTTTGTCTTGAGCTTTCAGTTTATCGTATTTCCTTTCTAAATGGTTTGTCTTTAAACTAAACACATGCTTTGAACTGTATTGTTGTTGTTGTGATTTTGAGCTCCGCTCACTAAGCTTTTAAGCTTACGCTCTCTTTTTCAACAATGCAGATCGTTAGTGGCTACGAGAGGCAAGCGAGGCAAAGGAGGAACCTTGGAGTTCATTTGCTAGCTCAAGTATGGTTTTCATAGTTGTAATAATACTTAGGCAATGGGAATGCTAGACTTTTGTGTTGGGGAATTGGTGTCCAAACTCCTATGTTTTTTGTTATTGTTGTTACCATGTTTAAAGTGTTGAAGTATGATTTGGTTTGGCTTTTAACCCCTTGAGAATGTTAAACATGTTTGGTTATTTTTGTTAAATCTTGCTTTATTGATTTTTAGCCTCGTTGAATGTTTTACTTGTTTTAAATGAGTTTTCTTGTTTGCCTTGTGTTGCATGTATGCTTAGGAGTTGGTCAAATGCTTGCTTAGGATATTTAAGTTAGCTCTCTTGTGCTTAAAACTGCAATTTGCTGCCATTCTGTGTAGGGCGTATCGATACGCTCAAGGGCAGTATCGATACGGTCCTTTATTTTGAGCCTATCATACCGATACGTGGGGGCGTATCGATACCCTCTTTGTCCTTTGGAAATCTGAGATTTTGACGAGAAATTGGGGTATCGGTATGGATCTTAGGCGTATCGATACGGTCCTGGAGTTGACTTTGGGAAACTTGACCGTTAAAGGTGTATCGATACCAGCCTTGGAGGGTATCGATATGGCCTCTCAAAGTTGACTTTGGGGGAGTTTGACCGTTGAAGGCGTATCGATACTGGCCTTAGGAGTATCATTACGCCTGATGTAAAATGGCTAAAAGTTATCTTTTAATGTCCATTATGCTTGGTTCATATCCGTGTTTGCTTTTCCGCTGTTTGGTTTCTCACATAGGTTCAAATAAAGCATATAGACAAGATTAATTAAAATGAAAAATAGGGTTGCTAATCGGAGTGAGGCCTTAACGGGTCTCGTTTCAATTTTCCCCGTGTAACCCGTTCGGTTCGGTCTGGTGGCTAGGCCGAGATGAGGTGGTTACAAGGTGGCGACCGACAAATGTCTAGGCGGCAGCCTTAGCAGGTGATACATTTGCTGTCCGCGGGCGGCTGGACTCTCTTGGGAGTGGGGCGAGGTACTTCACGAGGCTCTTCAGGAGGGGCTTCCTTTTCTTCTATCTCGGATTCAGATTCCTCATCCTCTGACTTGGCAGAGATGATGCGTCGCTTCCTCTTCCTTGATGCTTCCTCCGTTGGGGTTACAGAAGGGTCTATCGCCATTGGGGCTGCTTCTTCTACTGTTGCTGTCAGCTGCTGCTCGACCTCATTGGATGAAGATGTGTTAGCCACCGTTGCCGCTGTGCAGGCGGGGGAAAGGTGTTGCTGATGCCACTCAGGACTGTATGCCACTGTGTTAGAAGCGAAGGTGGCGGAGTAAGATGGGTAGTGCGTCGGAGACGGCATCTGTGGCGGAAGGCGGCGTGGCAGGTAGCTGTTTCTGATGGTGTGCCTTCGCGGGGTGCAGCAGCGGTGGCTAGGTTGGTAGGGAAGGTTGGCAGAGTGGGGTCGCCATCTGGAAATTTCTGAATGAGATAGGCCACAAAAGCCTCTTGGACCTCCCACACATACTTCATGAAGGTCAACTGCTACTGCTCGATCCATTTGTTGCTGTCGATGAGAGTGCGCAGCAGCGCGATGACTTTATTGTTCGGGGCAGCTTCAGTACTGTCCGGGGTGGGTGGTGTGGCTGGCTGGGCGGCGGAGGGCTGGCTGGGGGTGATGGGCTCTGTCTCCTGGGCCTGCATCATCTGCAGGCAAACTTTCCTAGTCCAACCCTCCTCGGCAGTTGTCATCTCATCTTCTGGGTCGGATGGGACGTTGAAGTTGGCACATAGGCTGGTGATGAGAGACGGTAAGTACAACCTGCCCTTTGTCTTGCGGAAATAGTTGTGGATCTCCTTGCAAATAATCTCTCTAACATTGATCGGCCTGTTAACCATGATGTTGTGGATGAGTGCGAGGCGCGGCCGGTCTACGGTGGAGTTGTGGGAGGTTGGCAGTAGACGTCGTTTGATGAAAGTGTTCCAAAGCATGGGCTCGGGCAGCAGTCAACGGCGTTGGACGGAGCCGCCATGCTTTCCTGCCAACCATGGCGTGTTGGGCTCGCACAGCTTGGCCTTTAGTCTATCGTAGTTGGAAACCGTCAGTGACTACCTCCATTCCTCGTGAGGGTTGTCTTCCATCTCTAGGTCGTAGAAGTTTTTAGTCACAGCGGCGTTGAGCTTGACAAGCTCCCCTCGGACATAGACAAACGACAGCTCTGGCCGGGGGTGATGGGCATAGAACTCTCTGACCAATGTTATGTTTGCCATCTCCGGTTGTCGTGAAAATATTTCCCATCCCTTGCTGTGGATGGTTTCGAATAAGGCGGGCTCAAGGCCGAGAACCCTTGTTTGCTTTACATAATGGAACCCTTGTTCCTCCCAAATGACCTGCTTGGCGAACTGAGTTTTATATCTCTTTTCATCTGCCTTGGAGCTGAAACATTGGAAGGTGGGTTTGGGTGCTGATGTTGATGCCATGTGTGAGACGTTTAGATGTAATTGAAACTTTAAAAAGAAGGTAATTAGAGAGAGAGTAATGGATTTAAGAATAAGATAACAAGGAGGTGAAAGTAAAGTGAATGAATGAGGTGAGTGAGGTTTAAATAGAGGTTGCTGAGAGGTGTTGTGGCGGCATTAAATGTCCAACGAGCAAGTTGTCTCACGCACGTTACAAGATTTCTGCCCGTTACTTCTATAGCCGTTAGTGGGCAACTAGCCGTTACACAGTTTCCGCGCTGGGCCGCCCTTGGCTATCTTGGCGGGATGGTGGGCAGGCTCCTTGTTGGGCCTTCTTCTTGATCCAGCTCTTTTATTCCTAAAGCCTGAAATAAATAAATAAAGATAATTAAATAACTTCTGAAAAAATGAAAATGTGAAAAATATATTTAACTAATTTAAAATCTAATCCTACAGAAAATAACTTGCAATAAATTAAATTCTATTCCTAAAATATAAAAATAAAGAAAATAATAAAATAAAAATAATTAAGTTATGTTGGGAGTGCATTTGGGTGCATCTCCCAAACATAACCACTTCCTTGGGTGGTGTTTCTTTTCTTTCCCTCCTGGGGGTCTTCCTGTTCTTTAAGGTGGTGTGTTGTTAGGTCCTTCAGCCTGCCCTTAGGTCTGCCGTGAAAGCTGCTGTTTGGGCCTGTCCTAGTGCTGATTTTGGCGGCCTGAGCGTCTGGGCATCCTTCATTTTCCTTTTCTGAGGTTTGTAATGCATTTAACTTGATGCTCTGATTTTCTACCCTCATGATCATCTCCCTATGTTCCACGTCTATTAAAGTTCTGCTCGTGGCCAAGAATGGTCGCCCAAGGATGATAGGGGCGTTTTCATCAGCCTCGCAGTCTAAGATGAGGAAGTCTACTGGAAAAATAAGGCTACCTACTCTAACTAGGATGTCTTCAATCTTGTCCTCTGGTTGTACAAATGAATGATCAGCAAGTTTCAGCATAATGAAGGTAGGTTTGGCTTGCCCAATTCCTAGTTTGTCGAAGATTGCCTTAGGCATTAAGTTGATGCTGGCTCTTAAGTCGCACAAGGCTTTTGTTGCATGGTTGCTTCCAATTCTGCATGATATAATGAAACTGCCTGGATCTGTCTGCTTAGGCAGCAACTTGTTATGTAGCATAGCCGTACACTCTTCTATCACAATAACTGTTTCGAACTCCCCAATTCTCTTCCTCTTGGAAACCAAGTCTCTTAGGTATTTTGCATAGTTGGGCATGTTTTGAATGGCTTCTATGAGAGGGATATTTATGTGCACCTGTTTTAGAATATCCAAGAATTTCCTTAACTGGTGCTCTTGCTTCTGTTGGTTAAGCCTCTGGGGGAAAGGTGCTGGCAGGCAAATGTCCTCTATACACTCCTTGCATGGGAACTTTATTTGTGGAGGATCATCTACCTCAGTGAATTTGTATCTAAATGTCTTAATTGTCAAAGAGTCAAAGCTGAGCATCGAGTTCCCACCGGATTACTCCAACCACTCGAACTACCACAGTGGAAATGGGAACTAATTACAATGGATTTCGTGACTGGTCTTCCTTGTTCTCCCCGAAAATATAATGCTATTTGGGTGATTGTTGACCGGTTCACCAAATCAGCACATTTCATCCCTATTCGTATCAATTACAGCTTAGAGACTTTAGCCAATCTGTATATTCAGGAAATAATCCGGCTACATGGAATTCCTATCTCCATTGTCTCTGATCGTGATCCAAGATTTACTTCTCGATTTTGGAGAACTCTACAACAAACTATGGGGACCAAACTGAATCTAAGCACTGCTTTCAATCCGCAAAGTGATGGTCAGTCTGAACGAGTAATTCAGATTCTCGAAGACATGCTTAAAGCTTGTATTATAGATTTCGGAAAGAATTGGGAAAAATCTCTACCTTTAGTAGAATTTGCCTACAACAACAACTATGAGTCCTGTATTCAGATGGCTCCTTTTGAAGCATTGTATAGCAGAAAATGCCGAACCCCTCTTTGCTGGTTTGAACTTGGTGAGAACAAAGTATTGGGACCTCAATTACTCAGAGAAATAGAAGAGAAAGTCCAAATTATCCATTCTCGATTAAAACAGGCTTTTGATAGACAGAAAGCTTTTGCCGATTTGAAGCAAAGGGATATCCAATATAATGTGGGAGACAAAGTCTTTCTTAAAGTCTCTCCATGGAAGAAAGTATTTCGGTTCGAAAAAAGGGGAAAACTCAGTCCTCGCTTTATTGAACCTTTTGATATCACTGAAAGAATTGGCCCAGTAGCTTATCGACTTGCACTTCCCAGCGAGTTCGATAAAATCCATAATGACTCCCATGTCTCAATGCTCAGAAATTATAGATCCGATCCATCTCATATTCTAGAACCGGAAGAAGTAGAGCTAAATCCTGACTTATCTTATGAAGAAGAACCAGTTCAAATTCTTGACAAAAAAATCAAAAAACTCGGAAACAAGAATGTTTCGCTGGTCAAAGTGTTGTGGAGAAATCATAAGATGGAAGAAGCAACGTGGGAACTAGAAGAAACAATGCGAAAACAATATCCCTACTTGTTCAATTAAGGTAAGAATTCGGGGACGAATTCTTTCTTTAGGGGGAGAGAAATGTAACATCCCAAAACTTAGCCTAAAATTTTTATGAGTTAATTGAATAATTAATGACTCAATTAGATTAGAAAATTTAAGTAATTGGATTAGATTAAATACATTAGGGACTCAATTGAAATTTTAAAGAAACTAATAATTAGAGAAGGTGACCAAATAGAATGAAGAAGGAAATAAAAAGGATTGCATGCAAAAATTAGGGGACTACCTAAAATGCCCTCATTAATTACTATGATTAATGTGGGATCAATGGGAAAATTAGAGAGATGGGATGGCAATTAGGTGGCCATCTTGCCACCATTAAACTTGTCTCCATGGCCAGCTCCCTTAGTGGGAAAGAAAGAACCAAATCACAAAAACAAAAAAAAAAGAGAATTTGGAGAGTGCAAGAGGTGGTTTCGGCCATTGTTGAGAGAAAGAAAAAGAGGAAGCTTTGCATGTCTATAAAATTGGCTTAGAATAGCAAATCAACCACCATAAGTAAGCCTAACTCCTCCCTCTCTATTCGAATACATCATTATTATAAGGATTAGTTGTGTTTTAATTTTGGCTTATCATATGAAGATTGAACTAATTAAAATGCTATAAGGCTACTAAAAATGTTGTTGGGAATGAATTTTTACAGCCATGATGAAGAGAGGTTGAAAATGTGATGAGTGTAACAAGACTCTTAAATTAAGTACTATCTAAACTAAGAATTTCAGAGCTGTCCAGCAATGTTTTGTCTAGACACCCAACTTTAGAAATTCATAAAAAATAAAATGCTTAGAGTTAGGATCTGAAAATTTAACACAACCTACCTTGGTATGTCTATTTTAATATGAAACAAACGAAATTGAATTTCGAACCTTGTAGGAAAATCTGGAATGAAATTGGATAAGGTACTCAAAACTGCCCAGTATAGTTTTAGTATTGATAGTGAACTTTGAAAATTCACATATAATTGTACACCTGGAAATTTGGTCTAAAATTTTGATAGGTGATAATTGAGTATTTTAATTGAACCTAGGAACAAACGGAATTTAATTCCGAATGATATAGTGAAATCTAGAGCTAAATTTGTAGAAGTGGTCAGAACTGTCTGATTAAAGAAATATTGAACTTTAAATAAAAATCTGAATTGAATCAATAAGAATTGATAAGGAGATTAATTAAAATGAATGAGAAATTCATTAGTTCTAATTTGGCATAATTAATTGAAATGTTAATTTGCAGATAAAGAAATACAAGAAGATTTGTAAACTAGTTTGAGTCTATCCGGAAATTTGAATTAGTTCAGGGACTAAAACGAAATTGTAAAATTTAATAGTGAATGTGGTTGATTGATTCTGAATTTTTGTCTTATATGATGGTGAATGATTTATTAGAACCTAGAGGAGAAGGTGTTGAAGAGGATCTGATAGCTGGATCGGCAAAGGAGCGTAGTAAGAACATCCGAATTCAGAACTAGCACGGCGACTGTGAGTGAAACGCAATTAGAGTTGAGATTAGAGTCTCAACTACTTTAATTATAAATTCTGTTATAAAGTTTGCATGCAATATGACTTAAAATTCAGATTGACTTTATTAATAAGGGAAGGAAGTTAATAGAATTGGATTTGGATTGCTTGTGGTTTTTTTGAATGAATTGCTTGATTGATGACTGGTGATGTATATGTTGTTATATATGTAGATTGGTTATATGCTTAGGTTGATCAATTCGTTGAAGTATGATTTATTGTTGAGGTGTGGTTTATGAGTATATATATGTATATGAATTGGGAATTGAATAAATTGTTTGAGAGGTTCAATTCATCGAACCAATTGGATTGAGTTAACCTAAATTGATTCTGATTTCCTTGTTGAATTGCATTAATCGAATGATGATTAAATTGGTATGCATGATGATTTTATTGTGAAATTATATGGATGTAGTGCAAATAAGAATTTAAAGGGGTCCCGTAATCAGAACTGAAAAAATTGATTATTATGTGATTATCATGAACTATTGACCCTTGTAAACTTGTCTATATGGTTCGAATAAACAACCATAAAAGAAATGGAAAATTTATATGTTAGATATTGAATTTCTGATTTCTGATTGTGTGAAAGTAAAATTAATTACATGATAATTAAAGTCCTTGGTTATACGGTTAGTCTAGGTAGTACGACATGCCTAGAGTCTAGAGCTCGTTAAAAATCGGTACGTGAGTGTACCTGATTGCTATGGTACGTAAGTGTACCTATTCGCTTAGTGTAATTTGGCACTAAGATGACATATAATACGATAATAAGAAAGTGGTACTTGGGTACCTATGATATGGTGAAATGATTCACATCTCTGTAACACGTGACTCGAATACCTAGCTAACTATATGAACCAAGGCATCATAATCAAGTTAATAATTAAATAAATTTGTAAACAATGATGTTTGATCTCTTTGATTTCGATAAATTGATAGTTAGAATTGTAGTGAAGCACGCAATTAATGAATTAAATTCTAGTTATTTATTCTGCTACAGTTTGCTGTTGTTTGTATTTAAATTGTAGTATTGGTGATTGTGAAATTGATTATAGGCATGAGACATGTTGTATTTGCTATGCGGTTGACTTGTAAATTTTATTTGTGGATTAAAGAACTATTCGAATTATATGGATTAATTATACTTGAATTAGAGATTGAATTATTTATATGTTTAATTAACGCAAGAAATTCTAAAATGGTTAGACTAAGGTTTCCTCACTAAGTACTGTAAGTACTTATCATTCGTGTTTTCTTTCTTCCCAAAAACCACAAGAAGTCGAGTTATCGATCCACCCACTGATCTTGTTAGCTGTTGAAGATTAGAAGTATGCCTTTTATTATCTTTGTTGTGCTTATGATGGGTGGCCTAACTGTCAGCATGCTAGTTCAGTTTGCACTTATGGTTATGTGTATGAACTATTACTTAAAGAATGTTTAAACTCTTAAGTTAAGTTTCCCTCATTTTTTATGTAAGTATGGGGTATAGATTAGCCCTCGGTATATGTTTTGGGCTGGTTCCTTTTTGGTCACTTTTTGTACAGGCAACCATTAGGTTATAGCCGTTATGTTAGCTACCCCGAAAAGTCTTTTGTTTAAGGGAAACAAATACTATGGATGGTTGATGCATATATAAATATAAGGATATAATGTTAATCTTTAAACATAAAATCTCTAGTTGAAACATGGTTGTAATTAATCTTTCTTATTAAATTGTATCTTGTTCGAAATTGATAATACAAGGATTAAATTATATGTATGTTTAAAATTCATTTTAAAAGAGATCAAGAAATTTAATAATAGACCATAGGTAAATTAAAAGAATTGAAAATAAAGCTTAGGTCCATCTTGTATTAGCATTCGAATAAAAAATATTATACGTTTTCCGCTTTTCACTTGTAACATGCTAATACGAATCTGTTTAACGCTCCTTACTCCTAATCGGGTGAGGGGTGTTATATAAAGTGGTAATCAGAGCTTTTTAGGTTAATTCCTAAAGTTTAATCGAGTCTGCATGCATTTGTTATATTTTAAGTATGCCACCCATGAATTGTACACTGAGATAATTGCAATGAGCTATTCTAATCTTCTTGTTTATATTTATGATAGAAAATGTCAAGCCAAAAGAACGGAAGTTCACACGAATCTTCGTGTGAAGGTGAAAGCGTGAGATTAGGTGATAATCCACCGTCACGAATTGAATTTCCAGAAAATGAGAAAAATAATGAGCATGTTCAGACTACTGAGCGTGAACAACCTTCGCCCGAAAATCCCATGGTCCAATCGGCCCCAAAGGGAATGTCTCCTCAGTATGAAGGAGATGTTCAATCAACTTCTGTCAAATATTAAACAAGAGCAACTTGTTGCTTCTGCTACTGTTACACCCAGCAGAACACCTATAGATAAACTCGCTCAACACCGAGCATATACTTTTGCTGGTACGAATGATAAAAAGCCAGAAGATGCAGAGTATTGGCTTGAAAACACCACTAAGGTGGTAACCAAACAATTACAATGCTCCGATGAACATAAAGTGGAGTGTGTTGTGGCTTTGTTGGCAGATGAAGCTATGAATTGGTGGGAAACCACTACCTTAACTGTCCCAACTGAATCAGTGACATGGAAATTCTTTATTGAGGAGTTCAAAAAGAAGTATATAAGTGAGCAATACCTGGCTGAAAGAAGGAAGAGATTTCTGCACCTTAAACAGGCCAACCGACCTATTGAGCAATATGTTGCAGACTTTTGCAAATATTGCAAATACGGTTCGGAGTACATTAAAATTGAAGCTGATAAATACATGATGTTTATTGATGGTCTAAATGATGAACTGAGTCCAATCTTTACTGCTATGGGAATCAATGATTTTCAGAATCTTGTTAATCATGCCATCGCAACAGAAACTAGGATGAAAGCTGCTGAAAGAAGAAAAGGGGGCAATCGATCTGACAAAAAGCAAAACCGGGACGACAAGTCTCAGTGGCAGTCTAAGAAGACTAAATTTCAGAAAGAATGGTCTTCTAATTTTACTTCTTCTCCGAGGGGCAATTATACTTCGAAACCGTCCATGGTGATCAAATCCTCAGTACCGGCTGTATCAGTCAATAGCACGGGAAATTCAGAAAAGATTACTCATTGTGAGTTTTTCCAGAAACTACATCATGGTCAGTGTAGATTCCAGTCGAATCTATGTTATACTTGTGGTGGTGATGATCACTACATCAAAGACTGTCCTCAAAAGCCCGAATCAATGCCAGCTCGGAACACTGCAATTCCTAGTCCGACATCATCTAATCGGAACAAGAATGCTAAGTCAGCTCAACCGAGTTATCAGAGAAGAGGCAAGGGTACTCACTCTAATGCTCTCACTCATCAGGAATCTTGAGCTACTGCTAGAGTTTATCACATTTGTGGTAGGGATGACGAAGAATCTCCTGAAGTAATTGCATGTAATGTTGAGCTAAATTCATATCATGTTTATGCCTTAATAGATTTGGGATCCACTCATTCATTTATATGTCTATCTATAGTTAAAAATTTGAAATTAGAACCTAAAATTGTGGAAACGAGTCTAATAGTCTCGAACCCTTTAGGAGGAAATTCAAACATTAACCTAATATGTATAAATTGTTCCTTGTATATTGGCAGTTTGCCATTCTCTATTGACCTCTACATATTACCATCCTGTGAGTTTGATTTAATTTTGGGGTTAGATTGGTTAAGTAAACATGAGGCTTGGGTAGATTATCAAAATAAAAGATTATACCTTCAGGGTTTAGGAAAAGAATCCATACTCCTGATCGATAAAAAGCCTACTTCCATTTTTGCATCTATGGTCTTACGAGATCAAATTGAATTTGAATTGCCTGAGATGCCTGTTGTTTCTGAATTTATTGATGTGTTTCCTGAGGAACTACCTGGTCTCCCTCCGACTAGAAAAGTAGAATTTGGGATTGAAATACAACCTGGCTCAAGTCCGGTGTCTATCACTCCGTACCGGATGGCACCTCTCGAGTTAAAAGAATTGCAAAAACAACTTCAAGAGCTGCAGGACAAGGGTTTCATTCGACCTAGCACTTCTCCTTGGGGTGCACCTATTTTTTTTTGTAAAGAAGAAGGATGGAGCGATGCGCCTTTGCATTGACTACTGTCAATTGAACAAAATCACAATTAAGAACCGATATCCACTCCCAAGAATAGAAGATATCTTTGATCAACTTAGGGATGCTTCGGTGTTCTCAAAGATCGATCTTCGACCTGGATACTATCAAATGAGAGTCAAAGAGAAGGATGTGTCAAAAACAGCCTTCAAAACTCGTTATGGTCACTATGAATTTCTGGTGATGCCATTCGGATTAACAAATGCTCCGGCGGCATTCATGGATCTCATGAATAGGGTATTCAAGCCTTATCTCAATAAATTGTAGTCGTCTTCATTGATGACATTCTAGTCTATTCTCGCAATCGAGAAGAACATGATGATCACCTCCGCATTGTCTTGCAAACTCTCCGGGAACGTCAGTTATTCGAAAATTTTCCAAGTGCGAGTTCTGGTTAACGAAAGTTTCTTTTCTCGGTCATGTAATTTCAGCAAAAGGAAATAAAGTAGATGCAAAGAAAATACATTCAATTGTTGATTGGTGACCTCTCAGGAATGTCAGTGAAATACGGAGTTTTCTTGGTTTGGCTGGTTACTACAGAAGATTTGTCAAGGGGTTTTCCACTATATCCTTACCTTTGACTAAACTTCTTCGTAAAGACCAACCGTTTGAATGGTCTAAAAAGCAACAAAAAAGCTTTGACCAACTCAAAGCGGCTTTAACTCATGCCCCAATCTTTATTCAGCCAGAACCAGGTAAAGATTATACCGTATACAGCGATGCTTCGCATGCGAGTCTTAGATGTGTCTTAATGCAAGGTGACAACGTGATTGCTTATGCTTCACACCAATTGAAACCTCATGAATTGAGTTATCCAACGCATGATCTAGAACTTGCTGTTATCATGTTTGCTCTCAAAATATGGAGAAACTACTTGTATGGTGAGCAATGTTATCTATTTACCGATCACAAGAGCTTAAAGTATCTCTTGACTCAGAAAGATCTGAATTTGAGACAACGCAGATGGATGGAGTTGTTGAAAGACCATGATATAGTTATTGACTATCACCCCGGAAAAGCCAATGTGGTTGCAGACGCCTTGAGTCGTAAACCGACATTGGGTAATTTTCAAATCCTTAATCCTTAAGAATAATTAAATATATCTTTAATAATAATATCCCTGTCTAAATTGTTTAGTTTATACTTGTAGCTCCAACTTCTATTAACGCTCATCTATGAGTGTATCAAAAACAAGGAATTTTATCCGAACTTCAAATTCAATCTAGTCTAATCTCAAGGATTGGAAGTCTTCAGCAAGCTGACCCCGAATTTCAGGATGTTATTTCCAAACTTGATACAAAGACTGATGAAGGGTTCCGTGTTCACACAAATGGCCTTCTCTACTTTAAAGAGAGAATTTGTGTCCCAAATGATGAGAATTTGAAAAGAGATCTTCTGGAAGAAGCACACCAAAGTTCTTTTTCGGTCCACCCTGATCGGTTAAGATGTATAAAGATCTTAAATCATTGTATTGGTGGCCTGGTATGAAAACAGCTATCAATGAATTTGTATCTAAATGTCTCAATTGTCAAAGAGTCAAAGCTGAGCATCGAATTCCCACCGGATTACTCCAACCACTCGAACTACCACAGTGGAAATGGGAACGAATTACAATGGATTTCGTGACCGTTCTTCCTTGTTCTCCCCGAAAATATGATGTTGTTTGGGTGATTGTTGACCGGTTCATCAAATCAGCACATTTCATCCCTATTCGTATCAATTACAGCTTAGAGACTTTAGCCAATCTGTATATTCAGGAAATAATCCGGCTACATGGAATTCCTAACTCCATTGTCTCTGATCGTGATCCAAGATTTACTTCCCGATTTTGGAGAACTCTACAACGAACAATGGGGACCAAACTGAATCTAAGCACTGCTTTCAATCCGCAAAGTGATGGTCAGTCTGAACGAGTAATTCAGATTCTCGAAGACATGCTTAGAGCTTGTATTTTAGATTTCGGAAAAAATTGGGAAAAATCTCTACCTTTAGTAGAATTTGCCTACAACAACAGCTATCAGTCCTCTATTCAGATGGCTCCTTTTGAAGCATTGTATGGCAGAAAATGCCGAACCCCTCTTTGCTAGTTTGAACTTGGTGAGAACAAAGTATTGGGACCTCAATTAATCAGAGAAACATAAGAGAAAGTCCAAATTATCCATTCTCGATTAAAACATGCTTTTGATAGACAAAAAGCTTATGTCGATTTGAAGCAAAAGGATATCCAATATAATGTGGGAGACAAAGTCTTTCTTAAAGTGTCTCCATGGAAGGAATTATTTTGGTTCGGAAAAAGGGGAAAACTCAGTCCTTACTTTATTGGACCTTTTGATATCACTAAAAGAATTGGCCCAGTAGCTTATCGACTTGCACTTCCCAGCGAGTTCGATAAAATCCATAATGTCTTCCATGTCTCAATGCTTAGAAATTATAGATCTGATCCATCTCATATTCTAGAACCGAAAGAAGTAGAGCTAAATCCTGACTTATCTTATGAAGAAGAGCCAGTTCAAATTCTTGACAAAGAAATCAAAAGACTCAGATACAAGAATGTTTCGCTGGTCAAAGTGTTGTGGAGAAATCATAAGATGGAAGAGGCAACGTGGGAACTAGAAGAAACAATACGAAAACAATATCCCTACTTGTTCAATTCGGGTAAGAATTTGGGGACGAATTCTTTCTTTAAGTGGGAGAGAAATGTAACATCCCATAACTTAGCCTAAAATTTTTATGAGTTAATTGAATAATTAATGACTCAATTAGATTAGAAAATTTAAGTAATTGAATTAGATTAAATACATTAGGGACTCAATTGAAAATTTAAGAGAAGGTGACCAAATCGGATGAAGAAGGAAATAAAAAGGATTGCGTGCAACAATTAGGGGACTACCTAAAATGCCCTCATTAATTACTATGATTAATGTGGGATCAATGGGCAAATTAGAGAGATGGGATGGCAATTAGGTGGCCATCTTGTCACCATTAAACTTGTCTCCATGGCCGGTTCCCTTAGTGGGAAAGAAAGAACCAAATCAAAAAAACAAAAAACAAGAGAATTTGGAGACTGCAAGAGGTGGTTTCGGCCATTGTTGAGAGAAAGGAAAAGAGGAAGCTTTGCATGTCTATGAAATTGGCTTAGAATAGCAAATCAGCCACCATAAGTAAGCCTAACTCCTCTCTCTCTATTCGAATACATCATTATTATAAGGATTAGTTGTGTTTTAATTTTAGCTTATCATAGGAAGATTGAACTAATTAAAATGCTATAAGGCTACTAAAAATGTTGTTGGGAATGAATTTTTACAGCCATGATGAAGAGAGGTTGAAAATGTGATGAGTGTAACAAGACTCTTAAATTAAGTACTATCTAAACTAAGAATTTCAGAGCTGTCCAGCAATGTTTTAGTCTAGACACCCAACTTTAGAAATTCATAAAAAATAAAATGCTTAGAGTTAGGATCTGAAAATTTAACACAACCTACCTTGGTATGTCTATTTTAATATGGAACAAACGAAATTGAATTTCAAACCTTGTAGGAAAATCTGGAATGAAATTGGATAAGGTACTCAAAACTGCCCAGTATGGTTTTAGTATTGATAGTGAACTTTGAAAATTCACATATAATCGTACACCTGGAAATTTGGTCTAAAATTTTGATAGGTGATAATTGAGTATTTTAATTGAACCTAGAAACAAACGGAATTTAATTCCGAATGATATAGTGAAATCTAGAGCTAAATTTGTAGAAGTGGTCAGAACTGTCTGATTAAAGAAATATTGAACTTTAAATAAAAATCTGAATTGAATCAATAAGAATTGATAAGGAGATTAATTAAAATGAATGAGAAATTCATTAGTTCTAATTTGGCATAATTAATTGAAATGTTAATTTGCAGATAAAGAAATACAAGAAGATTTGTAAACTAGTTCGAGTCTATTCGGAAATTTGAATTAGTTCAGGGACTAAAACGAAATTGTAAAATTTAATAGTGAATGTGGTTGATTGATTCTGAATTTTTGTCTTATATGATGGTGAATGATTTATTAGAACCTAGAGGAGAAGGTGTTGAAGAGGATCCGATAGCTGGATCGGCAAAGGAGCGTAGAAAGAACATCCGAATTCAGAACTAGCACGGCGACTGTGAGTGAAACGCAATTAGAGTTGAGATTAGAGTCTCAACTACTTTAATTATAAATTCTGTTATAAAGTTTGCATGCAATATGACTTAAAATTCAGATTGACTTTATTAATAAGGGAAGGAAGTTAATGGAATTGGATTTGGATTGCTTGTGGTTTTTTTGAATGAATTGCTTGATTGATGACTGGTGATGTATATGTTGTTATATATGTAGATTGGTTATATGCTTAGGTTGATCAATTCGTTGAAGTATGATTTATTGTTGAGGTGTGGTTTATGAGTATATATATGTATATGAATTGGGAATTGAATAAATTGTTTGAGAGGTTCAATTCATCGAACCAATTGGATTGAGTTAACCTAAATTGATTCTGATTTCCTTGCTGGATTGCATTAATCGAATGATGATTAAATTGGTATGCATGATGATTTTATTGTGAAATTATATGGATGTAGTGCAAATAAGAATTTAAAGGGGTCCCGTAATCAGAACTGAAAAAATTGATTATTATGTGATTATCACGAACTATTGACCCTTGTAAACTTGTGTATATGGTTCGAATAAACAACCATAAAAGAAATGGAAAATTTATATGTTAGATATTGAATTTCTGATTTCTGATTGTGTGAAAGTAAAATTAATTACATGATAATTAAAGTCCTTGGTTATACGGTTAGTCTAGGTAGTACGACATGCCTAGAGTCTAGAGCTCGTTAAAAATCGGCACGTGAGTGTACCTGATTGCTATGGTACGTAAGTGTACCTATTCGCTTTGTGTAATTTGGCACTAAGATGACATATAATACGATAATAAGAAAGTGGTACTTGGGTACCTATGATATGGTGAAATGATTCACATCTCTGTAACACATGACTCGAATACCTAGCTAACTATATGAACCAAGGCATCATAATCAAGTTAATAATTAAATAAATTTGTAAACAGTGATGTTTGATCTCTTTGATTTCGATAAATTGATAGTTAGAATTGTAGTGAAGCACGCAATTAATGAATTAAATTCTAGTTATTTATTCTGCTACAGTTTGCTGATGTTTGTATTTAAATTGTAGTATTGGTGATTGTGAAATTGATTATAGGCATGAGACATGTTGTATTTGCTATGCTGTTGACTTGTAAATTTTAATTTTGGATTAAAGAACTATTCGAATTATATGGATTAATTATACTTGAATTAGAGATTGAATTATTTGTATGTTTAATTAAAGCAAGAAATTCTAAAATGGTTAGGCTAAGGTTTCCTCACTAAGTATTGTAAGTACTTATCACTCGTGTTTTCTTTCTTCCCAAAAACCACAGGAAGTCGAGTTATCGATCCACCCACTGATCTTGTAAGCTGTTGAAGATTAGAAGTATGCCTTTTATTATCTTTGTTGTGCTTATGATGGGTGGCCTAATTGTCAGCATGCTAGTTCAGTTTGCACTTATGGTTATGTTTATGAACTATTACTTAAAGAATGTTTAAACTCTTAAGTTAAGTTTCCCTCATTTTGTTATGTAAGTATGGGGTATATATGGGGTATAGATTAGCCCTTGGTATATGTTTTGGGCTGGTTCCTTTTTGGTCACTTTTTGTATAGGCAACCATTAGGTTATAGCCGTTATATTAGCTACCCCGAAAAGTCTTTTGTTTAAGGGAAACAAATACTATGGATGGTTGATGCATATATAAATATAAGGATATAATGTTAATCTTTAAAAATGAAATCTCCAGTTGAAACATGGTTGTAATTAATCTTTCTTATTAAATTGAATCTTGTTCGAAATTGATAATACAAGGATTAAATTATATGTATGTTTAAAAGTCGTTTTAAAAGAGATCAAGAAATTTAATAATAGACCATATGTAAATTAAACGAATTGAAAATAAAGCTTAGGTCCATATTGTTTTAGCAATTCGAATAAAAAAAATATTGTACGCTTTCCGCTGCTCACTTGTAACATGTTAATACGAATCTGTTTAACGCTCCTTACTCCTAATCGGGTGAGGGGTGTTATACTCATCTTTGTCCTTTCCATAAACGACTCAGTTTTATCAATAAACTTATTAGTACGAACAATAAATTCACTAGTATTAGACATAAAAGTTTGTAAAGGTTTTTCTAGTGAATTGTTCTGTGGTTGCTAAGCCTACTGTCTGGACTGGTTCTACTGGTAACCTCCATGTTTTTGTGGTGGTTTTGCAACAATTTTAGGATTGCTCCAGGCGAAGTTTGGGTGATTTCTCCATCCAAGGTTGTATATGTTCGTGGCGGGCATGTTGTTCCTCTCGTATCCTCCCATGTAATTGGCAGATGCAGTACATTCGGAAGAATCGTTGTTGCCCCCACACTCATTGTAGAATGGCTCTACAACCTTAGCCTTATAGACTTTCCCAGTTGGTTTCACGATGTTCATAACCAGCTCTGTTAGTTTGTCAAGGCGGGCATTGACAGATTCTGAGGCTTCCACTTTGTTCACAGTTGCTGGCCGCCTCGGCGGACTGTTGGGTATTTATAGTCATTCTTGGCGGCTTGGTTTAGGATCCGTAGTGCCTCCTCTAGTGGTCTGTCGAGGATGATTCTATTGGTTGAGGCGTCGATCATCATTCAAATTGGGTAGTTCACTCCGTTGTAAAACATTGACATATGTGTCTAAGCCAAAAAACCATGAAGAGGACAGTTATTAAGAATCTGTTGGTACCATTCCCACGCTTCATACATTGGTTCATCATCCCCTTGTCTGAAGACTGTGATCTTGTTTCTTAATGTGTCTGTGATGTTAGATGGGCCGAAATGATCCAAAAAATCCTTGCACAGCTCTGTCCAAGTGTTGAAAGACCATGTTGGCTGGTTGTTCAACCACTGCTTTGCCCTATCCCTCAGTGAATAGGGGAATAATCTCAGCCTTAGCACATCTTGGTGGACTCCGTGTATTTTGAATGCTCTGCATATGTCCAGGAATCCTCTTAAGTGTTGCCTAGCATCTTCTGTGGCAGTCCCTCCAAATTTCCCCAAAGTGTTGAACATCACGGGTTTTAACACAAAGTGATCCGCCTCAATCTCAGGCTCTGTCGCAGTAGGATCAAACCCTCTGAAGTCATGCTCCAAGTAATCTTTGGCGTTTCGAACATATTGTGGTTGCTTGGGCGGAATAGGGGGTTGCTACCTAGGTAGGACTTGCTGTTGTTCTCTGGGCGGCGGGTCTTGCTCCTCATCCTTAGCTTTCCCGAGGGTTGTTCTGATTTCCTATTTGAGTTCTCTTGCTCTTCGTTCGGTATCCTCAAAGTAAACGATTTCGCCCTTTGGATTTGCTATGGTCAAGCACTAGCAAAGAAAACTGTAAAACTCTTTTTTTTCTTTTTTTTAGATTAAAAAATAAAAATAAAAATAAAAGTGCAGAAATTTAAATATGAATTTTGCTGTTACCATTCCCCGGCAACAGCACCAAAAATTTGTAGAGCGTTTAGGTGTTCTCTAAATATGAGCACAAGTACACACTCTTGTCAAGTTATAGTATAAAAGATATCGTCTCCCACAGGGATTGGACAGCTTAACTCGAATTGTGAATCCTGCACAAGGGAAAATTAAATGCACAAATAAATTGAATTGTTTAAGAAGAAAGATAAATAAAACACAAGTAAGTAAAAGAGAAGAGATCAGATTGATGGAATGGGCCGGATTATGCTGCTCCCTAGTCTAAAATTGCGTTGAATAGGATAAGTTGTTTTGCGCTGCCAGACTTTGCTGCCTCGGCGGGAGATGGAAAATTGGTTGCTATGACGCTTTCGCTGCCTCGGCAGTGGAACGTACAATTGTCTCGGCGGAAAACTCAGCAGTACTTCAAGACTCGGCAGAACGCTTCGAAAGTGATCCTGCTTATGTCTAAGTCAGAATGTTGTTGATGCCCACAGCAGATAATACCAGTCGCGGCGTGAATCGTGCAAAGACAGCAATGTTTGGTTCATTATCTTTTAGCCACCTTAAACCGTAACCTATGTCTAGGCTGGATTGATCAACACTTGATTAAGGTGAGGACCGAACAAATGGATAGTAATCAACTAATCTTTCTCCTTAATTGAAAACTATGAAGAACATGGAATAAGCAAACCTTGAAGTTTTATTGCAAAAACAAACTTAATTCCTAAACAACCATTCTCACACTAGTTTACAACATAACTCAAACCCAAAGAGAATTTAGAACATAATGGCGGCAAGAAAATCTAAACTATGCCTAAGGGAAAACCTAAGTTGTTTTGAAGTAAAAATACATTGAGTATATATAGGCATTAGCTAGGTCAAGTCCTCCTTGGAGTAGAAGTCTTCAAAGTAGCTTTTGCATTAAATGCAACCTTTAACTCTGACTTCTTTGAGTTGAATGTGGACTTCTTCACGTTTCCTTGCTTCGCAAGTTAGCTTGTTCTCCTCCTTCGGCGGCTCTTCCTGCTGCTACAGTTATCGAAAAATAGAGTGGATGGCCACGTTAGAATCAGAATTTTCTACTCTACAGATCACACTCCAATTCTCCAATTCCTCAGCTTGTTGCCCTGGGCGGCATGTATAGCGGCGGTAGCTACTCGGCAGCTGCTGTCTCTGTCTGGAACTGCATCAGTACAGCTCCTTGATTTGCTGCCTCAGCATCATGTCCTTCAGCTCCTTTCTCCTTCTACCAACTTCTAGTACCTGAAACTACAACTAAACTAAAACAATACCTTTTCCTTACCAAATAACAAATAATCAATAAAAAGCATGGCAAAGTAAAGAATACTGTAAAATGCAATGCATGATCCTAATTATGCCTAAAGTGTACTTAAAAGCAGCAATAATATGAGATGGAATGTGCACAAAATATAGAACTTATGGACACTTTACAGTTATTCACGCTTAATTCTGCTCTCACTTCCTTTTACTCTCTCTCAATTACGCTCATTGCTCTTATAAAATTCAGATGACAACTAGAGTGGCATCTTCCACCGCTGCTGTTGCAACATCATATACTCGCTTCGCACCGGCATCGGTGGAAGAACGGTTCAAGACGCACTACATCTCGAGGCAGGTGTGGGAAGAGCAGGGATTCCAAGCCTCCAGTGAACAAAATTATGGCATCGAGCCCTTCCTATTCAATAAGATCATACATCAGAAGTGGCAAGTTTTCTTCCTCCAGCCAGCCCAGGCCAATCTCACGATAGTTCAAGAGTTCTACGCTCATAGGCCAAGTGCCGACACCCTATTCGTACATGTAAGGGGAAAGGCCATACGCATCGATGCCGACACAACCAACAGGTTTTACGGCCTGCACATCGAAAGAGATGAGCATGCTGAGGTTTTGGAAGCCCTTGATGAAGACGATTTCCTGCGCATAAGGGAAGAGCTTTGCTTCACCGGCACGCCATGGGAGGCTGGCTGACACAGAGGTTCGTGCAACAGAAATATCTCAGGCCAGAAGCCAAATTGTGGAATAAGTTCATCCGCCACCATCTCCTACCGACATCCCACAGCAGAGCCGTTGATCGGCCCAGGCTTGCCCTTATCCACTCCATTATGCAAAATCGTCAAATTAATGTGGGTGATTTAATTGTGCAAGAAATCTACAAATGTGCAGTAAAGGAGAAGGGGCCACTCTACTTCCCGTCACTCATCACCGGCCTCTACACGGAGAATGTAGTCCCGTTCGACAGGACCGATGAACTCACCAAGGAAAGACTAGGATGGGGACAAGGTGGCCTGCCTCAAAATCATGGAGATACTGGATGTCGAGCCTCTATAGGCCACACCGATGTAGAGCATTGCTGGGGCAGCAGCCTTAGCATCCGTCTCAGTGACACCTCAGCCCCAAGCCCCTTCCGCCGCAGACCTCCAGCAGATTCTGAACAAGCTGGAGGCAATGGATCAATGCCAACAGTTGTTTATGGCGTATACTAGGGACTTCCACAACGCAACAACACAGTGGATTCAAAGGAGGTTCCCTGTCCAATGGTCCAATTTCTTATCTTCCCTGTCGTAGTCTTTACTGCCACTGTCGCAACCCAGCCAAGAGCCCAAGAGACCCCTGTCGCCGCTACTTCCAGGCACCACCAGCCCCAGCCCGCTACAGCCTTCGATACACTTTCTGTCGCAGCAAGGAGACGCAAGCGCAAGGCTAGCCTAGACACACCGGCCGGATCCATACCCCACACCACCTTAGAGAGTGACCACTCTGTCAGCCGGTTGTATGACTTGCTCAGATGCAAGGGACTAAACATGGAAAACGTCGATCTCAATTCCCTTGAAGAGGTGGATGCCCTGGCAGCAAAGCCCA
This sequence comes from Hibiscus trionum, assembly GCA_030270665.1. Taxonomy (NCBI): domain Eukaryota; kingdom Viridiplantae; phylum Streptophyta; class Magnoliopsida; order Malvales; family Malvaceae; genus Hibiscus; species Hibiscus trionum. The sequence continues at coordinate 3,126,631 of BSYR01000025.1, read as the reverse complement.
CCCCACCATCACGCGTCCAAGCACCCCGATAGTCTAAACGAATCAAGCGAGCAGCTTCCAAGCCAACGAAGAGGCTAGTTCTGGAGTCAGACAGTGAAGAGTAGGATGATTCTGGCACCTCTAAATCCATTTAAATTCCTCTTCCATTTTTTTGCTGCTTATATGTTTTGCCCTTATATTTTTGTGATTTAATTTTTTATATCTTATGTATGATATGTAAGCATTGAGGGCAATGTTTGGTTCGAGTTTGGGGGTGTAGGTTGAGAGACCGAGGCAGTGCTATGTCGCGGCAGTATAAATATAATTGCCATGCAATTTTTGATCTTTCACTTGTCAAAATATTTTTTGAATTGCACTGCCTTAACTGAATTTTGCTTATGCCACGGAAGTACTTTCTATCAATTACCTTAGTTTAGTTTTAATTAAATCTTCTTACTTGGCAATAGAACTCTCTCTTCTTACCATAGTTTATAACTGTTTAGAGCCTTTATTTTTAGGATGCTTAAAGAAAGACAACTTAGGATCACACTATGAGATTAGAACTTCAAACACCTTTGTGACTTGTATGATTTAAGGAATTCTAGTACACTCAGGACATAGAGTAGCTTAGAAAGAAAATTGGGTAAAAGTTAGAGGTGCTCACCACTGGCTCTAGCTTAAGGAATCCCTAGAGGTGCCCGAAACCGGCTCTAGGCTAATCACTAGAGGTGCCCGAAATTGGCTCTAGTTGGTTAGGTTGCTTGCAGAAAAAATATTTAAATACACAAGTTAAGTTAGTTGATGCTTAAGTGTTTACATAGAATTCTTGTAATCATCTTGTTCACAATGCATGCACACACTCACAAATCTTATAGTTTGATTCCAGGGAATTCCTAAGGCATCCAAAAATCTAAGGGGCAAGAAGTTCTTCGCCATGGTTTGGAGAGAGAAAGAAAAGTAAGACCAAGGAGACGGTTTATAAAAACTAAGGTTTGGCAATTGATGGTTTGCATTGCATGAGGATAAGCAATAGTTCAAGTTTGGGGGTGTGGTAAGTGCCTAAAAGTCCTAGATTTTGACCCATTTTTCATGGAAATTATCACTCAACCTACACCCATTTGACCTACATTATAGCCTTTCATGCATAGAATTCATCGTTTATGCCCTTGAGCTTAGTATTCTGTTTATTATATGAAAAGGGTATTTAATGCATGATTGGTATTCTTGCAGGATGACCACTGCTAGAGCAGGAGGATGTCGCCGTAGCACAGAAAGTAGGAGGGAAGATAAGGTAGAGTTAGCAAACAACAGACCCTGATCGAAGCCAAGCCACAAGACAGCTTTTACTAAGGGAAGCTGAGGAAGCCTTGCTGAGCAGAACAGACCGGTGTCGAGGCAGCAAAAGCCAAGTCACGGCATCATTTCGCCAAAGGGAAAAATGAGCAAAGTAGTAGCTGATTTGTAGAGCCTTTAACGCTGGATTTTTCTACACACTTTGCGTGGCAGCTGGAGCTCGAGAAGAGGAGAAAAACATGGAAGAAAGTATAAAGTTGGACTCTTGGATAAAAGTGTTTATTGTAATAAATTAAAGAGATTTACTTCTTTAATAAAGTCTAGTCCAAGTCCAACTTAACTTCCTCTCCAAGAAGGATTTGTGCCTACACCTTCCCCTATATAAAGGCATGCCGCTATGGAGACGGGACATCAGAGAGAAGAGAGTTCAAGCTTAGGATTAGTTTCATTATGTTCTAAATTTTCTTAGGGTTAGGATTAGTTTGTTTAGTAGTTGTGTGAAAACTCTTTGTACTTAGTTTTTGTTCTTAATGCAATAAAAGTTAAGGTTTGCTTATTCTGGCTTTAATTATTTTCGCATTCTAATCGGGAGAGGGTTTGTGAGATCATCCATTTGTTCAATATCGGGAAAGTTGAGCTCACGAAAGGAATAAGCACGGTTTTCGCCCTATGTGGTGTTAACTAACTCGACCTAGGGATAGGTTAGAGTTTCAGCACCTAATAGAAGTGTATGGACAGTTGGTGTTTGCCTTTGATTCACCCCAAGAGGTATCATTACAGTTCAGTCATCAACCAGTGTTTCGTGCTTAGGGATAAGGCGGGACCATCCAAGGACGCTTTGTCGAACCTTAACTGCTTCTGCCCACGAGCAAGGGATTGCAACAACATAGATTCAGCCACTACGGCCGCGGCATGGATTTAGGTCACTGCCACAGCAGTAGTGCGTTGTTGCATTCAATACAGAAACGAAGTCAAGAGGATTCCACACTACGACACATTCTAATTTGGCCCATCTTCTTATCTTGACCACTCCATTACTTTATTTATTGGATTCTCTTAGTTTAGTTATTATTAGATTATCTTAAATCACCCAATTAATCCGTGTTTTCACTTTCTTTATTTTGTAGTGCAAGGGAGTAGAACCGAAGCTTGAGTCCCAATCCCTGTGGAGACGATACTCACATACTTATCCCTATATTACTTGTGTCGTGTATACTTGCACAAATTACAGAGGACTATTTACACGCAACAGAGAATAACTGAAATCTTCCCACACGGGGATAGAGACGGGGAAGTTTTATCATCGAAGCTCAAATGGGAATGGGGGCGAGGATTTCTATATTTGAACCATGAGGATAACCGAACGTACCTATATAAATCACCGTAGGGATCCCCGAAAAATATCTGCAGGGATCCTAATATATTTACAAATTTGGATGGTGATAAGAGTAATTTACCCATATTTCAACAATAATATAATCTCCCATAACCTGAGTATGGCCAACTGGAGTAAGTTTAGAAATTCTTCATAAGTTTTAGAAAAATAATTAGAAAGTTGTCTATACATCATTGTAAACATGATTCAGTCTAGTTTTTTTAAAAATACAAGGTGATCGATTTCGATATGCATTTTTTTAAAATAAATATTTGAATGCTGAAATGTAATAAAAATTTGGCAGCACATTTATTAGAAAACAGTTTTACCAGTGACTTTCAAAAATCACCAAAAATTCTACATGATAAATCAACAAGCGAGCCTTATATTTTTATAAACAAACGGAAGTCTAGAATCGTTTAAAACAAACATTTCTTGATTTCGAGTTATATATTAGGAGTTATTAATTTTTGAGTGAGCAAAGGTCAGAAGAAAATACTGCAGACTGTTTCCAAAAACAACACTAACAATGACTTCAGAAATTCGCCATAAAAATTGTACGAGTAAAATTTGCAGAGGTAATTTATATGGTTGGAAAGATTATCAAATCTAGTTCTTTTTAGAACAAACGAGTCATGTTTTAGAATTATATATTATTAGTTACACATTTCTTTTAAATGTAATACATGATGTCATGTTTCAATAGTTATATTTTAGTCATGTTTTATAGTTTTGAAATGGTTTGTTTGTTGTTGGTAAAATTAAATTTATCATTTATGTTTGTAATTTTAGAGATTTAATGTTGAGTATTTGTTTTAATGTATTAAGTTTTGTTTATTTATTTTTGGTATGAGGATTAACTGAAAATTGCAGGGATTCATAAGGGATGGGAATGAGGACAAAAAAATACATGAAACGTTTAATGAGAATTTCTTGAAACTGTAATGTAAGTGTTGGGGACGGAGTGGGGAATAGAAAACCGTCCCCGACCTGCCCCATTGCCACCCATAAAGTACCTATATTTTTCGATTCTGGATCGAATGATAATTTCGTAGTGGGAAGTCCAATGTGTGGAGGAAGTCACTAGCCCAATTCAATCCTCTAATTTTGGCTCCTCTAGGTCTTTTGGGGTTAAGAATGTGAGTATTAGGGTTGGTATGGATAAAATGAATTGGTGGATTAATTACCCAAAAACTCTAACTAGAAAGAAGGTACTAAGAGATCGAAGAGGAAAGAGAAAGTTTCTCGTGTTTCTTTGTTAGCTTCTAGTGGTTCTACCCCGATTAATTCTGTTAGTACTAGCGAACCACAACCACAAGAATATCGAATTACAATCTTCTACGAACGTATTGGCATATCATGGTTGTGCGAACAAACCAATTATGACATGTTTCAAACTTGACATGCGAGCACTACCTCAGACCACGTGATGATGCACATGATCCATATCGACACCCGAGGCATGACAACTCACCAAGACACTTGTCTTCCTCAATTGACATGTGCTTTCACTTCATCTAGTCCCTATAAGGAGCCATGCACTCCCAAACTTAAGAGGATGAGGAACAACTCAAGAGGACCATCAAAAAACACTTGACAGGAATCACGTGTCTCTACCCTCTGAACTGCTCAGAACCGATGTTCAAAGGGGTTGCTCACTTAGGTGATCAACAATGGTGCGGTGAGTGTGGATCAAACACATGACCTTCAGATCTTCAGTCTGATTCTCAAGAAACAAATGAGAACGATCCTCGACAATAGCGAAAATAGAGGAATGGATGGAGATAGAAAAAACTAGGAAGAAGTGGAGGAGGAAACCTCCCTCTTTCAAGCCAAAAACAACCAGCTAGCCAACATGCAGAGTAGACTAGAAATTATGGAGGAATACACTCGTACTGCACTAAAGCAACTTCGACAACAACAAGAGTATATCAGGAGGCTGATGCAACACTCAACAGTAGAGCACGACGAGAAGGTTGTTGAGGAATCACAAAAAATTACAACGTTAGTTAGAAAGGGAAAACAAAGAGCTAAAGCAAGAATAAGTGCCCACCAGTATGCGGAAGGTCGGATCGGAAAAGCCATTCAAACTCGGCAACTACCACTCGATTTTCGAACATACCGCCTTCTAATAGACCTACCAACGTGTATCATCCATCAAGTAAAAACACATGGGGAATACATAATCCCCCACTACAAATGAGACCAAACAAAGTCAGAGAAAAGTCGAATAAAAAGTGTGAATTTCACAAGGAATAGGGGCACGACACATATGAATGTATCCATTTAAAGGATGCAATAGAGTTCGTCATCAGAAAGAGACAATTAAAAAGGTTTATTAAAGGCAAAAATTGAATATGCTCAACGGGAACATGGGTTGAAAATATAAAAAGTTCGGATGAGAAATGTAAAAGTCGGAGAGTCCCAAGAGGTACGAGGGAGACATCAGGTACAAGAAGCAAGAATTCCAGATGAAGAATGCAATGAGCTCTTGTGGCCTCCTTTCTAAAAGAGATGAAACAATTCTTGCTGATGAAATTCGAAGTTATGAAATCTGACAAGAAAAGCTCCTCTCTCATGACCTTCTTGGTAGCTAGAAGAGTAGTAAAGGGTGGCGTATGATGCTCTGGACCATTTAGTAGCTAAGTTCGGTGGCAAGGATGTGAGAGAATGACAACTTGTCTCCAGGCTTATCCTGATGATCAAGATGGAGTAAAGAAGCTCGCGGCACTCGTCCACAACCTCTTAAAAACAGAAGAGTGACAACTCAAGATATACTCACCACAAAAGCAAAAACACACCAAACAATGAAAGGTGCAACCTAACTCATGTTATTCAATATATATTCCGCTTTAAAAATCTAATCCCATTAATATTTTGTTTTAAATACTTTTTCATATAATCAAGAAAAATAGACTACATGTGAATATCTATGTAAATTTCTAAGAAATCCTTACATAAAATGTCCATCAATGTTTTTGTTTTATATCTTTGAGCTTTTGTAAAACCAAAATTGATTTTGATATAACACATAAACTTAAGGACCAATTTGCAAAACAATAAATTTTTAAGTACTCTTTAAAGTCTCACAATTGACAAGTATTTTTGAACAAAATAATATTTAAAGACTGGCTCTTAAACATATATAATTTCCTAAGTCTTTTCCTATGTTTTACAAGCCTAAGTATGCAAAAACGCCCAGGCGTATCGATACCCTTATGCGTATCGATACCCTATTTTGCCACTGGAATTTTAATGGAGTTACCGTACCGATACGCCTTGCAACCGTATCGATATGATATTCATCTGGGCAACTGTTTTCATGAAACCGTACCGATATGCCTTGCAACCGTATCGATACGATAAGCTCATCTTTGAAAAAATCTGAGCATTTAATTATTTGACCGTTACTTGTCAGTTGGTTGGTTTCCCAATTTTCAAAAGATCGTTATACTGTACCGATACGCTTGGTATGCGTATCGATACACTTTTTATGTAAATTTGGCTTAGGATTTCAGTGAGCAAAAACCGTATCGATACGGCCTTCCATATCGATACGCCCCTTAAAACCGTACCGGTACGCCTTCTATGCGTATCGATACGCCCTGTTTTCAGGCACAACGGCTCTTTCCTCTTTGATGGAGGTATCGATACGCCCTTCCCGAGTACCGATACGATAGGCTGCAGAGCTGCATTTAATGCGTGAAAATTGCTCCCAACGGCTCTATTGATGATTCCAACTACCCAAACGGCTAGAAATCAATGCAAGGATATAAAAACAAGCTTCATTTGACCAGGCAACAACTATTGAAACTACAAGCAACATCAAAGCAAAAATCTAAACCCTAGTGCTCTTCAAAGTCAAATTCTTGTACCCAACTTTTCTTACCCAAGGGAGTTAAACTATGTCAAAGGTGGTGAAATCTTGGGTGATCCATCCAAGGGGGTAACTACTAGATCCTCTCTCAAATTAATGAACCATGTTGCATTTCTTTCATGCATTGAGCCTAAAAATATTAAAGAAGCTTTAAAAGATGACTTTTGGATTTTGGCCATGCAAGAAGAATTAAATCAATTTGAGAGAAGTAAAGTTTGGACATTAGTTGAAAGGCCTAGTAATCAATCTACTATAGGAACTAAATGGGTATTTAGGAATAAATTAGATGAAAGTGGTAATATAGTGAGAAACAAGGCTAGGCTTGTTGCTCAAGGCTATACCCAAGAAGAGGGAATTGATTTTGATGAGACATATGCACATGTAGCTAGGATGGAAGCTATTAGGATGCTTTTAGCATTTGCATGTTATAATAATTTCAAGCTTTTTCAAATGGATGTGAAAAGTGCCTTTTTAAATGGTTTTATAAATGAAGAAGTGTATGTGGAACAACCACCGGGTTTTGAGGACTCAAAATTTCCAAACCATGTGTTTAAACTAACAAAGGCTCTCTATGGTTTAAAACAAGCTCCTAGAGCCTGGTATGAGAGACTTTCAAATTTCTTAATTGAAAAAGGAAAAGTGGGTACTACACTCTTCATAAAAAGATATAACAATGACATCTTAGTAGTACAAATCTATGTTGATGATATCATTTTTGGTTCTACTAATGAGTGTTATTGTAAAGAATTTTCCAAGCTAATGCAAGGTGAGTTCGAGATGAGCATGATGGGCGAGCTCTCATTCTTTTTGGGACTCCAAATCAAGCAAAGGAAAGATGGCACCTTCATCAATCAAGCTAAGTACGTGAATGATATGCTCAAAAAGTTTGGCTTGGAGAATGCAAAACCTCAAGCCACACCTATGAGTTCTTCCATAAAGCTTGACAAAGATGAAGGAGGTAAGTGTGATGATTCTAAGCTTTATAGATCCATGATAGGTTCTTTGCTTTACCTTACCGTAAGTAGACCGGATATTATGTTTAGTGTTTGCTTGTGTGCTAGGTTTCAAGCTAGTCCTAGAGAATCACACTTAGTTGCCATTAAGAGAATTTTTAGATACCTTAGAGACACACCTACTATAGGCCTTTGGTATCCTAAAGACTCTTCCTTTAGCCTTCATGCTTTTTCGGATGCGGATTATGGGGGGTGCAAGATAGATAGGAAAAGTACTTCCGGAACATGCCAATTCTTAGGTAGTATGCTCGTATCTTGGTTCTCTAAGAAACAAAATAGCGTAGCCTTATCTACCACCGAAGCGGAGTATATATCCTTAGGGAGTTGTTGTGCTCAAGTCCTTTGGATGAAGCAACAACTCTTAGATTATGGTGTTAAAATAGAAACCATACCCCTTAGGTGTGACAACACTAGTGCCATTTGTCTCACTAAGAATCTCATCCAACACTCTAGAACAAAACACATAGAAATTAGACATCATTTCATTAGAGATCATGTTTTGAAAAATGATGTTGTTATAGAGTTTGTTGACACCTTGAACCAATTAGCGGATATATTTACAAAACATTTAGATAAAAAGCGCTTTTGGACCCTTAGGTGAGAGTTAGGTTTAACTAGCCTTTCTTGACCCTTTTAGGTCCCAAAATGTCCAAATTTGCTTGAAATTGCTTATGATTCATGCTTGTGTTAATTTTGTTCCTTTTGCTTCTATGTATGTTGCTAGGGGGTGTATGTATTAAGTTTAGCCATTAAATCTTGTTCATATGACATGTACATGCATTTAGGGACGTTTCAAATTGGATTTTTGCACTTAAATCTGTCAAATCTGCATAATCTGGTAAAATTGTATCGATACGGGTTGATAACTGGGAATTTTTTAGGATGAACGAGTATCGATACGACCATGCGTATCGATACGGTACAAGTCAAGGGAAATAGTCAAAGCCAAGCGTACCGATACGGCCCCGCGTATCGATACGGTAGTAGCGACGAATATAAAATTAGGGTTAAAGGGTATCGATACGCGTGTATAGCGTATCGATACGGCCTCGACGGAGAGGCTATTTAGGGCTGCAATTGTTAAAACTCTTTAAAACTCAAAAACCCTAGCCGCGAAACCCTATATAAACCCCCTCAATCCTTCAAATTTTACCATCAATCTTCAAAATTCCTTGAGGGTTTTTACTCTACACATCAAGGCAAAGCTTTGGCATCAAATCTTGTGCATTCACATCCCCTCTTTCATCCATTCTAAGATTCAAGGTATAAAATTTCTCTTTTTTATTTTCTTTAATTTTCGTTTGTTTTTAATTGTTGTTTCAACTAGTTTTTTGTACAAACCTTGTTTGATTGTTATGGGTTTCATCGTTTTCATAAAAAAAAATTCAAAAAAATTAAAAATTTTCATTCGAATATATTTTATATTGGATTGTTTTTCTTAAAAAAACAAACTGCTTTTTTTTAAATTGTGAATATCTCTTTAAAATTAAAATTCTTTTTTAACAAATTACCTTGAATTATTAGAATTTATTGGATTAAATAGGATGTTAATTTCATACATATTCGAATCATTTTTTATGTATTTTCAGGATTATGGCACCGAAAAAGGGAACTAAGCGTCATCGTTCTACTTCCAATCCTATTGAGGATGTCGAGGGTAATCCTACACCTAATCTTCCTTATATTATCCAATTAAGTTTTCCCGAGGATGGTGATAGGGAACGCTATAAACTTTTTCAAGGAATGAACCTTAGGGAAGAGCGAGTTGTGTCAATCCCTTTCTTAAATTCAGCCTGTTTCAAGTTTCAATACCTATCTTAATTAAGCAATGGAAATTCTTAACCTTTTTTAGTATTCCTCCTATCCTATATAGGAACCTAGTCATTGTATTCTTTTCTAATGCCGAATGCATACATGATGAACCTAGGGAGCATGTCATTGCCATTGAATCTTCTATTATGGGCAAAACTTTTCAAATTGATCAAAAAGTTTTATGTAATGTCTTTGGTTTTGAAGATGTTGGTATTGATGATGAACAATCTTTGGGTACGGGTTTTTTAGGCTCAGCAAAGGTTTTAAATGCTCATGACCATATCCTTCACCTTCTTATCTCTTGGTTTATCCGTCCATCGGGTGGGAAATATTCAACTATTCGTCAAACGGATGATTTTTGGCTTAGGTGTTTTAGAGAAGGTAAACGTCCAAATTTGTGTCAAATTATGTTTGCCGACCTTGTCTTTTTAGTTCAACACGGTCACACCAAACAAGTCTCATCCTTTTACTACTCCACGGCTTTGAGTTTTCTATTTCATTCCCTTGGCATTGATTGTTCACATGATTTTCCCGAAACCCTTGGCCTACCCATCGATGAGCGTTCCCTAGCTCATTCTGGTTTCACTTATGTTGATAATGATTGGGTTCGCAATGCTCAAGATCCTCCGCACGTTGCACCGGTTGATACCTCTCGTGCTTCTTCGAGCTCTCACCGTGCTCCTCTTGATTCCTCCTCCAGGGATACTCTCATGACCTTCCTAAATGAGAAGTTCACCGCGATGGATAATCGTTTCACATCCTTAGAGGATCGCGTCCAAGGCATGGAAAAGAAGATAGACACCATGGCCGCTCGCCAAAACTCCATGGATATCTCTCTTACCGCCTTCCATGGTGCTTGGATCAATCAAACCCGAAGGAACCAACCCTCTCAAGAAGATGATGAAGAAGATGACGGGGACGATGATGATGGAGAAGGGGACGAGTAGATCATGCATCTCATCTTAGGACATTTAGTCTTTTATCTTTGTTATTGCACTTTTGTTTTTAGGATTTGAAGTTTATGCCTATTATCTATGTTTTTAGGATTTTAAAAGTTTGGATTATGATGGTTGCTTTGAAATTTATGCATTTGAACCTTTATGTTTATTTTGAAGTTTATGCATTTGAACTCTTATGCTTGCTTTAAGTTTAATGAATTATTGTTGCTTTATATTGCTATTATCCTTGTATTCTATTTTGATCTAACAAAAAGGGGGAGAAGGATCATAGAGTCAATTTTTTTTTGTTTTGAAAATCTATCTTAAAGTAAGGGGGAGAAAGCTTTTCAAAATTTTTGTTTGTTTTGAAAATCTATCTTAAAGTAAGGGGGAGAAAGCTTTTCAAAGTTTCAAAAACTTAAAAAATTTATTTATGGTTTTGTTATATCAAAAAGGGGGAGATTGTAAAACCAAAATTGATTTTGATATAACACATAAACTTAAGGACCAATTTGCAAAACAATAAATTTTTAAGTACTCTTTAAAGTCTCACAATTGACAAGTATTTTTGAACAAAATAATATTTAAAGACTGGCTCTTAAACATATATAATTCCCTAAGTCTTTTCCTATGTTTTTCAAGCCTAAGTATGCAAAAACGCCCAGGCGTATCGATACCCTTATGTGTATCGATACCCTATTTTGCCACTGGAATTTTAATGGAGTTACCGTACCGATACGCCTTGCAACCGTATCGATAAGATATTCATCTGGCAACTATTTTCATGAAACTGTATCGATACGCCTTGCAACCGTATCGATACGATAAGCTCATCTTTGAAAAAATCTGAGCATTTAATTATTTGACCGTTACTTGTCAGTTGGTTGGTTTCCATATTTTCAAAAGATCGTTATACCGTACCGATACGCTTGGTATGCGTATCGATACACTTTTTATGTAAACTTGGCTTAGGATTCCAGTGAGCAAAAACTGTATCGATACGGCCTTCCGTATCGATACGCCCCTTAAAACCGTACCGGTACGCCTTCTATGCGTATCGATACGCCCTGTTTTCAGGCACAACGGCTCTTTCCTCTTTGATGCAGGTATCGATACGCCCTTCCCGAGTACCGATACGGTAGGCTGCAGAGCTGCATTTAATGCGGGAAAATTGCTCCCAACAGCTCTATTGATGATCCCAACTACCCAAACGGCTAGAAATCAATGCAAGGATATAAAAACAAGCTTCATTTGACCAGGCAACAACTATTGAACCTACAAGCAACATCAAAGCAAAAATTCAAACCCTAGTGCTTTTCAAAGTCAAATTCTTGTACCCAACTCTGGTGTCTTTCAATTGTCTATTTGTATTCTGAGTTTGGGGTGATTGAAATTGTAATTGGGTAGACAATTATCCTTTGAGAGGAATCATTTGAGTTTACCACAACTTTTCTTTGTAATTTGAGTGGATTAAGCTTTGGGTAGAAAGCTTAATCAAATTTGTAAGGTTACCTCCTCATCCAAGAAAAGGGGAAGAATTCAAGTAGTGAATTGGTTGAAAATTCTTAGTGGGAACTAAGGTAGTGGATGTAGAGTTCATTTGGAGAACTTGAACCACTCTAACTACTTGTGTCATCTTTTATTTTTCACCAATTCCTCCCACCAAAATTTTAATTGCCAATTCACCCCCTCTTGGCCATTTGCAATTGTGTGATCAACTCAACAGCTTTCTTTTGAGATTTGGCCTTTGCGTAGCCACAAGTAAGCAATTTTCGTTAATAGCTAAATTGATGAAGGGCTTTATTCCATGATAAATTATTCAAGATAAACTTTAGTATGCTCTAGTATACATGTCCCAAAATATCATTGTATTGATGCATAAGCAAGGTAAAAAATGTGTGTAAAAGCAAAAACTCTCCTACTGCTCTAAGTAGCGTAGAGATGAAAAGAGAAAACTCTCATACTACTCTAAGTAGCATAGTGATGAAAAGCGAAAACTCTCATACTGCTCCAAGTAGCATAGCGATGAAAAGCAAAAACTTTCATATTGCTCCAAGTAGCGTAGCGTAGCGATGAAAAGCGAAAACTATTCAACTACTCCAAGTAGCGTAGCGATGAAAAACGAAAACCCTCATATTGCTCCAAGTATCGTAGCGATGAAAAGCGTCTGCCAAAATAAAGCTTCGTTAGCCACTTCCAAGTAAGTATGCATAGTAAAGCGTCCACCAAAATAAAGGTTCGCTAGCCACTTCCAAGTAAGTGTGCATTGTAAAGCGTCCGCCAAAATAAAGGTTCGCTAGCCACTTCCAAGTAAGTGTGCATAGTAAAGCGTCCGCCAAAATAAAGGTTCGCAAGCCACTTCCAAGTAAGTGTGCATAGTAAAGCTCCCGCCAAAATAAAGGTTCGTTGGCCACTTCTAAGTAAGTGTGCATAGTAAAGCGTTCGCCAAAATAAAGGTTCGCTAGCCACTTCCAAGTAAGTATGCATAGTAAATCGCCTGCCAAAATAAAGGTTCACTAGCCACTTCCAAGTAAGTGTGCATAGCAAAGCTTCCGCCAAAACAAAGGTTCTTTAGCCACTTCTAAGTAAGTGTGCATAGTAAAGCGCCCGCCAAAATAAAGGTTCATCTGGCCACTTCCAAGTAAGTATGCATAGTAAAACGCCAGCCAAAATAAAGGCTCGCTAGCCACTCCCAAGTAAGTGTGAATAATAAAGTGTCCGCCAAAATAAAGGTTCGCTAGCCACTTCTAAGTAAGTGTGCATAGTAAAACGCCCGCCAAAATAAATGTCCGCTAGCCACTTCCAAGTAAGTGTGCATAGTAAAGCTTCAGCCAGAATAAAGGTTCGCTAGCCACTTCCAAGTAAGTGTGCATAGTAAAGCGTCCGCCAAAATAAAGGTTCGCTAGCCACTTCCAAGTAAGTGTGCATAGTAAAGCTCCCGCCAAAATAAAGGTTTGCTAGCCACTTCCAAGTAAGTGTGCATCGTAAAGCGTCCGCTAAAATAGAGGTTCGCTAGTCACTTCCAAGTAAGTGTGCATAGTAAAACATCTGCCAAAATAAAGGTTCGCTAGCTACTTCCAAGTAAGTGTGCATAGTAAAGCGCCCGCCAAAATAAAGGTTCGCTAGCCACTTCCACGTAAGTGTGTATAGTAAAGCGCCCGCCAAAATAAAGGTTCGCTAGCCACTTCCACGTAAGTGTGCATAATAAAGCGCCCACTACCTTAAGAAGTACGCATAAGGGACACCACTTAACAATCGTCGCTTCCAAGGAGAGTCAAACTATTCACACAAAAGAAGAATAAAATGCTAACACTAGCCAAACTATTCCCAAATTACACCTACCATAACTTCAAAGTGGAGGCTATGTATCCGCCGCTTCCAAATAAGCAGGTGATAAATAATATATTAATGAATGAGCGAATCAAATATAGCAATCATGATTATCTCACCTGGGGGGCAAGAATCATCTCAACTCAAGGTAGCTATGTGAGTACATATAATGTAATTCGCTCCAGGAGAGCGACATAAAAGAGAACTCTCCTACCGCCCCAAACGAGCGATCCAAATATGCGAAGACTATAAATAAATGAACAGTGTACATAGGCATAAGACTATAAATCATACAAGTGATTGTCACTCCCCAAGTATGGATATATAAATAAACGTATCATTTGGTGCTCTTAGAAAATATGACTTTCGTAATATGACGAATATGCAAAGATAATGGTTTTACATGTCCAAATAAGAGAGCAATAGTTCATCAGAAATGCTCCCAAGAAAACGAGCTTTAATAAATAGTATTCACATTACTTATACGAACAAAGACTTCAAAATGATTGTACATAAGGCGCCAATTGATCGCACTCTGCGAATCATTTTTCATAAGGAGGCAAAGTGTTCGCACCGGTAAACCGGGTAAGCTATCCAAGACCCATACAAGGACTCATAATCTAAAGAGAAGAGAGACCCATATTTACCTTACAAGTGAGTGTATATAATATCTAAATTAAGCGTTCGTTAGCGACCTCTCGCAATGAAAAGATAACATATGACACCACAAATAGAGGACAATATAACTTCCAACATTTACACAAAGACAGGTTTCAAGTTAACGATTTAAAAAATCAATGAGGGCAAGCATAAGTATAATTTGCCCCAAGAGAATGATGACGTTCGTAAATATGAATACACGAATAAGTATATAATGATCAAGATTATCTCATCCGGTGGCAAGAATTATCCCATCCAAAAGGAATATACGAACACACAAGAAAACAGGGAACAAATTAGTAAATGAGTTAACGAATGATTTAGCGAATGGGTGTCGCAACCCTCTCGAGCCCGAAATTTTGGAAAACTTTTTAAAATACAGAGTCGCCACCAATCTTTTTGAAAAAGTGTGATTGGATCACTTTAAAACGGGATTATTTTAATAAAATGTTTTATTTATTAAAATAATGATTTCGGTCTACAAAAACCAGAAAACAGGTTCGGGAGTCGATTACGCGTGGGGAAGGGTTAGCGCCCCCACAACGCCCAAGATTGGTACCTAATTGATTTAAAAAACGTTTTCAAAATTAGAATTTGCAAGTTCAAGAAGGTTCGATTTTATTTGTCCGTTTAATGAATATAAATCTATTTTAACGGCCTTATCGCCCAGAAAATATACTCTAATCACCGCCAACACTTCTGGCGCTAACCCGTCATTCTCGTTTGATAAGACACCACATTAATTTAATTTCACTTTTAAAACAACAAAAAAATTTGATGTGTTGAACATTTTTTATTTACAATAAATTTGAAATTTATTTATTCCAAAGAGAGTCTAAGTCTTTTATTCCTAATTGAGGGTTTGAATTTTATTAAGCGTATTTCATTTTTTGTGAAGGAATTTTTATCACACAAAAAGTCTCTAACTAGGTTTAAAGAACCTATCCCTAAAGTTTAACTTATTGCTATCGGGCAGAGCAAAAGAAGCACTAAGTCCTCTTACTATTTTATTCTCTTTTTTATTATTTTCTATTTATGTTATCTTTTCATATTTTTCTAAGGCTATTTTATTCTTTAATTCATTTTAAGCTTTAGTCTTTTTTCCTTGAAGTTTTTTTGTTGTGTTTTGCTGTCCATTTTTAAAAAAAAAATATTTATTTACTTTTAAATTTTTAATTCAAAGTATTTTTTAAATTTTATAATCCTTTGAAATATTTTATGTTTCGTAAGCCCTTTATTTTTATTTTAGAAAGAGTGCATTTCTACTTTTATTATTTTTTATAAAATTTAACATTTTAAACCCCTTTTACTCAATTTTTGAAAGCCTTTTAATTTTTATATATTATTTAAAAAAACTTTTTTAAATCTTGTATTTTAAACTTTTTTGTTTGAGAGTTTTAGGTTTTAAAAACCCTTTTATTATTTTCCTTTGAAAATTATTTTTTATGTTTTCTTTATGAACCTATTTAAAAAAAATTATTATCCTAAACTTTTATTATTTTTAAAAACTTGAATCTAATTTTTCCTTCTGAAAAAGACTTTTATTTCAAAAACAAATTTTTTTTATGAAAAAACCCATTACTTTTTCTCTCCTTTCAAATTAACCCTTATTGTAACCCCCTAGACCCGACCTAGAAGAATAGACCGAATTTAGAAAGTTACGTTTGAAAATTTTTTCCTCAAGAAATTCAATTTTGAAAATTATACTTTAATTAAAATAAAATAACACAAATTTAACAATAAATAAAAATATAAATACCATAATAGATATCTGAATGATTATATAAAATCTCTGAATTAAAATAACAGTGAATGAATGCCAAAATTATCCCAAAACATAAATGGTCAAAATTACATATATGTCCCAAAATAATAAATAGAAACCTGATTAAACTAAAATAGTTTTGTACTGAATAATAAAATAATCAAATAAAATCTGAGATCCTCCCAGTACCACGTCGCCTAAAGCCCAAAGATATCTATAAGAGGAAATTATGGGGAGTAAGCTAGAGAGCTTAGTGTGACTCTAAAGTGCAAAAAAATCATAGTCGTAAAAATATAGCAATATTTTCTTAAAATTCTTTAAAGCATAACACATAAATCACAAGCACAATGCAATGCACCCAACTACAACCGCCAAGAGGAAATTTCCCCAGAACTCCTCACTACAACCGCCAATCCGAAGTGGAATTCAGCCCGAAGGGTGAAACCACTGAACTTCCCCGAACAAATTCCAACCCATGCTCATACAATGATATGATGATTAGAAATCAAATTTCATAAACAAAGTTCCATAAATTCGATATTCTGTAAACATACTTCATAAATCATAGTCCATAAGTTCATAAATCATAGTTCATAAATCGTAGTCCATAAATCACGGTTCGTAAATCGTAGTAAAAACATATTCCGAAAACGTATGCATGTGATGTCAACCATAAAAATCATAATACATATAAATAATCACATAAAGGGTAAAACAGCAGCACATAGAAAAATATATATAATATAATTATAGCACCGGAAGAAAACACACCTTAAGCAACAATAGCTCTAACGTCGGGACGAACGCCTCTCACGTTCGGATCTAGCACTGGCCCTAGCTAAATTAGAACCTACGATATAACTTCTATATTAATTAATATCTATCACTATGCCACCAACTAAAAATACTAATATTAATCTAAAGGAATACTGACGCGAAGTCCATGTGGTTCGTGCACGGTTAGATCGAATAGGCGAAGGAGGTGGTAATTCGTCTTCTTCAAAGTCGACGTCATCTAAAACACATATGTAAATTGCATCAAACCTTATATCTAAATCCTTCAAAAATTAAAGTGATGCGATACTAAAAACTCACTAAAATTCGATTGAAATATGGAGCATAAAAAAATCGAGAGAAGGAAAGCTATTTAAATCGAATGTCGGGGGAGGGGACGAAGTGCGGTTGTACAGGGTTTTGAAATTGTTTTCAGGTTTCACGTAATAAATAGGGTTGTAATACCCAAAATTTTGGGTAAATTGCAAAGGAAGCTATTGCAATTATTAAGGGTTTGTAAAGTAGCACCTAACTTTTCATGATTTACAAATTGATCACTAACTTTTCAAATTAAGCCTCATAAATTTGAATTTTCTCAATTTAGATCACAAACTCTATTAGGGGTTTTGAATTAAAATCCCAAATCATTAGGGTTTCAGGAATTAGGGATTTAATTAAAAAATTAGGTTTTAATTTAGAGATTTTACGAATCTAGGGTTTACGATTTGGACGTAATTTTTGAGGTGTTACACCTATAACAAAAAATTAAAATTTTAAAATGAGTTTTAGGATCCAACCCACCTTATTATAAAAAAACAAGAAATCATTTCAAAATTTTAGCAATAAATATTAAAGCAAAGGATATTCACATGATATAACTAAGAACAATATTAACAATACGACGATACTAACAAAAAACGAAATTGAATAACACGAATAGTAAAAAAACATAAACGAATAATCAAATGAACAACAAAAACGAAATTTAAAAAACCAAGTAGAATCATATGAACCAAACTAAAAAATCCAAGTGATCAAATGGAAATAGTAAAAAAGATAAGAAATTATACTAATATCAGAAAATTGCAAGCCTTTTTCTCCTGAAAATTTATTTCGGTTCTGCTCCAAGCTCGAATGACACTTCAAGATTTTTCCAAGATTTTTAGAGATTTTTTGGATGATTTTCGAATGGATTTTCCTCTATTTTTTGGTCAAACAACGGAGCATTTGGGGTTTTATAAGGTTTTAGGGGTGAGGGTTTTAATGCAATTGGGGGAAAATCCCCAAATTCTTCCCCCTAAAAATCATCTTTTTGATCAGCCAACATTATTACATTGAAATTCTATCCGAATTTCAACAGATTTGGCTCCAATTTGGGGAATCCCCCAATTTAATTAGGGTTCGAAACTTTCCTCCCCAAAATTAACGAGTTACAGGCAACGATAAGAAGCGGGGTCGGCGACATCAGGTTCGGCTGGCCGAGACGAGCCGAACGGCACCAATCTCGTCGGCCGCCGTGACTCGTAGCCACCGCAACCAGGGACATCAACCGTCCAGCCAAGCTTGCTGGGGCGGGATTTTGGGGAATGATCCCGCGTGCGGGACTTTCCCTTTTTCCCCTTTTTTCTTTATTCGATCCAAGTCGTCCATATTTTCAACCCCTGATCCAACGTTATACATTAAACCTGAAAAAAAAACAAATGGGTTAGTTTGGGCCTCTTTAAAAAATAAAATGAGTTTCTTATTACTTATAGGGTGAGTTTTATTTTTAATGATCCTTAAAATAAATTGACACTTTTATTTTAATGATGGTTTTTTAAAAAGTGGGTTTATTATTATTTTTAGAGGTGGGTTTTGTTTAAATGAGTATTTATTTTAGAAGGGTTTGGATCCCTTTTTATTTGTAAGTTTTTTTATTATATTTTATATTTAATTTTTGGGTGAAAATCAATGACAACAGTTGCCCCTCTTTGCTCATTACTTTGAAACGGGGATAGTGCAAAGACCAAAAGGCATTGATTTTCACCGATTATCTGATTGGTTCCATTCTCCTGATGCCCGAAGGGATAGGCAGGTTCCATTCTCCAAACGCTTGAACGGATAGGCGGGTTCTATAAGATAAAGGTTCCATCCTTCTTATGTCTGGACGGATAAGCAAGTTCTGGAAAAAAAAGATTTCGTCCTCCTCATGCTCAGATTGATAAGCAGGTTGAAAAAAAGTTCCATCCTCCTCATGCTTGGATGAATAAGCAGGCTCTGGAAACAAGGTTCCATCCTCCTTACGCTTGGATGAATAAGCGGGTTCTATTCTCCTTATGCTCGAATAGATAAGCAAACTGAAAAAAAAGGTTACATCCTCCTTATGCTCGGATGAATAAGCAAGTTCTAAAAAGGGTTCCATCCTTCTTACGCTTGGATGAATGAGCGGGTTCTATTCTCCTTGTGCTCGAATAGATAAGCAGAATCCAAAAAGGGTTACATCCTTCTTACGCTTGGATGAATGAGCGGGTTCTATTCTCATTGTGCTCAAATAGATAAGTAGATTCCAAAAAGGGTTTCATCCACCTTACACTTGGATGAATAAGCGGGTTCTATTCTTCTTATGCTCGAATAGATGAGCAGATTCCAAAAAGGGTTTCATCCACCTTACGCTTGGATGAATAAGCAGGTTCTATTCTCCTTATGCTCGAATAGATGAGCATATTCTATTCTCCAAACACCCGAACGGATAGGCGGGTTCTATTCTCTAGATGCCCGAACAGATGAGAAGGGTTTCATTTTCCAAACACCCAAACGGATAGGCGGGTTCTATTCTCCAAATGCTCGAATAGATGAGTAGGGTTCCATTCTCCTTACACCCGAAGGGATAGGCGGGTTCTATTCTCCTTATGCTTGAATAGATAAGTAGATTCCATTCTCCAAATGTATAAACGGTTAGGCGAATTCTATTCTTCTTATGCTCGAATAGGTGAGAGGATTCCATTCTCCAAAAGCCCGAACGGATAGGCGGGTTTTATTCTCCTTATGCCTGAATAGATAAGTTGAATAGATAAGCGGGTTTCTGTTGCTAAAAAAGCCTACATATACCTGTGAAAAATGCAACACACAATGCAATAATGACATACATGCCCCTAAGGATGTATAAAACTTGAATTCATGTCTCATTTCTTTTGATTTTAAAATTCTTTTTCTTAGAATTAATTTTTTCCTTGGTTTTTGAATCCACATGTTTGCTCGCTCAGTCCAGATAAAAGTTGTGCTTTTTCACTGTATTTCTTCGAATCATGGAAAACATCTGATCTTTGCAAATTTGCTAACTGAATCCAATGATATTGTACTCCTGGTTGGAAGAACTGACTTTTTCAACTGTCATTGCTTCACCATTCTCATTATTTATACCTATTTGCTTCATCAAAAACATCTGATCTTAGTAGGCAAATGTCTCAAGATCTACTATCATTGTAGTTGATACATCAATATCGAATGAAAGGCCTCCTTGAATGGTTTTGAAAGCTTCATGTCTTCATATGCCCCTCAAAATAACATTGAGCACCTTCAACGCTTCTTGTGAGCTCTCAAATTCTTGCCCCTGCATGACACTTTGAATCGCTTGCATATAAAAGCTTATTTCCACCTTGAATATCTTCAAATGATTTTGGCGCTTTAATCTCTTCCTCTCGCACCTATTAACATCGAGGGCCTTAAATCAATGGCCAACGTAGATTGCCCCAATCTGATGGCATGGTTTGCTTATCAAGTGTAATTCTATCTCTTTTTCATGCTTCTGAGCTTTTACATCTTATATGCGGATCTTTCTTGAAAACAAAGCCCACTTAAAACTCTTCAACGCATGTGCTTCTTCTTCTTTTCTTTTTTACCTTCTCATGCAAGGCGATTCCCCCGTTCAAACTGAGGTTCAATTGTTTCCTGAAGTGATGAAAACATTCGTTCATAGTTCCTTACGGTTAGGATCAATACCCCAAAAAATCTTTAGTTTGTTATAAATCTATGCTAGCCTACTTGTAAGATGCAAGGAAAGGCTAAAAATGATAGTTTTAAAGGAAGAAGTCATGTCATATGCAAGAAAAGGCTAAAATGTGGACTTTAATAAAATAGTCATGGCAAACATAGAAAAGAGGAAAGTCAGATACCCCAAAATTCATAGTATGAATGATTCATGAATCCATCAACTAGATAATGCCCCACTTTTAGGTGGCTCTCTTTAACTCACACACTCCCCAAATTTTAAATTTCCCACTTTTTCTAATCTCAAGCAGACATTAGAAGTTTTAAAGTCCTAAAGAAAGGTTAACTCAATAAGGCGAAAAGTGTTTTGAAAACAAACTCCTCTTCTCAAATATTTACGTGTGATCCAAATGGTCTTTTAAGACTTGTAATGTAGGCTAGGCTCGGGTTACCAAGAAAAGATATATAGGCTCAAATACATGTTTTAAGGGTAATTAAACCATTGATCAACTTTTCCTGATGAAATCTTCATTCTTTTCTTCTTTGGATCACTCTAGACTGCCCATTTTGTGTTTTCACCATAGAGTTTATTTCCTTTTCTAGCACATGTCTCATTTGAAGGATTTATTTCAAAATTTCCTTCATATTTCTTCTTTCATTTCTTTTTCCTCTTTTTCTTCTCTTCTCTTCTCCTTTTTCTTTCTCTTTTTTTCTTTTTCTTTTTCTTTTTCTTTTTTCCTTTTTCTTCCTTTTCCTTTTTCTTTTTGTGTTCCTTTTATTCCAAAACATCTTTTCATCCTCTTTGCCCCCAGTGTGAGGAGTGATCCTTGGTTAGGGTTAAATCACAAGAAAAATACCAGGCTCAAAGGGGGACAACAATGGATTTTATTTTCTTAATCGTGAAGGAAAATGAAGGAATGCCAAATGTCATTTCATACACAAACATCGTCGAAGAGAAGCAGTCTTTAGTTGGTAGATGTTTTAGAGTTATCACTTTATTCAAGGACCCTAACAACAATGTCTGAGAGGAAAATTCACTCATAATCTGTATATGGGATCTGCCCATTAAACTTGAACACACTCCTCTATCTCGGGATTAGATTCAACAATCATGCATACAACCAATTATAGAGACTTTGCAAAGAAGATGTATGTTTGAAGAGAAATGGATGAAGAATGAAAAGAAATAAAAAAATGAAAAAATGTTTGCCACTTGAAAGAATAAAGAGAATGCATCTTTACACAAGTAGATTAACATGGAAGCCCTTACAAAAGACCCCTAATGCTCGCGGGCAAATGCAAAAGGGTTGGTTCTAAGCATGATCCCAATACCGTCTAGGAAGATATTTTACTATCTGCGCATTATTCTAGGAAGGCATGGGTGAATTGAGGCCAAGCTTAACCCGTCCATTTCGCGACAAGATTCTTCAAACGTATGTAGAAATTATATTCCATTTTAAAGAATATAAAAAATATTCTTTACATGCCTTACTTGACACTGGAGCTACAACAAGTAGCTGTAGAAAAAATGCAATCCCTAGCCAAAAATGGCAATTAATGAAAAATCCAGTTAAAGCCATAGGAATAAATGGAAATGAAACCATTATTGAGTATAAGGCCAAAAATGTGCCTATTCACATAAATAGAACTAAATTCATAGTTCCTAAGCTTTTATGCTTTCCTCACATGCATGGGGATATATTACTAGGAAATAATTTTATCCATAAATATTTACCATTCTCAATAGATAATAATAGGATTACTCTATCTGTAGAAAAAATACCGATAGAAATTCCTTTAATAAAAAATCATAGGTTTATATGTGATGACAAATTTAGACCTCCAAAATTAGAAAGCATCAATCAAATAGACACTAATCATTGGTTATTCAAAGTATTAGAAAATAATTTTAGTGAAGAACCATTAAAATTATGGGAAATAAGTCCAAGATACTGTAGTATAAAATTAGAAAACCCTAATAAAATCATAAGAGTAAAACCCATGATCTATACCAAACAGGATATATATGAATTTGATATTCAAATAAAAGAATTATTGGACAAAGGATTAATAGAACACACTAATAGTCCGCATTCTAGTCTAGCATTCATGGTAAGAAATCATGCAGAAATAAAAAGAGGAAAAGCTAGAATGGTTATTAATAACAAAAGACTAAATCAAAATATTATATTTGACGGTTATTTTATCCCAAGAAAGGATGTATTAATTAATCAAGCTAAACAAGCTAAATATTTTAGTAAGTTTGACTGCAAATCAGGATTTTGGCAAATCATGCTTACTGATGAATCAAAACCATTAACTGCTTTTAGTGCACCTACTGGTCATTATCAATGGAAAGTAATGCCTTTTGGATTATGTAATGCACCACAGATATTCCAAAGATGGATGGACTCAATCTTTAATAAGTATAATAAATTTTGTATAGTCTACATAGACGATATATTAGTATTTTCAGAAACACTGGATCTACATAGAAAACACTTAAATATTATTTCTCAAGAATTCATAAAACATGGAATTATATTAAGTTCTAAAAAAATAGAGTTAGAAAAAATAGAAATAGAATTTCTAGGATTAAAATTATCTTCAGATGGTCTTAAACTCCAAGATCATATTATTATTAAAATAAAAGAATTTCCTGAAAATATTGAAGATAAAAAACAACTTCAACAATTTTTAGGAATAGTTAACTATGGTAGAAATTTCTTTCCAAAATTGTCTGAAAAAATAGGCATGTTATGTAACACAAAAAAAGAGTGAGAGTTGTGGGAATCGAACCCACAACCTCATGTAATTTCAGCTGGGTACCTAGCCAATTGAGCCAAGTAAGCTCTTGGTTATAAATCACCCTAATTAATTTTTAGTTAGATCCTGAAATAAAATAAAAATAAATAAATAAAAAATATCCTACCTACCATGCTCAGTGGGAAATAATTAGGCATGTTCCCAATAGAATTTCCAGACCCTTCCCCTTACCATCGTCCATTTTTTTTCTCTTTACACACCTCCCTCGACATTTTTCTTTTTTTATATATACTTTAAAACCGATCACCGTCGTCGCCCTCACCGCTCCGCCGTGGGAGACACCGCCACCACCGGCGTGTGTGCCGACCAGCCCCGAGCCCAGCGCCGCAAACCACGCGCGCCGTCAGCCGACCGTTTGCGGCAGAAACGGATCGGGAAGCATATAGGATTCGTCCGCCACCTTTCTTCTTCATTTTCCGGCCGTTCCCGACGTCGGCTCGCCTCACCGTGGGCACAATCGAGCTCCTCGCGTCCCGATCTACAAAACCATGTGAGCCACCTCAACTTTGCCGCCGTTTTGCCCCTCGTCGGAGTAGCGCTATTTTCCGGCAAGATTTGGGATTTCGGAGTAAGATCCGGCTAAATTCCGATGCGTTTTTGACATTTTTGGTTCGAGTGACGTTGTATATAGCGGAAATAGTTCATTTTTGCAGGTGAATCGGACGAAATCGACATTTCCGGCGAAGTTCCGGCGACCGTCCGACGACCTTCGGGTTTCTTAAGGTGAGAGCCGGTCCGCATAGACTGAACCGGTCTAAACCGGTTGAACCGGTCAACTCGGTCAAGACCCGACCCGTTAACCCGACCCGACCCGACCCGACCCGTTGACTGACCCGTTGACCCGATCCGTTGACCGAGTCGACTCAGTGAGTCAACTCGTCCGAGTCAACCCAGTGAGTCAACTCGCTGAGTCAGCCTTGGACCAGTGACGTCAGCATGACGTCAGCGTTGACTTTGACCGCTGACGTCAGCGTTGACTTTGACCAAAAAAGTCAATTTTTCCGAAAAGTCATATTTTATGTTTTTCGACGTCCTGAGTCCGATTTTGAAGCCCGTTTCGAGAAATTCTAACCCGAAAGCCTCCGAATTGGTCTTTGAACTTGAGTTTGCTTATGTATTTTTTTAATAATTAATTATGAGCAATGTGAATGAGGACTGAAATTGGAATTTGTACGATTGAAGGTATTCACAGTTCCTTGTATACGGGATGTTGAGGACGTTGCATTCGGGTTTGAGAGTGATCGAACGGAGTATCATGGTCGATCGATAAAGCAAGTATCAAAGGTAATACACTACTACCTCTAGTATGCTTTATGAACATGTTGATATACTGTTAATGCATGCATAAATATGATGAAGAGTGAGGTTAACCCTGCTTAAGCCAAACCTGATATGAAATTGAGTACGATAACTTAGAGAAGATCGAAATGTTCGAATGAGAAAGTTAATAAATGTAAGGATCTAGAGTTCATTAAATTAATTAATAAGGCGGCTAATCTTCAAACCTGATTACTGATGTCAAATGAGTAAATGCTAGAAATATTTGGTTATGAATTACGAAAATGCTCTTGAGGTATGAGAATGACTAAAATACCCTTGAAATTGGAAGCGATCTAGAAATCTACAGTGGATATGCTAAAACAACTCGATTCATCTGGAAACCTCGATCTACTTGTAAGTTATGGTAACAAGATTTAAACGTTCGAGATTGTAAGGTGTTAGACTTCCTTGAATTTAGAATGAATCCCTGAATATATATTTACGGGAAACTATTTGTACCTCTAAATTGATCAAGCGACTCAAAATACTGAATTGACGGAAATGACTAAAAGTACTGGAAATACTATTATGGTTAAATTAATCGGAATGATCGTATTGACAAAAAGGGATAAAGTATTCTTGGACATCGAGGTTTACAATTAATTGGAAGGATGAATAAACCCTTGAGTTCTTAAATGAATAAAGTGGTTGGAGGTACCGAAATTTCTTGAATGGCTGAAACACCCACGAGTACTTAAATTATTGAAATACTATAAATGGTTCAATTGATAGGAATGATGGATATCCCGAGCTTTAGAATGACTGAAATACCCCCTTGACTAGAATAAGTAGATTGACTTTGATAAAATTCTAGAAATGCCAATAAAGTTGAAAATGACTGAAATGCCCCTAAGGGTTGAAACATGACTCTGGTATGTCAATCACTCCTAATATTAATACGAGGATGGAAGTTTTCCGCACAGAATATAAGTTCGACTACTCTGTGGTGAAATATGAAGGCAACCGTTCAGATATACGATACAATCAGTATTTGGAAATGATATTTGTGAAGTGCGTACATCAGAAGGTTTGGTTAGTACTGTAAGGTTGGGACATGTTAGTTCGATTGGTTTTAGAGGCTCGATAAACTTCTGGAAATC
This sequence comes from Hibiscus trionum, assembly GCA_030270665.1. Lineage (NCBI taxonomy): Eukaryota > Viridiplantae > Streptophyta > Magnoliopsida > Malvales > Malvaceae > Hibiscus > Hibiscus trionum. The sequence goes on along the minus strand of BSYR01000025.1, from coordinate 3,100,603 downwards.
TTAAATATTGTAAATCTTCATTTTATCACTATTGGGCTAAATTACAAAATCACCCCTGATAGTTAAATGACCAAAATGTCATCGTTGGCCAAAGTAATCAAAATAGCCATGAATGTATCCGATATCGTGTAAGATTTTAACAAAGAAATCTTTGAATGCTTGGTTGGAAACTTGATGAGCAAATAGAATTTCTGAGCCACTGTTTACGCCATGTTGGTATAATTACCAAAATATCTGTGTATGATAAAATGACCATAATGCCCCTGGTAGGCTTAAATGGCTAAATCACTCATGATATGCCTAAACTCTCAAAGATCTTAATGTATCATCTCCCGAATATCTGGTTTGAACCGTTAGTACAAACTCCTCCTTTAATAGGGCCTCGTTTCAAAAATCCGTTAAAAATTGTCAAAAGGTTAATGTGTTCCCTTCCGTAAATGCCAAGTATCTCTAAGGAATAAACTGTTCCCACCTAGTGTGTTCCACGTGTGCTACACAACTGTTTTAGCATATTGATTTCATGTTATAATATCGATCACGTGCACATGACAGACATACTTGAATCTACAGGAACATGACATGTTTTATAAACTAAATATGACTGTATTGTATTTCTGATATATGCATATACATCCGATATGACAAACATGTTATATGGATAATGTGTTACTAAAAATATAGTTATTGATTAATGAACTACTGATGATCTGATTCACCGGGGTACTTGGGAAATGATATGAAGTTGCTAACGGCTCAGCCCTGATCCAGCTGGTAGGTCCGCCCGTATTCGGATCCTAAGCTTCGGCTAGGTCCGCCCGTATTCGGATCCTAAGCTTCGGCTAGGTCCGCCCGTATTCGGATCCTAAGCTTCGGCTAGGTCCGCCCGTATTCGGATCCTAAGCTTCGGCTAGGTCCGCCCGTATTCGGATCCTAAGCTTCGGCTAGGTCCGCCCGTATTCGGATCCTAAGCTTCGGCTAGGTCCGCCCGTATTCGGATCCTAAGCTTCGGCTAGGTCCGCCCGTATTCGGATCCTAAGCTTCGGCTAGGTCCGCCCGTATTCGGATCCTAAGCTTCGGCTAGGTCCGCCCGTATTCGGATCCTAAGCTTCGGCTAGGTCCGCCCGTTTTCGGATCTTAAGCTTCGGCTAGGTCCGCCCATATTCGGATCCTAAGCTTCGGCTAGGTCCGCCCGTTTTCGGATCCTAGGCTTCGGCCAGGTCCGCCCGTTTTCGGTTCCTATGCTTCGGCAAGGGCCGCCCGTATTCTAAGGTATATCCTTAGGATGGTACCCACGCCCAATGGGCTCGGGTTAATGCCTGTACATGATACCGCACTGGGGAAACTATATACTGGAGTATGGTTGGAGGGTAAATATATAATTAAAATAAACTTTACGGCTACTTGAAACAAATGTTTTTAAAATAAAAAGGTTTAATGCATTTTTACATTTCATGCATTAGTGTTGCACCGTTGGAACACACTAGACACTAGAAACCGAACTCTCTAATTCAACCTTCGTATATTATTAGCCTTTAATTCTCGTCTAATTCTTGATGTTTGAATAAAGATCAAATATCGCCATTCTCGAGTATGATGCAACCTCGAAATAGTAGAACAGAAATGGAGACTGTTTCTGCGTGGAATATCATGAAAATGTTATGCCTACCATTTATCTGCATTATCTTATAGCATCTTTTGGTAGTTTTGTATTACTGAGCTTTTCCAAGCTCACGTTGTTTTTACCCTCGCAGGTTAAAAGAATATATCATGGTATAATGGTTGACAGCAGTGTTCGGAGTTGTCTCGGCGATGCCTTGGAGTACGGTGCTGTATAGTTAGTGGGCATGTATGTCATGTATGGTTTTATGATAGTATTTGTAAAGCACTTTCTGCAATTTATGTTATGTGTTTAAATGATTTCCCGAAATGGTATTTTAAACAGAAGATGATTTTTACAGTTTAATAAGTGTTTTTGAAGAAATAAAATGTGTTTATGTGTATTTTACTGTGGGTCGCTCTTGTGACCCTAATGTGACTTCCTAGGATTCGTTATAACGCATAGGCGGGTCTAGGGGTTACATTTAGTGGTATCAGAGCTTAGAGTTGCGTCATTCTGGGTAGATCGGCCGATCGTCTGTCATAGGGTGTTTGGTATGTGCATGCCCCTAGATCATAACCGTACTCCTTCGTGCCGAGACTCCGACGTTGAATCCTTTCCTGTAATAAGTGCATCTAACTCTTCTGTCCATAATAGCTTGATCTGTACTGGAAAGGAATATCGGTAATGTTTGTCTATGAATTGGATTAAATTGATGGATTTGAATTTAGATAAAGAAACTGAGATTGTTAATGCGTATGATATTGAAGATATGAATTTGATAAAAAAAATGAAGGGTTGATCATATGAGGTAACTGATATAAGATTACATGTAAGGTAGCTCGGTGATAATGATTTTGTTTGAGAATGTTCTGACGAGAAGTTGATAAAAGTATTACGATTTTAAAAGAAAGGTGTCCGTGAGATTGATGAAAGTATAGCTTATGTGGTGACCCCGTTATACAAGAAGGAAATAGTTGTTTGAACATTCCGCTAAAAGTAAGTGACCTTTATTTAGAATCTTGGTTATGTTTGCCCGACTTGAAGAAAGTCTTTTTCTTTTAAATTTGAGGCATGGTAGACCGTTGTGTATTTACTTTTGACTGAAATTTGATGTTTATATCTTGATTCTGGAAAGCCTTACAGGAGCCTTGGGTACTTGTTTGAATCTCAGTTAAAATTCTTCAACCGTAATCTGATGGTCAACTTGGAAGAGTAATTCGTATTCTAGAAGATATACCTTTGGGTTGTTTGATTGATTTCTGTGGTAGATATGGAGGTTTCTTGTCCATGATAGAGATCGTTTATAATAAAAAGTTGTGAGACAAATGTTTGCTTGACTCCGTATGAGGTTTTGTATAGATTCATATACTACAATATGATAAGTTGGTTTGAGGTGTATGGAAGAGATGGTTGTGGGCCAAAGTCAGTCTAAGTGATTGCGGACACTACCAGATTGGTTGGTGACTATTTGAGAGTCTCGAGAAACAAACATGCTCTGATAGATAAGTTTCAGTACAAGAATGGACAAAAGACTAGTTTCTGTATTTCTCTGACCATAGTAAATTTCGAGGACGAAATTTCTTTTAGGAGGGGAGAATTGTAACACAAAAAAAGAGTGAGAGTTGTGGGAATCGAACCCACAACCTCATGTAGTTTCAGCTGGGTGCCCAGCCAATTAAGCCAGGTAAGCTCTTGGTTATAAATCACCCTAATTAATTTTTAGTTAGATCCTGAAATAAAATAAAAATAAATAAATAAAAAATATCCTACCTACCATGCTCAGTGGGAAATAATTAGGCATGTTCCCAATAGAATTTCCAGACCCTTCCCCTTACCATCGTCCATTTTTTTTCTCTTTACATACCTCCCTCGACATTTTTCTTTTTTTTATATATACTTTAAAACCGATCACCGTCGTCGCCCTCACCGCTCCGCCGTAGGAGACACCGCCACCACCGGCGTGTGCGCCGACCAGCCCCGAGCCCAGCGCTGCCAACCACGCGCGCCGTCAGCCGACCGTTTGCGGCAGAAACGGGTCGGGAAGCATATAGGATTCGTCCGCCACCTTTCTTCTTCATTTTCCGGCCGTTCCCGACGTCGGCTCGCCTCACTGTGGGCACAATCGAGCTCCTCGCGTCCCGATCTACAAAACCATGTGAGCCACCTCAACTTTGCCGCCGTTTTGCCCCTCGTCGGAGTAGCGCTATTTTCCGGCAAGATTTGGGATTTCGGAGTAAGATCCGGCTAAATTCCGATGCGTTTTTGACATTTTTGGTTCGAGTGACGTTGTATATAGCTGAAATAGTTCATTTTTGCAGGTGAATCGGACGAAATCGACATTTCCGGCGAAGTTCCGGCGACCGTCCGACGACCTTCGGGTTTCTTAAGGTGAGAGCCGGTCCGCATAGACTGAACCAGTCTAAACCGGTTGAACCGATCAACTCGGTCAAGACCCGACCCGTTAACCCGACCCGACCCGACCCGTTGACTGACCCGACCCGACCCGTTAACCCGACCCGTTGACCCGATCCGTTGACCGAGTCGACTCAGTGAGTCAACTCGTCCGAGTCAACCCAGTGAGTCAACTCGCTGAGTCAGCCTTGGACCAGTGACGTCAGCATGACGTCAGCGTTGACTTTGACCGCTGACGTCAGCGTTGACTTTGACCAAAAAAGTCAATTTTTCCGAAAAGTCATATTTTATGTTTTTCGACGTCCTGAGTCCGATTTTGAAGCCCGTTTCGAGAAATTCTAACCCGAAAGCCTCCAAATTGGTCTTTGAACTCGAGTTTGCTTATGTATTTTTTAATAATTAATTATGAGCAATGTGAATGAGGACTGAAATTGGAATTTGTACGATTGAAGGTATTCACAGTTCCTTGTATACGGGATGTTGAGGACGTCGCATTCGGGTTTGAGAGTGATCGAACGGAGTATCATGGTCGATCGATAAAGCAAGTATCAAAGGTAATACACTACTACCTCTAGTATGCTTTATGAACATGTTGATATACTGTTAATGCATGCATAAATATGATGAAGAGTGAGGTTAACCCTGCTTAAGCCAAACCTGATATGAAATTGAGTACGATAACTTAGAGAAGATCGAAATGTTCGAATGAGAAAGTTAATAAATGTAAGGATCTAGAGTTCATTAAATTAATTAATAAGGCGACTAATCTTCAAACCTGATTACTGATGTCAAATGAGTAAATGCTAGAAATATTTGGTTATGAATTACGAAAATGCTCTTGAGGTATGAGAATGACTAAAATACCCTTGAAATTGGAAGCGATCTAGAAATCTACAGTGGATATGCTAAAACAACTCGATTCATCTGGAAACCTCGATCTACTTGTAAGTTATGGTAACAAGATTTAAACGCTCGAGATTGTAAGGTGTTAGACTTCCTTGAATTTAGAATGAATCCCTGAATATATATTTACGGGAAACTATTCGTACCTCTAAATTGATCAAGCGACTCAAAATACTGAATTGACGGAAATGACTAAAAGTACTGGAAATACTATTATGGTTAAATTAATCGGAATGATCGTATTGACAAAAAGGGATAAAGTATTCTTGGACATCGAGGTTTACAATTAATTGGAAGGATGAATAAACCCTTGAGTTCTTAAATGAATAAAGTGGTTGGAGGTACCGAAATTTCTTGAATGGCTGAAACACCCACGAGTACTTAAATTATTGAAATACTATAAATGGTTCAATTGATAGGAATGATGGATATCCCGAGCTTTAGAATGACTGAAATACCCCCTTGACTAGAATAAGTAGATTGACTTTGATAAAATTCTAGAAATGCCAATAAAGTTGAAAATGACTGAAATGCCCCTAAGGGTTGAAACATGACTCTGGTATGTCAATCACTCCTAATATTAATACGAGGATGGAAGTTTTCCGCACAGAATATAAGTTCGACTACTCTGTGGTGAAATATGAAGGCAACCGTTCAGATATACGATACAATCAGTATTTGGAAATGATATTTGTGAAGTGCGTACATCAGAAGGTTTGGTTAGTACTGTAAGGTTGGGACATGTTAGTTCGATTGGTTTTAGAGGCTCGATAAACTTCTGGAAATCTTAAATATTGTAAATCTTCATTTTATCACTATTGGGCTAAATTACAAAATCACCCCTGATAGTTAAATGACCAAAATGTCATCGTTGGCCAAAGTAATCAAAATAGCCATGAATGTATCCGATATCGTGTAAGATTTTAACAAAGAAATCTTTGAATGCTTGGTTGGAAACTTGATGAGCAAATAGAATTTCTGAGCCACTGTTTACGCCATGTTGGTATAATTACCAAAATATCTGTGTATGATAAAATGACCATAATGCCCCTGGTAGGCTTAAATGGCTAAATCACTCATGATATGCCTAAACTCTCAAAGATCTTAATGTATCATCTCCCGAATATCTGGTTTGAACCGTTAGTACAAACTCCTCCTTTAATAGGGCCTCGTTTCAAAAATCCGTTAAAAATTGTCAAAAGGTTAATGTGTTCCCTTCCGTAAATGCCAAGTATCTCTAAGGAATAAACTGTTCCCACCTAGTGTGTTCCACGTGTGCTACACAACTGTTTTAGCATATTGATTTCATGTTATAATATCGATCACGTGCACATGACAGACATACTTGAATCTACAGGAACATGACATGTTTTATAAACTAAATATGAGTGTATTGTATTTCTGATATATGCATATACATCCGATATGACAAACATGTTATATGGATAATGTGTTACTAAAAATATAGTTATTGATTAATGAACTACTGATGATCTGATTCACCGGGGTACTTGGGAAATGATATGAAGTTGCTAACGGCTCAGCCCTGATCCAGCTGGTAGGTCCGCCCGTATTCGGATCCTAAGCTTCGGCTAGGTCCGCCCGTATTCGGATCCTAAGCTTCAGCTAGGTCCGCCCGTATTCGGATCCTAAGCTTCGGCTAGGTCCGCCCGTATTCGGATCCTAAGCTTCGGCTAGGTCCGCCCGTATTCGGATCCTAAGCTTTGGCTAGGTCCGCCCGTATTCGGATCCTAAGCTTCGGCTAGGTCTGCCCGTATTCGGATCCTAAGCTTCGGCTAGGTCCGCCCGTATTCGGATCCTAAGCTTCGGCTAGGTCCGCCCATTTTCGGATCTTACGCTTCGGCTAGGTCCGCCCGTATTCGGATCCTAAGCTTCGGCTAGGTCCGCCCGTTTTCGGATCCTAGGCTTCGGCCAAGTCCGCCCGTTTTCGGTTCCTATGCTTCGGCAAGGGCCGCCCGTATTCTAAGGTATATCCTTAGGATGGTACCCACGCCCAATGGGCTCGGGTTAATGCCTGTACATGATACCGCACTGGGGAAACTATATACTGGAGTATGGTTGGAGGGTAAATATATAATTAAAATAAACTTTACGGCTACTTGAAACAAATGTTTTTAAAATAAAAAGGTTTACTGCATTTTTACATTTCATGCATTAGCGTTGCACCGTTGGAACACACTAGACACTAGAAACCGAACTCTCTAATTCAACCTCCGTATATTATTAGCATTTAATTCCCGTCTAATTCTTGATGTTTGAATAAAGATCAAATATCGCCATTCTCGAGTATGATGCAACCTCGAAATAGTAGAACAGAAATGGAGACTGTTTCTGCGTGGAATATCATGAAAATGTTATGCCTACCATTTATCTGCATTATCTTATAGCATCTTTTGGTAGTTTTGTATTACTGAGCTTTTCCAAGCTCACGTTGTTTTTACCCTCGCAGGTTAAAAGAATATATCATGGTATAATGGTTGACAGCAGTGTTCGGAGTTGTCTCGGCGATGCCTTGGAGTACGGTGTTGTATAGTTAGTGGGCATGTATGTCATGTATGGTTTTATGATAGTATTTGTAAAGCACTTTCTGCAATTTATGTTATGTGTTTAAATGATTTCCCGAAATGGTATTTTAAACAGAAGATGATTTTTACAGTTTAATAAGTGTTTTTGAAGAAATAAAATGTGTTTATGTGTATTTTACTGTGGGTCGCTCTTGTGACCCTAATGTGACTTCCTAGGATTCGTTATAACGCATAGGCGGGTCTAGGGGTTACATTTAGTGGTATCAGAGCTTAGAGTTGCGTCATTCTGGGTAGATCGGCCGATCGTCTGTCATAGGGTGTTTGGTATGTGCATGCCCCTAGATCATAACCGTACTCCTTCGTGCCGAGACTCCGACGTTGAATCCTTTCCTGTAATAAGTGCATCTAACTCTTCTGTCCATAATAGCTTGATCTGTACTGGAAAGGAATATCGGTAATGTTTGTCTATGAATTGGATTAAATTGATGGATTTGAATTTAGATAAAGAAACTGAGATTGTTAATGCGTATGATATTGAAGATATGAATTTGATAAAAAAAAATGAAGGGTTGATCATATGAGGTAACTGATATAAGATTACATGTAAGGTAGCTCGGTGATAATGATTTTGTTTGAGAATGTTCTGACGAGAAGTTGATAAAAGTATTACGATTTTAAAAGAAAGGTGTCCGTGAGATTGATGAAAGTATAGCTTATGTGGTGACCCCGTTATACAAGAAGGAAATAGTTGTTTGAACATTCCGCTAAAAGTAAGTGACCTTTATTTAGAATCTTGGTTATGTTTGCCCGACTTGAAGAAAGTCTTTTTCTTTTAAATTTGAGGCATGGTAGACCGTTGTGTATTTACTTTTGACTGAAATTTGATGTTTATATCTTGATTCTGGAAAGCCTTACAGGAGCCTTGGGTACTTGTTTGAATCTCAGTTAAAATTCTTCAACCGTAATCTAATGGTCAACTTGGAAGAGTAATTCGTATTCTAGAAGATATACCTTTGGGTTGTTTGATTGATTTCTGTGGTAGATATGGAGGTTTCTTGTCCATGATAGAGATCGTTTATAATAAAAAGTTGTGAGACAAATGTTTGCTTGACTCCGTATGAGGTTTTGTATAGATTCATATACTACAATATGATAAGTTGGTTTGAGGTGTATGGAAGAGATGGTTGTGGGCCAAAGTCAGTCTAAGTGATTGCGGACACTACCAGATTGGTTGGTGACTATTTGAGAGTCTCGAGAAACAAACATGCTCTGATAGATAAGTTTCAGTACAAGAATGGACAAAAGACTAGTTTCTGTATTTCTCTGACCATAGTAAATTTCGAGGACGAAATTTCTTTTAGGAGGGGAGAATTGTAACACAAAAAAAGAGTGAGAGTTGTGGGAATCGAACCCACAACCTCATGTAGTTTCAGCTGGGTGCCCAGCCAATTAAGCCAGGTAAGCTCTTGGTTATAAATCACCCTAATTAATTTTTAGTTAGATCCTGAAATAAAATAAAAATAAATAAATAAAAAATATCCTACCTACCATGCTCAGTGGGAAATAATTAGGCATGTTCCCAATAGAATTTCCAGACCCTTCCCCTTACCATCGTCCATTTTTTTTCTCTTTACATACCTCCCTCGACATTTTTCTTTTTTTTATATATACTTTAAAACCGATCACCGTCGTCGCCCTCACCGCTCCGCCGTAGGAGACACCGCCACCACCGGCGTGTGCGCCGACCAGCCCCGAGCCCAGCGCTGCCAACCACGCGCGCCGTCAGCCGACCGTTTGCGGCAGAAACGGGTCGGGAAGCATATAGGATTCGTCCGCCACCTTTCTTCTTCATTTTCCGGCCGTTCCCGACGTCGGCTCGCCTCACTGTGGGCACAATCGAGCTCCTCGCGTCCCGATCTACAAAACCATGTGAGCCACCTCAACTTTGCCGCCGTTTTGCCCCTCGTCGGAGTAGCGCTATTTTCCGGCAAGATTTGGGATTTCGGAGTAAGATCCGGCTAAATTCCGATGCGTTTTTGACATTTTTGGTTCGAGTGACGTTGTATATAGCTGAAATAGTTCATTTTTGCAGGTGAATCGGACGAAATCGACATTTCCGGCGAAGTTCCGGCGACCGTCCGACGACCTTCGGGTTTCTTAAGGTGAGAGCCGGTCCGCATAGACTGAACCAGTCTAAACCGGTTGAACCGATCAACTCGGTCAAGACCCGACCCATTAACCCGACCCGACCCGACCCGTTGACTGACCCGACCCGACCCGTTAACCCGACCCGTTGACCCGATCCGTTGACCGAGTCGACTCAGTGAGTCAACTCGTCCGAGTCAACCCAGTGAGTCAACTCGCTGAGTCAGCCTTGGACCAGTGACGTCAGCATGACGTCAGCGTTGACTTTGACCGCTGACGTCAGCGTTGACTTTGACCAAAAAAGTCAATTTTTCCGAAAAGTCATATTTTATGTTTTTCGACGTCCTGAGTCCGATTTTGAAGCCCGTTTCGAGAAATTCTAACCCGAAAGCCTCCAAATTGGTCTTTGAACTCGAGTTTGCTTATGTATTTTTTAATAATTAATTATGAGCAATGTGAATGAGGACTGAAATTGGAATTTGTACGATTGAAGGTATTCACAGTTCCTTGTATACGGGATGTTGAGGACGTCGCATTCGGGTTTGAGAGTGATCGAACGGAGTATCATGGTCGATCGATAAAGCAAGTATCAAAGGTAATACACTACTACCTCTAGTATGCTTTATGAACATGTTGATATACTGTTAATGCATGCATAAATATGATGAAGAGTGAGGTTAACCCTGCTTAAGCCAAACCTGATATGAAATTGAGTACGATAACTTAGAGAAGATCGAAATGTTCGAATGAGAAAGTTAATAAATGTAAGGATCTAGAGTTCATTAAATTAATTAATAAGGCGACTAATCTTCAAACCTGATTACTGATGTCAAATGAGTAAATGCTAGAAATATTTGGTTATGAATTACGAAAATGCTCTTGAGGTATGAGAATGACTAAAATACCCTTGAAATTGGAAGCGATCTAGAAATCTACAGTGGATATGCTAAAACAACTCGATTCATCTGGAAACCTCGATCTACTTGTAAGTTATGGTAACAAGATTTAAACGCTCGAGATTGTAAGGTGTTAGACTTCCTTGAATTTAGAATGAATCCCTGAATATATATTTACGGGAAACTATTCGTACCTCTAAATTGATCAAGCGACTCAAAATACTGAATTGACGGAAATGACTAAAAGTACTGGAAATACTATTATGGTTAAATTAATCGGAATGATCGTATTGACAAAAAGGGATAAAGTATTCTTGGACATCGAGGTTTACAATTAATTGGAAGGATGAATAAACCCTTGAGTTCTTAAATGAATAAAGTGGTTGGAGGTACCGAAATTTCTTGAATGGCTGAAACACCCACGAGTACTTAAATTATTGAAATACTATAAATGGTTCAACTGATAGGAATGATGGATATCCCGAGCTTTAGAATGACTGAAATACCCCCTTGACTAGAATAAGTAGATTGACTTTGATAAAATTCTAGAAATGCCAATAAAGTTGAAAATGACTGAAATGCCCCTAAGGGTTGAAACATGACTCTGGTATGTCAATCACTCCTAATATTAATACGAGGATGGAAGTTTTCCGCACAGAATATAAGTTCGACTACTCTGTGGTGAAATATGAAGGCAACCGTTCAGATATACGATACAATCAGTATTTGGAAATGATATTTGTGAAGTGCGTACATCAGAAGGTTTGGTTAGTACTGTAAGGTTGGGACATGTTAGTTCGATTGGTTTTAGAGGCTCGATAAACTTCTGGAAATCTTAAATATTGTAAATCTTCATTTTATCACTATTGGGCTAAATTACAAAATCACCCCTGATAGTTAAATGACCAAAATGTCATCGTTGGCCAAAGTAATCAAAATAGCCATGAATGTATCCGATATCGTGTAAGATTTTAACAAAGAAATCTTTGAATGCTTGGTTGGAAACTTGATGAGCAAATAGAATTTCTGAGCCACTGTTTACGCCATGTTGGTATAATTACCAAAATATCTGTGTATGATAAAATGACCATAATGCCCATGGTAGGCTTAAATGGCTAAATCACTCATGATATGCCTAAACTCTCAAAGATCTTAATGTATCATCTCCCGAATATCTGGTTTGAACCGTTAGTACAAACTCCTCCTTTAATAGGGCCTCGTTTCAAAAATCCGTTAAAAATTGTCAAAAGGTTAATGTGTTCCCTTCCGTAAATGCCAAGTATCTCTAAGGAATAAACTGTTCCCACCTAGTGTGTTCCACGTGTGCTACACAACTGTTTTAGCATATTGATTTCATGTTATAATATCGATCACGTGCACATGACAGACATACTTGAATCTACAGGAACATGACATGTTTTATAAACTAAATATGACTGTATTGTATTTCTGATATATGCATATACATCCGATATGACAAACATGTTATATGGATAATGTGTTACTAAAAATATAGTTATTGATTAATGAACTACTGATGATCTGATTCACCGGGGTACTTGGGAAATGATATGAAGTTGCTAACGGCTCAGCCCTGATCCAGCTGGTAGGTCCGCCCGTATTCGGATCCTAAGCTTCGGCTAGGTCCGCCCGTATTCGGATCCTAAGCTTCAGCTAGGTCCGCCCGTATTCGGATCCTAAGCTTCGGCTAGGTCCGCCCGTATTCGGATCCTAAGCTTCGGCTAGGTCCGCCCGTATTCGGATCCTAAGCTTCGGCTAGGTCCGCCCGTATTCGGATCCTAAGCTTCGGCTAGGTCTGCCCGTATTCGGATCCTAAGCTTCGGCTAGGTCCGCCCGTATTCGGATCCTAAGCTTCGGCTAGGTCCGCCCGTTTTCGGATCTTACGCTTCGGCTAGGTCCGCCCGTATTCGGATCCTAAGCTTCGGCTAGGTCCGCCCGTTTTCGGATCCTAGGCTTCGGCCAAGTCCGCCCGTTTTCGGTTCCTATGCTTCGGCAAGGGCCGCCCGTATTCTAAGGTATATCCTTAGGATGGTACCCACGCCCAATGGGCTCGGGTTAATGCCTGTACATGATACCGCACTGGGGAAACTATATACTGGAGTATGGTTGGAGGGTAAATATATAATTAAAATAAACTTTACGGCTACTTGAAACAAATGTTTTTAAAATAAAAAGGTTTACTGCATTTTTACATTTCATGCATTAGCGTTGCACCGTTGGAACACACTAGACACTAGAAACCGAACTCTCTAATTCAACCTCCGTATATTATTAGCATTTAATTCCCGTCTAATTCTTGATGTTTGAATAAAGATCAAATATCGCCATTCTCGAGTATGATGCAACCTCGAAATAGTAGAACAGAAATGGAGACTGTTTCTGCGTGGAATATCATGAAAATGTTATGCCTACCATTTATCTGCATTATCTTATAGCATCTTTTGGTAGTTTTGTATTACTGAGCTTTTCCAAGCTCACGTTGTTTTTACCCTCGCAGGTTAAAAGAATATATCATGGTATAATGGTTGACAGCAGTGTTCGGAGTTGTCTCGGCGATGCCTTGGAGTACGGTGCTGTATAGTTAGTGGGCATGTATGTCATGTATGGTTTTATGATAGTATTTGTAAAGCACTTTCTGCAATTTATGTTATGTGTTTAAATGATTTCCCGAAATGGTATTTTAAACAGAAGATGATTTTTACAGTTTAATAAGTGTTTTTGAAGAAATAAAATGTTTTTATGTGTATTTTACTGTGGGTCGCTCTTGTGACCCTAATGTGACTTCCTAGGATCCGTTATAACGCATAGGCGAGTCTAGGGGGTTACATGTTATATGATAAATTAAAAATAGACAACACTTTTACATGGACTAAACAAGACTCCGAAATAATTAGAAAACTAAAATCTGAAATTACAAGTATACCAAAAGTTTATCTTCCTAAACAAGGAGATAAATTAATATTAGAAACAGACGCCTCAGAAAAATATTGGGGTTGTATATTAAAAGCTAGAATCTTAGATAATCAAGAAATGGTATGTGGGTATGGTTCAGGAAAATTTAAACCAAATGAAATTAATTATGTAATTTTTGAAAACGAATTGTTAGCCATAAAAAATGGTATACAAAAATTTTTCATACATTTAGCACCAGAAAAATTTATAATAAAAACCGACAACCAAGCGGTTAAACAATTTCTCACTAATAAAAAATTAGAAACAGTACCTAGAAGAATTAGATGGTATAATGAATTATGCACTTTCAATTTTGAAGTTTTATACATTAAAGGTACTGATAATGTTATTGCTGATTATCTTAGCAGGCCTGATGGTAGAGGCAAAAAACCTCTGGAATCAGTTGGAGAATGGACTACTGTTCGAAAGAAACCCAATAAAGGGATTCAACATCATCCTAAACAAGGATTCACGCAAGCACCAAATCCGGTAATATATTATCCTAACTCAGGATATTATGTTCCTTATCCAATGATAAGACAACCCATTGGAAATATGACACAAATGGCAACACCACCTGCAGTAAACCTACTGCAATATCCTCAGAATTCTCAATGGGCTCAAGATCCCAACTCAGTATATCAAACCAGTTATGCTGAGATCATAAAAAAGGCCGAAGAGTTGGTGAAATCACATCAAACTCAAATTAAAGATTTTTATAACCCTGGGTTAGATTTAAATTTATACAACTTGGTAAACGACGTATGGAAAAACCATATCACCAATCAAAGAGCAAACTTTAGAAGAGCTCTTACGAAGCTTTCTGAAAATTTAGTTGAAGAAACAAATAAAGAAAATAAAATTCAAGATTTACTACTGAAATCTATATTATATAGAGATTGGGAAGAACTTGAATTAAGTTTTCTGAAAATGGAGGAGATAAACAATCTTCTTGATATTTGCCAATATTTTCTTGATAAAGGGATAACAAATCCCACCTTGGTAAAAATATTCAGGTTATGCTTATATAATAAATCTAGATTTACTCTTCCTATTGAACTATTTTCTAAAATAAGTAAAGCTATTTGTAACCAGCAAGAGCAATTTAAAAATGCCTTTTCAGAATATTTTCTACAAGCATATGTTTTTGAAAACTCTATAAAGGAAAAATATCCAGTGATAAAACATAGGCTTGATCATGAACCATTTGATATAAGCAATATTGAATGGGGATTTGTGAAGAAATTATAGTACAAAATTTTTCTTTTCATCTACTAAAGGATTTTCAAGCTTTTATAAAATCCAAACTATACAGTAAAATAAAACATCTCGACTACTGTCAATATTGTCATTTTAAAATAAGTAGCCTGATTGGGATAGCTGAAAGAGAAAAATTCTATCAGCCATATCAAATTTGGGAATTTAAAAGAGTGCTTGGAGGACCCCAGTTATGTGCAGCAAATGAAGAAGCAATACACTTGCAAGATTACATCAACAAATGCTTTAACAATCCAGTTTATTATCAAATACAAGCTGGATTACATTTAAAGGCCAAAGCACAAAACATGTTGTCCGATGAATCCTATGCCTATTCGACGGATGGAAAAAGAATTTTCGTCACTCGCTATGAGGGAAGAAATCGAGAGGAAAAAGCAAGACAGCTATTAGAAAAATTAGCTGACATGACATTGGATGATTACCCTCAAGAAATTTTAGAAGGAGTCAACGGCACATGGGATCACTGGAACTCCCCAGAATCGCCTGGTTCCAACAATACAATGGACCTGGATGAAATTGGAGAAGCAAATTTAGCAAATACTCAAGAAAGTTGAAAAAACAGCTGAAAAGACAACACATCATGACAGATGAACAAGAATCATGTCAGATGAACAGGAAAATGATAAACTTCGGACTTCAAGCAAATACTAAATAAAGTTATGAAAAGAAGTCTATAAAAGAAAGTGAAGAACAACCGAGGAAGGCACCTTGCTTGATAACAATATCAAACTATTAGCTTTTGCTTTTGCTTTGTGCTTTGTCTTTCATTTTCCCAGTTTCTTGTTTTTTCTTTGTACCACCTACCTTTGTAAAATTTTCATCTTAAATAATATATTAACATCCTTTTATATTTTCTTTTCTTTCTTCATCCTCCATCTTTTCCCACCATCAACACCATCACTGGTATCTTTTCCATACATGAAATTCATCGAGAAGGCAGGGTAAATGTCTTGAACCCATCAAAAAGACATGTAAATCTTCTGATTACGGTTCAAATGATCATGAATTTTAAAATATTTTAATAAAATGTTTTGTCTACAAAGTGTATAATTATTGTTAAAAAATTAAAAATATATATAAATAGATACTATATTGTAATCACCTTTAAATTATTTAAAATATTTTCAAAATATTTTAAAATATGGCCCTGTTTGGTAAATAGCGGTTTGGGCAAAAATTAGAGGTTTGAGATACAATTAGAGGTTTGACTAGTCAAATCCGCTAATATTGATATTTGGTAAATAGCGGATTGAAAGAGCGGATTGGGGTGAAAAAGCTAATTTTGAAAAAGCTCATAATATGAGCTTTTTGAGATTAGAGGTTTGATATTAGAGTTGTAATGACTCTTTTACCCTTAACAATTACCAAAAATCTCCAAATAACCTAAATTAAATAATAATATTTTTTAATATAAATAAAAACATATTAAATATTGGACTTATTTGTTGTTACTACTAATTTATATGGTGACATTTGTAAGTTAATTCTATTTTTTATTATCACATATTTATATGTGCATATAAAAAATTTAATAATTATATAAATAATAAATGAATATACAAATCTTTCAAATATGTTTAGGAAATTTATATTAAAAAATAATTTTTACAAATCTAATTAATATTTATTAGATACAAAATATTAATAACTGATAAATTATTCAAACAAGTATTAAATATAACCATGTCCTTATATGTCATTTTGCTTGTTTAAATAATCAAACAACTATCTGCTATCAGTTAATTTTACCAAACACTTTTATACAATCAGCTAATACAATCCGCTAGTCAAATCAGCTAATGCAATCCGCTATCAGCTAATGTAATCCGCTATCAGCTATCAGCTAATTGCCAAACAGGGCCTATATCTTAATTATTTATTTTTTTAAAATAATATTTTTCTAAAAATGCCACGTTAACAATTTAATGAATTTGTATGATTTACTTTTACAAAATAAATGATATACTTATTATTACTAGATTTTGAATTTCCATTTCTATTAAAAAAGAGAGAGGAAAACAAACAATATACGCTTCAAAAAATAAAAATAAGAAATCAAACCTCAGGAAAGAAAGAAAGATCCGAATGGGGAAATTATGGAAAAGTGAAACAAAAAAATCAGAGAAATGAATCAATAAATTCAAAAAAAGAAAGAAAGAGAAGAGAAACGGTCTTGGTGTGTGTAAAAATGGCGACGGAGGAGAAGCTCCTCCTTCTCTTTCACAAATCTCTCTTCTCTTCTCCTCTTGTTCTCGTCAAATCTTTGAAACGGGTTTTGAATTCGCTTTGAGTTCCATCAACAATCAAACAACGAGGATCGGGATCAATCAAATGGCAACGTTTATGAAAACCCATAGTTTATATATGGTTTTCATGTGAGATCACATCGCCATTGTTTGGGAATTGCTAATAAAGGAAGAGGGAGGGTGAATGGTGGTTTAAAAAAGAAGGGAAAAAAAAAAGCGGAAGCGGGGGTGGTAGGTGTTTTTTTTCTAAGAGTAATGTCTTGCAGGGATAAGGAAAATCAATGGAGTTTTGGAAAAGCTGCCGCCGCCGCTGCCGGAGCCGTCAATATTCGAAGAGTTGGGTCTATTGCTCGCGATATTGGAGATCCTTGTATTTCCTACTCTTCCATCAAGGTTGTTTTTAGCTGTAAGATTATTCCTTTAACATTCTTTATATCTATATTTTCTGTGAGTTAAAATAATATATCAAACGATTTTGTTTCTCGTGGAATCCAAATTCAATTCCTTTATATTATTTGCTTCTTATCATTGAATCATAACATTTTTTAAGCTATATAAGGTCTTAGTTGCTAACGTTTGGGTCAAATGAGATCAATGGGCGGGATCTAGGGTTTTCTTTGTTTATTTTCTTTTTATTTTTTAAATTTGGGAAAGGAAATTATTACAATAATGAATATTTTAATTGGTCAAATGTTTAGTTCCGATAGTTTAAGGCTTGAGCAAGCTTGAAATAAATAATTAGTGATTGGAACCTTTGTTGAATTGTTAGCCCTTTAATAGTTGAATTGTATTTGTATGTTTATAAAGGACAAAAGTTTAAATTGCGAGGGGGAGGGTTGACACAGCTCAAATGCAATGAAACATTAATTATAAAGGAGATTAGCAACTCGGTGTGTCCGAACATTTTTGTGGTCTCACTAATATAGTTATATATTTATAATTTATGGTCTCTTAAAAAAATGACTCGAGACCATACAATGTGAGTTCAAACAAATTGCAGCAATGTAGTCTTACTGTCTTTGTTGAGATTTGAGAAAGACTATGAGTAGTGATTGTTGTCCATGTATTGAAATGTTCCTTTACCGGCTCTCTCCATTTTCTATTTTGATAATTTCAATAATTAGAGGAGAAAGTGGCTTCATTGCTTTTGAAAAAAAAAACTGACTTCCACAAAAATGTACCTTCACTGTTTTTTATTTTCTGATTATGTTGTGGTTATGGTAATTTCTTTTATCTATTTCTATATTGATACTATAGGTACTTATGTTTTAGGAAGGCAAGATGCTTAAGCCAGAGAAGTGGCAAGCCACTTTTGATAACAAAGGGAAGGTTTCCGGTTTTCAGAAAGCACTCAAGTTGATTATTCTGGGGGTATGTCGCAGTTTCTCTTTCCCTTTTATTTTTCCAATCATTTGTTTCAACTAGATTGTTTATTTTGTGCTTTCTTATTGCACTTCTTTTTGGAAATCTGTTGGCATTGCTATTGTACTTGCAGACATGGATTTTGATTGTGGTCCATGGTGAGATCTGATATGCTCAAAGATTTGTTTCCTTGTTTTTGAAATAAATAGGCTTCAGTAGTAAATTGACCCCTAAACTATACCCTAATTTTCAGATTTGTACTTAAAGGTTTTTTTGGTCAGAAGTGGTACCTAAAGTATTAATTTTGTCCCAGTTTACCCCCCAAAAATACCAGCCAATAAGAATGTGTCACGTAGCATGTTCTTATTGGACACCGTACACTTTTTGTGGTAAAATGATACAAAATGATAGTTTAAGTACCACATCTGATCAAAACAACTTTAAGTAAAAATCTGAGAATTGAAGTATAGTTGAGGGACCAATTTGTTAGCAAAGTTGAATAAATAATATCAAATGTTACAAGTCTGTCAATCATTATTCTTCCTTTCCTACCAATTTGATTTTTGGTTTTTACATCTTGTCACGTTCAACTTTGCATGTTTATATGCAAATTCTTATTATATATACCCCCAACCTATGGAAATATCTATATTTAATGCTTTTCTGAACTATATGAAATTTTAGCAGGGTTTATCATGAATGCAATTGGATAGTTTTTAGGGTATTAACTTGTCCCAACTTTAATAGGATGTGTCAGTTAATACCTTATATGATAATCAAACCTGACTCTGTTTCCTTTTTATGTATTTTCTTGTTATTTATGGTAATTATATGCATGCTATTTTATGTCACTACTAGTGACTCACTAGTTTCTTGAAGTTCTTTAATTTTTTGAGTGCTAAAATGTGAAGAGACTAAAATGCTTGGAAATAATTGTTGGCTTGATTGGATGCTTGTTTTAACCTGTTCCATTTCTAGTTCTTGTGTGCTTTAATTTCTAGAAATTTGCATGGTTTATGACCTGCAGCGACCTCTAGGCTTAATGTCACTTCTCCCTTGTTTTGTTTGCATTCATGGTCTTGCTGTCATATTTCTATCTTTTTTTTGCACCTTGGTATCATTCTGGGCTTATTTTGCCACATAGCTCTCTGCAACCTCTCGGGGCTCTTAGGTAGTCTGATATAATTCACAAGTGCTTCTTTAATCAGCCACATATCTCGTATAATATGACATCTTAGCTCATAATGTAGGATATTGTCGTTGGTAATAATTTAGGATTAAATTCCTAAGAGTTAGTAGTTAACTACACTTATTATATTATGTAAATAGATTAGGATTAAAACTCCTAAATAGTCCTAAGTCTTGTAAGAGTTAGAAGTTTTGTAGTACTAGGAGTCCTAGTCCTAGTTTAACTCCTAAAAAAGACTCTATAAAAGGAGTCTTATGTTGTATTTCTTTTTTAAACGTGAAATAACAGAAACAACTTTCTGTTTTCTATTCTTTCTACATGGTATCAGTTTGGGTTTCGATTCCTCAACCCTACTCGATTCCTAACTCTTTTCTCTTGATGGCTGCTTCTTCTTCTTCAACCTCCGATATCACCTCTCCACCAGGATTTGTTTCTGGTTTTGACGATCTCAATGACTCTTCTAGTCTCACTATTACCTGTCATAGATTGACTGGTAATAATTATTTGGAATGGTCTCAATCTGTCAAAATTTTTATTTCGGGGCGAGGAAAATTGGGCTATCTCACTGGAGAAATTGAAAAACCTGCTGCTGCTGCTGCTGGATATGCGACATGGATGCAGGAAAACAGCCGTGTGATGTCCTGGCTTCTCAATTCCATGGCCCCCAGTGTCGGCAGAAACTTCCTACTCTACACAACAGCTGCTGAAATCTGGGAGGCTGTCAAGGAGACATATTCCAGCACCGATAACATCTCAGAATTATATGGGATCGAAGGACAAGCTTCTGCTCTCAAACAAGGCATGTCAGTAACTCTCTACTATAATACTCTAAATGCTCTTTGGCAACAAATTGATCTTTTTGAACAGAATGATTGGGAGACACCAACCGATGCTGCCTTATACAAAAAGATTACCATCCAGAGAAGAATTTTTCAGTTTCTTCATGGGTTGAACAAAGAACTAGATGAAGTTCGTGGTCGTATCCTTGGCCAGTCCCCTCTTCCCTCTATCCGAGAAGTTTTTTCCACAGTAAAGAAGGAAGAAAGCAGGCGCACATTAATGCTTCATGATTCCTCTCCACCTGAAGGGTCTGCACTAATCACTCAAAAAAGTTCTGGTCCAACTAAGAAGGGAAGGCCCTGGTGTGATCACTGTAAGAAACCAGGTCACTCTAAGGAAAAGTGCTGGAAACTTCATGGAAAACCTGCTGATTGGAAGCCAAAATCTTCTCGAGATGCTCAGTCCAACTTTGCTGCTACCTCTAGTTTCACTAGTTTTACTCCAGAACAGATTACAGACCTTCAGAAACTGTTTGGAAAGATGGTGAGTCCTACTGCAGCAACTCTGGCCATAAAAGAACCTGAAGGTAATCCCTTTTCTACAGCCCTCTTATCTACACAGCTTAATGAACCTTGGATAATCGACTCTGGGGCCTCTGATCACATGACTGGTAACAAAGACTTGTTCCTCAATTACTCTGCATCCTCTTCTGATAGATCAATTCGAACTGCTGATGGTTCTCTTTCTCAAATTAAGGGCTTTGGTTCCATTCGTATCAATAGAGATCTTGTGCTAGAAGATGTTTTATTTGTTCCAAATCTAGCATGCAATCTTATCTCTGTTAGTAAACTTTCGACAACCTTGAAGTGTTCTACAAGTTTTGATAACTCTGGTTGTGTTTTACAGGCAATGGACTCGAAGAAGACGATTGGCAATGCTAGCTTGCACAATGGCCTCTATGTCCTCCCTGGCTCCTCACCATCTTCTAAAAATTCCTCTTCTTACTCTTTTACTGCTTTAGGACAATTAGATGATGTTTTATTATGGCATTTTAGGTTAGGCCATCCTAGTTTTCAATATATGTCAAAACTCAATCCTTCTTTGTTTATCAATAAAAAGCCCAGTTTATTTAAATGTCATATTTGTCCACTTGCTAAACAAACTAAAGCATCTTATCTTCCATCTACTTATAAACCATCTCACCCTTTTTCTTTGATCCACAGTGATATTTGGGGTCCTTCTCGAGTGAAGAATGCTGATGGTAGTAAGTGGTTCATTACCTTTATTGATGATCATAGTAGGATTACTTGGACTTATTTAATGAAAGACAAATCTGAAACTGAGAGAATCTTTGAAAAGTTTTATAACATGGTTCTTACTCAATTCCACACTAAAATTCAATTGTTTAAGTCTGATAATGGGAGTGAATTTTTTGCTAAATCCTTGAGTGCTTTCTTTCAAAAGCAAGGAATAATCCAACTTAGTTCTTGTGTAGACACTCCACAACAGAATGGAATTGCAGAAAGAAAAAACAGACACCTACTTGAAGTTACTCGCTCTCTCTTGTTTACTAGTAATGTCCCTAAATACTTGTGGGGTGAGGCCTTGTTAACTGCCACCTATTTAATCAACCGCATGCCCAGTAAGGTCTTGAACTTTCAAACACCTCAATTTGTTTTCTTGGAGAGTTATCCACACTTTAAGCCTATTTCGACTGTTTTACCTCTTAAAATATTTGGTTGTACTGTCTTCATTCATAATTCAACCCCTAATAAGTCCAAGTTAGATCATAGGTCTTTGAAGTGTGTACTAGTTGGTTATTCTTCACTCAAGAAGGGCTATAAATGTTATCATCCTCCTCACCGATTTTTTGTTACTATGGATCTTACCTTCTTTGAGCAGGACCCTTACTTTCCTCAGGCTGCAATTCAGGGGGAGACGTGGGATGACTTTCAGCCTTCACCTTTTCAATCTTTTTTTCAGTATCCTCCTCAACCCCAGGTAATCTCTCCAAATATTTCTATACTATCAAATCTTGAACCCACTAATTCACCATTATCCGAACCTACATCAATACCTACACCTATTCAAGACGCATCCACCCCTTCCAAAACTCCTCAAAACTCTTCAAAAACACCTACACCTCCTCCTAAACAAATTTTAACCTATGTAAGGAAAAAGAAAACTATACCAGAGGCTATTTTGCAATCTGACACTCGCCGTGAGTTAGAATTGAATCCATTTGTCGACATGGAGGATGAAGGTAATACAATCAAAGAGTCCACTATTCCTAACCTTGATGATTTTCCTATTGCAATTAGAAAAGGGGTTAGAAAATGTACTAAACATCCCATTCAGAAGTTTGCTGGTTACAGTTCTTTGAGGCCATCTTTCAAAGCCTTTACAACAAGTCTAAATGAAGAACAGATCCCTTCAACT
The DNA here is from genome assembly GCA_030270665.1 of Hibiscus trionum. Classification (NCBI taxonomy): domain Eukaryota; kingdom Viridiplantae; phylum Streptophyta; class Magnoliopsida; order Malvales; family Malvaceae; genus Hibiscus; species Hibiscus trionum. The sequence goes on along the minus strand of BSYR01000025.1, from coordinate 3,077,834 downwards.
GTTGAAGAGGCACTAAAGCATCCTAAGTGGAGAAGAGCTGTTGAAGAAGAAATCAGTGCCCTTGAGAAAAATGAAACCTGGACAATAACAGATCTTCCCCAAGGTAAAAAACCTGTTGGCTCTAAGTGGGTTTTTTCTGTAAAATATAACTCTGATGGTAGTGTCCAGAGATATAAAGCGAGGCTTGTGGCTAAAGGCTATACACAAACTTATGGGATCGACTACACAGAGACTTTTGCTCCAGTAGCTAAACTCAACACTGTTCGGGTATTACTCAGTCTAGCTGTCAATTCTGATTGGAAGCTGCATCAACTTGATGTGAAGAATGCATTCCTTAATGGAAAGTTGGAAGAGGAGGTTTATATGAAGATCCCACCTGGTTTGAGACCAATCGAAGGAGATCAGAAAGTTTGCAAGCTCAACAGGTCACTATATGGTCTGAAACAATCCCCTCGAGCTTGGTTTGGTAGATTCACCAAAGTTATTTTGAAAGATGGATACAAACAATCTTTGGCGGATCATACTCTCTTCATTAAGGTAACCTCTAAAAACAAAAGAGTTATCTTAATTGTTTATGTAGATGATATAATTGTAACAGGAGATGATGAGGAGGAAATCAGATGTTTAAAAAATCTTCTACATAGAGAATTTGAAATAAAGGATTTGGGGCAGCTTCGATACTTTCTTGGTATGGAGGTTGCTAGGTCAAGTAAAGGACTGGTGATTAATCAAAGGAAATATGTCCTTGATTTGCTCTCTGAAGCAGGGATGCTTGGGTGTAAACCAGCGGATACACCAATGGAAGTTGGCCTGAAGTTCGCTAAAGAAACAAGTACTCCAGTTGACAAAGAAAGGTTCCAAAGAATGGTGGGAAAACTAATTTATCTATCCTTAACTAGGCCAGACATTGCTTTTCCAGTAAATGTGATTAGTCAGCATATGACAAATCCTAATGAAGAACACATGGCAGCAGCTAACAGAATTCTCAGGTACTTGAAGAAAACCTCTGGACACGGCTTACTCTTCAAAAAGACAAAGGATAGAAGTGTGAAAATCTTTACAGACTCAAGTTGGGCAGGAGAACTAACGGAGAGGAGATCGACAAGTGGGTACTGCACATTTGTTTGGGGAAATCTTGTGACTTGGAGAAGCAAGAAGCAATCTGTGGTATCCAGAAGCAGTGCTGAAGCAGAATTTCGAGCTTTAGCACTAGGAATGTGTGAAGGAATTTGGCTACTCAAGTTGCTTAAAGAATTACATACTGACCAAGAAGACAAGTTCGAGGTCCTGTGCGATAATCAATCAGCAATTCAGATTGCAAAGAATCCAGTTCAACATGATAGAACAAAACATGTTGAGATAGACAAGCATTTTATTTCGGAAAAAATTACCAATGGGGTAGCTATTTTGTCATATATTCCTACAGAAGGTCAACTAGCAGATGTTCTCACAAAAGCATTATCCAAAACAGTTTTTGATGATTTTCTATTCAAGCTGGGACTATACAATGTATACTCACCAGCTTGAGGGGGAGTGTAGGATATTGTCGTTGGTAATAATTTAGGATTAAAGAGTTAGTAGTTAACTACACTTATTATATTATGTAAATAGATTAGGATTAAAACTCCTAAATAGTCCTAAGTCTTGTAAGAGTTAGAAGTTTTGTAGTACTAGGAGTCCTAGTCCTAGTTTAACTCCTAAAAAAGACTCTATAAAAGGAGTCTTATGTTGTATTTCTTTTTTAAACGTGAAATAACAGAAACAACTTTCTGTTTTCTATTCTTTCTACACATAATTTAGAGGTGGGAGGTCAAATGTGGCTTCGGAGCACAGCTTGGTTGCATGACAGAATAAGAGGGGAAAATACACGTGCAAATTCTATTATTTTGTTTGGTTAGATATAGTGCACTTGTCACCTTCTTTACCTAGACTAGCTTTAAGACTTTAGGTGATATTGCTACTGTTTTTTAGTTATTGTCGTATTTGCTTTCCACACACACATTTTCTGCAGTTGGTGAAAAACTTTAACATCATTTTATCTCATTGATGTTAGGGGGTTGATCCGTCTATAAGGCCAGAAGTTTGGGAATTTCTTCTAGGTTGCTATGCATTGGGGAGCACCGCAGATGACAGAAGGCAATTAAAGAGAGCCAGGAGGTCTAGTCCTGTTCTTTTGAACTTTATATTCTAATAGTCTATTCCTTGTAAGTGCATTTCTTAGGCTGTTCTGCTTGCATGGCAAAGAAACTGAATATCTTTTTTTCAGTTAAATATTCTTATGTAACCATACTTAATTTTCAACCATGGTTAGTTTTTGATCAACATTATATTTAATGATTATCTGCACTGTCTGTTATTTCTTCTCTTTCTATTGTCAGCAGATAGACAAATATGCTCTAGTCATATGTAGGAAATAGCTATCCGAGCAAATTACTGAAAGGTGTGATTGGTTAGAGAATTATTTGTTATGGTATGATTTATACCAATTAGATTACCTTTTTAGAGGCTCATTGTGGAAGGGATTATAATTTTACCCGTATTAGCCTTTAGTATTTAGGGATAATGTTTGTAGTTTATCCTTATATTCTCCATCTCTATTGCAAGCTATAAATTCCTTAAACAGAGAAACATACCATTGTTTCAAATGCCGGGAAAAATGCTCAAATTGCCCTGCATTGAGAATACAGCTAGGATACAGAAGATTAAAGGGCAGTTTGATTGTAACTTTTAGTTATATGCTTTGGCTAGAAGAATGATACACGTCAGCACTATTTAAGAAATACACACACACATGTACTCATTTGGGAAAAGGCTCTCTTGATTAAGCATTTGTACAGGTGCATGCTATCTATGCATCCAGAATTGATGACTTGTTTATTCTAGTAGTTGAAAATTTCTTTTTAGAAAATTTCTCAATAGTGCTGGGAATTTTGTGTATTCCACTATTTTGTTCAGATCAAGGCTCTGTTTTGTTGAATTCTAAATATTTAACAGCTGTATGGAAATTATGCAGGGAACGTTACAAGGACCTTATAAAGCAATGCCAGACAATGCATTCAAGCATAGGCACTGGTTCACTTGCCTATCCTGTGGGTTCGAAAGTTATGGATATGAGGACTCCGTCCAAAGAAGTTAAAGTTAAGCATAGAGAAGCTTCCGCTGATGGTACTGGTAAAAGAGAGAAACATTCTGATATCAGTAATAACTGTTCTGATAAGTCGTATGCTGACCAAAGAGTGAATATTAGTAATTCTGGTGACCTTACAAGTGTCAGGAGAAATGGTGACAGTGCTGCATATGATTCTTGTTGTTCATCGATTTCTGGTCCATGTGGTCCTTGTTCCTCAAAAAGAGGGGGAGACTGTAATGAGTCAGAATTCATAACTGAATATGATTTTGATTTTCCTCCCTTTCCAGAAACAGATTTGTTTGAGAAGAGTGAAGATGAGAAAGAATTTGATGCAGAGGAAGTGTATTCTGCACGATATAAATTGATATTTGAGGGCGATAGTATGCATAGTTTTCAAATCAATAGCAATGCTGATTTAATCATGGAATCAAACATTTCATCCTCACTTTCTAAAAATATCTCACGTCGATATAACACTGAAATTGAATTGGTGACACATTCTGATGGCTTTGAGCCAGTTCTGAGCCCCAACAATGTAAGTTATAAAACAGAAACAGTGAACAGATTAAGCATATCAAGTGTCCCTGAAACACCATTGGTAAATGCAACCAGATCTCAAGAAGGAGCTGCCCATGAAGAAAGAGTAAGTGAATGGCTTTGGACTCTGCACCGAATAGGTAACTTCTGTTATTTGCAATTTAAAACATTTTCCCCTTTTTGTATTCCATTGGATAGATACTGTTTATTTGTTTTTCTTAGCTGACAGGATTTGTGTTTTCTCAGTTGTTGATGTGGTCAGAACAGATAGTCATCTTGATTTCTATAAGGATACAAGAAACTTAGCTAGAATGTCTGATATTCTCGCTGTTTATGCATGGGTTGATCCTACAACTGGTTATTGTCAAGGTTTTAGCCTTCTGCCTGTAACATGTTTTGCTGAACCTTTCTCTTATTTTTGCTATTTATTTGGTGCAAAGCTGTGAAGATCCAACTTTAGATTTTGAGTTTTAAAAGTCTAGTGCTAACTGTTTTGCTCGGATTTTGATCTTAGGTATGAGTGACCTGCTGTCTCCTTTTGTTGTGCTCTTTGAGGATAATGCAGATGCATTTTGGTGCTTTGAGATGCTCATTAGGAGAATGGTAATTTAAACTCAGTGCATATGTTGATCTTGATCGTTTATGTTTTTAATACTTACAGTTACACCTCTTTTCCATACGACTCCAGCGTGAAAATTTTAAGACTGACGGGCCAACTGGAGTGATGAAGCAGCTGCAAGCTCTATGGCATATCTTGGAATTCACAGACAGGGAAATTTTTGCACATCTCTCGAACATAGGTGCTGAAAGCCTTCATTTTGCATTTCCAATGCTGCTTGTTCTGTTTCGGCGAGAGTTACCATTCAATGAGTCTCTTCGTATGTGGGAGGTCTGTGCCCTTAGTTTCATTTGATGCTATCAAGCTGTTGCGATCTTTGGTACTACTATGTTATAATATGTCTAGGAAATTATAAAGCATTGTGATAAAATTTGAATGGGCGTATTAGTTACCTGGTTGAGCACAAGACTAACAACATTAAGGTGGAAAGCTTCTATAAAGTTGTTGCCTATTTAGGGCGTCACTGCAACTGTTATCTTCTTTATTTCACTCTTGATAGGGCCCCATTTTTCTGGAATTTTTTGTTCCTTCTTTGTCCTTTTCTTCCACCATTGTGGTTCCATGAGGTGCCCTTCCTTTTATGACCAGTGATGCTTGTTTTACCTAGATAACTCAAACCCTGGACTGATGGTATTTATAGATGAAGTTCCTGAAACCAACTTGTGGGGTTCGACTTTTGCGTACTGCATCTATGAGGGGGGGGGGGGTTACAATATGATGTTAAAAGAATAGGGCCACAGGAAATTACTTAAAATTTCCAACAGATTGCTCTTTAAATTGATCGTGATTAGCACAAACCTATCTATTCAGTGTGTAATACATATTATTGATTTGCATTTTAATTATGTCTCAAAATGGCCAAGGTGCAGTTGGTGAGCATGGTTTCTTTGAATGGAGTATTAGCCGATTAAGGAAGTTGAGAAAAGAAATTGTACATCTCTAGAGTTTCTCAGGATAAGCATGCAACTATATTTTACTTTTTCATATTCTTTCGGGTTTCTGTTTTTTTGGTGAGATTGGCACTAAGAGTATCAATCTCAATATAGATGATGTGGGCAGCTGATTTTGATGAATCTGACACCTGCAATTTAGAGGACATCTGTCTAGATGCATTGATTGTACAGCTTCCTCGGGATTCTGGGGAAGAAATCAGAGAAAACCCAGAAAATGGAGATGATGGCGTCAAAAGTGGCCTACAATCAAGACATTCTTTCTCAGCATCAGCTCATCGCTTTTGTGGTCTGACAAAGAATTTTTTGGCTAAAAATAATATCCTCCAATCATGTGGTGTTGTCTCATCAACTAGGAAGGGAGATGACGATTTGCCTGTATTTTGCGTAGCTGCTATTCTTATCATGAACCGTCAAAAAATCATCAAGGAAACCCATTCAATAGATGACTTGATAAAGGTAAGCCCCTTAAAATTATTAAGTTGTGTACTATCAGACTCTGTCTTTACACACACATGCACAGCTGTGAAATGGTGCTTTAGCTTCACTATATTTGCTGTAGGACTTATTAAATAAAAGGCAAGTCCATTCTATTCTCAGTAGGAAATTTACCCAAAGTAGAGAATGTTTTTTCTTAAGATGCATTGTTACTATTTTTCCCTTCTGTAAAAAGGTAAGAAGAGTTTTATTGTTCTCTTCTACAAGATAGAAAGAAACTTGAAAAACATGTCCGATAGATATGATGTTGATCAAAGTGATGCCTCGCCTTTGAAATGGCGCTTTAACTACACTATATTGCAGCCTTACAAGTGAAATTTGTGGGAGTTCACCTGTATTGCTTGATTTATTTATAAGTTGGTTCCATACTAAATTTTTATCTATACTATTTTTGTGCTTAAATGAAATTTAACATACCAGAGAACGCAGGTTTTGAGTGAGTGCATACATTTCCATATTTATGGCCCTTTTGTTTACAGTATAACTTGTTGTTTTTAAAGGCTCTCTCTGTTATGCGTATGCCCGTAAATTCCGGATGTGAGAAATGTTTTTGATGGAAGGGTTGATTTCTATGTAAACTTTTCCAAAGTGGAAATGATTGCTGATAATACTTTTTTTTTTTTTGGTATTTCTGTTGTAGAAAGAACTTAAAAATTAAAATGGGGAAGATTTCCCTTTCTTTGTTTTGGATAGTTGGGATGCTTGCTTTGACTCCAATTGTTTCTCTTTGCTTTCTATTGCAGATTTTCAATGACAAACTTCTGAAAATCCATGTGAAAAGATGCGTAGGTGCTGCAATCAAACTCAGAAAGAAATATTTATACAAGGTTAGTAATTGCTTCTTTCTCTGGTCACTTTTTCCAATGACAAAATGAAGGTGCTCTATATTGTTAATTCTAATACTGTTATCATGCTTAAACATATGAAAACAATTACCCATGTGACAAGATGTGAGTTAATGCAAGATAAGTATAACCATCGCCTTTTGCTTGATTGCGAGATATATAGTCTAAATGGAGCACAGTGGTTCTGTATGATCCATATAGCGAACTTCATATTGGAAAATACTGTGTTATTTCTTGCAATGACTTTTCTTGATCATCACATTGCATTCATTACATAGTTTCCTTATAGAATTAATACTCTTGTTTTGAATCAATTTCTCCTTTTGAATGTATGAGATGAGAACATTAGCGTATTGAACGAACAGAATATATTATCACCATTGTGGAGTTATATTAACTAGGTGGCATGTAAAATGTGTAAGTCCATAGTATGCCAATGGGTATGCGTGGCATCACTTGTTTTGTTTCTCCCTCAATTGTTTCACCTTCTCAATAACCTGTAGTCATCTAATGTTTTGTTTCAATCAGCTAATCAGGAGCAAAGGCCACGCAGATCGCAGTATTGAGTAGGTCTGCAACATATCTTACACTTTAACGGAAATAAAAGATGACAACACTTTGAGCCAGTATTTTTCTTTCCGGATTTCCTAGTTTGGACATGACATGAAAGTTTATGGTGGATTTTTCTGATGGCAGATAAAGCAAAATGTTTTTGCTGTCCAAAGATTCATCCAATTTTGCACCTTCTGTTCCAAGGTAACTACCGTCTGGTTTTTATACCGTTTTACAGCAATAGTATATTTGATGCAAAAGGAATGTATAGTGATAATATAATCATATTGAAATTTTGGGTTGAGTGGACTTGTTATTTACACGTTGGGAGAACGACATATTTTCAAGTCGTATATGGTGTTTTGGTGATGTATAGGAAATTGAGTAATACTATTTGGTGGAATCTGGAACCGTCATGTAGTTTCGGGGAAAATCATCAGTGCTTTGGAGATGGTACCCACCAAATACATGAAAAACTTATATGACTGCATTGCACATCATGTTTTGAATCTATAAGTGGGATGGATTTGTTGACACCTTGGCTGTGCTGAAACTTACACAGTTGGCCCCTCGTGTTGAAAGAAAAAGAAAGACTGAATGTGGCTAAGAAGCCCCCCAGTTTTTTTCTCAAGTTTCAGACAGATTTAGCAAATTACAGGGAAACCTCTCCCAGGTTAGGTCGGCATGATCTGGCTTTTTCTTTTCTTTTTTATGCTGTCTCTAGTTAGATAATTGTTCAACTTTTAGCTTTTTCCTATTGTAGGACAATTTAGGTTAGGATTGAACAATTTTTACGTGGAAATAAAGAAAAGAGTTCCCCATTATGTTACTTTTTTTTTTATCTATAATAAATAGGATAAATATTTGATACATTGGCTGTGTAAACTTTTAGTTTTCACAAGCTCCTTAGTTTTAAGTTTTAAGGACTTAGTTTAGAGTATAAGGTTTAGGGGTATATCTTTAGTAGTTTAGAATTTAATGAGTGAATAGAATTTGAGGTTTAGGGTTAGAATTTAGAGTTTACAGGTTAGAACTTAAATCCTCAACATATTAACCTAAAACTTAAACCTTAACCCCTAAACCTTATATCTTAACCTTAACCCCTAAATTCTAACCATTACTCATAATTTCTAAACTCCTACACCTAAACCCTTAACCCCTACACCCTAAACTAACATTAGATCCTACAATTAAAGCGCTTGTGGAAACTAAAAGTTTCCACCACCAGTGTATTGGATATAATTCCTAGTAAAAATACATATTTTTAAATCAAATTACAAATACGATTATATAAGCAAGCATAAATCATAGCTTGGTTGAGGAGTGAAGATGCAAATCAATGTTTTAAAATATTATTTAATCTTTATCTTAAAATATATCCTTAATCTTTTCTAGTTATCTTTTAAATTAAGGGTTCATTTAGTTGAAATAAATAAATATTTTAGAAAACATATTTTGAATTTTTCTGATGTTTGGTTTAAGAAAAGGATACAAGTTTGAGTGAAAATGTGGTATTAGGGGAGTCTAAAAAGAACACTACTCTAATTTAAGGCTAAAAACGACAAGTTTTAAAACTTGTCTAACAATATAAAATGTTACACTTTTTGATAATATTTTAGGTTGTTTTTTTTTACATGTTTTTAAACATTTTTTAAGTTTGTGGTTTTTTCGATAAGTTTCAAAACTTGTTTTTAAGTTCAAAAATTTAAGAAAAATCACAAAAAAACCAAAGTAAAATGTTATAAAAGTGTATAGCATTCTAAGTTATCTGGATAAGTTTCGAAATTTGTCATTCTTTAGTCTTACCCTGAAATATGAGTGCAATCGTACCATTTCCCGCCTCCAGTCCGGTGAGTTGATGACGTGGCCACCAATGATAGTAAAAAATTCCACTGGTAGAAAAAGGTTCCGGTGAAATCCCACTGGAGATATGGATTCCGTTTTTATCCCTTTTTTTTCATTTCTTGTCTTTGTGTCTTTATTGCTCTCTTTTTTCTTGCTTTCTACTTAATGTTTTTTATTCATTTATTTAATATTCTTTATTTTTAAAATTTATTTTAATTATAAAAATATTTATTATTTATTAACGTTTAAAATATGCTATATTGTCTTTAAGAATCCTTTTCTTTCTCCTTATAGTTCATTTTATTGTTATCTTTGCGTTTGGATTCAAATACATTCCACTATTAATTTTAATCTCATCGCAAACTGGATTTGGGCAAACATTCTAAGCCAACCGGTTGACCCGACACAAATATTAATTAAATATTTTAAAGTATATTTTATTTCATTTTAATTATAAAATATATAAATATTAATATAAAACCATATACTTTATTATTTTAGAATAAAAAACTGAACGTCAGACTAGAGTCTAGACCTTATAATTTCTCTAGAACCGGGCTTCAAGCCCAACCCATGGGCACCTCTAATATTTAATTATTGACTTAATACAATATTTCCATTAACGTTTACTTATTTTTCCAATTTGGCACTTTATGTTTTTTTTTTGTCATTAATGCTCCAACGTTTCTCCCATTACTCATTTCATCCTAAAAATTAATTATGGGGTCATTAAAATAAAATAAAAAGCCGTATATTTTGGCCATGTTTGATAAATAACGGTTTGAGCTAAAACTAGAGGATTTAACTAAAATTATAGGTTTGACCAACCAGATTTGTTATATTTAGATGTTTGGTGAATTGGGGATTGGGGTGAAACCTCTAATTCTGAAAAAACTGCTAATATGAGCTTTTAAAATTAGAGGTTTTGACATAAGAGTTATAAAAACCATTTTACTCTTAACAATTATAAAAAATCTCCAAATAACCTAAATTTAACATTTTCTATTTTAATTATTCACCATTGCATATTTACATTGTGGCATTAGTAAACTGATACTTTTTCTTTTTCTTTCTTTTTATTCTCACACATTTATATTTATATTTAAATTTAATAATTAATTAAATTATATTAAAATAATTATATTAATACTAAATTAATATATAGATCCTTCAAATATGCTTAGTAATGTTATATTTTTTTCATAATTTAATTAATATTAATAAATATAAAATATTGATAACTCATAAACTATTCAAACAAGTATAGAATATAATCATATCCTTATATGTCATTTAGCTTGTTTAAATAATCAAACAACTATCAGTTAATTTTACCAAACAATTTTATACAATCAGCTAATACAATCCGCTAGTCGAATCAACTAATGCAATCAGATTTTAGCAATTAGCTAATGTAATCCGCTATCAGTTATCAACTATTCGCTAATTGTCAAACAAGACCTTTATTATTTCAATATTATTTAACCCCTTTCATTAAATTTATGAGACATTTATGAAACCTAATATTGCCCAAACTTGGATGTCACATTTGAGCCTCAAGCTCAGCTCGTCACCATAAAATTTCCAACCTAGTTTAGCCCAAACCACATTCATTTTCATAAAACCATTAAGCTCAAATATTTCAACATAGATAAATAGTTAAAAACGTTACATGGGAGCTCCATTTAAAATACATGATTAAAAGCATTCAACTCGCGATTTAAAATCTAAAATAAGAGTTACAATACAACATAAGATCCTACGAATACATAGCCCAAATAATCTAAGTAATGTACTCGGAACAAGTTGATGCTGATGTCCTACTTTAATGGCGCTCCAACAATGCACGCCAACCTACTAACCTGGGAACGAAAACAACAATTCTGAACGCTGAGCTAACGAAGCGAAGTGGATACACTTCCACTAAACCATGCTTCATGAAAATCGTAAATATAAGCATGTAGCTCAAGATGATATCATGGCAATACAATAACACATGACGCTACCTCTAGCCGCCTAAACACATAACAAACAACAATGATGCTTAAATCTCACAAAGCACATAAGCATCATACAAAACAAACATGGAGTGAGGCTCATTGTCACACAGCCTTGGGAACGTACACTCTGAGTGAGGGACGGTGTCACCCAGCCTTAAGAACATACACTCGTACTTGGAATCTCTCATCGAGTATCTTCGTATGAGGCCCGATGTCACACAGCCTCGGGAATATACATCCGAAATCTCATCTCATGGTGTTGCAACACGTTCTTTGAGTATCCGGATCCCATCAATCAAGGTGACTCTATCACACATGTGCCCTCACTAGGCACGTAACATTACTCGATCCACCAAGGATCCATATTATTACTATTACAAACAAGTCATCCAACATTTACCAAGTTATCACAGATTATGATCATATATGAGGGTTGAATCTTAGTTTCTCACTTTCACCATTTATTTTTACCATATTAGAAGCTCATTGGGTCATAATACTCGAATTAAAAGCCCTTCAAACTCAAAATGTATTTTCGGGCATATTGCTTAGTGGGTACCTATACCCAACCACGAGTATCGATACATATCTTTAGGTACCGATACCCATCTTATCCGTACCGATACTCGGCTTCACATGAAAAGGGGTTTAACCTACACTTCGTACCGGTACACGAGGTTGTGTACCTATACCCTTTTGATACTGATACACTCTCAAGCATATCGGTGCAATTTTTTGTTACTGGAATTTTGCTAAAATAGGGGGTACCGATATGGCATGGGCTTGTACTGATATGCCCTTCAAAGATTGCATGTGTTCATCACTCAGAACACAGAGTACCGATACACGTTCATCTTGTATCGGTACTTAAATCAGAATTTATTTTCTAGAGTTCGTAAATCACCTCTCATGCTTCCAAAACTAAAAGGCAAGACCCCAAGACGAATCGACAAGTTAAGGAAGGTGTTTTAAGTGGTTTCCTACCATTTTTATAAACTTTTAACAGCCCAACTGAGTTTTGCCATGATCAAGGTTCTAAGCAACCAAAAACCAAAACACCACTCCATCACACAAAACGATCAAATTTAGGATGCCCATGAAGGCATGGATTTAGTAGTGTACTAACCTTGATTTTTAAAGCTAGAAAAGAATCCTCCAACCAAGCTCTTTAAGCTTTTTTCTTCTCAAGCTCCTTGGAAGAACTCCCAACCTCTTTCACTAAACAAAAAAGTTGTAAACGAGTTACAAGTTGTAGAAGATAAGGAATTCAACTAAACTTACTCTTAAGGCTGGAAAAACGAGATTAAATCTCCTCCTAAAACCCTTCTACAAAACCCACCATTTCTAACCTCTACCAAACTTGATGAATCTTATCTCAAAATGTAGATCCTTGAATGCTGAACAATTTTGTCTCAAACCTAAAATCTGAGATTCACACTCCAAAACACAAAGATTCAACCTTCTTCTTTTAGGTGAGGGTTAGGGGATGAGGATGGATGAAGGTAGAAGACGAGGGGACAATGGTGAGCTCATTCTCTTGCTTTTATGTAGAGAATTAAAGAGTCACTCTCTCATTCCTCTTTAAAAAGAGGAATTTACTTCCCTACCCTCCCATCATCCTCCCAACTCATCTACAAGCCTAAAACCCAAGCCCAACAACCATATACAAGCCTACTAAGGCTCTCAAAGGCTCAAACTCTCGGTCCGAACGCGAAGCCCACTTCTTGGGTAAAATCGACCCTCGAATTCTGAAATTCAAGTTATTATATTTATCCTCTTCTTTCTTCCAAAGCTTTTACTTCCTTTAGCCATAAAACTTTAAACTTTACCTAGTAATGTTTTCATTCAAGAATTAGAAATTCAAGATTTGTCATCCTCATTTCAAGAGCATTAAAATCATTGAGAAAGGTGGTAAGATAAGTTCTTAAGGTTTTAGTAGGAGTTTGTGGAAAATGATTTAAATGGGAGATTCAATCGTGTTTTTCAGTCATTAATTCATCCTTCTATCTTCCTTTCACTTCTCACAAGTTTGAAATTCGCTTTACGACTTCTTTGACTAGTGAAAGAACCTTCTTGGACCAAGAACAAGGAGAATAGACAAACTAGAATGAACACGTGAAGGAGTACCAATAATGGCTTCAAGCAGTACCGGTACTCGATTCATCTAGTACCGATACTAACTAGCCAGGGCCAGTACCCAAAGTTTTAATTGAAACATCAAAGCCATTTTTGATACTGTTACTTAAATCGAGTATAGATACCCGAGTAGACAGTATTGGTACTAAATTATTTTTGGAAATTTCAAGTGTCGATACCCCTATAAAGCAGTATCGGTACTCAAGGTTAAGTACTAGTACCCACTGTGATTAAGGTTTAATTGGTAAAGAATGATTAAATTGCCCCTTTTTCATAATATACTAAAGTATTGGTAATGGCTGTGTGAACCAACCTTGTATAAGTTAATGTGTAAATAACTTAATGCCTTGCGAGCATTTCTTAATGTCGTGGAGATGTGGCCTTGGAGGCACTCCATTTGTATTGTGTTGTTGGTAGTAAGTGTAGCGATATTTTTTTTTGAAAACATCGAGGTATCATTACCCTTCCTCCGGTGTCACTTGAAAAAACTGGGTTTTGGTTCGAAAACGAGTTTTTTAAGAAATTGATAAAAATTAGAGTCGCCACTGGCCATTTTAAAAGGAAGACTGGACACGGAAAATAAAACCAGAGATTTAAAAGGGTTCAGGAGTCGGTTACACGCGGGGAAGGATGAGCACCCCCGCCGTGCCCAAAATTGGTACCAAGATTATTACCGCTTAATTAATATTAAACTTTGCGAATTAAAGTGACAAATTGTATCGAAATTTGGTTATACAAATGAGTAGATTTTAAAAGTTTTAATATTCGAGAAGGAACATCCGAACCATCATCACTACGACTGGTACTGACCTCGTTCGTTCCCGAATAAAAAGACCTCGCATGACATTTGATATTCCGGATGCAACTTAGCATGGCCTATGAAAATAGATAAATGAGGCATGAAACCATACGAATAAAAAAAAAATAAACAAAATATAAAAAAGTACACATGGTATTTAAATGCATGAGTGAACAACGAACTTAGACGATGAATAAACAAAATGCCCCCAAATTATCATCATGTTACACCACATAAAAAAACTAAGTCACATGCGTATAACTATACACCTATTCCTTCATACATTTGCGTGGAAACATGGGGAATGATGCACTAAAAAAACATGGCAGTGACTACATATGCATATGCATGGACATATAAGGCATAATATATCACAGAGTGATTTACTCGAAAGGAAAACATTGAATGATGCATATCCAATTGTCATTATATACCCCAAAAAATGATGCAATACATGTATTATACCCTTTAACATATAAATCGCATGTCATACAAATGTATTTTTTTTATGGCACTTGAACACACAAAGGCAAGAGAGCAATAACAGAACAATGAAAATTAAAAAATGTATGAAGTTAAAGTATTGAATAAGGGATTATGACACTGTCTAAGGATGAAATTAAATCAAACATCAAAAGAAAGGATTCACAGAGTGATTTACTCGAAAGGAAAATATTGAAATAGCTTGGGACAAAATCGACAACGCTTTAAAATTGCAGGGATTAGGGCTGAATTTTAGAAAAACAGAAGCCCTTGTAGGGCGATTTTGAAGACGCGAAATGATTAAAGTGGGGGAAAAACCAATTTTAAAACGCCAAAATGTTATAAAACAAAGCCTTTTAACCTTTTTTTTTACCTCTTTTAGCCAATCTAACCCTAAAAAAACAAAGTGATCCCCCCTTTTTGTTCTCTCAGAAAAAACGACGAAGAAAAAATGACACAAATCCGGCCTCTCGGTTCACCCACGCCAGTCGCGAAGGCCAAGGGCTTGTTACTGGAGAAGACCTAGAACGTCGCGCCTGGAAACCGAGATGGCAAAGGTAGAAGAAAAAAACAAAAAGGCTTTGATTTATCCCTCCTTGGTCTTTCGAGAGAAGACATAACCCTAAGGGCTCACCCTAAAATGATTATTGTCTGAAGGGACTCGAAACAGCTTTAAAGGTAAACCCTCAACCGAACTCTCTTTTTAATTTTTCTTATGCATGCATATTCTTAAAAAAGAGAAACTACCTCTGAAATCTTTTTCTTTTATTGCATGAGTTCGAAATCTACTTTCTCTCTAGGGTTTACATTCTGTTTCTCGGTTTTCTTTTATACCGAGGTAACATCGAAGTAAAAATAAAAAGAGATTACAGGACTCTTTCTCTCTGATTTGCCTTTCTTTTTCTTGTCTGGTTGACCTTCGCATTTATGGGTTTTATTTTTTTGTCTTTTTTTCTATTTTGGGGCCTCTGATGCTCTATTTTTGTCTCTGTTGCATGTCGATGCTACCGGAAATGGGAGGAGATACGATTGGAGGCGGTAGAAGGCGTGGAGGTGGCAGACGCGTGGGCGCGTAACAGAAGCAGAGGGATCAGACTTGCCATCTTTGCACGCGCGCGTGAGGCCTGCGAAAGGGCGTGCGTGTACTGCTCACGCTCGAGGTGCGATCGCAGACGTTCAACGCGTCCTGGATCTACGGCTAGGATTGATGCGGCGTGGCACTCCAAAGGGCAGTTAGGGTTTACTTCTGAGACCGAATCTGGACCGTCAGATTTGGATGAGATCAAACGGTCAAGATAGTGTGGCGCGTCTTGGTGTTAACCCTCGCTAGGGTTTTGTTCCGAGACTAGATCTGGACCGTCAGATCGAGATGCGATCTGACAGCTGTGGGCTTGCGGCGCGAGACAACAATGGGGCTCCTAGGGTTCCGTCCGAAATTTAATCTGGATCATTAGATCTAAAATAGATCTGACGACTACAAGCGAGTGCGGCGTTACATGGCATCTAGGGTTTTTCTTTGGCGCGATCTAGACCGTCAGGTGTGGCTTGATCCAAAGGCTACAAGCAGGCTGCGCAAAAGAAAATGAGACATTGAATATAGGGTTTCTCGTTGTAAATGAATTCAGATCTTAGGAGTTTTGGGCTCAAGACGGGCCATGTAATATTTTGGACTTATTCTTTATTTAATCAAAGTGTGATTTGGGTATTAATAATGTTATGGGATTTTATTTATATTGATATGTTTTATTATGGTTCATTATTTCATTTTCTTTAAAATAATAATAATAATGGTAATAATAATAATAAGATAATCAAATAGTAATAATAATGATAACAACTATAATAATGGTAATACTATAATAATACGAATAGTAATAATAATAACATACAAATAGTATACATATATTTTTCCCTTTTCTTCCTTTTCTCTTTTTTAATGTTTTTTTTCTTTTTATTTTTTCTTTGAATGCGCACTAGCCCTTTAAAAGCCCATCATTGAAAGCAAAAATTAAAACGAGTTTACCCCGGACAAAAATTAGTGATTACGGTAAGGAATCCAGATATCCTATAATTAGTATTACAGTACCTGATATAAGGGGATGTGTTCTTGTTCTACGTGATCCGTGTAACATCCGACATACTTGTGTTAGATAAATCGGGTGCGGTCCTAGAAGCCTACATGTGCTATGTGAATCGGGTGAGGACTTAGAGATCTACATGGGCTATGTGAACCGAGTATAATTGTATCAAACCTGATTTCTATATAATCTCGGGTAAGATAAGCCATTGTGATGATCGTTGTACGATCCAACATGTTATTAATGATACTTATTATTGTTACTATGAAAACATGCTTTTAGGCGGCTAGTAGTAGTATCACTGTAACCCCCTCGTCCCGGTCCGGACGCTTCACCGGTCCGAGTGGGCCACACGGGGAAAACCGAAGCGAAACCCGTTAAGGTTCCTCTTCGGTTAACGACCCAGAAAAAATCCTTTTCAATTAAATCTTTTCTAAAGGCTCATTCGAATCCTATGTGATCATAGCAGCGGAAAGACAAGCATTCATAAAACAATAACTCGATCAACCTAAGCAAAACAATCCATTTTTAACTGATTAAGCAGGCCGTTTCGAAACACCCTCAAGGTGTATCGAAACGCCTTGACCTGGTCAACGGTTCTAAGCCTACACTAAGAGGCTGTATCGGAACGGAGGTCAACCGTTCCGAAACACCTTCCATGGTCAACGAGATTTTGACCGTTTCGAAACTCTTAGACCCGTTTCGGAACACCTTCATCTCGTCATTTTCTCAGAATTCCAGTAGCGAAAATGTACTGAAACGACCCTTACGCGTTTCGAAACGCCCGACCAAAAACAAAGGGACCGTATCGAAACAAGGTAAACCGTTTCAAAACACCCCCTATCTGCAGACTGGTTTTAGCTGGTTTATGGCACAAGGATGTCCCTAAACCCCACTAAAACTTCCAACATCACACTAACATCAATCCTAAGGCAAACCAACATAACAAGCATGCTTTAAACACCAAAAACATATAGAGAAACATCCAAGCAAAGCATTACCAAAGGCATACTTCATCATAGTCTACACTTAGACAATTTAAGGTAGGCAAAATACTAACATGGTTACAAGCATGGCATACATCCCAAAAGCGAATTTAACAAGCACAAACGAGGAGTCTAACATGCTCCTAAACAACATCGACAACAACATAATTCAAAGGCATCATAAAACGATTACATGTCCCATTGCTTGACCATTACATCATAAATAAAATGTTCATACTTGGTAGCTAACAAGCACCACGAAGCACACTTGGAGGCCCCCTTCTTGCACTTAGCAACCCACGAACTAAGGATCTGCATTGTCGAACAAAGGGAGAGCGTAAGCAATAAGCTTAGTGAGGGTAAGCTCTTTAAAAACAAACCTCGACAACGCAGGGTCCAAGCACGATCTCAACCAAGGTAATGCATAAATATACCATTGATCCTCAAGAGCCAAGAGTTAAAGATGCATGAACAATATCCAATTATATGCCATGCTCAACAAGCTCTATTTCACAACATATGTATACACATATAAACATCCAAGTAGAAATCACATTCCACAACACATTGATACACATATCAATCAACATTGCCACCTAGCTATGACCCGAATACGTGGATAAACCCGTTGGAACTCACATCCAACAACCACTTTACCTCACGGTGGGATTACACTCATCACCGGTCTCGCGGAGGGGATTCCACTCGTCCTCACGCCCCGTCGATGGGATTCCACTCATCACCGACTAATAAATAAATAACAATTTCCGGGCGAACCCGTACTCCTCCTTGGTGACTCAACGCCACCAAGGCCACGCGCGAATTTAGACTCATGTGTGCACACTAACATCCTAATGATCGATCATTTGTACTCAAGCATACTAGTGCCAACATTTAACTCAATCCACATTATTCATTTCAACCAATTCCGTGCTTAGCACGTAATCACCATGATCACAATCATGAACCATTCACATGCATACCATAATGCATCACAAATCATGCCTCATTTCACATGTATAACACATTACACGTAAACCATCACATCACAAATATTACGAGGCATATACATCAAATACAAGTTCAACCAATGGCTCTAGTTTAAGTTTAGGATTAGGCTACCATCCTAATCCTAACTCTAGGTGGGTCTACCAAGCCCGACCTAGTCCATGTGCTCGAACCAACCATTTAAAAACACTTTAAAACATTGACCACTCACCTAAGCTTCCAAGCTCAAAGCCAAGCAAGCAACCACCCTCAAGCTTCCGGATTTCCTCCTGATGCTTCACCGACACAAGTTCTCGCTTCTAAACAACCTCAATACAATTCAAACAACTTCAAATCAGCCCAAACATCAAAGTACTAGCCCGGAATACAATTCAAACACAATTCACAATATTTCAAGCCATGAACAACCCCACATTTAACCAAACTCGGGCAGCCCCTTAACCTCATCCAAAACTCATGTTTCCAACATCTTTTACACCCACAAATGATCCCAAATCAACCCCTAACCATAGCACTAACATTAGCCTATCAATTCCCACCTAAAACAACCCCCAAAACTTACCCAAAACCCTTCAAAAACCCCATTCAAACCCAATTTCGGGAATTTGTTTAAAACCAAGAAAAATTCACACATGTGGTACCATTTAGCTCCTAGATTTCATAACTAACAACATTGAATCAAAACATTAAGCTTAACAACATAAAGTTACCATTTTTAATCAAAATCTTCAAAAACTTTATTTTCCAAAACCTTAACGAAAATGAAAACTAAGTGTACTTTTGAAGAGAGGAGGTTGAGGAGAAGTCAAAAATGGTGTTACCTTTCAAAAACGAGTTGAAATGGAGAGGAAATGAAATGGAATAGTGGAGAGGATGAGAGAGCTCTTCAATGTCGTTGTTTTTGTTTTGAAGGAGAAGAAGGTGAATAGTAAAAGATGATAGGAATGGGTTTTAAAATTAAAAGATGGGCTAATTACAATATTGCCATTAATGAATGGCCATCTCCTTTATTCTTTAAAGACTCTTCAATTTGTAATTCATTCAATTTGGTCCAATGTAAAAATATTTATTTTTGAAACCCGAAACGTAAAAGTTTATTTTAATTATAAAACCGAACCCGAAATAATATTAAAATATTATTTTCACCTGACCCCTAAACCCGGGTGTTACAACTCTCCCCCACTTAAGGAATTTCGTCCTCGAAATTACCTGACGGAAACAAATACGGAAACTGCTCAACTATATCAGCTTTCTTCTCCCACGTGGCCTCTTCCACACCTCTATGTCTCCACAACACCTTGACCAACTCTATGGTCTTACCACGCAACACTTTGCTATCAGAAGCAAGTATCTCAACGGGCTCTTCATTGTAAGACAAATCTGGATTCAACTCTATCTCCTCAACGGGCATAACATGAGAAGGATCTGATCTATATCTCCTAAGCATAGACACATGAAAGACATCATAGATCATCTCTAACTCAGAAGGTAATCTCAAACGGTAAGCTACAGGCCCAATCCGCTCAACTATCTCATACGAACCAATGAACCTCGGACTCAACTTGCCATTCCGGCCAAATCTCATTACCTTCTTCCACGGAGATACTTTCAGAAACACTTTCTCACCCACAGAGAACTCAATTTCTTTCCTCTTCAAATCCGCATAAGACTTCTGACGATCGGAAGCTGCTTTCAAACGGTCACAAATCAACTTCACTTTGTCGGTAATCCCCTTAAGCAAATCCGGCATAGGTAACAATCTCTGACCCGTTTCAGCCCAACAAATCGGAGTCCTACATCGTCTACCATACAAAGCCTCATAGGGAGCCATCTGAATACTAGACTGATAACTGTTGTTGTAAGCAAACTCAACTAAAGGTAGGTGCTTCTCCCAAGAACCCTGGAAGTCAATCACACAACAACGAAGCATATCCTCTAGAATCTGTATCACTCGCTCTGACTGCCCATCGGACTGCGGATGATAAGACGTACTGAAATGCAACCGGCTACCTAGAGCACTATGTAGACAACCCCAGAACCTCGAAGTAAATCTAAGATCTCTATCTGAAACAATAGAGTTCGGAACTCCATGAAGTCTCACAATCTCAAGGGATGTACAAGCTTGCCAACTTGTCTAAGGAATCTGTAGTGTTCACTACTAAGAAATGAGCACACTTAGTGAACCTATCAACAATCACCCAAACAGAATTATTCTTCGAAGGAGACAAAGGCAACCCCGACACAAAATCCATGGTGATCCTCTCCCATTTCCATTCCGGAATCTTCAAAGGCTGTAACAAACCTGAAGGAACCTGATGTTCTGCCTTCACTCTCTGACAAACCATACAACGGCTCACATACTCGGCTACATCCTTCATCAAACCAACCCAGAAGTAATCATTCTTCAAGTCACAGTACATCTTGGTACTACCCGGATGCATAGAAAAAGGACTTGAATGTGCTTCACTCAGAATCTGACGTCTCAACTCAACATCTTCTGGTATAACAACTCTATCTCTAAAGCACAACAAGTTCTCGTCACTGAAACTATACTCGGTCGGTCTTCCCTCGGCTATGTCCTGGACATGAGGAACTAGAGTCACATCTTGCAACTGCTTCTCTCTAATCAACTGAATCAAAGAAGGCTTCACTTGCAACTCGGTGATCAAACCACCATCATCGGACACACTCAATCTAGCAAACATAGCTCTCAACTCAACGGCCACTTTTCTACTCAAAGCATCGGCTACTACATTTGCTTTAGCCGGATGGTACTCAATGGTCAAATCATAATCTTTTAACAACTCAAGCCACCTTCTTTGTCTCAAGTTCAACTCTTTCTGTGTCATCAAGTACTTCAAGCTCTTGTGATCGATGTAAACTATACACTTCTCACCATACAAGTAATGACACCAAATCTTCAATGCAAAAACAACCGCGGCTAACTCTATATCGTGAGTAGGATAGTTCTTCTCATGAATCTTCAACTGTCTAGAAGCATAAGCAACAACTCTCCTCTCTTGCATCAAGACACATCCCAAACCTATGTAGGAAGCATCACTGTAAATCACAAACTCTTTACCTGAAACAGGTTGCATTAACACTGGAGCATTTGTCAAAGCTTCTTTCAATTTCTCAAAGGCCTTTTGTATTGCATCTGACCATTCGAACTTAACTCTCTTTTGCAACAATTTAGTCAAAGGAGCGGCTACCCTAGAGAAACCATAAGCAAATCTCCTATAGTAACCGGCTAATCCTAAGAAACTTCTAATCTCGGTCACAGACTTAGGTTGTTTCCACTCAACAATAGCCTCAATCTTCGCTGGATCAACACGGATACCTTAGGCCGAAACAACATGGCCAAGAAATACTACCTCTCGAATCCAAAACTCACATTTGCTAAGCTTCACATACAAGTGATTGCTCAACAATCTCTGTAAAACAAATCTCAAGTGCTCGTCATGATCTTCTTCTATCTTCGAGTACACAAGTATATCATCAATAAAAACAACTACAAAACGATCTAGATAGTCTCTAAAAATTCTGTTCATCATATCCATGAATGTTGCAGGTGCATTCGTGAGCCCAAACGACATCACAAGGAACTCATAGTGACCATATCTAGTCCTAAAAGCTGTCTTCGAAACATCACACTCTTTCACCTTCAACTGGTAGTACCCGGATCTCAAAACTATCTTCGAGAACACTGAAACACCTCTCAACTGATCAAACAAATCATCTATGCGAGGCAACGGATACTTGTTCTTCACAGTCAACTGATTTAACTACCTGTAGTCAATACACATGCGCATACTACCATCTTTATTTTTCACAAACAACACGGGAGCACCCCAAGGAGAACTACTAGGCCTAATGAAACCACGGTCTAATAATTCTTGCAAGTGACTCTTCAATTCTTTCAACTCTTTCGGAGCCATACGGTACGGAGCTATCGAAACTGGATTAGACCCTGAAACAGTCTCAATCACAAACTCAACATCTCTATCAGGAGGCAAACCCGGCAACTCTTCAGGAAACACATCCGGAAAGTCACACACTGTCCTAATATCTTTCGGTCTAGCTTCACTCATATTCGGATTCATAACATAAGCTAAGTAAGCCCCACATCCGGAATCCATCAACCTATGAGCCTCTAAAGCTGACACAACATTAGATAAGAACTTAATGTTCTCGCCTACTACCACTACCTCGTAGTCATCAGAAAGCTTCAAGGAAATCCTCTTCGTCTCAAAATCCACACTAGCTCGGTGCTCAACTAACAAATCCATACCCAAAATAATATCAAAACCATAAAAAGGAAGTTTCATCATATCAACAGAGAACACATGACCCTGAATCTTCAGTGGACACCTCCTATACATACGTCTAACCACAACGGTCTCACCAAAAGAACTAGTCACATGCATACCTACATCTAAGATCTCAACAGGTATATCTAACTTCCGTGCATGCTCACTCAAAATGTAGGAATGTGTAGAACCCGAATCAACCAAAGAAAGCAAAGACATAGACTGTAACTCAAAATTACCTGCTATCACATCAGTGTTGTTCCTGGTCTCTCTCTGAGCATAAACTCTCGCTGGTCCTCCTGCCTCTGGCTGCACTGCCACAACATGAGCAAGGTTCCTCTGAGCATCTACCCTAGGTGCATTAGCTCTAGGCTGGAAGTAGCCACGACCGCGTCCACGGCCTCTCTGAAAATCATTCGCTCTCGCAGGAGCCTGAGCAATGTTCGGTGCATGTGCCGCCTGATGCGGACAATCCCTCCTAAAGTGGTCCCTCGAACCACAGTTCCAACAAGTATGGAAGTTACCCCAACACTCACCAGTGTGATGTCTCCCACATCGCGTGCACTCGGGCAAACACCCTCCACCTCTGTGGCCCTGATGGCCCCTAACATGGTGGCCACTGCCACGTCTATGGTCAAACTGATGTCCGCCACCTCTATGCCTCTTGGCATCTCTACTATCAAAGTTGTTGTGCCTCTTACCAGAACTCGATCCTCCAGAACGCTTGGTCAGCCCCAATCTATGCTCAATGTCCTTGGCTCTAGCAACCAAGACATCAAAGTCAGAATAATTAGAAGCTAAGGTATACCTCTTAACTTCCTCATAAAGCCCATATCTGAAACGTTCACATCGGGCCCTCTCAGTAGGCACCAACTCTGAAGCATACTGACTCAGACGAACAAAGCGGATCTCGTAGTCAGTCACAGTAGCATCTCCCTGAACCAGAGCCATAAACTCCCGCTTCTTCTCATCTAGATACCTCGGTCCTAAGTACCTCTTTCTGAAAGCGGTCTCAAAGAAATCTCAATCAATCTCTGCCTCTGGAACTCCGGTAGTAATGGTGACCCACTAGGTGTAGGCATCACCCTGAAGTAAGGAGATCACACAACCCAGTCTACGTGCGCCCACACAACCCATTTGAGCTAAGATACGAACCGTCTTCTCCAACCATAACTCCGACCTCTCCGGAGTAGATCCTCTGAACTCCTCGGCCCCCAAGCTACGGAGCCTCTCCAAAGGTAGACTAGCATCGTCACACCTAGGCTGAGCTGCAGCCTGAGCTCCCGCAACTGCGGCCTGAAATGCTCCCGCTATAGCTTGCACTAGCGGAGTCATATCAATTCTGGCTGGACCTTGGCCACCTTGAGGTCCCTCTCCTTCAGCTCCATCCTCGCCTCCAGCTCCAGGTGGAGGAGGTGGTGGTGGAGGAGCTCCAACTCCAATAGCCGCAGGCCCTTCTATATGAGCCTCCACTCCAATCACCGGTTCAACAGGAGCCGCAACGCGTGGTTCCTGACGAACCACCCTCGGCCTACCCGTCGGCCTAGACATCGCTCACTAACGATAACTACAACCACAACTACAAAATATAAAAGATTGGGTTTGCAAGGCAAGGCTTCCAAGTGCTCAAGTACGTTTCCCTCACTTAAAATTCTTTTCCGATGTAATAGTAGCAATGGGATTCCCAAACAACATGCTTTTAAACAAAACAATCAACATACTTGTCACACAAGCAATCATACTTACAAAGCAAGCAAACACCGTGCATAACAATACAAAACTTGAACTTACCTCACTTACCTGCCCAAGGTCTCGGTAACCTTAGGCTTTGATACCAACAAGTGTAACCCCCTCGTCCCGGTCCGGACGCTTGACCGGTCCGAGTGGGCCACACGGGGAAAACCGAAGCGAAACCCGTTAAAGTTCCTTCTCGGTTAACGATCCAGAAAAAATCCTTTTCAATTAAATCTTTTCTAAAGGCTCATTCGAATCCTATGTGATCATAGTAGCAGAAAGACAAGCATTCATAAAACAATAACTCGATCAACCTAAGCAAAACAGTCCATTTTTAACTGATTAAGCAGGCCGTTTCGAAACACCCTCAAGGTGTATCGAAACACATTGACCTGGTCAACGGTTCTAAGCCTACACTAAGAGGCCGTATCGGAACGAAGGTCAACCGTTCCGAAACACCTTCCATGGTCAACTTCTCGTGGTCAACGAGATTTTGACCGTTTCGAAACTCTTAGGCCCGTTTCGGAACACCTTCATCTCGTCATTTTCTCAGAATTCCAGTAGCAAAAATGTACCAAAACGGCCCTTACGCGTTTCGAAACGCCCGGCCAAAAACAAAGGGACCGTATCGGAACAGGGTAAACCGTTTCGAAACACCCCCTGTCTGCATACTGGTTTTAGCTGGTTTATGGCACAAGGATGTCCCTAAACCCCACTAAAACTTCCAACATCACACTAACATCAATCCTAAGGCAAACCAACATAACAAACATGCTTTAAACACCAAAAACATATAGAGAAACATCCAAGCAAAGCATTACCAAAGGCATACTTCATCATAGTCTACACTTAGACAATTTAAGGTAGGCAAAATACTAACATGGTTACAAGCATGGCATACATCCCAAAAGCCAATTTAACAAGCACAAACGAGGAGTCTAACATGCTCCTAAACAACATCGACAACAACATAATTCAAAGGCATCATAAAACGATTACATGTCCCATTGCTTGACCATTACATCATAAATAAAATGTTCATACTTGGTAGCTAACAAGCACCACGAAGCACACTTGGAGGCCCCCTTCTTGCACTTAGCAACCCACGAACTAAGGATCTGCATTGTCGAACAAAGGGAGAGCGTAAGCAATAAGCTTAGTGAGGGTAAGCTCTTTAAAAACAAACCTCGACAACGCAGGGTCCAAGCACGATCTCAACCAAGGTAATGCATAAATATACCATTGATCCTCAAGAGCCAAGAGTTAAAGATGCATGAACAATATCCAATTATATGCTATGCTCAACAAGCTCTATTTCACAACATATGTATACACATATAAACATCCAAGTAGAAATCACATTCCACAACACATTGATACACAAATCAATCAACATCGGCACCTAGCTATGACCCGAATACGCGGATAAACCCGTTGGAACTCACATCCAACAACCACTTTACCTCACGGTGGGATTACACTCATCACCGGTCTCGCGGAGGGGATTCCACTCATCCTCACGCCCCGTCGATGGGATTCCACTCATCACCGACTAATATATAAATAACAATTTCCAGACGAACCCCACCAATGCCACGCGCGAATTTAGACTCATGTGTGCACACTAACATCCTAATGATCGATCATTTGTACTCAAGCATACTAGTGCCAACATTTAACTCAATCCACATTGTTCATTTCAACCAATTCTGTGCTTAGCATGTAATCACCATGATCACAATCATGAACCATTCACATGCATACCATAATGCGTCACAAATCATGCCTCGTTTCACATGTATAACACATTACACGTAAACCATCACATCACAAATATTACGAGGCATATACATCAAATACAAGTTCAACCAATGGCTCTAGTTTAAGTTTAGGATTAGGATACCACCCTAATCCTAACTCTAGGTGGGTCTACCAAGCCCGACCTAGTCCATGTGCTCGAACCAACCATTTAAAAACACTTTAAAACATTGACCACTCACCTAAGCTTCCAAGCTCAAAGCCAAGCAAGCAACCACCCTCAAGCTTCCGGATTTCCTCCCGATGCTTCACCGACACAAGTTCTCGCTTCTAAACAACCTCAATACAATTCAAACAACTTCAAATCAGCCCAAACATCAAAGTACTAGCCCGGAATACAATTCAAACACAATTCACAATATTTCAAGCCATGAACAACCCCACATTTAACCAAACTCGGGCAGCCCCTTAACCTCGTCCAAAACTCATGTTTCCAACATCTTTTACACCCACAAATGATCCCAAATCAACCCCTAACCATAACACTAACATTAGCCTATCAATTCCCACCTAAAACAACCCCCCAAAACTCACCCAAAACCCTTCAAAAACCCCATTCAAGCCTAATTTCGGGAATTTGTTTAAAACCAAGAAAAATTCACACATGTGGTACCATTTAGCTCCTAGATTTCATAACTAACAACATTGAATCAAAACATTAAGCTTAACAACATAAAGTTACCATTTTAATCAAAATCTTCAAAAACTCTATTTTCCAAAACCTTAACGAAAATGAAAACTAAGCGTACTTTTGAAGAGAGGAGGTTGAGGAGAAGTAAAAAATGGTGTTACCTTTCAAAAACGAGTTGAAATGGAGAGGAAATGAAATGGAATAGTGGAGAGGATGAGAGAGCTCTTCAATGTCGTTGTTTTTGTTTTGAAGGAGAAGAAGGTGAATAGTAAAAGATGATAGGAATGGGTTTTAAAATTAAAAGATGGGCTAATTACAATATTGCCATTAATGAATGGTCATCTCCTTTATTCTTTAAAGACTCTTCAATTTGTAATTCATTCAATTTGGTCCAATGTAAAAATATTTATTTTTGAAACCTGAAACGTAAAAGTTTATTTTAATTATAAAATCGAACCCGAAATAATATTAAAATATTATTTTTCACCTGACCTTAAACCCGGGTGTTACAATCACTCGTTATCATTCTCACTTTTATGCTCATACTAACTTGCATGCTTATGTTTATGATGTGCATGAATTATATAGTAGAGTAGAAGTGTGTCATTACGCTTTGTAAGCTTAATGTTCAAAATCATTGTTTATGTTCGTAAGTTAGTAAATTTGTACGTGATTACGAAGCACCATCAACTTGGAATTTCAGCATCGACAATGTATTGAGAGTACAAAACTTATATTTATGAGCAATATATTCATAGGACCTTATGTGTTAAGTCTATAACTCTATTTTAATATTGTAATATTTTGGATCGAATGTTAACTTTTTAATTAGAGTTCTTTACTTGTACTAACTTGTAATACCTGGATTTATGGTTTAAATTATGATGATGCTTATTTTGGAAATGATTTTAAATATCTTGTTAAACCTTGGTTTTAAATGTATGATGGGTCGAGTCGGTGACCTAATGTAACAATTCGAAATCTTCAGATGGGTCGAGTTGGATCAGGGTGTTAAGACTCGAAAGTTTTGGTCGTTACATTAGTGTTGATCGATGTCGACCAAATTTTACATTGATTTTTTATAATTTCAAAAAAAATGAGAATTTGTTTTAGAAATTATGTATATATTTTTTTCATTTTCAAGTTTTTTAAACTATTACAAATTTTGTATATTTTATTATTATTATTTTAATTTTCTAAAGTTTAGGTTATTTTTTGAATTTATATTTCTTGGTTTTTTTTAATTTATATCTATATATTTCATAATTTTACGAAAAATATTTTTCAGTTTCTTTCAAAAGTTTTGGGATTTTAAGGATTGTTTTTATTTTAAATTGCACATATATATATATATATATATATATATATATATATATATATATATATATTTAAATTTCACATGTCACATTCTAAAGATAACATGTTGAAGTTTTTTTCAACTATATTGACTAAAATATGTAACGATAGAATACTTTAAGTACAAATAAAAAACGAAAAAATTAGATACTAAAATTAAAAAGTTGATGCTTAAAATATGCATTAAGCCTTTATTTTGTGTATATATTATGTGGATAAAATTCGTCTGCCCCTTTTCGGTGCCCCTACATATGCCCCAACACTAAAAAATACTACAAAATTAAATAAGCCCTAACCCTAAATTCTAAATCTTAAACCCTACACCCTATACCCTAAAAAATACACCCTACCCTAAATTCCCTAAACCCTAACCACAACCCCTAACCTAAAACCCTAAACCCTAAACCCTAAAGTTAATTTTGAGCGTGGGGGCATATGTAGGGGCACCGAAAAGGGGCAGAGGATTTCCATCCATATTATGTAACTTGTATGAAAAAAAATTAAAAATCTATAGTAAAATATAATATTGTAATGTACATACTAACAATAAATTAAATTGTTTATTCTTAAAATTTTATAAAAAGAACCAACTTTTAGTTGATCTAATAAATTGAGATGTGATTACATCATAGCATATGCAAGGATGGACCTGAAGGGGGCTGGAAGAGGCGGTCGCCCCCTAAAAATTTGAAATTCCTATATGATTTATAAATTTTTAAAATATTTTTATGTACTTCCTATTAAAAATCTATTTTCGCCCCCATAAAATTTTATAGGTTCGCGCCCTAACATAATGTTCTGCGTTCGTTCATGAGTAAATGTTTATATTTTTATATCTCTTTAACAAGGCACACACATGTGCTTGAATCCAGGGCTCCTAAGATAGATATCTTCTTCTTGTTCATAGGAACCACTTGTTAAATTTTATAAAAAAAATTTAATTTTTAACCTTGTAAATAAAATAAATTGGATTAAAAAGTAAGCTATCAACCTTTAGATAAGATGGTCCTGATTAGTCATCCAAATTAAAAAGTTTTATGAGTGGGCCTAAAATGAGCTTTAGATTAATCAGTTACAAATGTATGTAGGTTTTGACAAAGTTTAAAGCATATATTTTTTGTCATAGGAAACTTGGACAATATGAATCGGGCTATCTCCAAATATTGATCCGGCCCATAAATATCTAGTTTAGCATTTAATTTATATTTATTAAATGCATGTATTAGCTGTAATACTTTTAAACCATTTGATTAGTGGGAAAAATCAAATGTTGAAATACTTTGATTAAATGAATTTTATAAGAAAAGTCCAATAATTTATATCTCCCAAGCAAACAAAAAGATAAGGACAATAAATGCAAAAAATAATTTAGAAGAAGTCCAATAATTGGGAATATGACAACTATTGTATGGGGAGACCCATCACTCAAATGAAGACATTTTTGGAAGCTAATTCTCAAGTCAATTTCAAAAAGAAAATAATTAATATTTCTTACTCTTACTATTATTATGAACAATGTGTCATTCTCAACTAACTAAATTATTTAATTATTCCCTTTCGGCCCTATTTTGTGGAGACTCGAAAATGCTCATATAAAAATATAATAAAATTTGTTTTAGGTCAGAGATTTTGGTGACAAAACTTTGATATGATATTTGGATTTTTTTTTAAATGATGCCATTATGTAATATATATTATATAAGATCTAATATAATACGATTTTAATTATCCATAAATTAGAGAAAAATACGTGTTTAAATGTATTTTTAACGTCTAATTCGTTTTAATGTTGCGATATTAATTATGAAATTCTGTCACGCTCGACGAGCACCGATGAACACCACTAATGACGAGTAAGGGTAGACAAAATTCGACTCGACTCGAAAAAAAATTAAATTATTCGACTCGACTCGAGGTGAAAAAAATTAACTCGTTTTGACTCGACTCGTAATTTCATAAACTCGACTCAACTCGGAAAAATTTCAAATAAAGTTTGAGTTATGAAATGGAAACTCAAATAACTTGAAATTTTTATTAATTAGTTAATCAATTTTCAAGTTCAAGTCGATTCTATCAATTATGTCTAATATGTTATGTATATCACATGTGAAAATATAAAGAAATATATATGTATATTATATATGCATATAGAAAGCCGTTGAAATTAGAATCAATATGTGCAACGTCTAGCCCTAAATATATGCATAGAGAAATATATACATGCACCGCTACGTATATACATATAGAAAAATATATATATATATATATATATATATATATATATATATATATATATATATATATATATATATATATATATATATATATATATATGTACAATTAAATTTGTACAGAAACTCGAAACTCGACTCGAAAAAATTTTTAAATCAAGTTTGAATCATAAAAAGGACTTGCAAACTTGAAAAAAATTTCAAATAAAGTTTGAATCATAAAAAAATATGTACAGATTTTGTAACAAATTACGTACAACATGTAATAATTTAAGTACATAAATTTTCATACTTTTTTGAACAAATTAGATTTTCATGTAAGAAACTAGGTATGTTTATAGTTTATTACCCTTGGTTGAGCTGGTTTAAGTTTTGGTGATGCCGTGTAATAATTGAAGTACATACCGTTTTCATTACAGATTATGTAACAAATTACGTACAACGTGTAATAAATTAAGTACATACTTAATTTACCATAGTTTTGGTAACAAATTACGTTTTCATACTTTTAAACTATGTATGTACATAATTTATTACCCTTTGTTGAGGTTTCTTAGATTTTATGATCTCTTGTAACAAACTATGTATGTACCTTTTTAATTACATTTTTTGTAATCAATTATGTACAAATCTTATAATAAATTATGTACGAACTTATAACCTTCACGACCGATCAGCCTTAAATTAGCCTCAAATTAAAACCCTACAACCTCTTACAATTTAGCCAC
Source organism: Hibiscus trionum (assembly GCA_030270665.1). NCBI lineage: Eukaryota > Viridiplantae > Streptophyta > Magnoliopsida > Malvales > Malvaceae > Hibiscus > Hibiscus trionum. The sequence continues at coordinate 3,046,560 of BSYR01000025.1, read as the reverse complement.
GAAAGAAAGGAAGTTAATAATGAAAAGAATTGTACTTTGAGCCTTGGAAAACTTCAAATCAGTAATAGCAATGGAGTTTGATTGATGTTCCAAATTCCGTACACTTCTCTATCTCTCCAATCCTTGTCTCTCGATTCCCTTTTCATACACAGTTTACAATTACAAATAAAATTAGACCTCCCTTCATTCTAATTTCTAATACCCCATACTCGCTTTTTCCCTTTCTTTGAATCTTCTCTTTTTAATTCTGAACAATCTTAGAGTTTTCTAATCTGGGTTTTGCTTCTTTTCTCGCGGGAAGGAACCGACTCTCCTCGTGTTCCCATTTTATTCTGTAGAAACCAGAAGAAAGGTGTTAAAATAGGAAAGTTCTGAATCTAAAATTGATGGCGAACCCACCGGGAAACCATCAACAGGAAGCGAATCACGCGTCATCTTCTTTTAATGGAGTTCACTTGAGCAACGGGAATCATAATCCCGAGACCTCAGGTTCCGGTTTGAAGCATAACCCTGTGGTTTCCTTGGATTGGACCTTAGAAGAGCAAGCTATACTAGAAGACGGGTTAAAAAAGTGAGCCTTCTTTACTCCTTTTCTCTTTTGGTTGCATGGAATTTTGGGTTTTTGCTGAAATTCTACTTTGTAAATTTTCAATTTTAAGTTCTAGGAATCTGAGTTTTGTTGCTATATTCTTGATTGAATCTATTGTTTCTTCGAACTGGTTGGAATTATGAAAGTTGGAAATAATATGCATATCAGAGTGTTATAAGTTTACAAATGGAAGTGAATGTAATAGTTCAGCTGCTAATAAGCATAGGAGCAACATATTTATATCCATCATTGTTCCTTGTTAGAATTTTAATAGAGATAAGAGGTTTGTTGAATGACAGTCTTCTGTTTATTCGAATTCTTTGTTAGTTGTTTTGGATGATCCATTTGGTTTTTTCCCCCACATTTTACTAAATAAGCTCATTATTAGCCTACTTTATTTTATAATTCTTCCTTTTGTTGGGACTGGGAGAATACAAAGTCTAATTCTAATTCTTTTTGTGTGACATCTCCTTGCAGATATGCATTAGAGCCGAGCATAATTCGTTATGCAAAAATAGCTTTGCAGTTACAAAATAAGACAGTCCGGGATGTGGCTCTGCGGTGCAGATGGATGACTGTAAGCTTTACTGTTCTCATAAGTCTCATTTTGAACTCTTCAGCTAACTGTTTGCTAGACTTCTAGAATTTATAGACTTACATACATTACCACACGTAGAGCATATTTCTCAAATGGCTTAAATGCTACTACAATGAGGCATGCTATAATTGTTGGAGTAGATTTATATTTTGCTGGCTTATATACATATACCTGCACGTATGTGTAGTGAATATGTGCATGTGCATGTGTGTGCACAAAATCTGATTTATATTCTTCATGCAGAAAAAGGAAAATAGCAAGAGAAGGAAGGAAGAACATAATATAGCCAGGAAAAGTAAAGACAAAAAGGTTATCATTTACTGGTTATTTTTTCTGTGTGCTAAGCTGTATTTATTTCTGTTTTCTATACTCCTATGAGCCTGCTCAGTTTGTTAATTGTTAGAATGCAAGATATCAGTTAAAATGTAACTTGCCGCTCTCTGTGATACTGATGTGCAGAGATTATATTTTATTTATTTTCTATCTCCTCTTTCATACTGGCACATAAGAGATGCAAGTGACTGCTTCCATTAACACATGAAACCTCTCTTATACATGCAAGGTTGTGGAGCTAAGCTCATTGTCATTGACCATAGGGAGGTTATTGAGTTTAGCATAGTATTTTATATTTTCATGGTAGAGATGTTACATGGAGATTTAATTAGTACCTTTGGTTAAGCAGCTGTTTCTTTGGGTTTTTGATTGATTATCTTACATTCTTGTGGCATGTTCATTACAGTATGCTTGAATCACAGTATGGTGCATTTTTTATCGTTGTCTTTCCATCATCGTTTCTTTGAGGCATCTGTTGGGGAGATTTGCGTTGGGGCATTCTTTATGTCTGCTGATAAAACATTTTCCACTTCAATTGATTTTAGATTTGGAATATATTAGATTTAAGCAAAATAAGGAAATATGTATAGTTTGAGTTATGACCATGTTTAGGACCAAAATATGCTTAGTAATATCTTTTGCGTTTGTTTTAGGAAAGAGTTGCTGATCCTCCGGCAAAGCCTGCTCATTTTGCAGCTCAACCTAATCTTTCTCCATATGCAGCCCCGATGATTCCTATGGACTACGATGATGGCATTCCGTACAGAGGTTAGATTTTATCTTTAGATATTTTTTAAGTTGTCCCTCGGATCTCGGGGTTCAGAGATGTGTTCTGTTGCTTCTTACATGCAAGTTTTACTTCCTTAAAAGTAGTATCTTTTCTATTAAAAAAATACTATCTTTTAGCTCGCATTTTTAAATTATGTTTACTGGAATCTGTTGTTTTCAGTTTAGTCAATATATATTTAGTATTATATTTGAAGTTTTACGTACATCATCTTGCGGCAGATAAACTGAGTTTCAGTGTTTCATGTTTTATTGCTTCACTAGTTGCATTGGAATTTTGTGTTTTTCCATCAGATGTTGTTTGGGTTTCTGATTTTCTTAATCCCCGCTATGCATGTTGTTCTTAAAGCTGAAATTAAATGTTGGTAGCCTGAACTGTCTGTAAAAGCTGCTGAACTTTTTTTGAAAAAAGATGGTGTTTTGAAGGATTCAGACAGTTGGGGTGAAGCATTCTTTCTTTCTTTTCTTATTCTGTGGTGCTATAGTTGGCATGGCCCCTTTGATGCTCCATTTATGTAACTTAAATAAATTTCCAATTTCTATCACACAAAAGGAAGTGAAGAAGAAAACTTGATCTTCTCTCCATATATACATTTTTTACTTTTGTCGAGGTGTGTGAATTCTTGTTAGAATTCAAGAAACCAAAAGAATTCAAGTAACCAAAAAAACGAGGGTTGCAAGACATGGTTAAAATAGTTTAAAAAGAGTAGTAGCTGCAATTATTTATTGAATTTATTTTCTGTTATTGATCGTTGCAACAAATGAAGCTTCAATTTATATTTATTTATGCTAACCGAAATTTACTAATCATGAAAACCTTGCCTTTTATGATGTTATTATTGGAAATTTGAACTGAAATCTGAATGATGCTATTTCACAGCCATTGGTGGGGTGACGGGAGAACTTCTGGAGCAGAATGCTCAAGCCTTAAATCAAATATCTGCAAATCTTGCAGCTTTTCAGGTGAAATACCAATGTTATGAATAGATTGATTTTATGTCATCCTTTTATTTTTCTTTTTTTTTTTTGTTTGCAGTTCAGGTTTTCAATGCTTCCATATATATATAGATGTATGTGCAAATGACTAGTACCAGGTCCCTTAACCCTATCTTCCCAATAGCATTTGGTGACCGTTCATTCAGATAGACCAAAACTTCTGATGTTCTATTTGATTGCTTCAGCTTTATGGGTGTCTCACAAAGCCTGTCTCGTTTATCTTTTTCCAGATACAGGAAAATATTGGTCTCCTCTGCCAAACTCGCGACAACATTCTGAAAATCATGAACGAGTAAGTTCCAGTTTTTGCTAAATGCACCTTAATACTAGATGATAAAAAAGACTCAATCATATGAATTTGCTCAATTAAAATATAATGAAGTTCACTGAAATGTTATTCAAAAATTTATTAGGCAGTTTGCTTTATCACGGCCATTCCTCAAATCCAAGATAAAATTGTACTTGCAGTAATCCGGTTCTCATCATTGACATTCTAAATAATCCTCAAGCTTTTAATGAATCCATATTCCATATTCCTTTTCCCTTTTATTCTGTCTCTTTTTGGTATAACATTGTGTATTATCTAGTAATTATTAGTAATTCATAAAAATCGATTTTTATTCCGGTACAAATGAGGTTGCACTCTGGAAATAAGGAAAAGGGTTGCTGATATGGGAATCCGAATCTCAGATTTTCTTGATGTCACCTCTTAAAGGTGGCTACATGAACTAATTGGATTAAATCCGTTGTTCAATATATCTATATCTTCTTCTATCAATAAAGAATCTGCTGTCGAATTAACCCCTGTTAATTTTATTATTGGATGTTGCTCATTTCTTGGTTATTTTGCCAGGTTGAATGATATTCCCGATATAATGAAGCAGATGCAAGTACTTCCGGTGAAACTGAATGAAGAGCTAGCTAACACCATCCTTCCCCCTTCATCCCATCCTATGTTTTCATGATCCTCCGCCTCCTGCTTAGTTTTCGAAACTGAGCAGTAGATTGTGCTTTTGCTGACAAGAAAATGACTGCCGATAAGGTCGACTCGCCTTTCTTTACCATTTGAGAATAAGTTCTCTTCCCCCTTTCTTGCGTGTAGAAGGCTTAGTTTTTTTTTTTTATTCTGTAGTTTGTTTGTTAGTTCGTTCATGCAGGAGAAGGTGATTTAAGGCTTTGCGTTGGGGATATTTATTTTACATGATGAAATCAAGAGTTAAAATATATATTATTTTAATTCTCTGTTTGTGTATATAGTTGTGTTTTTGTATTTTTAATTTTACAGGTGAATTGTTTTACTTAAATGAGCATTCTACAAATGTATTATTTATTATTATTGGATTGGTTTGGTTTTTTGCAATTAAAAGATGGATTAATATCCTATACACTGGCGGAGGAAACTGAAAGTTTCCACAAGCGTCTTAGTTTTAGGGTATAGGGAATTAGTTTAGGGTATAGGGTTTAGGGGTTTAGGTGAATGGGGTTAGAATTTAGGGATAGTTGTTTTAATTTAAGGTTTAGGATTATAATTTAGGGTTTAGTTTTTAGGGTAATATGGTGAGGATTTAGGTTTTAACCTATAAACCCTAAATTATAATCCTAAACCTTAAATTGAAACAACTATCCGTAAATTCTAACTCCATTCACCTAAACCCCTAAACCATATACCCTAAACTAAGTCTTTATACTCTAAAATTAAGGCGCTTGTGGAAACTTTTAATTTCCACCGCCTGTGTATAAAATATTTATCCTTAAAAGATTTCATCTTTGGTGGGTCTTTCTTTTGCTGTATGATAATTAGATCCTACAATTCATTTATGTTCCCTTCAATTATTTTAACAGTGTAAAAATGTTTAAAACCCTCAAAATAGATATAAAAGGCGTCATAGTATTGTATTTAAATGTTTTGGCTTCGTATTTTGGACAAAAATCATGTCTAACACTAAGAATTATTAAAAAAATTAATTTTTAAGCTATAACCTTAAATTTTAAACCTTAATCCTACATCTTAAAAATACACCGTACTTTCAATTCCTTATACCCTAACCATATATCTAACATAAACTCTAAATCTAATTGTTAGTGCGAGGGCATAAACAGGGGCATTAAAAAAGGTAGAAAATTTCTATTATCATATTTTCTACCATTTTAAGAGATTTTTCTATTAAAGGCATAATGTCAAATTTGCCTTTAACATATGACTAGCTAGTTACTTTGGTTCTAATTCTTTTTGAAGCACTTCAACCCTCAACGTTTTATTTTATGCCAAAACCGTCCATCTGGGGATAAAAAAGATTAGTTGACTAACGGTAAATGGTTTGAAATGACCTACACGGCAGTGCATGTTGACATAAAATTGACATAACAATGTTATCTAGACAAAAGTGTTGGCTTAATAAATGACACACCGTTTAAAAAATAATTTTATAATATAATATAAAATAGAAATTAATTTTTCTGTTGACATATCATCCTGTCAAATCATTTCGAGTTATTTATCGTTAATTAACTGATAATTTTTATCAATAAAAAGAACATTTTAATCCAAAATAAAACGCTCAAAATTAAAGTGCTTCAAGAAAAAAAATAAAAACGAAGGTAACTATTCAGTAAAATGTTATGATTTTTTTGTTGACATCATAACAATGTTAAATCATCTCATCTTTATGGGACGATGCAAAAGGATAGGTGCAGGTAGGGGATATAGTTTTGTAAATAGGAGATAGGAGACTAGCGTATACGTTGTTTTTACTTTCAATACTATTTAAAATGGAAAATATTTTGTTTTTAAACCAATTAAGGGTCGAACTAACTTTTCAACTTTAGCGAGGATTTTGATTTAAAGTCTTTTCAAGAAGATAAATTTGTCTGCATGCAATACAAATACAAAACAAAAGTTGATTTAAGGTGATGGTTATTTGTATTATTATATAGATAAAAACGTAGACCCAAAACTAAAAAGATGTGAAAAATAAGTATTTATAATTTATAGATTCTTTCCACCAAAAAGAATAGTATATAGGTTTCTGCTGGTTGTGTATTTGAGTATAATTACTAAATAAGCACCAACATAAGGCATAAGCAAACAAAGGTGCATAATTTGAGATCCACAAATTGGCCTATTTGACTAAAAATGCTTATGTTGTCACGTCTTGTATGAATTCGAATTCCGACATAATATCTCTTTATTTTATAAAAAAAATGCATTATTCCACAATTAGTATTTACAATATATATATATATATATATATGTCCATACTCATATTCATATTCATATTCGTATACGTATTCGTATCTATATAATATTGACAATATCATCTCTATCTAGATTATGAGATGAAAACTAGATTATGTTTTTTCATGCAACCTTGCTCTTCCCATCTTTAACCTTTTCTCAAATCTAACAAGTCTTAACAACAAACCAATCTGCAACATTAGAAAAGATTGCCTTAGCTTCTCCTCTCAACTGCAAGAGCTTCCTTACAATCCAATTAAAATGGGGCTTACAAGTAACAGTACAATATTGTTTTGAATTTTTATTTAAATGACAAAATAACAGATGTTAATATTGATAAAATGACGAAATAACGTACGATAATTTAACAAATTTGTTAATTTTTGTCACTTGATTTAATTTGATATAATAAAAATAAGAATTTAAGAACTAAAATAATTTTTAAACGTTCAAAGTCAAGAAAATACCATTAGTCCAAAAAAATAATATTGGAGGGTCAAATTTAAAAGGAAAAAAAGTGATATGCAAAGAATTGTGGTTTGAATGCGGTCTAATGTTCAGTCAATTAAACATTTGGATTCTATTGATTTTAGTTAACATATAATATAAAACAAAGAAAGAAAATATGAAATGGGGGTTTATATCTTATGGTGTCAAACAACATGAAGTTTGAATTGAAAGTATGCTTTTAGCTACAAGGACTAAAGTTGCACTATTAGGCATATGTTTTAACTTTTAATTGTATTAATCAAAACCAATGACTCCATCAATTGGCCACTTTCCAAATAACCCAATTTTGGTCGGTTTCTTTTTTTTTCTAAAATATTTTTTAAAATTATTTTTTTAAAAGGGAGAAATTTTAAAAATAATTTTTCAAGTGGTTTCGTATATCAAAAAGGGAAAAATTGTTGTGAAAAATATGTTTGGACTTAAACTAATTTGTAAAAATATTTAAAAAGTCATTAACTTGAAAAATATGTTTGAGGGGTTTCAAAGGGTTTTTGATATGTTTAAATGCTTTCAAAATAGCTCAAGTGTCAAAAACAGGCTATGAGTACCGGTACAGTCTTTCGCGTACCGATCTCGTGTACCGATATGCCTTTTTGTCCCCATGATTTTAGAAATTCTAGTAACTAAACCTCGTACCGGTACATGCTTAGCCATACCGATACGATAGGGACCGTATCGATATCGAGTATCGTGTACCGGTACTTAGTGTAATAAATGCCCAACGATTCTTTTTATTTAAGGCAGACACCGATATCGAAGGTCGTGTACCGATACCGACGAGCCCAGGATTACATTTATGGCTGAATTTAAAGTCTCAACGACTCTAATCAACCCAACGACTAGTAACGATCAAGAACTCTTTATAGGCTTTAAAATCTTCAAGAAGCCATGGAACCAGGGGTGTTCATTGTTGGGTACCCGGCTCATCCGGGTACCTCTTTTGTCGGCCCGTGTCTCGGCCCGCTATATCTGGGGTACACAAAGTAGATTTTTTTGAAAGCTCTTGACACACAAAGGAGAAGGAAACTGGAAGAAGGAGAAACTTAACATCCTACCTTGGTTCAAATAGTAAAATTTTGAGTTTTTTGCAATTTCTTGATCATAAATTCTATGTCTATTTTTTCATAATGATCTAAGCATGTTTTGTATGGCTCCATAAGATGCTTAATTGCATATAGTAAGGGGGAGTCTCAATTGCACGAGTTACATATTTTTGGCCTTTTATGCTCATATCTATGTTTTGGCCTTAAACTTGTAATGTTTGGTTGAATTTTGGTGAAACCATACATTTTATGTTTTAAATGTTATGTTTTGTGAAGCATGTTTTTAATTTTTAGTAAAAATGATCAAAATGTATATTTATGACCTCTTAGAGTCTTTATATGAACTTCAGACTAAGTTGTAAGGCTATTTGAGTTTATTTTGCTGTATTTTTCACTAGTTTGTGCCTTTGGTATCGATACCGCCCATACCGTACCGATACGACCTTCAACCAAATACCGACAGGAACGTCTCCGTATTGGTATGCATGGTAAAAAATAGACAGTTTTGATTCCTTTTTTTGCCATGCCTTGTATGTATGATGATTTGTTTTCATAGATGACATGTTTATTGAATTTCTCGCGTTTTATCTTATTTATTTGAAATTCAATTTTATTTCTCTCGAATTGTTGGATAATTTTTTTTATTGATGCTTGATTAAATGGGAGCCATCTTTTTGAAATTCTTTCTGTAAAATTTTTTGGTTTCATTTTCTTTTGTTTCTTGAACTTAAATGTGATTTCAAACTTTGTTTTGAATTATTTTTTATATAAAAAGGGAGAGAGATAAGTTTGAAAATTTTAATTTAAAAAAAAGAGCTTTAATTTTTTTTTTAAATATCCTCTTTCTCTAAAATTATTTTTCTAAGGAGAAAAAATTTTAAAAACAAAATTTCAAGTGATTTCGTTATATCAAAAAGGGGAAGATTGTTGAGTTATTGATTTCGATATAACTTAAAATGAAAAATGTTTTTGAACTTAAACTAATTTGCAAAAATATTTCAAAAGTCCATTAACTTGAAAAATATGTTTGAAAGGTTTTCAAAGGGTTTTTGACATGTTAAAATGCTTTCAAAATAATCAAATTGTCAAAAACATGCTCAGAGTACCCGTACAGTCTTTCGCGTACCAATACTTAGAAGAGTCTGTACCGATACGATCGCTCGTATACCGATACACCCTTTTGCCCATAATTTCAATAATTCTAGTATCTAAACCTTGTACCGATACAGGCTTAGCCATACCGATACGATAGGGATCGTACCGATACCGAGTATCGTGTACCAGTACCTAGTGTAATAAATGCCCAACGACTCTTTCTATTTAAGGCAAGTACCGATACCGAAAGTCGTGTATCGATACCGACGAACCCAAAACTACATTTATGGTTGGAATTAAAGTCCCCAACGGCTAGTAACGGTCAACAACTCCTTAGAGGGTTTAAAAGCAAGCTTCAAGCAGCCATGAAACAACAAGAAACACATTGCCAACATTCTTTGTATAAAGAAATTGTTTTAGTGCTTAAATTGTCAAATTCTTTGTAGAAAATGCTAGTGAGCCAAATTGTCACATTTGCTCAAGTGTTAGGATTTTGGGTGAGAGCTAAGTTGTGCAAACTCTTTACCTTGTGAGGTTTTCTTAGTTTGCTAAATTTGTATTCTCTGTGAGAGTGTGTGTTCAGAAAGCTTTGGGGTATAAGCTTTGAGGTTGTAAAGATTATCTCCTTGAGCCCAAAAAATGGAAAAATAGATTAGTGAATTTGTGGAAAATCTTCAGTGTGGATAGCTAAGGTAGTGAAGATAGACTTGGTTTAGAAGTCGAACTACGATAAATCATTGTGCAAATTTTTAATTTTCGATTACTTCCACCACAACCACTCAAAGGCCAATTCACCCCCTTTTGACGAATTCGGTTGATCGATTCGAGCCCAACATACTTGAATTGAACTTATGACCTTTCAAAAAAATCCCAGAACATTAAAAAAACCGATTAATTTTTTTATAAAGTCGTGATTTTAATTCTCAAGACTTTTAAAATAGATTAGTTTTTTAAGATTTAATACTCATTTGGTACTTGAATTATATCCAATTCTTCAATGTCATACATTTTCATCATTCTCAACTTTTTGTGTTCGTCCAATGATTGACATTAACATAATAGTAATTAAGAAAAATTATTTTTTCTCTTTTATATTTTATTTATAAATGAACCTTCCCATCAATTTCAAAAAAAAGAGTAAATTATCTCTATAGTCACTTAATTATATGGGTAGTTCTATTTTGACCATCGAACTAGTAATTTTGTCAATCAAATCATTTAATTATTCAAATGGTATCAATTAGGCCACGAACCGTTAAAAATTAACAGAGGTGTTGACGTGACAATTGAATACATTTGTTGATTACATATTTAGTCCTTATTACTTACACATCATATCAATTGTCTAAATTTAAATTTAATTCAATAAATTTAATCTTCAAATTAGATGGTGACACGCGTCACAATCTAAATGGTGGAAAAAAAATCACCCAAAAGTGAAGCCAAGTTTGGTTTAATTTTTAGGATAAATTACACTGATACTCAACTGTAACGCCCGGGTTTGGGGCCCGGGAGATAACCGAGTTTTGGTTAAACCGGTTCGGATTAGTTTAATTGAAAGAAAACATTTTTAATAGATAAAAATGGGAATTTTAAAAAAAGGGGTCTTTTGGTAAATGGAAAAAATGAGTTTTGAGATGATTTTCGAATTTAATAAAATAAGATATTTCAAAAAGGGTCTTTATCTCATCTTCTTCCCCAAAACCCCATTTTTCACGTTAAACTTTTCAACACCATAGCCAAACTCACTTTTCCATCAAGCTTCATCATTTTTGAAGATTTCAAAGAGGTAAGCACTTGGTTTTGTTCCTCTTTTCATTCTAGTCTTGTTTTTAGCATTATTCTTTCAAGTTTTGGAGATTTCCTCAAGTTTCAACATTTTGGTAAAAAGGGGGTTTTTGAAAGGTTTAGGCCCTGTTTGGCAATTAGCGGATAGCGGATTACATTAGCTGATAGCGGATTGCATTAGCTGATTTGACTAGCGGATTGTATTAGCTGATTGTATAAAAGTGTTTGGTAAAATTAACTGATAGCTGATAGCTGTTAGATTATTTAAACAAGTAAAATGACATATAAGGACATGATTATATTCAATACTTGTTTGAATAATTTATTAGTTATCAATATTTTGTATCTAATTAATATTAATTAGATCTATAAAATTATTTTTAATATAACTTTTCTAAACATATTCGAATGATTTATATAATTATTTTAATATAATTTAATTAATTAATAAATTTAAATAAACATATAAATATGTGATAATAAAAAGAAAAAAGTAAATAAGATTAACTTATAAATAGGGTGAGAAAATATTTAATTTAGGTTATTTTGAGATTTTTGGTAACTAGTAAGGGTAAAAGAGTCTTTACAACTCTAATATCAAACCTTTAATCTCAAAAAGCTCCTATTATGAGTTTTTTCAAAATTAGCGGTTTCATCCCAATCCGCTCTTTCAATCCGCTATTCACCAAATAACAATATTAGCGGATTTGACTGGTCAAACCTCTAATTATGCCTCAAACCTCTAATTTTTGTCCAAACCTCTCTTTACCAAACAGGGTCTTAAGCTTTTTGGTGAAAACAACGTTTTGGGTCAGTAGTAAATCATATTTTGGTGTTGATAGAGGGTTGAACTGAGGTTTTAATCAATCAAACCCGAAACTATGCTTAGGAGTGGTGTTTGGAGTGAAATTTCTTAAGTTTTCGGTTTGAAAATGTAGGGAAATGAGACCTGATGGGTTACAGGCTTTAAATTGATGCTTTTAGGTATATTTAGGAGTGTTTTTGATGTTTAAATTGATGAGTTATTGCTGGGCTTTTCTTAAGAACGGATTTGATAATTTTTTGATGAATTTCGGCTTTGAATCGTTGAGAGAATGTTGTAGATTTGTGAACTGATGTTTGACAATGAATTTATGGAAGAGTAGGGCAGTAATACCTTGTTTTTGGTTGATTAGAAATAGGAGAAACAAGTTTGGGTCCTTTGGACGCGAGGCCGGGTAGTTCGGAGGCTTGAGATCGATGTTTCGACTTTCGTTTGGGCTCTATCGGTGAGTGGAAATGTTTTAAAACTTTAAAATGGTTCAAGAGGTATTCTCGGGGGTTTGGGTGGAGCCTTAAGGGCTAACCTAAACCCAAGTGTAAGTTCGTCTAATTTTCCTTGTTTCGATAAGTGTTGGTGTGTGCGAATATTCGTGTTGTTGTGTGAAATGTGGATTGCTTTTACTCTTCGTTCTAATGTTGTTGTGTAGTCGTAGTTGATGTCAAGCCTCACGTGATGGTTAGTTGTTGTATACGGTGATGTGTAGTCCACCGGTAGTGACTAGTAGGTGAGTACGGTGATGTGTAGTCCCATCGGAAAAATGCTAGTTGTTGTGTAGTCCCACCGGGGATGGTTGTGCATGTGCAAACCATGTTTCGTTTATGCTTTCATTTCATTGTATCTCTTCTTAAGTGGTTTCGTTTTTAAAACTAAGATATATGTTTTAAACTGCATTGTTGTTGTGTTTTAGAGCTCCGCTCACTAAGCTTTAAGCTTACGCTCTCTTTTTCCAACAATGCAGATCGTTAGAGGTTCCGGGAGGCAAGTGGGCAAGTGAGGAGTTCTTGCTAGCTCAAAGTATGATTTACTAGTTGTAATAATGCTTAGACAATGGGAATACTAGACTTCTATGTTAGGGAGTTGGTGTTCAAACTCCTATGTTTGGCTTTGTTTAAGTTGCTAGCATGTTTTAAATGTTGATACTATGTATTGTTGAGGTTTGTTATGGCCTTGGATAAATTGCTTTGTGTTTTGACTTGTTGGTGCTTTTGAAGCTAAGTGTTCTTATGAGCTTTGGGTTGAGATCCATTCTGTTGCGTGTATGCATGTTTGAAGTTGTGTTTAGGATGTTTTGCCTCTAGATTGTTTGTATAATATGTTGCTATGTGGTTTGTGATGTTTCGGGGTAAGTTTGGGAGCATTTGGAGATGCCAAAATGTGTTTTCGGGCCAAACTGTGTCCAGGTGTTTCAGAACACCTGGTATGATTTCGGAACGTGTTGGGTTTTACAATGCTCGATTCCTTCAACCGTTCTTGCTCACCAAGTGGCGGACAAGTGGAATTTTGGGTGTAAGTGGTGTGGAAGCTAAAAAGATTAAGGATACAATGATTTATAGTGGTTCAACCTTCTAACCAAGGTCTACATCCACTACCTTAGCTTCTCACTAAAGATATCCAATCAATCCACTATTGATTCGTCCCCTTATACATTGATCAAGCTTTCTACCCAAAGCCTTGATCAAACGCTCTTTACAAGAGAAAAGATAAGCAAACTCAAATCCCTCTAATAGGTATTTGTTTGCACAATTTAGCTCTCACCCGAAACCTAAAACACTTGAGCAAATTTAACAATTTTGGCTCACTTGTGTTTGTCTATACAAAGAAATGGCAATTTAGCACTAAGACAATTTCTTGATCATTTTGTTGTTGACAATTGAAGCATTAACCATTACTTGATGCTTGGAGGTCCCTTTTATACCCCTCTTTGAGTTTGTAGCCGTTACTAGCCATTGGGGTTGAATTGGAGCCGTTGGAGACTTTATTTCCCATCTTTAATGATGTTCTGCAGCCATCCGTATCGATACGTGTGGACCCGTATCGGTACAACCTTCATCAGAAACTAGCCGTTGGGCTCTTGTCAGCCTAGGCGTATCGATACGCTTGAGAGCGTATCGGTACAATATGACATTTAAAAGACCGTTGGGAAACTAGCCGTTGGGGTTGTTAAAAAGGGGATCGGTACGCTTACCAGGCGTATCGAAACGATCCCTCTCCGTATCGAAACGACAAAGCATGTTTCGATACGGGTTTTAGCAGTGACCAAACTTGGGCAAAAAGGTATCGATACGGGTTAGACCGTATCGGTACGAGCAACCTGAAAATTCAAGTTTGGCTATTTAAAATCAATAAAAACATTGCCAAAAACCTTTTAAGATCCCTCAAACATAAATTCAAGTTGTTTGGACTTAAAGACAAGTTTTGAATTCTTTTCAAATTAGTCCAAAACATTTTTCAATTATCATATCAAAACATTATTTCTACAGAACGGTCGAGCTCCAGGGGTACCCGTATCGGAACGAGGGTGGTGCCGTTTCGATACGATTTGCCACTGGAGGTTCCTGTTTCGGAACCATGTAGGGTCGTTTCGATACGTTTGGCCACTGGAGGCTCTCATTCCGAAACCAGGTGGGACCGTTCCGGAACGGCTTGGTGTTACTTTTTAAATGAAGCTCGCGTTTCGGAACGGACAGGTCATTTCGAAACGCAGGTAGTTAAAACGGTTAAAAGACATCTTTGAAGGTTTCCAAATGTTACGTTTTAGTCCCTAATGCTCGTATGCTTCCTAAATGAGTTATATGTGCCCCTTTGTAATGGTTTTTCCTCGTGGGCATGAAATCTAACAAATAAGCTACTTGATAAGTTGAAATTATCGTATGTCCTCTGATTGGTTCGTATTCTGCTTTCGCTTTTCCGCTGTTGCCCTCACACCTAGGGTTAAATGTGACATCTAGACAAGATAAATAAAATGAAAAAATATAGTTGCTAATCGGAGTGAGGCCTTAACGGGTTTCGCTTCGGTTTTCCCCGTGTAACCCATTCGGTTCGGTCTGTTGGCTAGGCCGGGACGAGGGGGTTACATCACCAAACCGTTACCATTTTCTATTTTGGTCACCAAACTATTTTTTTCGCAAAAGCATTACTAATGTTACATATATTTTCTAATTTAATCTCTAACCGTTAAAATTTTAACGGAGATGGTAATGTGACTTGGGATAATAAAGATTTCAATCCCTAAAACTTATGTATTCCCTAATTAGAAATAAATAAATAAATTTTTTGGTCAAACCCTAAATTTCTCATTCTCTTCCTTCTTTATGAGATTATATTTTAAAAGGGAAGAATATTTTAATTATTTTTTAATAAATATTAGGTTAATGTCAATCATAAGTTCATGTATGAAATGAATTGTTGTTTTTAGGGGTTGATAGGAAAGTTAATAATAAAATGAAAAAATGAAAATTTTAATTAATATTATGTCATGTGTCAACCATTGATTAGACCAAATATTTTTATATTATTTTAAAAAATATATATTTCTGTTTTAAAGATTAATAATAAATTTGAAAATAGTGAAACATTAAGGATAAATCTTGTTATTATGCCTTAATTAAATTAATTTTTTTTAAAAAAATATGTCCCATGTTAATTTCTTACTTGTATCCACGTCAGATTTCGTCACCAAAATGAAAAAAACATGTTAACGAAGAAGAAGTCAATGTATAAAATTGAGAATGAAAAAGGTAAATGTATGACATTAAAGAATTGAATGTAATTTATGTACCAAGGGGGTATTTAACCCTCTTTTAACCACTAGAATTAATAACATGTTAATGAAAACATCAAATGAAATATATTGAAAGTTTAGAGACTAATTTAGAATGATATCATAGTCTGAGAACTGATATAAAATGTTTAAAAGTTTAAGGACCAATTTAAAATAAGATTCATAGTATGAGGACTTTCTAACGGAATTAACTCTATTTAATAAAACATCATTTTAGTCTCACACTTGGAATTTCTTGCATCCCTACGTATTTTCAAAAAGGAAAATTACAGGCAAATGACCATATTCTTGACGGAAAGCTAACCATTTTGACCACAGAATAAATGAAAAAAACCCCACCAATTTTCTTGACTTTTGCTAAAGACAGGGAGACGAAAGGAAATTGTTTTGGTTAAAATCAACTCCATTTCAGACAACCCCATTTGAATCTAATGAACACACATATATATTTGGTAAAGCCGAGGAGTAGTTGTTTTGGGTTTCTTTTTTCTTTCTTCAGGAGTGGGTTAAGTGATAAACAAACCTCAAACTTCATTCCCTTTTTGGTTCACTAGGAAACTTTAAAGCTATGGAGATTGTGATGAAAGTGGATTGAAATCCGTTTTTGAATATTACAGAAACGTTGATGACTTCATTTAAGAAGAGTCCGAGCTTCTACCTCACTTGCTTTAGTGTTACTCATAAATTTTTGTTCTTATCAGAATTAATTTCCAGTCTGGGAAAGTTTTAGGATTTTCAAGTTGTTGTGTTCAAACCAAAAGATTGGATTTTGAGGCAGCCATTGAATCATATATTGCAGAAAGAAAAAGAGTAGAGTTTATGTAAGTAGTTTCATTTAAACCATTTCCTTTGCATGTTTAGCTTCTTCTTCTCTTTTTATTTGTTAATCATGTTTCTGCCATTCTTGCAACTTTGTTGTTCTTTGGAACTGCAAGTTGAAGTTTGCAGCATATCTTGTGAATCAATCTTCAGTTTTCTGATTTTCCTGAAAAGATAGTATAGAATTTGGGTCATGTAGTAGGCTAAAATTGTTCTTTGCTTGCTTGAGAGGTCATTGCTTTTACAAAAGTTACGCATACACTTTGACATCTTTGTACATAACACATCGAAAATGAAAATCCGGATTTAATCCAATGAGAAAAGATGTATCTTTCTCCATTCACACTTAAAGTGGATGCCTTTTCTTTTCCCAAACCCTGTTTTTATGTGCTTCAAGTTGCCTAGTTTTTTTCCCAACTGAATTTGCTAAAACAGAAAGGAAAGAAGAGATTTTTTTGCATACACAAAGTTTCGAACTCGAGACCTGCTTAAGCAACACCAAGCTGATTACCACTTGAATGGTTTTTGTCGTAATTATTTGAGAAAGGTTGATTTGAACTTGTTGCTACTTTCCATTTTTGTTTTCCTAACATGTGTCATGTGTGGTCTTCTTTCATAAATCTCAAGTCATTAACTTATTTAATGGGTTAGTTCATAGTGGTCAACCCCTTAGACCTGATGATGGGTTAGTTCCGTTTTGGTAGAAAAGTAGAATGGCATTAAATATTTGTGTCATTTTTCAAGTCTAAGAATGCATAATGCTGTGCTTGTTTGACAGGTTGAGAAATGGGGTTCACAAGATTGGATTTGGTGGTGCTGCTTTTAGCCTTCAATTTCATAGCAATTGCTGCTGCCCAATTTGATTCACCAGGTCAGTTCTAATTGAAGTTGACTTGTTGGAAGTCAATGATGAAGAGATATAAGTGTAACGTCTTTGGTGTGAATACGTTGGTTTTTGTTTTATTTTTTTAGGGTTTAACCACTGGTTTTCAAACCACCGGCCGACTAATTTAGTTTTTTTTTATTCACAATATTATGATTTGAACTTCTAACTTTGTTTAAGAAATCTAATATTTCATCCTATTAGATCGTTTTACTTGAGGGATCTTAAGTTGGTTTTTGTTTTAATCTTTGATTAGATACAAATTCAACCAATGAAGATGGTACGGTGAGGGTGGATCCATTGCACAATTTCAACAAGTATAGAGGAGGGTTTGACATCACCAACCACCATTATTGGACTGTAATTCTCTTCTCTCTCTTACAATTTCATTTTAATTTAAAAGCTCTTCACCTATTAAAAAAATTATTTAATGGGTAAATTACAAATTTCATCACTCAACTTTCTTCCCACTCTTATTTTGGTCACTCAAGTTTAAAACTATTCAATTTAACCACCAAACTTTCAATTTGCTCATATTCAGTTGCTCTTTCGTTAAATATTTAATGATGTTATGACTGGACATGTCTTTTTAAAAATTATGAAATGACCCAAATAATTTCTTTTATGTTTTTTGTGAAAAATTCTCTGGTTTCGTATTTCTTTTGATTTCTCAACAATAGAGGTAGGGCCGGCTGATAGGGGGAGCACCATGAGCAATCGTTGAGGGCTTCCAATCAGTCTAGGGCCCCTAAAAGTAATTATCTTTATTTTTAAAATTTATTTTTAATTTATTATGTTGAGAGGGTCGTCCCATAATGAGTCTTTGCAATACCCGATCCGAATTAATTAGTCAATGAGTTGTGTACCGGTGGTTAAACAAAAAAAAACAATAAATTTAATTCTCTCTTTATTCTTCTCCAGTCTAACCACAAAAAAACTAAATGATACAATATTCTTAAAAAATGCATTTATTATTCAAAATCAAGTTCCATATCATACTCAATTACCCAAAGTTCAGTTCCTTCAAATTATGTTAACAAAACAATAAAAATAATGAATTTGACAGAGTTTGATGTTTCTATGATTTATTTTGTTCAAAGTAATCGAATATGCTTTCGTTTTATATGAGTCTATCTTTTTAGTTTTGCACATGGCCCTGAAAATACCGAGACGACCCTGGATAGAAGATCTTTTTCCAATTCCCAACAGTGGGGGAGGTAGAGAAGGAGGAAGCGAGCAATATATCATGATTCCACACAAACCGAACAATGGATATTGTAGATTGAATTAGTTCGAGGTTTTGCGCATTTTAGGCTTTGGGTTGATTTTTGCAAGTTTTAAAGTGATTTTGGAAAGAAAGAAAAAAAAAATCTAAACTCATAGAGTGCTAGAAGAAGATGAGGCGAGTTTGTTAGTGTCTTGAGTGGTCGGAGAAGACGTCGAAGAATGGTTATTTCAATGTCGACTTGACAAAAGGGTGAAACTGTAAAATTTTCATTTTTAGAGAAAGAAGAAAAAATAAAAGAAAAAAGAGAAAATGGCGTGGATGACATGTTGCTGCCATGTCAGCAAAAGCAGTCCATGTAATCACACATGGATGCCATGTCATCCTTCCATTTTTAATTTAACGCTCGAGTGACCAAAATAGGAGCAAATCGAAAGTTCAGTGATTAAATTAAAAAAAATTAAACTTAAGTGGGCAAAATAAAAAATAGAAAGAAGTTAAGTGATGAAATTTGTAAGTTACCCTTATTTTATTAATAGCTTTTGAAAAATAAATTTTTAATCTTAGATAAATGTCCATTTTTTTGTTGTTGCAGTCAGTTGTATTTACAGGGATCTATGGGTACACAATTGCACTCTTATGGCTTTCCTGTGGAATATTGTATGGAGTGTATCTCCTGGCAACTGCTTACTGTTGCAAAAGAAACAGAAAACCCAACACAAAATCAGTCTGTCACAAGCAATGTTACTTATGGCCTATTCTCCTAGCCATAATCTTCACAATCCTGGCACTGCAAGTTTCAATCTTAATAGATTCGATCGAACAATCTCATGTTTTCGAACTTCAAATATCGAAACCAATTCTTGGTTTTGATGAAAAATAGTGTTTTGGATTTCAGGGTTGCTTCATGTTTAGCTCTCGGAGGGACTGTTAGATTCCACTCTGAGGCAAAAACAGTGGTGGACATTGTTATGAGAACAGCAAATGGGGCATCACAAACTATATATGACACCACGGAAGCCATGAAAGAAATGAGGGATAGCTTGGGAGACATTAATGGAACTGGTCAGGCTTCCAGTTTTCTTACGACTACGTCTCGAAGATTGGATGTTGAAGCCGGCAATATCGCGAGACAGGCGAGAAAAAACAGACGGTTGATAGATAGGGGTCTCGAGATTGTGTAAATCTCTCTCAAATTTGTGCCCTGATGTCTTTGTGTTTATGTTACTCAGACTCGGATGTAAGCGTCGTGCAGGCTGATTATTGACCCTTGTATCTGTTTGTTCTTACAGGTTTATGGTAACCACGGTGACTATTTCCTTGAACATGGTAGCTGTTATTGCTTTGTCAGGTATGTTCATCGATATGGGAAAGATTGAAATAATAGTTCATTGCCATTGTTCTTATGGAACTTGGGGAAAAAAATTCTTCTGCAGTGACTGGAATTCTGAGAATTCGACGAGCACTTTACTGGTAAGAAACTCAAGCATTCATGAATTTAACTCATATTTTTTTGTAATTGTTGAAGGTGAGAAAATTTAACTGAAGTTTTTCATTTTTTTCCCAAACTGTTCAGGCTAATTGGAATGTGTTGGATCTTGACAATTCTATGCTGGTTGTTCTTTGGGATTTATTTCTTCTTGGAAAAGTAAGTGCAAGCTTTATATTTATCTGGTTTGCTCAATCTGTTTGTCATTTTCTCAGGATATTTCCAGGTTTGATTGAATTGAAAAACTCAAGAAACAAATGCTTGAATTCCAGGTTTTCAGGTGATACATGCACAGCTCTTGAAAACTTCCAAGAAAATCCGTACAACAACACTTTGAGTTCAATTCTCCCTTGTGACGAATTGTTGTCTGCAGAATCAGTCCTCTCTGATGTTAGTGCTGGAATTTACAACCTTGTTAATGAGGTGATTCAATCTCATTTGTTGTTTTAGTTCATTTGGTTAATTCGAGCAGAGTATTCTGCTCGAAATAAAAAAATAAACCCGAAACACGAAATCTGTTTAACTGTTTGATTAGTTTATGGCTTCAATTCTTCAGGTGAATTCGAACATTTCGCAGCTGCAAGCAACAACATATCCTAATCTTGCTCATGTCTGCAACCCTTTCTCCGCACCACCGGACTATACATATCAGCCAAATAACTGCCCGGCTAATACGATCAGGATCGGCGACATACCAAAGGTGTCCAAATCTTATACATTATCCTACCTGATATCTTTTCGAGTTTGTCACATCAGTGACATCCGAAACTGACGGTTAAATCTCGGATATAGGTGACTAATTGGCTGATCTCTTTGTAGATATTGGAAGTGTTTACTTGTTCGGATGCCGACAATGGAAGCTGTGAAGAGGGACAATTCATATCCAGCAACGATTACAAAAAAGTGGAGGCTTACACGAGTTCAATTCAAAACCTGCTAAACGTTTATCCAGGCATGGAAAATCTAGTCCAATGCCAGTCCGTGAAGGATGCATTCTCCGAGATCCTCGGCCAACACTGTAGACCGTGGAAGCGATCCGCTCGCATGGCATGGGCGGCAATGGTTCTTCTCTCGGTCGTCATGGTAATTTTGGTTCTTGTATGGACAGCGCAAGCTCGCCATGATCAGGAGCTTCATTCTTCAGACATTATGTCCAAACCCCAATCTCAAACAACAGATTCAATGAAATTACAAGCCTATAATGAAGTGATAACCAAACACCACTCATCAAATCATGATTCAGTTTGAATGCAAGAATACTGCAGATCTCAAGATTCTTACTTTGGAAGACAATGCAGCCAGCAGATTCCAGGAAATACTAGTTTTGTACAGGTAGAGAGATACAAGATTAATTAAATTTGAAACAAAGATACAGATAATTATCCGAAATAGGTAAAGAAATACATAGAATATACAAGGGCCGTTTTTTTGGTCTGAATTGAAGTTTAAATGTTGTAATAGATTACAAGAATTACAGATTTTTTCTTCTTGTACTGCAAAATCTGGGGATCAACCCCTTAATACAATGTAATATGTAGTTTAAGAATAAATGGAAAATTTCTTCATTTATGTTACAAGGATTTTTCGCTTCAGGTGACCATTGAATATGAATACTACTCCTAGAAATAAGGGCGCACACCTTACTTTAGTGGATGAGTCTCCCAATGGGGATATTTTGCATATACAAGACCAAATCGCATAGGAGGAGGTCACATGGATCGCCACTTGCATGTGAGGACCACGCGCCCGACGTTCGAACTCCCACCAGGCGTTTCACCTTCTCCGATCGACGCCGAGCACATCCGTGACCACCACGCACCACCTTCGTCGCCGCCGAAGCCCTTGCTTGCATCCCACTCCCTCAATCGTGTTCTCCAAGTCGAGATCAAGAAAAAAGGAAAGAAATCAGTTAGCTAGACCGAATCAATCAAAAAAGGAGAAGAAATCAAAGATCAATCGAGTTCAAAAAAAGGAAGCAAATCAGATTGTAATTCGGGAAATGAATCGAAGATCCTTCCCTCTTTCATCTCTGTAATTCAACTATAAAAAGCCATCCCTTGTAACACAGTAGCACACACAAATATATACAAGCACATGTAACAGAGAATACACAATTTTCAGAAGCAATAAAAGATCAGAAACCTTGTTGAGGTATAATTTCGATTTGTTTTTTTATTATTCTTTCTTTATTTCGAATAAAAGGAAGATGAGTGCGGGTTTTGTTTATGCAAGCTTTTAGAACCCAATCCTCCATCACTTAAAGGTTCCCTCGTTGTATCCCACTTCACCAAGGCTATACCCGAACCACCAGAATCGGAACCCCCAACAAATTTATGGATGAGTTTCTCCATATCTTCACACACCCCTTTCAGGATCCAAGATGATTATATTACATACACCGATATTGCTTGAAGAACAGCCTTAGCCAGAGTGATTCGCCCAGCTAACGACAAAGTCATCGCCGCTTAACCAGAGAGCCTAGAATCCATCTTTTCAAGGAGATAAGCAAAGGTAGCCTTGGTGACTCTTTTATGGAGGAGACGAACTCCAAGATAGTTTCCAAGATCAGACACAACTTCAAATCCCAACTCATGAGCCAATGCAGTGCGATAATTCAACAATTTTTTTTTGGAGAAGTGAATTTGCGTCTTAGCAACACTAACCCGGTGTCCTAAACTTCTACAGAAGCCCTCCATAACATCTCTAATAACCAGAAACTAGTCCATGTTCGCCTCAGCAAACAAAATCAGACCATTCACGAAGAAAAGGTAGGACAACCCTGGGCCATTACGAGCAAGTTTAAGTGGAAACCAAGCCTAAATTCACCTTTTCTCTAATGGCTTGCGATAATCTTTCCATGCACAAAACAAACAAATAAGGTGACATGTGATCACCTTGACAAATTCCTCTCGTAGGCGTGAAGTGATCAATAACTTCCTCGTTCTAAAGAATTTGAGTAGATACCAACCGAACACATGTCATAATTGTTGAAAGTGGCTTGAAAACTTTCAAAATTGGCTGCACCGAAAGCCACCGAAGGTAGGCAGCAGCAAAGGTTGAAAAAGACCAATGGGGAAATTACTTTTTTGGTCCCTAAAGTTTAGGCTATTTACAAGTTTAGTCCTTAAAGTTCAACTATAAATAGGCCTAGCATTTGTCATTTGAAATCATCCCAACATCAATCTCTCCCATTTGTTTCTCTTCTCTCATATTTGGGAATTCTTAGGAATTCCATTTGTTTGTACCATTTTGGTATTAGTGAAGTTATCATCCGGTGGTGGTGCCCGAGGAGTAGACGACATTTTCGTCGAACCTCGTAAATTTGGTGTGTTCTCTCCATTATTTATTTCGCTTGCTTATTATTGGGTTTTTCCATTGGGTTTCAATATTCAACAGTTGACGGGTTTGTCCGATGTGCAAATTTCGGTAGTTTCGATCTCGACATTTCAGCTCAGATTTGAAGCTACGTTCGTGTGCGAAATAACCCGGTTTCCCCAACAATTGGTATCAGAGCTTCGGTTAAGGCTATCCCGGTTGCTCGGTTGCTGCAAAGAAGTGTGGTGTTGTGACAGTGCATGTCTAGGAAAGTTCTAGCTAGGAAAGACTGGGTATTTAAGCGATCCGTGTGATCCACCTCTCTTTCCTGGGAACTTACCTGGTGCAGTGTTTCAATATCCAGTTTGTGCTGTTGAATATTATTCGTTGCCATGGCAAAAGACGGATCAGAAGGGACATCAAGCTCTTCCTCTATACCGGTGAGGAGGATAATGTCAAATGCAAACTTCTCGGTGGAGTTGTTCGATGGATCCGATCACTTCGGCATGTGGCAAGGCGAGGTGCTAGACTCTTTATTTCAACAAGGTCTAGACATTGCCATTGAGGAAGAAAAACCTGTAGATATGGAGGAGAAAAGCCAAAAGCCAAAAATGAGAGGGAGATCAATGTCAAAGTCCAGACTTGGGAGAGATAGTATGAATGTTGGGACACGCTGGTGAGAAATCCTTGCAAATTTTGGCAAAGCAAGGATTGTTGAAAGGTGCAAAGGCTTGCAAGTTAAATTTTTGTGAGCATTGTGTTCTGGAAAAGCAGAAGAGAGTGAAATTCGGCACCGCTATCCATAATACGAAAGGTATTTTGGATTATGTTCACTCAGATGTGTGGGGTCCTTCCAAAACAACGTCGCTGGGAGGAAAACACTATTTTGTAACTTTTGTTGATGACTTTTCCAGAAGAGTTTGGGTGTATACAATGAAGTCTAAAGATGAAGTGCTCAAGGTTTTCCTGAAGTGGAAAAATATGATCGAGAACCAGACTGGCAAGAAGATCAAACGGCTTAGGACGGACAATGGAGGGGAATATAGAAGTGATCCGCTCTTTGACGTTTGCCAGGAGCATGGTATTGTTCGACACTTCACTGTTAGACATACATCACAGCAGAATGGGGTGGCAGAGCGTATGAATCGAACACTACTTGAGAAAGTTCGATGTATGTTGTCCAATGCTGGGTTGGGCAAACCATTTTGGGCTGAGGCTGTGACATATGCTGGCCATCTCATCAATCGTCTACCGTCATCGGCGATTGGAGGAAAAACACCGTTGGAGGTATGGTCTGGAGTACCCGCTACAGATTATGATTCCTTATATGTATTTGGATCCACTGCGTATTATCATGTGAAGGAGTCAAAACTTGATCCTAGAGCAAAGAAGGCTCTCTTTATGGGAATCACCCATGGAGTGAAGGGATTTCGACTTTGGTGCTTAGACACAAAGAAGATAATTTGTAGCAGAGATGTTACCTTTGATGAATCTGTCATGTTGAAGAAGGTAGCAAATAAAGATGTTCAGACAAGTAGTACTCCACAACAGGTGAAGTATACTCCAAACCAGGTGGAGTATACTCCAAACCAGGTGGAGTTTCAAGAGACGGTGATTAGTCCAGCAATTGATGTTACTGATTCTCCAACTCCAATGGAGGAATCAGAAGATGAAGAGGTTCAAACCCAAGAACCATTGGAGACACCAGAACCACTTGCAGTTACAAGGCCAAGGAGAGAAATTTGTAGTCCTGTTCGATTTACAGATACAGTGGCCTATGCCCTTCCAGTTGTTGATGATGATATCCCTGTCACTTATCAAGAAGCAATGCAAAAGCTTAGAAAATGACAAGTGGAAAAGTGCCATGGATGAAGAAATGTAATCTCTCCAGAAGAACAACACCTGGGATTTGGCACATTTACCAGAAGGTAAAAGGGCAATTGGATGCAAGTGGGTGTTTGCAAAGAAAGACGGATCTCCCAGCAAGAAAGATGTTCGCTACAAGGCAAGGTTGGTAGCTAAAGGCTACGCTCAGAAGGAGGGAATCGACTACAATGAAGTATTTCCCCCTGTTGTGAAGCATTCCTCCATTAGAATATTGTTGGCCTTGGTAGCGCAGTTGAATTTGGAGCTAGCTCAACTCGATGTAAAGACGGCTTTCTTGCACGGTGATTTGGAAGAGGAGATCTATATGACTCAGCCAGAAGGATATGTGGATGCTGGTGGTAAGAAATGGGTTTGTAAGCTAAACAAATCGCTATATGGATTGAAGCAATCTCCGAAGCAGTGGTACAAGCGATTTGATAGCTTTATGAGGAGGCAGAAGTACACAAGAAGCAAATACGACCATTGCGTGTATTTGCGAAAGCTACAAGATGGATCTTTCATTTATCTCCTCTTGTATGTTGATGATATGCTGATCGCTTCAAAGAGTCAACAAGAGATAGACAAATTGAAGGCTCAGTTGAATCAAGAGTTTGAGATGAAAGATCTAGGTGAGGCCAAGAAGATTCTCGGCATGGAGATAAGTAGAGACAGACGGAGAGGCAAGCTTTGTTTGACTCAGAAGCAATATCTGAAAAAGGTATTACAATGTTTTGGCATGAATGAAAGCACAAAACATGTAAGTACCCCACTTGCTTCTCATTTGAAACTCAGTTCTCAATTATCTCCTAAAACTGATGAAGAGCGAGAATATATGGCAAAAGTTCCATATGCTAATGCAGTAGGGAGCTTGATGTATGCGATGGTGTGTACGCGGCCTGACATTTCACAAGCAGTTGGAGTTGTGAGCAGGTACATGCATGATCCTGGAAAAGGACATTGGCAAGCTGTGAAATGGATTCTACGGTATCTCCAACAAACCGTAGATGTTGGTTTAGTGTTTGAGCAAGATGAAACACTTGGTCAGTTTGTGGTTGGATATGTTGATTCCGACTATGCTGGTGATTTGGATAAGCGTCGGTCTACTACTGGGTATTTGTTTGCTTTAGCAAAAGCCCCAGTGAGTTGGAGGTCTACTTTACAGTCAACGGTGGCTTTGTCAACTACAGAGGCAGAGTACATGGCAGTTGCAGAGGCTGTTAAGGAGGCAATTTGGCTTAACGGATTGTTGGAAGACTTGGGAGTTGTTCAAAGTCACATTAGTCTCTATTGTGACAGTCAGAGTGCTATTCATTTAGCGAAAAATCAAGTCTACCATTCAAGAACTAAGCACATCGACGTGAGGTATCACTTTGTGCGGGAGATCTTTGAAGAAGGAAAGATTATACTTCAGAAGATTGCGACGGCAGAAAATCCTGCAGATATGTTGACCAAGGTGGTAACATCAATCAAGTTCAATCATTGTTTGAACTTGATTAACATCTTGCAAGTTTGAGCACCTTCGGGTGTATGGCGCTCGTGGGCGCATTTGGAGGCACTACAAAAGATAACGTTTGGGGAGAAGAAATTTTGAAAAGCTTGGTGAAATTTCAAGCCAAGGTGGAGATTTGTTGAAAGTGGCTTGAAAACTTTCAAAATTGGCTGCACCGAAAGCCACCGAAGGTAGGCAGCAGCAAAGGTTGAAAAAGACCAATGGGGAAATTACTTTTTTGGTCCCTAAAGTTTAGGCTATTTACAAGTTTAGTCCTTAAAGTTCAACTATAAATAGGCCTAGCATTTGTCATTTGAAATCATCCCAACATCAATCTCTGCCATTTGTTTCTCTTCTCTCATATTTGGGAATTCTTAGGAATTCCATTTGTTTGTACCATTTTGGTATTAGTGAAGTTATCATCCGGTGGTGGTGCCCGAGGAGTAGACGACATTTTCGTCGAACCTCGTAAATTTGGTGTGTTCTCTCCATTATTTATTTCGCTTGCTTATTATTGGGTTTTTCCATTGGGTTTCAATATTCAACAGTTGACGGGTTTGTCCGATGTGCAAATTTCGGTAGTTTCGATCTCGACATTTCAGCTCAGATTTGAAGCTACGTTCGTGTGGGAAATAACCCGGTTTCCCCAACAATAATGAGAGCTATGAATCTATCAGGAAGGCCAATAGCATACAACGTCTCTTCAATAAAGTTCAACTCTAAACTATCACAAGCCTTCTCTAATTCCAACTTAATAGCCATCCAATACATTTTTCCAGTTTTTTTCACCATCGAATGCATAACCTCCTACGCAAGAATGATGTTATCAGTGATTTGTCTACCTAGAACAAAACTCGACTTTGTATCATCCACCCACTTCTCAAGAAAAGGCTTCATACGGCTCACCAAAAGCTTTGTAATGATTTTATACAGGACGGTACATAAGCTAATTGGTCGCAACTGATTAATGGTCTCAAGACTAGCAACCTTCAGAATCAAAACAAGCAGCGTCTGATTGACCCAATATTCCATAGAACTTGATTCAAAAAAATCTCTGACAAAGCGAAAGACAAAAGGACCCACCATCTCCGAATTCTTCTGATAGAATGCCACATGAATACCATCAAACCCTGGTAATTTTAAAGGAGCCATGTCAAAGACAAGCCTACGCATTTCCTCCATGGTCATGTCCGCAAGGAAAGGTCGAAGCTCCACTTCACTATACTGATGGAAGTTGCATGCCATATCCACCACAGGAGTAGGCCGCAGTTCGCTTGTGAACAAATTCTTGAAAAAAATTCACCTTGTGATTTTTGAGCACGTTAGGGTCGGCACTCTAAGTAACATCCGACAATTTCAATCTCTGAATCAAATTTTTTCTTCGTTTAACCATCATGGTAGTGTGAAAATAAGTAGTATTTATGTCCCCATTTTCAATCCAAACCGCGCACGGCTTCTATTACCACAAACTTTCTTCTTGAGCTAGGACTACATCAAGCTCAATTTTAAGGTCCATTTCTAATTGCACAAGGTGGGGAGCATTCGATCTCTCCAAAGCTTTCTTAACACCCCGCATACGAGCAAGAAGAAGGGCTTTGAGTCGGTCAATATGCCCAAATACTTTAGAATTTTACACATAACTTTTGCCTTGGAACTCCACAATATTATCATGAATTGGTCTATCCCCATACCAAGCATCCTCCGAGAGATTATGAAAATCTGGGTGATCATTCCACGCCACAATATATTGTTAAGGCCGGGAATGATTCCTAAACCCCTTAAGGCCCATGTCCAAAAGCATCGGTAGGTAATCCGACCCCAGCTGCTGGAGGTGCACAACCTCAGAGAGAGCAAAAAACATCATACCAAACGAAGTTACATAGACAACGATCCAATATTTGTGACATAAAGCTACGCTTCCATGTAAACTGAAGACCGGAGAAACCCATATCAATTAAGCCTAACTCAAACATAAAATCGCAAAAACCCTGACAAACCCCCAACCGCCTGTTAGAGCCTCCATATCGTTTTGTAGTACTGCCAATGACATTAAGATCACCACCGAAAACCCATGGCCAACCCAGCTCTGGTTCTAAAGATTTGAAATGATCCCACAGAACTTTCCTTTGACCAACATTCATACTAGCATAAGTAAAGGTCACAAAAAAATTCCTCCTATGTCGACGGTGAACAAATTACCTAGAAACAGTGCAGACATCAAACTGAACCGTATTCCACCAAAGAATCCAAATACCCTATAAAACCCAGACGCTTCTACCTTTTAAGAGAATTCAAAACCGGTCTATCGAATGAAGTTATCTGCATTTCTACCACTCACTATCGGTTCAAAAAGAGCAAACATATCAGGCTTCTGATTTCTTACTAGCAACTTAAAATATCTATGAAAAACAGGGTCAAAAGCCCCTTGTATATTCCAAAAAATTAAGTTTAACCATAAGATAAGAAGGGAATAAAAGGAAGACACCAGAATCAGACATGCATATCACCACTGATCTGCGTATCAAAAGCTATGTTCTCGTACCACTAAACATACGTATCCGCCTTGTCATTCGGCACTGGATCATCCCTCAATGAACGAGCCTCAACTGCTTTAGCCTGGTCCAGCTATGAAACAAGTGAAGAGATGCAGCCAGCTAATGTAGCAATCGGTGCCCCTCTATTGTCTCGTTTCTTGACCTTAAGACTAGGCTTTTGCGTCCCCCGAATTCTAGGAACTCATTTCGATGCCCCTTTACTCGTTGTACCATGGATTTATTTAGGAAGCACACAACCTTTTTTTCCCAGAGCATTAAGCCCTCTCCATTTCCCTCGACCTGAATTACAGAGTGCTAGTCTTTGTTTAGAGTCGAAGCAATTGAAACAACCCTCTATGTTGAGGATACAGGCGCAACAACCTTCAGTGTGGTTCCTGTAACCCCCTCGTCCCGGGCTAGCCGACAGACCGGTCCGAACAGGTTACACAGAGAAAACCGAAGCAAAACCCGTTAAAGTTCCACTCCGATTAGCAACCCTAGAAAATTTTCATTAATTATCTTGTCTAAATGTTACATTTAGCCCTAAGCGCGAAGGCAACAACGGAAACAATAACGAAACGATACAAGCAGAACGTAAGGTAACTTAAATTTACCAAGTAACATGTTAGTCTGATTTCATGCGTACAAAGCCAAACCATACATAAAAGGTGCATATAGACTCGACAAGGAAGCAAACAAGCAAACGGGACTAAAACACAACATCCAAGAACCTTCAAAAATGCCAAAAGGCCAATTTACATGCCTACGTTTCGAAACAGGCTTGCCCGTTTCGAAACGCGGGCTCCAGTTTAAAAGCCAGACCTGGTCGTACCGATACGGTCCACTTCGTTCCGATACGGGGGTCTACAGTGTCGAAACATTTCAGAACTTGTTCCGAAACATGCACTCACAGAGGCAAACCGTATCGAAACGCGTACCGAAACGGGAGCTCACAGTGTCAAATCGTATCGAAATGGCACCACCTCCGTTCCGATACGATTATCCCTGGAGCTACTACTGTTCCGAAACAACCACGATCGTTTCGAAACGCCTGCACATAGAGTGACCCGAAAACAAGTTTCTGCATCTTCAAACATCCCCAAACTCGCCCCAAACATCAAGGATCACAAGCAATAATCATACACACAATCTAGAGACATCATATCCTACAACAAGCATGATTAAACATACGAGCATGCATATGGGACATTTAATTATTAAGGTACATACATCCACATAAGCATTACATAAACAAGGTTTACATGCCTTCATCACAAAAACATTAACATTCAACAACAACATTAAAGCCCACATATAGGAGTCTAACAAACGCTCATACAACACATAGCATCCTCATTGCTATCTATTATATTATTTAAGAAAAACCATACTTGAGCAGCAACACACGCTCTTGGGTGCCCCTTCCTTGCTCATTTTTAACTTCCACACTAATGATCTGCATTGTCGAAAATGAGAGCGTAAGCTTGGAAGCTTCGTGAGGGAGCTCAAAAACAAATATCGACAATGCATACAAGTATAAAAAAATTGGTTGAAAAAAGTTTTGGAAAATAGAGTATAAAAATATATGGTATAAATTTATATTCGAATAAAAAAATTTCAGATTTTGAAGATTTTTTGTAAAAACTTGAAAACTCATACTATATGTATATGTTTTATACAAAATTCTATAAAAGAAAACCATTAAAATTGAACGAAAAATAAAAAAGAAAATAAAATAAGGTTTATACCTTGAATGAGGAATTTTGGATGAACAAATAAAGAATGATGCACAAATTTCTTGCAAAGCTTGAGCCTTGATGTGTTGATGAAAAACCCTCAATTGATTTTAAGTTTGATGTGAAAATTTTGAGAGATTGAGGGGATTTTTATAGTGAGTTGCGGATAGGGTTTTTAGAGAAAAAGAGGGGAATTTTAATGAAAAAGGGATTTCTCATTTAAATGCCCCATTTTAACTTTCCACCGATACCGTATCGGTACGCTTGTAGAGCGTATCGATATGCTTGCTCTAATTATAAATTAATTTTCAATATCGTATCGATACACGTGATCGTATCGATATAGTTTGACTTGTATCACTTCCCATTGACGAACCCGTATCGATACGCCTGAAACCGTATCGATACGCCATTACCAAAAAATGCATTTTTAACATTTTTAAGTCCAAAAATTTAACTTTGAACGACCCTAAATGCATGTGAATGATATATGAGCAAGATTTAATGACTAAAACTGATGCATAGTCCCCTAACAATAAGCATAGAGGCAAAAGGAGGCAAATCAACATAAGCATGAGCATCAATTAATTTGAAGCACATTTTTGGCCATTTGGAACATAAAAGGGTCAAGGAAGGCTAGTTAAACCTATCTCTTTCCTAAGGGTCCAAAAACGATTTTATCTAAAGGTTTGGTAAATATATCTGCTAATTGGTTCAAGGTATCAACATATTCTAGAACTACATCATTTTTCAAGACATGATCTCTAATGAAATGATGTCTAATTTCTATATGTTTGGTTCTATAGTGTTGGATGAGAATCTTAGTGAGACAAATGGAAATAGTGTTATCACACTTAAGGGGTATGATATCTACTTGAACATCATAATATAAGAGTTGTTGCTTCATCCAAAGGACTTTAGCACAACAACTCCCTAAGAATATGTACTCCGCTTCGGTGGTAGATAGGGCTACGCTATTTTGTTTCTTAGAGAACCAAGATACGAGCATACTACCTAAGAATTGACATGTTCCGGAGTTACTTTTCCTATCTATCTTACATCCCCCATAATTCGCATCGGAGAAGGCATAAAGGTCAAAGGAGGAGTCCCTAGGATACCAAAGACCTAAACAAGGTGTATCTCTAAGGTATCTAAAGATTCTCTTAATGGCAACTAGGTGTGATTCTCTAGGACTAGCTTGAAACCTAGCACACAAGCAAACACTAAACAAGATATCAGGTCTACTTGCGGTAAGGTAAAGCAAAGATCAAATCATAGAACGATAAATCTTAGAATCAACACACTTACCTCCTTCATCCTCGTCAAGCTTAATTAATGAGCTCATAGGAGTGGCTTGAGGCTTTACGTTCTTCAAGCCAAACTTCTTGAGCATAACCTTGATGTATTTAGCTTGATTAATGAAAGTGTCATCTTTCCTTTGCTTGATTTGGAGCCCCAAGAAAAATGATAGCTCTCCCATCATGCTCATCTCAAATTCACCTTGCATTAGCTTAGAAAATTCTTGGCAATAAAATTCATTAGTAGAACCAAAAATAATATCATCAACATATATTTGAACTACTAAAATGTCATTGTCATATCTTTTAATGAAAAGTGTAGTATCCGCCTTGCCTTTTTAAAAACCTTTTTCAATTAAAAAAATTGAAAGTCTTTCATACCAAGCTCTAGGAGCTTGTTTCAAACTGTATAAAGCTTTTGTTAGTTTAAAAACATGGTTTGGAAAGTTTGGATCTTCAAAACCGAGTGGTTGTTTAACATACACTTCTTCATTTATAAAACTATTTAGAAAAGCACTTTTTACATCCATTTGAAAAAGCTTGAAATCATGATAGCATGCAAATGCAAGAAGCATCCTAATAGCTTCCATTCTAGCTACGGGTGCATATGTTTCATTAAAATCAATTCCATCTTCTTGAGTGTAAACTTGAGCAACAAGCCTAGCCTTGTTTCTCACTATGTTACCACTCTCATCTAGTTTATTTCTAAATATCCACTTAGTTCCTATAGTAGATTGATTACTAGGCCTATCAACTAATGTCCATACTTTACTTCTCTCAAATTGATTAAGTTCCTCTTGTATAGCCAATATCCAAAAATCATCTTTTAATGCTTCTTTGATATTTTTAGGCTCTATGCATGAGATAAATGCAACATGATTCATAAGTTTGAGAGAGGATCTAGTAGTTACCCCCTTTGATGGATCACCCAAGATTTCACCACCTTTGACATAGTTGAACTCCCTTGGGTATGTCACCTTCTTTTCCTTAAGAGCCAAGTCCTTCAAGGCTTCAAGAGGTGGATCTTGTGCTTCTTCTTATTTATTTGGAATCTCATCCACCTTTGATGTTTCCTACATCAACGGCTTCAATGATCCCTACATCATCATCTTCTCAAGATTCCTTCCTCGGAAGGAGGTTATCATCGAAAACAACATGTATAGACTCTTCAACAACCAAAGTTCTTTTATTTAATACACAATAGGCTTTAGAGTTTAGGGAATACCCCAAAAATATTGCTTCATCACTTTTAGCATCAAATTTACCTAAGTTATTTTTTTCATTGTTTAAAACAAAAACATTTACAACTAAAAGGGTAGAAATAGCTAATGTTAGGCTTTTTGGATTTTAAAATCTCATAAGGTGTTTTATTTAAAATAGGCCTAATCATTACTCTATTAATAATATAACAAGTTGTATTAGTGGCTTATGCCCAAAAATACTTAGGTAAGTTGTTTTCACAAAGCATTGTCCTAGCCATCTCTTCTAAAGTTCTATTTTTCCTCTCAGCTATCCTATTTTGTTGCGGAGTGTAAGGAGCCGAAAAATTATGGCTAATACTATTTTCATTACAAAAATCTTCAAAATCCATATTTTGAAACTCGATTCCATGATCACTTCTAATATGTGAAATTTTAAGATCAATATCATTTTGGGTAATTTTTTATAAATGTAATAAAATTTTCTAAAGTCTCTTCCTTAGTACTTAAGAATAGAACCCAAGTGTATCTAGAAAATTTATCTACTAATACAAATGCATATGACTTATCACTCAAGCTCATATTTCTAATAGGCCCAAATAATTCCATATGGATTAGTTATAATACCCTACTAGTCGAAACGTCATTAATGGGTTTAAATGAGGTTCTCTTTTGTTTACCCTTAGCACAAGCATCGCATATTTTATCTAATGAAAATTTTAGTTTGGGTAAACCTCTAACTAGATTTTGGAAAACCATTTTTTCTAAAACACTTATGCTAGCATGCTCTAGTTTCCTATGCCACAACCATGCATCATTCTCATCATGTGCAACTAACATGCATGTGATGATTGTATGTCATCTAAATGCACCATATAAATATTTCCTATGTGATGAACAATGAGCATTAATTCATTTGTTTTAATGTTTACAATTTTACACCCATTTTTATCAAAATGAACATCAAAACATTTATCACAAAGTTGACTAATGCTCAAAAGATTATGTTGAAGACCATTGAAAAGTAATACATTTTCAATGAGAATGGATGAGAGATTACCAATAGAGCCAATATCCTCAATATGGCCTTTAGAGTTGTCCGAAAGTCACCACTCTGCCATGCTTTGGCTTGAGCTCTATGAATCTACTCTTGTCTCCGGTCATGTGTCTTGAGCATCCACTATCAAGGTACCATGTGTTTTGACTTGAAGCTTTGGCCTTGTAGCAATTATCCCCCTACAAACAAAGATTAGTTCTTTGATTTTGGTACCCAAACCATTTTGGGTCCACAAGTGTTAGCTCCCAAAAGTTTGGTTCCCTTATCAATCCAAGAAGCAATTACATTTATAAACTACAAAAAATGACATTTACCGACGGACGCAAAACCGTCGGTAAAACACAAAAAATCCGTCAGTATATGTCCTAAACCCTTTTACCGACGGACAAAAGACATATTCCGACGGAAAAGTAACCGTCGCTAATACGCTTGTTGGTATAGATCTATAGCGACGGCTACAACCGTCGGCATAGATGTTAAACCCTATACCGACGGTCAAAACCGTAGGTATACATGCAGACTACCCCGACATTTTAGTACATATATTCCGATGGAAAAAATCCGTCGCTATATCTAATTAATATATAACGACGGGTATTTACCGACGGACGTCCGTCGCTATAGACGTTACTTTATACCGACGACCTGTCCGTCGCTATAGGTCCAATTTTACCGACAGTCCTTCTGTCGGTATAGGTTCTACTTGTACCGACGGTTTGTCCGTCGCTATAGGTGTTAGTTTTACCGACGATTCTTCGTTATAAGTTTTATTGTATTTTTATTTAATTTAAATATTAATTATTACTATTTTATTTTTTATTTTAAATATTAAATTTACTAGTAACAATATAACAAGAATTGTATCGATTTTTAATGAAAAAGTATCTAATTGAATGTTTAAATAATTATAAAAATTACTAATACTAGTATTTTAAATATTAAAAAGTTTGTATTTTAATATTGAATAAAACATCTACGAGTGTATTATAAGCAGAAGGAAAGTGCAACAAAATATTTGTTTTTCTTAATACCATTTATAATAAAAGCTAAAAATACTTCAAAGAGGCTCCTCTACTGTGTGCTCAGATCATCTGTATTATGCTGATTTTCTGAAGGCATGGATCGACTGTTAACTGCTGATGTAGCACTACCAGCATCAGGAGCTGCCTATTAAAAGAAAGAAAAAAATAGCGACTTTAAGTAAGAAAAAATGAATGGTGTAATAAGAAAGTTAAGTATTTTGTATACCTGTGTATCAACTATCTGAAGTAAAGCATTCATATCAGGAACATGCAAATTTGGACGTTGTTGTCGATAGATGGGTAGAAGGCAAGTTTCAAGAAGTTTTTCAAATGCCGCAAGCTTAGCTTTCAACCCTTCCACTTCTTCAGTATTTTGGACTGGTTGTGAAGGTCCAAATTCTTGAGAAGAACGAGTCTGAACTGCCCCTACACAGTGAGCACGCCCTTTTCTTTCTGGTCCCTTAACTTGAGCAAACACATCATTTGACCACGACGTAGCTTGTGATAAATTCCCAGAAGAAGTGCCTTCATTTATCTTCTCTGTATACGTTCCTAAAAATATAAACAAGTTAAACATATAATATCATAACTATATTATATTTTTCAAAACACGTATACAAAACTAACAATAAACTACCACAACAACTGCGGCTGCAGAATTCACGATACTTCCATCTTTGCGTGTACGGGTTCGAACATAGACATCAGCGCGTGAAGGTGGGATTCCATTAGATTCTGCAGTCTGACGTTAAGAAAACAACATGAGATATTAGAAACAATTGATATTATTAGAACCCATGGTAATAATAAAGAAAATTATTTGTACCATATCTTCAACAATCCTAGGGAAAGATCTTGTCCCTGTGCAATGTGGTTCATCTAGCTTTGACCTATTTGCTCTATTCGTGGCACTTTGTTCCTATTCAAATTATAGGTAATAAATTGTTAATAAAAATGAAAATATTAAAGTTATAAAAATTATACAACTGTAGCATTTTACCATCGACTTTGAGGACAACCAATATTCAACAAGTGTCTTCAATTGATCCTTATTCACTCGTGAATCCTTGCAATTTCTGACCATTTGTTCCACAGTTTGGTTCTCATCAAATATTTGAGATTTCAATTCATTTTTCCACTGCCTCCATTTGGTATTCATATCTGAGAGAACCCATTTCTTAACATGTTTCAATGTGACTTCATCAATGACTTCTTCCGAATCAAATAGTTGGAATTGAAACTTTAACTACATTAACAAAATAAGACATGAGTGTTACTGTTCATCCAACCTATACAACAATAAGAATTATCAATAGTAAAGTGGTTATCAATTATAAACTATTAGAAAGAAGTCCGCAGTATTGACATTAAAATACCGCCGTATGTCAGACGGATCAATCATGCTTTATAAGAGATTAAAAACTCTACATTTGGTGAACTTAAACATTGTATACCCAAGAATAACCTTTTGTCACCAAAACTCAAAATCAAAACCAACACCAAAAACCTACATTAAGCATTCATAACCCATAATAAACCAATTATATTTGAAAAAACATATCATACTCGACACTATCTCAGTTCCACCAAAAGTCATGCATCACTAAATATGTATAAGGAGCAGCCCTATAAAACAAGTATACAATTAGTGTACATACCTCGATCGTGGACCACATTTCTTCCTTCTTACTATTCGGCATCTCATGCCAATTCAAATGACTAATTGGCGCAAACTCAGCCTTTCGCACCATTGTTCCAATGAATCGACTTAAACAAGTTGATTCTTCACCCACATGTTGATATAAATTGTTAAATTGTTAAACAAGTTGATTATTCAAATTAATGTAAAACAGCCCCTAACAAGCACATATCCTC
Organism: Hibiscus trionum; assembly: GCA_030270665.1. Taxonomy (NCBI): domain Eukaryota; kingdom Viridiplantae; phylum Streptophyta; class Magnoliopsida; order Malvales; family Malvaceae; genus Hibiscus; species Hibiscus trionum. The sequence continues at coordinate 3,009,176 of BSYR01000025.1, read as the reverse complement.
TTAAGGCAGTCCCTATTGAGTATTTACAGCCCCTCTCCTGATTCATATTAATCCAAAGCAGTCCATAGTTTTCTCATACAAACAAAACAGTCCTTAATTCTTATTTATATAGGAAACTGCCCCGAAACATTTGTATATACATTTTTTTACAAGTAAACAATAGTCTTGAACTTCTATATGTATAGAAAACAGTCTCGGAACACAGATATATATTTTTGTGTCAAAACAGTCCCTCAAGTTCATTTAATTTCTTCTATTTAAAGTGATTCATGTAAATGCTCAACAGAACCCAATGTCTCCAATCTATACCAATAAAACACTCATGATTTATTCACGATATAACACATTGGCAGCCAAAGCTCTATTTCAACTAACAAAGTCATTAATAACTTGGGTATTATAGTGCATGAAGAAAACATAAAAAGAGTCATCTAATTGGTTTCCCTTTCTAGCCATCACGCCATTACTCATTTCCTTATCATAGTATGTACCTCATTTTAAATAACAAATCATCAACATCAATTCGATTTAAATCTATAACTAATTTCACATTCAAAAGTTCAACAATTCGAACCATTACAAAACAGTCTAGATTTTTATGTATATACACATACATACTCAAGGCAGCCCCCTAAGTTTTATACTCAATGTAAATTAGTCCTTAATATTGGTATGCATACCTAAACACATCAAAATAGTTTACATGCTTTTCCATCATGCCAAAACAGTCCCTAATTTTACCAATTCATTCCACGTCTTATTTTTACAACTTTGTTCTCTTTAGACTTCTAAAACAGCCCAACAAGACTCATATTCAAGAAAAGACAGGTCTCCATTTCTTGTATGTTCAAATTCATGTATTAAAACAGCCCCGTTAGTTTAATTAATGGCAAATCAGTTTCTAGTTGCTTGCAAAACAGTCCATTAAGTTAGCTTATTTAGGCAAAACAGTCCATTATATTTGTGTACATGTGTATTCACCCAAACTATCCAGCATTATTCAAATTAATGTAAAACAGCCCCTAACAAGCACATATCCTCTTAAGGCAGTCCCTATTGAGTATTTACAGCCCCTCTCCTGATTCATATTAATCCAAAGCAGTCCATAGTTTTCTCATACAAACAAAACAATCTTAATTCTTATTTATATAGGAAACTGCCCCGAAACATTTGTATATACATTTTTTTACAAGTCAAAAATAGTCCTGAACTTTTATATGTATAGAAAACAGTCTCGGAACACAGATATATATTTTTGTGTCAAAACAGTCCCTCAAGTTCATGTTGAATTCATATGTGTAAAATAATTACGAAACACTTATATACATATTTTTATGTATCAAAAACAATCTATATACTTCATATAAGTGTAAAACAGTTTCCTCTGTTTTTAATACACCAAAACAGCCCTTGAAAATTATAATTCAGCCCCTGAAGATTTTCAAAACAGTCCTAGGGTTTACTTATCAAATCAGTCCACATTTTCACATAAAAACAGTCCCTACAATCTGCAAAACAAACCCCTGTTTGGTATGCCCAACATTCCAGTTTTTAAATTGTAAAACAACCCCTCAATTATTCAAAATAGTTCATAGAATTATCAGAACAGTTTCGAAACTATTCTCTCTTATATAAATCGGTACTAATCAGCATCACAACATTTTCACGTTACATTCAAGACTCAGTCGAATCATCCCCACCTTAACTAAGTTATACTAACACAAATTCAAGATAATTCACCATGCATGACCTTAGTATGACACAACCATTCCAAAGCTACACATTCGAAGATTGCAAGAGATAACTTTAAACATTCCGATAACTATATGCATGGACTAATCTTCTTTACATAATTTATATGAATGCTCTAAAGTAAGCTCATGACATATACTTTTGTTTCTCTAACTACAATTAACACAAGGTTCATAGGATTAATGATTCAACTCAATTTAAACTCTAATTTAAAGGAAGAACAAAGGAATGCTTACCCTCTTCCTTTAATTATTTGGCCATTCAAAAAGTCATGGAGGATTTAGATGTTAGATTCCTCCATCTATGAAGAAGCGTATGATAAAGAATTGGGAAGGCAATAACAAAGCAGCAAACACATTAAAATAAATTTGATAACCTGAAAAAATGAGCTCCTATGACACGGTCTGCAAATATTTTTTTGCCAAAATGCAGTGAGGAGGGCAGGCCTTCTCTATCTCACTGAATATTTTTTGCTTTAAAAGGACATTTTCAATAACAACCTGCAAATAGAAACTAAATTAGAAATAATTTCATTGCAATCCTCCAATATCAGAAACGCAAGTTAGAGCACAGCAGGTCCTTCAATTTGAATTCAATAATGGAAACATCTTGAGTTGGGAAAAGAAACAAAAACCTTTGTTGACAATTCATAGGAAACCACGATTAATTATAATTCAAATAATTAATGAAAACAAATGAAAAGCACGGCAGGTGCTTTGGCAATTTCAAATGAAAAGCACGGCAGGTGCTTTGGCAATTTCAAATGAAAACAAACAAAAAACCCAAGTTGGGAAAAGAATGAAAATTTTAAAGTCAGTGGGTATTTTGATTTTTTGCGCCAGGAGGGTGCGTCGGTGGGCATTTTCAAATTATTGAACAAATGAAAATAATTTTGAAGAGCATGAACAGAGAAGTGCACGTACCTAAACAGAGAGCTGGAAATTCGACAAACTCTTGCGTCACGAGCGCGAGGGAGAAGAGCACGGCAGGTGCAGGCGTACAACGAGAAATTTAGGGATTTCAATTTTGCAGGGGTAACGAGCCTAATAGAGAGAAGAGCATTTTTTAATTTTTATATTATTTTATATTATTTTAAAAGTTAATTTAAAATATACCCTATACCGACGAACAAATAAATCCGTCGATAAAACCTAAATCTATACCGACAGGAACTTTAATCCGTCGGTATACAGTTACTCTATACCGATACCTTTCTGTAATCCGTCGGTAAATATATCGTCTACACTGACGGATGTTGTATCCGTCGGTAAAAATCGTACTTTTTAGCGACACGTATATTTTCCGTCGGTATATAAGGTATATACCAAAGAATTGCGTCCGTCGGTATAAACCGTCGTCGGTATATGTCATTTTTTTATAGTGATATTATTAGAAACAATGAGTTCCTTAGGAACCCGTACACTCCTAACTCTTTTAACTTTGAATTGCTTTAGAAAACTTCTTTATTTGTAGTTGAAATCCTTTCTCTTTACATATTGGGCTTTTGAAGAACTACCCTTGTTAAAACCATTTTTCCCAATAGCAAAAGAGGTTTTAAGATTATCCACTTCCTTAATGTGATAATCTTAAAAATCGGAAAGAAGTTTTTCAACATCAAGATTTTTCTTTTTAAGCTCATTTGAAAGATTTATCAAATATAAAACTTTCTTTTTCAATTCGGAATTGGTTTTTGAAAAAGACTCATTTTGAGATTTTAAATCGAAAATATTTTTTTTTGTTTTTCAAAATAGACTCATTGTATTTCTCAACCAATTCATCATAAATATTTTGTAACTCATCATATAATTCATCATAAGTAAGAGATGGGTTAGAGTTTACCATGTGATCCTTCTCAAGGGCCGTGAGGCAAAGATTGGCCACTTCCTCGGATGATTCCTCGTCACTCCAAGTTGCCATTTGAGCCTTGAGCTTGTTCTTCTTCCCAAAGCTCTTCTTCCTCAATTAAGGGCAATCGGTTCAGATATGGCCAGGCTTCTTGCACTCATAACAAATGAGTTGATCATTTTCTTCCTATTTTCCTTTATTCTTGAAGTCCCATTTTCTATTGAATTTTCTTTCTCGATTGGACTTCATGAATCGAGTAAATCGTTTGGCCAACATGGCCATCTCTTTGTCCAACTCCTCACTAGAATCGCTTTCGTTGTATGATGCCTTGAGTGCGATTCCTAGCTTCTTCTTTTCAACCTCTTCCTTCTCTACCTTTTTCAATTTCTTCTTCTTCTCTCCCTTGTTTCATAATCTCATGGGTGAGTAAAGATCCAACAAGGGCGTCTAGCTTGAGAGTCTTCAAATCTTGAGCTTCTGTGATGGTCGTCCTCTTGCCATCCCAAGACTCTGGAAGAGAGTAGAGTAGCTTTCGGACTAGCTTATCTTCAGGAATAACTTCACCGAAGCCCTTTAGTCCATTGACAATGACCGAGAACCGATCAAACATCATGGAGGCACTTTCATCGGCTTCTATCTTGAAGTTTTCATAACTCAAATTGAGCAACATGATCTTCGTCTCCTTGACGTCATTTGTTCCTTCATATGTGGTCTCTAGGGTGTCTCACACTTCTTTAGCACTTTCGGTTGAAGACACCTTTGAGTATATGTCGGGACCAAGAGCACAAAAGATTATGTGTAAGGCTTTGTCGTTGACTTGCAAACGTCTTCTATCTTCACCGGTCATTTCGGCTTTGGTCTTCGGAACAAGCCTCCCTTCACCATCTCTCTTCATTGGATGAAGAGATGCATCCGATTCTTCCAATAAGGATAGTTATCCCCATTGAAGAATGGTGGTTTGGTGATGCATAGAGACTCGTAGAGGTTTTAGCCCAAGGCAGTGGCGGATCCACCTTTGGTGTGGGGTGGGCCTAGGCCCACCCTGAATTTTTCAACATTTACATATTTGTCCTTAATTTTTTAAAATTTTATGAACCAGTCCTCAAATTTTTGTAATATTTAAGGTTTGTGCCCACCCTGAAATTTTAAAATTTTACATGTGCCTACCCTCAAATATATTTCTGGATCCGCCACTGGCCGAAGGTGGATGCCATATCAAGATGTCGATTAAAGTGCACTTGATCAAACTCTTCCAAGATCTACTCAAGAGGGTGTTAATCCTTCAAATAAGTTGGGTACAAGAATTTGACACTAAAAGGCACAAGGGTTTGGATTGAATGCTTTGAAGTTGCTTGAAGGTTTAATAGTTGTTGATGTAGCTTTGGAGACTTATTTTTATAACCTTGCATTGAATTCTAACCATTTGGGTGGTTGAGGTCATTAATCTAGCCGTTGGGCTGCAATTTCTCGCAATAAATGCTCCTCAACTACTAACCGTATCGATACTCTTCGAGGGCGTATCGGTACATGTCTCAAAGAAAAAAGAGCTGTTGTGACTGAAAAAAAAACGTATCGATACGCTAGAAGGGCGTATCGGTACGGTCTTAAGGGGCGTATCGATACGATAAGTTGTATCGATACGGTTTTTGCTCACTAGAATCCTGAATTGTGTTTTGATAAAAAAACGTATCAGTACGCTACCTTAGCGTATCGATACCGTTCAACGGTCATTTAAAATTTTGGATTCCCATAACTGACAAGCCAACGTTCGAATATTAAATGTAAAGATTTTGCAAAGGACAACATATTGTATCGATACAATGACACACCGTATCGGTACACTATAGCAAAAATATTTATATATGAAAATGATATCGATACGGTCTCGTTGCATATCGATACGCTATAGCTTAAAGTCTTACCCAGATGAATATCTTATCGATACAGGGTTAAATTTTATCAGTACGCTATGGTCGATTAAAATTTCAGTGTTGAAAATCCGTATCGATACGTTAGAGGGTATCGATAGGCTTGGACATTTTGTTGAAGTTTGGCTTGAAAAAACTTAGAAAATTTGAACCCTTTTAATATGTTTTGACTTGAATGAGTACTAGGTTCAAAAAGGCTTGTCAATTGGTGATTTTTTGAAATACTTAAAAATTTATTTATTTTGAAATTAAGTCCTTAAAGTTTGTTGTTATATCAAAATCAATTTTGATTTTACACCGTCGATATAAATCTGTAGGAATCTTCGGATATAAGGGGACTAACTATAAATAGAAGTCTCCTCACCTCATTCATAATCATCCATCTCTTGAGTAATCAAAGATATTTGCTCTAAAAACCCCTCTCGTTTTTTTCGCGTTCTTGAGTGTTCTTTTTTTGTTCTTATTGTCTAACTCGCTTATTTGTTTCCGCTTAAAACGATATTGCGTTCGAGTACCTTGAAAGAGTTTGATCTTTCGAAATAAAAATGTAAGCTTACATAGGTATTTGTCTCGATAACATTGTCTAAAATCGCACAGTTCGCTAGGCTGAAACCCTAACCCAGTAACATTTATAACACATTTTAAAGCTTAGTTAACATAACTTACGACAAGAAAAATTATATTTTAATTGGCATGCGATATTAATCTCATTAATATTGTCGAGGCGAGCTGCTATACTGTATTTAACTGAATGCATCGATAACTAGAGAAATTATCACTTTTTATAACCTTTTATACAATTATTAAAGCATAATATTTAGACATGGTTTAACACCCTTTATAACATCTTTATTTCCAGTTATTCTAAAGGGCAATCTAATGTCAGTTTAGACAAGCTAAGATAAGTATTCTAACTTTTTATTTTCATGCCTGATTGTGTTGTACTCTTTTTCTTCACTTAGTACTAGTGATGTTTTTAACGAGGCACACAATTTAAGTTTAAGGCGTGTATAATTCTATCATTAATAAAAAAAATCAAATTTTGCAGAGAAAAAAATATTAAAGATAGAGAGATGAATGGTGGAAATGTGAGAAAAAAGAAATATATTCTAAATCAATCAATTATTAGTTTGGTTATAAACAAGCCATTTTATTTAAAAGTTATAATTTAGTTATTCAATTAAAGTAATGTTAAAAATATCTTATTGGATCGTTAAATATTAGATATAATAGTGAGGTAATCAGGTACACAAGTACTTTTTAAGGCCGCAAGCCGAGCTTGCTCAACCATATAATTGACTAGTTTTCATTGATGAAGGACTTTTATCAGCAACTTATTGTTTAATTCTAGTAGAATGAAGTTATCAAAAAAAAACTTTTGATATGATGGACTCACTTGGTTTGACAAGATTGTAAGAGATGATTAAATTGATGAATATTAAAATATCAAGAGTAAATTTATTGAGTTATTTTGAATAATGATCATACATCGTATGAGTTTTGGAGAGTTAACAATTATTATACCAAGTCGCGTATAAAACAACATTTTAATTGAGTGATTAAATTGTAATTTTTATAAAAAGGGTGATCCGTTTATAATTATTCTTATAATTGAATGACCTAGGGTTGTATTTTAGCCAAAATGGAAGAGAGTTAACGGGCTCTGCAGACTTAACGGTCGACTCCAAATGACTTCAGTTTCTTCCTCTACTCCCATTCTTCAACAAAACCAGGTACCATAGCTTTACTTTTCGATTTTGATCGTTTAGTTCTTCAAATTTATTGCTTAGAAAAGGAAACCCAAGCTTGAAAAGGGTGATTAATTTGATGTAAATGGAGAAAGGTTTCTGAATGTTGAATTTGTTGAGGATTTCTTTATTGGGTAATCACAAATTTTTATCTTTAATTTTAGTTATACCGAAAAGATTTGGTTTTCCAACCTGAAATATTTCTTTCTGATAACAATTGTTATGAAATAATCCAAGGCAGAAAACCTTAGACTGAAGGGTAATTTATTTTCTCATTTGAAAATGTCGCATTTTGTATGCTTGATATTTAATTATATTATGATTTTTCTTCGTTTTGTGGTCTCTAGATCAAAAACAGGACCATTCAGTTCTCTATGAATTTGTTTTTATTTTGCATGTGTGTTCATTAACATCGACTATATAATGTGTGAAAATGGATTTTCATGATTTGTTTGTTTGATAGAGGGGTATGATTTGGGCTATTATATTTTATGAGAAGACTTAAGTTCTAGCTTGATTACAGGGTTGTGAATAGTACATGAGGTGTTCTGCAGCTAGTTGAGTGTGTAGCAGAAAGGTTGATCTTATGATGCTAGTAGTTCGGTTAGTTAATGATATTTAGATTTCAGTCGTTGTCAAAATATACACAACAATAAAATGAATTAAGGAAAAGAAGCATTAGGCTTCGGAGAAAAGGAGTTATTTAAATTCATGTTATTGAATACAGAATAAGGGAGTTCAGTTTGAGTTGGTTTGGATGTGAGACAAATGCTCATAAATTTTCTTAATTATTAGGTGATTTATGTTAGGGTGGATGCTAGGATTCTAAGAGGAAATGGTCAAGTTTCACATGCACACATTGGAGCTTTCATTATTTCTTTAGTGACTGACCATCTAGTGAGCTCTGTCGAATGTCCATCTCTCCAAATTGAAATAAAAAATGTTCTTGCAATGTGTTCCATTACTCACTTGCTCACCAATTATTGCTGGTTGCATGTTGGTATTGTTCTAGTGCATGGTGGTGCTGTCTTCAAGATAAGGGTTGGACTTGGCGAAGGTTATGTTGCACATTGGTGGAAGAATGGAAATCAGGTGAATGTTTATTGTCAAAAGCATAGTTATGATGTGCATGTTTTCCTAAATGCAGGTATGCCTGGAACGGGTCCCTTTGTATTTAAGTGGTTATACATACTGCTTCAGCAACTTGATTCCATCCCTTTGGAAGATATAAATTCTTTTTACCTGAATGTATCACTCTGATTTTTTCAGTTCAATGGATTTCTAGGACCATACATGGATGATGGTCACCTGAAAGGATGGAAGCATTGACCTGACCCTGGAGATATTTAAACTGGCTTCAACAATCTAAAAGGTATCTTCTCCATCTAACTACAATCGAACATGCAATGCTAAGCAATACATACACCAACACACCAAATCCCGAAACCCTCAAACCGCGTAACACATAACATCTCTTCAAGGGAACACCATCTACCTCCACGAACAACCAATACAATACAGAGTGCCCGCATCCCTTGCAAGATCAATCTTCAACGTGAAAGCTTCTCGAAACCTTCGTAACATATATATTGTGATTATTTGAGCTAGGTTACAAATAAAAGTTTGATGCAATATACTGAAAAAGAGGACTAGAAAATGGGTGGGATGGAAATCATTTTAGTTTTCCTTCTAATCTACTGGATAATAGGATCGGTTGGAAGGGATTTTGTTTCCCTGACCTATGTCTTCAGTTACCTTCTAACACATCATTCCTTTTTCTTAACAAGATATCAATAATCTAGGTTATTAGACGTGAATAGTGTGTTAAGTATTGGTTTTGAGTCTGTTAGGTGCAGTTAGTTAGTTATAGGTGGTTGTAAAACTGCACCTATTATATTTGACTATTGAGTCTTAAGTAGAAATGGTTAGGAGAGTCTGTTAGCCACCGTTCTCTTATGACTTGTATAGTCTCTTGTATAAAAGGGCTGGTCTTCAATTGAAGATGTTACAGCAACACTTAATAAAATTTCAGAGAGTGCCGTCTCTCTTTTCTCATTCATTTTCCCTTCCTCTTGTTCATTCTCTAAATGTTAACATAGGTTCATCGGATACTTTTTTCTTACCCATTTTCATATGTTCTTACAAGGACATCCTTTATGATATCATTGTGTTTAAACTATTTCTTTTGAGAAAGTTTTTGTCAATGTTGGGCAGAAGATTGTGAAGAGGGAATTTGTTAAGCAAAAGAGACTCTTATTTTAATGTAGAGTCATTTTGACACGTTGAACTACATTCATCCCGTAGACACTTTTGGTCGCATAAAAGTTTTGGTTTTATGTAGATGTTTATTTTCATGATTTTAATGTTGAATGTATGCTTTTAAGGTCTTAATAATAGTGAGTGCTGAATATATATATTTGCTGGAACATTGGATATTGACTCACCTGTGTAAAGGCTAACATTGATCTGGTTCTTATGGTAACATGGTTGCTTGGCATGAAATGTTTGCTTGTATCAAAGGAACAAAAAGGACAGCTAAACTCGGAACAGTCATGCTTGTAAGGTAATACATTCTTGTTCATTCTTTTGGAAAAACAGAGGATGTGATCATGGGATTAAGATAGATGTTTTGGTGTTTCCCTTTGCATTTTTATCAGTCGTCTCTGCTAATTCTTGTTTCTTTTCTCTCGATAATTAGATTGTTGAACTTCAGCCATTGATTTGTGTTACTTTTTTGGTGCTTTTGGTTTCTGCTTCTTGTTTTCTACCTTATGTTGTTTTCATTTGTATTCTCTGCAGATGAGCAAAAAAAATGTATTCTCTACATGTACTACTAGGGCAGTTCTTTGTTGTTGTTCTCCTTTTCTTCCATAGAGATCAATAATGTTACATATCATGTTTAATGGAGGCATTATCAGGATCCTCTTTTCTTTGCCTTTTTCTTTTTTCGGGCAGCGGAGAGAAACAAGGTGGTGTAAGGTTTGGCAATTGGAGGAATGTGTAAATTCTTAAGGTGGTAGTATGGTGGCTGTGTCTCCAATGAATACAAACTATTTGAAAGGGAAAGATGATACTGAAGAGAAGAAAGTGACAGACGATAAACTTTGCAGCTTGATGCTGATAAATATGGATTGGTGACGAACACGATGATGACAGCCAAGAGTGTATATTTGTCGGCCACTTCGTTGCGAGCGCTTTCACATGGATTTAGTTGTGAAAGAGATTGCATTAAACTGCCCCTTGGGTGGAAAAGTGCCGACTATAGTAAGCAAGTTGGGTTCTTTGGTCCCATGCTTCAAATTTGAGTCATCACAATCAATTTCTCTATCATGGAACATTTAGTGTATGGAATTATCTCAAGGACTACTGATGTTAAAACTTTAGGTTTTCAAGTATGCTTGAAACACTTGCATGAGCTCGGATACTCCATGCTTCCTCATCACATTTGTTAATTATTGACTCTAAATTTTTAGTTACTTGGATTCGGGTGTGAATGTCAGACAAGGATACATGTCCAGCATGGGTATATCCATCATGTTTGTTAGCTTTTCCGCCATGAAGAGTCGGAGCAAGGAAATGCCCCACCGTCCGGTATTTACCTTTCATTTTTATGGATCTCTTTTTGTAATTCTAAAGACCCTGTTGTCTCATATCTTCAATCAATACACAGTAAGTCATATTTGTTGGCGTTTTTCTTCTTCTGATTATTCATGAATGTGTTTAACACTCAGTTGCTCTCATTGTTATCATGCTATGATTGTCTTAATTGAAAGTGCATGGGATTGCTCCATCATTGTCTTCTGAAAAACAATCATAAACGTCCAATTGATTATTCTGGAGATCTATAAGGATTATAACTTGTATTAATTGAGAATACTATGATTGTCTTGTGGAATGTAGAGTTATCCAATGAGTAAGTAGTAGTAGAGCAGCATGACTTTGGAATGCTATGATTGTGTGATGATGGGTTTATCTTTTTCAGGAATCCATGGATTGCCACGTGTCCCACTTTATTCATCATCTTCTTTTCAAATAAAACCTGCAAGCAGTGGATCACTGACACACCCCCCACCACCACCATATGAACCAAAAGGATTCAAAGCTTTATCGGCCAAGTCTTATTAATTTACATCATTTCATTGCTTTCTAACTTTGCTCTTTATTCTTTACTTACCAATGATGTTTAAAGATTCTGGTTTTTCCAATATCAGAACTTATGACTAATATTTTTTTTAAAAAATGCTTTTTTAATGTTTCTGGTGTACTTTACTTGGAAATTAGATAAGAACAGGCAAGTGGAAAAAACTGTGTTATAGTTTGTGGAGGGAAGTAACATCAAAGCCCTTAAAGTTGTACCTATTATTATTATTATTATTATTATTATTATTATTATTATTATTATTGTTGTTGTTGTTGTTATTATCTTGGAACATATCATGTCGCTCTCTTTGATTTTCCAATTCCACACATCTTAAAGTTTATTACAAAACCACCCCCTCCACATCTAAAATCTCATACAAACAACTTCGATTGATCCATTTGCTGTGCATGCTATGAAAATCTGCATGCAAAAACACGAGATTTGAATTAAACAAGACAACAATATAATTTTGTAGTTTATAGGTAAAGGAGTTGGCAATACAATGTCATACTTTGTAGATAAAAGACAATGTTATAGGTTTTTTTTCCTTTCGTAAAGCAAATACTTTATTAATGAAATGACTCACTAAAACAGTAAAATCCATAGATAAATCTGAAGATTACAACGTTACACCGAGACAAGCAGTGGCGGATTCACATGTACCGTAAATTTTTTAGAGTTTACATTTGGTTTTAATTTTTTTAATTTTTATGAACTAGTCTTTAAATTTTATGACTTGTGCAAAACCCTAAAAATGACTTGGATCCGCCACTAAAGACAACAAGAAAACGACTTCTCACACCATACATACAACTATCCGAGTTTATAGCACAAAAACAATCGTCGCCCGCCCCGACATGAAATCAAAACTCAACAAGTATTATGACTACTCTGATGACGGCGAAGTGACCGGAAAGAGGAAGGTGAGAAGATGGAAGAAGAGAGTGAACAGAGAAAGAGGCTCTCTGTAGAATAAGGCAAACAGAAAGAGAGAAAGGAAAGTTTTGGGTTTCGGTGTAGGCCAAAGATTGCTTTGGGACAGTTTCCTACCGGGTTAATATAGCCCAATCTGATAAATTGATTACTAAAGAGTAATCAGTTATAACAATCAGCTGAGGCATTTTGGGTTGTTATATCTGTTATAACAAATAACCAATTATGTTTATAAAAGAACCTGATCCAACCGCCGGCTGAAGCCCAACATCTGAAGCCCAAATATCTTCATAGCTCCATATTACTTAACATTCACCCCACTTTCTGACTTCTCTTGTGTCTGAGGAACAACCAAAACTTGAAGCAGAAGACGCAAATCATGAAACCGTGTTGAAGGAAGAGGCTTAGTTAGAATATCAGCAATCTGATTCTAAGCAGGAACATAGTTGACTTCCAGTTGCTGACGAAGAACTTTCTCGCGAACAAAATGTAAATCAAGTTCTACATGCTTAATTTTCGCATGTAGAACTGGGTTGGCTGCCATAGCAACAGTACTTGTGTTGTCACACCACACTTTTGCAACATCAGAAATCTCCACACCCATGTCTGTGAGCACAGCTTGAACCCAAAGAAGCTCACTTGTAGCATCAGCAAGACTTCGGTATTCAGCTTCAGTTGTTGAACGAGACACTGAACGCTGCTTCCTAAAACTCCAACATAAGAGATGTGAACCAAAGTAAACACAATACCCTGAAATAGATCTACGGTCATCCACATCACCAGCCCAGTCTGAATCAGAGAACACTTGAAGTGAATTAGGAAGAGGCTGAGGGGAGAATCACACTCCATAATCAATTGTACCATTTAGGTATCGAAGAACATGCTTCACAGCTCCCCAATGAACATCAGTTGGCCGTTGCATGTACTAAAAAACCTTATTCACAGCAAAAGAAACATCTGGCCGAGTGTGACAAACATAAAGAAGAGCTCCCACTGTGCTTCTATATAACTGAGTATCCACAAACAACTCACCTTCATCCTTGCTAAGTTTAAGAACAGGAACCATAGGTGTATCAGCATGTTTAGTGTTGTACATGTTGGTTTTAATAAGCAGTTCTTCAATAAACTTCCTCTGATTAAGGAAGAGACCATTGTTGTAATGCAAAGCTTCAATACCCAGGAAATATTGTATACACCCAAGATCCTTAAGAGAAAATTTAGAATCAAGTTCCTGAATAAGATGTTGAATATATACCTCCGAGGCACACGTGATGAGAATATCATCAACATAGACCACTATATAGGTTGTAGCAGATGAATCAAGTCTGATAAACAAGAAATTATCAGCACTAGAACACTTAAAGTCCAGACTACACAAAAAATCTCTAAGCTTGCTAAACCAGTTCCTAGGAGCTTGCCTAAGACCATATAGAGCCTTCTTGAGTTTACAAACTAACAAACTGCCATCAGCACCACTTTTAATGAACCCATCTAGTTGAGTCATGTAAACATCTTCCAAAAGATCACCCTTTAGAAAAGCATTATTCACATCAACTTGATGTACATGCCAACAATTAGAGACATCAAGAGAAAGCAATATATTAACAGTAAAGAACTTGACCACAAGACTAAATGTCTCACCAAAATTATACCCTGGAATCTGTGAGTACCCCTTTGCCACGAGCCTGGCCTTATATCTACTCGCAGTGTCATCAGAATTAAGTTTGATCCGAAAAAACCATTTTGAGCCAATTGGCTTCCTATCAGGTGGTAGAGGAACCAACTCCCATGTCTGATTGTCAAGAAGAGCATTGTATTCAAGATGGACAACTTCTCTCCACTTAGGGTGATTGAGAGCTTGATGAATAGTGTTGGGTGTAAAATGAAGTTCAGCAGAATAAACTTTAGGTTTAAAGATGTCAGCCTTGCTACGGGTGGTCATATGACGAGTGTTGGTTACCTGCTCAAGTGTACAAAAGGAGACTGAAGTGACTCTCTCAACATTAGTATGACTCGGGGTTATTATTATTCATAATGAAGCCCAAATCTTCAGCACCCGGCTCAGAATTTACTATAACATGATTAGAAGAAATAGAAGAACCTATGTATCTATTAGGAAAATCTGAAGTATCTCTCAGTTGAGTACCATGATCAATAGTATCCTCATTAGGCTCAAAACCTGCTATAGCATTGGGCACAACTTCTAAGATTTTAGTTCCAACATCTTGAAGAGATTCATCTTTTGCAGGAGATACATGCACACTCTTTATATCTTCAGTGCCTTCATCCTGATGTAGACCATCATTTGTAGTAGATGCAGGCACAACTTCAATATCTTCAGTGCCTGCAGCTTGATGTAAATCACCATTTGTAACATCCTCATTTTCATCAACAGCTGCAGCAGGTGAATTTACCACATTACCAACAACCTCAGTTGCTGACTCCAAACCTTTCATAATGTCAGCAACCAGTTCCAGCTCATCTTGAGTGTTGTGATCAACAGCAGATGATTGCATAGAAGAGGATACAGATAAGGAAGGAGAAGACAAATTATGTGTGTGTGGTTCTAAATAGCAAGGAACATTAGATTGACTATGGGGAACCTCAGAACTAGGACTGGGCACAACTGTAGGTTGTCTTGGTGGATGGTATGTATGTGAGATATCAAGTGTGGCTGAAGGTTGAAACACAGTAGAAGACTGAGTTGATTTAGCAGGGCTAAAAGCAAATGGAAATTTTTGCTCATTGGATTTGACATGCCTTGACACATATACACGTCCTGTAGAGTCCATGCACTGATAACCCCGATGCTTAGGTGAATAACTCAAGAAAACACATGCCTTCGAGCGGTACTCAAATTTATGCTTATTATAGTCCCTTAAGCAAGGAAAACATTGTGAGCCAAATACCCTAAGTGACTGATAATCAGGTTTCTTCCCATATAGCTTTTCATGTGGAGATAGGCCACCTAAACTATCAGTTGGCAACCTATTAATAAGATAAACTGCACTCAAGGCAGCAAATGACCAGTACTGAAAAGGAACAGAGGCAGTGGCTAACAAAGTAAGGGTCATGTCAATTATATGCCTATGTTTTCACTCTACTGTACCATTTTGAGCTGAAGTATGTGGACAAGTAAAGCGATGTTGTATACCCTTCTTAGCTAGGTCAGTAGTTAAGGCCATAAATTCCCCCCCACCATCAGTTTGTATAGCTAAGATATGAGTTGAGAATTGATATTCAACTAAAGCAGCAAACATATCAAAAGCAGTTCGAACCTCAGATTTATGTTTCAGCAAGTACAACCAACAATTTCATGTATACATGTCTACAAATGAAACATAGTATTGATATCCTAATGATTTAATGGGTGAGGGACCCCAGACATCAACCTCAACCAATTCAAAAGGCTTATTATATATATCAAACAAAGTGAAAGGTAACCTAGTACTTTTTCCTAATTGACAAGCATGGCAGAGAACAATTTTATCAACAAGAAAGGTTTTATTCAAGGCATTACTGACAACATGATGGGCAGGGTGCCCCAATCTCTGATGCCACAACCAGTAGTTGGACTGAGCAGCATTATTACTAGCAGAAATATTTTGAGCAGATATCGTATTGCAAACAGAATCATGAGCAGATGTAGTGTGAGCAAAGGTAAAGCTATACAAACCATCATCAAGTGTACCTTTAAGCAGCACATCACTAGTCACCTCATCCTTGACAAGGCATCTGTCAGCATGGAACTCAAGAAAGACATTATTATCACTGGTAAAACGAGAAACAGACAAGGTTTCTTGTAATTTTAGGCACACACAGCAAACGTTCAAGAACTAAGGATCTAGCAGAAGTATTAATAGCACAGTGACCAATGTGTGAAATAGCAAGAGTAGAACCATCACCTAAGAAGACCTTACCATTGCCTGAGTATGGTTGACCATTCTGAGTAACATTGAAGCTTCTGGTGACATGGTGTGTAGCTCCCGAGTCTGGAAACCATTTGTCATCAAGAGTATGAACTCCTCTTGCTATCAGAGAGTTAACTTGAATTGTGTCATTAGTGTCCTCAAGTTTCTCCTCACTAGACCCAGATGTAACTCCCACAAAAGGATTATAACATATATCATCAGATGCATCAGCATATCGACACATATTGGCTTGAGTGTCATTAGGTTCTTTAGACTGCTGGGACATAACCCCTTTGAAGTTCTGGTCAAACCTGTGCCAACAACGGTCGACAAGATGACCTAGCTTCCCACATAATTGGCATTGAGGCCTAGGACACCCCCCTCTGAATCGACCTCCAGTCTGGAAATTATTACGAGATGGTTTAGAGGTGTACTGTGATCGAGCTGCATCCCCACTAGCTCCATATAACTCACGGGACCTATCATCATCGGCCTGAGTCAAATTTATACCAATAGGAACACGAACAATATCACCCAGCCTTGATTCAGCATCAATCAACCCAGAGATGACAGACTCTAGTGTGTACGGCTCTTGACTCATAGTGATGGCTGCAATAAATGGATCAAACTCAAGCGTAAGACCATTCAACACTGTTGCAATTTGTTCAACTTCAGCAACGAGACTTCCACTTGTAGCCAACAGGTCACAAATTTCCTTAATTTGTGTTGTATACTCGCGAATTGACAACGAGCCCTTCTTCAAGGCTCTCAATCGACAGTGTAAATTCATTACTTTTATTGTTGAGAACTTCGAATACAAATTCAGAACAGATGCCCAAATGGACGCGACGTTTCGGCTCCTACAAGTTGCGGTAAAACCCTAGGGCTTATGGTGGAGAGAAGCCATGAGGCTAAAGCATTATCCTCTTTTTTAAAACGCCTAAACTCGGGATTAAGAATCAGTTTCCCAGATGAATCCTTAACAATTTTGGTGGAATAGGGGTTTCAAAATCTAGGTAATATTCCAGCTCATTACCACGGATCATCAAAATGACTTGTTGTTTTCAAAGTAAAAAGTTTGTGTCATCGAGTTTGACGCTAACCTTACTTGTTTGCGAACGTTGGACTGTTGGAGTCGGTACAGATCTGAACCGTGTCAGTTTCATCGGTCAGATTGGTAACATCGACGACCTTCGATGCCATCAGAAGCTATAGCAAGATCTCACGAAAGACACACTGATCAGCAACACGAAAACGCACAAATCAACACTGTGAGAGGAGCACAGAAACGCGAACCGTCACGAATGACAGAGAACTCCACCGATCTTTAAGCACACACAACTAACGACCGCACTCAGTCAATATTGGATCGAATCCTTAGCTCTGATACCATATTGTGACTACTCCGATGACGGCGAAGTGACCGGAAAGAGAAAGGTGAGAAGATGGAAGAAGAGAGTGGACAGAGAAAGAGGCTCTCTGTAGAATGAGCCAAACAGAAAGAGAGAAAGGAAAGTTTTGGGTTTCGGTGTAGGCCAAAGATTGCTTTGGGCCAGTTCCCTACCGGGTTAATATAGCCCAATCTGATAAACTAATTACTAAAGAGTAATCAGTTATAACAATCAGATGAGGCATTTTGGGTTGTTATATCTGTTATAACAAATAACCAATTCTGTTTATAAAAAAACCTGATCCAACCGCCGGCTGAAGCCCAACATCTGAAGCCCAAATATTTTCATAGCTCCATATTACTTAACACAACCAACACCATATATACTGTAACCACCCTCAAAGGGACCCAATATATTACATGTAGAGATTACAGATGTTGAGAGTTAAATCTCGACTCAGTTGAATGTTATCTTTTAAAGGTGAGCTAATTGGACTAAATTTTAAACTCGAGAAAACCCTTTCTCGAATAAGCAATGTTGAAAGAAGAAGAATAGAGTAAGGGATTGTGGATACTAAAATAGTATGGAATGATGATTGCATGAACTAATAGAATCAAGTGTTGAATAAATTTTAAACCAGCAGCTTAATGTAGATATTGTAAATGTGAGCACATAATTGAAGTAAATAGGAAGTAAGATTTGCCTTTTCAGGCGTCCTTTGGAGGTTTCCTGCAACTTTGTTAAAAGCCCAAAAGCAATAACCCCACCCATCTACTTTTTTGCTTTAAAATCTTTTGGATGGTTTAAATAAATATGGATAAAAACATAATTTTTTTTAATAATTAAGGGACAACAGACGGGCGAAAATGGATTAAAAAAATAGGTATGGAAAACATAGATCAGACAAATAAGGCTGCAAAACATAGGACCACATAAAAATCATCATCAAAAATGGAAATAAAATGTAATTAATTAATTAATTAAGAAGGTAAGGAAGTTGAGGCAAAGACAGATCTCAATGATTGGATAAAAATAAAATAAAAATCCCCTCTAACATTGTCTTTTTGTCTAATCATTAGCCAAGGAATAAGCTTCAATTTGATTCCATGTTATTTTTGGTTTATTCCTAATCTACATTTTCGATTATTTAACTAAGTTTAATTAAACAAAAACAATTCACATTTGTTGCACCCTACCCTAACACAAACTAAACTTTGTTAATCTTATAAATCCACTTTTTTTCAAATAAATTATTTTTAACCAAGCTTGATCAATGCTTTGTTGATTGACGGACTTGATTCACTGTGACAAATATTAAAATATTTTTATATTAATAAAACATGAATTAATTGAATGCTTGATTGAGATGCAAAGATTTAGACAAGTGATAATTCAGTAATTAATACTAATCTCAAATACTAATTTACTACTTATCATGACTTGTGCAATGAGGTGGCACTTGCAATAACTAGTAATAGGATATGCAATTTTGGAAGAATTTTATTAATCGAAAATAAAATATATATACAAAAAACTTGAAACACAACATAACAAAAGACATATTGACATGTTGAAGATGTTATTGAAAGGGAAAGGGAAAGTGATTAGATTAATGTTTTAAACTAGATCTAAATATTTCGACCGGACGACTTTCACCACATATTATTATTATTATTATTATTATTATTATTATTATTATTATTATTATTATTATTATTATTATTATTATTATTATTATTATTATTATATATATATATATAGTATGGTTGAGATGTAGCTAATTTAGGTGAAGTTAAAATGAGATAATTGTAGTGAGGATAACCATAGTCTACATCAAGTACTATAGCATTTATCATCATCTCTTTGTTGGTATTAGCAAAACAAAATATGTTGTTTGTTAGGTTTCTTTTAGAAGTATGTAATTCCTATTGAGAAATAGGGGATTCCATTCACATTTTTAATTTCTTATGGGAATAAATGTTTTATTCCTTTGCAATCACCCCTATTTGTTAATAACTATGATCACATCACCTTGATTCAATACATACATGCATAGGAATTCTATGGCACATAGGTTAAGAAATTAACCATGTGAATATAAGATTGATTTGATTAATTATACAGAAAACTATCCAGGTAAATTGTGTAAGTTTTTTTTTATTTATTTTTTTTCAGGTTTGGATTTGACGTCGTCTCTTTAAATGACATTTATTATGTTATCTTTCTTATTTGTCCCTGCTTTAGACCGTTAGACAAAATATTAATAAATGTCCCCAATCAACGGGCCACCATTGTAATATGCATTTTCTATGTTCTGGTTGTAGATTTTTCTTGTAACCTAGAGTATTTCTTCTATAATCAATAAAACTAACAACTATTATTTGTCAAAAGGTCAAAACTTAATTCATTTTTGAGGTATGTAAAACTCTACTAGAAAAAAATTGAATTATTTGACTCGGCGCGAAAAAATTGACTTGTAATTTCATAAACTCGACTCGAAAAAATTTCACAATAAGATTTGAGTTATAAAATGAACGTTTGAATAAATCAAAATTTTTAGTAATAAGTGGATCGATTTTTAAGTTCAGATCGAGTCTCTCTATTTGCCACATATGAAGAAATATATGTGTATTGTATATGGTCATAGAAAGCTGTTTAAATTGAAACTAATTAGCATCATGACATTGTAAACGTTTACAATTAAATTTGAACAAAAACACGAACAAATTTTAAATAAAATTTGAGTTATAAAATAGGACTCATCGCCTCGACAAACTCATTTTTTTTTTACTTAACTCAACTTCATTGAATCGAATGTCCACTCTTAATTTATACAATAATCCTTTAAGAACAACATTGAGTAAGTTTGATTTCAAACATTAGTATTTGTAATAATCATGGCACCTTGTTTCAAATGTCTTATTTTTTTCTTCTCTCAAAAAATAAAAAATAAAAAAACAGTGCTACGACATTAATGCTTTGCCATTCTCCAAATCATGACTGCATAGTTTTTCTCAAACAAAAGAAACAAACACTAAAAGCCATACAAGAATATTTGGCATCATAATTACATCACTAAATGTTAATTAAATATATAATTTTATGTGAACATGTCATAATTTATATTTAGAGATTGCGTAGAAAAGCCATACACTTGCTTTTGCACTATACCTTAACTCCAATTATTTGTTCATAATACACCTCAATATATATATATATTACTTGAGCGAATACATATTATATATATATTATATACTTTTCTGTTCAAATATATATATTTATATATATTTTATATACTTGTGCAAATACAAATAATAAAAATAGGACGACGATGACCCTAAATATAATAGTATGGGCGATATTTTAGAATTCAAAGCTTTGTACTTGGCCATTTCTGAACTCAAATGAAATTGAGTTCTGCAAAGGTATCTAAAGAGTCAAAGGGGGCCTCCCCAAGCCATGGAGGACATCATAAGAACTCTCTTCACTTGAAACACCGGAGCCACCACTCGATTCTTCCACTTCCACCGGTGGATGCGCTCGAGCAATGGTCGTCGGTAACGGTCGACATGTACAACAGCAACAACAACAACCATAATCAGCAGCAGCAGCCTCAAACTAGCCACACATCAACAAGCCGTTCATCGGACTACTCGGCCGGCGGCGACGGGGAGCCTAGTGGCACGGGCAACAAATGGGCATCGAGGCTTCTAAAGGAGTGTGCTAGAGCCATCTCCGACAAGGATTCTAGCAAAATCCATCACCTTCTTTGGATGTTAAACGAGTTGGCTTCCCCTTATGGAGACTGTGATCAGAAACTAGCTTCGTATTTCTTGCAAGCACTCTTCTGTAAGGCCACCGAATCGGGACAGCGATGCTTTAAAACCCTAACATCGGTGGCGGAAAAGAGCCACTCATTCGATTCGGCTCGGAAGCTGATCCTTAAGTTCCAAGAGGTCAGTCCATGGACAACTTTTGGTCATGTGGCCGCCAATGGTGCAATTTTGGAAGCCTTAGATGGTGAGCCTAAGCTTCACATCATCGACATAAGCAATACCCTTTGCACTCAATGGCCTACTTTGCTCGAAGCTCTGGCCACTAGAAACGACGACACGCCGCACTTAAAGCTCACGGTCGTCGTCACCGCTAATATTGTACGATCGGTGATGAAGGAAATAAGCCAGCGAATGGAGAAGTTTGCTAGGTTAATGGGTGTACCCTTTGAGTTCAATGTGATAAGTGGGCTAAATCACATAGGTGAACTCACAAAAGAGGCACTCGGGGTTCTCGAAGACGAAGCCGTCGCGGTGAATTGTATCGGAGCCTTGCGAAGAGTTGACGTCGGGGAAAGAGCCGCTTTGATCCAGATGTTCCGGTCACTAGGGCCTAAAGTCGTGACGGTAGTCGAGGAAGAAGCCGATTTCTCGAGCACTCGACACGACTTTGTCAAATGCTTCGAAGAATGCCTAAGATTCTACACTCTCTACTTCGAGATGCTGGATGAATGCTTCACCGCAACCAGCAATGAGAAGCTCATGCTCGAAAGGGAGTGCTCAAGGAGCATAGTTAGGGTTTTAGCTTGTGACAACGACCAAGACAAGGAAGGCGAGTGTGAGAGAAGGGAAAGAGGGAGCCAATGGTCCGAAAGACTGAAGGAAGTGTTCTCGCCGGTCAGGTTTAGCGACGATGTTGCGGACGATGTCAAGGCATTACTAAAAAGGTACAAAGCCGGATGGGCACTAGCACAAGCGCATCAGAATGAAACAGGACTTTACTTAACATGGAAAGAAGAAGCAGTAGTATGGGTATCGGCATGGAAACCCTAGAAACTTGACCAAAACTACAGCCACATGGGCTCAAACTGAATCACTTGGCACTGCATTTATGCAAGAATTTGGAAGCAAATCGAAACATGCAGATGGAGTTCATTGCTTTCTTTTGATAATTTCATAGCTATATTTGCATATGTGCTTGTATTTTATTTAATGTCTTTCAGCTTTATGCTTGGAGTTTGTGATGTTCCTTTTTCTGATTTAGATCATTATTCTTGTTTGAAGGTGTTTGAATTTGTGCCTCTGTCATCTCCATCACAATATCCCATTGCTTCCCTTGTTTTGGTTCATCCATTTCTCACGATTATGTATTACTATAAGTTTGCAATAAGAATGTAATAATATGCAAAATATCTTTCATTTTCTTTATCCTTTTATATGTTATTATCTTATTATACAAATTGAGAAATTATTTAACATTCAAGAAAGTATGCATGTATAGATTATTTTTAAAAATGAGAAATATATATATATATATATATATATATATACTCTAAAAAAATCAAACCCATATCAAGCCAATCAACGTATCATTATGAATTACTAGTACATTCAATATAAACATATCTATATTCAAAAAATATATATAAACATATCTAAAATCTTATATCCATTTATAATTTATATAAAAACTCGGGTCATAGTTTAGGGATTTAGGAGTTTAGTGTGTAGGGTGTAAAATTTAAGGTTTATGGTTAGAAAAGCACGGGTCCGAAAAATTTATGTTTCAGATTTTATAACTTAAATACGAATGGTTGTGTAATTTTTTTTACACAATTTGTGTATCAAAATATTAGTATATAACCCATATCTTAATTATTTAATATATACTTAATCATCATTTGATAACTTAGATTTTTTATTCAAATATTTGTCAATAGAAAATTGTTGTAAGATATAAATTATTATGAATGTTCATAACATTGAACGAAAATAATTTATTCATTTATCTTACATTACAAATCTTCTCATTATCTTTTACCCACAATACTTCCCCTATAAGTACACTATTAAAGTGAATAAAACGCTTCAAGTCTTATAAATACATTGTCTTTTTTATTTATTTACCCATTTATCTTACATTATCATGTATCTGTTTCATATCTTGTTGCTTTACATTAATCATTCTTTATTCCATATATTAAAAATATTATCCACTCCCATGAAAAGAATTATTATTAATTAAGATATAAAAAGAATATATATAGTGAATTTTCAGCATTAATGTTGTTCATCTTAGTAGACTTAGGTTCGAGCAGTTTTATCTGCAAGATGTGTGTTTTATCAAAAGGTTGAAAAAATATGAACAGATAGAACCCAACAAGTGTCCCAATGGAAAAGTGGATGATGTTCATCCTAAGAGGCACGATTTCAAATCGCTTTGTCTACAAGGTGTATGTGCATTGTCAAAGGATTAAGAATATGTATGAACATATACTACCTTGTAATCACCTTTAGACCATTCAAAAAAATATGAACAAATACTACTTTGTAATTATCTTAAAACTATTAAAAACATTAACATTGTTTAAGTGGATCTAATGACTGAGTTTAAAATATGCAATATTAGAATCGTTAAACTTGTAAAGTACATAAATATTATTAGTAATATAAATTTATAATGGAATAAAAAAATATTTTTTTATTGATTTAAGTTATCTTTGTTAGATCACCGGTATTCAACTCATTGACCGACTAATTTAGATAATGTGCTAAGAGTAGCATTATAGGAGTAACCTTCACAATCCAATTGCTCAATTCAAAATGTCATAATTCGAAACCCTAATCTTACTTAAGGGACCTAGTGCCTCATCTCATTAGACCAACTGGTGGTTGGTAATTGATTTATGTTTTCAATAAAATGGTTGTGTGGGTTAAGTGAGAGGAAGATTTTGGGGAAATTTTAAAAATTACCTATGTAGCGGGGAGGAAGTCAGAAACTTAGTGTACCGGAGGGGCTAGGTAAAACTATAAAATTTTGGAGGAATCGAAGCTAGAAATGTTGGTTCAAAAGAGTTGAATTCAAATAATTAATTTTTCGGAGGACTAAAAGTGCATTTTTTTCTATTTAGCTAAAGAGTTAAAAGGATAAAATTAAAATATTCGGGAAGGATTGAAAATAAAATTTGTCCATTAACCAACACATTGACTTCACCGTTGATATTTGAGACTGGAATTCAATTCCTTTTAAATGTTTAAATATTCCATTATTTTTATGTCTAAACAAATAAATTTATGGAACTTGAATTGTTTTTAAAATTTCTTTTATTTAAAATAATAAGGATAAAGAAAATATGAACCCTAGTTAAATAAAGACACAAATTTTATGTCCTTTTTGGTGTTTTTTATGTTCAACGTTAAAAACTTAAATTTTAAACTCTAACTTTAAATTTTAAATCATAAACTCTAAACTCTAAACTCTAAAATTACATCATACCCTTAATTTTTAAACCCTAACTAACCTTAAATCTAATTTTTTAGTATAAAACATAAAAAAACACCGAAAAAGGATTAAGGATTTTTACTCGGTTAAATAATATCCAAACACTTGGTTGCATGGCAACAAGCTCCGCCATCCTTCTCCTACAGGCAGTGTATAGGGTGGTTTATCAAAGACAAGAGAGGGGGAGCAAACTCCTTACAAACTTCCTATATCCCTACATCTATATTATATTATATTATATTATATTATATTATGTGTTTGTACATGTGTAAGTAACAATTTTTATAAGAATATCAATATTAATTCCATTATCTCAAACAAAAGAATTTTTCCCCACATGATAAAATCAACATGGCTGAGGATAAAATTTTATTTTTTGAACAACTCCAACCTAGTGGAAGGAGGAGGGGAAATTTACTCCTATTAGGTCTAGAACCTACAACCTAGGGGAGGGGAAGTGTCAAGTGAGAGTTTTTAACCACTAACTCTAGAGGTTGTTGACATAAAAATCTCTGAGTTTATGCATCGACATCAAAAAAACTCTGAGTTTATAATGTTCTTATGTATTTTTATTTTTCTTAATTTTAAAACATGTGTTATACTATTATAATCTCCTTTTGTGAATATTCTTCCCCGCTAATGTATAGAATAATAATTCATATTTCATTTATATGTATGTATCTTTGAATTTTAAACCATTATTTTTTAGGGTAAACTCTTAAGTTGGTGTACTTGAAAAGTCATTGTGTAATTGGATTTGAGTGTAATTACACAATTGTGACATGTTTGGACAATTATTATAATATATAAGTCGTGTTAAGTCAGGTGTGATTGGAGGCCCTCAATTGCACTCCTTAATTCTTAGGGAAAAGGGTGAGAATTGATGTGATTATGCGAGTAATTTAACTCTTCAATTTTATAATTAATATTATTTTGAAATTTAAACTTCTAAAACTACATAATTATAATTTATACTATAAAAATGACATAGAAAATTACAATGTAATTACACTGTGTGAGCCGAACATGCCTTAAATATATTGAACTTACAGATGCTCCGTTCAACAAAGATTTTAGAACGCCCGTTTGGCAGAAGCTGGATTTTTCAACTTTTACGAAACGCTCGTTTGAGCGCTAAATCAGGTGAAGAAACGCTCGTTCAACGCATTTTGTGTGACCCTTCGGCCATTCAACGTCCGTTTGAGAAGCATTATGGAACGAAGCCTAAGTAAGTGAGCTAAACTCTCCATTCTCAACGCTCATTATGTATATCCTTGCTTGATTAGGTATAAGCATTGAAGAATCTTGAAGATAACCCAAAACAAATCATCATCATCATCCCTTTGGAAACTAATTGTAAGGTAGAAGTGTTAGTTTGAGAGACATGAAATAAAGGGGAGAAGGGGGGGAAATTGACATAAAGAGAGAAAGAAAGGGGAAGGGGGCCAAAGAAGAGACATTGGTGGCAAACATGAGCATACCAACCAAATCCCATGTTTGCCTACCATTGTGTCTGTGTACCGACTTGAATAGCATATTTCATGCCTTTACTTACCATTATTACCTTCTTACTTTACTCCAACATCTTCTAGTGGAATACAACTTTTCTAGATTTAGATAAGACCCCTTTGCTGTTCCTTTCTTCCTTTTCTGCTCATCATTTCCCCAATTATTTCCTTCTTTTTATTTCACACAACTCATTGTACACTTTTGTGTGGGATTATAAGTCAATGCCAAGGAGATAAGTCTATTTCATATATGTCTAACAGTAGAAATTTCAAATTTTTATATAACTTAAGTATTTTTATTGATTATGTTATCTCGCATCCCCTAAAATTTTATAATTTCGTGCCTCTAACTTTCTAATATAACTTTCTAAAATTTTGCACTTATTAACATAAACTTTTGCGCCAATCCTTGTTTAAGTGGTACCTGCCCAAAGCCAAAATGAAAATAAAAAAGTTTAAAATAATATATCCTAATAACAATATATGTATATGAAATTTCGTGTGTATATCTGATCTACTAATGGTTACTTAGACATGTTTGTGACCCAAAAAATTACTATTTTTATTACCCAAGCTTATTTTTTTTATCAAGCCTAGATTGGTCCAAAAGCACGAATTATCTTTTAATAATATGGTAAAAAATATATATTTCACAATTAAATTTAAATAAAAAAATTATTCTCAAGTGGTAATTTGGGCCTGGATCTATTTTAATTATATTTTTTTATTTCAAAGTTTAGCCTTTAAATATTAGTAAATTAGATAATGTTGTTAACTTAATAAAAATATTAACTAAACTTAAATATATATTTATCTAATGAAATATTATGTGATGTCAATATGAGGTTATGTATCAATATACTACTGAATTTGAGTTTAAGTAATTTTTTTTGAATTAAAATATTATGTATTCAATATTATTTATCTAATCGATTTAATTACAATAATCTAGAGTATCTTACTATAAGCCAACAACATGCAGCAAAGCTTTATAAAGCTTGGCCCAGCAAAATATATATTTTATATAATCGACATGTGCTTCATTTATACGGATCTTTAGTACAATTATTTATAAATCTGATATTCATATTCTAAAATTAATCAAAACTCATTATTAAGTGAGAAAATTGATTAAAAATTTTAATTAATTGAAATGAGGCAATTCGATCCGATTAAGTCATGTAAAAAAACAATACGTGAATAATAAATATTTTGTTGGAGGTGTAAGAAGCTTTCCTAATTGCATTGGATTATTTTGTTGATCGCAATATCTGCATATCATAATACTACTATTTCTTGTTAACGGTGCATGCATCAACTGCTTAATTATGCTATTGCGTGCTTAATTTATTTTTTTTTTGAAAAAGAGTAGGAGGCCTCGTTAAAACCCCCCTAAATCCTAATGGGGGAAAAGAGTGCCTCGTTTTATTGAACATATAACCGAAACAATAACAGTACGCGGGTCATTGCACCCGGAAATATACAGCGATACACAGAAGAAAGCTAATACATGTGTGTTCCTCAAATTAGGCTGCCATCCATACGAAATTGGAACTACATTAAATGGTTAAACAAACCTAGTGTAAGGCAGCATCCAGATGCATTTGTTTGCTATCCACAACAGTTGGTTGGTTCTTGAGAGCCCTTTTGTCGCCAGCCTGTGCGCAAAACTGAAATTCCATCTGTACAGCGACTGAGCCATGGCACAATCCGATATCCTATATTTGAACACAGCAGGACATTCTGACAGATTGCCTATCCATTTTATAGCCATTTCGCAATCTGATTCGATACATACGGGGACAAGTCGAGGCCAGTTCATAGCTTCAAGAATTCTACAAGCTTCGGAAAGGGCATATACCTCTGCCCCCGTGGGGTCCGATGTTCCAATTGCCTTGGAGAATAACGCGATAGACTGTCCGTTATGAATGCGTAGGATGCCACCAACGCTCGAATCTCCATAACTGCCTTTTGTTGACGCTTGTCTGCTTGCATTGATGTTTTCCAATGAAACAGTCCACGGATATTGAATGAGCAGATCATGAATTTGCATCCCAGCTGTTGGCCATTTAGCTTTGATCCAATGATATGTCCTGTTGATGGACGCTTCAGTAAACTTCGCTTTTTTGAAGATGATTTCATTCCTGCTGCACCAGATGGACCATACAAACGCAAAATTGTTTCGCATTGGATTTAGCTATCTGAGTTTGCCATATGCACGTGAGGGCTTTAAAAGATTGGGGGAATACAATGTAGACATTCCATACTTTGGCCCACTGTTGCCAGATTCTCCACACAACACAACGTGGCAGTGCAAAAACAAGTGATTCACTGATTCTTCTGATCTGTTACAATAGACGCACAAGGGATTGGAATCGATTGGGATGCCTCTCTTCTGTAGCTCATCTTTGGTAGGGAGTCTACCCAGACAAGCTCTCCAAGTCAGTAACTCTACTTTGGGTGGAGCGAGATCCGAAGAAATTGGTGATATCAAATTGAAGAAATCTTTTGGTTTGTATATGCCATTCGAGGTTCCAACCCACCTTACGCTATCTTTTACAACTTCTGACTTTGCTGCACGATTCAGTGTGTTGATAAAAGCATCCCACTCGAATAGTCTTCTTCGGACAGGGATATTCCACCTCCATGTGCCCGACTCCTTTATTGTTCACCTGCAATTTGATATCACCAATTTCTTCGAACATCGACCCACTGTGGATTAAAATTATTGTTCACCTGCACCGAGCAGCCAAACGAATAAGCTTATCAACTTAGGCAGTGATTACTACAAGTACATTCTAAGCTGAATGAACACTAATTCAAATAAAGCAAATGAATGTCATAAACATCGATAGCCTTTCATATACTCGTAATACACAACATTTTAGTTTAACTTGTTATTAAAGAATGCTTAATTTCATTATATTCCTCAAAGAACATTATAACATGTCATAAAATACTAATTTCTTCATTCATTCAAGTATAAGATATAACATTTTATAATCCTAGTGTCATGGTTTATCAAAAGTACCAATTATTGCATTTATTTCATCATTTAGCATAGAAAGCATATAATATACCTATCAAGCTTTCTTAAATATCTAATGACTAAACTTGCTTTCTTTTTATTTTCAAAATTTCATATTATCATATCATAGTTCATCATTATTAACTCATTTAATCATTTATCTCGATAGTTAATTAGTAACCAACGGATACTCGAATTATGCCTCCTCGTCAAGTATCGATATGATAAAATCATATAACAATCCCTCATCTTCACCATGACCGAAGTCCATAAAATATAGACAATATTCTTCCTCCTCGCCAATATCAAAGTCCAAAACTTATACACAAGCGCTATAGATCATATGACATGTCAATTATATCCGACAGTTGACTAACAACCAAGGTGTTCATTTAAAACTCATCTTTCATCATCAGTATATAGCAACTAGCTAATAAAACATGTTTGCCACCTAATTAACCAAGCATTAAACTCCTCGATTCAACTTTTGCAATCTAGATCTCTTCTGAATCTTCGGCTTTAGACTTATCTCAAGATATTCGCGTGACCAAATAAAGAATAATTCTATTATGTTTCAAATATAACGCTTCACTAAATTATCGATTCATAATCGGAATTTGTAGTTGCCCGAAATTTCATGACAGCTTTATGCTTTGCCTTATACCTGCATGTTGCCTATAGCATCTTTTAGTAGTTCTGTATTACTAAGCTTTTCGAAGCTCACATTGTTTTTTACCACCACAGGTTAAAAGATTGATCACATTGCAGTTATCAACGTCGGTATTGGAGTTTCTTCGACTTTGCATGAGGAGTACAGTACATGTGTAATTAGGGGGCATGTATGTAACATCCCAAAATCCGGGCTAGTCAGAATTGGGTTCCCATGATCAGAATATTGATATTAAAATGCTCAAATGTCGTGTCTTTATTGCCTAAATTATAGATTACATTGTTAAGAGACTCTAATTGAACTTATTCTTAGTTAAGGACCTCTATGAAAATGCTTAAAATATTGTTTTTGAGTTAGGTGTTTCGATACAGTAGGACATGTACCGAAATGGGCTAGGCAAACCATTTCGAAACAGTTATAGAGCATTCCGATATAGTTCTAACGGTTTTAACTAACTTTTGGACTTTTGCTTAGCCGTTTCGATACAGCTTCACGTGTTTTGAAACATGTTCTTGCAGAAATTAAATGTTGTGCCCAAATTGCCAAGATTGAGGCTTGATGATGACTCACCTACCTATAACAGTCATCTTTATGACTAGTCTTGATAAGATAAAGAAAAGATAAGAATTAATAATTTAAGTTTGCCCTTGGTTAAGGGAAACCTTTTCATTGACCAATTGTGAGGTGGGAAAATAATTAAGCCTTGGCTCATCATAAATAAATAAAAGAAAAATCCTCATCCCTTGTTTTGAGTTCCACTGAGACCAAACTCATCTTTTGTTTAAAAAAAAATAAGCAAGCACCACCATTGTCATCTTTTCCATCAAGCTTAAGCATACACCTCCCTATTTGGACTTCATAAGCTTAAGTTTTCTTTGATTTAAAGTCTCAATTTATAGCTACCAGTTGGGTAAGTAAACTCCCAAATCAATTGTGAACCTTTGGAGATTCGATTTCAAGTTATAAGCCCTAAGTCAATCTTTTAAGCATGAGATTTGAATATTGTCCTATTAATTCTAATAATCCCTTATTTTTCTTCCTAGCTCAAGAATTGGAAAAGATTAATCCATCGTCTCCAACAAAGGCTAGGAATAAAGGAATCGTTATCCGAAATCCTTAATACCGAGGTAAGTGTAGTCGGAGTCTCAAGGGTTGGCTAGGTGCCATCTCAAATAAATGATTATTGCTTATTGTATTGCTAACCATCGTATTGAAGGTCTTTGCATAAAAACTTTATCAGAAGTCCTATTGGTAAGCATGAGTAAGTATGGTATATTGAGCATTGAATATTGATTATTGCACATTGCTATTGAAACTTTGATGTATGTTTATTTTTATTAAATTGTCATGTTGAAATACTGCTATTGACTTATTGTTATTGAAATATCGTTGTTGAGCTATTGAACCTTGGATTTGAGAGTGTTGGATACAATTGGCATGCCATAGAATTCATTAGGGATGTAAAAAGCTGACCCGACCTGAAAACCCGACTGAAACCTGCTCGAGTCAGAACCTGATTTGACCTGAAAATTTAATGACCCGAACTCGATCTGTAACCGACTGTTGTTGACCCGAACCTGAATTCGACATGTTACTGTAGTGACCGAACCCGACCTGCGTCCGACTGAAAACGACCTGAACCCGAATTGGACCTGTTACTATGGACCTGA
Organism: Hibiscus trionum; assembly: GCA_030270665.1. Taxonomy (NCBI): domain Eukaryota; kingdom Viridiplantae; phylum Streptophyta; class Magnoliopsida; order Malvales; family Malvaceae; genus Hibiscus; species Hibiscus trionum. Next base: position 2,977,376 of record BSYR01000025.1, on the reverse strand, counting down.
AACTCGACCTGCGCCCGACTGAAACGAACCCGAACCTGAAGCCGACCTGGCAGATAACCGATTTTACCCGACTGAATTGACCCGAGATCCGATATTACCCGACCTGTTTTGGACCCGACCTGTTTTGAACCCGACCTGTTAATTGACCCGACCTACTTTGAACCCGACCTATTTTTAACCTGAATGATATTGATCTGAGTTGATATTTACCTAATATATAGTTGAAGAAGTCTACGATTTGATAAATTTAAAGTGTTGATAAATGTAAAGTATTAATTTATTAAATTAATTTAATACTAACTCGTTCAATATAAATTATTTGTGAAGTTTAATAAGAATTAACATACTTAAATTTATTTTATTAAAAATATTTAAAATTTAAAAATTTTATTAAATTAATAAGATGTGATGGATAAATTTAAAACAAATTATTTAAAATTTAAATCATTTTATTAATTGTGATCATTAAATTTAAGAAATATTTTATTAAAATAATAATAAAATATTTTTTAGTTTAGGGGAAGTTTTTTTTTGAATTAATGGGGGAAAGTTTTTTTGATTGATAGGAAATTATGGGGGAATTTTGGCACCATATTAAATAAAATGAGGGGGATTTTGGCACCATATCAAACAAAAATAAAATGGGGGGGGGGGGGGAATTTGCCGCCGTTTCAAATAAATTGAGAGTGGAAGTGGTTATTTAGGGGTTAATTATTCTTTAGGTCCTTCCTTAATTAGATGGTTAGTGTTTAGGTTTTTTAGGTTTTAGTTTATGTTTTTTAGTCTTAATTTTTGGTTTAGTTTTTTTAAATTTTATTTAATTAGGCCATACTTCATAAATTAATTAAATATTAAGTTTTTTGGTTTGCTTTAAATTTGATTTGGTCCTCGTATAAAGATTTGGTAAGTAATTAAGTTTAATAATTTTATTCATTTGTGATTTGGGCTCTAATTAATAATTTAGTTTTAATTTATTTTTAGATTTGTCCTTTTTATGTTTCAATTTATTTTGTTTGTTAGATTTATGAGTTTATGTTTAGGGTTTAAGGGTAAGTGTGTCAAGTTGATTGTTTGGGGCTATGAGATTAGTTTAGGGATTATGTGATTAGGCTTGCACTCTAATTATTAGTGAATAGTGTCTGTAAGATTTAGATATTCATGTTTGGGGTTTAGGGGTAAATGTGTCAACTTAATTATTTGGGGTTATGAGATTAGTTTAAGGATTAAGGGATTAGGCTTGTACTCTAATTATTAGTGATTATAAGATTTAAGGGTTGAGGTTTATGGGTATTGTTTAGGGGTATACATATATACATACAAATATGGATGTTCTAGTGTGTATATATATATATATATATATATATATATATATATATATATATATATATATATATATATATATAATTATAAAAATATATATAAATATACTAAAACTTAAATACATGCATATATATGTGTTTTAGTATGTATGTATACATGTGTGTTTTAGTATTTTCTTCATTCTAGTCCCTTAACTTTATTTTAATTTGTCCACATTTATTTTTCCAAATTGACCCACATTTATTTTTTTATTTTGTCCAATGTTTTATTATTTTAATTTGATATTTTCTTCATTCTAGTCCCTTAATTTTATTTTAATTCCATATTGACCCCTATATATATTTTAATTCATCATGTTTATAATTTTAATTTGAAAATTTGTTCATTCTAGACCCTAAAACTTTATTTTTATTCTAAATTGACATCTACTTATTGTTTTTTTAATTACACTAATTTTTATACTTTTAATTTGATATTTTTGTTCATTACAGTCCCCAAAATTTTATTTTTATTCCAAATTGATCCTTTTTTCATTATTTTCTTTTAAATTTGTCTAATGTTTTATAATTTTAATTTGATATTTTTGTTCATTATAATCCGTGAAACTTTATTTTTAATCCAAATTGACCCATTTTCAGTCCAAATTGACGCCTTTTCATTATTTTTTAATTACTCCAATGTTTTATAATTTTAATTTGATATGACTTTAAATAATTAACTCCAAATCAATGACGATTGACGAAGGCCAACCTAAAGTCTATCGACTACTTATACGGTTGTACCGAACTCAAACTCAATACGAATTTCAATCCTAAATGTCACATCCCAAAAACCGGTCTAGTCGGAATTAAATTCCGATGACCGAATATTTTTATTGATTGAATAATTTATTCGATCTTATCTGAACCAATAAATATTATTTGGGGTAATTTATGATAGTTTATTATTATTATTATTATTTAAAAAAAAAGAGAGAGACAAAGTGGAGTGGCCGGCTAACCACTCCACAAATTGAAGATAAGAAAGCAAATTATGAAAGCAAAAGCAAATGGGAACAAGAAAATAAGTGGCAATAAAGAAACCAAAGATATGAATCATGCCATCCACTCCCACGTGAAAGAAAGGATAAGGAATGGGTGGAAAAAAATAATGCCTTTAGTGGATATACCACTATTATTGGAAATACATTAAAAAAAGGGGTGGGGGTGCCAGCCATAGTAGTATAAATAAGGGGCAAGAGACATTAGCCATTCACGGCAAGTAAGAAAGAAAGAAAAAAATTAGTGAGATACATCAAGTAATTAGGTGGTTCAGTGTACGATTGGTTGTCCGATATTTTCGATATAATAATATCGAATTTCTGTCGACGTCGGGGTAAGTTCAAATTCTTGGTTAGTTTAAGTTTCGGTATCGAATCTATTTAATGTTTTTATATTTATTCGATACTGTCTTATCGATTTTAATTGATTTTTATTAATTATCATAGTACACAAGGTCGATTCAGAACAACCATCGAGCTCAAGAAATAAAAATAAAGTACCAGTCTATCAAGGTGAGTGAAACAAATTAGAGTTGAGATTAGAGTCTCAACTACCTTTAATTTGATGTTAGTATTTATATTAAGCATGAAATTGGATTAATTAAAGGTTGGTAAAAGATAAGGGTAGAAAGAATAAAGAAATTCGGATTTGTAAACTGTCCGGTAGAAAACTGCATTTTTGAGCATGTTAGAGTCATTTCTGGAAAACGTGTTCTTCTACAAAGTTGTAGAGGACAAAATTTTATATGGAATAGAGGTATGATTTGCTCAAAAATGTTAAGTATAAGTCTCTGAATTATTCTTAGAAGTTACGGGACTGAAACTGAATAAAATTGGAATCTGCTGGGCTAAATTGTGAAATTCGAAATGTTTAGGGGGTCAAATGGTGTTAATAAATTCTGAAAATTTATGATTAGAACAGGGGATTCATGAAATGAAATAAATTAAATGGCCAAGCTTGAATTAAGTCTCAATTGGTAGGTTAAAACCATTTAGATCATATATAGGATTATTAAAGAATAAAAAGGGGACTGTTTTGTGGAAATTGATAATTTGAGGACTTATATGCCCTGTTTTCATGGTTTCTGGAACATAATTATTATGTTAATATGTGAAGGTAAATGTGGTTAAAATCTCAAGATTAATGGTGTAGTGAAACATAGGTTATAAATACACTAAAGTCATAAATTTAGAATAGGCAGATTAGGTTTCTAAAAATGCCCTATGATCAAGTAATAAACTGTATTGATAGAGAAATGATAAAATTATGTGCCATACATGGTTGTAAAGGTGTGTTTATAAGATTTCTAGAATGGTAAAGAACTCCTTATTTGGAGTTGTGAGTAAAAAGATATGAATTTTTGAGTAAGTAAAGGTCATGAAAATAGGGTAACAGTTTACCCCTAAATCTGCATCAACATTGACTTTAAAAATTCATTATAAATTGTATAAGAGGAATTAAAAGCTATAATTTATATGGTTTAAAAGGTTATTCAGTCTAGTTTCGTTTGAAACAAACGAAATCAGATTTTGAGTTATAGAACATTTTATATAAATATTTCTTTAAGGACAATGCAAGCTGCCAAATGTAATAAATGATATGTTTCTTTAATGTTTGGTTAGAAAAGATGTAGAAATGAAGGAAACCACAAAGTTGGAGAATAAGGAAAATGTCTCTAAGCTTGGATTGAGGTGAGTGTGGATGCATTTGTCTCGGGTGACGCGGTGTCATTCCGATCATTGTTTTTATGTTCTGATATGTGAGTGTGGATGCATTTGTCTCGGGTGACGCGGTGTCATTCCGATCATTGTTTTTATGTTCTGATATGTGAGTGTGGATGCATTTGTCTCGGGTGACGCGGTGTCATTCCGATCATTGTTTTTATGTTCTGATATGTGAGTGTGGATTCATTTGTCTCGGGTGACGCGGTGTCATTCCGATCATTGTTTTTATGTTCTGATATGTGAGTGTGGATGCATTTGTCTCGGGTGACGCGGTGTCATTCCGATCATTGTTTTTATGTTCTGATATGTGAGTGTAGTTTTTGTTTAAAGTGTTGGGATTAGTATCCTAACCTTGTTATTTTTTTTAGATAACATGAAGAAAGCATGAAATGAATTTAATAATGATTGGTAAAATTTAAAATGATAAGGAAGACGGATTAAAGGCAAGAATATTGATCTAAGTGTATATTGCTTGTTAGATAAGCATGCTTAGTATAAATATGATTAGTTGCTATGATGTGTGAAATGTGACTAAATGATAAGCTTTGCTACTGATTTTTTGATGATCATAAAATGAAAATGATCTCATGTGCTTGCTGGAATTTTATGTTACCATGATGCTTGATTGATTATATGTATATGCCTATTGAAATGGTTAAATGCCTTTGAAATTATGAATGATTGGCAAGTGAATGATCTTGTTAATAAAGAAAGATAAATAAAGTCCTTGGTTTGATTAGTGTCTATAGGTAGAAGGGCATGCCTTAGAGTCGTTGAGCTCCCCTGATCTTTGTTACAGGATGGTGGTTAGTCACCTATAAACCTGATAAGGTGGTTAGTCACCTTGATAATTGAATGGTGGTAAGTCACCATTGATGCATATGCATCCCCTGTTATATGTTGAAATGAGAAATGGATACTTTGAGTATCTAATGTTACATGTTACATGAAGACTTGATTACCTATTTCATTAATCATCCAAGGCAAAACATTTAAAAGTTACATGACTTGAAAGATAAGTACTTAAATGATAAGTACCAATGAAATGAAATTGATATGCCTAATTGCTTTGTATATGCTAATGTCTTTTAAATGATGCTTGTTGTTGTATATGATAATGTTTTGAATGATACTTGCTGTATGAATAAACATAAAAATATGTTGTTTATGCTGCATTTGTTAAGGGCTCACGTAGAGCAACTATGCTCAAATAGCAAATTTGGTAAGTGCCTTGCATTACTTTGATATGTTTGAATATAACTATGAAATGCTACATGATATGGAGCTACGGCTCATCTTGTTATTTCATATGACTTGATATGATATTATGCTTTGTTATGAATATGAAGTATGACATGTTATTGCATATTTAGCATGATGTTCATTTTTGGAAGCATGTTACATGACATAATATGTTCATTCATTGTCATTGGCTACCTCACTTAGACTATGTAAGTCTAATGCATTCATTGCATAACATTTCAGGTTAAGGAAAGTAACAGATCGAGATCGGGATTAGTTGGAAGGTTGACAAGTCACTACAATTAAAGAGTAATGTGTTTTGTCCTTATAAACTCCTAGTATGGTGGCAAAGTAGTTAAAGCAATTATACTAATCTTGTGGGCCTACTATTGTGAAATTTTGCCTATGTTTTATATAAGGTTTTAAAGCTATATAGACTATTAAGTTAGTAATAAAATTGACATAATTGGTAGTAAAACATTGATTAAAGGACTCTATGATTTTTGTGAGTTGTTAGGCTCATTGAAATATGTAAAGAATTTTAGTAAGATAATTCAAAAAGAAGTGGATTTGAATACTTTACAAAATAGTCACTGAACATTACCTAGTCTAATCAGATAGGTAAATGACCTCCGTTAGTAATGAGATTTTACAGGCTAATAATTAGTAAGTTTAATTTCAGTATAATATCACGAATTTTAGATAAGGACCCCCAATTTGTAAAAATTACAAATTAGTCCCTGAGTTTGAAAAAGTTTAAAATTGACCCCAATTCAAATAAGTTGTTAATAAGTTAAGTGTTAAGTCTTAAAAGAGATTAATAAAATATGCCGAAATGATTTTTGAACTTTGGAATAAGTTCTGATCTCTAATATGTTATGTCACTAAAAGATTTATGTCTCCGTTCTCCGTTATGTTTTCCGGTAGCGCTCTCTGACCCGGTTCTCTACCAGGCCGGGAAGGGGGTGTTACACTAAAAATACCCCGACCTGAATTACCCGACCTGAAACTACCCGACCTAAAATTACCCGACCTGAAATGAACCCAACCTGAAATGGACCCGACCTGAAATGGACCCGACCTGAAACGGACCCGACCTGAAATGGACCCGACCTGAAACGGACCCGAACCCGAATTAACCTGTCAATTATCTGCTTCGGACCCGACCCGTTTTGACCCGACCTGAAATGGACCCGACCTGAAATGGACCCGATCTGAAATGGACCCAACCTGAAATGGACCTGACCTGAAATGGACCCACACCCGACCCGAGTCGAGTCAAAATAGAAAAATGACCTGAAATGACTTGTACCCGATTTTTCCCGACCTGACAGTACTCGACCTGAAACCCATCCGATTACCTGTTTTTACATCCCTAGAATTCATGAGCTCATTGGTACGGGTATTGGGCTTCGGCCATTGGTGCGGTGGAGGGATGTGTTGTGTATTGGTTAATTGGTGCGACGGAGGAAATTTGACACGGCCATTATTGTTATTGTTGGTGTTTTGGTGGAATTCGTGTACCCAAATACGGTTGAATCAATCCAAGGAAAATATTGATTATTGCTATTGATCATTGATGCTATGATATTTAATATTAATGTCATGATAGTTATTGTTGTTATTGAGCATAGAAATGATGTTTATGTTCATGACATGGTATTATTGATGATATTGAGACATGTTGCATTATATGATACATATTCATTCATTGTTTATGGCTACCTTACTTAGACTATATAAGTCTAATGCAATCATTCTCCATAACATTTTAGGTTAAGAAAGTGTTCGGATCAAGATCGGGATTAGTTGGTAGATCGACAAGTCACCTCAAGCCTAAAGTAAAGTATTTTGTCCTTATGAACTCCTAGAATGGTGGAAAAGTAGTTAAACTAGTTGATTTTGACGTTTTGTCTATGTGTATAAAGGCTATGTGGTATATGTGGTTTGAGTGCCCTAAATGACTTGTTAAAGGTTGCTTAAAATGGCCTAATATGCATATTTAGCTTAAAAAGGTGAAAACATAGTAAATGGATTCGAATGGTCATGAAATTTGACATGGTAGTAGATTAAACAGTTATAACCTTGCAGGTAAAGTTTCATTGCATTTGGACATTGTTTGATGGGTCAAATTTTATAAAAATAAGTAAAATTTTGTCATTACAAGCCAGGCGTATCGAAACGGGTCATGACATTTCGGTACAGCCTTGCATATTTTGGCTTAATAAAATAGAGTGTTTCGATACTCTTCAGGGGTGTATCGAAATGGAATTTGGCAGTAAGGTCCCATAATTTAAGTGTACCGATACAACCCTTAAGGTGTATCGAAACAGTTAGCTCTTGGTCAACGCGTATCGATACGGACAGAGATGTATCAAAAAGTGTGTTTTGGGAAAAGTCAAATTGGTTAACCTGTTTTGATATGAGTGGTGGCGTATCGATTCAGGGTTAGTTAATTTTGTTAAAAAACATATATTATAGTTTTGCATTGTTTACAAATTAATCACTAAAAATTGGATGACTTAATTGGATGAGTAAATGTACTCCGAATAACATGAAAATTTACACGATTGTTGTTGTTGTATTGAATTTCATTTTGGTATAATCAATTACATTAAAGGACCTCTAAATTATCGTATTTACAATTTAGACCCTAAAACTTGTAATAGTTTAAGAAATGGTCCTAAATGAATGATTAATCAATTGCATTTACAATGTCTCTATGCATCCAGACCCCATTCTATACAAAGGGGTATATACAAGTGTTTTTGTATATCATATAACCAACCAAACAATTTGCGTTTAATATTATCCTTAACATTTTGTACAACCTCAAATTGGGAACTACAAACCCCACAAAAATGTTTAAGGTTTCTTTCCCTCCAAATCATATAGATGCATCCATTCCATGCTAGCTTAAAAATTAAAGCCGGTAAAGACTTCCCTTTGAAACGAGTACAAGCCCATGCCATCTCTTGCTCCCAAGGCAAACTAGGACGAGGAACCTGACAAGCACATAAGATGCTCTCCCAAACCTACTTTAAAAAGGGTGTTGAGTGTGTAAAAGTTCTATTATTTACACCCTTTTTAACCCATATTTCTGCTGCATTCAAGCATCATTGCATTGCATTTAGGTTAGTTTACAGCAAAACATCACAAATATATTAAAGGCACGGATTCTACTAAAAAGGGTTGATTTTGCAGGTTGCTGCCATAGTAGACGGAGAAGGCGGGCGAAGGGCAGAGAAGCAGAAGAGCTGAACTGAACAAGCAGACAAAGAGGACGATGCTGCCATGGATCTGCCGTGACAGCATGGGGACAGCAGTTTTACGGAGAGGAAAAGCAAAGTGGACCTCGATAGATAGAGAAAATTATGCTCGTCTGTCGTGTGAAAACCATATATTTTTCCAAGCCCCGGATCAAAAGATATGTCAAGCCAAAGCTCAAGGAGAGGAAATCCCATGAAACAAGGAGGCGACTGAAAAGTAGGATACTTGAAGATTAAAGTCTTTATTAGAATCTTACTTTTAATTAAAGTTGTAATCCTTGTTATCTTAGAATACTTGAGCCCAAAGCTTATATAAGGGCATAGATTTTAACCTAGGAGAGATCAATACCCCATAACCGATAACCAAACCCCTACGCCGTTTACCCGTCGTCGACATGTTCTAAAAACCCCCTAGGGCCACGGGTTGATTTGTAAGGTAGTTGCAAGGGTTGTTTTGTTTTAGGATTTTCCAAGTTCAATAAAATAAACTTCAAGTTCTCTTATTTTGGTTTTAATATCTTGCAAGAGCATCGGGAGAGCATTGTGAGGTTATCTATTTACTTAGCATCGGGAGAGTTAAGTATACGAAAGAAATAAGAGCAAGTTCTCTAGTTTATAGTTGAACTATCTTGTGCCTAGGGATAGGGCAAGGTTAAGTGGCTAAGGAAGAATTCATACACATCGGTGTTCATCCTTCGATTCACGCCGGGAGGTATCATCAAAGACGTGATCATCTACAGACTTGGACCTAGGGATAGGCCAAGGCAGATCTGGGATTCTTGCCAAACTTGAAAGTACTGAGTTGGTGTGTTTGCTGCCGCGACGACCAACGGACAGCTGCCGCGACAGGTGCTGCCAGCGACAGGCGCGACGACAGAACTGGATTTCCTAAGCAATACAATACCTGCACTACTGAGCAATTCAATACCAGCCCATTCTCTCTATCTTGATTTCTCTACTCTTTTATTTACGTTACTTTAATATTTTCGTGACAACTTTCTCAATTATTTCCTTTACTTTCGTGCAGTCAACTAAGGTGAAGCTATTAGCCCAATCCCTGTGGAGACGGTAATCCGATACTTCGTATCACTTTACTACTTGCGTCGTGTACACTTACACTACAATTGCGATAGACTCTTTTACACGCAACAAGTTTTTGGCGCCGCTGCCGGGGATTGGCAACATAACTCTACCTTTCTTTTATTGCACTTTTTGTTTTTATTTCTATTTTTCTCTTATTTTTATTTTTCTTTTTCTCTTTAGTAATTTCAACTCTTGCTTTTCACGAGGTTATCTTGTTTATGCGCAGATCTAAAAGAGGTGAAGATCCTGAGTATCCATTAGATCCGGAAGTTGAACGTTCATTCAATCTTAGGAACCGACTTCGTTACGTGCTAGCCAGGAACGAGTACCTTGAAGAACAGTTAGAGACAATGGCATACCAAGGAGATAATCTTGCTGCTAGAGATGGAGCTGTTATACCGCCTGTCGGCGACCCGCCTGCGGCAGCCGGACGACGGTCCTGTCGTGACTACATGTTGAATGATCATGTAGAACTGGAGACCACGCTGCCGGATATTGAAGTTGATAACTTTGAGCTTAAACCTGTCATGTTTAGTATGATCAACAATGCCGGACAGTTTAGTGGTGCTGTGACAGAAGATGCTAGGGAGCATCTCAAAACGTTCCAGGAAATCTGTGGTTCGTTTAGACTGCCAGGAGTTAATCCGGAGATACTGAGGCTTCGGTTATTCCCCCATTCATTGAGGGACAGAGCTAAAACTTGGTGGAATAAACTTACGCCGGGTTCAATCGTAACTTGGGCAGATTTATCTCGTGAATTTTTATCTCGTTTTAATCCTTCGCATTTATCTGAGCGATTACGTAATGAAATTGCTACTTTTCAACAGGAAGATGACGAGCCGATGCACGAGGCCTAGGACAGATTTACTACTCTTCTTCAGAACTGCCCAATGCATGGATTCCCAGTCTGGAATCAGGTAACCAAGTTCTATAATGCTGCTAACTTACAAACTCGTATTCGAATTGATTCTGCAGCGAATGGACTATTATTGGATAAAGATCCAGACGAGGCATTGCAAGTTTTGAAAAATCTGGCCAAGAATGAGGAACAGTTTCCGACCGCAAGAAGAGGGGGTAAACGGGTACTTGCTGTCAAGGACTATGAAGCCGACAGCAAGTTAAAATCACAGGTAGCATTCCTTACTAAAGCAATGAAAAGGTTATTGAATGATGATGCTCAACAAGGATTTGCTGTAGAGGAAGTATGTGATATCTGTGAGGAAAATCATAGTCGGGATGAGTGCCCAATACAGTTAGAAGAGGGAAAGTATGTTGGAAATTACAACAAGCCGAATTACAATTCCAACAATTATAATCCCAATTGGAGGAAGGATCCCAAATTTTCCTGGAGTAACCCCAATAACGCCCTGAATCCTCAAGCACACAATCAGAGTCAGGGAGGACCTAGATTGCTGACGCGACAGCAACTGCCGCCGCAGCAGCAACAGCAGCCACCAGCTGCCACGAGCAGTATACTGGAACAGACTCTGGCCACCTTTATGTCTCAGACAGGTACTTATATTGAGAATATGAATCAGTTTGTCAAGAAGACAGAAAATTTCATGGATAAAACAGAGATGAGGATGACAAATCATGAGGCTACTTTGAAATCTCTGGAAACACAAATGGGTCAGGTTTCCCAACATATTAAGCCGAGGCAGACTGGAGGATTCCCTAGTAATACTGAAAATGCTAGGCCACCCACACATGAGCAGTGTAAGGCAATTACTACTAGGAGTGGGAAGAAACTACCAGGGCCGGAAAGAGAAGTTGAAACAGGAAATGAACCAGCCTTAAACCAACCTGCCGAGGAAGCTGCCCCGACAAGTAACAAACAGACTGCTGCCGATGAGCCTGTCACTACAGTAGAAACGATAGAGGAGAAAATTGATGAACCTAAATCTCCTCAGATTCGTATGCAGTGGGAAGGACGTATTGCTGATTACCGTCCCCCACCTCATTTTCCTCAACGTATACAGCAAGCTAAGCAAGAATCTCAACTTAAAAATATTTATGATATTTTTAAGCAGGTTCATATTAATATTCCGCTGTTAGATGTCGTTAGGGAGATGCCCGGTTACGCCAAATTTCTCAAAGATGTCATGTCAAAGAAATATAAACTTGGGGAATTTGAAACGGTAAGGATGGCAGATGGTTGCATGAGTATTCTTCATCGGCAGCCACCCAGAAAAAGAAAGATCCGGGGAGCTTCATCATACCTTGTGTAATCGGAGACAAATATGTGGGAAAAGCACTTTGTGATCTTGGTGCTAGTGTTAATTTAATGCCAAAGTCTGTTTTTCAGAAGTTAGGTATTGGAAAGGCGCGGCCCACGACAGTAACTCTGCAGCTGGCAGACCGCTCTTACGTTCATCCAGAGGGAAAGATTGAAGATATTCTGGTAAGAGTGGATAAGTTTATTTTCCCTGCTGACTTTCTTGTTTTAGATTGCGAGGCAGACGAAAACGCACCAGTCATCCTTGGGCGACCCTTCTTAGCCACGGGAAGATCACTGATTGATGTGGAGAAAGGAGAACTCACCATGCGAGTGAACGATCAAGAGATTAAGTTGAATGTTCTCCAAGCAATGAAACATGCTGATGTGGGCAAGGAATGCAAGGCTATCATTGAAGTAACCCTCGATCAACCCTGCATTAGGTCGGGCTGTCATAATATAAAATTTGGTCACTGCTGCTACAGCCACCTACAGGCCTGTCACGACAGCACTCACGACAACACCGACGACAGTAACTCCTCTGACTCCGATACATCTGATACTGAAGATCAGGAGGAGGTAAACTGGTTAGGCAATCGTCCAGGTAAGTTATTCGAACCTTTGAATTATACTTCGGATAACCAGTTAATCCAAAAGCCATCTACTATTGAACCACCTGCCTTAGAACTGAAGCCCCTGCCAGGGCAGCTTAAATATGCTTTTCTTGGTTCAAATGATACGTTGCCTGTAATCATCTCTTCTAAGCTGCCGCAGGAACAGGAACGGCAGCTAATCGGCATGCTAAGGCAGCACAAAAAGGCGATTGGATGGACGATAGCAGATATTCAAGGCATTAGTTCGGCGTTATGCATGCACAAAATCCTTCTAGAGGAAGATCATAAGCCGACTATTGATACCCAAAGGCGGCTAAACCATGCGATGAAAGAGGTGGTGCGTAAAGAGATAATCAAATGGTTAGATGCTGGTATTATTTACGCCATCTCCGACAGCAAATGGGTGAGCCCGGTGCAGTGCGTTCCAAAGAAAGGAGGCATGACCGTGATAACCAATGAGAACAATGAATTAATCCCAACCAGGACTGTGACCGGTTGGAGGGTTTGTATGGACTATCGGAAGCTCAACAAAGCTACCCAAAAGGACCAGTTTCCTTTACCCTTTATAGATCAAATGCTTGATAGATTAGCGGGTAAATCTTACTATTGTTTTCTTGATGGTTACTCAGGTTACAATCAAATTGCTATTACACCGGAGGATCAAGAAAAGACGACTTTCACCTGTCCTTATGGAACGTACGCTTTTAGGAGGATGTCGTTTGGACTATGTAATGCACATGCCACCTTTCAAAGGTGCATGATGGCCATATTCTCCGATATGGTAGAGGACTTCCTCGAGATATTTATGGATGATTTTTCCGTCTTTGGAGACGATTTTGAGAGCTGCCTCGGCAATCTTCAAAAGGTACTTGAAAGATGTGAAAAAACAAATCTTGTTTTAAATTGGGAAAAATGCCACTTTATGGTGGATGAGGGGATAGTCCTTGGCCATAAGATTAGCTGCCGTGGGATAGAAGTCGACAGGGCTAAAATAGAAGTAATTGAGAAGCTGCCGCCGCCGACCACAGTCAAGGGCATTAGGAGTTTTTTAGGGCATGCTGGTTTTTATCGAAGGTTTATTGCAAATTTCTCAAAAATCACCAAGCCCCTATGTCATCTCTTAGAGCAGAACCGACCCTTTGACTTTAATGAAGAATGTACTGAAGCATTCAAGGTTCTGAAGGAAAAACTGGTAACAGCCCCCATAGTACAACCACCAGACTGGACACAGCCATTTGAGATTATGTGTGATGCTAGTGACTATGCTGTCGGGGCAACACTTGGGCAGCGCAGAGATAAGCTGTTTCATGTCATATACTATGCCAGTAAAACATTGAATGACGCCCAAGTGAACTACACCACCACAGAAAAGGAGCTATTAGTTGTGGTATTCTCCATCGACAAGTTTCGTTCTTACATACTTGGGACGAAGGTAATAGTGCACACAGACCATTCTGCCCTCAAGTATCTGTTCGCGAAAAAGGATGCAAAGCCTCGATTGATACGGTGGATCCTGCTATTGCAAGAGTTCGACCTTGAGATCAAGGACAAAAAGGGGACAGAAAATCAGGTGGCAGATCACTTGTCAAGGTTGGAGAAAGGACAGAGTCTGCCAATCGATGAGACAAACTTACTGGAGACCTTCCCAGATGAGCAGCTCTTTGCTGCCGCAATTGTTGTCGCGACAGCCATGGCGGCAGGTAAGTCTTCTGAATTCCCCTGGTACGCTGATTTCGTTAATTTTATAGTTAGCGGAATACTTCCTTCTGATCTTAATTATCAAGCCAGGAAGAGGTTCCAAAATGATGTCAAGCATTATTATTGGGATGAACCTCTTCTTTTCAAACTATGCGCAGATCAGGTTATAAGGAGGTGTGTACCACAAGAAGAACAAGAAGACATTCTCCATCACTGCCATGCTTCACAATATGGAGGTCACTTAGGAGGCAATAAAACTACTGCCAAGGTGCTGCAGTCAGGGTTCTACTGGCCGACACTGTATAAAGATGCACAGAACTTCTACAAGAACTGTGACAGGTGCCAGCGGACAGGTAACATCTCGAGGAGAAACGAGATGCCACTGCAAAACATTCTGGAAGTCGAGATCTTCGACGTTTGGGGGATTGATTTCATGGGACCTTTTCCATCTTCATGTGGAAATCTATACATCCTCCTAGCAGTGGATTATGTCTCTAAGTGGGTTGAAGCCATCGCCACTCAAAAGAACGATGCCAAGACAGTCCAAAAGTTTTTGCACAAAAACAGTTTTTCTAGATTTGGCATCCCTAAGGCGATTATCAGTGATGAAGGGAGACATTTTGACAATAGGGTTATTGCTGCCGCCTTGAAGAAATATGGTGTCAAGCACAGGATCGCGACAACATACCACCCACAGACCAATGGACAAGCTGAGATATCCAATAGGGAAGTTAAGAACATTCTTGAGAAGATGGTTAAGCCAACTAGGAAAGATTGGTCTTTACTCCTTAATGATGCATTATGGGCATATAGGACAGCTTTTAAGACTCCATTAGGCATGTCTCCATACCGATTGATCTATGGGAAAACCTGTCACTTGCCTGTCGAGATAGAGCACAAAGCATATTGGGAAATCAAGGCCGTGAATATGGACTTGGACAAGGCAGGCCAGAAAAGGCTGTTAGATCTGAACGAGCTTGAGGAAATACGGACAATGGCCTACGACAATGCAAGAATCTACAAGGAGAAAACTAAGAAGTGGCATGACAGGAAGTTGCTGCCACGACAGTTCTGCCCAGGGCAGCTTGTGTTGTTGTTCAACTCTAGACTGAAACTCTTCCCAGGAAAGCTAAAGTCTAGATGGTCTGGCCCGTTCCAAGTGATACAAGTTTTTCCCCATGGTGCCATCACAATCTAATCATTAAAAGACGGGCACCAATTCAAAGTCAACGGACAACGCCTCAAGCATTATCAGGGGACTGAAGCCCCAGGAATATAGGAAGTGGTTACTTTAGGAGATGCCCCACAAGGCATCCCTAATTTAACCTAAATTTTATTTTCATCTATTTTATTACTTAGTATTATTTATTAGGAAATTAGGTTTATTTTATTTAAATAATGTTTTTATATTTTCTGTTTTCAGCAAATAAAGGAGTCAAGAAGAAAAGAAGAAGTGACCCAAGCCCACCATCCATCCATCAGCCCAACAGAGCCCATTTATTGAAGCCTGTCGTTCCAGCTGCCGCCGCAGACACGGATAAGACAGGCTGTCAACAGACTGACACGACAGACGCAGAAACGTGTGGCAGACGCGTAACAGACGCATAAATGCGTGTCAGACACGCCAAATCTCAACAGTCGCTCC
Source organism: Hibiscus trionum (assembly GCA_030270665.1). Taxonomy (NCBI): domain Eukaryota; kingdom Viridiplantae; phylum Streptophyta; class Magnoliopsida; order Malvales; family Malvaceae; genus Hibiscus; species Hibiscus trionum. Next base: position 2,961,526 of record BSYR01000025.1, on the reverse strand, counting down.
GTTATTCACGCCTGCCGTTACAGCATTAAACGGGCAGCAACTTGACAGCTATAAAACCCCGTTCTCATTTCCATTTTCATCACTTATGCTTATTCTTACTTGCTTTCTCCTCTCGTTTTTCTTTGTTTTCTTTACTTTCACAACCCTTGCAACTAAAATGTCTTCCAGACAGACCCGCCGCGGTGCTGCTTCAGCCTCTTCATCAGCAACACCCACACCGTCGGCCTTCGCAACCAAGGAATTATGGGAAGAAAGAGGTTTTATCTACATTCGCAAGGCTCCGAACATGGGGCTTCGACCATTCATTGCGAGGGAAATACGAGCTCAACTATGGGAGCAGTTCGTAGAACAACTGGCATAATTAAATGACACGTTGGTGAGGGAGTTCTATGCTGCCATCAACAGCAAGACGGCGACATCCGTCACTGTCCGAGGGGTCAAGGTACCATTCACAGCTGACAACATCAACCACATGTATGACCTCTATTTTGGTCCCAACGAGGATGCCCATCAGCAATTTTTGGACACCCTCGACTCTGCCGCCTACGGTGCTGTCATGGCAGAGGTGACAGAGGAAGGGACGGAGTGGACTACGAGCAAGAAGAACCCCAACTCTGTAAAAAGGGGGCAGCTGCTTCCAGAAGCCAAGCTATGGAACGCTTTCATCAAGAAGCGCATCCTGTCGTCCTCCCATCACACGACAGTGGATCAGCAGAGGCTAGCCCTCATCCATTCGATCAAGAACAATCGGGCCATCAACGTGGGCCGTTATATGAGGGAGAGCGTCTTGGACTGCACATATCGATCAACCTCCCGCCTCTGCCTACCATTCATGATCACATCTCTCTGCCGCTGCGCTGCTGTCCCAGAGGCCACCACCGATAAACTGGTCCAAGGACGAGGCTGAACCGATAACAACATTACCAGCCTCATGGAGCTGATAGTCGCAACCCCCCTCTCCTCCTTCAACCCGGCTGCCTCCCCAGCAGAATCATCCGAGGAACTTGCCCCTGAACATGAAGCAGCAGCCGCCCAGACAGACCAATTTGCTCAAATCCTTGCTTCCATACAGCGGGTGGAAGACAGGCAGATGGGGCTGATGACATTCATCCGGGATTTCGCCAACTCAACGGTAAATTTCATTACCAACACTTTACATTATCCCGATGTTGTTTTCCCCACTTTCCCTGCCCACTATTTCCACATCCCCACCCTGTCCACACACCTACACCACCTACCTCCCCACACACACATTCTGCTGCTTCCACCCCATCACCTACCCAGCCGGCAACTGGCAGCCCTCCGGCAGCTGGCACCTCTGCCCGAGGAACGAAGCGACCAGCCTCAAATGAGAACGAGGCAGAACCCCTTATTAGGAGGAATTTGGCGAAGGACTTCACGCCTGTCAAGAGGCAGAAACATGTGGCAGACAGAAAACTAATGCCCAAAGCCAGCACCACCACCAGCAGCACTTGGGACAGCGGCAGCAGCTCAGATATCCAGGTCATGGAACAACCTACCCAGCCTGCCCCACAACCCAGACGCCGCCGCCAAATCCGTGTCAGCAGCAGCAGTGAAGACAGCGATTAAAATCTAAGTCTTTTATTTTCTTTTTCTTGCTGCCTGCTTATCTATATTTTGTAATGTACCTGCCTTCATTTTATCTGTCATTTGCATTGAGGGCAATGCAACCCTCGAGTTTGGGGGTGGCAACCCTCCATTTTAATGGAGTCTTAGTACATCTCTTTAATTAATTATTGTGTCTTTTATTTATTTCTCTAAAAAAAATTAAGTGGTTGGCTTAAAACTGTGAAGTATCTTACCTGTCATGACAGCTCTGCCGTGGCAGCATCTTTAGGACAGATTAAGGAGAAGTTTAGAGCCTTTCTATAGTTCTGAAAAACTTAAACACCATTGTGACTGTTATATTGCTTAAGATTTCTTTTAGCCAAACTAGAATAGGATGTTTAATACTTGAATAGCCCCTAGAGGTGCCTAACACTGGCTCTAGGAAAGAAGTTTAGCAAAAGAAATTCAAAAACCTAGAGGTGCCCGAAACCGGCTCTAGGAAGCTAACTAGAGGTGCCCAAAATTTGCTCTAGAAATTTTTAGCTTGAAAATAGAAGAGAAAGAAGCATGAAAATGTGTCTTCAAGAAAATAAACTTTGGCATAAAAATTCGAGTTAAAAAGTTGAATATTCTAGTGAAACTAAGAGAGTCTTGGCATATAACTGTTCACAAGCATGCACACACTGCACGAGGACTATAGGGGGATTCCGGACAGATCCTAATCTTTCCGACAGGTTGCTGCCGCCACAGAGAATGAGCGACTGGTAAGGGACAGTCACTGTTTGAAGGCCAACACAAAAATATTCATTTTTCTTTTAGGTCTTAATTGCTTGAGGGCAAGCAAAAACTTGAGTTTGGGGGTGTGTTGAGTGTGTAAAAGTTCTATTATTTACACCCTTTTTAACCCATATTTCTGCTGCATTCAAGCATCATTGCATTGCATTTAGGTTAGTTTACAGCAAAACATCACAAATATATTAAAGGCACGGATTCTACTAAAAAGGGTTGATTTTGCAGGTTGCTGCCATAGTAGACGGAGAAGGCGGGCGAAGGGCAGAGAAGCAGAAGAGCTGAACTGAACAAGCAGACAAAGAGGACGATGCTGCCATGGATCTGCCGTGACAGCATGGGGACAGTAGTTTTACGGAGAGGAAAAGCAAAGTGGACCTCGATAGATAGAGAAAATTATGCTCGTCTGTCGTGTGAAAACCATATATTTTTCCAAGCCCCGGATCAAAAGATATGTCAAGCCAAAGCTCAAGGAGAGGAAATCCCATGAAACAAGGAGGCGGCTGAAAAGTAGGATACTTGAAGATTAAAGTCTTTATTAGAATCTTACTTTTAATTAAAGTTGTAATCCTTGTTATCTTAGAATACTTGAGCCCAAAGCTTATATAAGGGCATAGATTTTAACCTAGGAGAGATCAATACCCCATAACCGATAACCAAACCCCTCCGCCGTTTACCCGTCGTCGACATGTTCTAAAAACCCCCTAGGGCCACGGGTTGATTTGTAAGGTAGTTGCAAGGGTTGTTTTGTTTTAGGATTTTCCAAGTTCAATAAAATATACTTCAAGTTCTCTTATTTTGGTTTTAATATCTTGCAAGAGCATCGGGAGAGCATTGTGAGGTTATCTATTTACTTAGCATCGGGAGAGTTAAGTATACGAAAGAAATAAGAGCAAGTTCTCTAGTTTATAGTTGAACTATCTTGTGCCTAGGGATAGGGCAAGGTTAAGTCGCTAAGGAAGAATTCATACACATCGGTGTTCATCCTTCGATTCACGCCGGGAGGTATCATCAAAGACGTGATCATCGACAGACTTGGACCTAGGGATAGGCCAAGGCAGATCTGGGATTCTTGCCAAACTTGAAAGTACTGAGTTGGTGTGTTTGCTACCGCGACGACCAACGGACAGCTGCCGCGACAGGTGCTGCCAGCGACAGGCGCGACGACAGAACTGGATTTCCTAAGCAATACAATACCTGCACTACTGAGCAATTCAATACCAGCCCATTCTCTCTATCTTGATTTCTCTACTCTTTTATTTACGTTACTTTAATATTTTCGTGACAACTTTCTCAATTATTTCCTTTACTTTCGTGCAGTCAACTAAGGTGAAGCTATTAGCCCAATCCCTGTGGAGACAATAATCTGATACTTCGTATCACTTTACTACTTGTGTCGTGTACACTTGCACTACAATTGCGATAGACTTTTTTACACGCAACAAAGGGCACTAAAAACAAATGCGCACGGCTCTCCCCCTCGTTTAAGCAAAGCAGACATCGTTCATCATTCACCATCCCAAATCGAGTTAGCCTATTCTTGGTAGGAAACCTATCCAATATGGCCATTCAGGCAATGGTGGAGTGTCTAAGTATATTCCCTGGGTGCCAAACCAATCTCTCGTAAGGCACACGATCCTTCCTCTCCATGATCTCCTACCAAATAACTTGATCGTGGAGAATAGGCCTTCTAACAGCCCTTGCAATGCCCCAGACTTTCCCCGTAAATGGAGCAAACATCTCCATGTCCAACTGCATATTTGTGGGCACTCAAGCTGTTAGAAACTATTGTCCTTAATAACATACGCATGTATCCAAGCCACTGTTGGACCCGTGAGAGAGCTTGGCAAAATGGGTGAAAATGCGTTGGTAATGAATTAATAGTGCCAAGAAAGTGTCTTTTGTGTGCAAGTATATACGGTCTTCCAAGTAATACATCAGTAAGATGAGTTATCGATCCCACAAGGATTGGTCAATAGCTTAATTGCTTGCTTATTTTACTTGTCAAAGAAAAGTATATTTGTTTTAAAGTTGGTTTTGAAAGCAAGTTGAAAAGAAAGAAATAAAAGACAACATCATTGGAAAGGAGAGTTTTAAAATGTATGATGAGTGTTAGCAAGGGATGTCTAGTTTTCATGCTATTCGTGCCATGCCAACTTTTAATAAACCCTGTTTTGGCATTGTTTGTCGAGCAGATTTGAAAGTAGTATTGCCTCTCTCGATGGCAATGCCCTAAATTAACTATGCAAAAACTTTTATATCTCTATAAAATAGTTTTTTCATAAATTAATTTGATTAAGTCCCAATCTTTTGCTTCTAAGGGGTAGATTTCACTCCCGAAGTAAGTTCATCTACTTGAACATCTTTTCTCGAAACATCTCGCCTTAGAATCTAGCATTTGTTCATTGTGTCCTAAGTCGGTTAAGATACTAAGGTTCAATAAGCCAACAAATCCAGCTCTCGCTTGGCATCATATTTGTGAAAACAATTAAGATCATGCTAGATAGGAAAAACAATGCCATCACACTTCCAATTATTAAAAGATAAACATAGAAAATAGCGTTCAACGCAACCATCCCTCACCAACTATTAAATTAGTTCATGGTGAGGGTTTCCAACCAAAAACCATAATTGTATCTCAGCATCACCATCTTAAATAAAAATAACTTAAACGAAGAGAATGGGTGTGAAGGGTGTCTCTGGATGCAATCCTTCAGAATCTAGGCTCTTGGTCAAGCTTGGTCGAACGTCTCCTTGGTGAAGCCTCTTAAATTTAATTGACGATCTCCCTCAAGTGTTTGCTTGAGCTCTTTTAAATAGGCGCACGAGAATGACCTAGGATAAGCTTTGAATTTGAACGCTCGAGGATAAGGGATGTGCTCATCTTATCCCTCGTTTGAATCCTAGGTCTAACGTCATCGATGGTTCTTTGTCCACTCGACCTGACATCAAACATCTCTTCTCTACCAACCGATGTTTCGGTAATTTTTGGACCTTCGCTACCAACAGCTACCGACATTCTCATTGTTCCCTTCCTGCGTTATTCTGCTCTACTGTGCCTACAATCATGCCAACAAACAACCCTTCACAGTGGTATTACCATATTCAAAACTCCTTACGCAAATGCATGCAATTAACAACTAAATGCATCTAAATGTGCTCAGAGACAAACAAGAATACTGTAAAATAGACATAAAATCAATACTTTTGAGGAGTTAACACCCCCCAAACCTAAATCATTGTTTGTCCTCAAGTAATGCAAATAAACTAGGAAAAACAAAAATTGTGAAAATAGTACCTCAGTAAAATTTTGGTTGGAATGCCAACAAGTGCTGGCAAGCAGAAGTTGGCTCTATTTCTATCCTCAGGTATCCCAGTGCAATAATGCCAAGCAGACATGAAATTCAAGTGCAACAATATAACTCTAGTCTAAGGGCATGAAGAGTGCATGATGTGTGGGCAATATGCATCAAGTATCTTTTTACTCCCTTAGTCAATTTTACTACATAAACTCAAAAAAGAAATTTCTACCAAGGGTTTTTGTTGGCATTAATTTAAGCTTGCTTCGTGTCATTGTTTGGCGTAAGAAATAAGAGGGAGCAAACCACGAAGACCCAAGTAACTTATTATCCCTAAGGTAGAGGAGAGTTCAATTTTTTTTCTTGCCTTGGCAAAACATTGTTGCCTTATTTGTTTCTTTTTACCCTGGCATCAATTTTTTTTTTACTCTGAGCTTAGTTTCAAAAGTTCTAAGTTTGTTCGGGAACTAGATGCATACTACGTGATAAGTGAAAGTTCAATTCCCTAAACTAGAGATCAATTGTCAAGCGACTTGGCATTACTATTCTGCTAGCATGGGTGACAAGATATTAATTTCTTCATCGAACAGAAATCTAGACCAAATTAAGCTTGACAAACAAAGTGTTAACATTCTTCAAAAGTAAATCGAGGAAAAATTTTCTTTTTTTCTTTTTTATGGTTCAGCATTCAAAGCTAATCTATATGGCATACATGGCATGAAAACAGAAATGAAAACATGAAATGCATGGCATGGCATAAATGCGAGTCAACACACACCCCAAACCAAAGATGTGCACTATCCTCAATGCATGAAAACAAAACATATATACAATTAAAAACAGAAAAATAAAATACATGAACAGGGAGATGCAATGGAATGGAATGTAAAGGAGTTTTAAAAGAAGAAGGCTCCCCTTCAGAGGCTTCCTCTCGTGTGGCTTCCTCATGTGTGATGTGGGTCTTTCTCTTAACAAAGCTTCCATGATCAGAGGCTTTGCGTTTCACTCTCGTCGTGGTTGGCTTCGAGGCGGCAGCAGATGCAGGGGTTTCCTTAACAACCTGCACTAGCTCCGATGTGGTAGGAGTGGCGGCAGACTCGGCAAGGGTAGTAGATTTCTTCTTGACATCCTCGACAGATTCCATGGTAGTATCAGTCTTGGCGGAACCAACTGAAACAAGGGAAACAAGTTCGGTGACATCAGACAGTACGGGGCTGTGGACTACACTGTGAACTGGGCTATTGACCGAACTGCCTAGCATGGCACTGTCATCGGCAAAGAGCTCTGTTAGGAAGACAGGAAACACGGGTATGACTTCTGGAGACATAGTCAAAAGAGCCTCCTTAATGGCTATATCCCTGGAATGGGTGTAGTAGCATAGCTTCTTCCTCTGGTCCTCGGCCCTTTACAACTTTTGGAGAATCAACTCCTGACGGTGGTAGATCTGGCCGAGCAATGCCAATGCGTCTGATGGCATCGAAGCTTCAGACTCAACCTTAGGTGCTTTAGGCTTAGGTGTCATCGTGGAGGCCTTGACTTTTCCTTTGTCCTTAGAGTTAATGGCAGTAAGGTTCTTCCAAGCGGCCAGTGTAATGGTGGTGCCTTTAACGATTATGGCTATGTCTGCATCGGTCTTGGGCACGTTCTGTTGCATACAAATATTAGATATTAACAACAGAAAGAACAATCCACTAGTTGGCTTACCAGAACACTTGTATGTTTCATTGATTAAAATTCTACCAATGTTGATCTTTCGCCCCATAAGAATGAAGTGCAGTAGTGCCAGTCTCTCCTCGAACATTGTCTCGTTGTGTGTCGTCGACATTATGTTCACCTTAATAAAATCATTCTAGCCCTTCGCTTGAGATGCGAGGGCCAATCTCTTGATAGTAAGGTTCCCTTTCGAGGACACAATCCACTCAATGCTTGTTTCACAAAGATCTACCAACATTTTCTTTCTCTTGGCAGCAGTCATGGTGACAACAAATTTCTCATGCTCGTCTTTCTCCTCCAACTAAAACATAGTGTTGATGGACCCTTCATCAAACCTCAGGTAAGCCCCTCAGATCATCAAGAACGGATTGGCCTTGGTCGTGAGATACGCGTAGAACTCTCGAACAATGTTGGGAAAGATGTCACCCTTTTGTTGGCAAAACAACTCCCACTTATGCTTGGTCACGACATCCATGAATTATGGGGTAAAGCCTAGATTTTTCTTGTTCTTGTAGTTAAAATTATTCTCATTAACAAACGTCTTCAAAACAAATTGCTCTTCATATTTTTTTACGTATCTCCTTATTAAAGAAAGTTTTGAAATGGGTCAATGAAGAAGCCGTGAAAGCTTGGAGAGATTTGCTTGACTATTGAAAAAAGAGGGAAGATTGTGTTTCTTTTTTTCTTGCTTGGTTAATGAAAGAAGAAAGTGAAAGGTTGATGAACGGTTAGGGTAGATGAAGTGAAGGTTGAGTGTGTAATGGGGTTTAATGAGTGTTTGAATTAAATAGGGTAATGATGGTAAGTAGCGTGTTTGGGGAAGATAAAAAGGTGATTTGATAAGGTGACAGGTGATAGGAAAGGGTAAGAGAGATAAGGATGGAAAGTGATAAGGATTTAAGTTGAATTTAGACCCAACTTATCTAGTCAATTGGGCGGCTAAGGTTTCACTCTCTTACTTTGCGAGCAAGCTAGGGTAAATCACTTCTTCCCAAATTATTCCATCGCATGCCAAGCTGGGCACCGGTAACATTGCAGGCACACAGAACTATCTTAACTTGCACTCGTGTCATGCTCCCTTCTGCTTTGGCATAATTCCTGAATCTGCACACACTCAATGAAAACCTTTCAACGCAGTAAAAAAATTAAAAACTAAAAGGAAAATAAACAAATAAAGAAAATGCTAAAAATAAAAACCTCTAATCATAATATTTACAAAAAAGAACTAAAATATGATGACGTTACGGTATCTATGCCAAGAGGATAACCTCCTTGGCATTCTACTGATTATCTTCCCAATAGTGCTTTAAACGATGACCGTTTACCTTGAAAATTTCTCATGTCTTCAAATTTTTGATGTTCACTGCTCCACGAACATATGCCTTTACAACTTCGAATGGGCCTGACCATCTTGACTTAAGCTTCCCTGGAAATAATCTAAGCCTCGAGTTAAAGAACAAAACACACTGGCCTACTTCAAATTGTCTTGGCATGATTCTCATCTCATGCCAGTGTTTTGTTCTCTCCTTGTATAGTTTGGCATTCTCATAGGCTTGTGATTTGAACTCTTCCAACTCGTTTAGGTCTAGTAACCTCTTTTCTCCAGAAGCTCTCCATGCAATATCAAGCGTTTTAATAGCCCAATATACACGGTGCTCCATCTCTACCAGAAGATGGCATGCTTTTCCAAACACAAGTTCAAATGGTGAACTGCTCAATGGGGTTTTAAATGTTGTTCTATAAGCCCACAAGGATTCATCTAGCTTCAAAGACCGGTCCTTCCTTGATGAATTCACAATTTTTTAAAGGATATTCTTGATCGCCTTGTTGGAAATCTCAGCTTGCTCATTTGTTTGAGGATGGTATGCCGTGGCAATCCTTGTTCGAGTAAAAATGTGTTTGTGTAAAAATTTGGCAACGGTCTTGGCATCGTTTGTTGGAAATGCCACAACCTCAACCCATTTGGATATGTAATCCACAGCTACAAGAATATACATGTTACCGAATGATGGGGGAAATAGACCCATAAAGTCTATCCCCCATACATCAAATAAGTCCACAGGCATAATGTTTTGGAGCAGCAATTGATTTCTGCCAGAGACGTTCCCCGTCCATTGGCACCAGTCACATGCCTTGGCATAGTTGTGGGTGTCTATGTATAGTGTGAGCCAAAAGAATATGGACTGTAGCACTTTGGCATCAGTCTTCATTCTGGCAAAATGTCCTTCATAGGGAGTAGTGTGGCATAAATGCAAGATGTTATACTGTTCCTCTTTTGGAACACATCACCTTATGACTTGGTCAGCATAATGTTTGAATAGAATCAGTTCGTCCCATTAGTAATGCCTAACTTCCCGAAGAAATCTTTTCTTGGCATTGTATGCCAAGTCTGGTGGTAGAATGTTGCTTACAAATTAGTTGACTATGTTAGTGTACCATGGCACAATAGAAACTTCAAGCAAATGTTTATCAGGAACTTCGTCTCATATGGTAGTTGTCTTACCATTTTCATAGTGATGTTCTAGGCGTGATAAGTGATCAGCCACTAAATTCTCACTACCTTTTTTTTCTCTCGGATCTTAAGGTCAAACTCTTGTAGTGGAAGTGTCCACCTGTAACACCCCAAAACTAGTCTAGTTAAATTCTAAGTTAATTCAAAAGAAAAGTGCAAACATTTTTCTAAACCTAATATGATTATGTGATTAAAGTATTAATAAGAATAATTATAAGGTATAAGTGACTTGTCAATTAGGACAACATATGTATATAGTTATTGAAATAACTTGATCACTAAAGTTAATATGTAAATTAGTGTGTATATATATGTATGGTTCAGTGGAATAATGTAACTATGTATATATATATGAGATTAAAATTAAAGAAATAAATAAATAATTAAACAATATAGGGTGGTGGAATTATTAGTGGATTTACATGGTTAATAATGGAAACAAGTGTCCCTTGTTAAAGCTACAACTGGCCAAGGGATTAAACACATGTAATCCACCAAAACTTGAACCATCATTCTCTCTTTCATCTTCTTTCATTGAACCGAAAAAGGGAGAGTTTAAGAGCTTGAGATTCTGAAAATTTAAGTGAAGAAAGTCCATGCATGTTGCTGAAATTGAGTTAGAATTCATATAGGTTCATGCGCATAACAAGAATTCCATGTAAGTGTGCTTGTGATTACCAATTCTGTTTTGAGATTTCCATGATTGTTTTGATTGAATTCTTATGTTTAAATTGTTTGATTATATGTAAACTTTGCTGGGTTCATGTTAGATTGAAGAAACTTTGGAAAAATGCATGAAAACTAGCCTAGGGTTTGAATCTGCCCAGATTAGGACTATTGCACTGTCTAGGATTAAATTGAAAATTCAAATAGGTTAGAGTTCGAATTAGCAAAAGTTTTGTAAGACAAAATTGTAGATCATTGAAAATAATATAAGATAGAGGTCTCTTGAGTATGAAAATGTTGCTGGAAATGGCTGTAAATTAAGTTAGAAACAGACTAGTCCAGAATAGAGTGAAACTGGAATTAGGGAGATTGTTTTGAATAAAAATAAAATTTAGGGATTATTTTGATCATCTATAAATTCTGGAAATTTTAACATGAAACAGGGGACACATTTAATGAATGAAAACATATGTGTTTATAAGGAAAGTTAGCTTATATGAATGGTTCAAATGAGTTAGAACACTTGCGATGTTACCTTGGACTAATTTGGAAAATGTAATAATTAAGGGACTTAAATGCTCTGTTTTTGATGTTGCTGAAATTTCAAAATAATTTTATAAGATGTATAAAAATGTGGTTAAAAACTCATAATCAAATGTGTAATAGATTATATGTTAAATGAGCACTAAAGTCATAAGTCGAAAACAATGGGCATAATAAGTCACTGTAAATGCCATGTTTTCAAATAATAAACTGTATTGATAGGGAAATGATAAAAATATGTGCTATACATGGTCTTAAAGCTGTGTGAATAAGCTTTCTAGAATGTTAAAGAACTCCAAATTTGGAGTTGTGTGTAAAAAAGTTATGGGTAGTTTAGTGGGTGTTACTTAAACTGCCAATTTAGGGGGCATATTCATATGTCTAAGTGATTGTGTTTGAGTAAATAGGTAAATATGATTGAATTAAGTTCTAATGTGTGTTTTATATGTTATTTGATTGTTCAATATCAAATTGGTGAAGATACTATAGAGGAATCAAGGGCTGAACAATTCAAAAAGAGGGGCAAAGGCATTGAAATCAAGGATACAAACTAACTTGGATAATTATGAGTGTTGCTAACTTAGAGTTAGGATTAGTATCCTAACCATTCTATTTATATTTCTTTGATGATTTAAAATGAAGCATGTAATGAATTTAATAATAGTTAGGTAAATTTAAAATGTAAGGAAGAAGGATTAAAGGAAATGAATAAATGTTACAAGTTTAGTATTAGTTAAGTGTAGTTATGATCCATACGATGTGTTATTGGTGCATTGGTTATTTGAGCTTCACGAGAAAGCTTATATATGAAAGTTAGCTATTGTTTTGAGGAAAATATGATTGTATATGATATGTTAAACTTGCTGGAAAACTATATGAATGATGATTGGTACATGTTTAGTGTTATGGTAAAATGTATAGGTTATATGACCTTGCAAAATGTTTGTAAACCCATTGATGTTAGGGATGGTGATATGTTTGATATGCTACTGTAAGTTATCCGAGAAGTGTTAGAGCTTGAGGGGAGTGTAAGTTGACGAGGAGTGTTAAGAGTTTTATTTAATGTGTAATTAGAGTTTATTCCTAATCAGTAGTTTAGATTTACTAGAAGTCTTAATTAAATTAGGAATAAGTATTATTTAAACTAAAGATAAAAGGTATAGTTTTAGTTATATTAAAACTCTATATGAGCCTATTTAAAGGCTTACTCTGTATACATTTAATAATTAAGAATAATAAGAAAATACAGAGAAATGCATTGTTCTCTCTAGAAAATATCATGATCATCTTCTTCAAACAAGAAATCCCTAACCACCGATCACACACAAACCACCATTATTCATTGCATCTTCGGCCACTATGGCCCCTTTCTCACATGGTATTAGAGCCAACAACGATCTTGATGCCGTCACCACTACTACCATCTTTAATCTGAAATAGATCGACGACGATCTGATTTTTTTAGATGCACATCATTTTTCTTTTCCGCTGTTGTCGTTAGACCACACTCGTTCCTTGGTTTCTCCCTCGTTGGAATCTTGCATCTCTGGTGAAATTTCTACTCGTTTTAATTTTGATGTTTTGTTCTCTATTTAATGGTTCTACCTTAGCCAATCAAAAAGATAAATGAAAAGGTTATAGTTTAGCCTTAAAAACTATTTGGTTCTATCTTAGCCACCCATCTTAAAAGATAGGAAAATAGGTTCTAGTTTAACCTTAAAAACTAGATAATATTTTTTAAGGGATTCTACATCAAAGATCCAAGTTGGAACTCTAGTCTGTGTGACTACCAGCTTGAGGGGAGTGTAGATTCCTGTGATCACTTCCTACATCGTTGTTCAGACCTTTCAGTCAGGAACTGCATGCTGGAGCATCCTGTGGAGCAGTCTTTGTATTCCAACTGATGCATCAACCATCTCAAATGTACCATAAGTTGAATGACATCAACAATTGATGCTCAAAAACATCATGGTTATGTCCTCACTCTTCAAATCAAAGACTCCCGAGAACGGGGAACATTTTTCTCTAAGAAACGGCAGAAGAAATATGAGTAAGGCATCACATCCAAGATCCAAGCTGGTGCTCTACTACGTTTGCTCACCAGCTTGAGGGGGAGTGTAAGTTATCCGAGAAGTGTTAGAGCTTGAGGGGAGTGTAAGTTGACGAGGAGTGTTAAGAGTTTTATTTAATGTGTAATTAGAGTTTATTCCTAATTAGTAGTTTAGATTTACTAGAAGTCTTAATTAAATTAGGAATAAGTATTATTTAAATTAAAGATAAAATGTACAGTTTTAGTTATATTAAAACTCTATATCAGCCTATTTAAAGGCTTACTTTGTATACATTTAATAATTAAGAATAATAAGAAAATACAGAGAAACGCATTGTTCTCTCTGGAAAATGGCTTGTTCATCTTCTTCAAACAAGAAATCCCTAACCACCGATCACACACAAACCACCATTATTCATTGCATCTTCGGCCACTATGGCCCCTTTCTCACAACTACTGTTATATAACATGAAATGAATTATTTAAATGATATATGTTTGCTAGAAATAAAATGATAAGTAACCTTGAATGATATTGATGAGATACTTACATGATATGTTTATATGGCCTTGTCTGGTGTTTGTAAAACACTTGTTTGAATTGATTGAAAATTTAAAAGACATTACAAGTCCTTGGTTGATTAGTGGTTTTTAGGTAGAAGGGCATGCCTTAGAGTCATTGAGCTCATAAATTTTCTGATTCAAGATGGTGGTTAGTCACCTATAAACCTGCAAGGTGGTTAGTCACATTATTATATGAATGGTGGTAAGTCACCATTGATGCTTATGCATCCTATGATATATGATATGTGGTGTTGAGACACCTTGGGTATCCAATGTTATATGTTACATGTTTGACTTGATTACCTAGTCCATTACTCAACCAAGGCAACACTCTAAGTACATGAAATAAGACTTACATGAAATGTTATATGATTATAAATGATATGTTATATGTTACATGATTAAAATGTGAATTGGGTAGTGACCCATAAAGAATGATATGAGATTGTATTTGAATTGCACGATATAATAAGATGATTACAAGATTCCATGTTTCAAAAAGTTCATGTTTGGTAGTAGTACCATTCGAATGATATGATGTGAGTTCAGGAATGATATGTTTGAATGATTACATGATTGAAATGAACCTTGATGATTTGTTTGAATGTATATGATTGCTTAATGAAGTATAATGGTTGTTTGTAATGAAAGCATGATCATATATTTACATGTTTGTAAAATTACTTAAGATGCAAGTAAACTAACTAAGCCTATTTATGCATGAAATAAGCTAGTTAAGTAACAATTAGTTCATTAATCATTCAAGACCCAATAATAATATGTACTTCTAAATAAACTTACATGATGAAAGATATGGTAATATGCTAAGTGTTTACATGATATATGAGATGTGTAGTGGCCCTATTTGTATAATGTGAGTATGTGATAAATGATATGAATATATGTACATTGCTTTGCTGCCCAAATGATATGAGTGTTTGAATTATTAGATGATACATGTATGTTTGCCTTAATGTATTTGTGAAATTAGCCTTGTTTGCTTGTGTATGATGGACTAGTTAGGTGATCTAATATGATCTAAGCCTAGCTAAGTAAACTTGAAACATGAATAAGGCTTTAAAAGATGATATTAGTAAAGTTTAGGACTGCCTCGCTAAGTACATTATTTGTACTTATCACTCTATTGTTTCCTTCTTCAAAAATTTTAGGGATTTATATCCGAAAGCTAGCAGTTTTGTTTCGAGAGCCGTCGTAAGCCAAGGCACAAGTATGATATAGTTTTTTAGTCTCCTAGATGGTAGCATAGTTACATGTGTTTAGAGATACGTCACATGCATTTTGGAACCTTGTATATGTTAGTTTGGGTTTATATATAAACTATAAGAAACTATGTTATGTAAATTAGAACAAGTTATGTTATGTAATGAAATTAAAGGTTGATATGTATATATATGTGGTTTTGATAATATGAATGAGTTATGTTTAAGATTCTAAGCTTGATATGGATTGAATAGGTCACATGTTGCATAATTATAGGTTAGATTCAAACTATACTTACACAAGATTGATATGTATGAATGATTTAGGTGTTTTGCATCTAGAATTATATTATTCAATGCTATGTTTCGAATGAATATTATATAAATACTCTAATGAATTGAATTTAGGATGTTAAAGCATCTAATTGATCGTTTCGTATGGGAATTTCATGAACATTGTTAGAAAAGCATCCAAGGGTTACATGTATGGGTAGTTAGAATAGAATGACCAAAGGTTCACCTTGATAAATGAATGGTATACATTTAGGTTATTTGTTATGTACATGTATTGTATAAAAGATAATATGAATCTCACAAGAATAGTTCAAATGTTTAAAGGATTTTAAGTGATGACCGATTGTACACAAGCATATAATAGATTGATTGTTTGTTCTTGATTGTTTAAATGTATACATGATTGAGTTGTAATAAGTCATGTTATATGTTAAGTTAATAAGCTAAGTTACATGATAAGAAAAGTTTAAAATAACCCACTTTTCTCTAAATGATTTTGTGTATATGTTTTAATTACTTGGTTGTATGATCACTTGTTGAAAATCATGTAGTGGATTGATTGATATATTTGCCAAGCATGTGTATATTGTCATACGTTATATGTTATTCGAGTGTAACATCTCTGGCTCCTAACCCAGGAGAGGGGTGTTACACCACCGGATCAATCTAGGTTTGGCATGTTTTTTGCCAAAAGGTACTTTAGTGCCGAGTGATCTGTATACAAAACAACCTTATTACCAGCCAAATAAGATCTAAATCTTTCAAAAGCAAATACAACAACTAGAAATTCTTTCTCAGTTGTGGTGTAATTGAGTTGTGCTTCGCTCAAAGTTTGGCTGGCATAATATATGACATGAGAAACCTTGTCATGTCGTTGTCCCAGTACTGCTCCGACAGCATAGTCGCTGGCATCGCACATGAGTTCAAACGGCTTACTCCAATCTGGTGCTACGACTATAGGAGCGTTGATCAGTCTCTCTTTAAGTTCCTAAAAAGCTCTCAAACACGCATCATCAAACATAAAAAATGGCATTATGTTCTAATAGTGAGAACAAAGGTTTAGAAATTTTAGAAAATTCTTTAATAAATCGACGATAAAAACCTACATAACCTAAAAACTTATTATACCTTTGACACTTGTAGATGGTGGAAATTGTTTAATTACCTCTATTTTTGCCTTGTTGACTTCCAAACCTCACTCGGTCACTTTATGTCTTAGAATTATGCCTTCTTCTACCATGAAGTGGCATTTCTCCCAGTTCAAGACCAAGTTGGTCTTTATGCATCTTTTCAAAACAAGCTATAGACTCTGTAAAAACTCATCAAATATCTTACCAAATACCGAGAAGTCGTCCCCATAAAGACTTCCAAGTTTTGCTCAATCATGTCATAAAAGATAGACACCGTACAACGTTGAAATGTTCTCGGTGCATTTCACAAACCAAATGACATCTTTCTAAAGGTGAATGTCCCACATGGACAGGTGAATGTGGTCTTCTTTTAATCCTCTAGAGCTATGGCTATATGATTATATCCTGAATAACCATCTAAGAAGCAAAAGAAAGTTTTACCTGCCAATCTGTCCAACATTTGGTCAATGAAGGGCAACGGAAAGTGGTCATTTTTTGTGGTATTGTTCAGCTTCCTGTAATCCATGCACACTCTCCATCCCAGGATAGTTCTTGAAGAGATTAACTCGTTCTTTCTTTTTTAAACCACAATCATGCCACCTTTCTTTGGCAGGCATTGTACCGAGCTAACCCACGAGCTATCGGATATGGCATAGATTATTCCAGCATCCAGTCTTCTTTGGCCTTCAATGGTTTTGCCATGGTATTCCTTTAATTTTATCTTGTACATGCATATGGTTGGGCTAATACCTCGGATGTCTGCCAAGGTCCAACCCAACGCTTGCTTGTGTTTACTTAAAACTTCCAACAATCTTTCCTCCTGATCATTGGTTAATCCAGCAGCAATGATTACTAGCAAAGTTGAGTGCTTACCTAGATATGCATATTTGAGGTGGTCTGGCAATGGTTTCAACTCCAATTCTGGTGGTTCCTCTATTGATGGCTTAGGTGCCTTAATCTCTTTGCTGGTCAACTCTAGTGGCTTAAAATAGCTCACTTCTTCGGCTTTAAAATTTTCTTCTTCATTATCGGTCTCGCTGACACCATCATTAGTTTCTTGGCACAACTGTGACATGTCCACCTTGAAAATGGACTCCATCCTATCTTCTGCTTGGCATTCTTCTAATTCATCTGTACATTTTAAAGCTTGAAACACATTAAATGTAACCTGCTGCTCATTCATGCTCATTGTTAATTCTCCTTTATGAACATCAATCAAAGCTCTACCAGTATCAAGAAAAGGTCTTCCCAATATAATTAGGATATTAGTATCAGCTTCATAATCTAAAATAAGAAAGTCATCTAGAAATATGAATGTATCTACCTTTACCAACACATCCTCAATCTTACCCTTAGGATGTGCGAAAGATTGATCCGTCAACTGAAGTGTCACGGTAGCGGGCCTTGATTCAATGCCAAGCTTCTTGAACACCGACATCAGCATCAAGTTAATGCTAGCCCCTAAGTCACATAGTGTCATACCTATGAATCTATTGCCAATGGTGCATGGGATAGTGAAACTCCTTGGATCTTTCAATTTTGGTGGCAACCGGTTGAGTATTATGGCGTTGCATCCTTCGATAAGAGCTATAACCTCAAAGTCTCCCAATTTTCTACCTTTTTTCAGTCTGCTTATTCATCCGAGCATGAGGAGGATGAAACTTTTTTTCAGTCTGCTTATTCATCCGAGCATAAGGAGGATGAAACCCTTTTTTCAACCTGCTTATTCATCCGAGCATGAGGAGGATGGAACCTTTATTCTTCAGCCTGCTTATCCATTCAAGAATAAGGAGGATGGAAATTTTTTCGGAACCCTGATCATATATTCGAGCACTTGAAGAATAGAACCAGCTCATCTATTCAGGCATTTAGAGAATAAAATTTGCCTATCTGTTCAGGCGTAAGGAGAATGGAACCTTGCTCATCTATTCGGGCACTTGGAGAATAGAACCAGCTCATCTATTCGGTCACTTTGGAGAATAGAACTCACCTATCCGTTCGGGCGTAAGAAGAATGGAACCAATCAGCAAATCGGTGAAAATCAATGCTTTTTGGTCTTTGCTCTATCCCTACTTCACAAGAGATGAGCAAAGACGGGCAGCTGTTGTCACTAGATTTTCACCTCCTCTTATTGGTGGTGTTGTTGTTGTTGTTGTTATAATTATTATTATTAAGTATTATTTTTTATTATAGTCAGAGCCCAAAAAATGCAAAAAAAATAGTCCAGTTGAATAAAATAGGGTGTCTATTTATAGTAAGTCCACTTATTTTAAATATATGATATAATAAAACCCGCCCCAAAATATAATAAGGGAACACATTTTATTTTTAGGCCCAAAAAAACCCATTTAATTTGTTTTTTCAGGTTTATTCGAGACCGTTAGATTTAGGGCTGAAATAATGGATGGATTGGATCGAAAGAAGGAAAAAAGGAAAAAGGGTGAGAGCCCGCGCCGCCACATGCGCGGGATCATCTCCCTCAAATCTCCCTTGCTCGAAACCTTGGGCCGACTGCCGGTGCTGTTTTCGCCGTCCCTGGGCCACAACGGCCGCCGTGGTTGGTGCCAGTTGACTCTCCTCAGTCGGCTTAGTCCAATGTCGCCGACCTCGTCCCTTGCCGTCGCCGGTAGCTCGTAAATTCGGTGAGAAAAGGGGTTCGAACCCTAATTTAATTTGGGGGAAAATTCTCCAAATTTGAACAAAATCGAATGAAATCCAGCTAGTTCTCAATAATTCAGAGCGTTTCTTATCTGAAGGGGTGATTTTTAGGGACGAAAATGGGGATTTTGTCCCCAATTTTCATTAAATTCCAATTCCCCAAACCTTATAAATAGCCCATTTTTGCATTATTAAAGAGGATACCGAAAATCATCTGAAAATCACCTCTGAAAATCATTTGAAAATTTTTGGAAATTGTTCGAGTTTGGAGTAGCTTCGGTTCGAATTTTTGGGTTGGAAGCAAGTTTTTCCGGTGGCAATTGGAATCGGTTCAAGTTGAGATAGTTCGTGATTTCTACACTTTCGGTAATTTTTCTTTTCTTTTCTTATGCATTTTAAATTTATTTTTCCTGGTTAAATTTTTGTTTGTTCATGTTTTAGGTTGAAATTTGGTGTTGGAGATTGAATTTTGTGTTAGGTAATTTTTCTACTGTTTGTTTGTGCTTTGTTTTGATTTGAAAAGGATAATAAGAACTATTAAAAATAATAAAATTTTGTTCATGCTTAATCCATCCCATTTTAAAAAAAAAACTAAAAAGTGTTGTTAAATTAAAAAAAATTAGAAAAAGTCAAAAAGCCAAAAAAATAAAATAAGTCAATTTTTTTTAAAGAAAAGAGTTTCTTAAGACATTAATTTTTTTAAAAAAAAGTATTAAACATAAAGCTTTCAAAATTCAAAAAATATAAATCATAAATAAATAAATATTTTTTATTTCAAGAATAAAAGGAAAAAGTATGTGAAATAAAAGAATAAATCCTTAATGGAAAATTTCAACAAATAAAGGTTCTAAGAAACATTCTTTCAAAATATAAAAAACTCAAAAAAATTAAAAGTAAGATTTAAAATAAAAAGGTTTTAAAAAAAACTTAAAAAGAAAAAAAGTGAAAAAAGGTTTAAAAACATAAGGATTTTGGAAATAAATAGGGTTTTGAAAACTAAAAAAAATAAGAATAAAGTGCCTTAAAACATAAAAGTAACAAATTTTCAAATAATAAAAATAATAAAAGTTTCCAAACACTAAAAAATAAAAGAAATCAAAAGATAAAATATCTTCTCAAAATAAAAATAAAGAAGTGTTTATTTAAAAAAAAAAAACTATTCCAAAATAACTTGATCCAAACCTATAAAAGAAAAGCTTTAAGTCATTTTCCCTTGTCTTGTTTTGCCTTTTAGTGATAGTGTGAACCTTAGGAATAAGTTCCTCAAGCCTTAGATAGAGACTTCTTTGTGATAATTCTATTCAAAAACAAAAAATACATTTAAAAAAATTTAAACCCGTAAATAGGAATAAAAAATGTAGAAATACATAGGATTAATAAACTTCAACTTAGAATGAATAAAATCTTCAACGAACAAAGTTTCTCTGTTTGTTTGAAAAGTGAAACATAATTAATGTAGTGTCTTATCAAACGGGAATGACGGG
Organism: Hibiscus trionum; assembly: GCA_030270665.1. Lineage (NCBI taxonomy): Eukaryota > Viridiplantae > Streptophyta > Magnoliopsida > Malvales > Malvaceae > Hibiscus > Hibiscus trionum. The sequence continues at coordinate 2,941,036 of BSYR01000025.1, read as the reverse complement.
TTAGCGACAGAAGTGTTGGCGGTGATTGAAGTTCATTTTCCGGGCGATAAGGCCGTTAAAATAGATTTATATTCATTAAACAGACAAATAAAATCGAAACTTTTGTGAACTTGCTAATTCCAATTTTGAAAACGTTTTTGAAATTAATAAGGTACCAATTTTTGGGCGATGTAAGGGTGATAACCCTTCCCCACGCGTAACAGACCCCTGAACCTGTTTTCTGGTTTTCGCAGACCAAAACCGTTGTTTTAATAAATAAAACGTTTTATTCAAATAACCGCGCTTTAAAGTGATCCAATCACAATTTTTCAAAAAGATTAGTGGTGACTCTGTTGATTTTAAAGTTTTCAAAATGTCGGGCTCGAAAGGGTTGCGACAAACGCAACCATCCCTCACCAACTATTAAATTAGTTCATGACGAGGGTGTTCAACCAAAAACCATACTCATATCTCAACATCACCATTTTAAATAAAAATAACTTAAACGGAGTGAATGGGTGAGAACGGTGTCTCTCGATGTAGCCCTTTAGAATCAAGACTCTCGGTCAAGCTTGGTCGAATGTCTCCTTGGTGCAGCCTCCTAAATTTAATTGTTGATCTCTCTCAAGTGTTTGCTTGAGTCCCTTAAAATAGGCGCACGGGAATAACCTAGGATAAGCTTTGAATTTGAATTTTAATGCTCGAGGATAAGGGATGTGCTCATCTTATCCTTCGTTTGAATTCTAGGGTTGGCGTCATCAATGGTTCTCCGTCCACTCGACCTGGCATTAAACATCTCTTCTCTGCCAACCAGTGCTTCGGCAATTTTTGGTCCTTCGCTACCAACAGCTACCTGCATTCTCATCGTTCCCTTCCTGCGCTGTTCTGCTCTACTATGCTCTTGGTTTTAAAAGGCGTGAGGCACTCCGAGGCGCAAAAGGCCCCTAGAGCCGAGGCAAGAGGCGAAGGCACTAGCTTTTCATAGGTGAGGCACCCTTTTTTCCTAAAACTTTATAAATTAAACATATAACATATTTTGTACTTAAAAACATGATAATTATATTATAGATGCTAAAAGATAAAAAAATGTACTTAAATTTGTACTTAAGTCTCAAATTAAACAAAGTGATATAAGAAAACAACCAAATAATAAGCAACAGTAATGTATTTCTAAGACTATGAATTCTAGTTTTATAAAACCAATGTCCTTCTGCCTTCCCGAATGTAAATTCTAGTTTTATAAAACAATTTGAGGGTTGTAAAGTGTAATCCTTGATAATCTCTATAACAATTTAATAAAACAACTCATTCAAATAAACAGTGTCTCAGAAAATTTATCTATAATCCCTAATTTGAACCGATTCAAATAGACAAAAGAAAAGAAGAGAAGAGGCAACGGTGGCTGGGCTTGCTGGAGATATTGGCTAAGGTTGAAGGCTTGTTGGAATTTAGGGGGAGGATGGTTGTGTTTGTAGTGATTTTGGGGAGGAAAAGTAGGGTTGAAGGGTATATTCTAATTAAAAAATAAAAACACGTGCTTTTAAAAAAAACACTCCTCAATGATAAGAGGCGTCGCCGCATGCCTCAGGCAAAAATGACCAGAGGCGCGCGCATCCTGTATATCGCTTCGCCTCAGCCCTCGGATGCGTTTTCCTCAACGCCTCGCTCGCCTCACGCCTCAAGCGTGCCTTGGGCGCGCTTTTTAATACCAAGATTGTGCCTACAATCATGCAACAAACCATCCTTCACAGTGGCATAGTCAGATTCAAACCTCCTTATGCAAATGCATGCAATTAACAACTAAATGCATCTAAACGTGATCAGAGACAAGTAAAGATACTGTAAAATAGGCATAAAAATCAATACTTTTGATGAGGTAGTAGCCACCCAAATTGAACCCTCCTTCAGAAACACCTTGAGGATGAGAAAAATGAAACAAGCAATATTCCATGTTGTATCATCCTTTAAGCCTAAGCCTTCTTCAGATTTCGGGCAGCAAATACTATACCAACTAACCCAATAACCTTTTATAGCCTTTTCTTCCCCTTTTCCAATAAAATCGTGCACAAAGCTGGTTGATTCTTTTAATAGCAGCAACAGGAAGTACCAGATGCCTGCTCTAGTATTCTTGGATGCTAAAAAGGACATGGTATATCAATTGATATCTACCAGCATAAGAGAGATGTCGAGCCTAGTAGAGATTTTTTTCAATAAAAGATCACAATCACGAATCGTAAGCCTCCTAACAGTAAAAGGAATGCCCAAATACCAAACTGGCAGCTTCTCAATCTTCATACCAGTTAGCTCATGCATTTCAACAAGAACTCTAGAGGCAAAGATCTTGGATTTTGCATAATTGAGCTGCAAACCCGAGAAGGAATAAAATCTCTGGATAACTTCCCAAACTCCTAAGTTAGAATCCAGAGTTCCCTTAATAAACACGAGGAGATTATCAGAAAATATCAGATTAGCGAGCTTAATTCTGTGACACTTTGGATGAAAGCCAAAAATTTCATACTCAGTTGCCTTATCAAAGAGCCTGGATAGAACATTCATCACTAGGACAAATATGTAAGGGGATAGGGGATCGCCTTGTTGAACACCTCTCGCTCCTTGAAAGAAACCAACTAAACTGCCATTGAGAGAAAAGAACAACTTAGCTCAGCGCACACATTCCTTGATCCAACCCACGATCACAATAGGCATTTCTAAAGGTTCCAACATAGCCAAAATAAAGCTTTCGAAGGTCTAGTTTCAAAGCTCATCTAGGAGAAAGAGAAGTTTTATTATATCTGCAAACGAGCTGTTGAGCCATCAATGTGTTTTCTAATATACTTCTTCCAGGGATAAATCCACTATGAGTAGTAGAAATGATCTCAGAGAAGAAAGGCTTAAGCCGAGACACAATAATCTTGGTGATACACTTGTAAACCATATTATTGTAAGAAATAGGTTGAAAATCCTTCTTAAGGGGAGGATTTAAGACCTTCGAAACCAAAACAAGAGTGGTAGCATTGAACGAATGCAGTAGTTGAGAATGCTCCCCAACAATGCTCCAGATAGCCTTGAAAAACTGGGCAGTATATCAGTTAGGACCAAGGGCATTTTCAGAGTTCAAGTTGAGCATGGAAGTGCAAATCTCATCTCTAGATACCCTTCTCCCTAAAGCCAGATTAGCCTTTTCAGAGAACACAGTCCCTAGAAGGTCCTTAAGTAACAAACAGAGCAACCAATAACAACTCCAACTTTAGCTCCCAAGATCTAGTTGAAGTAATTACTAATTAATGGCCTCAACAGAAATTTGAGAGAACATGTCCAAAACCTACCCCCTACCCATTAGTTATAGTACGGATGGTCTGCCTATTCTTTTTTAGAGTAACCATAAAGTGAAAGAATCTAGTATTTAGATCACCCTCTTTAACCCAAAGGGTACGAGATTTTTGCCTAAAGAACCCCTCCTTAGCTAACAGGAGATTTTTTAGATCAAAATGCAGCAACTGTTCTTATTTAATAAGATTGTAGCTACCGGATAGAATATCCAATTGAACTCTTTCAAGCTCAATCCTCTTTTCTTGGACCTTCAGAGTAATATTACCATATATTCCTTGATGCAAGTTTTTAAGGGCAGACTTTAACCTTTTTCAACTTGAAAAAAAAAAGAACTTGTATAGGATCAAAGGCAGTCAAAGGGAGCATCCAATTCTTTGCAACAATCCTTCGCTCAAAAATTAAAGAATCGAAAAGGCTTAGGAGCTGAATCCACTCGATTCTCAAGGCACACCAGTCCAAGACAATGGTTAAACACTCCAGGAGATAAAAAAACTGACCTGAGCACAAAGAAAACAGTCCATCCAGGAGATAGAAGTTATAACCATGTCCAGCTTTCAAGCCAAATATGTGTGATCTTAATGATTTGACCAAGTAAACAAAGGCCCTTCAAAATAATGATCCTCAAGTCCAATTCTCCCAAACATGCATTAAAATCATTCATATACTGTAGCAAGGCAGATCCAATTGGTTCAAAACTTTCATACTGATAGCGTATAATATTAAAGTCACCTCCAACAATCAATGGCTTGTCTCCAATAATTACCCTCTGGTCAATTAAATGATGTCATAACTCTTTCCTTTCAGAACCCAAATTACATCCATAGATACATTTGAAAAATAATATCAAAATTTTATTGTCTTCTTCAGTTAACATTTCTAGAATCTAAACATTTTCTTTTGAAAAAACTTAAAAGAACACAAAACATGAAATTCTAATTTATAAAAAAAAAAGGTATTCTCAAACTTTCAATTAATATAATTATTTGGTGCAATGATAAAGCACTTCAAAGGACTTGGGCTCAAATCTTATGACCCTAAAAGTAAATTATATATTTTTTCGAAAGATAATACATGTTAACTTCATATGGTGACATGTGTCACTAATGAAAAAGGTAACAACGGGTTAACGAATTAATAGACCTGATTGGAATGGAATTGATAGTTTGAGACTTGAAATGGAATATTTTAATGTTTAGAGGCCAATTTAAAATAAAGATCATCGTTTAATGGCCTTTTACACAACTAACTCTAAAATTTATATATTTTAAAATTATTTTATAATCAAATCCAAATATATTATCGAAAATCCAATTCCACTCTTTAATGCTCTAATCAAAATAAAGATTATACCTATTATTTAATACAAATCTAAACCCTAAATATTAACATACCCCGCACCAAATCCATAAAAATTAAATAAATAAAGTTTTAAAAGTAATCTAACTAAAATGAACGCATGATTTATATTTATACACAACTTTTTAATTTCAATGACTTTATAATTTAAATTAAAGATTTATTATTAATTAATTTTATTAAAAATAAATTTTTAATGTATTCATACAACATCAAATATTTTTAATGTATTCATACAACATCTATAAATATTTTTTCATAAAATAAATATTTAATGCTTGTTTAGCTACAAAATCAAATATTTTGGAGATTTGAATATGATCTAGCTCAGACTGAGACCATTAAGGCTTAGAGATTTTTGTACTCGAATTTTCTCAAATATCATCTCAAGCCTAGATTGATTCATATTTTAAACCCTAAATTCTAAATATTAAATTCTAATTTTCAAATCTTAAAACTTAAACTAAACATCTAAATCTCTTTTTTGATAAATGCTTAAACCTTGTTAATACCTGCAAGCATTCGTCGCCACATGTCAGGAAACCAAGACAGGCGAACATACACCACAAGCGAACGATGACAAGCTAACGTTTTGAACCTCGTACCGGCGAACGCGTAGAAGCAATCTGAAGCAGGCGAACCAACTGCGAACACGGCCAAGCGAACGACATCTAGTGACCATGTGTCTACATACGAAATCAATATTGATGATGTGGCAAACCTAGGACGTCAACTCATAGCCAATCCAATCACAACGCCACGACAACCCTGCCACGACACTTGTCTGGGCAGTATATAAAAGCGCATGGAACAAGGAAAAACACAAGATCTTCCACTAGGAGACTACCAACACCATACTACACTCACAAACATGCCCATTTCTAAGATTTTGGTGGCCCTAGGGCGAACAAAAATATTGGGCCCCTAATTAGATATTTAAATTACGACTATGGTCGTGTTTTCGGTCACATTACGTTTATCGCTATTGCAGACATAACGGTTGCTATTGCGGACATAACAGTTGCTACTATGGTCACTGTGAGTATCGTGGGTGTGAATTTTTTTTATAACATATGCTATCATGGACATAACGGTTGCGGATATCGCGATGTTAGATGTTGTCGCTACTACTATATAACAGTCGTTGTTGTTGTTGCGGACTGTAATTTAAATCTTTGTCCCAAATAACAAGTATTAAAAAAATAAATTTTAAGAGTAGTTCCATAATAACAAGCATTGGAAAAAAAAATTGGGCATCTAATAAGAAATAGATAAAAAAAAATTAAAATTTAAGAGTATGTTCATAATAACAAATATTGGAAAATAAAATTAGCTCCTAATTACAAGTATTAGAAAAGAAAATTGAATTTTAAGAGTATGCCACTAATGACAAATATTTAAAAATTTGTGCCTCTAATATCAAGTATTAAAAAAATTGGGCTAATCTCTATGAAACTCACTTCTCTTCGCAGAACGCTCCCTTTGGTCACTTTGTCACATCGCTTGTGGCGGTTTCAAGGTCCCAATATGCTCCATTTGATTCAAGATTTGTGAAAGGGATTCTATTAGTTCATGGTAAGTTGAGAACGTAGCCAACCTCTCTTTTGTTGTTTTTTTGTCCACAATCGTGTTGGTATCACTAGGACTAGCCACTATGTTGATTGTATTGTTGCTCGCCGCGATACTGTTGGTGTAACACCCCCTTCCCGGCCTGGTAGAGAACCGGGTCAGAGAGTGCTACCGGAAAACATAACGGAGATCGGAGACATAAATCTTTTAGTGACATAACATATTAGAGATTAGAACTTATTCCAAAGTTCAAAAATCATTTCGGCATATTTTATTAATCTCTTTTAAGGCTTAACACTTAACTTATTAACAACTTATTTGAATTGGGTCAATTTTAAACTTTTTCAAACTCAGGGACTAATTTGTAATTTTTACAAATTGGGGGTCCTTATCTGAAATTCGCGATATTATACTGAAATTAAATTTACTAGTTATTAGCTTGTAAAATCTCATTACTAACGGAGGTCATTTACCTATCTGATTAGACGATGTAATGTTTAGTGACTATTTTGTAAAGTATTCAAATCTATTTCTTTTGAATTATCTTACTAAAATTCTTTACATATTTAAATGAGCCTAACAACTCACAAAAATCTTATAATCCTTTAATCAATGTTTTACTACCAATTATGTCAATTTTATTACTAACTCAATAGTCTATATAGCTTTAAAACCTTATATAAAACATAGGCAGATTTCATAATAGTAGGCCCACAAGATTAGTATAATTACTTTAACTACTTTGCCACCATACTAGGAGTTCATAAGGACAAAACACATTACTCTTTAATCGTAGTGACTTGCCAACCTTCCAACTAATCTCGATCTCGATCTGTTACTTTCCTTAACCTGAAATGTTATGCAATGAATGCATTAGACTTACATAGTCTAAGTGAGGTAGCCAATGACAATGAATGATCATATTATGTCATGTAACATGCTTCCAAAAAAATGAATGTCATGCTAATTATGCAATAACATGGCATACTTCATATTCATAACATAATATCATATTATGAGCATAACATAGCATAATGTATCAAACACATAATATATTGGTACCATTTCTTGATTTGTGCGTGTCATTCTTGCGCAGGGGTCATGCTAATCTTGTAACCATTTCAAGTAACCATTGATGCAACATAAACATCATACTTTTATATTCATTTATACAACAAGTATCGATCAAACATTATCATATACAACAACAAGCATCATTTAAAAGCATTAGCATATACAAGACAAGTAGGCATATCAATCTCATTTCATTGGTACTTATCATTTAAGTACTTATCCTTCAAGTCATGTAACTTTTAAATATTTTGCCTTGGATGATTAATGAACAAGGTAATCGAGTCTTCATGTAACATGTAACATTAGATACTCAAAGTATCCATTTCTCATTTCAACTTATAACAGGGGATGCATAGGCATCAATGGTGACTTACCACCATTCAATTATCAAGGTGACTAACCACCTTATCAGGTTTATAGGTGACTAACCACCATCCTGTAACAAAGATCAGGGGAGCTCAACGACTCTAAGGCATGCCCTTCTACCTATAGACACTAATCATACCAAGGACTTTATTTATCTTTCTTTATTAACAATATCATTCACTTGCCAATCATTCATAATTTCAAAGGCATTTAACCATTTCAATGGGCATATACATATAATCAATCAAGCATCATGGTAACATAAAATTCCAGCAAGAACATGAGATCATTTTCATTTTATGATCATCAAAAATCAGTAGTAAAGCTTATCATTTAGTCACATTTCACATAGCTCAAGTAATCAACACATCATAGCAACTAATAATATTTATGCTAAGCATGCTTATCTAACAAGCAATATACACTTAGATCAATATTTTTGCCTTTAATCCTTCTTCCTTATCATTTTAAATTTTACCAATCATTATTAAATTCATTACATGTTCCATGATTTTCAGATCATATCATATTAAATAACAAGATGAGCCGTAGCTCCATATCAGGTAACATTTCATATTATTTTCATGTACATATAGCATATCATAATCATTTTTTTAGCATATCCAAATAATGCAGAATACTTACCAGATGCAAATAAATTCATAATTAATGCAATAGGAAGGCACCGAGCCTACCCCTGACACGACTATACCCACATATCATAACATAAAACAAATATCGGAATGACACCGTGTCACCCGAGACAAATGCATCTACACTCACATATCAGAACATAAAAACAAATATCGGAATGACACCGCGTCACCCGAGACAAATGCATCTACACTCACATATCAGAACATAAAAACAAATATCGGAATGACACCGCGTCACCCGAGACAAATGCATCTACACTCACATATCAGAACATAAAAACAATGATCGGAATGACACCGCGTCACCCGAGACAAATGCATGTATACTCACATATCAGAACATACAAACAAATATCGGAATGACACCGCGTCACCCGAGACAAATGCATCCACACTCACCTCAATCCAAGCTTAGAGACATTTTCTTTATTCTCCAACTTTGTGGTTTCCTTCATTTCTACATCTTTTCTAACCAAACATTAAAGAAACATATCATTTATTACATTAGGCAGCTTGCATTGTCCTTAAAGAAATATTTATATAAAATGTTCTATAACTCAAAATCTGATTTCGTTTGTTTCAAACGAAACTAGACTGAATAACCTTTTAAACCATATAAATTATAGCTTTTAATTCCTCTTATACAATTTATAATGAATTTCTAAAGTCGCTGTTGATGCAGATTTAGGGGCAAACTGTTACCCTGTTTTTATGACCTTTACTTACTCAAAAATTCGTATCTTTTTACTCACAACTCCAAATAAGGAGTTCTTTACCATTATAGAAAGCTTATAAACACACCTTTACAACCATGTATGGTACATAATTTTATCATGTACCTATCAATACAGTTTATTGTTTGAAAACCGGGATTTCTCGTAGACCTATTCTGCCCACTGTTTTCAACTTGCCACTTTAGTGTACATTTAACTTACCAATTGAGACTTAATTCAAGCTTGGACATTTAATTTCATTCATTTCATGAATCCCCTGTTCTAATCATAAATTTTCAGAATTTATTAATACCATTTGACCCCCTAAACATTTCGAATTTTATAATTTATCCCAGCAGATTTCAATTATTCAGTTTCAGTCCCGAAACTTCTAAGAACAATTCAGAGACTTATACTTAACATTTTTGAGCAAATAATACCTCTATTTCATGTAAAATTTTGTCCTCTACAACTTTGTAGAAGAACACCTTTTCTAGAAATGGCTCTAACATGCTCAAAAATGCAGTTTTCTACAGGACAGTTTATAAATCCGAATTTCTTTATTCTTTCTACCCTTATCTTTTACCAACCTTTAATTAATTCAATTTCATGCTTAATATAAATACTAACATCAAATTAAAGGTAGTTGAGACTCTAATCTCAACTCTAATTTGTTTCACTCACCTTGATAGACCGGTACTCTATTTTTATTTCTTGGGCTTGATAGTTGTTCCGAATCGACCTCGTGTACTATGATAATTAATAAAAATCGATTAAAATCGATAAGACAGTATCGAATAAATATAAAAACATTAAATAGATTCGATACCGAAACTTAGACTAACCAAGGATTTGAACTTACCCCGACGTCGGTAGAGATTCGATATTACTATATCGAATTTATCGGACTACCAATCTAATACTGAACTCGATCCCACCTAATTTCGCTTATTCACTGACTTCCTTATTTTTCTTTCTCACTTCCTCATTTTTCCTATCAAATGCACTCATCTCCCCCTATTTATACTAGCATGACCGGCCACTCCCCACCCTTTTTAATTCATTTCTATTTTAGTGGCATTTTAGTGGTATTTTGGTGGCATTTTAGTGGCCACTTCTTTTTTTTTCTTTTCTATCACATGCGCCATGATCTCCCTTATTTATTTATTTTTTTCTTATCTTCTCCGCAACATTCCCTACACCCTTATTTATACTACTTGCCGTGAACTATTTCCCCCACCAATTAATTATTTTTTATTCAATAATTTCCTATGGTGTTTCCACTATATTTCCCATTATGCTTACTTTACCTAAATATTTTAGGTAAAGCTGCCGTCTAAACACCCCCACCATTTGTTTCTTTAATCAATAATTATAATGGTGTTTCCACCATATTTCAAATACAAATTATAGCCGGTGCAAAATCCCACTTCAATTATTCATTCATTATCTTAATTATAGTGATGTATCCACATTGCACCACTTTTATACTAATTTAACGTCCACTATTTTGCTCCCATTATTTCTTTGTCTGCCACCCAAATTTTCTTTTATTCAATTCCAATATACCCTTTAATTTCCTACCACATATAGTGGAAATATGTGGCAATTGCCACTTTTGCTTTATCTTCAATTTCAATTCAATTGGTGGAGTGGTTAGCCGTCCACTGCTTTATGTTTTTTTTTATAATAATAATAATAATAAACTATTATAATTTACCCCGAATAATATTTATTGGTTCAGATAAGATTGAATAAATTATTCAATCAATAAAAATATTCGGTCACCGGAATTTAATTCCGACTAGACCGGTTTTTGGGATGTGACAGTTGGTTTTATTTGTTAGTTCCCTGGTGGAGTGAGGGTCTTCCTCTCCTAGTATTGCGATTATTCTGCTTCTCGTTTTCGAACTTTGGACTCTGGGCTCGAAACCTCATTCTATATGCTTCTTAGTTCTCAGTGTAAGGTTGCACCTTTTCATATAGCTCTGACAATATGGACGGGGATCTATCCAACATACTGTACTTAAGATGCTGATGTGAAGTTTTGTTGACAAAGGCGTTGATGACAAACTCATTAGATACCTCATTTTTTTGCATGGTCGCAACATGAAATCTCTGTACAAAGTCTCGTAAGGGCTCATCTGATCTTTGAATGAAAGACATCAAGTACACTGGAGACTTCTTTAATACCTTGTTCGCCAGGAAACGACTCATGAACAAGTCTACAGGTTGTCAAATTGGAGATTGAGTGTGCTAGTAGTTAAATGTACCAGGTCTGAGCGAAATCCTTTAGGCTTATTGAAAATGCTCCGTACTTCACTTGGTTTGAAGCTCCAATCAAATCCATGTGATTCAATGTAACCCCCTCGTCCCGGTCTGGCCAGATGACCGGTCCGAGTGAGCCACACGGGGAAAACCGAAGCGAAACCCGTTAAGGTTCCCCCTCGGTTAGCAACCCTAATTTTTTTTCTTTCATTTTAATCTTGTCTAGAGGATTGTTAAATCCTAAGTGATCACGACAGCGGAAACAATCAAAGGAAATCACATTCGAATCACGGCCATGTATAAACAGTCTATTTTAAGCTTACAGGGCAGGCCGTATCGATACACCAATCAAGGGTATCGATACGCCTTGACTTGGTCAACCCAGACAGTCAACTCGAAGAAGACCGTATCGATACAGCCCTTGAGCGTATCGATACGCCCTCTTCAGTCAACATCTCGTGGTCAACGAGATAAACCCGTACCGATACGCCCCAACCTCGTATCGATACTCCAAAAACTCTCCAATTTCTCAAAATTCTAGTGACCAAAAACCGTATCGATACACCCTCGTGTATCGATACGCCCAGTAAAATTTGAGCCCTGGAGGCAATAGCGTATCGATACGGCCCTCAGGCGTATCGATACGCTCTGCACTGCAACACTCTCAAACTCAGCAAAAACGAACAAGACTCGAACCTAAATGCATTTTTGGACTTCCCTAAACCCCAACAAACATTCATACAACATTTACAGATCAATATTTAACCATACAAACACCCAACATATGCATTCATTAAGGAAATCATGCAATTGAATCAATATGACATTTAAGCATACAAGTCTCATACTTCAACATTGCAAACATAAAGGCAACCTCAAAGGCATATAGCAAACGTTCATGGTAAGCAATTTAGGCATGGATTACAAATCAAACATGGCATCACAAGCCATACAAAAGCAAGATAACATGGAGTCTAAGCACGCTCCTAAACGACCAACAATCATCCATCAAAATAACACATGCCCCATTGCTTCACTATTACATGTTCAACATTAAAAACTCATACTTGATGTACTCAAAGCTAACAACCACACTTGGAGGCCCTCCACTTGCTCAAGCAACCCGCGAACTAAGGATCTGCAATGTTGAACAAAGAGAGCGTAAGCAATGATGCTTAGTGAGGGTGAGCTCTTAAAAACAAACCTCAACATTGCAGGGTCCGAGCACGATCTTAGCCAAGGCAAAACACATATTTACCAAGGATCCACAAGAGCCACAAAATAGAGATGCATGAGCAATATTCAATTAAATGTCATGATCATGAGCTCTAATCCACAACGCAAGTAAACACATTTAAAACATCCAAATGAAGATCATATATCACAACACATTGATACCCATATCAATCAACATTGGCACCTAGCTATGACCCGAATACGCGGATAAACACGTTGGAACTCACATCCAACAACCACATTACCTCACGGTGGGATTACACTCATCACCGGTCTCGCGGAGGGGATTCCACTCATCCTCACGCCCCGTCGATGGGATTCCACTCATCATCGACTATATGTAAATACAATTTCTGGGCGAACCCGTACTCATCCTTGGTGACTCAACGCCACCAAGGTCACGCGCGACTTTTGACTCATGTGTACACACTAACATCCTAATGATCGATCATTTGTACTCAAGCATACTAGTGCCAACATTTTACTCATTCACATTACTCATTTCAATCAATTCTGTGCTTAGCACGTACTCACCATGAACCATCATCATGCATGTCTCAAGCATCTCAAATCATGCCTCATCTCACATGTATAACACAACATACATAAGCATTCTATCACATTTCATACGAGACATACACATCCACATATATGAGTTCATCCAAAGGCTCTAGCTCAAGTTTATGATTAGGCTACCACCCTAATCCTAACTCTAGGTGGGTCTACCAAGCCCAACCTAGTCCATATACTCGAACCAACCATTTTAAAACCATATAAAACAATTAACCACTCACCTAAGCTCTCAAGCTTAAAGACCAAGCAAGCGACCACCTTCAATTTCCCGGATTTACTTACGATGCTTCACCGATGCCCAACCTCGATTCTAATCAATCCCAAACACAAACAAAACATCAACAATCAATAACTCATCGTCGGAACTAACTCGGAATACAATTCAACCACAAATTACCATGTTGCAAGCATGAACAAATCCCATTTTTCACCAACACGGACAACCCCAAAACCATGTCCAAAAACTATGTTTCCAACTTCCATAACACCCACAAATGATCCCAATTCAACCCCTATCCATAGTACTATCAAAAGCCTATCAAAACCCACCTAAAAAAACCCCCAAAACTCACCCAAAACCCTCCAAAAACCCCATGTTTACCCAAATCCGAAAATTGCTCAAAATCATTCAAAATTCACATATGTTATACCCTTTGACCTCTATACATCATAACTAAACATATTAAATCAAAACACTTCACTTAACAACATAAAGATCTCATTTTTAATCAAAATCTTTCAAAATCCCATTTTCCAAAACTTTCATGGAAATAAAAATAAATGGTACTTTTAAAGAGAGGGAGTTGAGGGGAAGTCAAAAACGTCATTACCTTTCAAAACGGATTGAAATGGATGAGAAATGGGATGGAATAGTAGCTTGGTAGAGAGCTCTTCCCTTTCCCGTTGGTGAAGAAGAGAGTGAATAGGAAAATGGGTGTTTTATTGTATAAATGGGATTTAAATTGGAAAATGGGTAAATTACAAAAAGGCCATTAATGAATGGCTATTCCCTTGTTCTTTAAATAGCTCTTCAACTTGCAATTAAATCAATTTGGTCCCATTTCAAATATTTATTTTGAAGCCCGAAATTTTAAAGGATCATTTCAATTATATCCCGAGCCCAAATAATATTAAAATATTATTTTCACCTAACCCCTAAACCCGGGTGTTACATTCAAAAAATATGAGAGATGGTCTTGAGGTTCACCCTTCCCATTGTACATTAGCTTCAGGAACTTGAAAGTTGGTGATACGTGGTGCTCTAAATTACGTTCAAATAGAGGCTCATTCTTGTATCTTTGCAGATCTCTAGAAGAATCTTTCCATTGCAGGCTCTGCATGCTCTGAAAATTATTTTCCAATTATTTCAATTTTTCCCTTAGCACATGTTGCTCGTCGTCTTCCATCGGGTGATAATATGTATCTTCACTTTTAAATTCCTCCTTAAAATTCTTTTACTAGTGCCCCTGAAAATCCTGCTGAGGGGTACCCTGTTCTCGTATTTTTTCATCTTCGACCTCTTTGCCTTTACCTTTCGCAAACAATTCTCAGATTAAACTTCCGTTCTTCTCTTCAACAAGCTTGTGTTGCTCCACCTGATCTTGCATGAATTTTTATTGATGCTCCTACTGCTTTCTCAAGAATAACAAGGAGTCATACATACTTCTCAATCTCTCTTGCATGTCCATGAACTGTTGATTACTCCCCTCTAATGGTGATGCCCCCTAGGCTATTGTGCGCCCATTTCTGTAGCCGTAAAGTACGGAAGAGGTTGGTCCCAAAATTGTTGTCTAAATTTCTTCTGGAATTGTTGTAATTGATGCATGGTTGTTTTCACTGGCGGGTCTGTTGTCGGATCGAGATCCTCTGCACTCCTTCTACTCACTTCAGTCAATGGATCTCTGCTCATTTTGGATAATCTAAAAAACTAGAAGGCTGGGAAAAACTTGAAGGCTCTAAAAAAGAAACGAAGGTCACGCGCGCTCCACGCTCACCGCACCAATTGTTGATTGTTAAAGTGCATAAGTGCCAAAGATAGTGGTCTGACGGTGGTTCCGGTGATGGTTGTGAGCAGTGTCGTATCTTGCCCTAGGTAGGAGGGGCAACCACTCAGGGTCCAAAATTTTTATAGTCAATTATATTTATAAAAAATAATTTTATATCAATTATAGGGTCTATTTTTTTAATACATGTTATTAAGGATCTAATTTCTTCTCAATATTTATAACAATGGACCCAATTTTGTCTCAATATTTATTATTAAAGGCTCTAATTTTTCCTAATATTTATTATTATGTGTATAATTTTAATTTTTTTCCTAATACTTGTTATTAAGGGCTCAATTTTTTCTCAATTTCTCAATATCTAAGAAATGCGGTCAGGCGGTGCCAGTTGGAGAGATTCTTGGTCTCCCACAATAGGTAGGATGATGATGACAGAGAAGCGGAGCAATCGAGAGTAAAAGACAAGAGGCAAAACAGTCAAGAGCATAGGGGCACTATTCACCTGATCATAGGGGGAAAAGAAGAATGGTCTCTGTCGAACACCAAGCATAAGGCATATATGCACAATGTGGTGTTAGTTTCGGCTAGATCGGTAAAAAAAGAATGAAGTACATGGAGCCCTGGTGAGTTTCTTTCTCTAAGAAGGAAAAAGATAGTAACGATCATATTGTTGTCGCAACTTTAGTAGCGGGTTTTGATATGAAGAGAATCTTGGTAAACACGGGCAATGCAATAGAGGTATTGAGGTTGAGTGCATTTAAACAGATGGGGATTCCGAATGCAGAATTAAAACTAGCGAGTTCAGTATATGGGTTCAATAATCAACACATTGAAGTGAAAGGTTCTATTCAGTTGTCGGTAAATATTAGGGATGATGCTAACAAGGTTACTCAGATGGATAATTTTTTAGTCATAGATAATCTTTTAGTGTACAATACTATTTTTGGCAGACCCCTAATGCAAAAGGCCAAAATGATCGTTGTTTCCTTCTACCTTAAGGTCAAGTTTCCCACTCCTTTAGGAGAAGGCTTGATGCAATCTGACCAAAAGGTGGCGAGGCAGTGCCACATTATGTCCCTACATTTGGCTCAGAGGCAGCGGGGTCATGAGCATGATAGGGAGGAAACTGCAGTGCAGTTGAAGGGACCTAAAGTCAACATTTTGAACAAAATTATGATGAATCTAGAAAGCTTGGATGTGAGAGAGGAGGACCGGTGTAGCAAGCCAAAAATGGTAGACAAAATGAAGGATGTAGGGCTCTACCCTGATGAGCCTACAAAAGTCACCATGTAGCATCGGGGCTGGACAAGCAATGTAGGAGGAAGCTTGTCAAGTTGTTGAGAGACAATGTAGATGTGTTCACATGGTATGTTGCGGACATGCCATGAATAGATTTGAGGATAATCTAACATTCCCTACAAGTTGATTAGGCTGTCAGACCGAACAGACAAAAGAGAAGAAAATTTTCTAAAGAGAAGGTACATACGATTAGACAAGAAATCGTGGAATTGCTCGTGGCAGGATTCATCCACGAGGTGAAGTACCCCCAGTGGCTAGCCAATGTGGTGATGGTCAAGAAATCAAGTAGGAAGTGTTGAATATGTATTGATTTCACTAACCTCAACAAGGCTTGCCCCAAGGATAGTTTCCCTCTACCCTCGATTGACAGACTAGTCGGTGCATCAGCTGGGCACAAATACATGAGCTTCATGGATGTCTTTTCAAGCTATAACCAAATAACGATGGCGGAAGAGGATAGAGAGAAGACAACTATCATAACAAAGGACGGCCTCTACTGTCACAAAGTGATGCCCTTCGGGCTCAAAAATGCAGGGGCAACAAACTAGCACTTAGTCAACAAGATTTTTCGTTATAAGATTAGGAGGAATATAGAAGTTTATGTGGATGACATGTTGTCCAAAAGCACTTCCTTGTAGCAGCACTTGGTGGACCTAAAAGAGGTTTTCGATGTCTTTCGGCTATAAAGAATGAGGTTGAACCCTGAGAAGTGTGCTTTCAGAGTAGGAGCGGGGAATTTTCTCAGATTTTTTATTTTAGAGCGAGGCATCGAAACGAACCCAGAAAAGATCAAGGCTATCACAGGCCTTCGACCCTCAACGAACACAAAAGAAATTCATAAGTTAAATGGGAAGGTGGTAGAATTAAAAAAAATTGTTTCTAGAATGGCCGATAAGTGTCTCCCCCTTTTCAAAGCTCTAAGAAGACCTTTTTCAGTGGATCGATGATTGTTAGTAGGCTTTCGAACAGTTAAAGCAGTATCTGATGATCCCCCATATTAGACACACTGAGAAGATTATAATTTGTATATATATCTGGCAACTACCAATGAAACAATCATAATTGTCTATTCAAAAAGAAAGAAGACATTCAAAGACCAGTTTATTATGTAAGTAGAGTTCTTCAACCTGCGGAGCGACGATACACCAAGGTTGAAAAATAGGGTTCGCTCTAGTAATAGAGGCCAAGAAGCTTCGTCATTACTTTCAAGCCCAACAAGTGACAGTTTTGTCAGACCAGCCTCTGAAAGATATCTTGAATCGGATGGATTTACAGGGTCAAAAGTTGAAGTGGGGGATAGAGTTGAGCGAATTTGGAGTCGATTATCTACCACAAAAGGCAATTAAAGCCTAAGTATTGGTAGAGTGTATGTTCGCCACACCTATAAAAGAACCACCCCAACAGACTGAAGATACAAACACCCAAGCAGTCGAGCCAAAACAGGAACTTTCTCAAAAGAAGAATCAGGAGGAAATTAGCTTTCAGGAATGGACTTTGCATGTAGATGGTTCTATAGTTGCCAACGGAGCATGAGTTGGTGTCTTGTTGATTAGACCTAACGCAGGTGAAGAATGGTAATATATGTTCACCTCCGTATTCCATATATCAAATAACGCAGCAGAGTATAAAGCCCTTATAGTTGGACTGGAGTTGGCACTCAGGTTACAGGTTGAACACATACAGATTTTTACAGACTCTCAACTAGTAGCAAGGCAGATGACAGGGGAATATGAAGTCCATGAAGAAATACTCACCCACTACTATCAGCTAGTGAAAGGTTTAAATAGCATCGAATGATTAATAATTTCATGTAGATAATATTGTCATTTTATAAATACACATTTTGTCTGCCAAAAAAGCTAATTATGTATCATGCAAGACTTCCAGTAAAATTTAAATAATACACAATCGAGCAAATTCCTAGAGGAGATAATACAAGGGCAGGCGCTCTGGCAAGGATGGGCGCAGCCTTGGAGATTCAGAAGAGAGGGAAATTCCTCATAGAGTATAAGTAACAACCAGCGTTCGCAGTAGACCCACAAGTGTGCAAACTCGATGTAGGCGATACATGGATGACGTCGATCGCCAAATACATAGAAACATGAGCATTATCTGAGGAAAAAGCTTGACAAGTCAAGATAAAGAGGTAAGCAACTTGGTACACACTGATACATGGCATATTATACAAAAAGGGTTTTACTCAACCTTTTTTTTTTTGAAAAGTGGATGGGCCTCGTTAAAAACCTCCTTCCTATCAAAGGGGGAAAAGAGTGCCCCGACTAAAATATTATTAATAAAAAGATTGTTTTACAACACAAAGAAAATAAAATATGAAGACTTAAAACATTGCCTCTGTAAAACTACTCTGCAAATCGGTATAAACACCTAACAATTACCCGATTCCTTTCTTTGCTAAGGCATCAGCCTCCACATTGCAAAGCCTGGAAATGCACCTAATACAAACTCCATTGCCGCTCACCAAAGCTCTCATAGCTTTCACCTTGTTTGACACGGAGGGAGGAGGAGAGACACTACCTTGAAGCCATTCGATTGCAACTTTACAGAGATTCCAAAATGAGTCTAAAACTCTTAGACCAAATCGATTCGAAGAAAAAATTCAGGCCAAATCTGATCGCTTCCAATTCCACAAGCAGCGAAGGATCATTCCCTGCATTTTCCGAAAAAGAGAATAACGTCTTACCGGAAGAATCTCTGAGCAAACCACCGATACCACAGCCATCTTTCGAGCGATTCGCAGCACCGTCGGTGTTGAGTATTAAGAAACTCGGGGGAGGAGATTCCCAACGGCTGGTCGACCGTTTTGCAGGGATGTCAACCACAAGGAGAGAAGCCAGCGAAATATCCGCTATAAGGTTCTCCACCGTGACCAGGCCGCCTGGGAAATTTGTTTTTAACCAATAAGTAATACGAACTCTTACCATATAATCAATCTGCCACCAGTAAACATGTTTTCCTTTGAAGATGATATCATTTCGGATTAGCCAGATAGTCCAAATGATGGCAAAAGGAATGTACCTGCTCCAAGCGTTGATTTTACTAGTCTCAAGATCGAGCCAGGCCTGCAAAAAAGAAGCCGGGTTGGAGGGAAAAATAGTAGCACATCCTAACAAGTTACAATACCCCATCCATAAGATCCAAACGCCATGGCAGTTGAAAAACAAGTGGGAAACTATTTCGGGATGCCGATTACACAAGGGGCAGCAAGTATCCGTTAACGTCGACACTCCCCTCTTCCTTAGTTCCACTCTAACTGGAACACGCCCCTGGATAACCAACCATGAAAAAAATTCCACTTTCGATGGAGCTATACCCCGCCATACCACATCTTTCCACAGAGATGAAGTTGAGAAATTTTTGTCGTACAAACTTCGGATGGATTTAACAGAGTAAGCTCCATCATTATTGCCTAACCAACTAACCCAATCTAGGGTCGAGTTGCTTCCTTTAAAAGAACGAAAGCAATTCATCAAAATATCCCATTGTGATACTTCCCAATCGAAAAGGGGGCGACGAAGCGCAATGTCCCAATACCAACCATCCTCAACTTTCCGACCATACTCTGAAATTCGCCCATTTTTGTTCACAGCCAAGGCGAATATCCTAGGAAATTTTGATTTTAGTGACGATCCGCCTAACCATATATCTGTCCAAAAGAGGATGGAGGAGCCATCGCCTACTTAAAGGGCGATGTTGGATCTCAAGGAAGCACCTAAAACATCCTCAAAGAAAAAGGATTTCGAGATTCCAGACCAAATCCAAGAAAAAGACCTCTTCTGAGCTGGCTCAGGGAGAATTCTGCACCTATCATGAGGGTATTTAGCCACCAAAACTCTCATCCAAAGGCTACACTGTTCATTTCTGAATCTCCAAATCCATTTCCCGAGGAGAGCTCTGTTCAAGACTTTCAAATTTGTTATGCCCAGACCCCCACAATCCTTTGGTAAGCATACTTGTTTCCAATTAACCCAGTGAATCTTATCTTTCTCCAAAGATCCACCCCACAAGAAGGAGGCCATCAATTTATTAAAATACTACAGTACCTTTGCCGGCATTCTGAACGGTGAGAGAAAGTACACCGGGAGACTTGTCAGAACCGATTTAATTAAGGTGGGTCTTCCACTAGTCGACAAAAATTTATGTTTCCACCCACCCAACTTCGTTCTGAAATTTTTAAAAACTGGTTCCCACATGGAGACTGAATTTCGACAAGCCCCTAAGGGAAGGCCTAGATAAGTGGTTGGAAAGTCTCCAGCCGAGCAACCTATAATCGAAGCCCATTCTT
This sequence comes from Hibiscus trionum, assembly GCA_030270665.1. Classification (NCBI taxonomy): domain Eukaryota; kingdom Viridiplantae; phylum Streptophyta; class Magnoliopsida; order Malvales; family Malvaceae; genus Hibiscus; species Hibiscus trionum. Next base: position 2,920,311 of record BSYR01000025.1, on the reverse strand, counting down.
TCACTGTGTCTGAAGGAATATTTATGCCGAACAGTCTGCTTTTCGTTAGATTCAACTTCAGACCCGAGGCCAACTCGAAAATTCGTAGTATCCGCTTGACATTCAAGACTTGGTTCTTCTCACCTTCACAGAAGATCAGCAGATCATCGGCGAATTGTAAATGGGAGATGTCAACTACCTCCGAAGAACCACCAACCTTGAAACCAGAGAAAAGCTGTAAACGGATAGCCTTAGAGAGCATCAGGTTAAGAGCCTCGCCCACGAGGTTAAAGAGAAGCGGGGAGAGGTAGCACCCTTGACGGAGACCCCTAGAGATTGAGAAAGCCTTCGTAGGTGATCCGTTCACTAGGACCGAAATTGAAACAGAGGAAATGCAGGTGTGGATCCAATTGCACCATTTTTCACCGAAACCACACTCCTTAAGAACCCGAATCAAAAAGTCCCAACACACGGTGTCATAGGCTTTCTGGAAATCTATCTTAAAAGCCACACCCATTTTGCCAGATTTAGCAACTGAGCCAATTGTTTCATTCGCTATCATCACACAATCTAAGATTTGTCTCCCAGGAATGAAAGCGAACTGAGTTTCTCCAACTACGTCATCGATGACCGGTCTCAATCTGGAGGCTAGCACTTTCGAAAGAATTTTGTACATCCCACCTACTAGACTGATCGGGCAGTATTCGTTAAGGTTCTCCGGGCAACTTACCTTAGGGATTAGAGTAATGAACGAGTGGTTCGTTTCACTATCCCAATTCCTACCATGCAAAAAAATAAGAGAAGAATTTCATGATATCGCTCTACAATTCTGGCCAGAATCTTTGGAAGAAACCCATGTTGAAACCATCTGGACCCGGGGCCCGGTTCCTATCCGTGGAAGAGATGGCTGCCCAGACTTCACTTTCGGAGAATTCCACTTGAAGCATACGAGACTGATCTTCACTAAGCTTCTTAAAATCAAGATTCATCCCTTCTAGGTCTAAATTGTTTCTCTCATTGTAAGCACTGCAAAAATGATCTTTCACAAATGATTTGATTAGGCTTGGGTCTGAAATGGTCGTGCCACCCTGATTTATCCTGGAATTGAGTTCCTTCTATTCTTGTCAGATGCAATAAGGTGAAAGAATCTCGTGTTTCTATCCCCTTCTGAAGACCACTTTAGTCTGGATTTTTGCAGCCATTCGCTATCCTCTTTTCTGTAAGATTTCCATAGCTCTGACCGGAGGTTTCGAAGTAAGTTGTAATCGCCTACCGAAACTTGCCCTCTTTGAATTCTAGATTCTAGTTTGGTAATTTCCTTTTCAATGGTCTTTGAAGACCTCCCCGCCACCTTGTTCATTTGGCCATACCAGGATTTGAGAGCGATTTTGGACCCTTTAAGAACTCTACCGATTCTAGAATGCGAATTTGTGGATTTGAGACCTCGTATAGCGTGAATTACCGTTTCCTCATAACCCTCCAAATCGGCCCAGTAGTTGAAGCACTTGAAAGGCTTAGGGCCCCAATTCTTGATTACACTCATGAGGAGAATAGCGTTATGATCCGACAATGATTTGTCAAGAAGGGGCTGAGAGAGATTAGGAAATGCATCGATGAAATCCGCATTTGGTAAGAACCGATCCAAACGGACAAAAGTAGGCGGATCCCTATTGTTGGACCAAGTAAATTTTCCTCCTTGAAGAGGAAGATCAAGTAGTTCAGCCTCGAAAACGAAGGATCTAAAGGACTCCATCAAGGAATGATTCAAGGTCTGACCTAATTTTTCCTCCGGGTCCAGAAATAAATTAAAATCCCCTGCTAGGCACCAAGGTAATTTCCTATGTTTCATGAAATCAAGTAGTTCACCTAGAAAACTAGCTTTATCTGTATCACATGAAGGACCATACACATTAATCAATCCACATACAAAATCATGAGATTTGATGCAACCGATTATAGCAATGAATCTAGAGAAAATAAATTTTTCCGATACCTGGAAGTTGTCTGAATCCCATAAGCTGAGCAGACCACCTGCCGAACCAGAGGCTGGGGAGAAGGAAAAATTCAAAGCATTCGAGTGCCATAATTTCCTGATATCAAAATCACTCATGCTTTCCAATTTGATTTCCTGAAAGAAAGCGAAATTAGGATGATGTTTCCGAATGAGGCTTTTCACCGCACGCCTTTTCTCCTTTCTGCGAATACCTCGTATATTCCATGATAGTACTTTAATATCCATGAATAATAATCAACAACCCAGAAAGATCCTAAAAACTACCTGTTAACTCCTGCTCAAGTTCAATAACTTTTCTGACCACTGATTCTCGACCACCTCTAAAGGAGAATTCTAACAAGTTGCTAATCTCCCACACCGACTCATCTTCGAGACCCACTACTGAGCCTTCCAAATTGGAGGAAATATGACCATCCTTCCCACCCGAGACCCTTAGAATATCTTCAAGGGAGTCACTTACCAGTCTTCTAAGTTTTCTCCTTGTATTAGCATAGAATAAGCTGGTTCGCATGGTGGGGTTAGAAATTAATATTGGATTTACGCGGATAATGGGGCAGGGTTGGGATAATATATCAGCACCATCTCCAACAACACCTTCTAAGCTGTCTGGAACAAAATCCACAAATTCTCCGCGTGAGTTAATTTGCTGGTGAAACTTTGACACGTCCACACATGTTAAAGCAACCGCCCTGGAATTTCTAGACCCAGAAGATACTACTTGCACACTGATTGGCCCGTCGATCCTGAGACCCATTTGACCTGGAGTATCAGAATTACATTTGGGTAGGGGATCAGTGGGCCCGTGATTCAGCTGCACAGCAGGCCTCTCATTTGCCGAGAGATTGGGTGGGTCCAGTTCGTCCGAGGAATCTAGCCACGATTCCACGTGTGTAGCTTCATGCACGTTAGAATCCACCCCCCTTAATGTTCATATCACGGGAAAATGTGCCTTCATTTATTCCACCAACCTCGGGAAACACTGCATCAGGGAAATGAGTCGGAGGCTCTTGGCCTACTGGAGCGGCTCGGCTCCCTGCCGGAGCAGCCATGTTCGTCGTGACAAAAGCTCTATGGCCAAGGTCAGATGTGTCATCAGACTTGGACCATTCATCAGCAAATCTAACATTGGAGTTGTCATTGGCAACACCCTGAAGTTCATCATCTAATGTGCCAAAACTGACCTTCAGAATATAAGGCACTCCCATAGAGTTTATTCTGATTGATTTCGGCAGAGTAGCCGGGCTGGCCAGTCTAATAACTAAACGGGAAACATCAAGATGATCCCTGGAAGACGTGAGATTATCAATGGCAACGAAAGAGCCCCACCTGTTACCTAAGGCTTCAAAAAAACTCTGATGCCAGCAGAACAGAGGCACCCCTGAGAGCAAGATGGACGCAAAATGTTGGGGAATTCCATTCTGCAGCAAGGGCCCTATGTGCTCGAACCAGTAACTCAACTCCTGATGTTTCGATCTCCATATAACCTTCATCTCATCCAATGAGTTGAATTGAATCAAAAAAGATTTGAATTCCAGACCCCATTTTGAGATTTTAACATCGATGCCGTCATTCAGTAGGGCACGTTGAACAAAATCCTTATCAAAATCCTTCTTAATAATTCTCACCATGCATTTCTCTAACCATTTTGTTTCTCCTACTGGCAAGTTAAAGTCCATTAAGTTGGGTGCCTTTTCACTCTCAAAGATGTCGTTGTCCTGAGACTCGCAGAAGGTACACTCGTTTCTCTTCTCCTTCGGTTTGTTCAGCAGAGCCTCACAATAAGTTTTAGGACCAAAAAGGTTGATTTCCGATGGGCTCTTACCTGAAGCGGGGCCATTGCTTTCTCTGACCACATACCTAGCTTTCTCTTTTGGCAAGACTGTGTTCCTCGTATAAACCTTGTTTGTTCTCGGAAACCTAGATTTACAAGCTTTGACAGTAAAGCCGTCAATACGAGACCCATCCAACTTCTCTATAGCACGATCCATTTCTTGTTTGCTCGCCATGGATATGAAAGCAAAAGTATTGTTTTGTATTTGGCCTTGTTGTTGGTCAGAGGAATGAAAACACGAAGGACCTTCCCATGGAAGCCAGCTAACTCTCTCAAAGCCGATCTTGAAACCCTTCTGCTGAGGTTGTCAACAAAAACCGTCCACTCGTCGTGCCCAAAGTTGGTTCCGATCTTCTCTCCGGTCTTCTCTCCGCCAAGGGGCGGCACTTCAGCTCCGATCTTCTTTCCACCATGGGGTGGCTCTTGGTCTCCCATAGCAGATCAAAATGTGGAAGAAAAATATATCAGTGAATTGGGATTGGTGGGGTTTGATCCCACGACCTCACCCCTCCCTTCCCCCTTGGATGCTAAACCATTGAGCCAAGTGCTCATTTCTGTTTCACTCAACCTTTACTGTGATGCCTAGGCCCTGAAGAGGCCAACTATGTACTACGCAAAATTCATGAAGGAATTTGCGGGTACCATCAAGGTTCCTTGTCTTTCTTAAAGAAGGCCATAAGACAAGGCTTCTACTGGCCAACAATACAGATGGATGCTAAGGATTTAGTCTTCTAATGTCTGTCATGCCAAGAGTTCGCAAGTGTCTTGATCCAACTAACAGAGTCGCTAAAGTCTATCACATGCTTGTGGCATTTTGCAGTTTGGGGAATAGATCTTTTAGGCCTCTTCCCACTAGCGGTCGGTAAGAAGAAGTTTTTGGTTGTTTTCATAGAATATTTTACAAAGTGGATTAAATTTGAGCCATTGGCCACCATAACGTAGAAATAAATGGAAGGCTTTCTGTAGAAGTGTGTAATCTGTAAATTTGGTGTTCCTCATACTGTGATCACGGGTACACAGTTCCAAAAAAATTTAAAATATTCTGCAAGGATTTGCATATCACTCTGGCACAAAGCTCTGTCACGTCACCACAAACTAATGGCCAAGTAGAAGCACCCAACAAGAAGACTCTCCTAGCGTTAAAGAAGAAGGTTGGAGACACCAAATGGACATGGGTAGATGAACTACTAGGTATATTATGGGCACTGCGAACAACTCCTCATATCGGTATATGCGAGACCCCCTTTAATTTAACCTTTGGGGTGGAGGCAGTAATCCCAGCAGAAATAGGGATGCCACCCTATAGAACCGCCAATTTTGATAAGCAAGGTAATGATGGGTCCCTGCAAATGAATTTAGATTTGTTTGAAGAAACAAGAATGCGATCAGAGATGGACGTAGAGGCAAGAAACCAAATAGTGGCTAGGTGCTACAACTCTAGCGTGAAGAACAAGAAATTTCAAGCATGTGACCTAATGTTAAAGAACGCGGAAGCCAGTAATCCATCGATAGAGCAAGGGAAAATGGCTCTAACATGAGAAGGACCATACATGATGCAGAAAGCGCTCAGTTTTGGCGCATACAAGCTGTTAGAGATGAATGGCAAAGAAGTCTCACGTACCTAGAACGTAAGGCACCTCAAAAAAATTTATGTATGAGAATCTGTTGCAAACGATGATTTAAATATCAGTTGTGAATGGTAAATTACTCCAATCTTCAGGACAATACATATCACAAGAAAAGGAAAACCACGTGATCTTCTAAACGCCTGCTACTTTAAGAAGTGTGCATTAAGGAATCAGCTTATCGGTCATCACTTTTCAGAAGTGAAAACCACAAGATCGTCTAAGCGGCCGCCACTTTTAAGAAGTGTGCATTAAGGAATCAACTTAACGGTCATAGCTTTTCATAAGCGAAAACCACAAGAGCGTCTAAGCGTCTGCCACTTTTAAGAAGTACGCATTAATGAATCAGCTTAACGATCATCTCTTTTCATAAGCGAAAACCATAGGATCGTTTAAACGTCTTCTACTTTTAAGAAGTGTGCATTAAGGAATCAGCTTAAAGGTCGTCATTTTTTCAAAAACGAAAACCACAGGACCATCTAAGCGTCCGCTACTTTTAAGAATTGTGCATTAAGGAATTAGCTTAACAGACATCGTTTTTCAGAAGTAAAAACCATATGATTGTCTAAGCGTCTGCCGCTTTTAAAAAGTGTGCGTTAAGGAATCAGCTTAACGGTCATCGCTTTTCAGAAGTGAAAACCACATGATCGTCTAAGCGTCTGCCACTTTTAAAAAGTGTGCATTAAGGAATCAGTTTAATGGTCATCTTTTTCAGAAGCGAAAACCATAGGATCGTCTAAGCGTCCACCAGTTTTAAGAATTGTGCATTAAGGAATCAGCTTAACGGTCATCACTTTTCATAAGTATAAAAACACAAGATTAATTAATCATATAGCGATCAAAAATTACTTCACTCGAAGGGCAAAATTTCCCCAACTCATTGTGATTCTGTAGTTACATATAAATCACCCCAAGAGAATGATGTTGTCCTACAAGATGATATAAGCTAAACCTCAGGCAACGTTGTCTTAAAGCAAATAATACAAATAATGCGCAAAACTACAGTTAATTGATACTTATTGTACAAGTTCGTAGTATCAAAAATCAATATTTATATTTGAATAGCTAATGTTTTGATATAATAATTGAAAAATAGTTTTGGACTAAATTGAAAAGATTTCAAAATTACCTTTAAGTCCAAACAACTTAAAAATATGTTTGAGGATTTTTTAAAGAGGTTTTGAAGTGTTTTCTAAAGCCAAACTTTACAAAACCACACAGGTGTTTCGAAACACCCCTAGGCGTTTCAAAACGACCATTCACAAAGACAAAATGTTTCGATACAACCTTGTCTGTTTTGAAACGGGCTTTAATTTGGGTAAGGGTTTTACACCGCATTTCGATACGGGCTTCACTGTTTCGATACGGCTATTTTCCCCAACGGTCAAATCCCCAACGACTATTTTCCCAATGGTAATTTAATTTGCAGCCTAACTGTCAATCGTATCGAAACGGGTTGTAACCGTTTCGATACGGCTAGAAGGGTTTCGAAACGGCCATATGCGTTTCAATACGGTCTGCTGCATCAGACTTCAACGGCTAGTTTTGAAGAAGGGAGTTCTGAAACGGGGTCGAGTGTTTCAAAACGGACGTCTGCAGAACAACATTTATGGTGAGAAATAGTCTCCAACGACTCCAAAACAACCCCAACGGTCCTCAACGGTTACAAACTCATTTGGAAGTATAAAAGGGGCCTCCAAGCATCAAGAGAAGGCTAATGCTTCAATTGTCAACAACATTATGATAAAAAAAATTGTCTTAGGGCTTTATTGTTCAACTTCTTGTATAGACAACACTTGTGAGCCCAATTGTCAAATCTGCTCAAGTGTTTAGGTTTTGGGTGAGAGCTTTAATTGTGCAAACATATACCTTTTAGAGGGATTTCTAGTTTGCTAAGTCTTTCTTGTGTGAGAGAGTGTTTGATCAAGCTTTGAGTAGAAAGCTTGATCGGTGTAACAGTTTCCTTCTAAGCCGAGAAAAGGGGACGAAATTCTTAGTGAATTTGTTTGGAAATTCTTAGTAGGAAGCTAAGGTAGTGGATGTAGGCTTTGGGTTAGAAAGCTGAACCACTCTAAATCATTGTGTTTATCTCTTATTTTTAGCTTCCACCAAATCACCCAAAAATCCAATCTTCTCCGAACTTGGCAAACACATCGGTTGAAGGAAATCGAGCATCATAAAACCCAACAATATTTACACATCAACATCCCATAGGAAAGTGCTACTAAATTCGCATAAAATCGAAAAAGAAGAAACAACGACTTTCATTCATATGAACAAATGAATACACACCACTAAGCAGAACTGCCAATCTTACAAAAGAAGAAAGCAAATTTCTTTTCGCCTAAGACATCTCAATAAACGAAGTTGCTAAAGGGTCCCGGTAGAACTCAATAAAATATAATTACCACTAACAAAAGGCATAAGTAGACTACAAACGTCAAATAAGTAGCAATACTTGGAAAGAAATTTTAAAAGATAAAACCTTTCCAAGAAAGCTACCCATTCGAGGTTTGCAACCTTAAAGGAGATACCTCCGAAGGAAACTCGCAATAAAAAGAAAACAAAGAAAATGCAAGAGCAAAGTGTGATCACAAACCTCAAGCAAACAACAATACCTTAAAAGGAACCAACAAAGGCGAAAACCTTTCTAAGATATGCTATTTACTAGAAGTTAGCCACCACAAACAAATCAAAACAACAAAACCAACGATAACAAGAGAGAACTATAAGCCACGACCTAAAGGACACCCTTAAAGAAAGAAGTCATATTTATAGCCATCAAAAGTAAGTCACCTCGGTACAGCTCTCAAAATTTTAGGAGGGAACTCTCATCAATTTCCAAATAATTTTAAAATTCAAAATTAGAAATTTCAAAAATCCACAATGTCTGAGAAACAATTTTAACCGACATCTGGCAGTAACTAGCAAAAGAGCAAATAATACACTTACATTCATCAAACAACTATAATAATAAAATTAAATTAAAGTAAAATAAAATAAAAATTACAATCCACAAAATATCCCCACCATAGCAGCACCCACCATGAAAGCCCGCCAGAATTTCTAAGTTCATCAAGGTCGCTTTATAACCTTCCCTCACTGGGGGGCAAGTGTTAGTACCTGCGAATGCCCGTCGCCACGTGTTAAGAAACCACGACCGGTGAACACACACCACATGCGAACGATGACAAGCTAACGTTGTGAACTTCGTACCGACGAACATGTAGAAACAATCTGAAGCAAGCGAACCAACTGCGAACACGGCCAAGAGAACAACATCTAGTGATCATGTGTCTACATACGGAATCACTACTGATGACGCAGCAAACCTAGGACGTCAACCCGTAGCCAACCCAATCACAATGCCACGACACTTGTCTGCGCAGTATATAAGAGCGCGTGCAACAAGAAAAAACACAAGATCTTCCGCTATGAGACTACCAACACCATACTACACTCACAACCACCACCGAAACCACCATCGGACCACTATGTTCGGCACTTGTTCACTTTAACTGTCAACAAACCTCTAAATCTCAAAATTGACATGCATGTGTAAACTTATTGTTTGTATATTAAAAATATTTTCTTTAAAAAATTGTAAGTTTTGTAAATACATTTTAAGGAGATACAAAAATATTATATTTGAAATAAAAATGAATCTATCAGGGAATGTATCAATGGTGTGTTAAAAGTGCACTTTTAACCTAAATTTCGAATTTTGAAATTAACAAAATTTGACAATGTTCTCTCGTTACACTTCACCAGCCCAATATTAGATTATTACTATAAAGCCTTTATTCATTGGGCTCTTAATAAGTTCTGGAGTAAGCAAAATTCGATTTGATTCTAAAAATTCGATTACACTTTTAAAATTTAAATTAAATAATTTAAATTTTTCGGTTTTTTAAGTCTACTCAAATAAAACAGTTCAAGTTAAATAGTTTAGCACAAATTTGAAACATGTTGCTCGATGAGTTATTCAAATAATTATAATGATTTAACTATAATTCAACATATCTCTTATGCACAGTTTAGATCAAGTCAACGACCAGAAGGCCATTCATGATATAACTGAACTAACTTTTGTCAATGGTTAGTTGACTTGTAGATGTTAGCTTTTTTATTAATTGGACGGATAATTACATTCTCAACACAAATATTGAGATTCGAACTCATATAACATGAAAAAATATGAGCATCTTTGACTACTCGACCAATCAATAGATCTTTATTGGTGTTAGTTTTGAATAATCAGATTAGCGATCTAACCAGTTTTGCTTTCTGAATTATAGCCTAAACAAGAGTCGTATTTTTGTGAAATTACTTAACTTTGTCTCAAGAGTGAAGAAACAAATTAGGGCAGATCAAATTATAAAATTTTGAAATGTTAAAAACTTAAAATATTATTTTATCATTGGGGAAAGAACATAGTAATTTTTAAAGGGGTTAAATTGAAATTCTAGCATTTGGGGAAATTACAATTTTATTATTGTCTTAACTTTATAAATTTAGATTTCTGAAGGACTAAACTTGACATTTTACCATCAAGGGTTAAGGCCCTAGGCAGCCCCTTCTCCGCCCTTGATAAATGGGGGTTTGAAGGTAGAGTTTTTTAGGATTAAGAGAAAGGTTTCTTTGATTTAATTTTTATATTATCAACTTTTTCTTTGATTTAATTTTCATATTATCAGATTTTTATGTGTATGGAATTTATAGATATTGTCAACAAAGTTCTTAATTGCTTTGCTCTATTTTTTTTCTTTGATTTAGGGGTTTGTTATAAACGTGGGATTTTGGGTACTATAGATCTTCTCTTAAGTTGGTATCTATAGAAATTTTGCTCTCAAGTTGGTACTTGAATTAGGTATAATTTTTCAAGTTGGTACTTACAAAATTTTTGTTCCCAAATTGGTACTTGAACTAGGCATATTCTCCCAAGTTGATACTAAAACTTATACATTCTATCAATTTGGTCTTATTTGAAATAATTTAATAAATTTAACCCTTTATATATATATATTTGATCAATTTACTATTTGTTCTTCTCTTAAATTGTGTATTTTTCTCCAATAAATGTTATATCACTTCCTTGGTATAAAAATTTTAACAGTAACTTGATGTTATATTATGGTAGAACGTGATTATCTCATTGTTGTTTTAATCCGTTAGACTTGTTTGATTTGATAGTATCGACAAAAATGACTAAATTGATGATGTTTTTAAATACAAATGGTTAATTTTATTAAATTGTTTCGAATCAAGACTAAATTGATAGAATGTATAAGTTTTGGGGACTAAAAATATTAATAAAAGTGTCATAATAGTGAATATGAGTGTATATTTCAGGTACCAAATGTACATTTAAGCTTTTTTTTTAATAGTCTAAATGTATTATTAGGTAGTGTCTATTCGTAGATATTCTTAACCCTTTAATAATGCACAAACACCTTACAAATAAGCGATTGAACCCGAATCTCTTAAGATAAATATCATTCGTTTTTTCATTGAAACCACTTATCGGATTCAACATGAAATATTAAACATAGCTCGAGGCTTTTTATCAATAATAAACATAACTCTAGGGCCCAATTAGATATGAAACCTTAAATATTGTGATGAAGTTTAAATGGACTGTCTTATTCCGTGTTTTTTTATCTTTTAATTAATTAATTTTTTGACTAATTTTTTTTATCATTTTAAGTGAATTTTCAAATAAAAATTATAAAATTCATTTATCATATTTTAATATGATTTAAATTTATGTATATTCAAATAAATTATTCTATAAATTTTTAAATTAAATTTTGGTTTAAAAATATGGTAAACTACATCCAAAGTCACTTAACTATGAGTTTAATAACAAATAGGTATTTTTTCTAAAATTTATAAACAAGTCAATTAAAAATAGTTGCAAATAGGTTGTTCCGCTCACAAACATGCCACTTAATTAAAATTGTTACAAACAAATCAAATAAACATATTGTTACAAATAAGCAAGTTTACTTCTAATATGACATGGTATAATAACCCTTTAGTCCTTAAACTTATACAATCTTGTAGAACTAATGTTTTGATATAATAATTGAAAAATGTTTTGAACTGATTTAAAAAGTATTTAAAACATTTCCAAAGCCCAAACTACTTGAAATTATGTTTAGGGAAGTTTTTAAAAGGGTTTTACATATGTTTCAAAGCCAAACTTCTCAAAACTGTCCAGGCGTTTCGAAACACCTTAGGGCGTTTCGATACGGGAATTCCAGTAGCAAAAGTGTTTCGATACAAGTATCGAAACGAGCTTACCCTGGATAAGGATTTTTGCCCAGCGTTTCGAAACGGGCTATGCCGTTTCGATACGCCCACGTGGCACTGACCACAACGGTCATAAACCCCAACGGCTATTTCCCAACTAACATTTAAATGCAGGTCGTTTCGATATGAGACTAGGCGTTTCGAAACGGGTGTTTCGAAACGGACAAAAGCGTTTCGATACGGGTCCACGTCAGACTGCAACGGCTCTTTCTACTTAAAGGGTGTTTCGAAACGGGTTCGAGCGTTTCGAAACGGGGAGCTGCAGAACTGCATTTATGGTGGGAAATAAAGTCCTCAACGGCTCCAATTCAACTCCAACGGCTAGTAACGACTATAAACTCATCAAGGAGTATAAAAGGGACCTCCAAGCATCAAGTAAAGGCTAATGCTCATATTGTAAAACAACAAATGATCAAGAATTGTCTTAGAGCTTAAATTGTCATTTATTGTATAGACAAACACTAGTGAGCCAAAAATTGTCAAATTTGCTCAAGTGTTTTAGGTTTTGGGTGAGTGCTTAAATTGTGCAAACAAACACCTATTAGAGGGATTTGTGTTTGCTTTGTTTATCTCTTTGTAAAAGAGGGTTTCAATCAAGGCTTTGGGTAGAAAGCTTGATTGTGTATAAGGGTTACCTTCTAAGCCTAGAAAAGGGGACGAATCAATAGTGGATTGATTGGAAATCCTTAGTGGGGAGCTAAGGTAGTGGATGAAAACCTTGGTTAGAAGGTTGAACCACTATAAATCTTTGTGTCACATTTAATTTTAGCTTCCACAACCCTTCCACCCAAAAATCCACCTTTCCACCACTTGGTAAGCCACATCGGTTGAACGAATCGAGCTCCTCACAACTCAACAATTGGTATCAGAGCTTGGCTCAATCGAAGAGGATTCACATCCTATTGAGAAGATCCGGCAAGCTCGATCACTATTTCATCAACCGGCTCAAATGGCACAATCAATCGACAAACTGCCTTTCTTTGACGGAACCCACTATGCCCATTGGAAGACAAAGATGAAGTTCTTCATTAAATTAAGAGATTACAAGCTATGGGATATAGTTGAAGATGGTCCGTTCGTGCCTCAACAAAGTAAAGCGGAGTGGAGTGCCGACGATCGCAAGAAGATGGAGCTTAATTGCAAAGCTTTGCACATCTTGTTTTGTGCTTTTGGCCCAACCATCTATGAGAAGATGTCTTCTTATGAGAGTGCCAAGGAGGTATGGGACAAGCTTGAAGTCACATACGAGGGGACCGATGAAGTCAAGGAAACCAAGATTGGGCTCCTAACCTTAGAGTATGAGAACTTCAAGATGGATCCGGAAGAGAACATCGAGAAGATGTTTGATAGGTTCTCCACTATCACAAATGGTCTCAAGGGTTATGGAGAAGCCATTCTGGAAGAGAAACTTGTCTAAAAGCTCATCTACTCACTTCCCGAGTCTTGAGACTCAAAGAGGACCGCCATCATCGAAGCCAAAAATTTGAAGACTTTGAAGCTTGATGAACTCATGGGGTCACTCCTTACTCATCAAATCATGAAGAAGAACAAAGAGGATGAGAAGAAGAGGGAAGAAATTAGAGCTATGGGAGAGAAGAAAATCAAAGGGCTAGGCATCAATGCTAGTGCCATGGCTCTCAAGTCCTCCACTTGCATCATGTCTATTTAAGTGAAGAGGAGGATGAAGATGAAGAGATAGTTCATCTCTTCAAGAAGTGTGCCCCGTTCATGAATAAAGCTTTGAGAGAGCTTGAACGAGATTCCAAGAAAAAGGAGAGGGCAAGCACTTCAAGCCATAAGAAGAAGGCACATGTGGCTACTTGGAGTGATGAGGACTCTACCGACGATGAACAAGCCAACCTTTGCCTTATGGCCATCGAAGAAGATTCAAGGGTAACTTCTAATTCATCTACTTCATGTTCTTATTCTTTTGATGAATTACAAGATGCTTATGATGATTTGGTTTTGTGAAACATATGCTTTAATTTTGATATAACTAAAAACCTAAGGACTAAAATGAAAATATCAAAACAAATTTTAAAGTCCTTAAAATTTCCTATATCTTGTTAAAGATCACTTCATAGCTAAAACCAAAGACTTACAAAATATTTTTTTAAGTATTTCAAAGTCAAAACAGGGATTTTTCAAGCCCCGTTTCGAAACGGCCCCAAGGCGTTTCGAAACACTTTCAGTTCGATGTGCACCTGTTCCGAAACGCGTATCGGAACGGGTCAAGGCGTTTCGAAACGGTATGACTCGTTTCGAAACTGTTCTTCATTTAAACGAACAAGGGCAACGGCTATAAACTGAAATTTGAAAATAAACAGGGCGTTCCGAAACGGGCTTAGGCCGTTTCGAAACACCCCTTTGACAGTGGTAAACCTGTTCCGAAACGGGCTAAGGCCGTTTCGAAACACCCCTTTGGCAGTGGCAAAACCGTTCCGAAACGGCCCCTAGGCGTTTCGAAACGGGCTCTCGTAGACGCTCCAACGGCTATATTATTTGAAATCCGTTCCGAAACAGGTGACCCCGTTCCGAAACGGTAGGCGTCTGGGAGCTGAAAAGTTGTGAGAAAAACACCCCAACGGCTCTAATCTTTAGCCCATCACCCACAACGGTTGGAAATCATCAAGAGGCTATAAATAGACCCCAAGAAGCTCCAGCAATCAACAATTAAGCTTCAAGTATACATCTTATCATCAAATACAAGCATTTGTGTTCAAATCCCATTTTTATCTAGAAACCCCAATTGTATCCTTCATTTACATTTTGTTCAATTGGGTTGAGTGCTTGATATTGGGCTATCATTTGTATTGAGAGATACCTTATTAGCCACCAAATTTCTTTGTTCTTTTGTGTGAGGATTGGGTTAATTTTTGGGTAGAAAAATTAACCGAAATTGTAAAGGTTGCCTCCTTGTCCTGGAAAAAGGGGACGAACAATTTAGTGGAAATTGTTGGAAATCCTTGGTGAGACTAAGGTAGTGGATGTAGAGTTCGGTTGGTGAACTTGAACCACTCTAAATTCCCGTGTCAATATTTTTAAGTTGCAATTTCCATTACAAAATCGTTAAAATTCCAATTCACCCCCCCTCTTGGTTATTATCATTCGTGTGATCCACTCAACAATTGGCATCAGAGCTTAACTCTTTGAGGATTAACAACCACAAGAGGAGATCCTTGGAAGAAGTGTGATCATCATCAAAATATCAAGAGATGGCATCAACCTCCGCTCCCGGCATGTACGACTCACAATCCACCACTAAGCCTCCTTTCTTCAATGGTGAGAACTACTCATTTTGGAAAAATAAAATGCGTCTATTTATTAAATCAAGTGACTACCTTGTGTGGGATGTCATTGAGGATGGACCATATATTCCATTGAAGCAAGATGTTGATGGCAAGATGGTGCTTAAAAGAAGAACGGAAATGAGTGAAGAGGAAAGAAAAAAGATTCAAGTAAATGATAAAGCTCTTCACATGCTATTTTGTGCTTTCGGTCCGGACATCTACTCAAAGGTCTCATCAATTGAAAGTGCCAAAGAAGTGTGGGACACTCTTGAAACCACCTATGAAGGCACCAACGATGTCAAAGAAACTAAGATTGGAATTCTCAATCTCAGTTATGAAAATTTCAAAATGGAATTTGATGAGACGGTGTCAAAGATGTTTGATCGATTCTCCACAATTGTAAATGGTCTAAAGGGCTATGGAGAAGTTATACCGGAAGACAAGCTTGTCCGAAAGCTACTCTATTCACTTCCCGAATCTTGGGATGGGAAGAGAACCGCAATCATCGAAGCAAAGAATTTAAAAACTCTAAAGCTTGATGAACTTGTAGGCTCTCTCTCCTTACTCACGAGATCATGAAGCAAGGAAGAGAAGATGAAAGAAAGAAAGAAGAAAAAAGGATGGAGAAGCTTGAAGGGGAGAAAAAGAAAAAAATGGGAATAGCTCTCAAGGCTAAAACATCCCAACTTGATGAAAGTTCATCTAGTGATGAGGATGAGCTTGAAGAATTGGCTATGATAGCCAAACGATTCTCACGCCTTATGAGGTCCAACCGAGGAAGAAAAATCCAAAGGAAAATGGACTTTAAAAACAAGAACAAAGAAGAAGGAAGGGATCCAATCACTTGCTTCGAGTGCGGACAACCCGGCCACATACGTTCGGAGTGCCCTCAACTCAAGAAGAAGGGCTTTGAGAAGAAGAAAAAGCTCAAAGCCAAGCTTGCTACTTGGAGTGATGAGGAGTCATCGGAGGATGACGAACAAGAAGTGGCGAACCTCTGCCTCATGGCACTTGAGGAAGATTCCTCCTTGGTAACCTCTAACTCATCTACTTTAGATTTTTCATATGAAGAATTAAATGATGCTTATGATGAGTTACAAGAGGTATATGATGAATTAGTTGAGAAGTATAGGGAGTCGGTTATTAGGAATAGAAAAATTATTATAGAATTAAAAGAGAAAAATGACTCACTTACTCAAACTAATTCTAAAATTGAGAAAAAGATATTAGGATTAGAAGATGAACTTAAATTCTTTCAAAAAGAAAATATTGATCTTAATAATCTTTTATCTCAAAATAATTGTGAACACCAAAAGGTGTTAAGTGAGCTAAATGAGCTCAAAAAGTCTTTAAAAATTAATGGTAGTGTTAAACATGACATAGGAGAATCCTCTAGAACACACCAATATAAGAAAAAGACTAACTACTACAAACAAAATAACTATCCTAGACATAGTAAAGTTAAAAGAATTAGAAATGTATGGGTTCCTAAGGAACTTGTTAAATCTAATGATATTATTGCTATGTCACCTTGGATTCCTAAGGGAACCAAAGTTTTAGGAACTAACACACATGGACCCAAAATGATTTGGGTACCAAAAACAAAAGTTTAAATATCTTTGTTTGTAGGGGGAGCATTGCTACAAGGCCAAAGCACAAAGTCAAAACTCATGGTACCTTGATAGTGGATGCTCGAGACACATGACCGGAGACAAGAGTCGACTTATGGATCTAAAGCCAAAAAGTGGAGGAGTAGTAACATTTGGTGACAACTCCAAAGGCCACATTGAAGGTATTGGCTCCATTGGTAATCACTCTACTACTCTCATTGAAAATGTTTTATATGTCAATGGTCTTAAACATAATTTTTTGAGCATAAGTCAACTATGTGATAAAGGTTTTAATGTTATATTTGATAAAACCGGTTGTAAAATTGTAGACATTAAAACTAATAATATTATGCTCATAGGTCATCGCATAGGGAATATATACATGGTGCATCTAGATGACATACATACATCTCATGCATGCTTAGTTGCTCAAAACGAAAATGATGCATGGTTGTGGCATAGGAAGCTAGGACATGCTAGCACAAGTGTTTTAGAAAAACTAGTCTCTCTAAACCTAGTTAAAGGTTTACCCAAGATAAAATTTTCGAACGATAAAATTTGTGATGCATGCTCAAAGGGTAAACAACATAGATCTTCCTTTAAATCCATTAATGACATTTCTACTAGTAGATGTTTACAACTAATCCACATGGATTTATTTGGGCCAATTAGGACTATGAGCTTGGGTGGCAAATCATATGCTTTTGTATTAGTTGATGATTTTTCTAGATTCACTTGGGTTTTCTTTTTAAGTACTAAGGATGAGGCTTTGGAAAAATTCATCACATTTTCAAAATTAATTCAAAATGATCTTGAACTTAAAATTTCACATATTAGAAGTGATCATGGAACCGAATTTCAAAATTTAGGATTTGAAGATTTTTCAAATGAAAATGGTATTAGCCATAATTTTTCAGCTCCTCGAACTCCTCAACAAAATGGGGTAGTTGAAAGGAAAAATAGAACTTTACAAGAAATGGCTAGAACTATGCTTTGCGAAAATAATTTACCAAAATATTTTTGGGCGGAAGCAACAAACACGGCTTGTTATATTATAAATCGTGTAACCATTAGGCCGATTTTAAAGAAAACACCTTATGAGATTTTAAAATCTAAAAAGCCTAATATTAGCTACTTCCACCCTTTTGGATGTAAATGCTTTGTTTTAAATAATGGAAAAGATAATTTAGGTAAATTTGATGCAAAAAGTGATGAAGCTATTTTTATAGGTTACTCTTTAACCTCTAAAGCCTATCGAGTATTTAACAAAAGAACTTTAGTTGTAGAAGAATCTATTCATGTTGTATTCGATGATAATCCCCTTCCTAGGAAGGATTCTTGTGATGATGATAATGTAGGAATCACAAATACCTTTGATGGAGGTCAAACTTCAAAGAAGGATGAGATTCAACCAAAAGAAGAAGACACACAAGATCCACCTCTTGAAGCCTTGAGGGACTTGGCTATTGAGGAAAAGGAAGTTAGCTATCCAAGGGAGTTGAACTATGTCAAAGATGGTGAAATCTTGGGTGATCCATCCAAGGGGGTAACCACTCGTTCTTCTCTTAAATTAATGAACCATATTGCATTTATCTCATGCATAGAGCCTAAAAATATCAAAGAAGCATTGAAAGATGATTTTTGGATTATGGCTATGCAAGAAGAGTTAAATCAATTTGAGAGAAGTAATGTTTGGACATTAGTTGATAGGCCTAGTAATCAATCTACAATAGGAACTAAATGGGTATTTAGGAACAAACTAGATGTGAGTGGTAACATTGTGAGAAATAAAGCTAGACTTGTAGCACAAGGTTACACTCAAGAGGAGGGAATAGATTTTGATGAAACCTATGCACCCGTAGCTAGAATGGAAGCCATTAGGATGTTGCTTGCATATGCATGTTATCATAATTTCAAGCTTTTTCAAATGGACGTTAAAAGCGCATTTTTAAATGGTTTTATAAATGAAGAAGTGTATGTAGAACAACCACCGGGTTTTGAAGACTCAAAATTTCCAAATCATGTTTTCAAACTTACAAAAGCACTTTATGGTTTAAAACAAGCTCCTAGAGCTTGGTATGAAAGGCTTTCAAATTTTTTAATTGAAAAAGGATTTGAAAAAGGTAAGGTGGACACTACACTCTTTATAAAAATGTATAAAAATGACATTTTAGTAGTTCAAATTTATGTTGATGATATTATATTTGGATCTACTAATGAATGTCATTGTCAAGAATTTGCTAAGTTAATGCAAGGTGAATTTGAGATGAGCATGATGGGGGAGCTCTCATTCTTTTTGGGACTCCAAATCAAACAAATGAAGGATGGCACCTTCATAAATCAAGCAAAATACATAAAGGATATGCTCAACAAGTTTGGCTTGGAGAACACAAAGCCTCAAGCCACTCCTATGAGCTCATCTACAAAGCTTGACAAAGATGAAGGAGGTAAGTGTGTTGACTCTAAGCTTTATCGTTCTATGATTGGATCTTTGCTTTACCTTACCGCAAGTAGACCGGATATACTGTTTAGTGTTTGCTTGTGTGCTAGGTTTCAAGCTAGTCCTAGAGAGTCTCACCTTATAGCCGTTAAGAGAATCTTTAGATACCTTAGAGACACTCCTTGTTTAGGCCTTTGGTATCCTAGAGTCTCAACCTTCAACCTTCATGCTTACTCGGATGCGGATTATGGGGGTTGCAAAATCGATAGGAAAAGTACTTCGGGAACTTGTCAATTCTTAGGTAGTATGCTCATATCTTGGTTCTCTAAGAAACAAAATAGTGTAGCTTTATCTACCACCGAAGCCGAGTATATATCCTTAGGGAGTTGTTGTGCTCAAGTCCTTTGGATGAAGCAACAACTCTTAGATTATGGTGTAAAAATAGAAACCATACCCCTTAAATGTGATAATACAAGTGCAATATGTTTAACGAAAAACCCCATCCAACACTCTAGAACCAAACATATAGAAATAAGGCATCATTTCATTAGAGATCATGTCCTTAAGAAAGATGTGGCTATAGAGTATGTAGACACCTTAAATCAATTAGCGGACATTTTCACAAAACCATTAGATAAAGAGCGTTTTTGGTCCCTTAGGAGAGAGTTGGGTCTAACTAGCCTATCTTGACCTTTAGGACCTCTTTTTAGAATTAAATGTGCTTGATTTTGTGAAATTACCATGTTTATGTATTTAGCCTCCCAATTTCTTCCATGCATATAGTTAGGGGGAGTATGCTTATGCCTAAATATGTTTTGCCTGCTCACTCATATCATTTATGCATGTTTGGCCTCTTAGAGAATCATTTTTTCTGCATTTTAGAGCCTCATCTGCACTTCCAGGCCCAGGTGTATCGAAACGGGTTAACCCGTTCCGATACGGGTGCCTTAAATTTTATCCTAAGAGAAGGGCGTTTCGAAACAGCCCCAGGCGTTTCGAAACGTTTTCGGTTCGATGTAAGGGTGTATCGGAACGCGTACCGATACGGGTCAAACGTGTTTCGAAACGGTCATCCCCGTTTCGAAACGATCTGTCAAAGGTTTTAAGAAGGGTCAAACCCTAGCCGCCCCGTTCCGAAACGGTCGTGACCGTTCCGAAACGGACTCGCGGACAGCCCTATTTAGGGCTTCTAAAAGTTCAAAATTCTAATATTTATCAAACTCTTAAAACCCTAAAAACCCTAACCGACCCCCTTCTATAAATACCCTCTCAAACCCTTTGTTTTTCACAAAATTGTGAGGGGTTTTGCTCTAAAACATATATCTAAGCAAGCTTCATCAATCTTGTGCAAAGATTTCACTCAAATCATCCAAAATCCCAAACTAAGGTAATTTTTCTTATTTTTCTTCTTTTTCAAATTATGTTCGAATCATAGGATAGAAAAATTTATTTTTGTATACATTATATGTTTTTAGTTGTGGGTTATTCGAATCTTGTAAAAAATCTTCAAAATCTCAAAATTTTTGATTCGAATATAAAATTTTTTAATCGTATTTTTTTTTAATTTTGTTTTTCAAAAACCTAAGTGGGATTTCCTATTGGATTGATTTTAATTATCAATGCATACACTCAATTTTAAAACTCTTGCTTAATATTTTAGATGGCGGATCAAGCGAACAAAAAGCGCAAAGCCGTTCAAACCGGAGAATCAAGCATTCGTCCAAATATTACTCAACTCTTTCAGAAAACTCTAAAAACTCCGCAGCAGCGTGCTCGCTTCTCCTACGTCAAAAATCTCGCTGTTCGTAAAGAAAGAGTTATTGATGTCGAATTCCTTAATTCCGAGCGATTTCTCTTTCGCTATCTTAATCGTTTGGATGAGTGGGATCTTCTTTTCTTCTTGAGCATTGAGGATGTTTGCTACAAAAACTTGGTACTTCTCTTCTACTCTAATGCTCGTTTCCTATACGATGAAACCAAAACAGAGATTGTAGGAATTGAGTCATCTTTACTAGGGCAAAAGTTTGTTATTAATATTGCTCTTTTGGAGTCGGCCCTTAAACTCAAGAATGAGGGTATTGAAGAAGAACGCCACTTTGGCACCTTTACCGGAAAAGCTCTTCATTTAGATGTGCACGATCGTGTGCTTCATTTGATGGTTTCTTGGTTCATTCGACCATCCGGAGGAAAATACTCCCACATCCGGGAAAAAGATCACTTTTGGCTCGAATGTTTCCGAAGAGGTGAGCGCCCAAATGTGCCCAAAATCATCTTTGCCGAGATCGTCAATAATGTCAAACTTATTGACACCAATGAGTTGACTTCATTCACCTACGGCATTGTCTTGAGTTTTCTCTTCGATCATCTTGGTATTGATTGTACCTATGATTCCCCGGA
The DNA here is from genome assembly GCA_030270665.1 of Hibiscus trionum. Lineage (NCBI taxonomy): Eukaryota > Viridiplantae > Streptophyta > Magnoliopsida > Malvales > Malvaceae > Hibiscus > Hibiscus trionum. The sequence continues at coordinate 2,898,810 of BSYR01000025.1, read as the reverse complement.
ACCTAGCAAGACCAAAATTGGTGAGTCCTCTCTTCGAAAATCCGGATTCACATATTTGGATGGTTATTGGCAAAGAATTGATCGAGAAGCGATTCCTCCTCCCGTTGCTCCTCCACCTCAAGTTCAAATGGAAAATCAAGATGCTCTCACGGTTTTTCTTACCGAGCGTTTCAATGCCTTGAATTCTCGTTTTGACACTATGGATACTCGTATTTCTTCGGGCTTTGAAACTATGGGAAATCGATTGAAGAACGTCGAGGATCGTCTTCAATCCCTTGAGACTTCCAATGCCAACCTTGATCTTTCATTTTCTACTCTTTATGGAGAATGGACAAAATATCACCGTTCTCAAGCCAAGAACAATGATGATGATGAGGATGATGATGACGAGGCCTAGGATACTCATATCATATCATATCATATTATATTATCTATGCATTTAGGATTGAGTTTGCTTCTTTATGTTTTCTCATGTTTTAGGAACCTATGCTTATGATCTTTTGTTTTGGGATTTGATTATGAACGTATTATGCTTTGAATATTTTGATGATATTTATTATGATTGCTTATTGGTACTAATCTTCTTTATGAGCTTGTTTCTTTTTGATCTAACAAAAAGGGGGAGAAGATACTTAAGAGAATTGCCATGCCATGCCACCAAAAATTTTTTGAATTTGTCTTAAGATTTTGATCCTTGATTTCAAAAGTCACAAGTTTTAAATTTCAAAACCTATCTTAAATTAAGGGGGAGTTAGAATATCTTCAAAACTTTCAAAATGCTTAAAAATTCTAACTTTGGTTTTGTTATATCAAAAAGGGGGAGATTGTGAAACATATGCTTTAATTTTGATATAACTAAAAACCTAAGGACTAAAATGAAAATATCAAAACAAATTTTAAAGTCCTTAAAATTTCCTATATCTTGTTAAAGATCACTTCATAGCTAAAACCAAAGACTTACAAAATATTTTTTTAAGTATTTCAAAGTCAAAACAGGGATTTTTCAAGCCCCGTTTCGAAACGGCCCCAAGGCGTTTCGAAACACTTTCAGTTCGATGTGCACCTGTTCCGAAACGCGTATCGGAACGGGTCAAGGCGTTTCGAAACGGTATGACTCGTTTCGAAACTGTTCTTCATTTAAACGAACAAGGGCAACGGCTATAAACTGAAATTTGAAAATAAACAGGGCGTTCCGAAACGGGCTTAGGCCGTTTCGAAACACCCCTTTGACAGTGGTAAACCTGTTCCGAAACGGGCTAAGGCCGTTTCGAAACACCCCTTTGGCAGTGGCAAAACCGTTCCGAAACGGCCCCTAGGCGTTTCGAAACGGGCTCTCGTAGACGCTCCAACGGCTATATTATTTGAAATCCGTTCCGAAACAGGTGACCCCGTTCCGAAACGGTAGGCGTCTGGGAGCTGAAAAGTTGTGAGAAAAACACCCCAACGGCTCTAATCTTTAGCCCATCACCCACAACGGTTGGAAATCATCAAGAGGCTATAAATAGACCCCAAGAAGCTCCAGCAATCAACAATTAAGCTTCAAGTATACATCTTATCATCAAATACAAGCATTTGTGTTCAAATCCCATTTTTATCTAGAAACCCCAATTGTATCCTTCATTTACATTTTGTTCAATTGGGTTGAGTGCTTGATATTGGGCTATCATTTGTATTGAGAGATACCTTATTAGCCACCAAATTTCTTTGTTCTTTTGTGTGAGGATTGGGTTAATTTTTGGGTAGAAAAATTAACCGAAATTGTAAAGGTTGCCTCCTTGTCCTGGAAAAAGGGGACGAACAATTTAGTGGAAATTGTTGGAAATCCTTGGTGAGACTAAGGTAGTGGATGTAGAGTTCGGTTGGTGAACTTGAACCACTCTAAATTCCCGTGTCAATATTTTTAAGTTGCAATTTCCATTACAAAATCGTTAAAATTCCAATTCACCCCCCCTCTTGGTTATTATCATTCGTGTGATCCACTCAACAGGTTTTAGACTTTAAAAATCACATTTTCAAAAACAATAAAGTGATTTCAAAATTGAAAATTCAAAATGATTTGATTTCTAAAACCAAACTTGAACTTGAAGCAAAACTCAAGGAGTTTGAACTAAAATGTTTTGATTTACAAAAATTGCTTCAAAAAGTTCAAGAAGAAAAAGATTTGATTTCCAAAGAGCTAGAAAAGAAAAATAATTTTGGAAAATCAAATTTTTATGTAAGACAATCTAGTGCCCCTAGATTTGTAAAAGGAAAATGTTTTAGAAGTGTTTGGGTCCCAAAAGGGCTAACCACTTCAATTAAAAAGGATGACATTGAAAAATGGATTCCTAAGGGGACTAAAATTTGTGCTACTAACGTTCAAGGATCCAAAGCAATTTGGATACCAAAAATTACTTGATTGTCATTTGCTAGGTGTGATGGAGATGTTCAACAAGTCAAACATTAAGGGGGAGCTCCATGCACACAAGGAAGAACACTTGAAGAAGGAAGGCTTCACATCCTCCCTTGAGTTCAAGTGTGGTAAAATCTAGTTGTTTTGTGTTTATTTGTTTTACTTTTATTTATTGCAACTAGATGATCATATATGTTGGACTAACATCTTTGATAATGCTTTGAGTAAGGGGGAGCCATTTTAAAACCAAATTCTTACTTTTGTCAAATTTTTACCTCTGTTGTTATTTTTGAACTTAATGTTTTAAATTCTTTTTGATATAACAAAAAAGGGGAGAAATGGTTTGAAAAATTGAATTTTCAAATGAATAAGGGGGAGCTTTATTTGATTTATATCTTTAATTCTCTTATTCACATTTTTAAAGTTAAAGGGGGAGAATCTCAAACAATTTTTCAAGATAGTTTTATTATATCAAAAAGGGGAGATTGTAGAACTAATGTTTTGATATAATAATTAAAAAATGTTTTGGACTGATTTAAAAAGTATTTAAAACATTTCCAAAGTCCAAACTACATGAAATTATGTTTAGGGAAGTTTTTAAAAGGGTTTTACATGTGTTTCAAAGCCAAACTTCACAAAACTGTCCAGGCGTTTCGATACGGGAATTCCAGTAGCAAAAGTGTTTTGATACAAGTATCGAAACGGGCTTACCCTGGATAAGGATTTTTGCCCAGCGTTTCGAAACGGGCTATGCCGTTTCGATACGCCCACGTGGCACTAACCACAACGGTCTTAAACCCCAACGGCTATTTCTCAACTAACATTTAAATACAGGTCGTTTCGATACGAGACTAGGCGTTTCGAAACGGGTGTTTCGAAACGGACAAAAGCGTTTCGATACGGGTCCACGTCAGACTGCAACGGCTCTTTCTACTTAAAGGGTGTTTCGAAACGGGTTCGAGCGTTTCGAAACGGGGAGCTGCAAAACTGCATTTATCGTGGGAATTAAAGTCCTCAACGGCTCCAATTCAACCCCAAAGGCTAGTAACGGCTATAAACTCATTAAGGAGTATAAAAGGGACCTCCAAGCATCAAGTAAAGGCTAATGCTCATATTGTAAAACAACAAATGATCAAGAATTGTCTTAGAGCTTAAATTGTCATTTATTGTATAGACAAACACTAGTGAGCCAAAAATTGTCAAATTTGCTCAAGTGTTTTAGGTTTTGGGTGAGTGCTTAAATTGTGCAAACAAACACCTATTAGAGGGATTTGTGTTTGCTTTGTTTATCTCTTTGTAAAAGAGGGTTTCAATCAAGGCTTTGGGTAGAAAGCTTGATTGTGTATAAGGGTTACCTCCTAAGCCTAGAAAAGGGGACGAATCAATAGTGGATTGATTGGAAATTCTTAGTGGGGAGCTAAGGTAGTGGATGTAAACCTTGGTTAGAAGGTTGAACCACTATAAATCTTTGTGTCACATTTAATTTTAGCTTCCACAACCCTTCCACCCAAAAATCCACCTCTCCACCACTTGGTGAGCCACATCGGTTGAACGAATCGAGCTCCTCACAACTCAATAAATCTATCAATTTAATCCTAATTCAAAACAATTCAATAAGTTTAACTCTCAACATTTAAAATTTTCATCATTTCAATCTTTATCTTCTCTTAATTGTTATATTACTTTCATGGTATAATAACACTTTTAACAATAATTTATTGCTTTATGCCAGAATTTAGTTATCGAACTACATGTTTAATCTGATAGCCTCGCTTACTTTGAAAATATCACAAAAAAGACTAAATTGATGAAATTTTTTAATATAAAAGGATTAAATCTATTAAATTGTTCTAAAATCTGACAAAATTAATATTATGTATAAGTTTGAAGGACTAAAATGTTATTATACCAAATAAAATAACATATTTATAAACAAAGTAACCTTTAAAAGAAAATTGATATGTTTATTATAAAACATATAATTATATGACCTTAAATATAATTTACCTTGAAAATAAAATATTTGAAATCAATTAACTAATCTTTTCACTCTGGATTGGACTGGAAATATATACTCAGCCGTAATGGGACACAAATGATAACGTTTGAATCAAGTTGTAATTAAATAAGTAAAATAATGATCCGAAAAATTAAATATTTAATTTTTAAAATATTAGATATTTAATATTAAATATATAATTTTATTTAAGTATATTTTTTTATTTGGTTGTTGTATTTATGAAAATTTTGGATTTTCTAATATAACAAGCTACAAATTGTCAAATATAACAAGATTCACATCTATAAAAATCTCAAATTTTCGTATATAACAAACAACAAATCTCTAAATATAATAAGATTCATATCCATCAAATTTTAATTTTTTAAATAATCAAAACTTGAAATATTATAATGGATGAGTCTACCACGTGCGACGAACATTGATGAACACCACTAACGATGAACACCATTAACTTTTTTTTAAAAATTTTAGAAATTTAAAGGACTAAAATTATAATTAAAATTATCTCTTAAAAAAATAAAAAACAATTTTAATAGTTACTTTATAATATTTTTTTAATAAATTAGAATCAAATATACTCAATTCTCCTAAACCCTAACAAAATTAATCTCTTAAAAAAATAGAAATCAATTTATAATTTTTAATAGAAACTAAAACATTAAACCAAAAGTGAAACAATGAAGAAAACTAAAACATGATACAATTGACAGGAAAAAGAAGACAGTTAAATAAGCTATAATCGGTGAGGGCTTTGATTTCTTGGATTGAAGAAAGAAGTGGAATCGATAATGGTATAGGTTTTGACAGGAAAAATTGATTTTTATTTTTTTAGAGATTGATTTTGTTAGGGTTTAGTAGAATTGTGTATATTTGATTTTAACCTATTAAAAAATATAATAAAGTAACTATTAAATTTGATTTTTATTTTCTAAGAGATAATTTTAATTATAATTTTAGTCCTTTAGATTTTTAAAATTTTTAAGAAAAAAGTAATGATGTTCATCGGTGTTCATCGTTAGTGATGTTCATCAATGTTCGTCGCCCGTTGTAGAATTTTCCTATTATAATTTACATCTGATTCGAAATAAAAAATCATATTAAATGTCTTAATTTTCAAGTTAAATCAACGGATAAAGGAATGACATCGATATTTTTACACATCTCTAGTTGTAACTTGTAAGTATAGCCATAGGACTCTCAACGTAATATAACCACTTAAGCAAGGCTAAAAGGGGTAATACAGAGAAATTTTTTAGGGTTTCCTTGAGCGCCTCCATATAAATTATAATCTATTAAGTAAGAAATACAGGTTGGGACTGCGTCTGCGCGAGCTTTGATTTTTAGTTTCTCTTTTCCCTGCAGAGTGAAGAAGCTCTCAATCGAAAATGGTAAGACAAAACCCATTCTGTATCTGGCTTGCTTTTCTGCATTTGTTGCCGTTTGTTTTCTTAGTGAAGATGGGTTGAAATTTAAACTGTTTCTTATAAATGATGCTGAGAAATAGTTGGGTTGTGTGTTTAGGACACATTTGTATAGTTTTATGAACTGTGTTAAATGTTTGTGCACTCAGTGTGTATTTTCTCGTTTTTGTTTCATTGGAACATTTTAGTGAATTACTTTGCCCATTCCATGAGTTGAGTATTTGTTTAAGGTATTTTTCGGATGATTTTAAATCATTCAGTGGTAGGCTGATCTGATTTGATGAAAGCTTGATTAAAAGTTGGAAGTAAATTGCACATGTGATTAAATTGCTGAGAAATTGAATAAAGTTTAAATATTTGGAATGTTTGTGATAGTCTTGTAATGTCCTCTATACAATAGCATCCGTTAGGTGTGGTTAGCTTGAATGTGCAGTTTTTTCCCCTTGGTTGTATCTTGTGGTTTCCTTGTATTCGAGCTGTTAATCGACCTGATTGTGATTCTTGATAGGGTTTAGGCTTTTAGAACTGCTTTTCTGGTTCTGCATTATTTCCTAAGGTTCCATTTGTTTTTCATATGCTGTGATGCACAGCCTAAGCAAATTCATGAGATCAAGGACTTCCTTCTCACTGCTAGAAGGAAAGATGCACGCTCGGTAAAAATCAAGAAAAGCAAAGACGTCGTCAAGTTCAAGGTCCGGTGCTCAAAGTACTTGTACACCCTTTGTGTGTCTGATGCTGAGAAGGCCGACAAATTGAAGCAGTCTCTTCCCCCAGGTAATTCGATGATGGAGGAGCCCTTTTTTCTATTCCACCTGTGTTTTGATATTTGAAATGAACAAACATGATGCAGTCCTGGAAATGAACTATTGTTCCCATTACTTTTTTGTTCCATAGGGATCTTTCTTACCATGTTGGTAAACATTTCAAGGTTCTTGGACCATATTTCTCATTGTTTTCATGTCTGCAGGTTTGAGCGTCCAGGACCTGTGAAAATTACAGCTTTTCCTTCTCAATTACTGGGAGATGAAAACTAGATTTTGACTTTTAGTTTATTGCTTGCATTTTGTTTCGTTTTGCAAAAATCAAAAGCTTTTGTAATGGAATACTTATTCGGTGTTTTTATGGACATTAGTATGGTATTCGGATCCGATATTTGAGACAACTGATACTAAAGCTTTATTTGAAAACAAGGCTTTTGGCTGCCAACAATGAGCTAGAAGAAAACTTAAAAGGATTCTGGGGTCATGATAGCGTAATGTTCGGATTACTTTTGGTTTTGATTATTTTTGGTTCGGTTGATTTTCTGTTCAACTAAAATTTGGTTTGGTGTGCTTCGGGTACGGGTCAAGTTTAGACCATCATGTTTAGATCCACGTTAGGTTTTAGGTTAGGTAAATCAGTTTGAGTTTCGGATCTTGAACAAAGTTTGTCAGGTATACTCATTGATAAATGTGCCGTGCCCAACGTGGATTACCAATAGACAGTAGTAATTACTTAGTTCCCAAGGCTACCATGGCATCTTTATTGATGATGTGGTAAATTTTCTCTATCAATTAACAATAAAATGTGGAACATTAATGTGCGCTGCACGGTCGTCAATATTAGCATATAATGGAAATAGAACAATGTTTATTCGGGTGCAAACAAAAGTTTAAAGTCTTTTTGTAACTTCAGAATTAATGAGTAGTTAGTAACTCAACAATTTGTCTCGTTTTCCTTTGCAGATTCATGAAGTCGAAGAACTTTTCTCTAATTAGAACTCCATTGATCCTCAACAGCACAATAAGAACTTAAAAAATGATATCCAACAAAGTTGAATCAAAATTAAAAATTGAGTGACCATAATGTAAATTTACTTATAGTTGGGTGATCTCTTGTGCAATTTACCTTTTTTTTTGCATTTAGCGGTCTGTTACACTCTTAAATCTTAATGGTAAAGTGATTCCTTTCTTATAAATCGACTCACAGTTGAGTCATCTCTAGCGGAGTTTACCCTTGTTATTATTAGGATAAGATACATCATGTCACTCTATTATTAGTAAGTTTAAAGTTGAATTTATCGTATTTTAAAAAAGTACAATCGATCACTTAATTAATCGAATATAATAATCAAATCACCATGACATTAATCATAAATAGTTGTTTGCCTTATAATATTTATTCATGCATAATAAAATCTAACTACTTTATTAGTAATAGAGTCCCACTTTTTTTCTTCATCTCCTTTTTTCAATCTCTCAAATGCCAACTCTCTCATCTCTCTAAAATTTAATTAAAAAATTGACTACGAAATCATCATTAATGCCACCACACTAACCATCGTCTACAGTGACCGGTGAATTCTAAATTTTAACCTTGATATTTTGTTTGATTCATCAGATTAGATTCTCAAAAAATTTCTTTCAAAAGTCACAAAAACACTCAAAACTTTCGAAGTTCTTAAACCGCTATTCATCATTACCATTAAATAACCTTTATCTCGAGTTATGTTTTTTTTCTCACTAATGAAAACCTTCTTATTGTTCGAATCATCTGGTCCACAGTTTGACGAAAACCGAGCAAATGGGCACAAGTCTAGTTCGCTCTTAATCAATAACAAACCTACACTATGATTTCAAAAACCTCGAACCTAACGATTTCGATGTAATTGAGGAAATCTCTCTCCAAAACCACTAAAAACTTAACCTAACCCGTTTTTATGAAATTAAACGAAAATTGAATCCTTCTATTTTTCCTTTTCTATATTACATGTATATCATGATATCAGGTGGATTTTATGTGTGATGAAAAAATTAATTAAAATATTTTCTAACGATATCTTGTTTGAGATTTAACGACATAGTAATTATATTGTTATAATCGATTAATTAAATGATTAGATTATATTTTTTTTGAAATATGGTGATCAAATAGTAACTTTACTAATAATAGAGTGACATTAGAATTATTATTATTATTATTATTATTTGTGGAACTAATGTTTTGATATAATAATTGAAAAATGTTTTGGACTGATTTAAAAAGTATTTAAAACAATTTCCAAAGTCCAAATATTCTGAAACTATGTTTAGGGATGTTTTTAAATGGGTTTTTAATGTGTTTCAAAGCCAAACTTCTCAAACCTGTCCAGGTGTTTCGAAACACCATAAGGCGTTTCGAAACAGGGGATTCCAGTAGCATATTCGTTTCGAAACGTGTTTCGAAACGGGCTTTCCCTGAACTTGATTTTTGCCCAGCGTTTCGAAACGGGCTAGGCCGTTTCGATACGCCTACGTGGCAATGACCCCAACGGTCATAAACCCCAACGGCTATTTTCCCAAACAACTAGTAGAAATATCATTAATGGACTTAAAGGAAGACCTATGTTGTTTACCCTTTGAGCATGCATCACAAATTTTATCATTTGAAAATTTTATCTTGGGCAAACCTCTAACTAGGTTAAGAGAGACTAGTTTTTCTAAAACACTTATGCTAGCATGTCCTAGTTTCCTATGCCACAACCATGCATCATTTTCATTATGAGCAACTAAGCATGCATGAGATGTGTGTATGTCATATAGATGCACCATGTATATATTCCCTATGCGATGACCAATAAGCATAATATTATTAGATTTAATGTCTACAATTTTGCATCCATTTTTATCAAATAAAACATTAAATCCTTTATCACACAATTGACTTATGCTCAACAAATTATGCTTAAGACCGTTGACATATAAAACATTTTCAATGAAAATAGAAGAGTGATTACCAATGGAGCCTATTCCTTCAATATGGCCTTTGGAGTTGTCACCAAACGTTACCACTCCACTACTTTTAGGCTTTAGTTCCACAAATCGACTCTTGTCACCGGTCATGTGTCTTGAGCATCCACTATCAAGGTACCAAGAATTTTTGCTTGAAGCCTTAGCCTTGTAGCAATGCTCCCCCTACAAACAAAGAAATTAGGCCTTGATTTTTGGTACCCAAATCATTTTGGGTCCATGAGTGTTAGCCTTCAACAATTTGGTTCCCTTAGGAATCCAAGAAGCAATAGCATTCAAATCATTAGAAATAATGAGTTCTTTAGGAACCCAAGCACTCCTAACTCTATGACCTCTAGCTTGCTTATTAAAATTTCTTTGTTTAGGTACAAAAGGTTTTCTTTTTACATATTGGGATTTAGAGTGATTTCCTTTTTCAAAATTATTTTTCCCAATAGCAATAGATGTTTTAAGATTATCCACTTCCTTTGTGTGATAATCTTGAAAATCGGAAAGAAGTTTTTCAAGTTCAAGATTTTTAGTTTTAAGATCATTGGAAAGATTAACTAAAAACAAAACTTTCTTTTCCAATTCGGAGTTAGCCTTTGAAAATGTCTCATTTTGAATTTTTAAATCGGAAATTGTTTTCTTGTTTTTCAAAATGGACTCTTTATATTTTCCTACTAACTCATCATACACTTCTTGCAATTCATCATAAGCATCTTGAAGTTCCTCTATAGAAAAATCGAAATTAGATGAATTAGAGTTTACCTTAGGTTCATCATCGATGGCCATGAGACATAAGTTGGCCACTTCCTCCTCTTCCTCGGAAGACTCATCGTCACTCCAAGTAGCTACTTGTGCTTTGAGGTTCTTCTTCTTCCCAAAGCTTTTCTTCTTCAATTGAGGACACTCGGAACGGATGTGACCCGGTTTCTTGCATTCATAGCAAGTAATTGGATCCTTCTCCTCTTCCTTGCTTTTACTCTTGAAGTCTCCCTTTCTAATGAATTTTCTTCCACGGTTTGACTTCATGAATCGAGTAAAGCATTTGGCCAACATAGCCATCTCCTCATCTTCATCCTCACTAGAATCGCTTTCTTGATATGAAGCTTTTAGTGTGATTCCCACTTTCTTCTTCTCAACTTCCTTCTTCTCCACTATCTTTTTCTCTTCTTCTCTTCCCTTCCTCATGATCTCATGGGTGAGTAGAGATCCAACAAGAGCATCAAGCTTGAGAGTCTTCAAATCTCTAGCTTCAATGATGGCCGTTCTCTTGCCATCCCATGACTCCGGAAGAGAGTACAACAACTTTCTCACTAGCTTGTCTTCGGGAATGATTTCGCCGAAACCCTTCAAACCGTTGACAATGACCGAGAACCGATCAAACATCTTGGAGACACTTTCTTCGGGATCCATCTTGAAGTTCTCATAGCTTAGATTGAGTAGCCCAATCTTTGTCTCCTTGACATCACTAGTTCCCTCATATGTTGTCTTGGGGGTGTCCCAAACCTCCTTGGCACTTTCGATTGAAGACACCTTGGAGTAGATATCCGGACCAAGTGCACAAAATATCACATGTAGAGCTTTGTCATTCACTTGCATCCTTCTTCTCTCATCATCCGTCATTTCGGCTTTGACTTTTGGGACAAGTCTTTCTCCATCTCTCTTCATGGGAATGTATGGACCTTCTTCAACCACATCCCACACCATGTAGTCGGTAGACTTGATGAAAAGCCTCATCCTATTCTTCCAATAAGGATAGTTATCCCCATTGAAGAATGGTGGCTTGGTGGTGGATTGGGACTCATAGTTGGAGGTGGATGCCATTGCTTGACTTGTTGTTAATCAAACTCTCCTAGAATCGACTCAAGAGGGTTGTAATCCTTCCAATGAGTGTAGCTCTGATACCAATTGTTGAGTTGATCGAACACTTGCAAATGGCCAAGAGGGGGTGAATTGACAATTAAAATTTTGGTGAAGGGAAAGATTGGAAATAAAAAGTGACACAAGGGGTTATAGTGGTTCAAGTTCTCCAAATGAACTCTACATCCACTACCTTAGCTACCACTAAGGATTTTCAAACAATTCACTATTGAATTCGTCCCCTTTTCTTGGATGAGGAGGAAACCTTACAATTTCGATTAAGCTTTCTACCCAAAGCTTAATCCACTCAAATACAAAGAAGGAATTTGGTAAACTCAAATGTTTCCTCTCAAAGGATGATTGTCTACCCAAATACAATTTAAACAATCCCAAACTCACAATACAAATTGACAATTTGAAATACACTAGAGTTGGGTACAAAGATTTGACTTTGAATAGCTCAAGGGTTTGGATTTTTGCTTTGATGATGCTTGAAGGTTCAATAGTTGTTGTTGATGCTTTAGGATGTCTCTTTTATACCTCTTCATTGATTTCTAGCCGTTTGGGTGGTTGGAGACATAAATGGAGCCGTTGGAACCCTCTCTTACCACCATAAATGCACTTTTGCAGCTACCGGTATCGGTACGCGGGAAGGGGTATCGATACCTGTCTCAGAAAAGAAAGAGTCGTTGTGTCCATTTAATAAGGGGTATCGATACGCGCGTAAGCGTATCGGTACTGGGTATCGAAACGGCAAGGGCCGTATCAATACTATTTTCTGAACTTAGCTCACTGTCAAAACTCGTATCGGTACGGGGGTTAGGCGTATCGATACGGGTCAACGAACTTTTAAAGTTTGGTTACCAACCAACTGACACCAACGGTCATATTTTTAAACCGACTTAAATACTTTAAAAATTATAAAGCCCGTATCGATACGGGGGTTTGCCGTATCGGTACGCTATTCAAACTCTTTGAGATTTAACACAGGGGCGTATCGATACGAGGGTTTGCCGTATCGATACGTGTTCCTCCAGTAACCAAGTTTGGTAAAATGGTATCGATACGCTTGGTGCTGTATCGATACGCCTGGGCGATTTTCAATGGTTTTGCCTTGGAACACTTAGAAAATATTTTGAGTTTGAGTTTTATAAATTAGTTTTAAAGTGTTGGTGTTTTAAAACTTATTAAGGGATTTATAAATACAATTTTAAGTTTTTCAAATTGATCCTTAAAGATCTAGTTATATCAAAATCAAACATAGGTTTTACAATCTCCCCCTTTTTGATATAACAAAACTAAAACTTAAAATTTTTGACACTTTTGAAAAACTTTACAAAGTTAACTCCCCCTTAATATAAGCTTGGTAACCTTTGAGTTAAAATCAAAATATTTGAAGATGAGCTAGATTCTTCTCCCCCTTTTTGTTAGATCAAAAAAAAATCCTTTTGAGACAATTAAGTGCATAAGGAAATCAAAGGTATAATAAGCAACATAGATTTTATTCATTATAGCAACATACTTAAAATCCAAACAAAAGCAAACAGGAAATCAAAGCATAGGTTTTAATCCTAAAACAAACTTAATCCTAAGAACATAAAACATAGGTGCATAAAATAGAAAATCCTAAATGATATGCATGACAATCAAGAGAAAACGTCTAAGCATCGTCTTCTTCGTCTTCATCATCTTCATCATCAACTCCCAAAGGCTCATTAGTGCGCATACTATTACGCCACTCATCATGGAAAGCGGCAATAGAAATTTTCAAGGAATTGTGCCCGCTTTCAAGAGATGTGAGGCGATTCTCCATACCCGTCATCCTAGTATCAAAGGTAGTTTCCATGGAAGTGAGACGAGTATTCATGTCCGTGCGCAACCCGGTAAATTGCTCATTGAGATAGGTCATGAGAGCATCCATGTTGGGTTGTTGGACTTGAGGAGCTTGAGCCTCTTCAACCATAGCGGCGGCTTTCGGTGGTAAATCGGCAAGACGTATCCATTCACCATTGAGATAAGTAAATTTTGCCCGAGCAAGAGATCGCTCATCAATGGGATCGGTGAGAGGAGTTGGAATGTATAAGAGCAATCAATATCCTTTTTAACAAAAAAATAGCTCAAAGTCGAACCGTATGTGAAGGAGGTGACGTGAGGAGTGTGACGATTTTGAACGAGGTAGACGATCTCCGCGAACATGAGTCGAGCTAGATTTGGTCGCCTGGCTTCACGGAAGCACCGAATCCAAAAATCATCCACTTGACGGATGGTGGAATATTTTCCTCCGGAAGGACGAAACCACCACGACACCATCAAATGTAGGATTCGATCGTGAGCATTGAGGGCGGTGACGGATCCACTAAGAACATGCCCAATACCATGCTCATCATCAAGGCCTTCATCATCCAACTTAAAGACCTCACAAATAGACTTGACATCAAGGATTAATTTCTTTCCTATAAGATAAGAGGTAATTGCAACAACTTCTCCATTACGACTAATACATCTTGCATTAGCATAGAAAATCAAAACCAAGAGACGATAGTAAAAACCGGGAATAGAGAGAAAATTTATGAAATTCCAACGATGAAGCAAGGGGAGGTATTCAAACTTGAAACGCTCCGAATTTAGAAAAGGAATGGATATTACCCTTTCGGCACGGATCTTATAATTCTCATATTGACGAAAGTGAGTTAGACCCGAATTGCCTTCAAATGATTGCTCATAGATGATTGAGTAGTTAGGACGAGCAATCGCTCCAAGGGTGGAAGATTCACCGGCTTGAGTAGCCCTTGGTCGCTTCCTCGATGGTTCTTTTGGTGCCATGATCTAAAAGAGAATTAAGCAAAGGGGTTTCTTCAATTTAAGTAAAAAACAAGGTAAAAAAAATTGAAAAGAAATTTTTCAAGAAAAATTTTGAAAGAAAATTTTAGAAGAAAATTTCAAGAAAAAGTTGGAGGAAAAAAAAAGTTCAAAAAAAAGAATCAAATAAAAGAATCAAAACAGAAAAAAAGAAGAAGAAGAAGATTACCTTGATAGAAACTTGAAGATTTGAAGAAAACTAGCACAAAGATGAGAAAGAGAGCACAAAGCCTTGCTTGATTCAAAAACTCTTTTAGGTTTGAGTTGAGATGTGAAAAATATGAAGGAGGAAGTGCCTTTTTATAGGCAAAAACGGCTAGGGTTTTTAGGTTTTGAAGATATTTAATTTTGGTAAAAGTTGGACTCATTAAAAACCTGATTTAATGCAATCTGCGCAATCGAGTATCGATACGCCTGGGGGTGTATCGATACGGGGGTATAATAGTCTTTTTGCAAAAATGCTCGTTGGGAAAGTCGTATCGAAACGGAGGAGTCCGTATCGAAACGACCCGTATCGATACGGGATGAATCGTATCGATACGCGTGAAGCGAAGAAAATTCTGGGAAACTAAATGAAGAACGAGTATCGATACACGTAGAGCTGTATCGATACTGGATGCCCAGAATTACATATTTGGTTCAAAGAACAACCAAAGGCTCGAACCTAACATCTCCTATGAGTATGCAAATGATGTATGAGCAGTTCTAAGCATATTTTAACAGAATCATACTCCCCCTAACTATAGGCATGGATGAAATTGGGAGTCTAAGCATACAAACATGGCATTTCACAAGATCAAGCATATTTAAGCACAAAAGAGGTCCTATAAGGTCAAGATAGGCTAGCTAGACCTAACTCTCTCCTAAGGGACCAAAAATGCTCTTTGTCTAAGGGTTTTGTAAATATGTCCGCTAATTGATTCAAGGTGTCTACATATTCTATAACCACATCTTCCTTAAGGACATGATCTCTAATGAAATGATGCCTTATCTCTATGTGTTTGGTTCTAGAGTGTTGGATGGGATTTTTTGTTAAGCATATTGCACTAGTGTTGTCACATTTTAGGGGTATGGTTCCAACTTTAATACCATAATCTAAGAGTTGTTGCTTCATCCAAAGGACTTGAGCACAACAACTCCCTAGGGATATGTACTCGGCTTCGGTGGTAGATAAGGCTACACTATTTTGTTTCTTAGAGAACCAAGTTATGAGCATACTACCTAAGAATTGACAAGTTCCCGAAGTACTTTTCCTATCGATTTTGCAACCCCCATAATCCGCATCCGAATAAGCATGAAGGTTGAAGGTAGAGTCTCTAGGGTACCAAAGACCTAAACAAGGAGTGTCTCTAAGATACCTAAAGATCCTCTTAACGGCTATAAGGTGAGACTCTCTAGGACTAGCTTGAAACCTAGCACACAAGCAAACACTAAACAAGATATCTAGTCTACTTGCGGTAAGGTAAAGCAAAGATCCAATCATAGAGCGATAAAGCTTAGAGTCAACACACTTACCTCCTTCATCTTTGTCAAGCTTTGTAGATGAGCTCATAGGAGTGGCTTGAGGCTTTACATTCTCCAAGCCAAACTTCTTGAGCATATCCTTTATGTATTTTGCTTGGTTGATGAAGGTGCCATCCTTCTTTTGCTTGATTTGGAGTCCCAAAAAGAATGAGAGCTCCCCCATCATGCTCATCTCAAATTCACCTTGCATTAACTTAGCAAACTCTTGACAATGACATTCATTAGTAGAACCAAAGATAATATCATCAACATAAATTTGAACTACTAAGATGTCATTTTTATACATTTTTATAAAAAGTGTAGTGTCCACCTTACCTTTTTCAAATCCTTTTTCAATCAAAAAATTTGAAAGTCTTTCATACCAAGCTCTAGGAGCTTGTTTTAAACCATAAAGAGCTTTGGTAAGTTTGAAAACATGATTTGGAAATTTTGAGTCTTCAAAACCCGGTGGTTGTTCCACATACACTTCTTCATTTATAAAACCATTTAAAAATGCGCTTTTAACATCCATTTGAAAAAGCTTGAAATTATGATAACATGCATATGCAAGCAACATCCTAATGGCTTCCATTCTAGCAACGGGTGCATAGGTTTCATCAAAATCTATTCCCTCTTCTTGAGTGTAACCTTGAGCAACTAGTCTAGCTTTATTTCTCACAATGTTACCACTCTCATCTAGTTTATTCCTAAAGACCCATTTAGTTCCTATTGTAGATTGATTACTAGGCCTATCAACTAATGTTCATACATTACTTCTCTCAAATTGATTTAACTCTTCTTGCATAGCCATAATTCAAAAGTCATCTTTCAATGCTTCTTTTATATTTTTAGGCTCTATGCATGAGATAAACGCAACATGGTTCATTAATCTAAGAGAAGAACGAGTGGTTACCCCCTTGGATGGATCACCCAAGATTTCACCATCTTTGACATAGTTCAACTCCCTTGGGTAGCTCACTTCCTTTTCCTCAATAGCCAAGTCCTTCAAGGCTTCAAGAGGTGGATCTTGTGAGTCCTCTTCCTTTGTTGGAATCTCATCCTCCTTTGAAGTTTGACCTCCATCAAAGGCATTTATGATCCCTACATCATCATCATCACAAGAATCCTTCATAGGAAGGAGGTTATCATCGAATACAACATGAATAGATTCTTCTACTGCTAAAGTTCTTTTGTTAAATACTCGATAGGCTTTAGAGGTTAAAGAGTAACCTATAAAAATGGCTTCATCACTTTTTGCATCAAATTTACCTAAGTTGTCTTTTCCATTATTTAAAACAAAACACTTGCAACCAAAAGGGTGAAAATAGCTAATGTTAGGCTTTTTAGATTTTAAAATCTCATAAGGTGTTTTCTTTAAAATTGGCCTAACCATTACTCGATTTACAATGTAGCAAGCGGTGTTTGTGGCTTCCGCCCAAAAATATTTAGGTAAATTGTTTTCACAAAGCATAGTCCTAGCCATTTCTTGCAAAGTTCTATTTTTCCTCTCAACTACCCCATTTTGTTGAGGAGTTCGAGGAGCCGAAAAATTATGGCTAATACCATTTTCATTTAAAAAATCTTCAAACCCTAAGTTTTGAAACTCGGTTCCATGATCACTTCTAATATGTGAAATTCTAAGTTCAAGATCATTTTGGGTTAGTTTTGAAAATGTGATGAATTTTTCTAAAGCCTCATCTTTAGTACTTACAAATAAAACCCAAGTATATCTAGAAAAATCATCAACAAGCACAAATGCATAAGACTTACCACCCAAGCTCATAGTCCTAATTGGCCCAAATAAATCCATGTGGATAAGTTGTAAGCATCTACTAGTAGAAACATCATTAATGGACTTAAAGGAAGACCTATGTTGTTTACCCTTTGAGCATGCATCACAAATTTTATCATTTGAAAATTTTATCTTGGGCAAACCTCTAACTAGGTTAAGAGAGACTAGTTTTTCTAAAACACTTATGCTAGCATGTCCTAGTTTCCTATGCCACAACCATGCATCATTTTCATTATGAGCAACTAAGCATGCATGAGATGTGTGTATGTCATCTAGATGCACCATGTATATATTCCCTATGCGATGACCAATAAGCATAATATTATTAGATTTAATGTCTACAATTTTGCATCCATTTTTATCAAATAAAACATTAAATCCTTTATCACACAATTGACTTATGCTCAACAAATTATGCTTAAGACCGTTGACATATAAAACATTTTCAATGAAAATAGAAGAGTGATTACCAATGGAGCCTATTCCTTCAATATGGCATTTGGAGTTGTCACCAAACGTTACCACTCCACTACTTTTAGGCTTTAGTTCCACAAATCGACTCTTGTCACCGGTCATGTGTCTTGAGCATCCACTATCAAGGTACCAAGAATTTTTGCTTGAAGCCTTAGCCTTGTAGCAATGCTCCCCTACAAACAAAGAAATTAGGCCTTGATTTTTGGTACCCAAATCATTTTGGGTCCATGAGTGTTAGCCTTCAACAATTTGGTTCCCTTAGGAATCCAAGAAGCAATAGCATTCAAATCATTAAAAATAATGAGTTCTTTAGGAACCCAAGCACTCCTAACTCTATGACCTCTAGCTTGCTTATTAAAATTTCTTTGTTTAGGTACAAAAGGTTTTCTTTTTACATATTGGGATTTAGAGTGATTTCCTTTTTCAAAATTATTTTTCCCAATAGCAATAGATGTTTTAAGATTATCCACTTCCTTTGTGTGATAATCTTGAAAATCGGAAAGAAGTTTTTCAAGTTCAAGATTTTTAGTTTTAAGATCATTGGAAAGATTAACTAAAAACAAAACTTTCTTTTCCAGTTCGGAGTTAGCCTTTGAAAATGTCTCATTTTGAATTTTTAAATCGGAAATTGTTTTCTTGTTTTTCAAAATGGACTCTTTATATTTTCCTACTAACTCATCATACACTTCTTGCAATTCATCATAAGCATCTTGAAGTTCCTCTATAGAAAAATCGAAATTAGATGAATTAGAGTTTACCTTAGGTTCATCATCGATGGCCATGAGACATAGGTTGGCCACTTCCTCCTCTTCCTCGGAAGACTCATCGTCACTCCAAGTAGCTACTTGTGCTTTGAGGTTATTCTTCTTCCCAAAGCTTTTCTTCTTCAATTGAGGACACTCGGAACGGATGTGACCCGGTTTCTTGCATTCATAGCAAGTAATTGGATCCTTCTCCTCTTCCTTGCTTTTACTCTTGAAGTCTCCCTTTCTAATGAATTTTCTTCCATGGTTTGACTTCATGAATCGAGTAAAGCGTTTGGCCAACATAGCCATCTCCTCATCTTCATCCTCACTAGAATCGCTTTCTTGATATGAAGCTTTTAGTGCGATTCCCACTTTCTTCTTCTCAACTTCCTTCTTCTTCACTATCTTTTTCTCTTCTTCTCTTCCCTTCCTCATGATCTCATGGGTGAGTAGAGATCCAACAAGAGCATCAAGCTTGAGAGTCTTCAAATCTCTAGCTTCAATGATGGTCGTTCTCTTGCCATCCCATGACTCCGGAAGAGAGTACAACAACTTTCTCACTAGCTTGTCTTCAGGAATGATTTCGCCGAAACCCTTCAAACCGTTGACAATGACCGAGAACCGATCAAACATCTTGGAGACACTTTCTTCGGGATCCATCTTGAAGTTCTCATAGCTTAGATTGAGTAGCCCAATCTTTGTCTCCTTGACATCACTAGTTCCCTCATATGTTGTCTCGAGGGTGTCCCAAACCTCCTTGGCACTTTCGATTGAAGACACCTTGGAGTAGATATCCGGACCAAGTGCACAAAATATCACATGTAGAGCTTTGTCATTCACTTGCATCCTTCTTCTCTCATCATCCGTCATTTCGGCTTTGACTTTTGGGACAAGTCTTTCTCCATCTTTCTTCATGGGAATGTATGGACCTTCTTCAACCACATCCCACACCATGTAGTCGGTAGACTTGATGAAAAGCCTCATTCTATTCTTCCAATAAGGATAGTTATCCCCATTGAAGAATGGTGGCTTGGTGGTGGATTGGGACTCATAGTTGGAGGTGGATGCCATTGCTTGACTTGTTGTTAATCAAACTCTCCTAGAATCGACTCAAGAGGGTTGTAATCCTTCCAATGAGTGTAGCTCTGATACCAATTGTTGAGTTGATCGAACACTTGCAAATGGCCAAGAGGGGGGTGAATTGGCAATTAAAATTTTGGTGAAGGGAAAGATTGGAAATAAAAAGTGACACAAGGGGTTATAGTGGTTCAAGTTCTCCAAATGAACTCTACATCCACTACCTTAGCTACCACTAAGGATTTTCAAACAATTCACTATTGAATTCGTCCCCTTTTCTTGGATGAGGAGGAAACCTTACAATTTCGATTAAGCTTTCTACCCAAAGCTTAATCCACTCAAATACAAAGAAGGAATTTGGTAAACTCAAATGTTTCCTCTCAAAGGATGATTGTCTACCCAAATACAATTTAAACAATCCCAAACTCACAATACAAATTGACAATTTGAAATACACTAGAGTTGGGTACAAAGATTTGACTTTGAATAGCTCAAGGGTTTGGATTTTTGCTTTGATGATGCTTGAAGGTTCAATAGTTGTTGCTGATGCTTTAGGATGTCTCTTTTATACCTCTTCATTAATTTCTAGCCGTTTGGGTGGTTGGAGACATAAATGGAGCCGTTGGAACCCTCTCTTACCACCATAAATGCACTTATGCAGCTACCGGTATCGGTACGCGGGAAGGGGTATCGGTACCTGTCTCAGAAAAGAAAGAGTCGTTGTGTGCATTTAATAAGGGGTATCGATACGCGCGTAAGCGTATCGGTACTGGGTATCGAAACAGCAAGGGCTGTATCGATACTATTTTCTGAACTTAGCTCACTGTCAAAACTCGTATCGGTACGGGGGTTAGGCGTATCGATACGGATCAACGAACTTTTAAAGTTTGGTTACCAACCAACTGACACCAACGGTCATATTTTTAAACCGACTTAAATACTTTAAAAATTATAAAGCCCATATCGATACAGGGGTTTGCCGTATCAGTACGCTATTCAAACTCTTTGAGATTTAACACAGGGGCGTATCGATACGAGGGTTTGCCGTATCGATACGTGTTCCTCCAGTAACCAAGTTTGGTAAAATGGTATCGATACGCTTGGTGCTGTATCGATACGCCTGGGCGATTTTCAATGGTTTTGCCTTGGAACACTTAGAAAATATTTTGAGTTTGAGTTTTATAAATCAGTTTTAAAGTGTTGGTGTTTTAAAACTTATTAAGGGATTTATAAAAACAATTTTAAGTTTTTCAAATTGATCCTTAAAGATCTAGTTATATCAAAATCAAACATAGGTTTTACACAAACACTAGTGAGCCAAAATTGTCAAATTTGCTCAAGCGTTTTAGGTTTTGGGTGAGTGCTTCATTGTGCAAACAAACTTCTATTAGAGGGTTATAAGTTTGCTTTGTTTATCTCTTGTAAAGAGGGTTTCAATCAAGGCTTTGGGTAGAAAGCTTGATTGGTTGTAAGGGTTTCCTCCTAAGCCTAGAAAAGGGGACGAATCAATTAGTGGATTGATTGTGAAATCCTTAGTGGGGAGCTAAGGTAGTGGATGTAGGTGCTTGTTAGAAGACCGAACCACTATAAATCTTTGTGTCACATTTCTTTTTAGCTTCCTTTACCCTTCCACCCAAATATGCACCTCTCCACCACTTGGTGAGCATAATCGGTTGAACGAATCGAGCCCCACACAACTCAACATTATTATTAGGGTAAACTATATAAATGACCACCATACTATTAGAAAAGTCGCGATTTGACCACCTTACTTTTTTTCGAAGCAATTAAACCACTATATTATTAAAGTGGATGCAATTTGACCACCAGCCGTTAAAAGTTAACGGTAGTGTGATGTGGCAGTTAAAAAAATAAGGGGAAACTACTCCAGTGACCACCGAAGTAATTGGAGATACCTATTTGAACCACCAAACTATAAAAAAACGTCAATCACACCACCAAACTTATTAAATCAACCTATTTTGACCACCGCCGTTAAAAAATTAACGGAGGGTGACGGAAGTGCCACGTGGCAGTTAACAGGACATTTTTAAAATTACATGTTTAATCACTGTTATTTACTTATTAAATTAACTTGATCCTAATTTTATTTTAATTAAATAAAAATTAAAGAATAAAACCAATGAGGGTGTTATGGTGGTTCGAACCTGGGACCAAGGGGATAAATCCCAAGCTTTTACCATTAAACCAAACAGGTCTTAGTGCTATTATTTGCACCTTTTATATACATATCTTATACTGTAGTAAAAGTTAGGGAAAAAAAAAGAAGAAAACAAGAGGGCATTATGGTGATTTGAACCTAGGACCAAGGGGGTTAATCCCAAGATTTTACCATTGAGCCAAACTGATATTAGTAAAATTATTTGCACCTTTTTTATATACATATCTTATAGTGCAGTAAAAGTTAGGGAAAAAGAAGTAAAAATGGTTGAAATACGACTCGAACATAGATTACTTGGGATGTGTATAATCACACAAACATCCGATTTAATTTAAATCTGAAAACTATTAAATATTCAATTTTAAAAAATATTCGATTTAAAATATTTGAATATTTTTTCCTTTTTTCATATATAATTAAAAAGTCCTCCAATAAGATGGTGACACGTGTCACAACCTAATTAAATAATTAATTTATTTTATTAAATTAAAATTAAGATCAAATTAAAAGAATGTATAAATAGTAAGGACCAAATGTGTAATTATAACTTTATTTTTTAACTGCCACATCACCCTACCATTAACTTCTAACGGCTGGTGGTCAAATTGAATCTAATTTAATAGTATGATAATTTAATTGCTTCGAAAAAAGTAAGTTGGTCAAATCGCGACTTTTCTAATATTATGGTGGTCATTTATGTAGTTTACGCTAATTATTATTATTATTATTAAGCATTTGTTAATTTGTTTGTCTTTTCCATTTCCAACAAAATGACTGAACTACGGCCTCCGATTCGTGAAGGGAAAAGCCCTAGCCAGCTCTGAAGGTACTCATTCCTCACTCACGAAACCTTAAATCTCCCTTCTAAAGTGTTTGGTTAACGAGAAAATTTCAAGAAAAATCGTAACATATCTCTTAACTGTGATTTTTTAATTTATTATCGTTATTTTACTTTTCTTCCGCTTCTCCATTTGAAATCTTAGGTTTGTAAATTCCTATCAGTGAACTACTAATTTGATATGAACTTAAGTTATTTGGCTTGTAATTGTTCTGTAGGAAAAATGCGATGAATTTTCTTTTTAATCTTAAGGAGTTGATTTCCCCCTTTTTTTCGATTTCTTCTCTTCACTTTCCCTTTAAGCCGCTGTGAGTTGAATTTAATGGATACTGGAGTTGTTTCTTTCAGCTTCAACCTAGGTTTCTTTTTCTTAATTTCATTCTATTTTGAGTGGTGGTGATTAATGCTACATCGAAGAGTCGCTGTCCTGGTTTATTTTTTCAAGCGTGGTTGATGGTATTTTAAGCATTCAATTTTGTTTTATTCATGGTATTGTATTCTTCGTGCAACTGATGGGTTCTCAATTGTGTTGCATTTCAGTTAAATGGAAGCCTTAAACGCTGAACATTTAGAGAGAATCTGTATTGTTTTGTTCTGTATTTAGCTAAAAGGGATAGTACTGTTAGCAGTTTGGGTTGCATAGTATTTTCAAGCTTTCAAATTTCTGAAAATGACTGGAAATACATTATTCAAGATTTCAACATGCCCATCTTTGTCGTCTTCAACTTTGACCACCATTCCACATTCTTCTCGGAGAATTTTGCCATGTCTTCCACCTAAACCAAGAATGAGGCCGGCAAAAGTTAGAGTTATGTCTGCTAGTACTGAGCATAATCCTCCACCTGGTTCTTCAGAGGAAAAAAACCCACTTGCTGTTGTTTTAGATATTCCTCAGAATATTTGGAGGCAAACATTACGTCCACTGAGTGATTTTGGGTTTGGTCGTAGAAGCATTTGGGAAGGTGGGGTTGGGTTGTTTCTTGTGTCAGGTACTGTGCTTCTTGCACTTAGTCTGGCTTGGTTGAGGGGGTTTCAGATTCGTTCAAAATTCAGGAAGTATATAGCAGTGTTTGAATTTGCTCAGGCGTCGGGTATTTGCACTGGAACACCTGTTAGGATTAGAGGGGTGACTGTAGGCAATGTTGTACGTGTTAATCCCTCCCTAAAAAGTATAGAAGCAGTTGTCGAGGTACGTTTCAGGATAACAATTTTTTGGTAATATTTTGTTGTGGTTTGGTTTGTGTATGCACCAACATTGTTGCAATCATTCTTAGGTTGAAGATGATAAGATTATTATACCTCGAAATTCGCTGATTGAGGTCAACCAATCTGGTCTTTTGATGGAAACTTTGATTGACATCACACCAAGGGATCCAATTCCATCACTTTCAGTGGGACCTCTCGATTCTGACTGCGTTAAGGAAGGCTTAATTGTATGTGATAGGCAAAAGATAAAGGGGGAACAAGGGGTAAGTCTGGATGAGTTGGTAGGGATTGTCACCCGTCTTGCTCGTCAAATGGAGGAAATTGGTATTGCCAACACCTATGCACTTGCTGAGCGAGTTGCGGCTGTTATTCAGGATGCAAAGCCCCTGCTGACAAAGGTGTGCAATGTTTAGTTACATTTTGTCTTATTGATGAAATTTATTTTTCTAAACTATATTGCTAATAGTTCTATTATAACTATAAGCATGAAAGAAGTGAATGGGTCTGCTACATTATCTTTTCTTTTTTCTTTTTACTCTGTGAGTTCTGTTTGAATGATTTATTATTACACCCACACTGTAGCCTGAGGCTATAAATCTAGAAGTTTATGTCTGTACATGTTTCCCTGTTCTTTAACTGATTGGATAAACATTCTAAACTGAACTTTTGATGGATTCTCATGCTCAACATTTTGAATTTGATGTAGTGACTTTTCAGATTGAAGCCATGGCCGAAGATGTGCAACCTTTGTTGGCTGAACTTCATGATAGTGGTCTGCTTAAGGAGGTTGAGAATTTGACCAGAAGCTTAACACAAGCCTCTGAGGATTTGAGGTAAATTCTCTATTCTTTCTTGATTATAATTTTATTATGATCTGCTTGTCACAAAGAGTTGCTCCCACATGCTATAACTAAGAATTGTTTTCAGACAAAGCATTACGCCAATATGCTTACAACTAAAAATTGTTTTTAAGGAACTTTAATCTTTGCCATCCAAATCATATTTGAACAAAATATTGTGAAACTTCAAAGTAATTAAGTTATGAATATTTTTTCAATACTCTACCATCAATTCAAAAAGTTTATTCTATAAATAAAAGGTCTGGCGGTGCCTTATGATTTGTATTTTCTAGGTAATGTCTGGAAATGCATCAAACAATAATCTTAACTCTTACATTTTACGTAGTCATTTCCACCTTCACTCTGTGTTATGGAGTCTTTTATGATTTTACCTGTGTTCAACAGTTAGCATTATATTTCTGCTACAATCAACCCTGACTTTTAATAATTACAAACCACCACCTTATCTTCTTTACCCTCTGTAGTCCTCTAAAACCAAAGCACTAAAACATCCGTACTCCAGCTACCGAGGTATCTATCCTTTCTCCTACAGTTAAAGAGTCAGTTGTGGATGTTGCATCATGAACTCATACAAGATCCTTGAATTTGGAGTAGCAAATTTAAAAATGCTGTGGCTCAATAAATTAATAGTAATGCGGAAGCATCAGTATGGACACTTTGAATTTCATAGGGGAAGAAAGTCACTTTACGTGAAAACAAGATTTGTCCCCTTCCTTTTTTGCCTTGGCTGCCCTCTTCTTCATCTTAAATGCATGGCCTTACAACTACAGTTCCTTTCTGTGCAGAAGGGTGCATTCATCCATTATGACCCCTGAGAATACCGAATTGATTCAAAAATCAATTTATACTCTGATTTTCACTTTGAAGAATATTGAGGTAAAAATTTTCTTACCAGCCACAAGCATTCCTCTCGATTGTTTATTTAAATCTTGAATTCAAATCTGCCCTGCCTCTCTCTTCATTTACCAATTACCATTGCAGAATATAAGTTCTGATATACTGGGATTCACGGGCGATGAGTCTACTAGAAAGAATCTGAAATCACTTATCAAGTCGCTTAGCAGGATGTTGTGATCGTGAAGACAATAATTGAGTACAGAGTCCAAACTCAAAACTGGTTTGTCTTTTCCATTGTTATAAAGGGGGAGATATTGAAGTAAAGCTTCTAGTTTGTACTCTTTTTTGTCCATTGCAATTTCTTTGAAAATGTTGATGCTTGAGGGCTGAGGCATTTGTTGCACACCTTTTACTAGTATAAATGCAAGTTAAATTTTTTCGATTGTTAGTTAGTAGTTGCAAACTGTTGCTGTGATCGAATAGAAGTGGGAAACATTCCCGAAGCAACTGATTACAGGGTGTGATGCAAGTAAGTGCATTTCATCACTATGGTTTTGTTGGTTTTCCAAATCCGAGGGGATTTGAAGGTTACATTGAACCTAACCCTCTTATTCGGATTTAGTCCTTTGATGGTTTTGCTGTTTTTTCAAATAAACTTGTTAGATGCATCTGGTTTTTGTTTCCCACTGAGTTCGGGATCAGCAGAATTATCGGATTGCCTCTGTCCGTATGTTGGTTTTTCCTTCTTCTTCCTTATAGTTCATATTTGAGGTTTGGGGTTGCTTCTCCAAACACATGACCTGAGGTTCCAAGTTTTAAAATTATAATAAATGGAGTTGGGAGATTTGGTTTGGGCTCTACTTGGGTAAAGAAGATATATATTGAACATTATCTTCATTTTGCTTGTTGCAGCCGACATTATATTGATTTTTTTTCTTCTCCCAGTGACCTTGGGTTCGACCGACAGATGTGAAAAGGCCCTACAAATCTCAAGTAGTTCAGATCTTAGCATCCATTACCATTTATATGAAATTTTATTTTAGCCCAAAATGACTCGACCAATACTGTTTTTCTGCTTCTCTCTCAAACTAATAATATATACCGTTTAATTCGATTTAAAATATCAAACAAAAGGAAATAGAGTGTAAGCACAAAGTAGTTCAGTTGATTTATTCAATCATTTTATTAAGGTGGCGTTTATTAAATAACGGAATTATTTGAGTAATTTATTTTAGAATAATTTAAAGATGGTTACATAGTATCTTGTTCATATATATATTGTTAACTCTATGCCAATGTAAACACTTAGGAATAGTCTTCTATGATGAACGTTATCTGCTTTTCTACTGGGACTATGTTTAATTATTTTATTTTTGAAAAACAAGTATAATTTAATGTATAAAAAATTAAATTTACATACTCATTTTAAAAAAAAATAAATATTTTAAATTTACTTTTTAATTTTAGATCCGTCCGTAACTGCTGACATGTGATGATTGTTTAAGAAGTCGATTTCTTTTTCTCCTCTCTCGTTGCTTTTTTTTTTTTAAGTTGACTTGATCTGTCAAACTCAATCATATCACTTTTTTAGGGTGTTTGTTTTCCAGGAAAATTTATGTACCGTCTTTGCAGTGCATAGGTTTCACATTAAAAGGAGGTATATGTTGTTGCTTGCTTGGATTCATCTTTATTTCCGAACTCCCATGTACTTCTCACTTCTCCTACAGTGTCCATATAATAAGGGTTAACTAGTGGAATGGTCATTTATGTTTTACCTTAGTACAAAGTTAGCCATCGATTTTTAAAAACGACCAATAAGGTCACTTACGTTTTTGATCTATAAACTTTTAGTCACATAAACGTTTGTTGTCGTTAAACTTTAACGGGAGGCTGGCCTGACACAAAAAAATGATAAATTATTCAGATAGTCCCTAAACTATTATTTCACTTCTATTTTGACTACCAAAATAAAAACAATTTGTATAATTACACATGTAATCTTTCATATTTATAATTTTTTTGTTTCTTCTCCTCTCCACCTCTTCTATATACGTTGATAAGTTTATTTGCAATTTGTATAATTCCTTGCCATACTGTTGTCACCAGGTTTATTTGCAATTTGTATAATTCCTTGCTATACTGTTGGAAGCTCTAGTTGATCAAAGGTGTGAAGCTGATTAATATTTGTTAGTTTTTCTACTTTTTTGTGTGTGTATACTTGCTGCTTCTAAGCTTATTTTTGTTGGTTGCAGTTCTAATTTTTAAGATGACTCATATCATCTTGCGTTAATATTATGAAGGATTAAATGTGTAACTATACAAATTATTTTTATTTCGGTGATCAAAATAGAAGTGAAGTAGTAGTTTATGGACTATCTAGATAATTTATCCTTTTTATGTCAGATCAGCCTCCCGTTAAAGTTTAATAGCAATAAACGTCTTAGTGACCAAAAGTTTACAAATCAAAAACGTAAATGACTTTACTGGTTGTTTTTGAAAATCGGTGACCAACTCTGTACTGGAGAAAACATAAGTGACCATCCCAGTAGTTAACCCTAAGCATAATGCCAAAAAAATGCCATCAATGTTTGATTAAATAGTTATTTTGACTCTTATTCTTTTTTTGAAGCAAGTTATCTCTCAATGTTTAATTTTTGGTCAAAATGACCCATCCGTGAATAAAAAATTGTTACTCAACTGATGATAAATAACTTGAAATGACCTAACAGATTGACACGTTAGAAGAAAAAATATTTTAGATTTTGTATAATTTTATAATAAAAAACTTGACTAGTGTGCCATTCTGTAAAGTCTGAATATTTGCTTACATGACATTACTATCGCGACATGCACTGTCATATAGGTTTGTCACGTCATTTCAAGTCATTTACCGCTAATCGACTGGCATTTTTCATTTGTAAAGGTATCATTTTGACCCCAAAATAAAATGTTGAAGCTTAAATTCATCAAACATATTTTTCAAAGCCTTATTAACATATTTTTCAAGTTGTTTAGACTTATTAACATTTTAAAACATTTTCAATTTAGTCCCAAATATTTTTATTATTATTATTATATCAAAACAAACATCTCTACATCATTGAACTATCTTAAAATGTTCATTTTAGTCGCTAAACTTTTAAAAGTTACAATTTGAAAATGTATTTTAAATTTTGTTACAAAATAGACATTGAACCTTAAAAAATTTGACTAGTGTGCCATTCTGTAAAGTCTGAATATTTGCTTACATTACATTACTATCGCGACATGCACTGTCATATAGGTTTGTCCCGTCATTTCAAGTCATTTACCGCTAATCGACTGGCATTTTTCATTTGTAGAGGTATCATTTTGACCCCAAAATAAAATGTTGAAGCTTAAATTCATCAAACATATTTTTCAAAGCCTTATTAACATATTTTTCAAGTTGTTTAGACTTATTAACATTTTAAAACATTTTCAATTTAGTCCCAAATATTTTTATTATTATTATGTCATTAACAGCCTAACGACAGGCTATCTGGGCAACTAAGTACTATGTTAGTTGTTACAAAATAGTCATCAAACTAATTAATTGTTATGTAATAATAAACTAACCATTTAATAGTTACAAAATGATCATTGAACTATTTAATTGTTACAAAATAGTCATTAAACTATTTAATTGTTATAAAATAGTCATTGAACTATTTAATTGTTACAAAATGGTTGGTTATTGCAGGTTATGCTACAAGTTTTTTTTTGCTATTGATTTCAAAACTTTATTTTCAGAAACGTTTCAAAATAAAAGGAATTAAGAGCTTTTTGTTTCAAAAATCCTTTAAATGAAATGAATTAAAGTTTTTTTTTTCAAAAAATGTTTCAAATGAAAGAAATTAAAGATTTTTTATTCAAGAAATGCCTTTGAAAACCAAAAACCATTTCATTTCTTCATTTGAAACGTTTCTAGAAACAAGTCTCTTGAAATCAGCAACAAAAAATTACACTATACATGTAATAACCAACCATTTTGTAACAATCAAATAGTTCAATAACCATTTTGTAACAATTAAATAGTTCAATGACCATTTTGTAATAATTCAATCATCACTTTTTAACAATTAAATAATGAATTCACCATTACGTAACAATTAAATAATAAATTCACCATTTTGTAACAATTAAATAGTGAATTAGCCACTCTATAACAATTACAAAGTTCAATGACCATTTTGTAACAACTAATATATTACTCTAGTTGTCTAGTCAGCCCGTCATTAAACTGTCAAGTGTTAATTTGAAATCTAACGGCTTAGTGCCCATTTTGTAACAAAATCCTAAGTTTAATGTCTATTTTATATTTTTTTCAAAGCTTAATCACCAAAATGAATATTTTAGGATAATTTAATGATCATTTATGAGCTTTACCCGAAAAAGTATTTATTTATTTATTTATAGTTTTTATAAGGGTAAACTACATAAATGGTCTCCTGATTATGCTTTAATTCTTTTTTCGTCCCCCAATTATCAAAAGTTACAAACTGATCTCTCAGCTTAAAAAAGTAACAAATTGGTCTTGACGTCGTTAAAAAAAATTAATGATTGATGATGTGGTAATTAATATAAATTGATATAATTGCATAATTAGCCTTCAAGTTCTACACTTATTTTAATTTGATCTTAATTCTAAAAAATTAACCCACATAATTTTTATAATCTATCAATGTAGTCCATCTTCTTTTCTATTTCTCTTCCCCTTTAATTTTTCAATTTAACCCAAATTTTTTAGTTCTATTCTCTTTGCTTTTTATCAAGTTCAAATCAATCCCACTTAATTAGGTCAAATTTCAATTCTTTTTGGTCCTAATTTTCATGAAATTTCTTCAACTTCATCATGTGTATGCCCTGAAGTTTATGTTTTTTAATAGGTGAAGAGTCTATTTTTTTAATCCAAGTTTTCAAAGTTAAAATCAGAGTTGCAATGGACTTTTGATAGTTTATTTTTTTTCTTCACCTTGAAAAAGAAAGAAAGAGATTGATAGTTTATATTGATGGATTTCCTGTATAATTGTATGATAAATACCCATTTTATTTCAAGAATATGACTTCTTTTAACATGTTTTTCTTTTAAAATTTGGTTCCATTTGGTGGGGTTTTTTTTATCTCTATCTCTTCTTTGTTTTCCTCTCTGTTTGAATTCTTCAACAAAGCTTTTTTAGGGTAAATCAATTTTGATTCGAACTCACTTGTTTTTTTTTAAACAACAGATTTCACTGAAGAAAAAAAATAAGGAAATTAAACCTGATGCTATGGAGTCGAGGGGTAAAGACAGTGAATCAATTGAAGATAATGAATCTTTAAAGTTCTTTTTCAAGTTTAAGTATCAAACCCAGACGTTTGAAGAATTAAAGAAGAAATTTGAAGAGAATGAGAATTTTAATGTGGGTCTAGACTCAATTCTTTGCACAAGCATAAACAGGTATGAGTCCCAGTTAGAGAATGACCTTTGTTGTATAATGGAGAAGCTCGGGGATTTGAGCTTTTGTGTGAAAGAATTATATGTTGATTCTATCAATAGGTTATTTTTAAAACAAGGTTTCTTAGAACAAAATTTAAAAGATTTATCAGAGAATAAAGTTGATGATACCCATCAAAGCAAACAAACTGTTTGCGAAAATGTTTCAGGGAAACTTGAGTGTCTTTTCGAGGACTGTACTATTTCAGATACTGATATGGATTTCATTACTTCAAGCCCCGAAAAACCGAATAATTTTGAAGCTTTTGAATTGAATATTGAGGCTGAATTTTTTAGTAGCTATGGAGTCGAAGGGTGAAGACAGTGAATCAATTGAGGAGAAGAATTAAAGGAGAGGAGAAATAAAAAAAAGATGAATTAAATTGATAAGATTATTAAAATTATGTGGGTTAATTTTTTAAAATTTAGGTCAAATTAAAATAAGTGTAGAACTTGAGGGCTAAATATGTAATTATATCAATTTATATTAATTGTCACATCACCCGCCGTTAAATTTTTAACGGTGACGGACTAATTTTTTACTTTTTTAAGTTGGAGGACTAATTTGTAACTTCTTATAGTTGAGGGACGTAAAAAAGTTAGAGCATAGTTAAAGTACCATTTTGTATAATTTACCCTTTTTATAAAGAAGAATTGGTAGAAGATGGGATCAAGCAGCAAGATATATTACAATTTTTTTTTTTTTGTTTCAAACCCAACCTATAAAATATAATAAAAAAAGGAATCATATTGTACTCTTCTGCTTGTTGTATATCAGCTTTTGGTGGTACGTTCATCGTTCTTCAGCTTTCCTTCTGGCAGGGGCGCACCACGTAAGAACCCCTCAAATTTGGAAAATTTATTTTATGACCTTTAAATTTTTTTTAATTTACTTATTCTAAATTTTTAAGGGTTATATTTTGATACACAAGTTCTTTAAAAAAATTTATACAACCTTTCATATTTAAGTTATAAAATTTAAAACACAAATTCTTAACCCAACACCCTAAAACTGAAACCCTAAACTTTAAATTCTACGCCCTAAACCCTTAAACCCTAAACCACAACTTAAATTTATAAACTCTAAAAGTGGAAGGCTCGTGTAAAATAAAATTTACATAAGCTTATGTATCAAAGTATTTTCTAATTTTTAAAAACTAGATTATTTATTGTGAAAAATGAAGGTTTAGTTGAGAGGATATAATTATTATTATTTGGTTTATTAATTCCAACCAATTTCCAAGCTGGTAAGCGATTGCATTCACGATGCAAAAGCATGAGATTCTTAGAGATAAATAATATATATATATTATTTATGGATTTAACTCATGAAAGAATAATGCCAAGTACAATTATAATAGCCAAAAGCATTGAAAGTTGAGTGTAGGTCAAAGGTTTTATGGACACAAATAACCAAACACTAATTAATCTTATGGAGAATTGATCAAACAAAATATTCATATAAGATACACGAGAATCGTAAAATCCCATTTGTAAAAAAACCCATTGTAAATATATAGAATAATTACTCAAAATTAAATAATATAGAAAAACACATTAACGTACATTAATTTTTGAAAAATATTTTGACACATAAGACAAGCTTTTTAATTTTAGGGTTTAGGGTTTTAGTATGTATGATATAAAATTTAAGATTTATGGTTAGAATTTAGAGTTTAAGGTGCTAGGGTTTGAGATTTAGATTTTAAAATTTATAGAAAGATTGTGTAAATTTTTTACATAACTTATATATCAAAATATAACTCTTAATTTTTTTAATTAAAAATAGATGTTATATTTTTCACTAATGTCAGGATTTAAACTCATACAGAAAGAAATAATATGAACATTCTTGGCTAGTAATCTCATTAGTAGATCTCATAAATATTGGGATGTTTGGTAAACAACTTTTTGATGAGATTTTAGCTTATTTGGGCACAAGTAGCTGATTGATAGTCTAACTCTTTATATTTAGTGTTTGGTAAACAATTTTTAAAAGAGTTGATTGGGTAAAATAAGCTGATTTAAAAAAACACTAAAAAATAAATTAAAAAAGTTAATTGTAAAATAAGATGTTAAATAACGTACTTAACCTTCCTATTTTCATAATTACATTATTTCCATAAAACTTACATTACTTGATCAAATAACAATGAATCATAAAAAATACATATAAGTATTATATATATATATATGAGTTAGGTTCAACTTACACAATCTAAAACTTTTTAAGTTTTACACGTTTTCTGGATCATTAGATGTGATAATGGATGACTCAGATGAACTCCTTATTTTTTCTCAAGTGATAATCTTCACATATTTACTATTAATCTCATCCATTCGTTTCACTCATCCAACGGTCCAAAAAACATGTAAAACTTAAAAAATTTTACATTGTGTAAACATATCATATATATACATAAATAAAAAAGTATTATTTATACATTAATTATTATATAAAGGCTTAATGCATAAAATAGCCCCTAAAGTTTACCACTTTCCCCAACTTGGTACTTAACGTTTCATTTGGGACGTTAAGCCCCCTAACGTTTTCACCGTTACCCATTTTGCCCCAAACCGTTACTTTTGCCGTTACAAAAAAGTTTCCAACCGTTAAATTTTTTTTCAACCAATGAGATTGTGCCACATCAGCTCCTCTTTGATAGAGTAACCTGACTGATTTTATTAAAAGGGTAAATGTCATGTCAAGTCTCCCATGTTTATTTTTTTATTCAATTTAGTCATTGAAAAGTCTATTTTTACCTAAAATTGACCCCTATTTGTTTCTAATTTTTTAATCTAGTCCAATATTTGTTATTAATAATAATATTATTTTATTTAAATGTTATTATTTAATAAAAAAATAAATTAAAATATTTTAATATTATATTAGTAACTTTTGATAAATTAATCCTTACTAATTTAATATTATATTATTTTTTAATTCCAAAATAAATTAGATTTCTAATTTAGACCCATCAAAATAAATTAAATGTTAATCTTAAATAGTTTCCAATTACGTCCCAAAATAATAGAAAATTGAACCTTATTTGTTTTTAGTATTACTTATTCGAATTATATTCTTTTTAGTCCAATATTTATTATTATTTATAATATTATTTTATTTAAATGTTAATATTTAATAAAATAAAATAAATATTTTATTATTAAATTTGTAATTTTTTAGATAAATTAAATCACTTGAAATTGACCCTAAATAATTACTTATTCAAATTGTATTATTTTTTGAGCAAAATTTGAACTATAATTTTCTATTAGTTTGTTCACTTTCAATTTCAACGAATCTCCCTGCAAATCCCCAACAAAAGAATCAATTCATGTGAATTGCATGCGTCGTAGTTCATGGTATATATATGACGTCTCCTGCAATTTATTTGATGTTGTAGTTGCTTTTTAATAATTTTAAAAGAAAATAATACTAATCTTAAAAAATTAATTTAATTTATCTTTATTAAAAATATTTTAATTTTAAATTAGTAAAATGTAATTTATATAAAAAAATCGTTTAATGTTAAATTAGATAAATTAAGAGACTAATTTAATATTAAATTAATATCAGATTATTAATTTAGGACGTAATGAGACTAAATTATAAAATTAATTTATTTTTGGACGTAATTGGAAACTATTTAAGATTAACATTAAATTTATTTTGATGGGTCTAAATTATAAATCTAATTTATTTTGGAATTACAAAAAATAATATAATATTAAATTAGTAAGGATTAATTTATCAAAAATTACTAATTTAATATTAAAATATTTAATTTATTTTTTATTAAATAGTAACATTTAAATAAAACAATATTATTATTAATAACAAATATTGGGCTAAATTAAAAAAATAGAAACAAATAAGGGTCAATTTTAGGTAAAAATATAATTTTTAGTGACTAAATTGAAAAAAAAATAAACATAGGAGACTTGACATGACATTTACCCTTTTAATAAAATCAGGCGGGTTACTCTATCAAAGAGGAGCTGATGTGGCACAATCTCATTGGTTGGAATTTTTTTTAACGGTTGAAAACTTTTTTGTAACGACAAAAGTAACAGTTTGGGGCAAAATGGGTAACGGTGAAAACGTTAGGGGGCTTAACGTCCCAAATGAAACGTTAAGTACCAAATTGAGAAAAGTGGTAAACTTTAGGGGCTATTTTGTGCATTAAGACTTATATAAAATATGAAACAAGATTAAAAAGAAGCAGCAATTATGTTGGTGATGTGACAACTTTTAATCAGGTAACCGACAAGCCATTACCTTCTTTCTAACACCCCCATTACTCTGCACATGCACCCATTTGCACACACAATATAAAATATTTCCCATTATTTACTTCAGTTAAAAAAGCCTTCACTTTATTTAAAACTCAGAAATTAAATTCGATTTTAATTTAATTATTTAATGTGACAAATTCTATTTTCCCATCTTAAAAAAACGTTGATAGGTTGATTTTTATAATTAACTTATCCTCTCATCTGGAAAACTATTATGGATATTTCTTTTTCTTAAAAGAATTCCAGAGAAAACAGACTGTTCTTGAAGAAAGTCATATTTGTTAGAATATATTATTATATATTTCATGTAAAACAGTGAAAGCAACATGTTTTGTTTAACAATTAAAAAAAATCACCTTGAAAAACTGAAATTTTAATTTTAAAAAAAATGTAAATGAATTTAGAAATAAGTAACTTACTCCCTGCCAAGATTCCCATTCAGTTCTTGAAAGAATTGTTGAGACCCATTTCTATTTTCCAGTATTTAGCAATTCCTTTGTTTACTAAAGTACTGGAACTCAATCAGAAAGCCAAAGTGGGTCAGTTTCCAAGTTTTGTATTCATTGTATGTTTGTGCATGTGTTTATATATGTAAATGTGTCAGATTCTGACACACATTTTCCTC
Source organism: Hibiscus trionum (assembly GCA_030270665.1). Taxonomy (NCBI): domain Eukaryota; kingdom Viridiplantae; phylum Streptophyta; class Magnoliopsida; order Malvales; family Malvaceae; genus Hibiscus; species Hibiscus trionum. Next base: position 2,862,570 of record BSYR01000025.1, on the reverse strand, counting down.
TCTCTTTCTTGTGTTATGCCAATCATGCATTTAACCAACCAATATATATTTCTATTTTTTTCCACATTTTTTCCTGTTTTCTGCAAATTTCCAGCAACACTTTCTCAAGCTTTGTTTTTGTTTTTTGATCTCTGATCTTCTTTGAAAAGTCACCTTTTTTAAAGTTTAAAACCAACCCAACCCAAAGTTCTCTTTTTTCCAGTGTTTTGCACTTGTTTTTACTTTCTCCATTTTGGGTTTTGGCCAGTAAATGGTTTGTTAGTTGATGTTTGAAGTGGGGTTTCTTTCTCATTTATTAGTTTATCTATTTTCTTATCTGGGTTTGGTGGATTTTCACGAGTTGTACCACCATTATTGTTGTTTGTTACTTCTAATTATTGAATACATCTCATTTGATAAATGTTTTTTTGTTTAGGGGGTCTATGATTAATGTGTTTTTTGCCAGTAAATCTCTTCTGGGTTGTTTGTCTAACCTGTTGTTTTCCTGTTAAACTAATACTATTAGAAACCCAAAACAGCCTGCAGTGAAGTAACCCCATTACTCTGAATCTTGGTACATTTTGTTTCTCTCTGTAAATCTGTGACAAATTTCATCTTCCATATATATATATTTGTTTCCAAAGTTGGGTTTTTTTGGTAAAATACTTTGTTTTTCTCAATCTGGGTATTGATCAAAGTTGTTTCATTTTCAGTTCCTTTGATTCAAGGTCCCCAGTTAGTCCACTCATACAACATGTTTGAGTTTATGTCTCTGAGGTTTTAGTTGTAAAGAGTAATGCAAATTGGAGGCACCCAGAATGGCAAATCTGGTTCCAGGGGTTCTTTTGAAGCTTTTGCAGCATATGAACACAGATGTGAAGGTTGCTGGTGAGCACAGGTCATCTTTGTTGCAAGTAGTGAGTATAGTTCCTGCACTAGCAGGAGGTGAGCTATTCTCAAACCAAGGCTTTTACCTTAAGGTTTCTGATTCATCTCATGCTACATATGTATCATTGCCTGATGAACATGATGATTTGATTCTTAGTGATAAGATCCAATTAGGCCAGTTTATTCATGTTGATCGGTTAGAATCCGCTTCTCCGGTTCCCATTCTTCACGGGGTTAGGCCGGTTCCGGGGCGACACCCTTGTGTAGGGAGCCCTGAGGACATTGTTGCTACTCATTCTCTTGGGTTCCTTAATAATGGTAGTAAAAGTGGCTCGGGTTCGAAACCTGGAGAGAAAGTTAAGTCACCATCGAAACAAGTCTTAGGTAGTGGTCACGGTGGAGAGAAAGATAAATCTGTGGGGAGTAGATCGAATGGTGGTGCAAAGGAGGATCAATTGGATAAGAAAACGGCATCTTTGACTAGATCTAAATCTCAGTCGACTAAACCGGCATTGAGTTCGGATACGAAGAAGGAACCTTTGGGAAAATTGAAGGTTCATAGTTCGAGGTCAATTCCATCTTCCCCCACAAGTTGTTATTCATTGCCCACATCCTTTGAGAAGTTTGCCACTGGGATGAAGCAGCAGGCAGAAATAAAAGGGCAGAGAAAGGGAAGTCCCAAGGTGGGATCCGTGGAGAAGCCAAGTTCTTTCCACGGGATGAGTCCGGTCGGGAAAAAGGTACCGGTTATCAAATCTTTGGTTCAAGGGATTGAATTAGGGGCCAAGGCTTTGAGAAAGAGCTGGGAAGGGAATATGGAAGTGAAGGGCAGGGACCATTCTAAACCGAGGGCTAGCAAGCATGATATCAATCAAGAATCTCGTAGCACTTCGGTCAGTTTTCTTGTTCTTGACTTTTAATTTGATCGAACTGTTTTACTTTTTTAACTGAGTAAAGCATTTGTAAGCATAAAACATGAGATTATAGAATGTGATTGGTTTTTTCTCTTACATCCATTTTTATTGTTTTATATGAGTTGTTCAATTTTTGAACCGATATTTCCTTAAGGACATAACCTAAGATGATGATGCTTGAACTCCGGTTTAAGTTTAGGATATGGCATACAAGTATTATATGGTTCTGTTTGATTTGTAGGTACTTTTTCCTGTCATTTAAAATAATTCATATTATTTCAAGCTATCTTACCCCTATGTAATGATTAAATCCGGATGCCAGGTTCCTAGGAAGAGCACATCAAGTGAAAAGTTGCTGTCCAAGGAGGAGACTAAGCTCCAAACATCTACCAGGTCACTAAAAGAGGAGAGTAAATCTCCGGTTTCATCTAAGAAAATGTTGGATGAGCAGGAGAAACCGACTAAGCCAAGAACTTTCATTGGGAAGAAATCCGGAGACCTAACTAATAATGGTGGCCTAGGGAACTTGGTTAAGGTTCCGATAAATAGTAAAAGATTGACAGATGCAAGTGTTTCATGGGGTTCACTCCCCTCATCTCTTTCAAAGCTCGGAAGGGTATGAACCTACGACTCTTTACATCTTGATAACATCCATAGTTTTTATATGAATGTCTCTGTTAAGGGTTATCTTGTCGTAAAAAGGTTGTATCTTCTATTAGCAAATTCCCAGTAAAGGAAAATACCAAGTACAAATTCAATTAAAACTAACTTATATATCACTTCCTGGCATTCTGCAACACATAGTTCTGTTTTTGATTCTCATGCCGAATTTATGTTTTTTGTTACAGGAGGTCTTGAAACATAGGGATGCAGCACAAACAGCGGCAATAGAAGCTTTGCAAGAGGCTGCTGCTTCAGAGAGCTTACTACGATGTTTAAGGTATGGCTACTTAACAATAAAGGAAATGTTAGCACATAAAATTATAAAAATTGGCAGTAAAAGCGAAGTTTTCTTTGTTTCAAAAGTAAGAAAGATTAAGAACGTTAAATGTCTAACTGGTTAAACTTTTTAATATTGTACCCAAATACAACCGTGAACAATCTGTATGTGTTAACTTAAGTTTGTAACTTTAACCTGTAGAATGTGCTAACTGCAATAGAGTCCATCATGTTAGTTTTACCATATGAGAGAATTTACAGAGTTCACCGGAAATATTTTACATTATACTTTCCATGAACAATTATGTCTCTTTTGTTTCTGGATGTCTTAACATTCTAGTTTGATTGCTTAGCAACCTTACATTAGCAATTCAAACCTTGGCTTCATGGGATTCAAAACAGTCAAGAATCAAGGGTCTACTACGGTCTTATCAGTAAAATTTCTTGCTTTCATAAGGGGGAAGAAAAAGGAAGTATTTAGTCTAAATTGGTAAAGTTAAAGTACATAATAGGAACATATCTCATCTCAAAGGGAAAATTGAGAACTAAAATTTGAAATTTTACCTTCACAATCTCAAGGAAAATTATACATTGGTATTGTTAAATTCCACAAGTTCCCAACTGCATTGGTTACTTAAATTCCTCGGTAATGGCATGGTCAGCTTTCTCTCGCATATATCACTGTTGTGTGTGCTTTTAACTAAATAAGTGTGATTTTGCTGTTCTGGGAGGGCTAATTATGTTTGGATATTTCTTTTTAGTTCTTGATGTTTAGTTTTTCATTAGACTTTGTTTTCCATCTCATAAATACAGAGTTCTTTGTAGTAGGTCTTAATGGACACCAAGTGGTTGAACCTGGAGAAAGACATTTAGGATGGTGCATATTGAGACACCCATAGAAACCTCGCCATATACGGATTTAGGTTACATAACATAGTGTGGACTGATTCTGGATATTTTCGTAGTATTTGACGATATATTTATGATGTTTTGTAATTGCGGGAAGATTATCCATAACTGATTGTTCTTTGCTTTCTTGTATGGCATTTTTGGTATACCATCTTTGTCTTGCAGCTTATATTCTGATCTTACTACTTCTGCCAAGGAAGATAATCCTCAGCCTGCAGTGGATCAGTTCTTAACCCTGCATGCAAGCTTGAATCATGCTCTGATGATTGCGGATTCTTTATCAAAAACTATTCCAATCAGTTCGTCTCCGGACTCTGAAGAAAACCTATCAGAAGAGGCAATGAAGGTCACATCGGATAGACGGAAATATGCAGCTTCATGGGTGCAAGCTGCATTGGCTACCAATCTATCGACCTTCTCAGTATTTACCAAAGAACATAGTTCAATGCTGAGTCATGTTTCAGCTTCTGCACAAAGCCAGAAGGCTATCTCTGCCAATCAAAACGTTTTAATTCTAGAAAATTCTGCTAAGAATGCTTCTGCAAAAGCCCAAGCGAAAACCCGTCCAGTAATCGGTTCTAAGCTTGTAGCACAGGGTATTCTTCGAAAAGCAGGGGATGTTTCAGGCCTTGGTCCGAAAGTAGCAGTCGAACCACCACCGGAGTGGACAAAGGGAAATGGCCTTGATGAGGCCGTTGATTTGGCTGAAATGTTGCGAATGGAATCCCAGGATTGGTTCTTAGGATTTGTGGAGAAATTCTTGGATGCCGATGTTGACATATCGGCTTTATCCGACAGTGATCAAATAGCTGGGATGTTGACACAGCTGAAGAGTGTGAATGACTGGTTGGACGAAATCAGTTCAAGCAAAGACAAAGACGAAGAAGGAGAAGAGACTACTCCCCATGTTTCATCCGAGACAATCAATCGGCTAAGGAAGAAAATATACGAGTATCTTCTTACTCATGTTGAATCTGCTGCTGCTGCTCTAGGTGGCGGCGGATCACAGCCGCCACCACCCATCCGAACAGCCGAAACAAAATCGAAAAAGTGACATCGGCAAGTACCGAGTATCAGTGTGCAGCAGTGAGGCCACTCTCAGGGCTTACTAAATTATCACTTGTGTACATAAATCCAACAGGGGTTTTGAGGAGGTATAAATGCAGTAATCATATCAAAAGAATAGCTTTGGATGCAAAGTGCAAGTTTCTTTCTTTTCTTTTTTGATATCACATTTGTATTTGTTCACTCAAATTATACAAATGAAAACAGTTTGTCCAACTTGAATTTGTATCGTTTTAAAATTCATTTGGAATCATAAAAAAAAAAAGTAAATATACGTTGGGTAAACTACCTCAAGGCCATTAGACTACTAGTTTGATTCTATTTTGACCATTAAACAATTTTTTGTCAATCAGGTTACTAAATTTTTAATTTGGTCTTAATTAAGCCACCGACTATTAATTGGTTTTGTTTACGTGGTAGTTAAGAAAAATGGATAATAACATATTTAGCCCTTATAACTTACACTTTCAATTAATTTAGTTCTAAATTTAAGTAAATCAACTAATTTAACCTTCCTTATGTAACAATTGTTTTAAATATACATTTTGCACATAATCTAGACATTTTCTCCGGTACTTAAAGAATTTTCACTTCTAAGTTGGTAGCTGAACTAGGCATTTTCTCTTAAATTGGTACTAAAATTTATACATTTTTATCAATATGGTCCTAATTCAAAATAATTCAATAAATTTAACCTACTATATTTAAAAATTCTATCAATTTATTGTTTATTCTTCTCCTAGAAATGTTATATTACTTTCCTAGTACAATAAAAGTTTAACAATAACCTATTGTTGCTTTATTGTAGGATGTAGTTACCCAACTATTGCTTTGATGTGATGAACTCATTTGGTTTGACAGTATCGCAAAAATGACTAAATTGATGAAATTTTTAAATAAAGAGTTAAATTTATTGAATTGTTTCAAATCATGACCAAATTAATAGAACAAATAAGTTATAGAGACTAAAACTACTAATAAAAGTACCAAAATAGTGGATGTAATTAAATTTTGTGTATCAACTTGGGAGCAAATTTTTTTAGGTGCCAAGTTAGGAGAAAGTATGTAGTTCTTGTACCAACTTGAGAACAAAAATTCTTTAGATGCCAACTTAAAAAAAAATGTCTAATTCAGGTACCAAACAAGGGCGAACCTTGGCAACATAGTTTGAGAGACCTATTTAAATTTTTCAAAAAAATTGAAAGGTTCAATTAAAATTTTCAAAAATTTTGAAGAGTTTAATTTTTTTTTTTACCAAATAGATATATGAACTTGTTTTAGAGTTTAATTTGGTAACTTCACTCTTTCTAGCCCAATTAGGTATCCAAATTTGATTTTTTTTTTATTAAATAGAAAAATAATTTCATTCTAAGACTAAAGCCATAATTCGAATTCATACAGGATGAGACAACATTAGCATCCTTAATCACTTAGTCAATTAATGTATATTTATTTGACTTTTTAATTCAAGTTGACACCTGGAATTTGATTTTTGGTTCAAATATGTGTGTATGATTATTAACTAATTTAACCAAAAAAAATTTAAGTTCAAATATTTATTTGAACTAGAAAAATTAGTTTAAGTGCCTAATTTGATAAAAATAATTTAGATACCACGTTAAACTTTTAATGATGAATTTAAATACCTAATTAAATTAAAAAAATCCAAAGATTAAATTAAACAATAAAACTAAATTCAGATATCAAAAAGGTATATTGACCTTTTTAAAAATTTCTGGATTCATTGACAAATGATTTTATATGGGGTTAATCATTTCTTAACCTTTAGGACGTTTGAAAAAGTCGGAATTAAAAATTAAATATGAGTAATTAAATAGTTTTTGAAAGTCTTGATTGAGTTTAGTGTGTAGTAGGTACTACTGTAAAGTGTTGTTGTTGAGTTGATTAAACGATTGCAAATAACTAAGAGGGGGTAAATTGACGATTAAAAATTTGAGGGTGGAAATTGGATGAATGAAAATTTGACATAAGACAATTTATAGTGATTCAAATTCCTAAATGAACTCTACCTCCAATACCTTAGCTCCCACTAAAGATTTTCAACCAATCCACTATTGATTCTTCACCTTTTCTTGGATGAGGAGGAAACCTTACAAGACCGATTAAGCTTTCTACCCAAAGCTTAATGCAACACACTCTTTACAATGAAAGAATTTGGTAAACCTTACAAGTACCTCTCAAAGGTTGATGTTTACCCAAATACAATCAAACACTCCACAAACTCTCAATAAAAATTACAATGAAAACACACTTGAGTTGGGTACAAAGATTTAACTCTAAAATGAACAAGGTTTGGATTTGAATGCTTTGATGTTGCTTTAAGGCTCAATAGTTGTTGATGTAGTATTTGAGACTTGTTTTTATACCCTTGCATTGATTTCTAGCCGTTTTGGTAGTTGAGATCATCAATAGAGTCGTTGGGCTGCAATTTTTCGCAGTAAATGCTCCTCAACAACTTACCGTATCGGTATGACTCGTGGGCGTATCGGTACCTGTCTCAAAGAAGAAAGAGCCACTATGACTGAAAAATATGGCGTATTGATACGCCTGAAGGGCATATAGATACGGATTTTGCTCACTGAAATCCTGAATTGAGTTTTACTAAAAAGCGTATTGGTACGCTACCTTAGCGTATCAATACCGTTCAACAGTCATTTAAAATTTTGAATTTCGATAATTGACAAGCCAACGTTCGAATATTAAATGCGAAATTTTTTCAAAGGTCGGCATATCATATCGATACGATGACACACCATATCGGTACGCTATAGCAAAGAATATTTTAATATGAAAATTGTATCGATACAGTCCCGATGCTATCGATACGCTATAGCTTAAAGTCTTGCCCAGATGAATATCATATCGATACAGGGTTAGACAGTATCGGTACGTTATGAACGATTAAAGTTCCAGTGTTGAAAAATCGTATCGATACGCATAAGGGTATCGATACGTTTTGGCATTTTGTTGAAGTTTGGCTTGAAAACTCATGAAAAGACTTAGTGAAAATCGAACCTTTAAATATGTTTTGACTTGAAATAGTGTTTGGTTCAAAATGGCTTGTCAAATTGTGAGTTGAAAATACTTAAAAATTTATTATTTTGCAATTAAGTCATTAAGGTAAATTGTTATATCAAAATCAATTTTGGTTTTACAATCTCTCTCTTTTTGATATAACAAAACCAAATATAAATTTTTAAGTTTTGAAACCTTTGAAAAGCTTAAGAATTCAAAATTAAGTTTCAAATTTTTAAAAGTGGCTCTATAATACTTCTCCCTCTTTTGTTAGATAAAAAATAATGGCACAAGGAAGAATAATAGCAACATAATATCATTAAATTCAATTGCAAACTTAAGAATTCAAAGCAACCAATATTTCAAAAATATAAATCCAAACTCAAATTCTAACAACACAAATAAAAGCATAGGGTTGTAATAGATAGGTGCATAAACAATAAAAACTAAATGATATGTGATGAAATGTCCAACTACTCATTCCCACCATCATCGTCGTCCTCGTCCTCTTCATCCTCATCATCTTGATTCAGTTGAGGCCTCCTAGTTTGATTAAGCCAAGCACCATGGAAAGCGGTGAAAGAGACATCCATGGAATTTTGTTGAAGAGCAACGACTTTGACTTGATCCTCCAAAGAAGTGAAGCGGGTATCAAGGCCCTTGACTCGATCTTCCAATGATGTGAATCGAGTGTTAATAGCTACAAACCCGACTTCCATGTTGTTGAATTTTTCATTAAGGAACGTCATGAGAGTGTCCATAGAGGATGAAGCAATAGGAGCACCTTGAGAGCCTTGAAGAGCTTGTGGAGCATCAGCTTGAACATCTTGGCGAGGAGCTCGAGGGACGTGGACCTATTCATTGTTGACATAGGCAAAGTGAGCACGAGTGAGGGAACACTCATCTATGAGTAGGCCAAGAGGTTCGGGATAGTCATGGGTACAATATATCTTAAGGGAGTGAAACAAATGACTCAATGCCGTAGAATAGTAAAAAGACTTGACTTGATCGGTGTGACGGTGTTGAACAAGGTAAACAATGTAACGCCCCGGTTTTGGGCTTGGAAGTTTTGGGTTTGGACCGGACCGGTCGGGTTGCGGTTCGAATATATAAAGGTAAAATTAGGAAAGCCTAGTTCGGGTTGCATTAAAAATATGGAAAAATGTCCTAAAATCCTCTTTTAATATATATAAGTGAACTGTGAAATCAATTTTACAAAATGAGGTTGGGAAGGGTGACATTTTGGCTAGTGACCAAAATGTAATTTTTGAAAGTTGCGTGACTGTTTTAGAAAGGATTGAAACTTTGAATCTTTAAGGAGCTATTTACCCAATGGGAGTTTCTCCAGATTTTTCTAAAATATTAAAGGTTTATTAAATGGTTTTTAAATAAAAGAAAAGTGGAGGGAAGATATTTTGTCATTTTCTAACTAACTTTTCTCTCAATCTTCTATTTTCTTTTCCCTCATTTTCTCTCAACCCAAACATCTTTTCTCCAGAGATTTTCTTCTGATTTTGTCACCTAAACATCTCTTTTCAATTCTCTTTTGATCTCTAATCATTTCTTCAACAAAACCTCACCATTTGCTAAGTGGAATTTTCAAGATTTTGGTTCCAAAAAGGGAGAAACTCAAGTTTGGAGGTAAGAACGTCCTTCTCCTCTAAACTCTCAGTTCTTTACTGAAATTCCCAAGTTCTCAATCCTTGAATTATGATTTATTAAAGGTTTTACAATGGTAATCTTGATTTTGGCTTTAAAATGCAAGATTTGGTGATTTTTGGTGAAATTTCGTGAGATCTGTTTGGGCAGTGTTTTGAGGTGTTAAATTGATGTTAAATGAATGTTAAATTGATAAGGAATTGAGGTTTTATCAATGCAATCCCGAATAGGTTGAATTTCCTAAGTTTTGCTTGATGTTTTTGGTTATTTTTGGGGTGTTTTTGATGATCTGTTATAGCTGGAGGTATAAGGACGTGATTGTGATCATTTTGGATGTTAATTGATGTTTAAAAATGGTTAGAAGTGATGGATCTTGGCTGGGTTAAGTTTCGAAAGTGTTTGGTGGTGATTTCGGTTGTGTTTGGTAGCCGAAATGTTGGATTTGTGTTGAGCAGCGAGTTTAGTTGTGTTGCTGGTGTTTTTAATGCATAATGATGCATTAATCTTCTGTTGTTATGTGCTTGAAACAGGGGAAGAAGATCCGTGAGCATTTGAGGTGGTGTGGAAGGTTTCGGATGCTTGGAAGGCTTGTTGGCTAGCCTTGTTTTGTGTATCGGTGAGTGAAGTTGGGTTTTCAGCTTTTAAACCAGGGTTTGAAGGTTTGGGAGCTTAGTTTAAGTCTAAACAACTTTGCTAAGCTCAAGAGTAAGTAAATGGATTTTCGCTCTTGGTTTGTGTTGTGAATTGGCTTTTTAAGCAATTGTGATTGATGGTTGCAATGCATATGATTTGCATGTTTTAAATTCTGTTTGGAAGCATGTTTTAGCATGGTTTAATGCTGATTTTGAAAGCCATATGTGAAGGATGCTCAAGGTAAGAGATCCTTGGTTTTGTACATGGAAATTGTGGTTTTGATGCATGGTGTTGCATGTTGTTTAATGGCTTTGTGTAATGCTTTAAAAACAGTGAATTGATGATGGTAAATGATGAATTTTGCATTACGGTTATGCATGTGAATTAAAGGATTAATGTGGTAAGATGGTTATATTGGCAAGTGATGTAAATGGTTCTTGGTTCTTTGATCGGATATAGTTAGCCGGCTATAGGATTGGGTGCACCGTGAATAAAGTCGCCTTGGATGTGGAGTGGTTAAGTGTGAACCGGTAAACTCCATCCAAGTATCCTAACGAGATAGTTAAGGTTATAATGGTGATTGGAATCCCATTCGAGGACCTTGGGTAAGCAAAGGTAATAATGGTGGTTAAAATTCCATTGGTGGACCTTGTGCTTGTTAAGATCACAATGGTGGTGTAAAGTCCATGTGTGGATCTTGTATAGGGTGTCCCGGATCTCGTTAGTGATGTTATACAACTACCAATCGGTGATGCTAAGGTTATATGGTGTTTAAAAGTCCATATATGGGAACCTTGTGCATGTTAAGGTTGTATGGTGTTTAAAAGTCCATACATGGGAATCTTGTGAAAGTTAAGGTTGTATGGTGGTTAAAAGTCCATACATGGGAACCTTGTGAAAGTTAAGGTTGTATGGTGTTTAAAAGTCCATACATGGGAACCTTGTGAAAGTTAAGGTTGTATGGTGTTTAAAAGTCCATACATGGGAACCTTGTGAAAGTTAAGGTTGTATGGTGTTTAAAAGTCCATACATGGGAACCTTGTGAATGGTAAGGTCAAATGGTGTTTAAAAGTCCATTTGGGGATCTTGGATTGGTAGGGTGTATGAAGCGTGGGGACAACGCTTGTGATCCGCGTATCCGATTGGATGTTGAGTTGAAAAGTGGAGTTGGTTGATCACTTGGAAGCCAATATAATGTTCTTGAATTTAATGAAGCATGAGATGCTTGAATTGATGCATGGTTGCATGAGATTTGCTTAATGTATTATGAATGCATGTGTACTTGTTAGTTTGAACAAGTGTTGATTATCCATTGAGGATGGTGCATGTGTGCATGAGATCTCTTTAGTGCATTGAAGTCTTGCTAAGACTTGTTTTTAAAGGCATATGATGTAAATGTTGATGATGTGGTTCATTTGTGCATCTATTTAATGCATGTGTTGGATTGAATGATTAAAAGGGTTTTAAAAGGCTTCTTGCTTGAAAAGATAATCAAGTATAAGGAAGGTATGATGTGAAGTGGAAGTGGTTTCCAAGGTTTTGAATTTAACTTTGCATTTGATGTTTATGCTTGGAATGGTTAAATTGATGGATTTGCAAGTTTATGTGTTGAAAAGGCTTGCTTAGCTCTCTAAGCTAAGGATTGGTTTTCATGATTGAGCAATGCATGGTTTTAAGCACGTTGTTGAAAAGGGGTTTTCAAACAAGGCTTTGGTTTGAGAAATCGAGTTGCTTTTAAAAGTGGTTTTATGATTCGCTGCATTGATGGTGTTTTGGTTTTGAGCATTCCTCACTAAGCATTATGTGCTTACGCTCCTTTTTGTCCATCAATGCAGATATTTGAAGTTTGGACAGCGAGAAGCAAGGGATTCAAGGAGGACTCCATTTGAGATGTATGTCTCGGTTAATAGCTATAGATAATAAAGGCAATGGGGGGAAATAATCTCTATGTTGATGATTCATGGGATTGTGAATGTTGGACATGTATGGTTTATGTTTTTTTGAATCATGTGGATTAATGTTGTAATGTTTGAATCATCTTGAGCTTAATTTGCTATGTTATGCTCTTTGTTCAAAAGCATAATTGAGCTTGAATGTGTTAAATGTGTTGGTGCACCTAGGGGTGATCATGAATCTAGTTTTGATGCATTTATGTTCCTTATATGTTGAACGGCTTGCTGGTGTGATTTGGTTGCTTTTGGAGCATGTTTGGTGGGTCAATGTTGTGTTTAACCAACAAGGTTGCTGCAATCTGGGCAGGTCGTTTCGGAACGCTCGCTACCGTTTCGGAACAGGGGCCTGTTATGGCCAGGGCGTTTCGAAACGGAAGAAACCGTTCCGAAACGGATATGCTACTGCCAGTCCCCGTTTCGGAACACGTTGCGGAACGGCCCCGCGTTTCGAAACAGGTTCTCCCTGTTTCGGAACACCTGACCGTTGGGGGCTGACATTGGCGGTTATGTGTTTCGAAATGTTTGCGTTTTGGTCCTAAAACATGTTTTTGCAATTGTATGAGTTCTGGATGTCCGTTTGAGCTGAAATTTGGCAGTGAAGCATGAAACCTGACTAATTTCATATTGGTAACTTTTAATTGGGTTAAGTCCCTGTGATTCCCAGAATTTACAGTTTGGTCCCTAAAGTTGTAATTTGTGCAATTGGGTCCCTGAATGTTCTCTGATGGTTATGATCTTTGGGTATGACGTTGTTGTGAACACACCTAGGGTTAATGAGCATCTAGACAAGTTTAAAAGAAAAAAAAGGGTCGTTAATCAACATTGACTTTCGGTTTGACTTTGGTTTTCCCCGTGTAAACTTCTTAATTCGGTTCAACCGTCTGGGCCGGGTTAAGGGGGTTACATTTGGTGGTATCAGAGCTGAGTTGCGAATGCTTAGGGAAAGCGGTAAGTTGTTTTAATGTGTGTTTGATGTTACCCTAATGTGTGGTTGAAAGTTGGTCGAAACACGTGTTTCTGAGCAAATTGATGATGTTTTCAAGCATGCTTTGTGGTTATGAATTTTCATTGAGCTAATGTGGTTTTGTGCTGATGATATGTTGGTGTTGTGAGTTGATTTTATGCATGATGAAAGTGTAATGGGTATGATATGTTGATGATGTTATGCTGTTGCAAGTGGACGCTGTTTGATGTAAGCATGATCGAAATGTTGTTTGATATGCTTGATGTTGAGATATCCATGTTTGTGTTGACTGTTATGTCATGAAAAAGGGGAGGATTCGGGATACCCATTGCCTTATTATTATAGCTATTGTGTTATTTTGGAGTTGGAGTTTGAATCCTTGCTTTAAGCTGGTCTAATGGTTTTGTTTGTTTTGTTGTGATTGCTTGTTGTTAATAGTATGGCGAAGTCGATGAAAGAATGGCAGTTGGGTGAGATGGTTGCTGCCTTAGGGCAGGTTGTTAAGGCATGGAATTCACCCTTTAGTGGAGATGTTTCGTCTCAGTCTTCTGTGCATGGGGTTGGGATGGTAAGTGTAAAACTAAAATTGATTTTGATATAACATAAAAATTTAAGGACCAATTTGCAAAATAAATAAATTTTTAAGAACTCTTTAAAGTTTCAAAAATTAACAAAATGTTTTGTACAAAATAATTTTTGAAGATTGGATTTCAAAACATTAAGTTTCTCAAACCTTTTCCATGTTTTTCAAAAACAAAATATGCAAAAACGCCCATGCGTATCGATACACTCACTGTATCGATACACTTGAAACTCATTGTAATTCTTTGTGAACATAGCGTATCGATACGACTTTCATACGTATCGATACAGTGTTCATCTGGGCAACCGTACCGATACGCTCCATAACCGTATCGATACACTAAGCATAATTTTTGAAAAACTATTTTGACCGTTGCAAAGTATCGATACGCTTGGTAACCGTATCGATACGCTTTGATGCAACAAATAAAATGGGATTTACAGAGAGTTTGGACCGTATCGATACACTCTGTTTTCAGGCACAACGGCTAGTTGTTATTTAAATGAGCGTATCGATACAGCCTTGTCGTGTATCGATACACTATGCTGGGGAGCTGCCTTAATAGCTGGAAAAAATGTTCCCAACGGCTCCTTCAATGATTTCAATCATCCAAACGGCTAGAAACTGATTCAAGGGTATAAATACAAGCTCCATTTCACCAGGAAGAAAAACAATACACATTCAAGCATTATCAAAGCAAAAATCCAAACCCTAGAGCTATTCAAAGCTATATTCTTATACCCAACTCTTTGTATTTCAATTTGTCATATTATATTGAGAGTTTTGGGTTGCTGTAATTGTAAGTGGGTAGACAATCATCCTTTGAGAGGAAATATTTGAGTTTACCAAAGTCTTCTTTGTATTTGAGTGGATTAAGCTTGGGGTTGAAAAGCTTAATCGATATTGTAAGGTTTCCTCCTCATCCAAGAAAAGGGGACGAATTCAAGTAGTGAATTGTTTTGGAAAATCCTTAGTGGGAGCTAAGGTAGTGGATGTAGAGTTCGGTTGTTGAACTTGAACCACTATAACCCCTTGTGTCATTTTTATTTTCCAACATTCTCTTCACAAAATTTTTAATTGCCAATTCACCCCCCTCTTGGCCATTTGCAATTGTTTGATCAACTCAACAATTGGTATCAGAGCTACACTCATTGGAAGGATTACAACCCTCTTGAGTCGATTCTAGGAGAGTTTGATCAACAACAAGTCAAGCAATGGCATCCACCTCCAACTATGAGTCCCAATCCACCACCAAGCCACCATTCTTCAATGGGGATAACTATCCTTATTGGAAGAATAGAATGAGGCTTTTCATCAAGTCTACCGACTACATGGTGTGGGATGTGGTTGAAGAAGGTCCATTCATTCCCATGAAGAGAGATGGAGAAAGACTTGTCCCAAAAGTCAAAGTCGAAATGACGGATGATGATAGAAGAAGGATACAAGTGAATGACAAAGCTCTACATGTGATATTTTGCGCACTTGGTCCGGATATCTACTCCAAGGTGTCTTCAATCGAAAGTGCCAAGGAGGTTTGGGACACTCTCGAGACAACTTATGAGGGAACTAGTGATGTCAAGGAGACAAAGATTGGGCTACTCAATCTAAGCTATGAGAACTTCAAGATAGATCCCGAAGAAAGTGTCTCCAAGATGTTTGATCGTTTCTCGGTCATTGTCAATGGTTTGAAGGGTTTCGGCGAAATCATTCCCGAAGACAAGCTAGTGAGAAAGTTGTTGTACTCTCTTCCGGAGTCATGGGATGGCAAGAGAACGGCCATTATTGAAGCTAGAGATTTGAAGACTCTCAAGCTTGATGCTCTTGTTGGATCTCTACTCACCCATGAGATCATGAAAAAGGGAAGAGAAGAAGAGAAAAAGAGAGTGGAGAAGAAGAAAGTAGGAATCGCACTAAAAGCTTCATATCAAGATAACGATTCTAGTGAGGATGAAGATGAGGAGATGGCTATGTTGGCCAAACGCTTTACTCGGTTCATGAAGTCAAATCGTGGAAGAAAGTTCATTAGAAAGGGAGACTTCAAGAATAAAAGCAAGGAAGAAGAGAATGATCCAATCACTTGCTATGAATGCAAGAAACCGGGTCACATCCGTTCCGAGTGTCCTCAATTGAAGAGGAAAAGCTTTGGAAAGAAAAAGAACCTCAAAGCTCAAGTAGCTACTTGGAGTGACGATGAGTCTTCCGAGGAAGAGGAGGAAGTGGCCAACCTATGTCTCATGGCCATCGATGATGAATCAAAGGTAACCTCTAATTCATCCAATTTAGATTTTTCTATTGAGGAACTTCAAGATGCTTATGATGAATTACAAGAAGTGTATGATGAGTTAGTAGAAAAATACAAGAAGTCCATTTTGAAAAATAAGAAAATAATTTCTGATTTAAAAATTCAAAATGAGACATTTTTAAAAAATAACTCCGAATTGGAAAAGAATGTTTTGTTTTTAGTTAATCTTTCAAATGATCTTAAAACTAAAAATCTTGAACTTGAAAAACTTCTTTCCGATTTTCAAGATTATCACACAAAGGAAGTGGATAATCTTAAAACATCTTTTGATATTGGGAAAAAGAATTTTGAGAAAGAAAATCATTTTAAACCCCAATATACAAAAAGAAAATATTTTATACCTAAACAAAGAAATTTTTATAAGCAAACTAAAAGTCATAAAACTAGAAATGTTTGGGTTCCTAAAGAACTTATTATTTCTAATGACTTAAATGCTATTGCTTCTTGGATTCCCAAGGGAACCAAATTGTTAAAGGCTAACACTTATGGACCCAAAATGATTTGGGTACCAAAAACCAAGACCTAAATTCTTTGTTTGTAGGGGGAGCATTGCTTCAAGGCTAAAGCTTCAAGAAAAAATTCTTGGTACCTTGATAGTGGATGCTCATGACACATGACCGGTGACAAAAGTAGATTTGTGGAAATAAAGCCTAAGAGTGGTGGAGTAGTGACCTTCGGTGATAACTCAAAAGGACTCATTGAAGGAATAGGCTCTATTGGTAATCACTCTTCTATCTACATTAAAGATGTTTTGTATGTCAACGATCTTAAACATAACTTGTTGAGCATTAGTCAATTATGTGATAAAGGTTTTAATGTTTTATTTGATAAAAGTGGTTGTAAAATTGTAAACATTAAAACAAATCAAATAATGCTCATAGGACATAGAATAGGCAATATTTACATGGTGCATTTAGATGACATCCATTCATCCCATGCATGCTTAGTTGCACATGATGAACATGACTCATGGCTATGGCATAGAAAGTTAGGACATGCAAGCATGAGTGTCTTAGAAAAATTAAATTCCCTTAATCTAGTTAGAGGTTTACCCAAACTTAAATTTTCAAATGATAAAAATTGTGATGCATGTTCAAAGGGTAAACAACATAGAAGTTCTTTTAAATCCATAAATGATGTCTCTACTAGTAGATGTTTACAATTGATTCATATGGATCTTTTTGGGCCAATTAGAACAATGAGCTTGGGTGGAAAATCATATGCATTTGTACTTGTAGATGACTATTCTAGATATACTTGGGTTCTATTCTTAAGTACAAAGGATGAGGCTTTAGAAAAATTCATCACATTTTGTAAAATAACTCAAAATGATCTTGAACTTAAAATTTCTCACATTAGAAGTGATCATGGAACCGAATTTAAAAATCTAGGTTTTAATGAGTTTTTAAATGAAAATGGGATTAGCCACAATTTTTCCGCACCTCGCACTCCTCAACAAAATGGGGTAGTTGAGAGGAAAAATCGAACTTTAGAAGAAATGGCTAGAACCATGCTTTGCGAAAATAATTTACCTAAATATTTTTGGGCGGAAGCCACAAATACCGCTTGCTATATTATAAATCGAGTAATGATTAGGCCAATTTTAAAGAAAACATCTTATGAGATTTTAAAATCTAAGAAGCCTAACATTAGCTATTTTCACCCTTTTGGTTGCAAGTGTTTTGTTTTAAATAATGGTAAAGAAAACCTAGGTAAATTTGATGCTAAAAGTGATGAAGCTATTTTCTTAGGGTATTCTTTAAACTCTAAAGCCTATCGTGTATTTAATAAAAGAACTCTAGTTGTTGAAGAGTCGATACATGTTATTTTCAATGATAACCTCCTTTCGAGAAAGGAATCTTGTGATGATGATGATGTAGGAATCATTGATACTATTGATGGAGGACAAACATCAAAAGAGGATAAGATTCCAACTAAAGAAGAAGAATCACAAGAACCACCTCTTGAAGGCTTAAAAGACTTAGCTCGTGAAGAAAAAGAGGTATCTTACCCAAGGGAGTTAAACTATGTCAAAGATGGTGAAATCTTGGGTGATCCATCCAAGAGGGTAACTACTAGATCCTCTCTCAAATTAATGAATCATGTTGCATTTCTTTCATGCATTGAGCCTAAAAACATTAAAGAAGCTTTAAAAGATGATTTTTGGATTTTGGTCATGCAAGAGGAATTAAACCAATTTGAGAGAAGTAAAGTTTGGACATTAGTTGAAAGGCCTAATAATCAATCTACTATAGGTACAAAATGGGTTTTTAGGAATAAATTAGATGAAAGTGGTAATATAGTGAGAAACAAGGCTAGGCTTGTTGCTCAAGGCTATACACAAGAAGAGGGAATTGATTTTGATGAGACTTATGCACCCGTAGCAAGAATGGAAGCTATTAGAATGTTACTTGCATTTGCATGTTATCATGATTTCAAGCTTTTTCAAATGGATGTGAAAAGTGCCTTTTTAAATGGTTTTATAAATGAAGAGGTATATGTTGAACAACCACCAGGTTTTGAGGATTCAAAATTTCCAAACCATGTGTTTAAACTTACAAAAGCTCTCTATGGTTTAAAACAAGCTCCAAGAGCTTGGTATGAGAGACTTTCAACTTTCTTAATTGAAAAGGGTTTTGAAAAAGGAAAGGTGGATACAACACTCTTCATAAAAAGATATAACAATGACATCTTAGTAGTTCAAATTTATGTTGATGATATCATTTTTGGATCTACTAATGTGTGTTATTGTAAGGATTTTTCTAAGCTAATGCAAGGTGAGTTCGAGATGAGCATGATGGGGGAGCTCTCATTCTTTTTGGGACTCCAAATCAAACAAATGAATGATGGCACCTTCATAAATCAAGCTAAATACGTAAGTGATATGCTCAAGAAGTTTGGCTTAGAGAATGCAAAACCTCAAGCCACACCTATGAGTTCTTCCATAAAGCTTGACAAAGATGAAGGAGGTAAATGTGTTGATTCTAAGCTTTATAGATCCATGATAGGTTCTTTGCTTTACCTTACCGCAAGTAGACCGGATATTATGTTTAGTGTTTGCTTGTGTGCTAGGTTTCAAGCTAGTCCTAGAGAATCACACCTTGTTGCCATTAAGAGAATTTTTAGATACCTAATAGACAAACCGACTTTAGGTCTTTGGTATCCTAAGGATTCAACCTTTAGCCTTCATGCTTTTTCGGATGCGGATTATGGGGGATGTAAGATAGATAGGAAAAGTACTTCCGGTACATGCCAATTCTTAGGTAGTATGCTCGTATCTTGGTTCTCTAAGAAACAAAATAGCGTAGCCTTATCTACCACCGAAGCGGAGTATATATCCTTAGGGAGTTGTTGTGCTCAAGTCCTTTGGATGAAGCAACAACTCTTAGACTATGGTGTTAAAATGGAAACCATACCCCTTAGGTGTGACAACACTAGTGCCATTTGTCTCACTAAGAATCCCATTCAACACTCTAGAACAAAACACATAGAAATTAGACATCATTTTATTAGAGATCATGTTTCGAAAAATGATGTTGTTATAGAATTTGTTGACACCTTGAACCAATTAGCGGATATATTTACTAAACCTTTAGATAAAGAGCGCTTTTGGACTCTTAGAAGAGAGTTAGGTTTAACTAGTCTTTCTTGATACCTTTTTGGTCCCAAAAATGACAAAATTTGCTTGAAATTGTTTGTGATTCATGCTTATGTTAATTTTGTTCTTTTTGCTTCTATGCATGTTGATAGGGGGAGTACATATCATGTTTAGTCATTAAAACTTGTTCATATAACATATACATGCATTTAGGGGCGTTTCAAATTGGATTTTTGCACTTAAAACTACCAAAATTGCAGAAACAGGCAAGGGTGTATCGATACTGCATATAAGAGTATCGATACGGTATTCAATCTGGGAATTTTGCAGATGAATATGTATCGATACATCATAGTGTATCGATACGGTAAGAGTCAAGGGAAAAGTCAAAGCCAACGCGTATCGATACGGTCAACTGTATCGATACACAGATAACGACAAGAATAATATTAGGTTAAGGTGTATCGATACGCGTGTATAGCGTATCGATACTGTGTGGACGGTGAGCCTATTTAGGCCCTTTTAAATTAAAAACCTAAAATTTATAAAACCCCTCTTTTTCTCTCAAAACCCTAACCGAAAACCCCTATAAAAACCCTCTCAATCCTTCAATTTTTACCACAAAAATTCAAAATTTCTTGGGGGATTTTACTCTATACATCAAGGCTATCCTTGGGCATCAAATCTTGTGCACTAACACCTCATCTTTCATCCATTCTAAGAAATCAAGGTAATTTTTTTTTTTGAAATTTCGTCAATATTTTAAATTGTTATTTCAATTGATTTTTGTATACATTATGTTTAACCTATTGTGGGTATAATGTTGTTCATAAAATTTTTCAAAAATTAAATTTTTTTATTCGAATATATTTTATATTTGATAAAATTGTTTTTTTTTTCAAAAACTATGATTTGTTGTAAATATTCTTTAATTTTTTTTAAAAAAAATTCTTTAAACAAAATACCTTGAATTATTAGAATCTATTGGATTAAATTGGATGTTAATTGCATACATATTCGAATCCTTTTTGATGTATTTTCAGGGTTATGGCACCTAAAAAGGGAAATAAGAGAAGTCGCACCGATTCCGACCCTAATGAGGATGTTGAGGGTAATCCTATTCCTAACCTTCCTCACATTATCCAAATTAGTTTTCCCACAGCCTTAGCTAGAGAACATTATAAACTTTGTATGGACATGAGTCTTAGGGAAGAACGGGTTGTGTCAATTCCTTTTTTAAACTCTGCTCGTTTCAAGTTTAAATATCTACCCTTGTTTAGGCAATGGAAATTCTTAACCTTTTTAAATATTCCTCCTGTCCTATATAGAAATCTTGTCATTGTCTTCTTTTCAAATGCCTATTGTGTTAATGATGAAGCCAATGAGCATGTCATTGCCATTGAATCCTCGGTTATGGGAAAATCTATTCGAATTGATCAAAAGGTTTTATGCATTGTTTTTGGTTTTGAAGATGTTGGGATTGACGATGAACACTCTTTGGGTTCGGGTTACTTAGGTCCCGCAAAAGTTTTAGATGCACATGATCGTATCCTTCACCTTATTATTTCTTGGTTTCTTCGTCCATCGGGTGGTAGATATTCAACCATTCGTCAAATGGATGATTTTTGGCTTACATGTTTTAGGGAAGGTAAACGCCCAAATCTATGTCAAATTATGTTTGCCGATCTTGTCTTTTTGGTTCAAAAACGTCAAACCAAACATGTCCAATCCTTTTTCTATTCTACGGCTTTAAGTTGTCTATTCCATTCCCTTGGTATTGACTGCACACATGACTCTCCCGAAACCCTTGGCCAACCCATTGATGAGCATTCCCTTTCACGCTCTGGTTTCTCTTTTGTTGGTAATGAATGAGTTCGCAACCCTCAAGGTGCTCCTCCCGCTGCCCCGGTCGATGCCTCTCGCGCATCCTCAAGTTCTCACCGTGCTAGTCATGATTCCTCATCCATGGAAAATCTCATGACCTTCCTAAATGAGAAGTTCAATGCTATGGATGGTCGCTTCACCGCTATAGATAATCGGTTTACATCCATGGAAGAACGACTCCAAGGCATGGACAAGAAAATAGATACCATGAGTGCTCGCCAAGACTCTATGGATCTTTCTCTTACCGCTTTCCATGGTGCTTGGATCAATCAAAACCGAAGGAACCAACCACCTCGAGAAGACGAAGACGAGGAAGAAGATGATGAGGATGACCATGATGATGGTGGAGACGCGTAGATGATGCATCTCATGTTAGGACATTTAGGATTTCATTGCATTTTTATTAGAACTTGATTTATGCCTATTTTATATGTTTTAGGATTTTAAGTGTTTGGATGCTTACTATGCTTGCTTTGTTTATGAATTTGAAGCTTTAAGTTTATTCTTATATTCCTATGCTTGAAATATTATGCTTGCCTTATCCTTGTGTTTCATTTTTGATCTAACAAAAAGGGGGAGAAGGATCATTGAAAGTTCTTGAAAGTCAAGGTCAAATTTTTAGAAAAAGTCTATCTTCAAGTAAGGGGGAGAAACAATTTTGTTTTTGAAACACTTATCTTAAAGTAAGGGGGAGAAAAGCTTTTTCAAAGTTTTCAAAAACTTAAAAATTTATTTATGGTTTTGTTATATCAAAAAGGGG
The DNA here is from genome assembly GCA_030270665.1 of Hibiscus trionum. Taxonomy (NCBI): domain Eukaryota; kingdom Viridiplantae; phylum Streptophyta; class Magnoliopsida; order Malvales; family Malvaceae; genus Hibiscus; species Hibiscus trionum. The sequence continues at coordinate 2,840,505 of BSYR01000025.1, read as the reverse complement.
GAGATTGTAAAACTAAAATTGATTTTGATATAACATAAAAAATTAAGGACCAATTTGCAAAATAAATAAATTTTTAAGAACTCTTTAAAGTTTCAAAAATTAACAAAATGTTTTGTACAAAATAATGTTTGAAGATTGGATTTCAAAACATTAAGTTTCTCAAACCTTTTCCATGTTTTTCAAAAACAAAATATGCAAAAACGCCCATGCGTATCGATACACTCACTGTATCGATACACTTGAAACTCATTGTAATTCTTTGTGAACATAGCGTATCGATACGGCTTTCATACGTATCGATACAGTGTTCATCTGGGCAACCGTACCGATACGCTCCATAACCGTATCGATACACTAAGCATAATTTTTGAAAAACTATTTTGACCGTTGCAAAGTATCGATACGCTTGGTAACCGTATCGATACGCTTTGATGCAACAAATAAAATGGGATTTACAGAGAGTTTGGACCGTATCGATACACTCTGTTTTCAGGCACAACGACTAGTTGTTATTTAAATGAGCGTATCGATACAGCCTTGTCGTGTATCGATACACTATGCTGGGGAGCTGCCTTAATAGCTGGAAAAAATGTTCCCAACGGCTCCTTCAATGATTTCAATCATCCAAACGGCTAGAAACTGATTCAAGGGTATAAATACAAGCTCTATTTCACCAGGAAGAAAAACAATACACATTCAAGCATTATCAAAGCAAAAATCCAAACCCTAGAGCTATTCAAAGCTATATTCTTATACCCAACTCTTTGTATTTCAATTTGTCATATTATATTGAGAGTTTTGGGTTGCTGTAATTGTAAGTGGGTAGACAATCATCCTTTGAGAGGAAATATTTGAGTTTACCAAAGTCTTCTTTGTATTTGAGTGGATTAAGCTTGGGGTTGAAAAGCTTAATCGATATTGTAAGGTTTCCTCCTCATCCAAGAAAAGGGGACGAATTCAAGTAGTGAATTGTTTTGGAAAATCCTTAGTGGGAGCTAAGGTAGTGGATGTAGAGTTCGGTTGTTGAACTTGAACCACTATAACCCCTTGTGTCATTTTTATTTTCCAACATTCTCTTCACAAAATTTTTAATTGCCAATTCACCCCCCTCTTGGCCATTTGCAATTGTTTGATCAACTCAACAGTAAGACAGAAGGAAGAAGTTGGTTCTGTGATGAAGAGTTCATCATCTGTTGTGCAGGAGGTGTTGGGAACATCTCAGGTTGTGGCGAAGGTAAGGTCAGTGGATATGCTGGCTGTGGGATGTGTGGGTTTGCCGAAACAGCGGTTGCATGATTTGGTGCTGTGGAGTATCATGGTTCAACACCGGAGACGTTTGAGGCCTGGTTGGCCAGTGTGATTCTGATTTTGGATCAGGAAGGCTGTGATTATGCCTGTAAGCTGGGAAGTGTTGTCTCTTTGATGTTGGAGGATGCATGTGCCTGGTGGACATCTGTGGCGGTGGCATCGCACATCCACGATATTGATTGGGATTTCTTTGTGTCTGCCTTTTATGAAAGGTATCTTGGTGAAAAATTCCCGAGGGTTAAGCAAGTTGAAGGTAGAGCAGATCTGGGGCAAGTGTTGCTTGATCAAGGAGTGGAGGCTCAGCTACCAGTGTGTGACCGTTGTGGAAGGCGCCATGTTGGAGGTTGTTGGGGCGCGGGTGCTTGTTGGAACTGTGGTTCTAAAGAGCATGTGAAGCGAAATTGTTCTCTTGGGGTGAAGTCAGCTTCAGTGGTAGCCAAAGGGTCTCTGAAGGGTCGTGGGCACGGCCGAGGCAAGGTTCGAAGGTGGCAGAAAGAGCATAAGGTTGTGAAGAGTTTGGAAGAGGAGATCTATTGGAAATGTGGGTCTGTTGGACACATGAGACGTGATTGTTTGATGTTGGCTAGGAACCGCCAGGGTTCTTTGCCGCAGGGAGATGGTGGTGATCTTAGTGTGCAAGCTGATGCTGCGGCGGTGCAGCTGGAGGATGGTGGTTCTGCGTGGAAGAGAGCTCGTCTGTTGAAGCTTCAGGGCAGTGAGGTGTTTTCAGGTAACCTTGTTAAGTAGCCTTTGCTCTAGTATCCTAGTTTGGTATCTGTTGGTTTTTCTTGCGTAGTGAGTATGGTTTTGTTGTTAGCATGTTGAGATAGTTGATGTTTCTGTTTGGGAACATCCTTAGTGTGAAGAGGGCTTTAGTGAGTATCTTGTGGATAATGAGTTGTTAGAATGATAGAATGGGTCAAGTTAGAAGTGAGGTGGAGGGGTTGTTCTTAGACGGATTCTGAGGATGTTATTGGAGGGTGTGAACTGGCATTCATGCACAGTTAAAATCATTGTTATATGCTATATTTTATATGTGCTGGTCCATGCATACATGTGGCATGACATTAGAGGTTTTGCATACATGTACATTAGGCATTAGTAGGGCATATTGGTGACCATGCATACGAACGTTCACACTCGCTAATAACTAATCGAGTCTGTTAGTGTTGTGATAGAGTTAGGTTGGATGATGGGGTTTTTAGAGGTTGTTTTGGTGCTAGGAAATGTTAGAAGTTGTGGAGGGTATTAAACGAGCTGTTAGTAATAGTGAGTGCGGTATAGCATGTTGGTAGAAGGAAAGTGTTTGCTGCTTAATGGGCTTAATGGTGTGGCGGTGAGGAGATTGCTGGTTGAAGTCAAAACCGATCAGGTGGTTTTGAATGGCTAGTTGAAGTGGTAGTCCCTTGGTGTTAAGTGATGTTGCAGGTTAGTGGTTGTGTTTTTAAAGTGCTGGGGTAACTTGGCATGGATGTTGTAATAGAAGGGTTGTTTATGTGGGTGAGAGTTCGTAGCAATCTTCGAGGAGTTGAGAAGATGGTATGTATGTTCAGGTTGGGCGGTGTTCTAGTAAGGCAGGTGTTGTGGTCAAAGCTTGTGGTGGAAAGGCAATGAAAGGTGGAAGGCCATTGTTGGTAGAATGAGTTCTTGTGGGAAGTGGTTGGTTGGTTGTGAGTAAGTGAGTTTTCTTTTTGAGTTCAGCTGGTGGTGTGTGGAATGGTGGGCGAAGCCAAGGTTGGGGTTAGTGACGTGATTATCTGTCGATGAGTGAGCAGTTCTGGTGAGTCGATGGTAAAGATTGTGGTGGATGTGAAGTAAGGACAGTAATACGTTGAGAAGTTTGGGTAAGCAGTTGTTGCTTAAGAATTTTTGCTTGTTGAGAAATCTTTGAAAGAGGTCGGGGAGGTTGCAAAGAGTATTAGAAGCAGTGAAGGTTGTGTGTTACATAGTGGCTGATTGAATTGGTTGGTGTCACTGTGTGAACAAGTTTTGGGAGTTGTGTGTTAAGGTGGAATATGTTGTAAAAAGTTTGAGGTTCTTCAGGTTGTTGTTGAGGCTATGTGCAGTCTGGAAGTGTGAAAAGTTAAGATGTGGTTAACATCTGAGTGTTCTGGATTTGTGAACAGTATGTGGTGGTGTTGAGTTTGGGTGGAGTTTGTGGAGAGAGTGTTCTGTGGTGGTTAAGTCTCTTGTGTTGTTTGCGTGTTGCTTGAGAGGTTTGGTTGTGCTCTTTTCGCCAGTTGAAATTTCGGGGACGAAATTTCCTAAGAGGGTGAGAGTTGTAACGCCCCGGTTTTGGGCTTGGAAGTTTTGGGTTTGGACCGGACCGGTCGGGTTGCGGTTCGAATATATAAAGGTGAAATTAGGAAAGCCTAGTTCGGGTTGCATTAAAAATATGGAAAAATGTCCTAAAATCCTCTTTTAATATATATAAGTGAACTGTGAAATCAATTTTACAAAATGAGGTTGGGAAGGGTGACATTTTGGCTAGTGACCAAAATGTAATTTTTGAAAGTTGCGTGACTGTTTTAGAAAGGATTGAAACTTTGAATCTTTAAGGAGCTATTTACCCAATGGGAGTTTCTACAGATTTTTCTAAAATATTAAAGGTTTATTAAATGGTTTTTAAATAAAAGAAAAGTGGAGGGAAGATATTTTGTCATTTTCTAACTAACTTTTCTCTCAATCTTCTATTTTCTTTTCCCTCATTTTCTCTCAACCCAAACATCTTTTCTCCAGAGATTTTCTTCTGATTTTGTCACCTAAACATCTCTTTTCAATTCTCTTTTGATCTCTAACCATTTCTTCAACAAAACCTCACCATTTGCTAAGTGGAATTTTCAAGATTTTGGTTCCAAAAAGGGAGAAACTCAAGTTTGGAGGTAAGAACGTCCTTCTCCTCTAAACTCTCAGTTCTTTACTGAAATTCCCAAGTTCTCAATCCTTGAATTATGATTTATTAAAGGTTTTACAATGGTAATCTTGATTTTGGCTTTAAAATGCAAGATTTGGTGATTTTTGGTGAAATTTCGTGAGATCTGTTTGGGCAGTGTTTTGAGGTGTTAAATTGATGTTAAATGAATGTTAAATTGATAAGGAATTGAGGTTTTATCAATGCAATCCCGAATAGGTTGAATTTCCTAAGTTTTGCTTGATGTTTTTGGTTGTTTTTGGGGTGTTTTTGATGATCTGTTATAGCCGGAGGTATAAGGACGTGATTGTGATCATTTTGGATGTTAATTGATGTTTAAAAATGGTTAGAAGTGATGGATCTTGGCTGGGTTAAGTTTCGGAAGTGTTTGGTGGTGATTTCGGTTGTGTTTGGTAGCCGAAATGTTGGATTTGTGTTGAGCAGCGAGTTTAGTTGTGTTGCTGGTGTTTTTAATGCATAATGATGCATTAATCTTCTGTTGTTATGTGCTTGAAACAGGGGAAGAAGATCCGTGAGCATTTGAGGTGGTGTGGAAGGTTTCGGATGCTTGGAAGGCTTGTTGGCTAGCCTTGTTTTGTGTATCGGTGAGTGAAGTTGGGTTTTCAGCTTTTAAACCAGGGTTTGAAGGTTTGGGAGCTTAGTTTAAATCTAAACAACTTTGCTAAGCTCAAGAGTAAGTAAATGGATTTTCGCTCTTGGTTTGTGTTGTGAATTGGCTTTTTAAGCAATTGTGATTGATGGTTGCAATGCATATGATTTGCATGTTTTAAATTCTGTTTGGAAGCATGTTTTAGCATGGTTTAATGCTGATTTTGAAAGCCATATGTGAAGGATGCTCAAGGTAAGAGATCCTTGGTTTTGTACATGGAAATTGTGGTTTTGATGCATGGTGTTGCATGTTGTTTAATGGCTTTGTGTAATGCTTTAAAAACAGTGAATTGATGATGGTAAATGATGAATTTTGCATTACGGTTATGCATGTGAATTAAAGGATTAATGTGGTAAGATGGTTATATTGGCAAGTGATGTAAGTGGTTCTTGGTTCTTTGATCGGATATGGTTAGCCGGCTATAGGATTGGGTGCACCGTGAATAAAGTCGCCTTGGATGTGGAGTGGTTAAGTGTGAACCGGTAAACTCCATCCAAGTATCCTAACGAGATGGTTAAGGTTATAATGGTGATTGGAATCCCATTCGAGGACCTTGGGTAAGCAAAGGTAATAATGGTGGCTAAAATTCCATTGGTGGACCTTGTGCTTGTTAAGATCACAATGGTGGTGTAAAGTCCATGTGTGAATCTTGTATAGGGTGTCCCGGATCTCGTTAGTGATGTTATACAACTACCAATCGGTGATGCTAAGGTTATATGGTGTTTAAAAGTCCATATATGGGAACCTTGTGCATGTTAAGGTTGTATGGTGTTTAAAAGTCCATACATGGGAATCTTGTGAAAGTTAAGGTTGTATGGTGGTTAAAAGTCCATACATGGGAACCTTGTGAAAGTTAAGGTTGTATGGTGTTTAAAAGTCCATACATGGGAACCTTGTGAAAGTTAAGGTTGTATGGTGTTTAAAAGTCCATACATGGGAACCTTGTGAAAGTAAAGGTTGTATAGTGTTTAAAAGTCCATACATGGGAACCTTGTGAATGGTAAGGTCAAATGGTGTTTAAAAGTCCATTTGTGGACCTTGGATTGGTAGGGTGTATGAAGCGTGGGGACAACGCTTGTGATCCGCGTATCCGATTGGATGTTGAGTTGAAAAGTGGATTTGGTTGATCACTTGGAAGCCAATATAATGTTCTTGAATTTAATGAAGCATGAGATGCTTGAATTGATGCATGGTTGCATGAGATTTGCTTAATGTATTATGAATGCATGTGTACTTGTTAGTTTGAACAAGTGTTGATTATCCATTGAGGATGGTGCATGTGTGCATGAGATCTCTTTAGTGCATTGAAGTCTTGCTAAGACTTGTTTTTAAAGGCATATGATGTAAATGTTGATGATGTGGTTCATTTGTGCATCTATTTAATGCATGTGTTGGATTGAATGATTAAAAGGGTTTTAAAAGGCTTCTTGCTTGAAAAGATAATCAAGTATAAGGAAGGTATGATGTGAAGTGGAAGTGGTTTCCAAGGTTTTGAATTTAACTTTGCATTTGATGTTTATGCTTGGAATGGTTAAATTGATGGATTTGCAAGTTTATGTGTTGAAAAGGCTTGCTTAGCTCTCTAAGCTAAGGATTGGTTTTCATGATTGAGCAATGCATGGTTTTAAGCACGTTGTTGAAAAGGGGTTTTCAAACAAGGCTTTGGTTTGAGAAATCGAGTTGCTTTTAAAAGTGGTTTTATGATTCGCTGCATTGATGGTGTTTTGGTTTTGAGCATTCCTCACTAAGCATTATGTGCTTACGCTCCTTTTTGTCCATCAATGCAGATATTTGAAGTTTGGACAGCGAGAAGCAAGGGATTCAAGGAGGACTCCATTTGAGATGTATGTCTCGGTTAATAGCTATAGATAATAAAGGCAATGAGGGGAAAGAATCTCTATGTTGATGATTCATGGGATTGTGAATGTTGGACATGTATGGTTTATGTTTTTTTGAATCATGTGGATTAATGTTGTAATGTTTGAATCATCTTGAGCTTAAGTTGCTATGTTATGCTCTTTGTTCAAAAGCATGATTGAGCTTGAATGTGTTAAATGTGTTGGTGCACCTAGGGGTGATCATGAATCTAGTTTTGATGCATTTATGTTCCTTATATGTTGAACGGCTTGCTGGTGTGATTTGGTTGCTTTTGGAGCATGTTTGGTGGGTCAATGTTGTGTTTAACCAGCAAGGTTGCTGCAATCTGGGCAGGTCGTTTCGGAACGCTCGCTACCGTTTCGGAACAGGGGCCTGTTATGGCCAGGGCGTTTCGAAACGGAAGGAACCGTTCCGAAACGGATATGCTACTGCCAGTCCCCGTTTCGGAACACGTTGCGGAACGGCCCCGCGTTTCGAAACAAGTTCTCCCTGTTTCGGAACACCTGACCGTTGGGGGCTGACATTGGCGGTTATGTGTTTCGAAATGTTTGCGTTTTGGTCCTAAAACATGTTTTTGCAATTGTATGAGTTCTGGATGTCCGTTTGAGCTGAAATTTGGCAGTGAAGCATGAAACCTGACTAATTTCATATTGGTAACTTTTAATTGGGTTAAGTCCCTGTGATTCCCAGAATTTACAGTTTGGTCCCTAAAGTTGTAATTTGTGCAATTGGGTCCCTGAATGTTCTCTGATGGTTATGATCTTTGGGTATGACGTTGTTGTGAACACACCTAGGGTTAATGAGCATCTAGACAAGTTTAAAAGGAAAAAAAAAGGTCGTTAATCAATGTTGACTTTCGGGTTGACTTTGGTTTTCCCCGTGTAAACTTCTTAATTCGGTTCAACCGTCTGGGCCGAGTTAAGGGGGTTACAAACAAGGTCGGCGAACATGATTTGAAAAAGATTAGAGTGCTTACCCTAACGAAAAAACCTAAGCCAAAAATCGTCAACTTGACGAATAGTTAAAAATTTTCCATTCGGGGGACGAAGAAACCATGAAATAATGAGATGAAGAATATGGTCTTGGGCATTTAAAACATTGAATGAACCAAGAGGACCATGACCTAAGGAATTCTCATCATCAATCTCGACATTTTCAAAACCAAAAGCGTTACAAAGAACATCTTGATCGACTCGAAAAGTTGTGCCCATAAGATGAGACTCTATAGCAACAACATGTTCTCTTTGTGCATCATGTATGCATTTGGCATTTGAAAAGAAAATTATTACCAAGTTTCGATATAAAATAGGAGGAAGGTTAAATTTTTTTATAAATTTCCATCTTCGAATCAAAGGAATATATTCAAATTTAAAACGTTCAGAGTTCAAATTGGGATTGACACGACACGTTCTTCCCTAAGAGTAAAACCTTGGAATAGTTTATAACATGACATATCTGAAGGGTGTGGAAAACTATTTTGGATTATGTAAGGGAGGTTAGGCTTAGGATTACCCTCATCATCTTCGATAGGATCGACAGAGGTAGAGACTAAGTATCGTTTCGCTTTCTTTTTGGGTACTATAATCCTGAAAACATCAAAACAATCGAATATGTATGCAATTATTATCTCATTCAATCCAACAATGAATTTCAATAATTCAAGGTATTGAAAAATAATTTTAATGTTAAAAATATATACAAGTATAAAAGATTTTTTATTTTTTTTCTTCGAAAAATAGTTTATAAAAATATACGGCATAAAATTATATTCAAATGAAAATTTTCGGATTTTGAAAAAAATTTGTAAAAATTTGAAAACTCATGTCACATATATATGTTTTATACAAAAATTAACTGAAAACAACTAATAAAATCAAATGAAAATTAAAAAGAAAATAAAGAAAAAAAGTTTATACCTTGAGTTATGAGAATGGATGAATGGGGTGATGGGAATGCACAAGATTGCTAACAAAGCTTGGCTTTGATATGTTGATGAAAAATCCTCAATTAATTTGAAGTTTGATGTAAAAAGTTTGAGAGATTGAGGGTTTTTTTATAGGTATTTGCGGCTAGAGTTTTTAGAGAAAAGAGGGGATGTTTAATGTAAAAGTGATTTCTCATTTAAAAAGCCTGATTTTAATTTTCCGCCGATACCGTATCGGTACGCTTGTAGAGCGTATCGATACGCATTGTCTTAATTTTAAATTTAATTTTAATATCGTATCAATACGCGTGATCGTATCAATACAGTTCGACCTATATCACTTCCCTTGACGAACCCGTATCGATACGCTTTTAGCCGTATCGATACGCCTTTACCAAATAGTGCAATTTTGACAATTTTAAGTCCAAAAATCCAACTTTAAACGTCCCTAAATGCATGTGAATGACATGCGAGCAAGATTTAATGACTAAAATTAATGCATACTCCCCCTAGAAACATGCATAGAAGCAAAATGAGGCAAATTAACATAAGCATGAATATCAATCAATTTCAAGCAAAATTTTGACCATTTGGGACCTAAAAGGGTCAAGAGAGGCTAGTTAAACCTAACTCTCCTAAGGGTATAAAAATGCTCTTTATCTAAAGGTTTGGTAAATATATCCGCTAATTGGTTCTAGGTATCAACATATTCTAGAACAACATAATTTTTCAAAACATGGTCTCTAATAAAATGATGTCTAATTTCTATATGTTTGGTTCTAGAGTGTTGGATGGGATTCTTAGTGAGACAAATGGCACTAGTGTTGTTACACCTAAGGGGTATAACATCTACTTGAACACTATAATCTAAGAGTTGCTGCTTCATCCAAAGGACTTGAGCACAACAACTCCCTAAGGATATGTACTCCGCTTCAGTGGTAGATAAGGCTACGTTATTTTGTTTCCTAGAGAACCAAGATATGAGCATAATACCTAAGAATTGACATGTTCCGGAGGTACTTTTCTTATCTATGTTGCATCCCTCATAATTCGTATCCGAATAAGCATGAAGGCTAAAGGAAGAATCCTTAGGATACCAAAGACCTAAGTTAGGTGTGTCTCTAAGGTATCTAAAAATTCTCTTAATGGCTACTAAGTGTGATTCTCTATGACTAGCTTGAAACCTAGCACACAAGCAAACACAAAACATAATATCCAGTCTACTTGCGGTAAGGTAAAGCAAAGAACCTATCATAGATCTATAAAGCTTAGAATCGACACACTTACCTCCTTCATCTTTGTCAAGCTTTATAGAAGAGCTCATAAGAGTGACTTGAGGCTTCACATTCTCCAAGCTGAGCTTCTTGAGCATTTCGTTCACATACTTTGCTTGATTGATGAAGGTGCCATCCTTCATTTGTTTGATTTGGAGCCACAAAAAGAATGAGAGCTCCCCATCATGCTCATCTCGAACTTACTTTGCATTAGCTTAGAAAATTCTTTGCAATAACATTCATTAGTAGAACCAAAAATGATATCATCAACATAAATTTGCACTAATAAGATGTCATTACAATATCTTTTTATGAAGAGTGTAGTGTCCACCTTGCCTTTTTCAAAACCTTTTTCAATCAAAAAGTTTGAAAGCCTTTCATACCAAGCTCTAAGAGCTTGTTTTAAACTGTAAAGAGTTTTGGTTTATTTAAAAACATGATTTAGAAATTTAGGATCCTCAAAACCCGGTGGTTGTTCAACATACACTTCTTCATTTATAAAACCATTTAGAAAAGCATTTTTTACATCCATTTGAAAAAGCTTGAAATCATGGTAACATGCAAATGCTAGAAGCATCCTAATGGCTTCCATTCTAGCTACGAGTGCATATGTTTCATCAAAATCAATTCTCTCTTCTTGAGTGTAACCTTGAGCAACAAGCCTAGCCTTATTTCTCACTATGTTATCGCTATCATCTAGTTTATTCCTAAAGACCCATTTAGTTCTTACAATAGATTGATTACTAGGCCTTTCAACAAAGTTCATACTTTACTTCTCTCAAATTGATTAAGTTCTTCTTGCATGACCAAAATTCAAAAATCATCTTTTAATGCTTCTTTGATATTTTTAGGCTCAATGCATGAAATAAAAGTAACATGGTTCATTAATTTGAGATAGGATCTAGTAGTTACCCCATTGGATGGATCAACCAAGATTTCACCACCCTTAACATAGTTGAACTCCCTTGGGTATGTCACCTCCTTTTCCTCAAGAGTCAAGTCCTTCAAGGCATCAAGAGGTGGATCTTGTGCATCTTCTTCTTTGGTTGGAATCTCATCCACTTTTGATGTTTGTCCTCCATCATTGACTTCAATGATCCCCGCATCATCATCACAAGAATCCTTCCTCGGAAGGAGGTTATCATCGAAAAAAACATGTATAGACTCTTCTACTACTAAACTTCTCTTATTAAATACACGATAGGCTTTAGAGTTTAAATTATATCCTAAGAAAATAACTTTGTAACGCCCCGGGTTTAGGGGTCAGATGTTACGTGGGTAAATCAGATTCGAGTCGTTGGACTCGATTTAATTAAAATAGACGTATGTTTTATTTAAAAAGGTTTGACTATCATTAATGTCATTTTGGTAAATTTTAAAGTAAATGAATTAAGATGAGTGGGAAAGGGGTTTTTCACTACTCATCTTCTTCATCCAAACTATTTCACGTCAAAACCTCTCCCTAAAACCCTAATCACTATTCCATCAAATCCCTCCCTTATTCCAAGTGTTTTCATCAAGGTAAGACCATTTTTGACTTCTCCTTTTCATTTGTAGCACATTGATGGTTTCAGTTTTTGGAAAACATCATTGTTGAGAATTTTAAGTTTTCAAAGTTTTGAAAGAAAATGATGAAACTTTAATGACTTTTCGAATTGTTTTTGGTTTGTAGAGTTAAGATATGATCTAATCTTTCCCTAAGGTACATTATAACTTAAAATGGTGGGTTTTTATCAAAAATCCCAAAATGAGTTTTCATAGGTAATTTAAAAGGGTGAAAATGTGAGTTTTTGAAGTAGTTTAATGTTGGAGAGTGGGGCTGATTTTATAGCAATGTTAGAGGGTTGTTTTGAAGGTGTTTAGTGGTGTTTTAGTTGTTGGAATCATTAGTTTTCTGCTGGGTTATTAGGGAGTACGAAAATGGGAGTTTTGGTGTTGGCTTTGGTTTGAAATTGTAAGAATTTGGCTTGTGGTTGTGGTTTGGGGTTGTGACAGTGTTTTGTGATGATTTGGTTGAGTAATGTATTGTTTTTGATTGGTTAGAATCAAGGGAAACCGTTGGAGAGGCTTCTGGCACTATTCTAGAGAATTTGGAGACTTGAGATCGGTGTTTCGGCTTCTATTTGGGTTTCATCGGTGAGTGGAAATGTTTTGAACTTGATTTGATTTCGAAAAGGGTCCTCGGGGGTTTGGGTGGAGCCTAGAGGGCTAACCTAAACCCAAGCGTAAGTTGCTAAATTTTACCTTGATTGTTAAGTATTGGTGTATGAACAATTGTTGAGATATTGTGTGAATTGTGGATTTCCTTTACTTCCGTTTGATGTTGTTGGTGTCGAACCTCACATGATGTTTGTCGTTACTACGGTGATGTGTGGTCCCACCGGTAGTGACTAGTAGAAGAGTACGGTGATGCGTGGTCTCATCGGAAAATTACTAGTCGAACGGTGATGTGTGGTCCCACCGTGTTTTGGTTGTGCATGTGCAAACCATGTAATTGTGTTGTTTATGCCTCTTTTCGTGCATTTAAATGGTTTACTTTTAAATTAAGAAATATGCTTTGAAAACTGCATTGTTGATGAGTTTTTAGAGCTTCGCTCACTAAGCTTTCAAGCTTACGCTCTCCTTTTTCCAACATGCAGATCGTTAGAGTTTCGAAAGGCAAGTGGGCAAGGAAGGAGCTTTTCGGAGTTCTCGAGTAGCTCAAGTATGGTTTAAGTCTTTGTAATAATGCCTAGACAATGGGGGTATTAGACTTGTATGGAGTTGGAGTTCAACTCCTTAGTTTGGCTTATTGATGTTCTAGCATGCTTGGATTGATGATGCTATGTGTTTTTGTATGAGCGTTGTTAGACTCATATGTGTTGGTTTTTGGATGTTATTGCCTTTGATGTGGATTGTAAACCATGCTTATGTTGCTGCCCAAATGCTTTGTGTCTTGATGGCTTATGACCATGTTCTATGATGTTTATGTGTTTTGTTTAAAGGCATGTAGACCTTGCTATGCAATGTATGTTGGTGAATGCTTGTTTCCCTTTATGAATGGCCTTTTCATGTATGTTAAGTGTTCGAACATGCTTGTAGTAGGGTGTATGCCTCTAGAGTTCGGGTATGCATGATGTATCTTGCTTCTTGAGGTTTGGGGGTCGTTTGGGAACATTTGGAGATGCTTAAAACTGATTTTAGAAACACACAGACTGCGGGCGTTTCGGAACGTGTAAGGTGGTTTCAGAACGGGTGTGGTTCCAGGGATACCCGTATCGGAACGCGTTTCGGTACGGTTTGGAACTGTGAGCCCTTGTTCCGATACGCGTACCGAAACATTTTGGCTACTGTGATGGCCTGTTCCGGAACATGTTTTGGAACGCTTAGGCGAAATGAACCCTTGTACCGAAACGAGGTAGACCGTATCGGTACGGCTGGCCTGGCTTTTAAAACTGGGGCCCGTGTATCGAAACGGGCAAGCCTGTTTCGAAATACAGGCCTGTAATTTGGGCTTTTGGCATCTTTAAAGGCCCTCAAGTGTTGGGCTTGGGTCACGGTTGTTGTATGCTTTCTTGTGAGCCTTGTTTGTAGTCGTTAACGTTTGGTTTGGGCGCGTATGTAAGAAACCGAACTAACTTGACACATGGTAAATTTAAATTAACTTACGTTCCGTCTGCATGGTCTTAATCTCGTTTTTCCGCTATCGTTCCACACATAGGATTAAATAATCCATCTAGATAAGATATTTGAAGAAAATTTTCTAGGGTTGCTAACCGAGGTGGGACCTTAACGCGTTTCACTTTGATTTTCCCCATGTAACCTACTCGGACTGGTCAGCCGTCCAGACCGAGACGAGGGGGTTACAAGCTTCATCACTTTTAGCATCAAATTTACCTAAGTTGTCTTTACCATTGTTTAAAACAAAACACTTGCAACCAAATAGATGAAAATAACTAATGTTAGGCTTCTTAGATTTTAAAATCTCATATGGTGTTTTCTTTAAAAGAAGCATAATCATTACTCAATTTATAATGTAGCAAGCGGTATTTGTGGCTTCCGCCCAAAAATATTTAGGTAAATTATTTTCACAAAGCATGATTCTAGCAATTTCTTCTAAAGTTCGATTTTTCCTCTCAACTACCCCATTTTGTTGAGGAGTGCGAGGTGCGGAAAAATTATAGCTAATCCCATTTTTATTTAAAAATTCTTTGAAACCCAAGTTTTGAAATTCGGTTCCATGTTCACTTCTAATGTGAGTAATTTTAAGCTCAAGATTATTTTGGGTTATTTTAGAAAATGTGATGAATTTTTCTAAAGCCTCAGCTTTTGTACTTAAGAATAGAACCCAAGTAAACCTAGAATAGTCATCTACAAGCACAGAAGCATATGATTTACCACCCAAGCTCATAGTTCTAATTGGCCCAAAAAGATCCATATGAATCAATTGTAAGCACCTACTAGTAGAAACATCATTAATGGATTTAAATGAAGTTCTATGTTGTTTACCCTTAGAGCACGCATCACATATCTTATCGTTGGAGAACTTAAGTTTGGGTAAACCTCTAACTAGATCAAGAGAAACTAATTTTTCCTAAAACACTCATGCTAGCATGTCCTAATTTCCTATGCCAAAGCGATTAAAACATGTTCATCATATGCAACTAAGCATGCATTGGATGTTTTATTTCATCTAAGTGCACCATATAGATATTGCCTATCATATGCCCTATGAGCATCAATTGATTTGTTTTAATGTTCATTATTTTACAACCACTTTTATCAAAGAGGACATTAAAACTTTTATCACATAATTGACTAATGCTCAACAAGTTGTGTTTTAGACCATTGGCAAGCAATACATCTTCAATAAGTACGGTTGAGAGATTACCAATGGAGCTAATACCCTCAATATGACCTTTGGAGTTGTCACCAAATGTCACTACTCCACCATGCTTTGGCTTGAGCTCCTTGAATATACTCTTGTCTCCGATCATGTGTCTTGAGCATCCACTATCAAAGTACCATGTGTTTTGACTTGAAGCTTTGGCCTTGTAGCAATGCTCTCCCTACAAACAAAGAAATTAGGCTTTGGTTTTTGGTACCCAAATTATTTTGGGTCCATGCGTGTTAGCTTCCAAAACCTTGGTTCCCTTAGGAATCCAAAGAGACATAACATCATAATTCTTAGAAGTTACTAGTTCCTTAGGAACCCAAACACTCCTAATTCTTTTATTTTTAGACTACTTTGAAAAATTTCTTTGTTTAGGATAAAAATGTTTTCTTTTTACATATTGGGTTTTAGAAGAATTTTCTTTCTTAAAATTATTTCTCCCAATAGTAATAGAGCTTTTAAGATTATCCACCTCCTTGGTGTGATAATCTTGAAAATCGGAAAGAAATTTTTCTAAATCAACAATTTTCTTTTTGAGATCGACTAAAAGATTAATCAAATATAAAATATTATTTTCCAATTCGGAATTGGTTTTTGAAAGAGACTCATTTTGATTTTTCAAATCGAAAATATTTTTCTTATTTTTCAAAATAGACTCTTTATATTTTTCAACCAACTCATCATAAGCATCTTGTAACTCATCATAAGCATCATATAATTCATTGTAAGTAAAAGATGATGAGTTAGGGTTTACCATTGGTTCCTCCTCAAATGTCATGAGACAAAGGTTGGCCACTTCCTCCCACTCTTCGGATGACTCCTCGTCATTCCAAGTTGCCACTTGAGCTTTGAGCTTGTTTTTCTTCCCAAAACTTTTCTTTCTCAATTGAGAGCACTCGGATCGGATATGGCCGATCTTCTTGCACTCATAACAAGTGATTTGACCCTTCTCTTCTTCTTTACTTCTATTCTTGAAGTCCCTATTTTTATTGAATTTTCTTCCCCGGTTGGACTTCATGAATCGTGTGAATCTTTTGGCCAACATGGCCATCTCCTCATCTTCCTCTTCACTCGAATCGTTATTGTTGTATGAAGCTTTAAGTGCGATTCCAATCTTCTTCTTCTCAACTTTCTTCTCTTCTTCACTTCCTTGTTTCATGATCTCATTAGTGAGTAGAGATCCAACAAGGGCATCAAGCTTGAGAGTCTTCAAATCTCTATCTTCAACGATGGTCGTTCTTTTTCCATCCCAAGATTCCGAAAGAGAATATAGAAGTTTCTGAACTAGCTTGTCTTCGATAATGACTTCACCGAAGCCGTTTAAACCGTTGATGATGACTGAGAACCGATCAAACATCTTGGAGACGCTTTCATCGGGATCCATCTTGAAATTCTCATAGCTTAAATTGAGAAGCTCGATCTTTGTCTCTTTCTCATTGCTAGTTCTCTCATATGTCGTCTCGAGGGTATCCCAAACTTCCTTGGCGCTTTCGATAAAAAAAATCTTTGAGTAGATATCGGGACCGAGATCACAAAAGATCATATATAAGGCTTTGTCATTGACTTGCAACCGTCTTCTATCTTCATCGGTCATCTCAGCTTTGACCTTTGAGACTAATCTTCCTTCACCATCTCTCTTCATAGGAATGCTTGGTCCATCTTCTACAACGTCCCATACCATGTAGTCGTTGGATTTGATGAAGAGACGCATTCGATTCTTCCAATATGGGTAATTATCCTCATTGAAGAATGATGGTTTGGTGGTGGATTGAGACTCATGGAGGTTGGGGCCGGAGGTGGATGCCATTGCTTGAAGTTGTTGTTGATCAAACTCTCCTATAATCGACTCAAGAGGGTTGTAATCCTTCTAATGAGTATAACTCTAATACCAATTGACGAGTTGATCAAATAATTGCAAATGACCAAGATGAGGGTGAATTGGCGATTAAAAATTTGAGGGTGGAAATTGGATGAATGAAAATTTGACACAAGACAATTTATAGTGGTTCAAGTTCCTAAATGAAATCTACCTCCACTACCTTAGCTCCCACTAAGGATTTTTAACCAATCCACTATTGATTCTTCCCCTTTTCTTGGATGAGAAGGAAACCTTACAAGACCAATTAAGCTTTCTACCCAAAACTTAATCCAACACACTCTTTACAATGAAGAAATTTGGTAAACCTTACAAGTACCTCTCAAAGGTTGATTTTTACCCAAATACAATCAAACACTCCACATACTCTCAATAAAAATTATAATGAAAACACACTTGAGTTGGGTACAAAGATTTGACTCTAAAATGAACAAGGTTTGGATTTGAATGCTTTGATGTTGCTTTAAGGCTCAATAGTTGTTGTTGTAGCATTTGAGACTTATTTTTATACCATTGCATTAATTTCTAGCCGTTTGGGTGGTTGAGATCACCAATAGAACCGTTGGGCTGCAATTTCTCGCAATAAATGCTCCTCAACAACCTACCGTCTCGGTACGGCTCGTGGGCGTATCGGTACATGTCTCAAAGAAGAAAGAGTTGTTGTGACTGAAAAACAGGGCGTATTGATACGCTTGAAGGGCGTATCGGTACGATACTAAGGGGCGTATCGGTACGATACTAAGGGGCGTATCGATATGATTAGTCGTATCGATACGAATTTTGCTCACTGAAATCCTGAATTGAGTTTTACTAAAAAGTGTATCGGTACGCTACCTTAGTGTATCGATACCGTTCAACGGTCATTTAAAATTTTGGATTCCGATAACTGACAAGTCAACATTCGAATATTAAATGTGAAGATTTTTGCAAAGGTCACCATATCGTATTGATACGGTGACACACCGTATCGGTACGCTATAGCAAAGAATATTTTACTATGAAAACTGTATCGATACGGTCATGATGCTATCGATACACTATATCTTAAAGTCTTGCTCAGATGAATATCTTATCGATACGGGGTTAGACCGTATCGGTACGCTATGAACGATTAAAGTTTCAGTGTTGAAAAATCGTATCGATACGCATAAGGGTATCGATACGCCTGGGCGTTTTGTTGAAGTTTGGCTTGAAAACTCATGAAAAGACTTAGTGAAAATTGTTCCTTTAAATATGTTTTGACTTGAAATAGTGTTTGGTTCAAAATGGCTTGTCAAATTGCGAGTTTTGAAAATACTTAAAAATTTATTGTTTTGCAATTTAGTCCTTAAGGTAAATTGTTATATCAAAATCAATTTTGGTTTTACAGTTGTCTTTTTATTTTTTTTAAGTTTTTAATCTAATTATTAAAAAAATTAGATTCAAACAAATTATCAAAATATTTTATACATAAGCATGTCACCGGTTTACCTATAATCATTTAATAATTGTAAAAAATTAAACTATTTTTAACAAAATAATCGTTTTAATAAATTTATTTAGTTAAAAAAAGTTAAAAATTGGTTTTATGCAAAGAAAATAAATTATTTAAGAACGTAAAATGTTTCGTTATAATACTAATTATTAGTCACATGCTTATGTATACTGTGCTTCTGTATATACGCAATAAGAATGATCGTACATAATTCTAGAAAATGAAAGTCTAAAAAAGAGTTAAATTAAATGTTTGTAAGAAAAAAAATAAAAGATTAATTTTGGACTAGTGATAAATCATACGAAGAAGCAAAATAATGTACTTCATAAATCTTGATATTAGTTAGACTCATTTTTATTCAAAATTCAATATACCATATACACAACAAGTCAACAATCATTAAAAAAATAAAAAATAAAAATCTCATTTTTAATAAATTACATAGTCAGACCCCCTAAAATCTTTGAGTCATCTCATGTACTTGTATTTCGTATATATTCAAACAGAGGTAAAAATTATGAATTTTAATGAAATATATAAATATGTTAATATTTTGGGAAGACTTTTGTGACATCTTTCAATTCTTAAAAATAAGATTTTTTGGGGGAATAGGAGTGTAATGACATTGACCATAATGAAAAGGAATTAAAAGTTCAGTGATTGTAATGTAAATTTTAAACAATTTGTGACCAAAATAAAAATGTTCTAAAAGCTCAATGATCGGCAATGTAATTACCCTTATATCTCAGACGGCAGTTAACCGATCTTTTTAGTTAGTGATTAAAAAAGGTTTAATAAAGGTGGGGAGAGCATTTCAAAGTGGTGGGTGAAACTAACAAAGTCCCACAAAAGGTGACAGCAATCATGACACCAATATAGCGGCCCAACCAAACTTCCACGTGTGACTATGGCAATGGCTTTAGTTCTTTTAAATTCTCACGGGCAGTAACCTTATCATTACAGCTTAAGTGTCAAAGTGAAACTGAAATAAGTATACGCGTCTCCTAAGTCCTCAGTATAATGACCTGACCTGGTCGAATTGGAGCATATGACCTGGTCGAATTGGAGCATATATATATATATATATGAATCAGTTACACAGTATAAAACTCTTTTAAATTGTACACGTTTTTTGAATCGTTAGATGGGTGAAACGGTGGATGAGTTTAACAGTAGAATATGTGAAACTCAAAGAGTTTTACACTGTATAAGTTGATCATAACCTATATATATATTATTTAACCATTGATTTTGATTTATTGGTTGATTAATCCAAATAAAATTTTATAAAGATCCAATACAATAACGACTCATGATTCAATATTTCTTTCATTTACGTCAGGATTCAAACACTACTTTTATTTAAAGAATTTAACAATTTATCGCGCTAGGCCAAGTTATTGTTGGATTTATTTTATATATTTATTTTAGAGTTTAGTTAGTATTTATATGTTTAAATTTAAATTTGTAATTTAATAAATAGCAGTAATTTTGGTAGAATAGCTAAAAAACTCAGTTTCTTTCTTTTCTCTTTTCCCACATAAACACACATAATTGAGTGCCAGCCCACAACTTACAGACGCTTTCTCTCTCTAAGGAGAGAAAGAACTCTCAGAACAAAGCAAACCCATTTTAGAGAGAGGAAGTTTTAACTCAATGCTCTCTAAAGCTTCATCTTCTATGGCCTCCTTTCCTTGTTCCAGGGTTTGCTTCTTCCTTCCCTTTCATTTCATTTCTTTTGTTTTTTTTCCTTAAATTTTGGATGCTTGTTTTTTTCTTCTGTTGAATTTCTAACTTTTTTGGGGAAGAGAAATGAAAATATAATGGTAAAGATCTGATTTCCCCCCTGTTGTTGCTAATTGAGGAAATGGGTGTTTTCTGTATTGTTATGTTCTTTTTCTGGTTTGTATTACTCCCTCTTTTGGCCTATTTTTGCTTAATGGCTAGTCTGAGTTTTCTTTTTGTGATACTCGGTTTGAATTTTGTGTCATTCTTACTGATCTTTCCTTAATTTATTGTAATCTTCCAAAATCCAGTCATGTGCTTTTATATAGTTTTGCCTTAATAAGGACAATCAAAACTTGTGTTAAGAAAGATAACCATTTTGTCACCATACGGTGATATGGATCTCTAATTGTGATGATCCATGTGAATGGGATGACATAGGATATTTTTTCGGTTTTCAAGATTTTTCATTTATTTGGAGGATTTTATGCATGTCCACATAGCTACTTCAGGAGAAAAAAAGAATGAAAAGTTGGACTAACATAGGCCTTGACTTGGATCGGAACTTCAGTTTTGATAATTTTGTATTGTATGTGGAATTATGGATATCCAAGCTGTGAAATCGTTTCACGCAGAGCATTGGTGTTTCCATGAAAAAGTTAGATATTGGTGGTTTAAGATCTCGACTGTAAGGACAAATCCTTCAACATGAATTCTCATTATTATTTGCCATGGAGCTTCTCTAAAATCCATTGATTATTGTTGCAGGAACCTTTTTTCTTGAGTATACCTTGGCTTATGGTATTTAAGTTTGAAAGCCTGCTTTCCAATGTTTTAGGTGAGGAGTGGGCTTTGTGTCTGGCCAGGCAAGAGGCAACTTTGCATTAGAAAGGGTCTTGTGTATGGCCTTATGCGCTTACTATCAATTCCCTTCAAAACCCTGCGTGGAGCGAGTCGGTCTCTTAGGGTTGCAGAGTTTTGCAGTGTTTCAAATATGTCTTCCTCATTACAAATTGAATTGGTGAGCAAACCTCTTTCTATCTTTAATTGCATTTTTTTCCACTATTTCTTTTGCTCGACTCTTTATTGGCCTTTTCTGTTTGACTTTGACATGAAAAATGAGTCCTTTGACTTCTTGTTGTTGAAGGTTATATTTACTGGTCTTCATGTACATTAGATATGAACCTTTCACTAACTATATCCCCCCCCCCCCCTTTTCTTTTCAGGTACCATGTTTTGGAGACAATTATGCATATCTTTTACATGATGTGGACACGGGCACAGTTGGAGTTGTTGATCCTTCAGAGGCTGCGCCAATTATTGATGCTTTGAGTCGGAAAGACTGGAATTTGACTTATATATTGAATACCCACCATCATCACGACCACACTGGTGGGAATGCAGAGTTAAAAGCAAGGTATGGTGCAAAGGTACGGTAAATTTATCTCCTAACTCTTATGTCACTTTTCAGCTCGTATCAGATTGTTAATTTCCTCTAAAATTATCAGCTCATATACGACGTAACTATCTGTAGTCTAATATGGCATTTGGATCTTGTCCATAATGGCCATAATAATAATAATAGTAATGTTGCTTTTTCATGTAGGTGATTGGTTCTGGAATAGACAAGGATAGGATTCCTGGAATTGATATTGTTCTAAATGATGGGGAAAAGTGGATGTTTGCAGGTCATGAGGTACAAATCATGGAAACTCCTGGTCATACCCGAGGTTAGATTTGTTAGTCAATTCCATTGGAAATCACATGAATTAGATGCTTTTATTATTTCAAAAGTCAATGAGAATGCTTGGATTTAGAAACTCGTGATTGTGGTTCCACATTTTGTGGTAGCTTGTATCTTCTCATTCCCCTTTATTGTTATTATTTTTTAAAATTTTAGTATGCCATATGCAGGCCATATTAGCTTCTATTTTCCGGGTTCTCGAGCAATATTTACTGGAGACACTTTGTTCAGCTTATCATGTGGCAAGCTTTTCGAAGGAACCTCGGAGCAGGTAATCTCGACATCTATATTTTATCATATCGCAGCTGACCGTGGACACCCGAAGGTCATCTATTTTAACCTCTTTATCTATATAAGAAGCTCACCAATTTATTGCAAGTTTTAAATGTCAACAGATGGTAAATAGATTACTTTCAAGAGAAAATGGAATTCAGCTATCAAAGTGATGCAAATTTATTTTGGGGAAAATAAGATACAAAGCTTGAAATTTACTCATGTTATTTACCAGCTAATGAAGTTTTCAGGTTTAGAAGTTAAAACTTTTAAAACTTGCCTTTCATTTGTTATTATTAGTTTCTCTTTGAATTTCTTACTCATCTTTTTCAGAGAAAAAGTTGAAGTACTAATGGTAGAGTAATTGTTCCGTAAAGGGATATTTCAAACATCTCTCCGCACATATTTTCCTTATAATTTCCACTGGAAATTGGGTGCATGGGAACATGTTAACTGAAATTATAGTTGTCACAGCAGGGTCTTTTTTTTTTGTTACTTTTACGCGTGTCATTGTGCTATTTTGGACATTAGTTTCTTTTTATTCCAACTGAAGGTTCATGTAGTTGAATTAAAACCGACCAAATGTAGATTTCTGGTAGTATATATCGTGATCCTTTTATAATCTGGCAAATCTTCTTCATTGTTTTTGATACTACCATGACATCCGAGTTCTATCTGGCAGATGCTTTCTTCTCTACAGCGGATTATGTTGCTGCCTGATGATACAAATATATACTGTGGTCATGAATATACTTTGGTTAGTCTACTTATTTTTGGACCTCAATCACTTAACCTTCCGGACTCTGAATTCTGAAAGGCTCAAACAATACACGTTTTCATTTTGGCAGAGTAATTCAAAATTTGCTTTATCTATAGAACCCAAGAATGATGCTCTTCAGGCTTATGCAGCCCATGTAGCTCACCTTCGCAACAAGGGATTGCCTACGGTAATTTCCGAGAGTTTTTCTTTCTTTCTTAACTGGTTTCTATGATCTTTTGAAGTTTAAAAGTTAGTGAGTTATGTTATCTGGACTCATTTTTTTCTTAAACCATCTATGTTTGACATGTGTTCAACACATATTCTGGTATGAGAATATGACCGTTCAACTATATGAAAAAACTTTAAAAATATGCTCATGTTTTTATATAATGTCTAAATCGAGCTAAGACTCAATCGGAAAAAAATTGCATATTTATGTCAAACATTTATCATATCCAAGACCCTTGGATCCGAGTAACAAAGGTCGTGAGTGTTATTAGATCACGATTCACGAGCTTTGTAAAAAATGACAATGATCTGATTGAGGTAAGGGTTTAGTGTTTTTAATGGAAATATTCAAGGATAAGTTGAAAATGTATGTGATGTTTCAGATTCCAAGTACACTAAAGATGGAGAAGGCATGCAATCCATTCCTCCGGACATCAAACCCAGAAATCCGGCAGGCATTAGAAATTCCGGTGACGATGAATGATGTAGAAGCCTTGGGTGTCATTCGTCGAGCAAAGGATGATTTCTAGGAATTCTTACATACATAGCCACTACATATATGATATACTTCATTCCTGTTGTGTATAGCTGAATTTATGGCTGTTCTTCCATTACGAAATATGATCAAACGCTACTTAAATTTCAAAGTTTTTTGAAACAAATCTCAACATATTATTTGCTTATTGATCATGTTCAATCTTTTTGGCCTTTTGGTAATAAAATACTTGACAAAATTTTGCTCCTGTTTTTATGATTACCATGAGAAAATGTATGTTGTGTTCTTGGCATTCTTAGCATAACCTGGATTTGTCTGAGTTTATATATAAAAAAAAAACTTTGTTCAAGATCCTGTGGTGTAATTAACGTTAATTACGATCAAGTTTTTAGTTTGATGAAGAAAAGGTTCTCCTGTTTAGCCAAAGGCTTCTGCCACTACTTGGCATGGATTTCACCACCTTCCCCGCTCCATGAAAATTTTCTTCCCCAGTTTCTTGCTGAACAAACAGAGAATCCATATACCCTTTTGAGCTTGAAACTGGTTCTGATGGACTTCTTTGATATCTTCTTCCAAGCAGTTCATCATCACTTGAACTTTCATCTTCAATGGCTGCCTTTGCCTTGACGACACGCTCCTCTTCTACTTCAGAATCCGAAACATAGTCTCTCTCACTGCTGCTTTCTTCGGAAGATGTTTTGCTTAATGTGTGGAAAATTGTAACACTTTCTTTCTTTTCCCTTCGGAAAGAATAGCTCCCTGTTCTTCCACTGTATAATGGAAGAACAGATTTCAGATTTGAATGTGTTTCATCTCTGCCTAAACTGTAGGTCGTGGACAGCTTTCTCTCAATGCATTGCCTTTCTCGAACCAGTTCACCAAGTTCTTCCATTGTTGCTTCATCGGCTACTGCTTCCTTTGTAGCCTTTTGCTCAAGCTCTGTAATTGTTCTATCAAATGCTTTCTTCTTAAGTTGGAGAGATCTCTGGAAATGACAATGTTATTCGGACATGAGCATGAGTATTGGATATAGAAAATTTTGAACATATTGTATCAATACATATTCATATTTGACACTCATAATCGAGTGTGAATAACATTGATAAATTAAAAAATGAGTTTTGACAGGAACTAGGTGTAGAACTTACTCGTTTTTCTAGGAAGCGTCCGAGGTCTTGATCTTGAAGCTTCTTTTTCCTCCAAAAGACACAACAGAACCGCACGGCAGCAGCTAAAACTACCAATAGTATGGACTCCAATAACAGGAAGAGAAATATAGAACTTCTATTACCTGAAAATGAAGGGATAATTGCAGTCCGAGTATTCCTGTTATATCTCATCATGTAATTGGTTTAACATGTATTATATAAACTTCGACACGTTTTGCATTCCGACGCATTCGTATTGATTTAGCATGATTATATTTTCATACTGTGTCAAAAACTGCAGTCTTACCTGTGTAGACACCGAGGCGCTTGCTAGTTCCTTGGGAGCAGCTGGATGCAAGCTTTAGAGCTGGTGACAGGTTCAGAAATCTGTGTCAAATAACTAATCAAAGAAACAAGAATGTGTTTAATATGAAGAATTACCGTTGCTGCGACAAGGTAGCTGGTTGCCAATCTCTGCAAAAATCCAAAATACGAGCATTTATGTTTAATGACAACATAGCTTGATTGAATTTCTAAACAATTAAAGCAATTCTGATCATAATATCATAGGTATGTGTTTATTTAGTTAAAGAAGCATTGAATTCGAGGCCGATGAATCTTACTCGAAGCAGTGACAAAAGCTAGAAGCATGCCCTCATCCACTACAAAGTTCTGCAGATCACTCTTAGACAATATAGATAAAAAAGGGCCTGATAAAATCAACCATGATAGACACTGAGAATGTATATACAATAAACAATATCAATAATGATGATTAAAAGGAAGATGTATAAATCACCGTGATTGCTTTCAGACCAGTAGATTTTCCCATTGGATGGAACCATTAAGGTGAAGACTGATCTTTTCGGTTTCATTGCAGAAACCTGAGCGAATTGGTCGTTCATATGGATAACCTTTTCCTCCATTTCTGTCTGGCAAAAGTATACTGCATAACCAGAACAATCAAGGAAAATACTAGATTGAATCACAGAATCTAATGCATCTGCTTTAGGAAATTTCTTGAGATTTCCAGTAGGTGAAAACGAGTATAGGAATCCATCCAATGAACCAATTGTCACCCAACCTGTTGTTTTCAATTACAAAGTTAGAAGCAATAAAAGGAACTCTGATATCATAAAAAGAATGGACTAGAGATGTTGATTTGCCAAGTAATATATTCAAGAAGATCTTGATTGCTCATCCGATAAATTGAGTAGCCTGAAGGAAATTAAATTAGGCTATAAATTAAAAGCTTGGAAAGGCAGAAAGGGTGATGCAAGTGAATTTTGGGAAGATAATTTTGAAGTATATGTGTTGAACATATTTGGACATGGTTATGGAGATATGTTCTTCCAAAATGATAGAAAAACCAGAAAAAAAATGAATCTAAACATATGCAACACGCTCACATTCGGTTAAAATACAAGAATAAGAAACTGAAATGCCAGTTTGCAAAGGGGCTAAATTTGGAGCCAAATAAGTACACTGGAATAGTTGACATGGGAAAGAGATTTTCGCTGTTGTTTTACTAGAAAATAGCAGTACCAGTATGCCGAATCCGTGTTTGATGCATATTCAAAACTAGTGTTGGACACATACTCCTAGGTTGAATCCACACTCGTACTCGAGCCTAAGTAACATGGAATTTAATAAAAAGAAACTGAAAATACAGCAAGAAGCTAAATTTGGAGGAAAAGAAGTAAAAGTTGACCATAAGAATCAACCACCGGTGAAGATTCAGCAGAACTCAGTGGCCCAATGCTTGCCTGCCAGAGAACATTCCCTGAAGAAACGTCTAGTGCCAAAATAAGAGACTTAACGGGTACAGTAACATATAAGAGGCCATTATTTCCTGGTGTAATGGTGTAAACCTTATCAAATGAACTTAAGTCCTGAATCCATTTAAACCCTGGACTTTGAATCGACAGTGAATAAAGTTCCCCTTCGGTATTTGAGATCTGCGTATGCAAAAAACATGAAAGTATCAGTCAATCTTATATCAAGATATCCGAAATTTTCTCCAACTGTTAGCAGTCTTAAAATGCCTACATCAAAACCATTTTAGCTTAGAAATTAGAGGTAAGCAGAGCTTACATAAATACTAGCTTCACATTGATCAATCACAGGGGCTGAAGCAAAATAACAATCTGAAACATTTTTCCAGCAACCTTGCCTGTAGCCATATTGAACCATCACAGGTCCAATACTCCAAAGGAGTTGTCCCCGCATCAAATACGCAAACAAGCCCCGATTTTGAACATTGATAACAACAGATGAACACAATGTGCTTACTGCAATCCCAACAATTTCATCTCCTCGTTCACCTGGTCCGGGATCAAACAAAACTTGAATTGCGGCTTCTGAAGTTCCAATTTTCATGATATTGACTTGAAGTACTCTGTTTTCTGCAATCAAATAGATCTACCAATATTTGGCCAAATCAACAATTACTGCAATTCGGAAAAAAAGGAACCCGTTTAAAGTAGTGATCATTTTTGTTGGGTTGTTACCTTTCCTCTACCTCCATGAACTGGGGATTTAGCGATGTTGCATTTGAAAGTCAAAGGTAATAACCAAGCAATGGAACCATTGTTCTCAAACGCAAATAACATATTCTGAGAACAAGCATAAACTCTCCCACTGTCTCCGATTAAGGGTTTCGAAAGCCTATCACCGCCATTTCTGAAACGTTCTTGACCGGGCAACAGGCGTGGATAATGTGGGTAATTAGGGAACCATGAGGACTGAGAAGAGCAGAACTTGGAAGCCAACACGAAGAAGAAGAAGATAAGGAAAAGGGTTGCTGGCATTGAGAGGTTTCAGAGGAATTTAAGATAATGGAATGTTGACAGTTCTGCACTTCATATCTAAAGAACTAAAACGGTTTCTTTAACCGCCTGTTTTGGGCGGCAAACATTGTAAACGGGATTTCCTTTTACCGAAGTAAAAAAAAAAAATTAGATGAACCAGCTCACATCTCATGTGGTCTCAACTAATAAAGTTTATCTATCTCATTTTTAAGGTGAATCTTTATCCATCTTATTTCATCTTCATCTCTTTCTTACACATAAATAAAGACTAAAGAGTGGTAAGTTACTTGAAAGTTATTTTGAGTTTGATGAAACTTATTGACTAAGACTATGAATGACATGATAAACTGAGCACATCTAATAATTTCTCTTCAGAAACAATTCATAACCTTATATGCAAGTAATATATATTTTTAAAATTTTATCTATATATTCACGCATATTTTATGAGGTAATTTAATTTTGTATTTACGTATTCATATCATGTCCAAAACTGTTAATTTATTAACATGTATCTTCTCTGGATGTTGCAAGGTATTTCACAAAATAAATAAATAAATAAAGTATTAAACTGTGACAAACAGATGGATCTGGCTCACTACGCTATTCATGGTCTCAATTCCAACAACAGCCACTGATTCTATCCGCATCGCCCGTTTCTTCCCCTGAAAGGATCGCCGTATCAATTGTAAAAGAATAACAGAAGAAATCAACAGCTCAAAGATATTGCTGTCTTGCATTCATCCCTTGAAAAGAGTGAATTATGATTTATGGTTAAACTACAGAGAAGCATTTTTGAAGTTGTATAAAAAACAAATCACTAAATCAGTTGTCTTAAAACCTGATACCTTACGAGTATGTAGTACAGTAGTAGATTATTGATAGTTTTCAATGGGTCAGATAGTGCTGCCAAGACAACGGGAGTGTGAAGATCATCCCACATGGAAGCCAAAAAGAAGTTTCCCAGGGATTTGGACATTTTCTCAGAGTCAATAGTGAAAAGCCATTCTGTATCCAGTAGATTACGTGCAACATATTTTCTACTTGTGATTGTAGTATATAATACATGCATGACACAAGTATATCGCAATATTTCTCATAATGCAAAATCAGCTGGATTTCTCTTCCTTGAGTCAACAGCTAGATCATCTTCTAATTTCCGTCCAGATAACTCGCCATAATCTGGAAATTTTTCCACCGAGAAGAAAACCTCACCTTCAACTCTGTAGGCATACCCATTATCAACAATCTGTTCACGGTAGCACATTGTAGGTTTTAAATAAAAACAGCTACAGCAGAATCCAGACAAATGTAATT
This sequence comes from Hibiscus trionum, assembly GCA_030270665.1. Lineage (NCBI taxonomy): Eukaryota > Viridiplantae > Streptophyta > Magnoliopsida > Malvales > Malvaceae > Hibiscus > Hibiscus trionum. The sequence continues at coordinate 2,811,816 of BSYR01000025.1, read as the reverse complement.
CTAAGTTACAACAAGCCGAAATGTCTATCTTGAATCTTGATATTGCAAAGCCTCAGTTAAATAGGTCAATTTTAGAACTTTTGCTACAAATAAAGGTTCTAATTTATAGCCTAAACAACAGTCTAATAAAAGAAGCAAAAATAAGCCCAAAAATGCTGTGAGCAGGTGACTCTGTATTGAACATACAATGTTTTTTCTTCTTTTCTTCCCTAGCAAACTTTCTTCTTCTTAGGGTGTGCCTGGTAGAGTGGAAAAGTAGAGGGTTGGAAAGAGAATGGTGGAAAAGTGGAAACAAAATCAATTTTGGGTGTGCTTGGTAGAAAAGAAAAATAGGGGGAAAGATATCACTTTCCATCCCCATGAATAAAAACAAATCATGCCAATTGCCAATTAGGAATGATACGAGGAGAGAAGATGTGAGAGATGTAAGTTAATTGTACAAAACTATGTACTTAATAAAAATTTCTCATTTTTTCAACTCCACCAAGCTTTGAATAGAAGGAAAATAACTTTTACTTTCCATTTCTCCAACCAAGCAAATTAATGAAAAGAAAAAAAAAAATTTCTATCATTTTACATTTCTAATCCTATTTTCCATCTTTTTAAATGATAGACAAAACTATGAATTATGTTCAATACCACTCTATAAACAATTTTACACCAATAGTTTTTAAAAAGGATGTATTACTTGAGTATTTACATAATTCCCTGCACTTTTGAACGTGACAAGAACAGCCATCATAAGGCAATAAGGGGAAATACACAGCATTGCCATGTAAAATTATTACAGATAGCAACCTTTGCAAGCATTTCCATTATAGCATGCCAAAGAAGAAATGTTAATTGCCGATAGATAAAGAAGAACATACAACCAAAGTCCAGAAACTACCTGCTTGATCATATCAATGATTTGAGGCATGTACGAGGTTCAACAGAAGGGGGCATACACTGAAGATGCACCATATCTTGATTGAACTTGTCACAGTACCATCTGCTCAAACTGAGCGGATCTTCCCCCAATTCATTTACCCTAGCAATTATCTACATAATTTGAAAAACTGCAGACACAACTATCCTGTCATATCAATTAAAAGAAAAAAGTTGGCATCCAAATCTTAAAGGCAAAGTGAAAGAAAAATTTGGTGACCCAAATGTAACATTACCCATAATTGAGTGACCCAAGTGTAACTTTTAATAATTGGGTGACCTAAATGTAACCTTACCCATAATTGAGTGACCTAAATATAACTTTTAATAATTGGGTGACCCAAATGTAACCTTACCCATAATTGAGTGACCTCCATTGTAGTTTACCCATAAATTTATAGGCATAAGAAGTACATACTACATTAAAACTCTAATTAATGGAGATAATATTCCTAATGATAAAGTAAATCAAATCTCTTAAATAAAGTTCTTATCATTATAGACATCTATATTTTATATTTGCATAAATTTAAGACATGGTGAATAGGGATGGGCATTTCACCCGGGCCCGACGAGTTCTGACCCGACCCGGCCCGATCGGGTCGGGTATTTTTGTGAAAAAAATTGGGTTCGGGTCGGGTCGGATTTTTGTGGAGGATGAGGTCGGGTCGGGTTCGGATTTAGGGTGAAAAAAATCCGACTCGACCCGGGACTAATAGTGTAATTTTTCCATAATTTTTTAGGGATATTTATAATAATACCCCTTTTTATATTTTTTTTTATAATTAGGTCCTTAAAATTAATTTTTTTATTTATAATTTAGTCCTTAAATTTATTATTTTTTACAATTAAGTCTCTTAAAATTATTTTTTTTACAATTAAGTCCCTAAAATTGATTTTTTTTATATAGGTCAGGTCGGACTCGGGTCGGAGTCGGCTTTAATGTATTTATTTTCGGGTCGGATCGGGTTTTTTAAAAGATATGGTCGGGTCGGGTCGGGTTTGGGTTTAGGGTTAATATTTTTGGGTCGGGTTCGGGTGGGCCAAAAACTCGACCCGACCCGACCCGTGCCCATCCCTAATGGTGAAAGAATCACCAATTATAATAAATATGACATATTTTTTAAAATAAATGGGTAAATTATACCAATGACCACCAAATTATAGGGTTGGTGTCGATTTGACCATTATATTTTTAATTGTGTCAAATATACCACTTAACTATTTAAATGGTTCCAATTAAGCCACTCACCATTAAAAAAACAAAAAAGTTGACGGAACTGTTAAAAAATTGGTATAATTACACATTTGGTCTTATATATTTATACAATATATCAATTAGTCCTAATTTTAATCTAATAAAATAAATTAATTATTCAATAAGGTGGTGACATTATTGGAAGTCTTTAATTATTTTTATTTAATTAATTTCCACCTCCAATCAGGTGGTGACACGTGTCACAAAGAATTGAACATGAGACCTTGGAATGCAAGGGGTGGGTGCTTACCACTAGGCTAAGCACTTTTTTGTGTTATGAGATACAATCTTTGATATATATTTAAATAGTATTAGTGCCCAGAAAAATTGAAGAAGAGAAAATGATGTTAGGTGATTTGAACCTGGAACATTAATATAATTATATATAATAATTTAATTAGTTTTTTTAATATGAAACTCTTTTTGAATTATGTTCGTGGGTTTGGATTCCTTAAATAAATTTACTATACTTTTAATTTTTTAATATAATTATATATAATAATTTAATTAGTTTTTTTTTAAAATTAAAATTATTAAATTGATTTTAAAAATATTAATTAAGTTAAAAAATCAATTTAATAATTTTAATTTTTTTTAAAAAACTAATTAAATTATTATATATAATTATATTAAAAAATTAAAATTATAGTAAATTTATTTAGGGAATCCAAACCCACGAACATAATTCAAAATGAATTTTATATAGTTTTAAATCTTTTATTTTAAATAGTGCACGAACTATAATTTAAAAATATATATAAAATATTGTTAACTTTAATTTAATTATTAGGTTTATTTAATTAGGTTAGATGTTTATACACATATGTCATGTTCGAATTTCTTAAAACCACATTTTCTTTCTTTTTCTGAGCATTAAAATCTATATATGACATATATTAAATGTTGAGTTTTATATCATAAAAATAGGGTTGACTTAGTAGTAAGCATGTGTGGTTTCCACTTTAATGTTCTAGGTTCAAATCCACTTAAAATCATTTTCTCTTCTTCAATTTTTCTTAGCACTAATACTATTTAAATATATATAAAAAATTGTATATCATAACAAAAAAAAGTGCTTAGCTTAGTGGTAGGCACTTGCCCTTTGTATTCTAAGGTCTTAGGTTCAATTCTCCTTGGAAGCAATCTTTTTGTTAACATTTTTCCACCTCGAATTGGGGGTGACACACGTGTCACCACCTTATTGAATAATTAATTTATTTTATTAGATTAAAATTAGGACTAAATTGATATATTGTATAAATATAGAGGACCAAATGTGTAATTATACCAATTTTTTAACAGTTCCGTCAACTTTTTCGTTTTTTTAACGGCGTGTGGCTTAATTGGACCATTTAAATAGTTAAGTGGTATACAATTCCCCTGGAAAGCAATCTCTTTGTTAACATTTTTCCACCTCGAATTGGGGGTGACACACGTGTCACCACCTTATTGAATAATTAATTAATTTTATTAGATTAAAATTAGGACTAAATTGATATATTGTATAAATATAGAGGACCAAATGTGTAATTATACCAATTTTTAACAGTTCCGTCAACTTTTTCGTTTTTTTAACGACGTGTGGCTTAATTGGACCATTTAAATAGTTAAGTGATATATTTAATACAATTAAAAATATAGTGATCAAATCGACATCAAACTTATAGTTTGGTGGTCATTGGTATAATTTACCCTAAATAAATTCATTTTGTTCTGATCCGACTAAATTAAAATCAAACTAGTTTTTTATAATAAAAGTCATAAGCATCAAAAGTTATAGCAAGGTTAAAAGAATTAAAGATTATGTCAGACAAATCAAATATATATATATATATTACTAGAATTAATATCCTATACACTGGCGGTGGAAACTGAAAGTTTCCACAAGCGCCTTAGTTTTAGAGTATAGGGAGTTATCCTTACTAGAATTAATATCCTATACACTGGCGGTGGAAACTGAAAGTTTCCACAAGCGCCTTAGTTTTAGAGTATAGGGAGTTAGTTTAGAGTATAGGGTTTAGGGGTTTAGAATTTAGGGATAGTTGTTTCAATTTAAGGTTTAGTGTTATAATTTAGGGTTTATAGGTTAGGGTTTAGTTTTTAGGGTAATATGGTGAGGATTTAGGTTTTAACATATAAACCCTAAATTATAACCCTAAACCTTATATTGAAACAACTATCCCTAAATTCTAACCCCTTACACCTAAACCCCTAAACCCTATACCCTAAACTAACTTCATATACCCTAAAACTAAGTCGCTTGTGGAAACTTTCAGTTTCCACCTCCTGTGTATAGTGTGAAACATATGCTTTAATTTTGATATAACTAAAAACCTAAGGACTAAAATGAAAATATCAAAACAAATTTTAAAGTCCTTAAAATTTCCTATATCTTGTTAAAGATCACTTCATAGCTAAAACCAAAGACTTACAAAATATTTTTTAAGTATTTCAAAGTCAAAACAGGGATTTTTCAAGCCCCGTTTCGAAACGGCCCCAAGGCGTTTCGAAACACTTTCAGTTCGATGTGCACCTGTTCCGAAACGCGTATCGGAACGGGTCAAGGCGTTTCGAAACGGTATGACTCGTTTCGAAACTGTTCTTCATTTAAACGAACAAGGGCAACGGCTATAAACTGAAATTTGAAAATAAACAGGGCGTTCCGAAACGGGCTTAGGCCGTTTCGAAACACCCCTTTGACAGTGGCAAACCTGTTCCGAAACGGGCTAAGGCCGTTTCGAAACACCCCTTTGGCAGTGGCAAAACCGTTCCGAAACGGCCCCTAGGCGTTTCGAAACGGGCTCTCGTAGACGCTCCAACGGCTATATTATTTGAAATCCGTTCCGAAACAGGTGACCCCGTTCCGAAACGGTAGGCGTCTGGGAGCTGAAAAGTTGTGAGAAAAACACCCCAACGGCTCTAATCTTTAGCCCATCACCCACAACGGTTGGAAATCATCAAGAGGCTATAAATAGACCCCAAGAAGCTCCAGCAATCAACAATTAAGCTTCAAGTATACATCTTATCATCAAATACAAGCATTTGTGTTCAAATCCCATTTTTATCTAGAAACCCCAATTGTATCCTTCATTTACATTTTGTTCAATTGGGTTGAGTGCTTGATATTGGGCTATCATTTGTATTGAGAGATACCTTATTAGCCACCAAATTTCTTTGTTCTTTTGTGTGAGGATTGGGTTAATTTTTGGGTAGAAAAATTAACCGAAATTGTAAAGGTTGCCTCCTTGTCCTGGAAAAAGGGGACGAACAATTTAGTGGAAATTGTTGGAAATCCTTGGTGAGACTAAGGTAGTGGATGTAGAGTTCGGTTGGTGAACTTGAACCACTCTAAATTCCCGTGTCAATATTTTTAAGTTGCAATTTCCGTTACAAAATCGTTAAAATTCCAATTCACCCCCCCTCTTGGTTATTATCATTCGTGTGATCCACTCAACAATTGGTATCAGAGCTTAACTCTTTGAGGATTAACAACCACAAGAGGAGATCCTTGGAAGAAGTGTGATCATCATCAAAATATCAAGAGATGGCATCAACCTCCGCTCCCGGCATGTACGACTCACAATCCACCACTAAGCCTCCTTTCTTCAATGGTGAGAACTACTCATTTTGGAAAAATAAAATGCGTCTATTTATTAAATCAAGTGACTACCTTGTGTGGGATGTCATTGAGGATGGACCATATATTCCATTGAAGCAAGATGTTGATGGCAAGATGGTGCTTAAAAGAAGAACGGAAATGAGTGAAGAGGAAAGAAAAAAGATTCAAGTAAATGATAAAGCTCTTCACATGCTATTTTGTGCTTTCGGTCCGGACATCTACTCAAAGGTCTCATCAATTGAAAGTGCCAAAGAAGTGTGGGACACTCTTGAAACCACCTATGAAGGCACCAACGATGTCAAAGAAACTAAGATTGGAATTCTCAATCTCAGTTATGAAAATTTCAAAATGGAATTTGATGAGACGGTGTCAAAGATGTTTGATCGATTCTCCACAATTGTAAATGGTCTAAAGGGCTATGGAGAAGTTATACCGGAAGACAAGCTTGTCCGAAAGCTACTCTATTCACTTCCCGAATCTTGGGATGGGAAGAGAACCGCAATCATCGAAGCAAAGAATTTAAAAACTCTAAAGCTTGATGAACTTGTAGGCTCTCTCCTTACTCACGAGATCATGAAGAAAGGAAGAGAAGATGAAAGAAAGAAAGAAGAAAAAAGGATGGAGAAGCTTGAAGGGGAGAAAAAGAAAAAAATGGGAATAGCTCTCAAGGCTAAAACATCCCAACTTGATGAAAGTTCATCTAGTGATGAGGATGAGCTTGAAGAATTGGCTATGATAGCCAAACGATTCTCACGCCTTATGAGGTCCAACCGAGGAAGAAAAATCCAAAGGAAAATGGACTTTAAAAACAAGAACAAAGAAGAAGGAAGGGATCCAATCACTTGCTTCGAGTGCGGACAACCCGGCCACATACGTTCGGAGTGCCCTCAACTCAAGAAGAAGGGCTTTGAGAAGAAGAAAAAGCTCAAAGCCAAGCTTGCTACTTGGAGTGATGAGGAGTCATCGGAGGATGACGAACAAGAAGTGGCGAACCTCTGCCTCATGGCACTTGAGGAAGATTCCTCCTTGGTAACCTCTAACTCATCTACTTTAGATTTTTCATATGAAGAATTAAATGATGCTTATGATGAGTTACAAGAGGTATATGATGAATTAGTTGAGAAGTATAGGGAGTCGGTTATTAGGAATAGAAAAATTATTATAGAATTAAAAGAGAAAAATGACTCACTTACTCAAACTAATTCTAAAATAGAGAAAAAGATATTAGGATTAGAAGATGAACTTAAATTCTTTCAAAAAGAAAATATTGATCTTAATAATCTTTTATCTCAAAATAATTGTGAACACCAAAAGGTGTTAAGTGAGCTAAATGAGCTCAAAAAGTCTTTAAAAATTAATGGTAGTGTTAAACATGACATAGGAGAATCCTCTAGAACACACCAATATAAGAAAAAGACTAACTACTACAAACAAAATAACTATCCTAGACATAGTAAAGTTAAAAGAATTAGAAATGTATGGGTTCCTAAGGAACTTGTTAAATCTAATGATATTATTGCTATGTCACCTTGGATTCCTAAGGGAACCAAAGTTTTAGGAACTAACACACATGGACCCAAAATGATTTGGGTACCAAAAACAAAAGTTTAAATATCTTTGTTTGTAGGGGGAGCATTGCTACAAGGCCAAAGCACAAAGTCAAAACTCATGGTACCTTGATAGTGGATGCTCGAGACACATGACCGGAGACAAGAGTCGACTTATGGATCTAAAGCCAAAAAGTGGAGGAGTAGTAACATTTGGTGACAACTCCAAAGGCCACATTGAAGGTATTGGCTCCATTGGTAATCACTCTACTACTCTCATTGAAAATGTTTTATATGTCAATGGTCTTAAACATAATTTATTGAGCATAAGTCAACTATGTGATAAAGGTTTTAATGTTATTTTTGATAAAACCGGTTGTAAAATTGTAGACATTAAAACTAATAATATTATGCTCATAGGTCATCGCATAGGGAATATATACATGGTGCATCTAGATGACATTCATACATCTCATGCATGCTTAGTTGCTCAAAACGAAAATGATGCATGGTTGTGGCATAGGAAGCTAGGACATGCTAGCACAAGTGTTTTAGAAAAACTAGTCTCTCTAAACCTAGTTAAAGGTTTACCCAAGATAAAATTTTCAAATGATAAAATTTGTGATGCATGCTCAAAGGGTAAACAACATAGATCTTCCTTTAAATCCATTAATGACATTTCTACTAGTAGATGTTTACAACTAATCCACATGGATTTATTTGGGCCAATTAGGACTATGAGCTTGGGTGGCAAATCATATGCTTTTGTATTAGTTGATGATTTTTCTAGATTCACTTGGGTTCTCTTTTTAAGTACTAAGGATGAGGCTTTGGAAAAATTCATCACATTTTCAAAATTAATTCAAAATGATCTTGAACTTAAAATTTCACATATTAGAAGTGATCATGGAACCGAATTTCAAAATTTAGGATTTGAAGATTTTTTAAATGAAAATGGTATTAGCCATAATTTTTCAGCCCCTCGAACTCCTCAACAAAATGGGGTAGTTGAGAGGAAAAATAGAACTTTACAAGAAATGGCTAGAACTATGCTTTGTGAAAATAATTTACCAAAATATTTTTGGGCGGAAGCCACAAACACAGCTTGTTATATTATAAATCGAGTAACTATTAGGCCGATTTTAAAGAAAACACCTTATGAGATTTTAAAATCCAAAAAACCTAATATTAGCTACTTCCACCCTTTTGGATGTAAATGTTTTGTTTTAAATAATGGAAAAGATAATTTAGGTAAATTTGATGCAAAAAGTGATGAAGCTATTTTTATAGGTTACTCTTTAACCTCTAAAGCCTATCGAGTATTTAACAAAAGAACTTTAGTTGTAGAAGAATCTATTCATGTTGTATTCGATGATAATCCCCTTCCTAGGAAGGATTCTTGTGATGATGATAATGTAGGAATCATAAATACCTTTGATGGAGGTCAAACTTCAAAGAAGGATGAGATTCAACCAAAAGAAGAAGACACACAAGATCCACCTCTTGAAGCCTTGAAGGACTTGGCTATTGAGGAAAATGAAGTTAGCTATCCAAGGGAGTTGAACTATGTCAAAGATGGTGAAATCTTGGGTGATCCATCCAAGGGGGTAACCACTCGTTCTTCTCTTAGATTAATGAATCATATTGCATTTATCTCATGCATAGAGCCTAAAAATATCAAAGAAGCATTGAAAGATGATTTTTGGATTATGGCTATGCAAGAAGAGTTAAATCAATTTGAGAGAAGTAATGTTTGGACATTAGTTGATAGGCCTAGTAATCAATCTACAATAGGAACTAAATGGGTATTTAGGAACAAACTAGATGAGAGTGGTAACATTGTGAGAAATAAAGCTAGACTTGTAGCACAAGGTTACACTCAAGAGGAGGGAATAGATTTTGATGAAACCTATGCACCCGTAGCTAGAATGGAAGCCATTAGGATGTTGCTTGCATATGCATGTTATCATAATTTCAAGCTTTTTCAAATGGACGTTAAAAGCGCATTTTTAAATGGTTTTATAAATGAAGAAGTGTATGTAGAACAACCACCGGGTTTTGAAGACTCAAAATTTCCAAATCATGTTTTCAAACTTACAAAAGCACTTTATGGTTTAAAACAAGCTCCGAGAGCTTGGTATGAAAGGCTTTCAAATTTTTTGATTGAAAAAGGATTTGAAAAAGGTAAGGTGGACACTACACTCTTTATAAAAATGTATAAAAATGACATTTTAGTAGTTCAAATTTATGTTGATGATATTATATTTGGATCTACTAATGAATGTTATTGTCAAGAGTTTGCTAAGTTAATGCAAGGTGAATTTGAGATGAGCATGATGGGGGAGCTCTCATTCTTTTTGGGACTCCAAATAAAACAAATGAAGGATGGCACCTTCATAAATCAAGCAAAATACATAAAGGATATGCTCAACAAGTTTGGATTGGAGAACACAAAGCCTCAAGCCACTCCTATGAGCTCATCTACAAAGCTTGACAAAGATGAAGGAGGTAAGTGTGTTGACTCTAAGCTTTATCGTTCTATGATTGGATCTTTGCTTTACCTTACCGCAAGTAGACCGGATATACTGTTTAGTGTTTGCTTGTGTGCTAGGTTTCAAGCTAGTCCTAGAGAGTCTCACCTTATAGCCGTTAAGAGAATCTTTAGATACCTTAGAGACACTCCTTGTTTAGGCCTTTGGTATCCTAGAGTCTCTACCTTCAACCTACATGCTTACTCGGATGCGGATTATGGGGGTTGCAAAATCGATAGGAAAAGTACTTCGGGAACTTGTCAATTCCTAGGTAGTATGCTCATATCTTGGTTCTCTAAGAAACAAAATAGTGTAGCCCTATCTACCACCGAAGCCGAGTACATATCCTTAGGGAGTTGTTGTGCTCAAGTCCTTTGGATGAAGCAACAACTCTTAGATTATGGTGTAAACATAGAAACCATACCCCTAAAATGTGATAATACTAGTGCAATATGTTTAACAAAAAATCCCATCCAACATTCTAGAACCAAACACATAGAAATAAGACATCATTTCATTAGAGATCATGTCTTTAAGAAAGATGTGGTTATAGAATATGTAGACACCTTAAATCAATTAGCAGATATTTTTACAAAACCATTAGATAAAGAGCGTTTTTGGTCCCTTAGGAGAGAGTTAGGTCTAACTAGCCTATCTTGACCTTATTGGGCCTCTTTTCAATCTTAAATATGCTTGATTTTGTGAAATATCATGTTTATATGTTTAGACTCCCAATTTCTTCCATGCATATAGTTAGGGGGAGTATGCTTATGCCTAAATATGTTTTGCCTGCTCATTCATATCATTTATGCATGTTTGGCCTCTTAGAAAATCATTTTTTTTGCATTTTAGAGCCTCATCTACACTTCCAGGCCCAGGTGTATCGAAACGGGTTAACCCGTTCCGATACGGATGCCTTAAAATTTGTCCTGAGAGAAGGGCGTTTCGAAACGGCCCCAGGCGTTTCGAAACGTTTTCGGTTCGATGAAAGGGTGTATCGGAACGCGTTCCGCTACGGGTCAAACGTGTTTCGAAACGGTCATCCCCGTTTCGAAACGATCTGTCAAAGGTTTTAAGAAGGGTCAAACCCTAGCCGCCCCGTTCCGAAACGGTCATGACCGTTCCGAAACGGACTCGCGGACAGCCCTATTTAGGGCTTCTAAAAGTTCAAAAACCTAATTTTTATCAAACTCTTAAAACCCTAAAAACCCTAACCGACCCCCTTCTATAAATACCCTCATAAACTCTTTGTTTTTTCACAAATTTGTGAGGGATTCTACTCTAAAACACAAAGTCTAAGCAAGCTTCATCAATTTTGTGCAAAGATATCACTCAAATCATCCAAAATCCCAAACTAAGGTAATTTTTATTATTTTTCTTCTTTTTCAAATTATGTTCGAATCATAGGATAGAAAAATTTATTTTTGTATACATTATATGTTTTTAGTTGTGGGTTATTCGAATCTTGTAAAAAATCTTCAAAATCTCAAAATTTTTTATTCGAATATAAAATTTTTTAATCGTATTTTTTTTAATTTTGTTTTTCAAAAACCTAAGTGGGATTTCCTATTGGATTGATTTTAATTATCAATGCATACACTCAATTTTAAAACTCTTGCTTAATATTTTAGATGGCGGATCAAGCGAACAAAAAGCGCAAAGCCGTTCAAACCGGAGAATCAAGCATTCGTCCAAATATTACTCAACTCTTTCAGAAAACTCTAAAAACTCCGCAGCAGCGTGCTCGCTTCTCCTACGTCAAAAATCTCGCTGTTCGTAAAGAAAGAGTTATTGATGTCGAATTCCTTAATTCCGAGCGATTTCTCTTTCGCTATCTTAATCGTTTGGATGAGTGGGATCTTCTTTTCTTCTTGAGCATTGAGGATGTTTGCTACAAAAACTTGGTACTTCTCTTCTACTCTAATGCTCGTTTCCTATACGATGAAACCAAAACAGAGATTGTAGGAATTGAGTCATCTTTACTAGGGCAAAAGTTTGTTATTAATATTGCTCTTTTGGAGTCGGCCCTTAAACTCAAGAATGAGGGTATTGAAGAAGAACGCCACTTTGGCACCTTTACCGGAAAAGCTCTTCATTTAGATGTGCACGATCGTGTGCTTCATTTGATGGTTTCTTGGTTCATTCGACCATCCGGAGGAAAATACTCCCACATCCGGGAAAAAGATCACTTTTGGCTCGAATGTTTCCGAAGAGGTGAGCGCCCAAATGTGCCCAAAATCATCTTTGCCGAGATCGTCAATAATGTCAAACTTATTGACACCAATGAGTTGACTTCATTCACCTACGGCATTGTCTTGAGTTTTCTCTTCGATCATCTTGGTATTGATTGTACCTATGATTCCCCGGAACCTAGCAAGACCAAAATTGGTGAGTCCTCTCTTCGAAAATCCGGATTCACATATTTGGATGGTTATTGGCAAAGAATTGATCGAGAAGCGATTCCTCCTCCCGTTGCTCCTCCACCTCAAGTTCAAATGGAAAATCAAGATGCTCTCACGGTTTTTCTTACCGAGCGTTTCAATGCCTTGAATTCTCGTTTTGACACTATGGATACTCGTATTTCTTCGGGCTTTGAAACTATGGGAAATCGATTGAAGAACGTCGAGGATCGTCTTCAATCCCTTGAGACTTCCAATGCCAACCTTGATCTTTCATTTTCTACTCTTTATGGAGAATGGACAAAATATCACCGTTCTCAAGCCAAGAACGATGATGATGATGAGGATGATGATGACGAGGCCTAGGATACTCATATCATATCATATTATATTATCTATGCATTTAGGATTGAGTTTGCTTCTTTATGTTTTCTCATGTTTTAGGAACCTATGCTTATGATATTTTGTTTTGGGATTTGATTATGAACGTATTATGCTTTGAATATTTTGATGATATTTATTATGATTGCTTATTGGTACTAATCTTCTTTATGAGCTTGTTTCTTTTTGATCTAACAAAAAGGGGGAGAAGATACTTAAGAGAATTGCCATGCCATGCCACCAAAAATTTTTGAATTTGTCTTAAGATTTTGATCCTTGATTTCAAAAGTCACAAGTTTTAAATTTCAAAACCTATCTTAAATTAAGGGGGAGTTAGAATATCTTCAAAACTTTCAAAATGCTTAAAAATTCTAACTTTGGTTTTGTTATATCAAAAAGGGGGAGATTGTGAAACATATGCTTTAATTTTGATATAACTAAAAACCTAAGGACTAAAATGAAAATATCAAAACAAATTTTAAAGTCCTTAAAATTTCCTATATCTTGTTAAAGATCACTTCATAGCTAAAACCAAAGACTTACAAAATATTTTTTAAGTATTTCAAAGTCAAAACAGGGATTTTTCAAGCCCCGTTTCGAAACGGCCCCAAGGCGTTTCGAAACACTTTCAGTTCGATGTGCACCTGTTCCGAAACGCGTATCGGAACGGGTCAAGGCGTTTCGAAACGGTATGACTCGTTTCGAAACTGTTCTTCATTTAAACGAACAAGGGCAACGGCTATAAACTGAAATTTGAAAATAAACAGGGCGTTCCAAAACGGGCTTAGGCCGTTTCGAAACACCCCTTTGACAGTGGCAAACCTGTTCCGAAACGGGCTAAGGCCGTTTCGAAACACCCCTTTGGCAGTGGCAAAACCGTTCCGAAACGGCCCCTAGGCGTTTCGAAACGGGCTCTCGTAGACGCTCCAACGGCTATATTATTTGAAATCCGTTCCGAAACAGGTGACCCCGTTCCGAAACGGTAGGCGTCTGGGAGCTGAAAAGTTGTGAGAAAAACACCCCAACGGCTCTAATCTTTAGCCCATCACCCACAACGGTTGGAAATCATCAAGAGGCTATAAATAGACCCCAAGAAGCTCCAGCAATCAACAATTAAGCTTCAAGTATACATCTTATCATCAAATACAAGCATTTGTGTTCAAATCCCATTTTTATCTAGAAACCCCAATTGTATCCTTCATTTACATTTTGTTCAATTGGGTTGAGTGCTTGATATTGGGCTATCATTTGTATTGAGAGATACCTTATTAGCCACCAAATTTCTTTGTTCTTTTGTGTGAGGATTGGGTTAATTTTTGGGTAGAAAAATTAACCGAAATTGTAAAGGTTGCCTCCTTGTCCTGGAAAAAGGGGACGAACAATTTAGTGGAAATTGTTGGAAATCCTTGGTGAGACTAAGGTAGTGGATGTAGAGTTCGGTTGGTGAACTTGAACCACTCTAAATTCCCGTGTCAATATTTTTAAGTTGCAATTTCCGTTACAAAATCGTTAAAATTCCAATTCACCCCCCCTCTTGGTTATTATCATTCGTGTGATCCACTCAACATATAGAATATTTATCCTTACTAGAATTAATATCCTATACACTGGCGGTGGAAACTGAAAGTTTCCACAAGCGCCTTAGTTTTAGAGTATAGGGAGTTAGTTTAGAGTATAGGGTTTAGGGGTTTAGGTGCAGGGGTTTAGAATTTAGGGATAGTTGTTTCAATTTAAGGTTTAGTGTTATAATTTAGGGTTTATAGGTTAGGGTTTAGTTTTTAGGGTAATATGGTGAGGATTTAGGTTTTAACCTATAAACCCTAAATTATAACCCTAAACCTTAAATTGAAACAACTATCCCTAAATTCTAACCCCTTACACCTAAACCCCTAAACCCTATACCCTAAACTAACTTCATATACCCTAAAACTAAGTCGTTTGTGGAAACTTTCAGTTTCCACCTCCTGTGTATAGAATATTTATCCATATTACTAATGTATTTATGACCGATTTGCTCGTACGTTAAAAACCTGAAGCAAGAAGCAGAAATAGATAGGGCCACATCGAAACATTGTCATTTTAGAACAGAGAGTCGCACCATCTAAATTGACGTCTAACTCTAGTTTTAGTTCCTCTATTATGCAGAATTTTGAGATGTGATCCTTATATTAAAATTTGATATAATACCATTCTTTACTAGTAAAATACTATTTGTAGACTCAAAATAATAACATCATAAGTTGCTATATTTAAAGTAAGGGTAAATTACACAAATGACAACTGAACTATGAGTTTGGTGTCAAAATGACCACTATATTATTTTTTTCGGCAAATGCACCACACAACTATTTAAATGGTTTCATTTTAGCCACACACCGTTACAAAAAACGAAAAAGTTGATGGAACTGTTAAAAAATTGGTATAATTACATATTTGGTCCTAAATATTTATACAATATATCAATTTAGTTATAATTTTAATCTAATAAAATAAATTAATTATTCAATAACATGGTGACACGTGTCACCACCTTATTGGAAGTCTTTAATTATTTTATTAGAGGTGACACATGTCACCTCCTTATTGGAGGAATTTAGTTATTTATATTTGAATTAATAATTTAATTTTTCTCCATCAATCATCTGGTGACACATGTCACCAAATTAGAGGAAGAAAATAAATCAAAGAACAACCTGCTCTTGGTGGAAATCAAACCTGGGTTGCCAAAGGTGGGGTGTTGCGTGTTTACCGCTACGTTAAGTGGATATTTGTGATATATGGTACAAAACCTAATATATATCTTAGTTTGTTGCTCATGCCAGAAAGAAAGAAATAAATATGAATTAAGGAGACTCGAACATGACACTTTTGGGATGCATAAAAAATCTAAACCACCAAAATAAATCTAATAATTAAATTATTAATAATTTAAATTTTGATTAAATTACTATATTGAAAAATAAGAATTTTAAAATTATATTAAAAATTTATTTAACGAATCTAAACCCACAAACATAATTTAAATGAATTGATATATTTTTATGATTATATTAAAAAATTTAAAATTTATTTAACGAATCTAAACTCACGAACATAATTTAAATGAATTGATATTAAAAATTTATCTTAAAACTATATTAAAAATTTATTTAACGAATCTAAACTCACGAACATAATTTAAATGAATTGATATAACTTTATAGTTTAATGAACATAATAAAAAATTTAAAATTATATTAAAATTTTATTTAATGAATCTAAACTCACGAACATAATTTAAATTAGATTTATTTAAGTGGTTTAGATGTTTTTATGCATCCCAAAAGTGTCATGTTCGAGTCCTCTTAATTCATATTCTTTTTTCCAGGCATGAGCAACAAACTAAGATATATATTAGGTTTTGTACCATATATCACAAAAATCTACTTGGCATAGTGGTAAACATGCAACACCCCACCCTTGGCAACCTAGGTTCAATTTCCACCATGAGTAGGTTGCTCTTTGCTTTTATTTTCTTCCTCCAATTTGGTGACACGTGTCACCAAATGATTGGAGGAAAAAATTAAATTATTAAATCAAATACAAATAACTAAATTCCTCCAATAAGGTGGTGACACCTAATTAAATAATTATTGATAGAGTGTATAAGTAATGATGACCAAATGTGTAATTATACTAATTTTTACTATTTACCACGTCACTTCCTCCATTCGATTTTAACGACAAGTGATCACATCGAGTCTATTTTAATAGTATGGTGGTCTAATTACTTCGAAAAAAAATAAGGTGGTCAAATCGCGACCTTACCAATAGTAAGGTGGTCATTTATGTAGTTTACCCGTAAAGTAATGACATGGTTTTTTAAACATCTTTAAGCATTCCACTAAGTCTAACAAATAAATTTTTTTGTTAGTATTTATGCGCATAGAGAATTGTTTTTGTTTTTTGAAAGAGTGATAAATGTTTTTGTTCGATATATATACAATCATTTTGAATAAGATATATGTAAAACTAAAATTGATTTTGATATAATTTTAAGGACTAAATTGTAAAACAATAAATTTTTAAGTAATTTTAAAGACTCACAATTTGACAAGTCATTTTGAACCGAACACTATTTCAAGTCAAAACATATTCAAATGTTCAATTTTCACTGAGTCTTTTCATGAATTTTCAAGCCAAATTTCAACAAAATGCCCAGGCGTATCGATACCCTTATGCGTATCGATGCAATTTTTCAACACTAGAATTTTAATCGTTCATAGCGTACCGATACGGTCTAAACCCGTATCGATACCATATTCATCTGGGCAAGACTTTAAGCTATAGCGTATCGATACGAATCGGGACCTTATCGATACAGTTTTCATATAAAAATATTCTTTGCTATAGTGTACCGATACGATATGTCACCGTATCGATACGATATGCTGACCTTTGTAAAAAATTTTGCATTTAATATTCGAACGCTGGCTTGTCAGTTATTGGAATCCAAAAATTTTAAATGACCGTTGAACTGTACCGATACGCTTTTTAGCAAAACTCAATTCAGGATTTCGGTGAGCAAAATATGTATCGATACGGTATTGCGTATCAGTACGCTCCTTAATATTGTACTGATACGCCCTTCAACCGTATCGATACGCCATGTTTTCCAGTCACAACGACTCTTTCTTTTTTGAGACAGGTACTAGTACGCCCACAAACTGTACCGATACAATAGGTTGTTGAGGAGCATTTATTGTTCAAGGTATAAACTTTTTCCTTATTGAGTGACCTAAATGTAACCTTACCCATAATTGAGTGATTCAAATGTAACCTTTAATAATTGGGTGACCCAAATGTAACCTTACCCATAATTGAGTGACCCAAATGTAACTTTTAATAATTGAGTGATCCAAATATAATCTTACCTATAATTGAATGACCTCCGTTGTAGTTTATCCTAAATTTATTTGTTAGTCGAATGCTTAAAACCATATAATTATTTTAAATATAGCAACTTATGATGCTATTATTTTGGGTATGCTAATAGTATTTTGGGTAAACTACATAAATGGTCCCCCGACCATGCTTCAATTCTTTTTTTGCATCCCTTGACTATCAGAAGTTACAAACTGGTCCCTGACTAAAAAACATAACAAATTGGTCCGATGTCGTTAAAAAATTAACGGCTGATGACGTAGTTAACAAAAATTGGCATAATAACACATGTAGTCCTCAACTTTTATAATTTGTTTAACTTGATCCTAATTCTAAAAAATAACCCACATAATTTTAATATTCTATCAGTTTAGTCCATTTTCTTTTTTCTATTTCTTCTCATCTTTAATTCTTCAATTCATTCAATCAAACAGTTGGAGATGACTTTGGTTTTGATATCAAATTTTTTAAAATTTTCATTTTACAATAAGATATATCAACTATTAAACTGCAAAAAGCAATAAGAAATGAAATCAATGGAGATCACTGACCTTTTACATCATTCAATAAAACTAGAGGATCGACTGGAGTTGTGGGAGGAAGAATACAATGGGAAAAGAAATGAAAAAAATAATTAAATAAGTTATTTAAATTTTATAGAATTAGGATCAAGTTAAAGAAATTGTAAAAGTTGAGGACTAAATGTGTTATTATGCCAATTTTTGCTAATTGCCATGTCACTAGCTGTTAAATTTTTAACGACATTAGATCAATTTGTTACCTTTTTTAGTTGGGGGGCCAGTTTATAATTTTTGCTAGTCAAGAGATGCAAAAAAAGAATTGGAGTATAGTCGAATGTAGTTTACCCTAGTATTTTACAGGTAAAGAATGATATTATATCAAATTTAAATATAATGATCAAATATCAAAATTTATCATAATAGAGGGACTAAAACTAGAGTTAAACCTCAATTTAAATGTCGCGTCTCTCTATCTTGAAACGACAATGTTTTAAAGTGATTCTATCCTTCTCTCCTTCTTGCTTGAGGTTTTTGACGTGTGAGGGAATCGGTCATAAATACAATATTAGTAATATATATTTTATTCTTCTAACATAATCTTTAATTCTTTTAACACTGTCATAAATTTTGATGCTTCTACTTCTTTGTCTTGTTATTATAAAAATTAGTTTAGTTTTATTTTAGTCAGACCAGAGCAAAATGAATTTATTAAAAAAATGTCATATTTATTATAATTGGTGATTCTTTTTGTATGTACTAAATTTGTGCAAATATAAAATACACAAAACTCATGTTTATTTTTCCTTGATTTATAACATTTAAAGGAATCACTTATGAATTCATTGGAAGGTTTCAATGAAAAAGAGAGTGTTGTTTATCTTTAGAAAACCTGAGTTTGAGTAATTTGTTTGCACACACTTGACATTTAAAAGTAAAAAATAAATACTATCATGTAATCGCTTCAAAATATTCATAAAAATCATAACAAAATGAATTATTTTCATTTGTATAAAATATATCGTGTGTGTATATGTGTGTATATATGTATTGATGTTTTATTCAAAATGATCACATATATACCAAACAAAAACCTTTATCACTCATCTGTATGCATAAAAACCAATAATAAATTTATTTGTTATTCGGATGCTTAATATTATTAAAAAATCATGTCATCGTTTTAAATATAGCACCTTATGATGTTATTATTTCGAGTCTATTAATAATATTTCACAAATAAAGAACGAAATTATGTCAAATTAAAATATAAGGAATAAATATCAAATTTCAGAATAATAGAGGGGCTAAAACCAGAATTAGACTTCAAATTAAATGGCGCGTCTTCTGTTTAGAAACGACAACGTTTCGTGTCCTTTTCTACTTGCTTGAGGTTTATATATATATTCCCCAAATCTCTGCTTCCTTGCATCATTCTCTTTCAAATTCAATTTAATCGATTTTCAAACTTTTTAGGGTTTAGAGTCTCTTTCTCTCTGTATCTCGTTCTATTAATCTCTTAAAGCCCTAACTCTAAAACCCGTGCAATGGGGTCGCCGCTGAATCTACAAAAGCTAGGCAAAGAACCGGGAGAATCCGTGCCGCCGTCGAACCATTTGTGGGTTGGGGACCTGTCGGGCGAGACGGTGGATTCGGATCTGACAGAGTTGTTCAAGAAATTCGGTTCACTCGATAGAGTCACCACGTACGCTTCGAGAAGCTACGCTTTCGTCTACTTTAAGCGCGTGGAGGATGCGAAGGAGGCAAAGGAGGCTCTCCAAGGAGTCTCCTTGCACGGAAACCATATCAAGATTGAATTCGCTCGACCGGTTCGTTTCGCTGTTCTTCTCTTTTCCGTCTCGTTAGGTTTTTCAAATTTTTTGCAATTTTTGTATAACTGTTTCTGTTTATTATATTCTGAAGGAATCTTGAAGAGAAACCGATGTTTCAGGTCTCTTCCAAATTCGTGAAAACTTGATATGAAAATTGTTTTCACAAATTATTGGTCCCATTTACGTGAAAACTCGAAATGAAAGTGGAACTTAAATGCAGCCAAAATATTAGACTAATGCGAGCTTAATCAATTAAAAAGAATCAGCATTTAGCTGGGAAATCTTCGTACTTTTTTTTTTCTATTGTGGAACTGGAAAATCTTCGCAGCCACTTAGTAGTTTTCAAAATTCAGTGATTTAAGGGTTGAGAGCTGAGTAATGATGAAAATCTTTTAAGACTAATTTGGGTTTTCTAGTATAACTTGATTGTAGAATTAGAAGGCCAAAACAACTAACTTTGTTCTTTATATCAAACAATTTCTTTTGTTCTTACGTGGTCGAAAGCAACAATTGATCAAATTACATTCCCTGCTATCAATCTCTCAATGGAAAGAATGGATGCCATTGGTGCCAGCGAAGTTTTAGGTTTTCTAATTTCTTAGTTTTTTAACCGACTAATCTAGATTGGGTTTAATAAAAGTTTGTTATGCGTTGATTTTTCAATTCAATTTTCTCACAATAGTATTCGAATCTTAGTAGACCAACTGATTGTTGGTTTTAATTTCTTAGTCTTTAACGAAAGATTTGTGGGAGAATCAAGTTTGTACCATGGAAATATCCTTGCTCAAGGCAGAGGCGGAAAATAGGAGTGACCGAGGGTCAAAAATTTGAAAAAATAGAATTTAGTCCTTCAAGTTTTCAGAAAATTTAATTTGACCCCACAATTTTTTTAAAAAATTATATTAAATTTTTAATATTTTTAATTAAATCCATCTCATAATTTATAAAAGGTTTCAATGAGCTTCTCAAAATTTTAAAATGTTCAGTTAGACCCTGTTTTTTTTTTTAAAAAAATTGAAACCTTAAAGTTTTTGAAAATGTTAGTTTAAATATCTAATTTTTTTAAGTTTTAATTTGGTCACTAAATTTTGTCACAGGCTCAAGGTTTGGATTATTCGTTTTGTTCGATAGATTCGAATCGAATTTAGTTAGTATAGGGTGGGGTTATTGTTTTCTGTCGAGTTCGATGAATCGAATATTTGGTTATGTTTTTGGTGCAGAGAGCATGTCAAACTTTGCGAAGTGATTGGATCTGGAAAGTCTAATTTTAAATGCACAAACTTGTTTGTACAAAACGAGTTAAATCATTCCAACCGTCGGTAGATGATTAGAAAACTTGAAGGTTTCGTTTGGCATCGCCGATCCAATGAACAAACTTCAATTCAAAAATTAGTTTACGAGTTCACCAATTCAATTGAACAAGGTTGTATAAAATTACTCGAATTTGGGTGCAAATGATAGATACGAATATATGTTTTACACTAGTATATTCGAATTAATTTTTTTTCATATATCTAAAGGATTTTTCCAATATCATATCTTTATACTCATAAAACACGAAGCATCTGAGTTGACCATATATAATTTTTCCTTTAAAATTGATTTGGTTTTTAATTGGTTTTCACTATGGTAAATTTAGATGTTTTTTTTTTATAAAAAAACTAGGTGATTAAATGGAATTTAACAAAATTATTTGTATGGGTGATCAACTGAATGATAATAATTATGTGAGCTTTACATATCTATTTTTTTTATGGAGGATGGAGAACATATATGGTGATGAATTTTGACCAAAATAATATATATATTTTTTGTTTTGGGTTTTGAAGAAAGTTTCACCTCAACTGGGTTTTAAATAAGGCCGACTTAAAAGAGTTGCAATTGTTCATGTAGAAAGAGACCAATTCAATATGTCTGGTTAGAAATTGGTCTTTGTCCTTCCTTCTTGACTTGAAGGATGGTAGGATATCATCATATTCATAATCTAAACATTTGCTTGCTAAACAAATATTGGATCATTTTAAGTGTGTTTTTTTCCTCCAAACTTGCCCTGCATTATTATGTGTCTAACTTTTGATATCTGTTGTGAAATTCCTCAGGCAAAACCATGCAAGACTCTATGGGTTGGTGGAATCAGCCTGGCTGTTTCCAAGGAAGAATTGGAACAAGAGTTTGGTAAGTTTGGTAAAATTGAAGACTTCAAACTCCTTAGAGAGCGTAATACCGCATTGGTTGAGTATTGTAGAATGGAAGATGCTTCCCAGGCCATGAGAAGCATGAGCGGGAAGCGAATACGTGGTGAACAGATACGCGTTGATTTCTTCAGATCCCACCCTTTAAGAAGAGTAAGCTGTGTATACAATTGAACATAATTAAACTTCATGTATAACTTTGCACATTTGATGAAAGTTCACCTTTAGTTTTGATATTTATCCTTAGTTAGAACAATATTATGTTACTCGGACTCGACTGAGATGATGGGATACGAGGATGTGTTCAACATGGGCATGTTGAATTTTTTCTAAGTTTTTCATGTGTTTTTGGGTCCTTGGTGGGCATATCTTCATATCGATGTTCGGTTACGTCAAGAAAAATGAATTACATAGGAGTTGCCTTTTGGTTAGAATTGGCATCTAGATTCCGTTACTAATATTTTCCTGAGCTTGAAGCATGTCAATCCGGTTCTCCGTTCCTTCCATGTATCTCAAAATACTCGTTTAACATGCTTAATGTGCTGGTAGTTTTCACACTGAATGAATTTTCTCATTCATCCTTTTGACAGGATCAGTGGCCTAATTCTCATGACTTCAGAGATGGAACTTCTTCTGGTACGATGGGGTTTTCTGACAGCCATTCTGTTGCAAAAAGAGCAGTGAGTTCAAAACCGAAAAGTTTCTTTTGATCTAGATTTTTCATAATGTTCTTCATTGTTCCTGCACCAACATTTATCGCTCGACTTAAATATTTTTGCAGCATTCTCAATTAGGTGGCCGACGAGTTGATGGTCAGCCTAGCAACGTTTTATGGGTAGGTTATCCTCCCTCTGTGCAAATCGATGAACAAATGCTTCATAATGCCATGATACTCTTTGGTGAGATTGAGAACATGAAAAGCTTCCATTCAAAACACTATGCCTTTGTGGAGTTTAGGAGTGTGGAGGAAGCTCGGCGTGCAAAGGAGGGCTTACAGGGTCGTTTATTTAATGATCCAAGGATCACCATTATGTACTCAAATAGTGAAATTGCACCTGGGAGAGATTACGGCTTTGGTTCAGGCATAAGGGGGCCAAGGCCTGGCATGATGCTCGGTGACCATCCATTTAGGCCTTCACAAATGGACATTGTTGGTCAAAGGCATCCATCACTACCAAATACAGTATCTGTACATCATAATATGCAGGATGCTGATCTTAAAAATCTCAACGGTGTAAATCGGGGAAGGCCATCTCCTCCTCTTCCTTCTGCTCAGGGTTTTAGGCCTTCGCCAAGACAAGCATCTGGTTCATGGGATGTTTATGAGGTGAACCAGTTTCAGAGAGATGCAAAACGGTCGAGGACAGAGACTGCAATGCGTATAGATGATCTTGGGCCAGTAATTTGCGGAGGTGCTTCAGGTCCATTTGTGAATGTCCAGGGGAAGGGTCATTTAAGTCCCGTGCCTGGAAAGGTCACTGCCGGTGGACCTAGATCAGCCCCTCCTGATAATGATTTCATATGGAGAGGCATTATTGCCAAGGGTGGAACGCCTGTTTGTAATGCTCGATGTGTTCCCATTGGAAAGGGGCTAGAGACGGAACTGTAAGTGTTGTTCTTTTTTCCTTGGTACTTTACTTCTTTGTAGATTTCCACCGTGTAAAGAAATGCTCGATTCCTTGTCCGGTCCATGTATATAGGTTTTATTAAAGGGGAATTTAGTAAACATTCAGGTACATCCGACACGCCGAATGCAAAGGGAGATAAAATAGCAGTACTTTGGGTTGGCTTTTGGAACTATTTTGTGCCACTTGTATCACTAGATTCCTCTTCAATTTCTTTCAGGAAAATTTACAGCTAACCTGCAAATTTGACATTTAGCGGTCGCTAATTAGAGTTTTCTTTGTTTTTTTTTCTATGTTGTTACTCACTGAATTTCCTGTTTTCTTCAGTCCCGAAGTTGTTAACTGTTCAGCCAGAACAGGATTAGATATGCTAGCAAAACACTGTCGCGAGGCTGTTGGATTTGATATTGTTTTCTTCTTACCGGACAGTGAAGATGATTTTGCATCATACACCGAGTTCCTTCGCTACCTTGGTTCAAACAACAGAGCTGGTGTTGCTAAGTTTGATGATGGGACTACATTATTTTTGGTGCCTCCTTCTGAATTCTTAACAAAAGTTCTAAAAGTTTTAGGACCCGAACGGCTCTATGGTGTTGTTTTAAAGTTGACTCCACAGGTACCAAGCACTGCACCGCCGCAACCGCATCCACCTCTTCTTTCTCATCCTGATTATGGTCATTTGAAGGAAGAACAGACTC
Source organism: Hibiscus trionum (assembly GCA_030270665.1). Classification (NCBI taxonomy): domain Eukaryota; kingdom Viridiplantae; phylum Streptophyta; class Magnoliopsida; order Malvales; family Malvaceae; genus Hibiscus; species Hibiscus trionum. The sequence continues at coordinate 2,787,366 of BSYR01000025.1, read as the reverse complement.
TGAAAATGGAGAATGGAAGGGTTTTGCAAGAGGACTCCAAACCTCCCGCAAGACCACTTGGACAATCTACCGTGCAAAGTCAACAACCCGATACTGCAGCAGTACTGTCCCAAACTGTTGTTGCTTTAACACCTGATCTTATTGCTAATCTAGCCTCCTTTCTCCCAACAACCTCGCAGTCCGCTGCTGTAGGAGGTGCTCAGCTTCCATTGATGGCATCAACTACGCAGCCCTCAATTGCTCAAGCAATTGCACCTAAAGGAACTTCTGCACAAATTTGGAACCAGGGCCAACAAGCTTCTGAGTCTGCAGCCCCATCTTTCCAACAGTTTAATCCTTCACCACAATTACCACCAGCTCAGCATTACTCCACCATATCAAGTACGCCTGCCCATTCAGCCCAAATGGCCCATGGCGGCACTCGGTTTCATGAGTCTGTCATCGGCTTGCCACAGCATGGTGCTGCATCGACTAATTTCAATATCCCATCTCAAAGTGCACATGGTGCATTTTCTGCCCCTATTAACCAGCAGTACCAGCTTCAAGTTCCTACCGGTACACAACAAGGCTATGGAATAACACATGTAGGCGATGCTTCTGGGTTGTATGCTGCTCCAACTCTTAAGCAGCCGAGCAATGCGAATGTTCTGCCTAATCAGGTCCATGGTGCTAGTGTTTCCCAGCCACAAAATCTAATGCAAGCTGACAGAAAGATTCCAGACCTTCCTAATGAAGTACAGCCAGCGCAATCTGGTTCTGGTGAAGGCACATCAGATGCGGAGGTTGATAAGAATCAGCGATACCAGTCAACGTTGCAATTTGCAGCCAACCTGCTTCTCCAGCTTCAGCAGCAAACAAATACTCCAGGTGGACAAGGGACGGGGAGTTAATGTAGGGATGTTCATTGATTTATGTTTGTTGTTAGTTGAGCGACATTATACTTTTTGGTTGTACATGTGTTTTCAAGGTATTTAATACTGTTCATCGTCCTGGATAATCTGATTTGTGTGCATTTGGAGGGCTGTGCAGTTGGTCGGTTCGGTTCGATTTTTATATATCAATAAACAGAATAAATCAATTAAACTATTAAAACTGAATAAATACCGTTTTGTCATGACCCAAAATAGAAATAGAAAAACAATAAGGGAATGAAGAAGATTCAGAGAAGAAATTGGGATATTAGAAGAAGAAGTAAGGTTTTAGAGGAAAGAAAGTAGAAGTATTCTCATTAATTCATCGATATCTAAAATCCTATCAAATTTGGGGAGTGTATGTTGATCACAACGAGTGAGAATATTCCTTTGGCTTGTATGTTGCAATAAAATTATGATGAATGAGGAGTGTGTTCGTCATCTCCTTTCTTTGGATGCTCGATGTGCTATTTGTAAAGTAGAGGTCAAGGGCATTAACCATGTGTTAAGACATTGTTGGTCTGGAAATAACTGATTAAACCCGAGAAATTAAATGATTTCCTCTCAATCGAGCTGAAGGAGAATTTAAGTATTGAGCTGTCTTTTGCTAGAGATGATCGCGATTGGGATATTAGGTTTGGTGGACATAGAAATACCGTGATATCTGACAACCAAGGGGACAATAGAAGACCAATGTTGGAGCTAAGTCAACAGTTGGTGCGTTAGGATCGAATGGTCCATCTTGTTTCCCCAATGGAGATTGCACATGGCCTTAGTCGATGGACTCCACCGGAGGCATGCTGGATCAAATTAAATACAGACGGAGCGAGATGAGAGGCGAAGGGGTATACCTCGTGTGGTGGAGCAATCCAGGATCATACAGGCCACTAGAATATTGGTTTTGTTAAATTTATTGGAATTTGTTCAGTATTGGAGGCTGAATTGTGGGGCACTTATCTCGAATTAGTGTGTGCATGAATACAAGATATCGTCAGGTTATTCTGAAATTGGATAGTTTGAATGCGTTACGAGTGTTACAGACTGGTTCCACCTGTAACGACCCGAATTTTAGAATTCGTGAGTCGGTTTAACCCGAGTCTTGGGCCCTGTGTGTTGGGCCGAAAATGTTAGACCGTTAGAGGCTTAAGGTCTTCCTTGTGAGTTCATTTCAGTTGTTGGGCTTGGAAGTTCGGTTTGTGGTTGGGTTGAGAGGAAGAAGGAAGGGTAATAAAGTAATTTCCCTTTTTCAAAAGAGAAAGTTGATTTTTTTTAGTTTTCCCTTGTAATTTTTGGAAGGATGAAATCATCTTTGTCTCTTGCTTCATCTCACCCTTTCCTCTCATTCCTTTCTTCTTGAACCCAAAGTGAATGGTGTGATCTTTGTTAATTTGAGTGGAAATCTTGAAATCAAGTTTTGAGGAGTGTTGTTTAGCACCTAAGGATCTACTCATCAAGGTAAGTTTCATCAAGTTTGATGGTGATGGAGAAAATGAGTCTAGTGGGGTTTTTTTTGGAGGAAATGGTTTGAGGGAGAGTTAATCCAGTTCTTCTAGCTTGGGAGTAAGTTTTAGTTAGTTTATCTTATTTTGCAAAGTTGTAATTCATTTTACAACTTTCTTGTGTAGTGAAAGAAGGGGGAATTCTTCCAAGGATCTTGGGAAGAAGAAGGGTTGGCTTAGGAGTTGCGTTTCCAGCTTTTAAATCAAGGTTAGTACATTACTAACTCCTTGGTTTCATATAATGCCTTGTTTGCTTGATTTGATATGTATGGCTATTTTTTGTGTGTTAAATGCTTAAGACCCTCTTTAATGGTAAAATTCGGATTAAGTGTTAAAAACTTGTAAAAATGGTAGCAAACCACCCTAAATACTCCCATAAGATGTAGGATAGAGTTTAGAGGTTAATGGTTGATAATTGAGGGCTTGGAAGTGATTTCCCGAGCCTAGGAAGCTATTTTTGGGCTTCGACATTGGTACACGGGGAGACAGTACCGGTACCCTAGTGTTATGGGTTTAAAGAACACTATTTCATTGGATGAACAACAAAGGGGTACCGATACGGTGTTCAACCTATACCGGTATGCCATGCAATCTGGTATCGGTACGGGTCGACTCGTATCGATACGCTATAGCTTTGGAAAATTACAATGAGCTCAAACTGTATCGGTACATATGTGAGTACTGATACCCAAAGGGTACTCGTATCGGTACGTGAGGACCAGTACTGATACCCACTAGGCAATCTGCTAAAAAATGTCAACTTTTGCCCGAAATGCTGGAAAATTATATTGTTCGATCCAATAAACCCTTAATGGCCTAAAATAAGTTGTAAAACTAAGAAACTGAGAAATATCCTTTTACTCGAGCATAAAACTTAATAACTTTTTAAAAGTCTTGGATGACTTATGTGTTGATAGCAACCATAGGACGATATGGTTATGTGTTGATGTGATGTGCTATGTGGGCACTTGAATGATGGGATCCGGATACCCAATGTGAGAAAGAGTGTGTTGCAACACCATGGTCAGAGATTGTCGAATGTACATTCCCGAAGTTATGTGGAACTGGGTCTCATTCGAAGATGCTCGACGAGAGATTCTGAGCGTGGGTGTACGTTCCCGAAGCTGTGTGGCACCAGGCCTCACCCAAAAAGTGTACACTTCCAAAGCTATGTGGTATTGGGCCTCACTCTAGGTTTGTTGGTATGATGCATATGTTTGTGTGAGATTAATACATTCCTAATTGGTTGCTATGTGTTTAGGCGACTAGAAGTAGCACCAATGTTGTTATACTTTGCCATAGTTTCATTTTCTTAGCTACATGCTCATAATTAGAATTTGCATGAAGTATGGTTGAGTGGAAGTGCATACACTGAGCTTCATTAGCTCAACATTTTGAATTGTTGTTTCCGTTCGCAGGTTAGTAGGTTGGCTTGCATGGTTGGAGCACTATCGGAGTAGGACTTCATCATCGATTTGTGTCCGAGTACAACACTTAGATTTATTTGGGCCATGTATTCGTAGGACCTTATGTTTGTATTGTAACTCTATTTTGGATTTTTAATCGTGAGTCGAATGCTTCTAATTATGTATTTTAAATTGTGCTCTCGTGTAACGTTTTAACTATTTATATACTTTGAAATATTTGATCTTAATGGATTTTTACCAAATGGATGTGGTTTGGGCTAAACTAGGTTGAAAATTTTATGGTAATGGTTTGGGCTTGAGGCCAAAATGTGACATATGTGTTGAGGGTGTTACATTTAGTGGTATTAGATCCTAGGTTTAGTCGGTTCTAGGAAGCCCTGGGGATGGTCTAGAGTGGTGTATAGGTGTATAGCGAATACATTACTCATAAGTCAAAGTTGTACTCGTTTAAGCTGAATATTCGATGGTGTAACCCTATTTGTTTGCTTGTGCAGAAAGTAATTATGCCAAGGAGAGCACGAGATCGAGTGTAACACCCCTACCCAGCCTGATAAAGAACCGGGTCGGAGAGCGTTATCGGTAGACAATGTGGTGAATGATGCGATAAATTTTTAAACTTTTTAATCAATATTTTAATGCCATCAAGCTTTAGTAAACATTATTTAAAAAATATAAAAAATCTAATTATTTCAATATGAAACAATGCTTACTCAATTAGGACCAATTTATAATTTTTACAAATTTTAAGGACTAAAACATAAATTTTACCAATTAGGGGTTATAATCAGAATTTCGTGTTATCATACTAAAATTAAACTTATTAATTATTAGCCTGTGAAATTTCGTTACCAGCCGATGTCATTTACCTATCCGATTAGACGATGCAATATTTAATGACCATTTAGTAAATTCTTTAAAATTGTTTTCATTCGAATTAACCTATCAAACGAATTTCAGACCTTCTCAAATTTTACCAGAATGCTTAAAAATGATATTTCTAATAGCATACAAAATTTTAGAACTTTTTGAATCCATTTACTAAATTTTCACTATTTTAGCCAAAATATACCATTTGCGCCATAATATACTATTCAAAAGCCTTTAAACCTTACACATTATACAACCTTTATACATATCTCGAAATAGCCATAGCCGATTATTTTAATTACTTTGCACTCATACTAGGAGTTCATAGGGACAAAATACATTACTCTTTACTTGTAGTGACTTGTCGATCTTCTAACTAATCCCGATCTCGAACCGAACACTACCTTAACCTGAAATGTTATGGAAATGAATGCATTAGACTTACATAGTCTAAGTGAGGTAGTCATAACCAAAGAGTGTACATAACATGCTAAGCAAATCATAATTCGATGGCATTTCTAGACATGGATTCATTGAGCTATTAACATGGTTTACCCACTTACCACATAACATAATATCAATGGAAAACATGCTTATGAATGATAGTATCACAACATCAATACCCTTGGATCGAATCAACCGTATTTGAATATGCAGATTCCCTCTACACCAAACATATAATCGGAGAATGGATCGTAGTCCTTGAGCCGTAGCTCCGGAGATATATTTCCTTTACACATCTGCCCTTATTACTCCACATATAGGCCGTAACCTTGGACCATAGTCCTCCCTTACTTGGTGAGTTCGAATAACCCTATGGCATGACAATTGTATCCCATTCTCGAATTCAAGGTTCAATAATTAATAATCCAACTATAACATTTCAATAGCAATATTTTCACATCAATATATCAATAACAGTAATTCAATAGAAATAGACATATATCAAAGTTTCACTAGCAATATTTAATGCTCGATATGCAATACTTAATCAAACTTACCAAGCAAAGCTTTCAATATGGTTTTTATGCAATGACCTTCAATAAAATAATTAGTAAATTAATAAACAATGATTCGAGATGGCATCTAGCCAACTCTCGAGACTCTGACTACACTCACTTCAATATTAAAATTCTCGAATAACGATTCTTTTATCTTTGATGAGACGATGGTTGTTCCTTATCAACCTCTTGAACCCAACGATAGCAGAAATTCGATATCACTAAACTGAAAATTTTGAACTACCAATCTAACACTAAACCGTAATTATCTCTCACCTAAATTTTCCTTACTATTTTCTTATTTTTCACTATTATTTGCGCACAATCCTCTCCCCTTATATATTCAAATTTGCCGGCCTAAAATGCATTCCCCATGTTCCACGAACATGGGAGCCGTGGCAAAGGTTTGGGGCATTATGGCCTCATGCTTGGCCACGTAGTGGACAAGGGTGCCACCTTGCGCCACATCATCCCCAAATGTGGGAATTGCCCTCGGCAATTCCTTCAATTTGAAGGAATTGGCCGTGGGTTCCACAGCTTTTATTTTTTTCTTTAATAATAATAATAAACTACTGCAGTTGACCCAATAAAATTGAATAAATTAAAATATTTATTCACCAAAACCTAATTTTGATTAGACCAATGTAACATCGAGAGTAGAGTTGGGGCTCCCGAGAGGGGAGCTATGAATTAAACTATGTTCTCGACTCGGTGGAGATGCTGGAAGATAAAAGGGGTCGAGGGGCAATTATTTTTCTCATCTGCATCAAGCCCTTGATGAAATTGTGAGGGCCATACCTAGGCCCTCGGCTACCCCTCACGAGGTACCAATTGAGAGTGTGTGTGTAAGGTTTTGGGTATTGAAGGGGGTAATGTGGATTGATTTTATTTTGAGTATTTAATTCAACACAGACAAAATTGAGTGTCTGCAGTCGCCACTGTGTTATACTTTAATTCGAAACCCCCCTTTAGGCATTAGACCCTAAGGCAATGTTATATCTCTATGTCCCCTTCCACTCACTCCTCTATAGTGTAGGTTCTTCAACGATCCCACACTCACATATCTATTCACGTGTTTGGCGTAGGAGTATATATATATATATGCATACATTTAGTTATGTTATGTTCTAACTTATATGTTTCAAATCTTACACCATTAACCTTTAGTGTTTTATATGGTTACCAACGTACGGTTATGACCTTGGAGCACAAGAATGTTTGATCTCTGAGCCCCTTGGTGCAGCTCCGGAGAAACTCTGACACCTAGTCTTCGCACGCCTAAGTGGTCTCCTCCATGAATCTACACACACCCAAAGGATTCCTCTGCACAAAAGAAGGCACCCTCCGTGTAGCTAAGTAACTGTGATTATTTACTTAATTATTTTGTTTGCAAAATACTCTGCAAGGCTACCTAGAAATATTCCTATGAAGCTTTTTGAATTACATGTATGCATAGAGCCCTTGCACAAGCCATCATGCCCAAGTGGCGTAAAAAAATATGTGTGCATATTGTTTTCTCCGTCTATGCTTTGCTTTCTTTGTTTATTATACTCTGCATATAGCCCTTACAAAAGTTGTCTTGTCCAAGCAACGTAAAAAGTATGTGTACGTTATTATTTATGTATGTGTTTTGGCTTTTTCATTTATCATGTTCTGCTGAAAGTATATATGTTGCTTTATTTATTGTTTCCACATGAAAAATTGCCTTACTTCCATATACGAGCGACCTTGCTCTTATTTTTACATACGAATTATTTTAATATCACATTGTTTTATGGATGAATTTATTCTTATTATACCACATATTTTTACTCAAACGGTAAAGCTCTGCTATTATCCAAAGCAGATTCTCCAGAGTTCTTTTGCCAAAGAGCTTAGAGATGTATACATCATCCTCTTTGCTACTATCATCAACGAGCATTGGTAGGTCCTGCTCCGGTAGTAGATCATTTCTTCAAAGGAGGTGATGCTTGTACTCCTTCTTCGCTACTATCATCAACGAGCTAGGGTCATTCCACTCTGGCATTAGATCATTTCTCCAAAGGTATTGTAGATGCCTTCGACGATACTAGGGGTGAATATAGTATGTCCCTATTTCTGGGTATAAGATATATGCCTCCACGATCGATGATTGTGTTAAGAGATCTCCATCATCGAAGGTGAATGAGGATGTCTCCATCCACTTTGTTGTTTGTCTCAACGAGCGAAGGTCATTCTGCTCCGACATTCAAATCATTTATCCAAGAGTGTGAGTAGCCTTCGTATATCATCAAGTTTTTTCGTCCCTTTCACTATTTGTCTCTACGAGCGAGGGTTATTCCTCTCTGATAGCATATCATTTCTCAAAGGACATTGATCCTTTGCTATAACGAGAAAACGTCCACTCTCAACACGGATAATGTCATAGACGTCTAATATTAGTGTCTCTCTTCCCAAATTAGAATGGGAAACCACACTATGGCTATCCATCCAAATCAGAAGGGGTAAATCGTCAAGAACTATGACTTTCTGCCCAAATCAGAAAAGGTGAATCGTCAAGAACTGCATCTCTCTGAACAAAACAGAAAAGGTGAACAGTCAAAAACTACATCTCTCTAAACAAACCAGAAAGGGTGAATCGTCAAAAACTGCATCTCTCTGAACAAATCAAAAAAGGTGAACCATCAAGAACTATGTATCTCTACATAAATCAGAAAAGGTGATTCGTCAAGAATTACAACTCTCCGTGCAAATCAGAAAGGGTGACATGTCAAGAATTGCATCTCTCTGTCCAAATCAGTAAGGCTAAACTGTTTAGAACTATGACTCTCAGACCAAATCAGAAAGGGTGAACCGTCAAAAACTATGTCTCTCTGTCTAAATCAGAAAAAGGTGAACCATCAAGAACTATGAATCCCTACTCAAATTAGAAAAAGTGAACCGACAAGAATGAACATCACAAACCTCCATCCTAATTCAGCTACAAGTCTCGTCTCATGTCAATTTATAGCATTCCTCTCGACTAAGGGTGAAAATTTGTTATACCCCATATTCTCTGCCATTAAGTCCTCTGAAAATAAAGATTTCCGATAGCCTTACCTCTAAGAATTCGAAGGGCACACTATGTACGCCTCTAACACCGGAACCTCTTTATATCACGAGTCTTCTTCAAAAGATCACAATGGATCACCCGGGGGCCACTTCATGCATCATTTGGAAAATTAATATTGTGATAAGCTCCCCGTCAAGTATATCTACCTCGATACTTAAATCTACTACCTCGCTCAAAATTCTGCCAGTTAGAATAGTACGCAAGTAGACATCAATCAACCATACCTAACCTCACCACTTGTTCGTAAAAGATATCATTCTTTCTGCTTAAATATCCCTAAGAATGGACCGACAAGGGAAAAAACAACCTTACTCAAGAAGACTCCCCCATCACCATTTTACTTCTCCAGAGCCTCTGCTCCTTTCTTGTCCCCACTCAATCCAACCTCCATAGACAACGACTCTCCATTCAAATTAGAAGGGGTGAACCACCATCAACCGCCACAACAACCTTCCGTCGACCATCCTTGTTTGGTGTTATCAAAAATCGGCATCAACATAACTATAATTTTATTTGAAATTTTTTCAAGTTGAGTTGTTCGAGTTTCTATTCCAATTGTAAAATGTTTGCAATGTTATGGTACTAATAGATTCTAATTTAAACGACTTTCTATATATATATATATATAATAGGGATAATGACACAAATGCCCCCTATATTTTCTTATTTTTGCCAATGTGATGTCTGTACTTTCTAACTGTGTATTGTGCCCCTGTATTTTGCTTTTGTGTTCTGAAATGCCCTATAAGACTAACAATGTTAAATGATGACGTGGCAAGGACACGCGACGCTCTCTAGGTTGCCATGTGTCACTTTTTTTCAGAAAAGAGAGAGAGAGAGAAATATAGGGATCTGATTGCAATTTTACATTTTTCTTTTTATGGCAAAATGAAAAATACACGGGTATGGTTACATTTTTACCATTTTTTTCCTTCTATGCCTTCTTAATTTTCATATTTCTCCTTCTTCTTCCCCTCGACAACTATCATGCCGCCAGCCAACTCCTTGCAATCAGTCGTTGTTTATGAAAGAATATCCAACATACTCGCCTCTCGTAAACAACTGAATTTTCTTACTAATAAATAAATACTTATAATCTTAGTTATATGTTTGAGCCATTGCTATTAAAACAAATCAGGTTGACTGTTTGGACTCTTTGAATCGAAAGCAAATAGGTTTAACAGTCTCGCCAGTACCATTAATCAAACTTTTTAACGATTTTTAATTAACCAAAAGAGAGAATAGAGAGAAAGAACCTTGCAACATGGACGAAGAAGAAGAAGATTCGATGCAAAGACAAAAAAGGAATTTCTATTACGTTTCAAGGACGAGTACGGTGTGGGTACCGCAAGGGGACATGTCGGGGACGTACCAGATTAATGGGGTACGTATGTAAACTAATCGGATACGTTGAGAGACTGTTAGGGACGTTTTGAGGACGACGTTTGTATTACACGAGCGTACCTAAAGTGTTAAAATCCCGACCATAATTACCAAGAATCTGAACGACACACCGACCGGATTATCATGGCTTTGAGAAAGTGACGAGGAAAGAAAGAAAAAATATGAAGAAGATACAGACTTACAGTCGAAGAAGAAAGGTAGAAGAAGAAGAGTTAATGAAACAAAATGGGATGAAAATTCTCTGCCCTTTTCGGTGCCCGTACTTATGTTTTCATGCTCAAAATTAGTTTTAGAGTTTAGGGTTTGGAGTTTTAGGTTAGAGTTTATGGTTAGGGTTTAGGTAATTTAGGGTAGAGTGTATTTTTTAGGGTATATGGTGTAGGGTTTAGGATTTAGAAATTATGGTTAGGGCTTGGAATTTAATCTTGTAGTGTTCTTTAGTGTTGGGGCATAAGTAGGGGCACCGAAAAGGGGCATACGATTTTTATCCAACAAAGTGGGTGTTTAAAAACGACGCATTTCAACTTTTATTTTTCATTTACTTTTTGGCCATATTTTATTTATCCGTTTATTATATTTGAGTACCACATGTTAAACCCTTTATCTGTAGGGATATAAAAAGTTGACTCGACTCGAAAACTCGACTGAAACCTATTCGAGTCAGAACTTATTTTGACCCAAGGAAGTGATGACCCAAAACCGATCTGTAACTGATTGTTGTTGACCTGAACTCGAGTTAGACCTGATACTATAGTAACCAAACCTGACCTATACCCAACTATACGAACCTGAACCTGAACCAGAGACTAACCTGGCAAATAATCGATATAACCTGACTAAAATGACGTGTTCTCAAGGCGAGGTTCGAATTTATGCTTCAAACATTTCAGAAACTTTTCTCGATTTCTTCGTACTTTATTTTCTAAATCAAAATGATTTTTAAACCCAAAGATTGACTTTGGAGAAAACAATTGTTTTGATCTATCAAGTGAGAGGGAGGATCGGTTATTGAAACAAATCCGACTTCCAGTGAACACACTTAGTAAATAGATTACTAAGGGAAATTGAGATCGAATCGTTTTTATAGAAATAACTTTTCGAGTTGGTTACGAGCTTAAAGAATTTGTTTTCTCAAACATTGAGTTGGTTTAGACAAATCATCAAAACTGAAGCTAAACATTGGGTTTGGAAATTCAGCTTACAAAGAAAACTCAATGATTGACATTGTAGTAATTTCGCCAACAAGTTTTCCGAAATAAAAAATCTCTACCAGTGAACCGAGTAGAACAAGTCAAAGCTTAGCCAAAGTTGAATATCTCTATTATTAGTTTTAACAATTTTTAAACCATTCTTCTTGCTCTCTTAAATTATTACATTTCATTGCAATTTCCCCCCAAATCACATAGACTCAATTCCATCATCTCTTGGTTCAGAAACATCAAAGCCGCAACAAGGAAAGTCCAAGTCCTTGTGGGTTCGACTCCTACTTCCCTATCTATACTTAAGTTAATTCCTTTATTTATTTGGAAGAAGGAAATTATTCTTGACACGTTACGACGCGTGTCAAAATTGGCGCCGTTGCCGGGGACTTCGACAACTTTTACTGTTTGTTTTTTATTGTTTATGACCAGGAGAAATTCGGGAGAACAATTTGAATTCATTCCAGAAATTGAAGCAATTGCGAGACGAAAAAACGCACAACGAAACCGAGAGAAGCGATATAATTTGTGCCAACAATGATTACAACAAGATATCGAATCATCCCAACCCGAAACATACTTTGAAGAAAGAAACCAAATGGGAGCCAACAAACAGACGATCCAGCAGCTGATCAGGGCACCAGATGACAATCAGCCCTAGTGCATAACCTTCCCGAATGGTGAAACGCCATTCCAACTAAAAACGGCCTTGATTCATCTCCTACCAACCTTCCACGGTTTGCCCAGCGAAAACCCACACAAACACCTTAAGGAGTTCCACATGGTTTGCTCAACTACAAAACCACAAGGAGTATCTGAGGATCAAATTAAACTTCACGCCTTTCCCTTTTCATTATCTGATATTGCTAAGGATTGGTTTTATGATTTACCCTCTAACTCAGTTACTACTTGGACTGAAATGGTTCGCTTGTTTCTTGAAAGATTCTTTCCAGCCGTTAAAGCAAGCGAAATGAGGCGAAATATTCTAAGTATCTGACAAAAGGATATCGAAACGCTTTATGAATATTGGGAGCGCTTCAAGAAACTATGCGCAAATTGCCCACAACACGGTTTGTCAGATCAAACACTTATTCAATATTTTTATAAAGGACTAACCCCTATAGATGTGAAAGTAGTTGATGCAGCTAGAGGAGGAGCCCTAGTCAATATGACCCCGGCGGCAGCAAGGACATTGATTTCGACCATGGCAGCCAACTCGCAACGCTTCTACCAATCGAGTGAACCATTTCGAAGAGTTAATGAGGTAGGTATCGTTTTATTAGAAAGCGAGATTGATAAATTAGCTGACATTGTGAAAACTTTGGTTGCGGATAGGAAGATTGTTTCTAGGCTTTGTGGGATATTCAAAAGCCCCGAACACCCGACGGATTGTTGCCCTATGATCCAAGAAGAAGGTGCCGAACAAGTGAAAGCGGTGGGGAACTTTCTGGGATCCTATCAAAAGCAGTACTACCCTAATGCCAATCAAGGGTGGAGAGACCAAGGCTTTGCGCAAAAACAAAGACAACAGTACCAGCTAAGGCAGCCTAACCAACAATTCCAACAAAAATCAAACCTAGAGTCTATCATAGAACGATTGGCCATATCCCAGGAAAAATTCCAAAACCGTGCAGAAGCCCATATCCAAGAATTAGATAAGCAAATGAGTCAAATGGCCCAAAGAATAGGAAGAATAGAGTCACAAGGGAAGCTACCTTTTCAAACGGAGTCAAACCCTAGAGAAAATGTGAGTGCCATCGCACTTCGTAGTGGAACCGTTATAGCTCCAAAAGAACCATAAAAAAACAAGAGTCTCACTCCCGCCGTAGAAGAAGGTAACGAAAACCAAGATAACCCTTTAACACCATTCCCTTATTCATCTCCACCTCTTATAGTCGCGCCTCCTTTCCCATCACGCTTAGTAAAACGCGACAAAAAGGCCGAAGAGAGGGAAATTATTGATGTGTTTAAAAAAGTCCAAGTGAACATTCCCCTCTTAGAAGTCATTCGACAAGTGCCGAGGTACGCTCGTTTCCTCAAAGAGCTTTGCACAACCAAGCGAAAACTCACGGGGCACAAAAAGGTAAACTTGGGAGAGCACGTTTCTGCAGTTTTTCAACGTAAGTTACCACCCAAAATGAAAGACCAAGGTATGTTTGCTATACCTTGTCAAATTGGTAATATATCTATTAAACGTGCAATGTACGATCTTGGAGCTTCAATAAATGTAATGCCGCTTTCTGTTTATAAAATGATAACTAATGATCCTTTGAAGGAAACCAGAATTACGATACAGTTGGCGGATCGATCAGTCATCTATCCATAAGGAGTGTTGGAAAATGTACTGGTAAAGGTAGATGTCTTGTTTTTCCATGCGGACTTCTATGTGATCGATATGGCTCACGATAGAAAAAACACTTACTCCGAAGTGTTGTTGGGACGTTCATTCCTTAGCACATCAAACACGAAAATAGAAGTAAGGAACGACCTTTAATCTATGGAATTTGACGGTGAGGTAGTAGAATTCAACGTTTATAAGGCAATGAGGTATCCTGATCAGGTTGAATCTGTTAACTCAATTGATATTGTTGATCCATGTATAGAAGAGTATGCGGATACTAATGTTTTTGATAACTTTAGTATCGACTATGAGCTTTGCAACAGTGAGGCAGAAAGGGAGAACGAACTTGTTTCCTTTATTAGTTCTGATTTAGCTTTAATTCCATCTAAGACTAAACATTTGCCATCTATTTTACAAGCTCCGAAGTTGGAATTAAAGGAACTCCCATCTCACCTTAAGTACGCCTTCTTGGGAGATAATGATACCTTACTGGTTATCATTTCAAACGAATTAACCGGAGAAGAGGAAGTCGAACTTGTCACAGTCCTGTGAAAGTATAAGGAAGCAATCGGTTGGACGGTTGCGGACATCAAAGGACTTAGCCCCTCAACTTGTATGCACAAGATCAAAATCGAGGAAGGGGCAAAGCCGTCTCGACAAGGTCAGCGACACTTGAATGATCCCATGATGAAGGCAGTACAAGCCGAAATTCAAAAACTTCTAGACGCCAATATTATATATCCAATATCAGATAGTGAGTGGGTAAGTCCTATTCATGTTGTTCCTAAAAAAATCGACGTCACGGTAATCAGAAATGACAAAGGTGAGTTAGTTCCAACTCGAGTTCAGAATGGATGGCGAGTTTGTATAGATTACAGGAAGTTGAATTCTCTAACCTCAAAAGATCACTTTCCTTTACCATAAATTGATCAAATGATTGAAAGATTAGCTGGTAAATCTCAATATTGCTGTCTCGATGGTTTTTCAGGGTTTTTTCAAATTCCGTAGCCCCTGAGGACCAAGAGAAGACCACATTTACATGCCCATTCGGAACCTTCGCCTATCGACGAATGTCGTTTGGACTATGTGACGCTTCAGCTACGTTCCAACGATGTATGGTAAGTATATTTTTAGATTATGTTGAGAAGGGGATTGAAGTGTTTATGGATGACTTCACTGTAGATGGAAATTCTTTTGGTGAGTGCTTGCTTAATTTAACTAATGTATTAAAACGCTGTATTGAGTTTAACCTTGTACTCAATTACGAAAAATGTCACTTCATGGTTAATAAAGGCTTAGTGTTAGGACATATAGTATCTTCTGAAGGAATTTCTATTGATAAGGCTAAGACAAACATTATCCTCTCACTCCCATACCCCAAAACTGTGAGGGATATCCGCTCTTTTCTTGGACATGAAGGTTTCTACAGGCGATTTATAAAAGACTACTCAAAGATAGAACAACCATTATGTCGGTTACTACAGAAAGATGTAGAGTTCAACTTTACATTCGAATGCAGGAAATCGTTTGATGCAATTAAGGGGAAACTTGTATCCGCGCCGATAGTGCAACCGCCTGATTGGAACTTGTCGTTCGAAATTATGTGCGACGCCTCGGATTTTAGTTTTGGAGCGGTACTTGGTCAAAGGAAAGGACAAGAGCCTCATGTCATCGCCTATGCATCAAGAACGTTTGATCCAGCGCAACGCAACTATTCAGCTACAGAAAAAGAACTGTTTGCTGTAGTTTTTGCTTTAGATAAGTTCTGCTCTTAATTACTTGGGACTAAAATTATTGTTTTTTCTGACCATGCAGCCTTGCGGTATCTGATGAGCAAGAAGGAAGCAAAACCAAGGCTGATCCGGTGGATTTTACTCCTTCAAGAGTTTAATCTCGAGATAAAAGACAAGAAGAGGAGTGAAAATTTAGTGGTCGATCACATCAGCCGAATCCTATTGGCCAATTCGGATTCGCCTATTAATGACAAGTTCCCTGAAGAAAATCTGATGATGGCGCAAGCTTCAACACCTTGGTTTGTGGACATCGTGAATTATTTGGCTACAGGTGAAATGCCCTTTGACTTGCCACAGTCAGAAATTAACCGAATTAAGAGGGAATCCAGGTTCTATATTTGGGATGATCCCTACCTTTGGAGACATTGTTCCAATCAGGTAATACGACGATGTGTAACCGAAGACAAGGTAAATTCTATCCTAAATTTCTGTCATTCATATGCATGCGGTGGACACTATGGACCTAAAACGACAGCTCATAAAATTCTTGAATGTGAATTCTATTGGTCGAATATTTTTCGTGACACATATTTATTTTGCAAATCATGCGATAAGTGTCAAAGAGTTGGTAACTTAAGCCGGCGTAATGAAATGCCCCTAAATCCTATTCATGTTTGCGAAATATTTGATGTATTGGGGATAGATTATATGGGGCCATTTGTATCATCATTCGGTAATTTTTATATCATTTTAGATGTTGATTATGTTTCGCGATGGGTTAAGGCGAAAGCTACAAAAAATAATGATGCTAAAACCACTGTCAAATTTATGAAAGATTGTATTTTTTCCAGGTTTGGCACACGGAGAGCGCTAATATGCGACAGAGGGAAATATTTTATCAATCGAGTCATCGATGCGCTAATGAAAAAATTTAGCGTCACCCAACGCATCGCAACGTCGTACCATCCGCAAACGAATGGTCAGGCAGAGGTATCAAACCGCGAAATTAAGACCATTCTTGAAAAGGTCGTGAAACCCGATCGGAAAGATTGGAGCATTAAGCTGAATGACGCATTATGGGAATATCGGACAGCGTATAAGGGTCCTATCAGGGTGTCTCTTTATCATCTTGTTTTTGGTAAGCTGTGCCATTTACCGGTTGAATTGGAGCACCGCTCACGTTGGGCAGTCCAAAAATGCAACATGGAAATGGATCTAGTTGGCGAAATGCGCAAACTCGATATCCAGGAGTTGGAAGAAATTCGAAAAAATGCCTACGATAGTTTGAAAATTTTTATGGAAAAAAATAAAGATTTTCACGATCGTAATATTACATTTAAATCATTTTATATAGGTCAAAATGTTTTATTATTTAACTCTAAATTAAAACTTTTTGCAGGGAAATTACGATCAAAGTGGCTTGGACCGTACACAGTCACTAATATTTTTCCACATGGTGCAGTGGAAATTAAAAGTAATTCCGGAGAGCCATTTAAAGTTAACGGTCAACAGCTTAAACCATACTATGACAGTGTTCCGGTTTGTCTAGTTGAGGAAATTTGTTTAATCGAACCTGTCACTTGAATGAGGTCGTCAAGCTAGCGACGATAAATAAGCGCTGGATGGGAGGCAGCCCATTTTATTTATTTATTTCTTGATTTTTAATTTATTCTTATTTCCATTATTTTAATTTAATTTAATTTAATTTTATCTTATCTTTATTTTATTTTATTCGCAGATAATACAGGTTGATCGAATAAAAGGCATGGGAAGATATCATTATCAGCTAGATTTTTTAGGCCCAATTTAAATTTTTAGAACTCATAAATTCTATCACATTATCCCTGATTCGAATCTGTTGGGAACTAGGAAACAAATTAAAAAATCACTTTATCCCTTTATCACCCGTGGACCCCACCCTTATCTCCCCCACCCGTCCAATCCACTTCTTTTCGGTCAAATCCCCAATTCAATTTTTAACCAAACCAACCCTTACCCTATCTAGAGATTTCGTGGACCCTACCTCCCAATTTTAAACACCCCAACTCACGTGAAACTCTCCCATCAGTCGTCCCTTTCCAATAAAACCTATCTTCTTTATTTTATTCTATTTATTAAAATACACAAACATCACCAGTCGCAACTCCCCTTCACCTTCAACCTTCACAAAGCTCCACCCTAACAAAAAATGCCCCGCACCCGTGACCAGGCCCGCCGACTCCCACAATAGCCGCCTCTCATCATTGATGGTCGGTGCCGCTTTGCGCCTCTGCATTTCATGTCCATCAGTAGCGATTTCGAGCCACAACAGTCGCCACCCAGCCCCGCACCTCCTCCCGAGCGTCGAACCGGCAGTGGCACCACCCAGCCTTTCGACAGGAATGCCTCTACCACCCTCTGCCCCGCCGTTCGACATGATCCGCAACCCCACCGTCGTCGTCATTCCATTCACTTGAGACGCTAGAACCATCCGACTCTTCGCACCACCACCCGCAACGCCCGCCTGCTTCACCACAACCTCGTCCGGTAGTGAGGCGCGACACTCCCCCGCATCACTCGAGACCCCCGTCCACTGGTCGCACTGCTCATATAGTCAACAGTGGCGAGGCTGGCGCTTCATCGCAACGCCGACCGACGCGCCCACCATCACCGCCATCACTTTCGTTCCACTCCTTGGATACCAATGCAATGTTCGGTTCTTCGCAGTACCATTCTCAGCCCGTGCCAAGCCCAATCAGTGTTCCATCCTTCACCATGCACACGAACACATTGTTTCACTCCAACCATAATTTTGCGGCTAATATGGCTGATGGGGTAAACTCTGAATTTTTTTCCAACCTTTATTAATCTTTCACCCTGTTTATGGATTTTCAGAACACATGCATGCCGAATTCACCTCACATAATCACACTCGGTCGGAGAATGCTCAACCAAATTCACCATCCCACAAGCATCACACTGCCGAAAGCGACATGCCCTCGGACCCTTCCGATCAAGAAGAACCTCCACGAAGAGGCCAACGATTTACAGAACCAAATGGTGAGAGATTGAAAGGATTCTTGCACTTTACCGGTAACGAACTTGAAACTTTTAATCGTATCCGCCATCGTGCATTTCTGGTTTGTAAGTATATTCCAACTCGAACTTTAGAGCGATTATATTTACGTGATTCGGTCATGTCGCTATTTGATAACATTGGTTGGTATATGTTTCCTACTATTACTTGTGATACTTACTGCGAGTTGGTGCTTGAATTTTATTCCACTTTTACATTTGATCGCAGTCGTGCCATGTCTCTCGATACCTCTAATGTTATATATTTTCGACTTTTGGGTTAATACTTTCGATTGTCTCTTACCGAATTTAATGTCTATATGGGTTTTGTCACTAACGTTTCAGACCCTAATTATCAGACTGCTCTTTTAGACATATCGCAAGATTTCGATAATGACCTTTCCTATTAGACATTGACAGGTTTGGCAGGTTCTCAGTACAACCCAAAAACGACCAAGGACCACGACATTCATAGCCCCGCCTTACGCTACATCCAGAGGGTTCCTCGCCTATAATCTATCAGGCCGAAATGACACTCCCTCAACCTTGAGTAAGACTGAGTTATTCTTTCTCTGGTGTATGCAGGTAAATATCAAGGTCAATCTTGGCTTTTGGATGGCCTACACGTTTCATCGTGTAGCGCGAACCACTAGGCCACGGCCACTAATTTTGGGACCTTATATTACTCATTTAGCATTACGCATTTTTCCTATTACTTTCGACCCATCTTAGTTTACTTACGCCTTCTCTATGAGTGCCTTAGATGAGAAATGTCTAGATGCCATGGGATTACTTGCAGGAACTCCAAATGCTCCTTTTATTGTTCCCCGTGCACTCTCCCAACTCGTAGAGAAAGAGTGTTTCAAAGGCGATCCCAGACACAACCAACACAAGAGGAACAACCCCGACGGGATATGGATGAGCGACTCCACTCCATAGAGTCTGACTTGGCCGAGATCCTCTTTTATCTTCGCCCCAGCTCTTCCCACGGACGAAGAGGCCGCGGTCGTGGCCGCAATTGATCAGGAAAGTCTCTTATTTCCTCTCTTTTACTCTTGTTATCATTTTGGGAAAAAATGCATTAAGTGAGGGGGGGAGATATGTTTGTCAAATTTTTCTTTGCTTTATCCGAAGCTTGTCTTATACTTGATTTTATGATAATCCTTGTCCCTTAGATTGATGTGTTCCTATGCTTACTTTGTGATAATAAAAAACCTTGACTTACTAGAAGCTTTACTTGCATGATGGACTTTAATTTGATGGCGTAACCTATGTTCCACACTTGTTACTAGAAAAGGGATATTCTTATGGTTTGCTTAATTGCTCTTGTTCTTGGAATTTATTGGAATAATACTTGCATGTTTAATTTTTGTATAAAAAATAAAAAAAAACAATAATAAAAGCTAGAGGTGCCTATCACTGGCTCTAGCTCGAAAAAAAGCTAGAGATGCATACCACCGGCTCTAGCAGAATAAAGCTAGAAGTTCCTATCACTGGTTCTAGCAAAGGAAAAAAATTCTTTTGCATTTATGGTTTAGATTTGAGTTCTTTGCAAATTTTATGCATGCTTGCTTAGTTTGATATTTTCTGAGAACATTGAGTAATTTTAGCAAACACTTAAGTGATCTTTGCTTTATTAATAAGTTGTGGATTTATTCTTATTGCCATCTTACTTAAATTTTTGAATGCTTAGTTTCTTGTTGAGTTAAAGTGATTATTTCATGTTGTAAGCTAAGGGGCTTAGATGTTTAAGGATGAGGATTTGAACTTAAATTTTTTATACTTGAGGGCAAGCATCAGATAAGTGAGGGGTAATTTGATGAGTATTTATTTTTGTTGTGTTTTTTGTCCTTATTTCGATTAAATATAAGTTTGAGGGACTTAACTGGGTTGTTTTATGTTGTTTCATGCAGGGGACGTGATGCTGGAAATAAGCTGGAATGCTGCAGAAAATACTGGAGTCATGGGCAGATTCATGGGCATGAATCAGGGCATGAATGCTGACTGGGCGCCACGTCAGCAGTAGTGATAGCTTATCAAGCCGCTTATCAGATAGCCTATCTCCGGATTTTTGAATTTTAAATTTTAAACATTGGATAATTATTTTGTTTAATTTTTATATTATCATTTTAGGTTTACCTAGGTTATTCGAAACACTATAAATACCCCCTTTGGGTAAGACTTGTTCATCAATTATCATTCAATTGAATTCATCACTTGAATCATTTCTCTTTCAAATTTTCTTTCTTCTTTTCCCTTTTAGTTTTTTTTCTTTTGATTATTTCTTAAATGTCGAGCATGATTAATTTAATAACCATGCTCGGCTAAATCTTCTTAAGCCGAAGGCTTATGCAATGACATGTTCTCAAGGCGAGGTTCGAATTTATGCTTCAAACATTTCAGAAACTTTTCTCGATTTCTTCATACTTTATTTTCTAAATCAAAATGATTTTTAAACCTAAAGATTGACTTTGGAGAAAACAATTGTTTTGATCTATCAAGTGGGAGGGAGGATCGGTTATTGAAACAAATCTGACTTCCAAGGAACACACTTAATAAGTAGATTACTAAGGGAAATTGAGATCGAATCGTTTTTATAGAAATAACTTTTCGAGTTGGTTACGAGCTTAAAGAATTTGTTTTCTCAAACATTGAGTTGGTTTAGACAAATTATCAAAACTGAAGCTAAACATTGGGTTTGGAAATTCAACTTACAAAGAAAACTCAAGGATTGACCTTGTAGTAATTTCGCCAACAAGTTTTCCGAAGTCAAAAATCTTTACCAATGAACCGAGTAGAACAAGTCAAAGCTTAGCCAAGGCTGAATATCTCTATTATTAGTTTTAACATTTTTAAACCATTCTTCTTGCTCTCTTAAATTATTACATTTTATTGCAATTCCCCCCCCCCCCAAATCACACAGACTCAATTCCATCATCTATTGGTTCAGAAACGTCAAAGGCGCAACAAGGAAAGTCCAAGTCCTTGTGGGTTCGACTCCTACTTCCCTATCTATACTTAATTTAATTCCTTTATTTAATTATTTATTTGGAAGAAGGAAATTATTCTTGACACGTTACGACGCGTGTCATCTATGATTTGATGATTTTCAAGAGAAAAATGAAGTATTTGAGAAATTATAAATTTATTATATTATAATGTGAGAAATTAATTGACTCATATGATGATATTTTAATATGATGATATTTTTGTTCATTTTAGTCCCAAAACTTTATTTTTAGCCGAAATTGACTCATATGTATTTCTATTTTTGGTAATTTAGTCCAACAATATTTTTTATTCTAGTCCATATAATTTAATTTTTAGTCAAAATTGCCCTATATTTATTTATATTTTTGGTAATTTAGTCCAATAATATATTTGTTTATTCTAGTACCTAAAATTTAATTTTTTTTCGAAATTGACCGTTATTCAATTTTTTGTAATTTAGTCCAATATTTTTAATATGATATTTTTGTTCATATTAGTCCCTAAAATTTTATTTTTAACCAAAATTAACCCCTATTTATTTTATATTTTTTATGACGATATTTTGTTCACTCTAGTCTCTAATACTTTATTTTAGCCGAAATTGATCTTTATTTATTTCTAATTTTTATAATTTAGTCTAATATTTTAAATATGATGATATTTTTGTTCATTCTAGTCCCTAATATTTATTTTTAATGTGATTCGTGTTCATGAAAGGCGTTAATTATAATTCACTCGAAATGACCCAACCCAAAGTCTATCAACTATTTTATCGAATTCAAACTTAATGCGAATTCAAAACCCGAATTAACTGACCTGAAATGAACCCGACCTGAAATTAAACCAACTTGAAATGAATCCGACCTAAAGTCCACTCGAGCCCGAATTAACCCGTCAATTAACTGATTTGGACTCTGTAGAACTAATGTTTTGATATAATAATTGAAAAATATTTTGGACTAAGTTAAAAAGAATTCAAAACTATTTCTAAAGTCCAAATAACTTGAAACTACGTTTAGGGGATATTTTCAAAGGTTTTTACATGTTTTCAAAGCCAAACTAGACAAAACCTTCCAGGCGTTTCGAAACATCCCTAGGTGTTTCGATACGGGGTCTTCTAGTGTCAAAACGTTTCGAAACGGGTCCCTTATGGAAGATAATTTTTTCCCAGCGTTTCGATACGGGCTATGTCGTTTCGATACGCCTACGTGGCATCGACCACAACGGTCATAAACCCCAACGGCTATTTCCCAACTAACATTTAAATGCAGATTGTTTCGATACGGGACTAGGCGTTTCGATACGGGAGTTTCGATACGGCCAAGGGTGTTTCGGTACGGATGTTGCATCAGACTGCAACGACTTTTTCTACTTAAAGAGCGTATCGAAACGGGTTCGAGCGTTTCGATACGGTTAGCAGCAGAACAACATTTATGGTGGGAAATTATGTCTCCAACGGCTCCAATTCAACCCAACGGCTAGTAACGGCTACAAACTCATTAAGGAGTATAAAAGGGACCTCCAAGCATCAAGATATGGCTAATGCTTCAATTGTCAATCAAAAATTGATCAAGAATTATCTTTGTACTTAAATTGTCATTTCTTTGTGTAGACAAACACTAGTGAGCCAAAATTGTCAAATTTGCTCAAGTGTTTTAGGTTTTGGGTGAGAGCTTATTTGTGCAAACAAACACCTATTAGAGGGATTTGTGTTTGCTTATCTTTTCTCTTGTAAAGAGGGTTTGATCAAGGTTTTGGGTAGAAAGCTTGATCGGTGTATAAGGGTTTCCTCCTAAGCCTAGAAAAGGGGACGAATCAATAGTGGATTGATTGGAAATCCTTAGTGGGAGGCTAAGGTAGTGGATGTAGACCTTGGTTAGAAGGTTGAACCACTCTAAAATTATTGTGTCAATTATCTTTTTAGCTTCCACACCACATCCACCCAAAATTCCACCTCTCCACCACTTGGTGAGCAAGATCGGTTGAAGGAATCGAGCACCTCAAAACCCAACAGACTCGAACTATTTTGACCCGACCTAACTTTAACCCACACCCAACCCGAGTTGAGTCAAAACATCAAATCAACCTGAAATAACATGTATTCGATTTAAACCGACCTGACATGACTCGACATGAAACTCATCCAATTACTTGTTTTTACATTCCTATTTATCAGAGCTTACTTTGAATGGACCCGTTTTCAAAGTTAACCAGCTGTAAGCCTCCCTTTATTACTTTAATATAAGATCAACATTGTTTAAATAAAACAAATGTATGGGCTTAGGTTTAAAAAATCTAAAATTTATAAATAAACCTCGAGAATTTAAAGAAACCATAAAATTATTCGATTTTAATCTGAGGAAATCACCCCAACTAATGAGAGTATGGTCTTGGACTTCACTTTAATCCAAGAAAATGATTAGATTTTCTAATTTACTATAGATTTTAATAATTTTTCATGATTATATATATATATATATATATATATTATGAATTTATTTTATATTTGACGTCTCATTTAATTTTAAAAATTGTCGTTTCTTATCCTCGTTTCCATCCCTATATTTGTATTAGTGCAACATAGGGTATAACAATCCAAAGAATTTCATCTACAAGGATAAGAATTGAGGAGGAGGAGGAGGAGGAGAATGACAATTAAGGAATAAAAAAGATATGTTAGACAACGTGAACCAAAACGATAAGAGAGGGACGGGTATGAGTGAGGGTTTCAGTTTATGGTGGTTGTGATAATGAGCGTCGTGAGTGTTGGACGAAAAGGTCGGGGAGTGGGCAGCAACTGACGACGAAAAATTGGCTGGCGACGCTACAGTTGCTATGAAGAAGATGAGAGAAAAAGTAAAGGAAAGTGGGAAATAGAAAAATTAAGAAGGGAAGAAGGAGAAAATGGTAAAATTGTAATCATACCCATGTAATTTTTCTTTTGTCATGGGAAGAAAAAATCTAAAATTACAATTATGTCCTTATATTTTCTCTTTTTTAAGAAAGTGACATGTGGCAGACTAAGAGAGTGCCACGTGTTCCTGCCACATCATCATTTAACACTGTTAGTCTTTGGGGGCATTTCAGAACACGAAAGCAAAGTACAAGGGGCACATTGCACGGTTAGAAAGTACATACATCACGGTGACAAAAATAAGAAAGTACATGAGGCATTTGTGCCATTATCCCTATATAATATTATATTTTTCATATGTGATATACATATTTTAGGAAGAGTTGAGGGACTAAACTTAAACTTTATTTAAAAAAATTTCGATTCGGGTTTATGAAATTACGATTAGAGTCAAGTTTTTTCCCATGTCGGGTCAAACTAAAACATTTAATTTTTTCGAGTCGAGTTGAGTTTTGCTCACCCCTAATCGTTGCAACATTTTGGATTTGTAATCTAAAAACTCGATCAAGAATCAATGTATGCAGGGACAGAGCTAGGATCAAACATTAGGTTGCCATTCCCCTCCACTAAAGATCAATCATCTAAATGAAAATTAAAAATTAAATTTAGTGATCTAAAATATAAAATTACACATTTTAAACTATTGTATTATTTAAACCTTGTTATTATTTTTATATACACTTGAAAGTAACATAAGTCTTTTATAATAACTGAATTATTAATATATTAAAGGGTTGTAGAACCAAGGTTTTGATATAATATTTGAAAAATGTTTTAGACTAAATTGAAAAGAATTTAAAATATGTTTTTAGTCAAAAACAACTTGAAAATATGTTTAAGGGTTTTAAAGGCTTTGGAATGATTTTAAAGTGTATTTAAAGTAGTCAAAACCATGATTTTCAAGTAACCGTACCGATACGGTATTGGACCGTACCGATACGCCTTAGGGTTTTCAAACTACCAAAATTCCAGTAGCCAAAACCCGTACCGATACGCCTAGCCGTATCGATACGGTGTGTTTTGAAATAGCCTAACGACCATAAATGGTACTATTCCCAACGGCCATAAATGGTACTATTCCAACGGCTATAAATGATACTATTCCCAACGGCCATAAATGGTACTATTCCCAACGGCCATAAATGGTACTATTTCCAACGGTCATAAATGATACTATTCCAACGGCTATAAACGGCTATATTCCCAACGGCTATAAACGGCTATATTCCCAACGGCTATAAACGGCAATATTCTCAACGGCTATAAACGGCTACAAAATCATTTGAGACTATAAATTGAAGGCTGGAACACTTGAAGAAAGAAAGAGACAACATCCAAGCAATATGGTCAAGAGAATTAGAGTCTAAATCTTTATTTTACTATTCTCTTGTACATAGTCTGTAGAGAGTGATTTTTATTGTTTTTATCCTTCACTCTTTCTTGTGAGCTAAATTGTGTAAACACCCACCTTGTGAGGTTTATTTGTTTACATCTTTTTACCCTTGTAAAAGGAGAGGTTCTAGTTTAGCCTTGAGAGAAAAACTAGAGTTGGTTCTATCTTAGCCAAGTTCAAAAGATAGGGTTGTAACGGTTTCCTCCTGAGCCTGGAAAAGGGGACGAATTCATTGTTGAGTGAATTGGGAAATCCTTAGTGGTGTGCTAAGGTAGTGGATGTAGACTCGGTTGAGTAGTCGAACCACTCTAAAATCATCGTGCAAATTGTCTACTTTTATTTCGGTTTTAGCCAATTCAACCACCAAACATTTACAACCCTCCTTGACGGTTTCGGTGATCGATTCGAGCGTGCCTAAAAAACCCAACAAGGGTAAACTACACTGGTAATCACTGAACCTTTAAGTCGCTTACAATATGGTAACCGAACTTTTAAAACTTTTATACAATCACTCAACTTTTAATTCGCTTTCATTACGGTCACTGCCGTCAACTACCGTTAAAAAACTGGCGTGGCATGTTAAATCTAAGGATAAACTACACTGGTAGTCACTGAACTTTTAGGGCGCTTTTAATATGGTCACCGAACTTTTAAAACTTTCATTACAATCACTTAACTTTTAATTCGTTTTCATTACCGTTAAAAAACTGATGTGGCACGTTAAGCTTAAAATAAACATTTTCCCGCCCTAGTTTGTCTCTCCCTCTTATTTTCTTCCAATTTTCTTCCATCCAAACATGTCTTTCTTTTTCATCCTCTTCTCCCTCCTCTTTTTCTCCTCTGTAATCTTATAGCCTCGGTAGGGTGAAAATGTCCACTCCACTGAGGGTATAAAATTACAGAGGAGAAAGAGATGAGTGAGAGGAAGATGAAAAGAAAGATAAACATGTTTGGATGGAAGGAAAATGAAAGAAAATAAGAGGGGAGAAAAAATAGGGTGGGGGAACGTTTATTTTTAAACTTAATGTGCTACATCAATTTTTTTAGCGGTAATGAAAGCGAATTAAAAGTTGAGTGATTGTAATGAAAGTTTTAAAAGTTTGATGACCATATTGAAAGCGCCGTAAAAGTTTAGTGACCACTAGTGTAGTTTACCCTTATATTTAACATGCCACATCAGCTTTTTCAACGGTAGTGACCGTAATAGAAGCAAATTAAAAGTTGAGTGACTGTAATGAAACTTTTAAAAGTTTGGTAACCATATTGAAAGCGTCGTAAAAGTTCAGTGATTACCAGTGTAGTTTACCCTATATTAAACTATACATTTGACGGAGATCCACTTGGTGATTGGTCTAGTGGCTAAGGATGCTCATATTGTCTCATCTTGTGTGAGTTGGAATCCTGGTATGAAAATGTAATACCTCTATTTAAATAAAAAAAACTATACATTTGAATTATTAAATATAATATATATAAATCAGATTAAATTTTGGTAAATTCCATTTAGTTAATCATCAAACTTTAGTAAATTTTCATTTTGGTTACTGTTGTTAGATTTTATTCACTTTAATCACTCACTTCATGTTAATCCGTTGCCCATTTTAACTTGGCGACTACAATAATAACAAAGTCTAATGGCGGTGGCTAATTTACAATTTTGTAGTGACCAAAATAAAAATATTTAAAAGTCAAACGATCAACTGTGTAGTTTACTCTCTATGTTTTTCTCTATCTGTATAGGAAAGAGACGACTCGTTTTACATGATACTGGTGTCTGATCTTGGGCTCTTTGCCATTGCCGGCGGTTTATTATGTTTGCCGTTAGATTAACTGATTCTGCATTTTCCTTCAATTTTCTTTCTCATTTCTGTTAATTTTCTTGATAGATCTGAAAGAATTGTGTTCATTTTTTTATTTGCAAAACACCCAGAAAAATGGTTTCTCCAGCTACCCTCCAAAGATCCCCCACAACCACCACCTCCTCCTCCCCTCTCCACCGTCTCTCCACTTTCAAAACCCCTCCCGCTTCTTCCACCGTCGCTTCTCCTCGTGCTCCTCCGCCGCCTTCTTCCATCCTCGACTCTTTCGCCAAAGACCCAATCCTCTCCCCTTTCCTCTCCCCTTCTTTTTCTTCCACATCCTTCTCCTCCGCCGCTCTTTCCTCCGGATCCCCTGCTTCCACCGCCGAACACCTCCTCCAAGCCATCCGCCAACTCGATTCCCAAATCCGTTCTCACGTCCTCTCCAACCACCCCCTCCTCCTGACTCAGTTATCTTCTCTTAACAACGCTGAGGTTTCCCTTTCCACTCTTAGATCTTCCATCTCTTCGCTTCAATCCTCGGTTCGCCGTGTCCGATCTGAGCTCTCTGAACCCCATAATTCAATTCTCTCCAAAACTGTCCAGCTCTCGAATTTACATAAAACTTCCGAGCTTCTCTCCCACTCCATTCGTGCTGTTCGTCTTTCGAAAAAGCTACGAGACCTTATGGCTTCCGCTGAAGAAGAGCCTGATAAGTTGGATCTGGCCAAGGCTGCTCAGTTTCATAATGATATCCTGACCTTGTGTGAAGAATATGATCTTGGCGGTATCGATATGGTGGACGAGGAAATCAATGCGGTAAAAGAGATAGGGAGAAAATTAAGAAGTGAAGCAATGAAAGTATTGGAAAAGGGAATGGAAGGGTTGAATCAGGCTGAAGTGGGGACTGGGTTGCAAGTGTTTTACAATCTTGGGGAGTTGAGAGGGATGGTGGAGCAATTGGTGAATAAATATAAGGGAATGGGTGTGAAGAGTGTGAGTGTGGCGTTGGATATGAAGGCTATTTCAGCCGGTGGCGGTGGCGGCGGCGGATTTGGTCCTGGAGGTATTAGGGGGAGCGGAACGCCACAGATTGGAGGAAGCGGGAAGGCAAGAGAGGCACTGTGGCAGCGAATGGGGAGTTGTATGGATCAGTTGCATTCTATAATGGTTGCAATTTGGCATTTGCAGAGGGTTTTGTCGAAGAAGAGAGACCCTTTTTCACATGTCTTACTGCTTGATGAAGTCATTAAGGTAGCCCCATTTCGATTTATTTTCATTTTCTTTCTGTCATGCTAATTCTATTCATATTTGAATCGGTCTACTTTAGTGCTAGATATGAGTATGAGTCCCAATGCTTTGTTTTTTGTTTTTCGAAGTTGTTCCATGTTTATATCTCTACATTCATCACTACTTCGAGAATACGAAACTGCTGTTTCCCTGCTTGACTGTAATTATTTATGCTGCTTGGTGCAGGAGGGTGATCCAATGCTAACGGATAGAGTGTGGGAAGCTCTAGTTAAGGCTTTTGCTACCCAAATGAAGTCGGCTTTTACTGCATCAAGTTTTGTCAAAGAGATATTCACAAATGGGTATCCGAAGCTCTTCTCTATGACGGAAAACCTTCTTGAAGGAATTTCGCGTGACACTGATGTCAAGGGGGTGTTACCGGCTATAACTTCAGAGGGTAAAGCTCAAATGGTTGCGGCTATTGAAACTTTCCAGATGGCTTTCTTGGCTGGCTGCCTAAGCCGTCTGTCAGATATTGTTAATTCTGTTTTCCCAGTCTCCAGCCGTGGTAGTGTTCCCCCCAAAGAACAGATCTCTAAAATTCTTTCTCGCATTCAGGAAGAAATTGACGCAGTTCAATTGGATGCTCGATTGACTCTTCTTGTGCTGCGAGAAATTAGTAAAGTTTTGCTGCTGATTGCAGAACGAGCTGAATATCTGGTATTTTGGTTTTCCTGTGTAAAATCTGTTTTTCTTCTTATTGAGCAGATTTTCTACTATGTGTGGAGTTATACATTATCATGCACCAAGTACATTATATCCTTGATTTAAAATTGGGATCAGAGTAGGGGTGGACAATGGAGGTTACTGCCTCATTGCCCTTCCTAATTTGCCATGGTTTGTCTATATGAGTTTATGACTAACTTGTTAGTATTTCGTCCCTGCCGTGTCATTGTAAGCTTTTGGTATATTTGGGAAATCAGGTCGCAGTGTGGTCATAGCATGTTTTCTACAACATCATTTTGTAATTCATGACATAACTAAATGGGGTAACATTTAAATTTCATATCATCAAATAAACAAGTTTCACTAAAAGTTACAACACAATTCTATATTGTTATTTCTAAAATCGGAACTTTAGAAAGTCCAACGTGTTTATGCCGATAATGATTATGCAATTGTACAATGATCCATCTGGTGAGGCAACTGGTTGAAACAATTACCCTGTCCATTTTTCATTTTTCTGACTGTATGTCACATTTTTTGTCTTACAAGTATAAAGTGCATTGTTTTGTGCGATAATTTGTTTCAACGTATATCCTAGGCATTAAGTAGCATTTTAAGCCTGTGGCATTCTCTGATGCTGTATTTGATCTAATCATGGACTTGATTTAGCTATTAGTGAACAGTTTAATCTCATTGTTGATTTCCTGAAGGTTTCCTTTTCTTGAAACCCTGAAAAGTCTTGCCAAATCTTATAGGAGTATATCAATGAGTACAACCATGCGTCATAAAGTACATAATTTTCACATGCAAAACACACACATATATGAAATACTAAGTTTATTCAACTTTGTTGAACTGGCAGATATCAACTGGTCCTGAAGCCCGCCAAGTATCTGGTCCTGCTACTGCAGCTCAGCTCAAGAACTTTGCATTATGTCAGCATCTACAAGAAATTCATACACGCGTAACTTCTATGATCATGGGGCTTCCAGCTATTGCTGCAGATGTATTGTCACCTTCACTTGGTGCAATATATGGTGTTGCTTGTGACTCTATAACATCCTTGTTCCAGGCTATGATCGATCGTCTTGAATCATGCATCTTGCAAATCCATGACCAGAACTTTTCTGCACTTGGCATGGATGCTGCCATGGACAACAATGCTTCACCTTACATGGAGGAGTTACAAAACTGCATTCTTCACTTTCGTCGTGAGTTCCTATCTAGGCTGTTGCCATCTTCAGCCAATGCTATAACTGCAGGAACAGAAACCATATGCACGAGGCTTGTGAGGAGCATGGCTTCAAGGGTTTTGATTCTCTTTATCAGGCATGCTTCTCTTGTCAGACCCCTTTCAGAATCAGGGAAGCTGAGAATGGCCAGGGACATGGCTGAGTTGGAATTAGCTGTGGGCCAAAATTTGTTCCCAGTTGAACAACTAGGTGCACCATACCGAGCTCTTCGAGCATTCCGACCATTAATCTTCTTGGAAACTTCTCAACTAGGAGCATCTCCTCTTCTTCAAGATTTACCTCCAAGTGTCATACTGCATCATCTCTATTCCCGAGGCCCTGAGGACTTGCAATCACCACTCCAGAGGAACAAGCTTACACATATGCAATATTCTTTGTGGCTGGATTCTCAAGGGGAAGATCAGATATGGAAAGGAATCAAGGCAACTCTGGATGATTATGCTGCAAAGGTTAGGGCTAGAGGAGACAAGGAATTCAGTCCTGTATATCCTCTTATGCTTCGATTAGGTTCATCCTTGAGTGAGAGTGCACCTGCATCTCAAAAATGACCAATCATCCAGAATTCTGTGTAAATTAGAATAAACAAATCGAAACAGCACTCGCGTTGTAGCAACATCTTTTGCAATGAACGTGTCTGGGAAAAAGCTTCAAAAGTGTTGCTAGATCTACTTCAACCTTTAGGTAAGCACGGTTTCATCAACCTAACTTGGATTAATTCTTCTGTGATGAACGGACAATTTGTTTTTCTTCTCTGGGTCTTTAGGGTGTAATCACCTTGAAAAGAAATGGGGTTTTGGCAGATTTCACAGCTGGTTGTGGTTGAATGCCCTCAACTTGGCCTTTTAAGTTGCTTGAATTTTGTTGTCACCGGTTCTTTTGATGGTTTTCATCAGTTCTCAGTTTATACATCATCTTGTCATATAATATTGTTCCCAATCCCAGTTCTGAAATGTTGCTTATGGATGGAATCCATTGTTGCCGGAATTTTTTTTATCTATAAAAATACAAGCATGCATCTAGATATGTGGTGTAGATGTATGCCTTTAAATGATGACAAAGTGTGTCTTCTCTTCTCCTAAAGTTTGGAAAAACATTATATGTTGAACTGCAGTAACTATCTCATGGATGAGGACAACAAACTTCCTTGTTGAAGTTTGTTAAAATGGAACGAGGCTTTAGGTAGGGTTGAGCAAAATTAGACTCGACGTTAAAAAATTTTACTCGTTTTGACTTGACTCTAAATTTTATAACTAGACTTTAACTCGAAAAATTTTCAAATAAAGTTTGAGTTGTAAAACAAAAATTTGAATAACTCGAATTTTTAGTAGTTAGTGGATAATTTTTAAGTTCGAGTCGAGTCCCTTAATTTTGCCTACCACATATGTAGAAAATATGAAGAAATATATGTGTATTATATATGGATATAAAAAGTTGTTTAAATTGGAATCAATCTATAGTATAACATTGTTTGGAATTTCATAAACTCGACTTGAATTAAAAAAATTTCAAATAGTTTGAGTCGTAAAATAGGACACGTAAACTCAAAAAAATTTAACTAGCCTCAATCAAACGCTCACCCCTAGTTTTGGGTCTCTTAAGCAAGGTTAGATGTTCGATTCATGATGTTTGTGGATGAAAAAATTTAGGTTAAGAGAGTTGATTCATAATAAGTCTCTGTAAAATTCAATTCAGATTAGTCGGTCAATGAATCAAATACTTGTAATTAAAAAAAAATAAAACTCATCAGTGGAGTGATATCATCAATAATCAAACTACTATTTTACAGCTCTCTACGAACATGACGAGTCTAAAGAATGACAACCTAATTTAAAGCTAAAACTGTATGATGAGCTTCAACCGAAAATGTTATAAAAACATATAATATTTTAAGTTGGTTTGGATAACATTTTAGGTTGTATTTTTAGATACAGAATATATGCTATTCGAATTATTCAGATATCCAATTTTTTGGATCGGTAAAATAACGATTCATATCATATTCGAAAAAATCAGATATTTCTAGATATTCGTATCCAAACACAAAACAAAAATTTTCTTATTTAAATTTTAGATTTTATGTTTTGTGAGCACTAATATTTTTTATAAGCTTATTGTGAGAGACGTAGATTAGAGATATATTATTCGAATTCTGATTTTTTTGTAAGTCTGCTATGCTTTGATGTTGTTAGTTACATATTTGTATTCTATTTGAGGTTGGAGCCTGTGGACCCTAAAAAGAGAAATAGACCGTCTTTTATCCTTTTGTGATTACATTGCGTAATGGAACAGCCGGTAAAGATTTTATAGTCCAAACACGAATGAACTTGCTTCAGTGGTTAAGGGAATAGTTGTTATTCTTAGAAGTCTTGGGTTCGAGCACCAACAATTGCAGCAAGGTGATTGAGCATGCATTGTCAAATGGTTGACATTTTCGACAACGCTGTGTTGGGGGAAATGACCACCTAGGTCCGACGACCAAAGGTGTGTGCTTAGGGGCGGTGGAAGCGGCGGCGATTTGCAGATTTGGGTTTGAGTAATTTTAGGGATTTTGTGACTGTTTTGTAAAAATTGAAAAATTTGGGGATTTTCTGAAAATTTGAAAATTCTGAGTTTTTTTTCTTAAAAAAAATCAAATTAGTTCCACGTGTCAAGCATTGATTGGTTGACAATTTTTCAACACCCAGTAACAGTCAGGCGCCTAAAATTATAACGTTATAAACTTTAGGCACCTATTTTTAGCAAAAAATACTTTAAGCACCTAAAGTTTAAAAGAAGTATACTTTGAGCACCTATTTTTCATTTAAGCCAATTGAAAAACAAAAGCAAACGTCACCAATATCCAAAGAATTTAGGGATGGACATTTTACCCGGACCCGACGAGTTTCGATCTGATCAGATAGAATCAGGGTTTTTGTGTGTGAAAAAGTCGGGTTTGGATCGTGTTGAGTTTTTGAACGAAATCTGTTATTAAACCAAGTCACACCTCCATTTTCGTTAATTTTAAACGGCGGAAGTACAACAAATGAAACGTGACATTAGGTATCATTTTAACAAAAAAAATTAATGTTTCAAAATAGAAATACGGACATAAGTGGGGTGCTAAATAGATAGTTTACCCTATAATTTATAGGGTAAACTACATAAATGACCACCATACTATTAGAAAAGTCGCGATTTGACCACCTTACTTTTTTTTCTAAGCAATTAAACCACCATACTATTAATTTGGATGCAATGTGACCACCAGCCGTTAGAGGTTAACGGCGGGGTGACGTGGCAGTTAAAAAAATAGGGGTATAATTACACATTTGGTCCTCGTTAATTATACACTCTATCAATTTGGTCCTAATTTTAATTTAATAAAATAAATTAATTATTTAATTAGGTGGTGACACGTGTTACCATCTTATTGGAAGAAAATAAAAACAAGGAGCATCTTGCTCCTAGTAGGATTCAAACTAGAGTTGTCTTAGATAGAGGTATGTAAGCTTACCACTACGCCAAATGAAACTTTATGACATTTGGTACAAAACATAAACTTTAACAGATAAAAGACTCTAATAAATGAGATATACAATTTTTTTTCTCCCCAAATATCATTTTCTTTCCCACATTTTTGTGCTTCCATTTTATTTCCAAATTTTATAGAGAATGGTGCCACATTTTTGCTGCAAAGTTGTCAGCTTAATCCATTCTTTAGTTGTTAAGGACTTCTAATCATGCTTGCCATGTTTTAATTTGTTTTACAACCCCATCACCTTGCTTTGTACCTTAAGATTTCAAATTAGTTAAGGTTTCAAAATAAAAATACGGACATAAGTGAGTGCTAAATAGATAGTTTACCCTTTAATTTTAAGGATAACTACCTATTTAGTACTCCACTTATTCCCATTTTCCTATTTTAGTACCCCACCTAATTTTTTTAACAAAAATGCACTTAACGTTATTTTTTCTTAACATTTTAGTACCCCACCCATTTAAAATTAACGGAACCAGTGACGTGGACCTATTTTTCCTATTTTTTAAAGTCACACATTTTTTCTCCTCCACCTCAGCTATTCCATGTAGGCTGACCAAATAAAATAATAATTAGAAGTTTTATTAAAAGGGTGGAAACCCTAAATGAAAATCTACTTCTTATTTCTCAGACCAAACAAAATCTCGACTGGAGAAAGCAAGGTTGAAAACGAAGATGAAGGAGCTGAAGCTGGAGCAAATGGAGACAACAAATCCCATCCTTTTTTGTCATTGTGGTGTTCCAGCTGCGTTGAGAACATCTTGGACAAAAGAGAATTCTGGTAGAAGATTTTTTAGGTGACTGTAACAAGGTTTTTTTTCTCAACACCAAGGGGTCCCCGCTTTTTTGAAAACATTTAATTTAAAAGGGGAAATTTTAAAAATAATTCGTGTTTTGGGAAAAAAACCTTTTTTAAAAATCTTTTTTTCGGTTAGAGTCGCCACCGGCCACTGAGGTAGGCCAGACACCGTAAAAACTAAACCAAAGATTCATTTGAAAGGGTTCGGGAGTTGGTTACGTGTGGGGAAGGGTTAGCACCCCCATCACGCCCGGAAATCGGTACCAAAACAATTGTTGCTTTTAATTGATGGAAATTACTCAAAATTTAAGAAGACTTTAATTAGGGGTTCTTGATTGAAAACCGTACTTTAATATTGCGAGCTTTCTTAAATTGGTGGCTTCGAATTAATTTATCATTTAATTAAAAAGGATGACGGTACACCGGACCAAAGACTAAATCGACATCATATAAGACTGACTGTCGTGTTAGTTTAGGGTTCGAATCTCGTACGTCACCTTTATGCATGAGGCAAGCAATTAAAGGATGATGCTATGGTCTTGTTCGTTTTAATCTCGAATTTAAATTTAGACGATTCGAATTAATCCGAATATTCGAGGAGTATCCAATAAGCTAGGCTAGTCAACTCGAATACACGAATTAATAGGTATCTCTGTTTTATAATTAAAATTAATTAATATACAAATTAAAATGCTAAAAATCACATGAATGACATATTAGAATGCATGTTGCAAAAATATATTCGAACGACATTAAAACAACTAGGCATGCCACATAAAAAACATATATGCACAAACCAACGTAAACAATATGGCAAAATATATATTCGAGATAAGCACATGTCTAAATAGGTAAAATGCATGAGTAATATAACAAAATAAAAATGTTGAGTAAATAAAAAAGGCAATCTGGCAGGGACTGAAGTTGTAATTAAACCAATTGAAAAGTTAATTAAAGAAGCAAAATGGGTTTAAATTAAAAAGACGCAAGAAACCACAGGGACCAAAACGGGAATTTTACCGCCTGGAAATCAATCGGAATGAAAGCGGTGACGAAATTGAAAGGACTGAAAAATGCAAAGGGATCACGTGCATAATTTAAGAATGCGGAAGCCCTCCCCGCGTAAATAAAGGGACACGAGAGGGTTAAAACATGAATTAAACCAATTTTAAATCTTAAAAACACTATAAAGTCGGGTTTAAGAAAACATTTGACCCCCTTTTAGCCCTAATTTCAGAAAGACCTCCCCCTTTTCTCATCTCTTCCAGCGCCGGAACCCTAAAAACATTCTTTTCCTTTTCGAAACCAAAACGAACCCCTTTTTTTCCACTCTCTTTCGGAAACCCAAAACCGAAATAAAAAACCTTTGAAAATGACAAGTCATCGTTTAACCGGTCAAAAATAAATAAATATTTAACCTCTTTCAACAATAAATAAAATAAAGAAATTGAGTAGATATAGGGAAAGAGGGTCGATCCGCAGGGAGATTAGCTGTAATTATTGACTAAAGACTGCTTCGATTAGTACTTCCAGGAATATCTGCAAAGTAATTAAATAAAATGGGGGGAGTGATTTGATATTGGATGAAAATGAAATAGCAAGATTTAAATGCAGAGGTAAAAAGAATAAGAAAAACCAAGTATGTGAAATAGCCTCGAACCAGCTCCTTCAATTCTTTCGATCACTGAAATAGATTTTTATTTCGGGGATCATGTCGGTTATAGTCTACGAGGCCCAACCCGTCATAACTTGTTTCTCTCTCGAGTAACCAATCCTCCCAAGTCTATCTTCGAAAGATGGTTCTTAAATAAATCAACCACGTCTATCGCCGTTAAAATATTTAGAATAAAAGCAGGAAAAACCCGACTCAGAAATTGTCTAAAAAGAATCGCTTCTGATTTTATCTTTCCTTAGCGGACCGCCGCTAAGAGTGTTCATAGGAAGTCGAAATTGCCACAGGCCGATCCTTCCTCCCAACTGTGTTTTTAAGCGATTTTAGACCAACGAGCCCTTTTTGATTTGAAAAACGGTTAAAAACTTTTAGTAAGGCCGATTGCCAAACTATATAAGCAGAAAGAATAAAATGATTTCCCAAAAGAATTTAAGCAAGTTCAATTCTCACGAATCGAATTGACTTGGCTGGTTCTTGGCTTAAAAGATTTAGCTAAGCATGATATTGATTATCATACTTAACTTGATTTTAGAAAAGTAATTAAATGACATAAAACAAATGAAACAAGAAAATAAAGGAAAAGAACTTGAATTAAAACTGAAAAATGTTTACAAAGATAAAAAAAAAAAAACTCAAAGCTAGAAGATGATCTTAAGCCTTCACCAAAGGTTGGTATTTATAGGCTTAGATTACAAGGATAAGAAATAAGAAAATCAAAATAACATTTCAAATTCAAATGTTTTAAAATTAAAAAAAACAAATGGATAGAACTGATAATTTGATCGGATCTTCTCTCGGAATATTCCAGGACCTTCTAGAGGTTGCCATGTCATTGCCACGTCACTGCCACATCAGATGCGTCATGCCTGGTGTCGTGCCCACGATTCCAATCATGACAGAATTATAATAAAAACTGCAGAAATGCCCCCTTTTTACTGCTATTTCCAGAATTAGGTCCCTGCACAAAATATAACAGAAACAACATGTATTAAGCAGCAAGAAATCCTAATAACTAGAAGAATAGCAAATAAAGTATGTCACATTTGAGAACTTATCAAATTCCCCCTCACTTGTCTCATACTTGTCCTCAAGTATGTCCGAAAAAGATATTAACCCAAGAATGCTTTCTTCAAGCCATCACAAGTATCAAGCATCGTTATAAGAGATCTAGCGCAAAAGTAGTATCATGAAAGAAACATAATCAAACCAAATGGATGCAAGCAAAGAACAACCCCTTATCTCTTCCAATTATCTATCAAGCATTAATCAAATCCTAACCTAGTCTTAATCCTCACCAAGATACACTCAAGAGCACTCAAAGTGTTTATGGGTAAAAGTGAAGCGAGAACACTCTAAGTCATACATGAACAAAAGTTTCCATAGGCTTGTAACAAGTTCAATTCTCCACTACTTTATTAGAATCGAGGTGTAAAAATCATTAGGTCTTTTATTCAATGTGTAATGTGGGTTTAGAAATAGGGTAGAAAGATGGAAAGAAAAGGCAAAAGAAGATGATCAATGCAAGAAGTTTTAAACAATAAGCAGCGAAGACAAAAGAGGAGCTAAAAATGGGCAAGCAAACACATATTTTTCTTCCTTTTTTTTCTTCTTTTTTGAAATTGTTGTTTTTTTTTTCTTTTTTTTTTCTTTTCGAAGCAATTGCTTCCTTTTATTCTTTTTTTCCTCTTTTTTTCATTTTTTTCTGGAAAAATTCTACCCTTATTCGAATTGCAGCCCCTTATTTGTCTAGTAATATAGTTTCTAGCATTTGATCAATCAAAAAGTGGTAAAGGAAAAACAAGGTTTGATGAGGGTTAAGCCAAAAAAATATGAGATATAAGGCTTCGAAGGCTCACTAAGTGATAAGAAAAGGTAAGATATATTTATTATTTTTTATGAAAGAGAGGAAATGGTCTAAATCCTAATGCCTAAATCATCTTAAAGCACCTCATTCTTAGTGTATTCTCAAATAGCATACAAGCCACAAGTTCTAGATTCCTAAGTTCAAGATGACACTCTCAAGCAAGGAAAAACGAGCATAAATTATAGGATGCATGCTCAAGGCTCAAAGTCTCACAAAATTAGGCTAAGTTTGATTAAGCTAGGCGAGAAATCTAATTAACACAATCAAGAGAAATTAAAAGAGATGTCAAACTGCAGATTACCCATATCCTTTGATGATCAAAATGCTATAATTCAATCATACGTAAGCACTAGAACAAGTACAACATGCTGGACAACAAGTAATGGCAAGAACAAAAAATTCATCTTAAGGTTTAATCAAAATCAAAACATATTATCAAACAAGCAGACAAGTGGTAATTTACCCTCCCCCTCACTTAAGTGAATTGCCCCAATTCATAAAAATTAAGGAAATAAAGAGATAATAAGGGCAAAAGATACTCCCCGTGGATGTAGAGTGAGTCGATGGGAATGGTGCACTATGAGTGGCTCGGATCAGCGGCGGCAGAGGGCTTTGAACGGAGTTGCCGGATGTGCCAAAGAGGGTGCAGCGAAGGGTGGTTTGGTATTCTCTTCGGGGGAGTGATCTCGTTGCTGGTCGTCGGCCACCACAACGAGAAGGAGGAGTAGGGACTGGCCCGAGTTGTTGGAAGCCTCTACAAAGGCTGCCGGTGCGAATGGGAAGAGGCAAACGGAACCCGTGAAGAGGATGTGGAGTCCACGGTGGGCATTGAGTGGAAGGTATGGGGAAAGAGTTTTGGTTTATCGTGTTTTGGGGGGGGAGGGGAAAAGAAAAAATATATATATATTTTTGTTTATGCGGTAAGATGGGTCAAAAGTTCAAAGAGGGGGGTTCGGCTAACCTGCACCAAATTGTTAACATGCTCCGCATGATAACGTGTACCATTTTTATTGAAACGGTGCACTTCACCCAGTGAAATTTTACAGCTCTTTGCTTGATAATTCCCTTCACTGGAAGTCTGGAATGAAACCAAAATTAAGCTAAAAATTAAAAGAAAAACAAAGCTAAAAATTTAAAACAGAAAATCAAGATTAACGAAAAGAAGAAGAAAAAAATGGAAAGAATGGATTGCCTCCCATTGAGCGCTTTGTTTAACGTCGTTTAGCTCGACGACCTGTGCTAAATTTTTTGTTCTTCAAAAGCAAGTTCTTCAAATAAACAGTGATGTCCATCCCTTGTCGTTTTAACGCCTTCCTTCATCTTTTTATTTGTGCGCAAAACAACAACTGAGCTTCTACCTCCTTCCCGATGCGACAACTTACTCAAAATGATGATTGGCAAAGTTTGATTGTCGACTAAAAATATATAATTAAATTCTCTAACTTCGGCTTTGGTTCCTGCAAAATTGAGGGAAAATGTTTAGATCGAGTTGAAATTAATTGAAAATCATAAAGGGAAAAAGGGTTGAAATGATTTCGCCTATATCGTCGAGATCCGCGAATTCCCTACAAAAGTCATAACACAAATCAGTTTCGATCAAATCATCAGCTAACGGATCTATAATATCAACGAAATTTAAACTTGCGACCGAATCGGGATACTTCATAGCTTTATACATATCAAATTTAACTACTTCCCCATCAAATTCCATAGTTAAGATGTCGTCGCGGACATCAATCTTTGTATGCGCGGTTGATAGGAAAGGTCGGCCAAGCAAGATTTCGGATCCGTTATTGCTGCGATCATTTTCCATGTCAATAATATAAAAATCAGTAGTGAAAATAAGATTTTTTACCTGTACCAACACGTTTTCTAGTACTCCCTCGGGGTAGATGACTGATCGATCGGCTAATTGAACCGTCACTCGCGTTTCTTTCAATGGTTCAGTCGAAATTTTGTTGTAGACGCTTAACGGCATGACGTTGATAGACGTGCCTAAATCCCACATCGCTCTTTTTATCCCAACATTCCCAATTTTACAGGGAATCGCAAACATACCTTGGTCCTTGTACTTTGGCGGCAACGACTTTTGAAAGATGGCCGAAATATTTTCACCAAGGATAACTTTTTCATTTCCGGATAGTCGCCTTCGGTTTGTGCATAAGTCCTTCAGAAACCTTGCGTATTTGGGCACTTTCCGAATAACATCAAGAAGTGGAATATTAATTTCCACCTTCTTGAATATATCCAAAATTTCCTTCTCCTCCTCTTTTTTATCTCGTTTCGTCAATCTACCTGGAAAAGGAGGAACAGGTTCGTAAGTAGAAACAGAAATTTTAGATTTGGCATTACCTGCGGTGGGAGGAGACTTATCGTTCTGGTCCTCCGAAGAGTTTCCCGGTTCGTCGGATTTTCGCTCATCTTGCTTGGGCGGTTTAGGCGTTATCACTGTTCCAGTACGCAAAGTTATCGCACTAACATTTTTCCTTGGGTTGGTTTCAGTTTGGGATGGTAACTTTCCATGGGATTCTAGACGTTTAACAGCTTGAGCTAGTTAGCTTATTTGTTTGTCGATTTGCTGGAGATGGGATTGTGTTTGGGTTTGGAATTTTTCCTGCGAAACTGCCAATCTCTCAACAATAGACTCAAGCGAGGATTTTTGGGGTGCTTGGTTTTGGTAGGGAGGTTGTTGCCTAGGTTGGTAATTCGGGTTCTGATTACCGTAGCTCAAGTTTGGGTGATCTCTCCAACCATGATTGAATGTATTGCTCTGAGGGTTATAGGGTCTTTGGGGAGGTCCGGGAAAGTTGTGTATGGCGTTAACTTGGGCACCAGATATATCCCGCAACAATGGGCATAAGTCGGTTTCGTGATCTGGCATAGTGCATATTTCGCATACCTTAGTAGCTCCTAACTCCCCTGAAACAAGAGAATACACAATATTAGTTAAATTGTCTATCTTATTCTCTAATGAAATTGTGCTTACTGTTTGAACCCGTCGGCTAGGTTCACTTGCAGAACCAAATTGCTGCAAA
This sequence comes from Hibiscus trionum, assembly GCA_030270665.1. Classification (NCBI taxonomy): domain Eukaryota; kingdom Viridiplantae; phylum Streptophyta; class Magnoliopsida; order Malvales; family Malvaceae; genus Hibiscus; species Hibiscus trionum. The sequence goes on along the minus strand of BSYR01000025.1, from coordinate 2,745,646 downwards.
TTAGCAGCCATTGTGGAGATTAATGTTCTCGCTGCAGTAGGGGTCATGTTAACGAGCGCGCCACCGCTTGCTACGTCTACCAACTTTTTATCCATTGGTAACATTCCTTCATATAGGTATTGGAGGAGTGTTTGCTCGGATAAGCCATGTTGCCGACAACTTGCACACAGCTTTTTGAATCTCTCCCAATATTCATATAAGGATTCATCGTGCATTTGTTGGATACCCAATATGTTTCGCCTAATTTCCGTCGCTTTTGCCGCATGGAAGTATCTATCAAGAAAAACACGAGAGAGATCAGACCATGTATTAATTGAATTTGGAGGTAAGTAAAATAACCACTCTTTAGCCGTTCTGGTTAAGGAAAAAGGAAAAGCCCTTAGTTTTATTTGGTCCTCTGAGACCCCTTGTGGTTTCATGCTGCTGCACACCATATGAAATTCGGCAAGGTGTTTGTGTGGGCTTTCAGAATGGAGGCCATTAAAAGTAGGGAGTAAGTGGATTAATCCCGTTTTGAGCTGGAAGGGAGTATCGCCTTGAGGAAAAGCGATGCATAGTGGTTGTTTCACGGTAGGGGCGGCATTTAGTTGTCGAATTTTTTGGTCCGCCATCGGTCTTGGTTCCTGTGTAGGTTCTTCGATTGGTGTAGTTTCGGAAGTGGGTTCTTGTTCGGATCGTCGTGTGCTTTGTTGTTTCTTTCGTCGAAGTGTTTCGCCGTGAGTTCTACGAGCGCTTGCTTCGATTTCCGGGCTATATGGAACAAGATTAGCCGGATTCCTCATGGTCATAAAAAAACGAAATCAGTCAATATACCGTAAATAAATCTCCCCGGCAACGACGCCAATTTTGACAAGTCGTCGTTTAACCGGTCAAAAATAAATAAATATTTAACCTCTTTCAACAATAAATAAAATAAAGAAATTGAGTAGATATAGGGAAAGAGGGTCGATCCGCAGGGAGATTAGCTGGAATTATTGACTAAAGACTGCTTCGATTAGTACTTCCAGGAATATCTGCAAAGTAATTAAATAAAATGGGGGGAGTGATTTGATATTGGATGAAAATGAAATAGCAAGATTTAAATGCAGAGGTAAAAAGAATAAGAAAAACCAAGTATGTGAAATAGCCTCGAACCAGCTCCTTCAATTCTTTCGATCACTGAAATAGATTTTTATTTCGGGGATCATGTCTGTTACAGTCTACGAGGCCCAACCCGTCGTAACTTGTTTCTCTCTCGAGTAACCAATCCTCCCAAGTCTATCTTCGAAAGATGATTCTTAAATAAATCAACCACGTATATCGTCGTTAAAATATTTAGAATAAAAGCAGGAAAAACCTGACTTAGAAATTGTCTAAAAAGAATAGCTTCTAATTTTATCTTTCCTTAGCGGACCGCCGCTAAGAGTGTTCATAGGAAGTCGAAATTGCCACAGGCCGATCCTTCCTCCCAACTGTGTTTTTAAGCGATTATAGACCAACGGACCCTTTTTTATTTGAAAAACGGTTAAAAACTTTTAGTAAGGCCGATTGCCAAACTATCTAAGCAGAAAGATAAAAATGATTTCCTAAAAGAATTTAAGCAAGTTCAATTCTCACGAATCGAATTTGTTGAGTGGATCGATTGAATGATCAAGACCAAGAGGGGGTGAATTGGGATTTAAAATCTTTGTGGAGTGAAAGGGCAATTTAAAAATGAAGAACAAGAGATTTTAGAGTGGTTCAAGTTCTCCAAATGAACTCTACATCCACTACCTTAGCTACCACTAAGGATTTTAACAATTCACTATTTGTTCTTCCCCTTTTCAAGGCTTAGGAGGTAACCTTTACACAACCGGTCAAACTTTCTACCCAAAATTTGACCAACCCCTCACCAATAATCAAAGAAGAAATTGGACAAGAAGTATATCTCTCAAATACAAATTTGTCCCTAGAAGTACAACACTCAACCCAAATTTGAAGATAAAATAAGAATTGGATACAACACAATTTGGGAATTACAAGAGATTGGAAATTTTGCACACTTGAGGTTGGATTTTTGCTTGAATGTTTATCTTTTATGCAATAGTTGTTGCTGGCCTTCAAAGAGCTTCAATTTATACCTCCTCTATTAATTCTAGCCGTTTGGGTGGTTGGGAACTTGAATAGAGCCGTTGGAACCCTCTCTCACCACCATAAATGCACTTCTGCAGCTACCCGTATCGGTACTCTGGGAGCCGTATCGATACCTGTCTCAGAAAAGAAAGAGTCGTTGTGCACAATAAATAGGGGGTATCGAAACGCATGTATGCGTATCGATACGGGGGATCGAAATGGCTAAGACCGTATCGATACCTTTTTCTCAACATAGCTCACTGTCGATTTCCGTTTCGATACGGGGGTTTACCGTATCGATACGGGTCAACTACCAATTTAAAATTTGGTTACCTAACAACTGACACCAACGGTCGAAATATTTAAAATGACTTGAATTTAAAAATTCGTTAAAACCGTATCGATACGGGTGAAGTCGTATCGGTACGCCATTCAAACTCTTTTAGACTTTTACGAAGGAGCGTATCGATACAGATTGAATCTATTTCGATACGGTGTTTCGATACGGTTAAGTGTGTATCGAAACGAGTTCCGACAGTGGTCAACTTTGTAAAAAAGGTATCGATACGGCTGGAAGCGTATCGATACACCTGGACGGTTTTCAATAGTTTGGCCTTGGAACACTTAGAAAATATTTTGAGTTTGAGTTTTTCAAATCAGTTTTAAAGTGTTGGTGATTTAAAACTTATTAAGGGACTTATAAAACAATTTTAAGTTTTTCAAATTGATCCTTAAAGATTTAATTATATCAAAATCAAACATAGGTTTCACAATCTCCCCCTTTTTGATATAACAAAACTAAAACTTGAAATTTTTGATACTTTGAAAAACTTTGCAAAATTAACTCCCCCTTAGTATAAGCTAGGTAACTTTTAAGTTGAAATCAAAATTTTTAAAGTGTTGTGAGCTAGCTTCTCTCCCCCTTTTTGTTAGATCAAAAATATTGAGACAAAGTAAAGTGCATAGCATAGGCAAATGTATAAATAGACAACATAAATATCATTAAGTTCAAAGATAAAGCATAACATCAACTGAAAAATCCAACAAAACATAAAATCAAAGCATAGGTTTAAAACTTAAAACAAACTTAGTCCTAAGAACATGAAACAAAACTGCATAGATAGAAATATCCTAGATGATATGCATTAGATGCAAGGAGAGACTTCTAGGCATCATCATCGCCTTCTTCATCATCTTCATCTTCATCGATAATTGGATCATCATTCCTCATGCTATTGCGCCACTCATCATGAAAAGCAGAGAGGGAAATATTCAAAGAGTTATGACCAATTTCAAGAGAGATTAGGCGATTCTCCATGGTCGTCATCCTTGTGTCAAAGCTTGTTTCAAGAGCGGTAAGACGATTTCCCATATCCGTGCGCAACCCCGTGAATTGCTCATTAAGGAAGGTCATAAGAGTAACCATGGGAGGTTGAGGAGGAGGTGGAGGAGCTTGAGAAGCTTGATCACCTTGAGGATTCTCCAATTCGGCTGCAGCCTCGGGTGGTAGCTCGGAAAGACGTAACCAACTTCCATTAAAATAATGGAACTTACCCCGTGCAAGAGAGCGTTCATCAATAGGATCGGTGAGGGGAGTTGGGAAGTCAAACGAGCAATCAATATCCTTTTTCACAAAGTAATAGCTTAGGGTCGTACCATAGGTGAAGGAGGTGACGAGAGAGGTGTGGTGATGTTGCACAAGATAGACAATCTCCGCAAACATGATTCGAGCAAGGTTTGGACGCTTTCGCTCACGGAAGCAACGGATCCAAAAATCATCCACTTGACGGATGGTAGAGTACTTTCCTCCCAAGGGCCTAAACCACCAAGACACCATCAAATGGAGGATCCGATCTTAAGCATTGAGGGCGGTGACGGAGCCTCTAAGAACATGGCCTAAAGCATTCTCATCATCAAGGCCTTCATCCTCTAAATTAAAAACTTCACATATAGACTTGACATCAAGGATGATTTTCTTGCCCATTAGATAAGAACTAACTCCGGTAACAACCCCATTACGATTAGCAAGACATTTGGCATTAGTGTAGAAGATCAAAACCAAAAGACGGTAATAAAAACCGGGAATAGAGAGAAAATCTATAAAATTCCAAAGATGAAGAAAAGGAAGATATTCAAATTTGAATCGCTCCGAATCAAGAAAAGGAATAGATATTACCCTTTCCGGATGAATCTTGTAGTTTTCGAATTGACGAAAATATGTGAGAGCTCCGGGGGTTTCAAAGGAATTTTCATAGATTTGGGTGTAGTTTGGACGTGCAACCTCTCCGGGATTTGATGATTCACCGGTTTGAGAAACCCGCGCCCTCTTCCTAGATTCCTTGGGTGCCATGAACTAAGAGAAAAATATGCATTTAGATTTCTTCAATGAAGTTAAGGATCAAGGTAAACAAAAAAAATTGAAAATAAAATTTGAAAAAGAGATTTTGGAAAACAAAGTTTTGTTAAGAAGATGAAAATTTTGAAAAACAAAAAAGATTTGTTAAGAAAACAAATATAAAAACAGAACAAAAACAAAAAAATATAAAAGAAAAAGAAGTGATATACCTTGATTGGGATTAGAGAAGAATGAAGAAAAGCCTAGCACCAATTTGATGAGAGAAAAACTTAGAGCTTTTGAAACCCTCTTGAAGTTTTTGAGTTGTGGTGTGAAAATATGAGGGAGGAAGAGCCTTTTTATAGGCAAAAACGGCTAGGGTTTTTAGGGTTTGAAGAATTTTAGTTTTGGTAAAAGTTGAAGACTTTAAATGCCAAATTAAAAGTTGTCTGCGCAATCGAGTATCGATACGCCTGAGGGTGTATCGATACGGGGGTAGAAACGTCATTTCCTTAAAAATGCCCGTTGGAGAATCGTATCGAAACGGATGAGATCCGTATCGAAACGATTGAAGCTCGCATCGATACGGGTTTAATCGTATCGATACCTGTTTAATGCAAAAAGAGGTCTAGGAAGTTTAATGAAGTACTCGTATCGATACGCGTAGATCCGTATCGATACCCTATGCCAGAAATACATCTTTAGACCTAAAGAACAACCATAGGCTCGATTTTAACATCTCCTAAAGGAATGAAAATGATGAATGAACAGTTCTAAACATATTTGAATAGAATCATACTCCCCCTAACTATAGGCATGGACATTTTCAAGAGTTACAACACACAAACATGCAATTTCACAAAATCAAGCAATTTTAAGCACAAAGAGGTCCTAAAAGGTCAAGATGAGCTAGCTAGACCTAACTCTCTCCTAAGGGACCAAAAACGCTCTTTGTCTAAAGGTTTTGTAAATATGTCCGCTAATTGATTTAAGGTGTCTACATACTCTATAACCACATCTTCTTTAAGGACATGATCTCTAATGAAATGATGCCTTATTTCTATGTGTTTGGTTCTAGAGTGTTGGATGGGATTTTTTGTTAAACATATAGCACTAGTGTTGTCACATTTTAGGGTTTTGGTTTCAACTTTAATACCATAATCTAAGAGTTGTTGCTTCATCCATAGGACTTGAGCACAACAACTCCCTAAGGATATGTACTCGGCTTCGGTGGTAGATAAGGCTACACTATTTTGTTTCTTAGAGAACCAAGATATGAGCATAGTACCTAGGAATTGACAAGTTCCCGAAGTACTTTTCCTATCGATTTTGCATCCCCCATAATCCGTATCCGAATAAGCATGAAGGTTGAAGGTGGAGTCTCTAGGGTACCAAAGACCTAAACAAGAAGTATCTCTAAGGTACCTAAAGATTCTCTTAACGGCTATAAGGTGAGACTCTCTAGGACTAGCTTGAAACCTAGCACACAAGCAAACACTAAACAAGATATCCGGTCTACTTGCAGTAAGGTAAAGCAATGATCCAATCATAGAACGGTAAAGTTTAGACTCAACACACTTACCTCCTTCATCTTTGTCAAGCTTTGTAGATGAGCTCATAGGTGTGGCTTGAGGCTTTGCATTCTCCAAGCCAAACTTCTTGAGCATATCCTTTATGTACTTTGCTTGATTGATGAAGGTGCCATCCTTCTTCTGCTTGATTTGGAGTCCCAAAAAGAATGAGAGCTCCCCCATCACGCTCATCTCGAATTCACCTTGCATTAGCTTAGCAAACTCTTGACAATGACATTCGTTAGTAGAACCAAAAATAATATCATCAACATAAATTTGAACTACTAAGATGTCATTTTTATACATTTTTATAAAAAGTGTAGTGTCCACCTTACCTTTTTCAAAACCTTTTTCAATTAAAAAGTTTGAAAGTCTTTCATACCAAGCTCTAGGAGCTTGCTTTAAACCATAAAGAGCTTTAGTGAGTTTGAAAACATGATTTGGAAATTTTGAATCTTCAAAACCCGATGGTTGTTCCACATACACTTCCTCATTTATAAAACCATTTAAAAACGCGCTTTTAACATCCATTTGAAAAAGCTTGAAATTATGATAACATGCATATGCAAGCAACATCCTAATGGCTTCCATTCTAGCTACGGGTGCATAGGTTTCATCAAAATCTATTCCCTTTTCTTGAGTTTAACCTTGTGCTACAAGTCTAGCTTTATTTCTCACAATGTTACCACTCTCATCTAGCTTGTTCCTAAAGACCCATTTAGTTCCTATGGTAGATTGATTACTAGGCCTGTCAACTAATGTCCAAACGTTACTTCTCTCAAATTGATTTAACTCTTCTTGCATAGCCATAATCCAAAAGTCATCTTTCAATGCTTCTTTAATAATCTTAGGCTCTATGCATGAGATAAATGCAACATGATTCATTAATTTAAGAGAAGATCGAGTGGTTACCCCCTTGGATGGATCACCCAAGATTTCACCATCTTTGACATAGTTGAACTCCCTTGGGTAGCTCACTTCCTTTTCCTCAAGAGCCATGTCTTTCAAGGCTTCAAGAGGTGGATCTTGTGTGTCCTCTTCTTTTGTTGGAATCTCATCCTCCTTTGATGTTTGTCCTCCATCAAAGGCATTTATGATTCCTACATCATCATCATCACAAGAATCCTTCCTTGGAAGGAGGTTATCATCGAATACAACATGTATAGATTCTTCTACTACTAAAGTTCTTTTGTTAAATACTCGATAGGCTTTAGATGTTAAAGAGTATCCTATGAAAATAGCTTCATCACTTTTTGCATCAAATTTACCTAAGTTGTCTTTTCCATTATTTAAAACAAAACACTTGCAACCAAAATGGTGAAAATAGCTAATGTTAGGATTTTTAGATTTTAAAATCTCATAAGGTGTTTTCTTTAAAATTGGCCTAATCATTACTCGATTAACAATATAGCAAGCGGTATTTGTGGCTTCCGCCCAAAAATATTTAGGTAAATTATTTTCACAAAGCATAGTTCTAGCCATTTCTTGCAAAGTTCTATTTTTCCTCTCAACTACCCCATTTTGGTGAGGAGTTCGAGGAGCCGAAAAATTGTGGCTAATACCATTTTCATTTAAAAAATCTTCAAACCCTAAATTTTGAAACTCGGTTCCATGATCACTTCTAATATGTGAAATTCTAAGTTCAAGATCATTTTGGGTTAGTTTTGAAAATGTGATGAATTTTTCCAAAGCCTCATCTTTAGTACTTAAAAATAGAACCCAAGTAAATCTAGAAAAATCATCAACAAGTACAAAAGCATAAGACTTACCACCCAAGCTCATAGTCCTAATTGGCCCAAATAAGCCCATATGGATAAGTTGTAAACATCTAATAGTAGAAACATCATTAATGGATTTAAAGGAAGACTTATGTTGTTTACCCTTAGAGCATGCATCACAAATTTTATCATTTGAAAATTTAATATTGGGTAAACCTCTAACTAGATCAAGAGAAACTAGTTTTTCTAAAACAATAATGCTAGCATGTCCTAGTTTCCTATGCCACAACCATGCATCATTTTCATTTTGTGCTACTAAGCATGCATGAGATGTATGAATGTCATCTAGATGCACCATGTATATGTTCCCTATGCGATGACCTATGAGCATAATATTATTAGATTTAATGTCAACAATTTTGCATCCATTTTTATCAAACAAAAAATTAAATCCTTTATCACACAATTGACTTATGCTCAACAAGTTATGTTTAAGATCATCGACATACAAGACATTTTCAATGAGAATAGTAGAGAGATTACCTATGGAGCCAATACCTTTAATGTGGCCTTTAGAGTTGTCACCAAATGTTACCACTCCTCCACTTTTTGGCTTTAGATCCATGAATATACTCTTGTCTCCGGTCATATGCCTTGAGCATCCACTATCAAGGTACCATGAGTTTTGACTTTGTGCTTTGGCCTTGTAGCAATGCTCCCCCTACAAACAAAGATATTAAGCTTTTGTTTTTGGTACCCAAATCATTTTGGGTCCATGAGTGTTAGCTCCCAAAACCTTGGTTCCTTTAGGGATCCAAGATGACATAGCAATAATGTTATTAGATTTTACAAGTTCCTTAGGAACCCATACACTTCTAATTCTTTTAGTCTTTCTATGTCTAGGAAGACTACCTTGTTTGTAGTTATTAGTCCTTTTCTTAAGTTGGTTTGTTTTAGAAGATTCACCAATTTCATGCTTCATACTACCAACATTTTTAAAGGACTCCTTGAGCTTGTTAAGCTCATCTAACACCTTTTGGTGTTCACTATTGCATCGAGATAAAAGATTATTAAGATCAACATTTTCATCTTGAAAAAATTTAAGTTCATCTTTCAACCCTAATATCTTTTTCTCAAATTTTGAATTAGCTTGAGAGAGTGAGTCATTTTTCTCATTTAGCTCCAAAATGATTTTCTTATTCCTAATGACCGAATCTTTATATTTCTCAACTACTTCATCATAGACCTCTTGTAACTCATCATATGCATCATTTAATTCATCATATGTAAAATCTAAAGATGATGAGTTAGAGGTTACCATTGAGGAATCTTCCTCAAGTGCCATGAGGCAAAGGTTGGCCACTTCTTGTTCGTCATCCTCCGATGACTCCTCATCACTCCAAGTAGCAAGCTTGGCTTTGAGCTTCTTCTTCTTCTCAAAGCCCTTCTTCTTGAGTTGAGGGCACTCCGAACGTATGTGACCGAGTTTATTGCACTCAAAGCCAATTCTTCAAGGTCATCCTTCTCACTAGAAGAGCTTTCCTCAAGTAGTGAAGCTTTAAGAGCTATTCCCATCTTCTTCTTCTTTTCAACTTCTAACTTCTCTACTCTCTTCTCTTCCTTCTTCTTCTCTTCTTCCCTTCCTTGTTTCATAATCTCATGAGTGAGTAGAGAACCCACTAGCTCATCAAGCTTTAGAGTCTTCAAATTTTTAGCTTCTATGATGGCGGTTCTCTTCCCATCCCAAGATTCGGGAAGTGAATAAAGTAGCTTCCGGACAAGCTTGTCTTTCGATATGATCTCTCCAAATCCTTTGAGCCCATTGACTATTGTGGAGAAACAATCAAACATCTTGGACACCGTCTCATCGGGCTCCATCTTGAAATTTTCATAACTAAGATTGAGAGTTCCAATCTTAGTTTCTTTGACATCTTTGGTTCCCTCATAGGTAGTCTCAAGAGTGTCCCACACTTCTTTGGCACTCTCAATAGATGACACTTTAGAATAGATGTCCGGACCGAATGAACAAAAGAGTATGTGGAGAGCTTTGTCATTTACTTGAATCTTTCTCCTTTCTTCCTCACTCATCTCCACCTTTTTCTTCAAAACCATCTTGCCTTCACTATCTTGCTTCAATGGAATATAAGGGCCATCTTCAATGACATCCCAAACTAAGTAGTCGTTGGACTTGATTAAGAGACGCATTCTATTCTTCCAAAAAGAATAGTTGTCACCGTTGAAGAATGGAGGCTTTGTAGTGGATTGAGACTCATACATGCCCGAACCGGAGGTAGAAGCCATGGCTTGATTTTTTGTTGATCTCACTCTTCCTAGGAACTCCTCTTGTGGTTGTGAATCCTTCAAAGAGGTAGGCTCTGATACCAATTGTTGAGTGGATCGATTGAATGATCAAGACCAAGAGGGGGTGAATTGGGATTTAAAATCTTTGTGGAGTGAAAGGGCAATTTAAAAATGAAGAACACGAGATTTTGAGTGGTTCAAGTTCTCCAAATGAACTCTACATCCACTACCTTAGCTACCACTAAAGATTTTAACAATTCACTATTTGTTCTTCCCCTTTTCAAGGCTTAGGAGGTAACCTTTACACAACCGGTCAAATTTTCTACCCAAAATTTGACCAACCCCTCACCAATAATCAAAGAAGAAATTGGACAAGAAGTATATCTCTCAAATACAAATTTGTCCCTAGAAGTACAACACTCAACCCAAATTTGAAGATAAAATAAGAATTGGATACAACAAAATTTGAGAATTACAAGAGATTGGAAATTTTGCACACTTGAGGTTGGATTTTTGCTTGAATGTTTGTCTTTTATGCAATAGTTGTTGCTGGCCTTCAAAGAGCTTCAATTTATACCTCCTCTATTAATTCTAGCCGTTTGGGTGGTTGGGAACTTGAATAGAGCCGTTGGAACCCTCTCTCACCACCATAAATGCACTTCTACAGCTACCCGTATCGGTACTCGGGGAGCCGTATCGATACCTGTCTCAGAAAAGAAAGAGCCGTTGTGCACAATAAATAGGGGGTATCGAAACGCACGTATGTGTATCGATACGGGGGATCGAAACGGCTAAGACCGTATCGATACCTTTTTCTCGACATAGCTCACTGTCAATTTCCGTTTCGATACGGGGGTTTACCGTATCGATACGGGTCAACTACCAATTTAAAATTTGGTTACCTAACAACTGACACCAACGGTCGAAATATTTAAAACGACTTGAATTTAAAAATTCGTTAAAACCGTATCGATACGAGTGAAGTTGTATCGGTACGCCATTCAAACTCTTTTAGACTTTTACGAAGGAGCGTATCGATACAGATTGAATCTGTTTCGATACAGTGTTTCGATACGGTTAAGTGCGTATCGAAACGAGTTCCGACAGTGGCCAACTTTGTAAAAAAGGCATCGATACGGCTGGAAGCGTATCGATACACCTGGACGGTTTTCAATAGTTTGGCCTTGGAACACTTAGAAAATATTTTGAGTTTGAGTTTTTCAAATCAGTTTTAAAGTGTTGGTGATTTAAAACTTATTAAGGGACTTATAAAACAATTTTAAGTTTTTCAAATTGATCCTTAAAGATTTAATTATATCAAAATTAAACATAGGTTTCACAGAATTGACTTGGCTGGTTCTTGGCTTAAAAGATTTAGCTAAGCATGATATTGATTATCATACTTAACTTGATTTTAGAAAAGTAATTAAATGACATAAAACAAATGAAACAAGAAAATAAAGGAAAAGAACTTGAATTAAAACTGAAAAATGTTTACAAAGATAAAAAAAAAACTCAAAGCTAGAAGATGATCTTAAGCCTTCACCAAAGGTTGGTATTTATAGGCTTAGATTACAAGGATAAGAGATAAGAAAATCAAAATAACAATTCAAATTCAAATGTTTTAAAATTCAAAAAAACAAATGGATAGAACTGATAATCTGATCGGATCTTCTCTCGGAATATTCCAGGACCTTCTAGAGGTTGCCACGTCATTGCCACGTCAGATGCGTCGTGCCTGGTGTCGTGCCCACGATGCCAGTCATGACAGAATTATAATAAAAACTGCAGAAATGCCCCTTTTTACTGCTATTTCCAGAATTAGGTCCCTGCACAAAATATAACAGAAACAACATGTATTAAGCAGCAAGAAATCCTAATAACTAGAAGAATAGCAAATAAAGTATGTCACATTTGAGAACTTATCAGAAAATCGAAACCGAAACCAAAAAACAATCTCCCTCACCGACTCACATGCATGGCCTCGGGAAGGGCCACGGAGCTTGTCGCCGGCGAGGATGACGGACAGACGCGAAGAAAACTGGGCACCGAAGGTAAAAAAGCAAAACCCTCTATGTTTTTTCTTTTTTTCCGATTCGAAATGAAAGAGATAACAACGTTGATAAACCTTCAAACTTTTCCTCTGCTTGTATTAACTTTTCTGAAGCTTTCGAATACAAATTTTTCTCTCCAAAAACCTCCCTAAAAAATCCTCTAATGCTCTCTAATGCCTCTATGAATTTCCGAATGGTTCCTGAAAACCTCTAATGCTTTCTCTGAAACCCCCTGATTTACATTGCATGCAGGTTTTTATAGCCTTAAAAATCGCAATTTTCTTTTTATAAATTACATGAAATGCTGGAAAATCTGCTGGTTGCTTGTTTGTATTCATGTGCGATTTGCCTCTGTGATTTTTGTTTCTGATTTCTACATTTCGGTTGCGATTTTGGCTCTGACATTTGTTGTTTTCCGTTGCATGTGAGCTCGTACGAGGGGAGGAGACCATGGAGAGACTAGGACGTGGCCGGACGACGTGGAGCGATCCAGACGGTCGGAGGGGGATTCGAAGAGGTGGGCGTGGACCACACGCGCGCGTTTGGGCACTGAAGAGCCGCGCGTGGGCCACACGTGCTTGGGAAGGACCCGATCCTGACCGTTGATCAAGATCCTGATCCGACGGTAGATGGGCGTGCGGCGCTCAGGCTACAGCAGAGGGCCTCTAGGGTTTCTGCATCTGGTGATCTGGACCGTTGATGCTGGTCTGGATCTAACGGCTGAGATTAGGGGCGGCTGCACGAACATAAGGGGCATTAGGGTTTGTTTAGCATAATAGGGTTTATTAATTTGGGCCTAAACGGGCCATGTATTCTGATATAATAATAATAATAATTTTTTTGGGTTTTAATAATGTGTAATGGACTTTGAAATAAATAAACTGTGGGCTTTTATTTAATTATTCGGGCTTTATTTATATATTAGTATTTTTATTTTCTGTTTTTCAAATTTAATAATAATAATAATAATAATTAATAATAATACTAGCAATGACAGCATAATAACGTAATATATGACATATTAATAATATATGAGACAATGAATATAGATAGTAACAATAATAATAATAGTATAATAGATGATAAAAATAGTGATAATAATATATAAATAATAATGTAAAACAATGCCAAACATGATGCTTATAGTAATGGTAATAACACAAATAACATAATAATAATAATAATAATAATAATAATAATAGTAATAATAGATAACAATAGTAAAATATGATGGTGAAATGGTGATGCATATAATATTAATATATATATATATATATATATATATATATATATATATATATATATATATATATATATATATATATGTGTGTGGATAGGATCAAGTTACATGATGTAAAACTCATTGAGTTTTACACTAATTTATAGCCATTGGATTAGTGAAATGGATGGATGAGATTAACAGTAAAAAATGTGAAGATTATCACTTGGGAAAAAAAGATAAGGAAATAATCTGAGCCATTAATTACCATCATCCAACGGTCCAAAAACTGTGTAAAAGTAATTGAGTTTTACACAGTGTAAGTTGATCCTAACCCATATATATATATATATATATATATATTGTTCTCTTTTTTTTTCTTTTTTCTTTTTAATTTTTCACCACAACATATATAATTAACATAAGTAGCAAAGCCCATTATTAAAAAAAGAAAACGGGTTTAACACCCCGGACAAAATTAGTGATTACAGTGCCCTAATTTTTTAAAAAAAACAAGAAATTGTCATTTTTTCAGGTGGTTTGATACTGAACCAAACCGAACTTTTTTCGAAATATATTAACCGAACCGAATAAATTTCGGTTAATTCGGTCGGTTTTTGAATTAACCGAAATTTATTAGTAAATTAAAGAACTGATTTACACCGGTGTAAAATAGTGTTGATTAAATTAAAAAACTAATTTACACTGGTGTAAGACAATGTTGATTGTTTAGTAAATTAAAGAACTGATTTACACCGGTGTAAGACAGTGTTGATTGTTTAGTAACTTAAAGAATTAATTTACACCGGTGTAAGACAATGTTGATTGTTTAGTAAATTAAAGAACTGATTTACACCGATATAAGACTATTGATTGTTTAGTAAATTAAAGAACTGATTTACACTGTTGTAAGACAGTATTGATATTTTAGTAAATTAAAGAACTAATTTTCATTTGGGTTAAACTTAGGTTGTTGTTAAACCTTGTGTTTATTAATGTATTTGAAGTTTTATGAAATGTTAATGTTTTGTTATGGTTAAATATACATATTTGACTTACATAATTTGATATTAATGTGCATACATCAAAATAATGTGCATACATAATTTGACTTATGTCACGTTCACAATGATATGACAATTTGCTAACAATGAACTAAATTGGCAGAAATTGATAAATTTCATAACTTTCATTAACTTCCAATTCTCCAACAATGTGCATACATCAAAAGAAATTGCTATAAGTTGCTAAGCCAGTTTAGTAGTAACTTGTTCCAATTTACATCACATTCACAAGCCAAATCACAAAATGAAATTAATTGGCAGAAACTACATTGTCAATGTTAACCAAGCAAAAGACCAAAATTAATGTCTAACCTACACTTGTGAATGTGCAAGAAAAACACAAAAAATTTCAGATTCCCACAATAACTTAATTAACTTATTGATCATTCATCTAAACTTGCAGCTGTAGTTGGTGTGGGTTGGCTCATTGAACTTTCTCCAGTGTTCAACATCCATCTAACTATATTGACTGGTGGTGGTTGTGTTAAAAATTTTTGAGGATGAAAAACATGTGGATTTACAACTTCTTTCCTAATTCTTCCAAAGGGTCTCTTAACCTGTATAAAACACATACAATTTAGTAGTATAACATGATATTAAAAGAACTAAATTGAGGTTGTAGAACATAAAAGAACTAAACATAATCATGCATTACAGCTTCCCTAAGCACATCAAGTTTAAAGTTTCTATCAGCCACAAACAAATGAACAATTAGAGATTTCACACACATGACTAATATTCAGTGGACCACTTTTAGAAGAATGAATAAACTAACTCAAAAACGAGATTTTCAGAAAAAATAGTAATAAACAAACCCTAAACAACAATTAATAAAGACAATAAACCACTTTTAAAAGTGGACCAGTTCATCTAACATTAAAGACAGTGCCTGCAAATTCTACCAACATGACAATATAATATTAATAATATACAAATCCTAAACAATAAAAGACAAACTAGAAGAATTAATAAAGTATCATCATTTTAAACTAGCAGAATCAATAAAATACCATCAAAACAAATTTACACAATTGTCCCCTAAATCAAGAAACCTAATTAGAAGAATCAATAAGAATTAATAAAAAAGAGCATACAAACGTCCATTTAAGTAGCAGAATCAATAAAATACCAAATCCTAAAAACACCATTGCCCACTTAGAAAACCTAAATCAAGAAACCTAATTAGAAGAATCAATAAGAACTCAATACACAATTGTCCCCTAAATCAAGAACCCTAATTTCTTGATAATCGAATCCCTAAATCAAGAGTGACAAAAAATAGCGTACCATGAAGAGGGCTTGGTCTTCATTTCTCTCTACGCCTCCTATCACTCATCTTAATCGAGTCTGATTTCCCTCTTTTTCAGCAATGAACACTCGAAGAAATTTTTTTCCATAAATTGAGAACTTTAGAAACGAAAACGTCGGGTAATTTTGATAATAAAAAAATTTAAGTACCTCGCTTTATTTTAATAAAACTTTTAACTTTTAATTATTATTTTATTTGGCCAGCCTACATGGAATAGCTGAGGTGGAGGAGAAAAAACGCGTGACTTTAAAAAAATAGGAAAAATAGGTCCACGTCACTGGTTCCGTTAATTTTAAACGGCGGAGTACTAAAATGTTAAGAAAAGATAACATTAGGTGCATTTTTGTTAAAAAAATTAGGTGGGTACTAAAATAAGAAAATAGGAATAAGTGGGGTGCTAAATAGTTAGTTATACCTTAATTTTATTATGGTTTCAATTTAATTTTTTAAATTTTTTAGGGGCTTGGCCCAACCGATCCTGAGTGAGAATCTCCCCTGTTCCGGTGTCTTATCTCCTACTTCTCTTCATCAAATTTAAAATCGAAACGCCCGGCGACAAGACACATGATGAAGACAAAGTTGTTGACTTTATTTGGATTTTGAGAGTGGGTTTTCATGGAAACAGAGGTGGGATTGGATGGATTAGGAGATTTAGCTCTCAACATAATTTTATCAAAATTAGGTCCAACCGACACTCTCAGGGTTTCATGTGTCACCAAAAGGCTTAAACTTTCTGCTTCCGAGGATTCTCTTTGGGCTCAATTTTGTTTCCAACATCTTCATCTTTCAACCCCTCAAGATCATCAAGGAAACCCTGCTCCTTCTTTCAAGGTTGTTCTATTTCTGCAACCCTTTCATTTCCTGGCTTCTTCTTTCTTCTAAGTTATATTTGATGTTATTCCCACTGTGTTGATCATGTTACTGTACTTGTTGCCGAGTTGGGAAAACCAGAATTTTATGCTTCTTATTTATATTTCCTTTGGTAGAACCTTTGAATTCTATAAATCAGTTTACTAAAGTTTGGAGGAAAACTTTTCAATAAGGTTGAATGCATAGTATAGATGCATTTATTAATTACTAATCAATTTCGAAAGCTGTTAGGGGAAGTTTAATTTGCTTAGGAAATGAAAGCCTTTTAAATGATTGAATTCCTGTTTAGTAATGCTTTGTTTCTTTTTTTCCCAGGCTGCTTATCAATTATGGCGAGAGGCTTTCGCTATGTATCCATGGCCGCTTGTTAAACGAGTTAAAAGATTTTGGGACAAGCTTAAGAAATGGTTGAGCAACAATTTTCCAGAGGCTGAGGCTACCCTTAGAAGGGGAGCATCTGAATCTGATATTCAACAATTGCAGACATTTCTAAAAGTTAAATTGCCTCTTCCCACCAGGCTTCTATATCGTTTTCATGACGGTCAAGAACTTACGGTCGATGAGCACTCGACGGCATCGCTTGGTAGCTCGTTGGGAATCATAGGTGGCTACTCTTTCTATCATCATTTGGTTAATGTCTACTTATTGCCCATAAGTCAGGTAATAGTGGAAACGAGAGGGCTCATACGTCACCTAGGTTTTTCTAGAAGATCGAAGTACATTGTTGTGGCTGCTTCTTCCACTTACAGTGAAAAGCTGTTTTTCTTGAACTGTAACAACGGCCAACTTTATGTTGGTACAAGGAACCTTTTTACAGTAGGAGAAATGATTCAATGCGTCCCGAATACATTGCTTCGTTCTGTACATGATTTGCATGGTGATCAGCAGCAAGATGGCATGCTTCTTTGGTTAGAGGAACATGGCCGCCGCTTAGAAAATGGCATTATCAAAGTTCGTGAAGAAGAAAATCTCCGAAGTATTAGCCTTTTTCCAGAGTTGCCTCCCCTATGTTCCACTGCTGTAACAAATGGTGTGCAGGTAAATTTTGCACATTACTCGTTCATGGATTCTTTTTCCCGGTGCTTTTGTTCTTTTGAGTTCTTATTCACCAAATTTTTACAAATTAATGGGTGGCTAATTGTCTTTGATTTTTCTGAGTTTTTGTTAATAAGGAAAAATTTGTCCGGTTGTATTTTTCTATTTGTATCTGTAAGTACATAGTAATCTCATTTTTTTAGGGGCATGTGATCATACCTCCTTGGAATTCCTTCAAGTAGCCTATAATGAGAGATGTATATTGTCCTTTAAATCTGCTTTTACCCTATGCCTGGCAGTACTGCAATCAGTATTTTCATTGTTATTGTCATAATGGAGAGGCTGTGAAAGAATATTTTCTGCTTCAGGTTCGAGCGTCTGCCGTGTTTATTCCGGAATTTGCTGACCTGGAAGGTGAAGCTGACAAGTATTTGTTTGCTTATTCAATCCGCATGTCCCTCTTGCCTGAAGGGTGCATCATTAATGGAACAACCTTCAGCTCCTGCCAACTGAATAGGAGACACTGGATCATCCGTGCTAATGAAGATATCGTATCTGATGTTAATGGAGAGGCTGTGATCGGGAAGGTAACAACATACCGTTTTCTCTTGTGAGTTGTGCCTGATAATTTAATTTTCAGTGGCAACTCATACATTAATTAGTATCTTCACATCCCAGAGGAAAAGTATAGCAAATGGGATTTAGCTGGGATTTTCAGTTATGTTTGGATATGTTGGTACTTTGTACCGGATTTTATTTTAATAAATAATTCTGACTTTGCTAAAAAAGTGGGATTTAGCTGTGAGTTATCTTATGTCTTGCTTAAGCAACTTTTGGAGTTATCCCGTAGCTGAAGCATTACATTTACATTCCATATAATGCCCAAACGATCTAGAATTTATTGCGACACCAAAAATTCAACAGTTCAACATGTAAAAACTAAAAAATTTATCATCTCAAAATTTGAAACCATCTTGCTTTGTTTTCGAGGTTTATGATTCATGCTTATTATACAGTCACCCTTCAATTTGCTACTTCACAACCACTTAAGTCGCTAAATCTATTTTCAGGAAACTTTTCTGGAATATGAGTAAAAGAATGTTTTGCTTTCTCATGTAATATAACATAAAATTCTTTTTAAGTCTGATGGAGAACCAAACACCTTGAAATAGTGGTAGAAAAACTTTAGTCTGTCCCCATCTTTTCCCGTTCTTTCGCTCAAATTTCCTGATACGAAGGAGCGTTATCACCACTTTACTGGGTTTCTTTATTTGCTAGGCTGTATGAATGATAAAGAAGGAAGCTTGTTTGTAAGCTTGTATATTTTATAATGTTGAAGAAATTCTTTATCTGGGGCTGTCTTATTGTGTTGAATATCAATAGACTGTAGTTTTTATATGCATATATTATAATCCTCGTTCTCTCGTGCATGATTGCAGTTTCCACTATTGCATCGGGGTGAAGATGAATTTGTTTACGAGAGCTGTACGCATTTGTCATCCTCTTCAGGTTCCGTTGAAGGTTCTTTCACTTTTGTCCCCGGCAGGTATTCCGTGCAAACTCGTAACTATTTTGAACAGTAGTTTTAACTTTTAAGCAATATGTACAATGTCATTTACATGAATACCTTTTGTTTCCCGTCTTCCTGCCTTCCCTGGAAGCCAAACCAATAAAGGTTCTAACATAAAATTGCGTTCTTCCAATTCTGGCTAGGTTGGCTGACCTGAAAGGCAGTCCGTTTGAAGTTCAAGTGGCAAGGTTCCCTCTACAGCTGCCGGATTATGTCTTTTGATAAACTCATGCATGGTTTGCAGCCCATTGATTTGGCCAGATGTTATCGGGTAATAAACACGAGAGGTCTCTTTGAACATGTGAAAAAGCCATCCTATTCTTTATTTAACTTTGGCAGATTACTTATGATATATATATATATATAGGGATAGGATCCAGTTACACAGTGTAAAACTCAGAGAGTTTTACACGTTTTTTGGATCGTTGGATGAGTGAAACGGATGGATGAGATTAATAATAAAATATGTGAAGATTATCACTTGGGAAAAAAAGATAAGGAAATAATCTGAGTCATTAATTACCATCATCTAACGGTCCAAAAATTGTGTAAAAGTAATTGATTTTTACAGTGTAAGTTGATCCTAACTCATATATATATATATGATCTAGTTGCATAGTGTAAAATTTGTAAAACTTAAAAAATTTACACTGTGTAAGTGTTAACCCATACATATATATACATATATATATATAAGGATAGGATCAAATTTCACTGTGTAAAACTCTTTAAGTTTTACACTTTTTTTGGATCGTTAAATGAGTGAAACGGATGGATGAGATTAACAGTAAAATATGTGAAGACTATCACTTGGGAATTAAAAACACGGAGTTAATCTCAACCATCTATTTCCCCATCCAACTATCCAAAAAAGGTGTAAAATTTAAAGAGTTTTACACAGTGTAAGTTGATCCTAACCTATATATATATATATATGGGTTAGGATCCACTCACATTGTGTAAAACTGAATTACTTTTATACTTTTTTGGACCGTTGGATTGATGATAATAAATGGCTAAGATTATTTGCTTATTTTTTTCCCAAGTTATAATCTTCATATTTTTTACTGTTAATCTCATCCATCCATTTACCTTCATCTAACAGTCTAAAAAATTGCAAAACTTTCAAGTTTTACATAGTGTAAGTGGATCATATATATATATATATATAGTACATTTAGGGGTATAAACGAACATGAATAAAATTTTTATGTTCATTTAATAAATGAACGAACACGAACAAAGGTGTGTTCAGTTCGTTTATTGGCTCGTTCATCGACTTGTTTATTGATTCCCCTTTTCTTTTTAGTTTTTTTTTTTTTTTTACATTTTAAATATTAGTAAAGATAGATACTAAATTGAACACAAGGTGAATTTTAGAGTTCAAACTGTAAAGCTTGAGGAGTTTAGGACTAGTGGTATAATTTCACCATTTTCTTGTATCAACATGTTCGCGAACATATAAACGAATTTGTTCGCGATTGTCAAACGAGCATGTTCGTGAACGTTAAACGAACATGTTCGCGAACACAAACACCTTCAAAAATAAATAAACGATCGCGAATAATATGTTAAAAATTTAAACGAACACGAATTGAACATGAACATTTTTAAAAATAAATAAACGAACACAACGCTGTTTGTTCAAGCTTGGTTTATTTACACCCCTACTGCTCGACATACTTGGCTCCAACGTTCTTCATTTGGTTACCACTTTCCTGAGCCAATGTCAATTAATTTGTAATCACCTGTGCATCCTTATACATCTCAATATTGTGGTGTTCCTTCCCATTTGTTGTCATTCTCTTCTCGTTTCATCGCCTTTTTCGCATTGCCCATCGTCGTGGTTTTTTAAAATCCTTGCACCCTTCCGGCAAAAACAAAGCAGCACAATTCACATATTGTGGCTTCTGGCTCACCATGTTAAACCTTAAGTAGAAAATTTATTATAACATTCTTTCTAAAAGAATTTATTCTACCATACGAATCCAAAGAAACAACTGCTAATGGCACTTCGATTCAGCTAATGGTAGTAGGATTTATTATTTATGATAAATGGGCTCAATTTTTTAAAAAGGTTGTGCAATTTTGGAGTATATAGTTGTTTTTTCAGCATTTACATTATATGTGAATCTTTTTATAGTTAAATCCAAGAGTCAATCTAGTTGGTTGAGAGCAATCATTTTAAAAGAATGGTCTAAATTTGAGAGTGCATGCATTCAAAATTTTTACTTTCTTGATAAAAAGCTAAGGATTTAAATATAAAAATATTAAATATTCTATTTAAAAAATATTTGATTTAAAAGGAAAAAAATGATTTAAAATATTTGAATATTTCGAATTATTCGAGTTGGCACATCATATCTTAAGATAGAGATGAGCGTTCGATCGAGTCGAGTCAAAAAATTTTGAGTTATTCGAGTTGGCGCGTCATATTTTACAATTTAAACTTTATTTGATTTTTTTTTATTCGAGTCGAGTCGAGTTTTCGAGTTCCTATAAAAATTTAATTGTAATTATTTATCATGTTACCATACTTTGGAATTTTGCTTTAAGGACCAAATTGAAAGAATGCGTAAACAACGAGGGCTAAATTTAGTGAATTATTTCGAATTAGGACTAAATTGATTAAATGTATAAATATGAAGAACTAAATGTGTTATTATACCAAATTTTATAACAGACACCTAATGGGATTTAATGTTCAGTTACCATTTTGTTATAAAACATAAAGTTTAATTGCCATTTTGTGATTTTTAAAAGTTTGGTTACCATTTTATTTTATTTTACCAAAGTTTAGTGACTGTCTATGTACTTTACCCTAAGATTTAATAGTAAAATAAGTACACAAATTATACGTGTTGGTAGCTTTTCGTGCCTAAAATATTTTTCGCTCAAAACAGGTGCCTAAAGTTTTCTCCATTATCAATTTAGTTACAAGAAGTTTCATTCTGCAACTGTTTTAAGGTCAGCTTGTTAAAAAAATTATCGTCCAATCAGTGCTTGACACAAAGCATGTTTTATCATTTAAAAAAGTTAAAATTTTCAAAAAAATAAATAAATCCCGAAATTGTGAAAATAGTCCTTAAATCCTTGAAGCCCTAAGCCTCAAATTTCGATTCCAGTTATTTCTTCCGTTAATTGCTGACGGCGTGCTAACTACATCCGATTTGGGATCCCATGAACATTTACCCCACTTTTTCTTTTTTGAAAGTCGAAGGATAGCATACCTAATGTCAAAAAAAGTCAAACCCGTGAAAAAAACTAATTGATACACCTACTATTAATTATCGGCAATAAGTGGTTGGGAAAAATAGATGGCGATATCTGAAAAAAGTAGTAGTGAGCTCTAGAGAAGCTATCAACGGAGACAATAACAATAATTTTGGGGATATTGGGTAAGGAATTTGGTACTTTTATAAAAATTTTAAACTGTTAAGTACTTTTTTAAAATAAAAAATAATAATAAATGGTTCATGTCATGTTTTGATTGGATAATAAATTCTTTAAACCGCCGTTAACGAACATGTACCTAAAATTAACGAAATAAAACATTTAACATATATTTTGAGCGAAAAATATTTTAAGCACCAAAAGTTAAAAACATGTATAGTTTGGACGCTTATTTTATTATTAATTCTTAATATAAAGAGCTTTCAAATTTTGTAATTTATGAAAATTTTACAAAGACTAACAACATAGATCGATTAAAAAATTTCGAATTTAAAATTTAATTTCTTTTATTTTTCTGATAAAGAGAAGAAGAAAATTTACTTTATTATTATTATTATTATTATTATTATTATTATTATTATTATTATTATTATTTAGGATTGGCTTAATGGCACTGTTGGCCCCTAAAATATATACTTTATAACGAGTTGTCCCCTAACAAAATTTTTGAGACGTTTTTTTCCCATAAACTTTAAATCGTTACCTAAATTGTCTCTACCGTTAACTCTCGCTAAAAAATATGGACCAATCAGAATGCACCATGTGTCACTTTATTAACAAAAAATCAGCTGACTTTAATAAAAGGAGTAAATTGAAGGTTAGGTCGTCAAATTTTTATTTTTGTTCAATTTAGTCCTAAAATTTTAATTTAACCCGAAATTAACCTTAATTTCTTTTTAATTTTTACAATTTAGTCCAATATTTTTAATATGATGATATTTTGTTATTTTAGTCCTAAAAATCTATATTTAACCGAAGGTTAACCCTTATTTCTTTATAATTTTTATAATTTACTCTAATATTTTAATATAATTATATATTTATTCAATGTAGTCCTAAAAATCTTTATCTAACCCGAAATTTACTCCAATTTTTTTCTAATTTTTATAATCCAGTCCAATACTTTTCATATGATGATATTTTTGTTCATTTTAGTTCTAATTTTTGTTCATTTAACTCAAATTTGACCTTTATTTCTTTCTATTTTATATAATGTAGTCCAATATTTTTATTATGCTGATATTTTTGTTTATTTTAGTCCTAAAATATATATTTAACTCAAAATTAACCCCTATTTCTTTTAATTTTTATAATTTAGTCCAATATTTTCAATTTAATTATATTTTTGTTCAATTTAGTCCTAAATATATTTATTTAACCCGAATTAACCTCAATTTCTTTATATTTTTTTTATAATTTAGTCCAATATATTTAATATGATGATATTTTTGTTCATTTTAGTCTTAATTTTTTATTTAACTTAAATTTGACCCCTATTTCTTTCTAATTTTTATAATTTAGTCCAATATATTAAATATAATTTTACATTGGTACCTGCGAACCCCTACCCTACGAACGGTCACCAACGACCACGTGTCGATTGCCACGGCTCGCGAACATACCCCGCGAGCAATCACCAGCAACCACGTGTTGGCACACATGGCCTCATTCGATGGCAAACCAGTTTAGAACATCACTTACTAGGACATCCAACCACAAGTCCAAGACAACTCTCGATCGACACCTGTCCAAACCCTTATAAATAGCCATGCCACAAAAAGAAAGGACATGATGACCACCAAATACTAGAAAACCATACCCCAAGATAGATCAGAACCATCTTTGACCATATAAATCACCATCTCTCCACCGTCTGCAGTCGTTTGCTTTAACAATCAATAATTTTTGTTCATTTTAGTCTTAAAAATCTTTGTTTAACCCTAAATTGACCTTAATATCTTTTTATTATTTTAATAAAGTCCAATATTTTTAATATGATGATATTTTATTTATTTGAGTCCTAAAAATCTTTATTTAACCCAAAACTGTCCCCTATATATTTCTAAGTTTTATAATTTAGTCTGATACTTTTAATATTAGAATAAATTATAAAAATTAGAAAGAGATAAGGGTCAAATTTGAGTTAAATAAAGATTTTTAGGATTAAAATGAACAAAAATGGCATCGTATTAAAAAATGGATTACATTATAAAAATATAAAGAAATTGAGGTAAATTTCGGGTTAAATAAAGATTTTTAGGTCTAAATTGAAGAAAAATATAATTATATTTATAATATTGGACTATTTTATAAAAATTGTAAAGATATAAGGCTTAATTTCAGGTTAAATATAGATTTTTAGGACTAAAATGAATAAAAATATCATCATATTAAAAATATTGGACTAAATTATAGAAATTAGAAAGAAATTGAGGTTAATTTCAGGTTAAATAAAGATTTTTACGACAAGATTGAACCAAAATAAAAATATGACAGACTTTTTTTTTTATCGAATATGTATGATTTTATTAACGGAAAAATCATACAAAATGCATCTACACGCGCCTCATTAAAAAATATGACAGGCTTAACGTGCAATTTACCCTTTTTATTAAAGCCAGGTGATTTTTTTTTTATTAATAAAGTGATACGTTGCTCGTTCTGATTGTTGACCCTCCTGCTGAATTTTCTGAGTCAATTGGCTGCAGCCCTCCTGCTGTAGCCCTCCTGCTGTAGCCGAGTTATTTGCAGTCAAATATCGGATCCTTAAGTTTATTGTTGACCCTCGGTCAAGTAAACATAGGTTGATAGTGGAATCAGACTGCAAAGTGGTAGTTGATTGGATTTTAGGATTGGTTGAGCCCCCTAATGCAGTCTCCTCGTTGGTGATGGAGATAACTGATTGGATTAGAGGGAAAGGAACTGTTCTGCATTTGATTCCTAGGTTGTGTAATGTGAAAGCAGATCAATTAGCTAAATTAGGCATAGGGTAGTCTTTTGTTTTGAGAGGGTAACTGGCAGTAGCTGGGGAATTTGTATTGGGTGTTGTAAATGGTGTCTTTAAGCTATCGGGGACATGTTTTCTGTTGTAATTTTGCGTATGAAATATTATAATGTTAGTTTGGGGTACTCTTTTCCCCTTCAATAAGAGGGGTTTTTTTAATGAGGCTCATAAACTTTTCAAAAAAAAAAAAAAACCAGTACCCAAAATATTGAACAACACGTAACCAGTTATACTATATGTATGGAATACTAAGAAACTCCCAAGCTACTTGAAAATCTGTATTCTATATCTATAGTCCTGGAATTGAATTAATAGTACCAGTTGTGCCCTGGAACCCAGCATTGCATGCTGCTGCTGTTGTTGGCTTGTTGCTGCAGTTGTTGTTGGTGCTGTGGCAATGGAGCGGTTGGCGGTAGCTGGCTAGGCAGTGTGGCAATCTCCAAACATCCACCATCATTCGCATTGCTATTTCCACGGAATTTCTTGCTCGTCAAAGGCCATGTGGTCATGGCCTTCGTCTTCAATGAAGTAAAGCAAAGGGTTAACCATGGATAAGTCTGAATATATTCCCATCTGATCAGAAATGAGACCATTGTTTATGCTATCACTCCCCATTGTTGCATCAAACAGAGTATCTCCTTGAGTGCCAAGCAGTGTGCCAAAACTTGATCCTTCTCTTGACAACTGATATTCTTGATTATGTTGGCTGCTGATTGATGCCGAAGCTGGTATGGTACCTAGCATCTCATCCTCGGAGTCATAGTTACAATGCTCCAGAGCTCTATTTGTGTTATTTTTGTTGTATATACGGCATAGTACCCAATCACCGACCTATAAACCCAAAGAAACAAAACAAAAACAATGGACGAAAAATAAGTTAGTGTACAAATAATGATAAATTAGACTGATTCAAGGCAGTAACAATCTGTCCAACAACAAAATCCAGGTTTGAAAGACTAAACTTGAACAAAACAGAACGGAATGACCAGCCCCTAATCGACAAAACATTGAACAAAACAACAGTACAGAATGGTCTGCCCCTAATGGACAAACAATATCCCAATAAGCTAAACAACAAGCAGAATGCTAGTCGCGGCTGTAGACATAATATCAAATATAGTAAAAAATAGTGTGATGTAACTAAGGAACGTACTTGATCATCGTTAACAAGTGAAAACTCGTGCATGATCCAATGTCCCTTCTCGTCATTTTTGGAACCTCCTTCAACTTTAAAAACGAAAAGTTTTCTATCCCCTACATGATTCTTCTCGGAATCCATAACAGGATCTGTTCTTTGACCTTTCCAGGTCCCTGACCCT
The DNA here is from genome assembly GCA_030270665.1 of Hibiscus trionum. NCBI lineage: Eukaryota > Viridiplantae > Streptophyta > Magnoliopsida > Malvales > Malvaceae > Hibiscus > Hibiscus trionum. The sequence continues at coordinate 2,718,952 of BSYR01000025.1, read as the reverse complement.
GCCGTTCGGTCAATCCTTCTTCCCTTCCCCTTCTTCCTTAGTTTCGTGAAAACATAACAAGTTTCGGACGTGGTCTCACCGAAAAGTTTCCATGGCTCTTTATCGCCATAGATTTCACAGTCATGGATATCTTCATCGCAAGGTAACGGCTGGCCTCTCGCCTTGTATTGATTGTAGAAAGATGGCTTTAGGGTTTTCTTGGTTTGGGGATTTCGGGTGAAAGGAAGAAGGAGCTCGATGTTGTAAATGGTAAACAACACGTGACAAAACTGAGATAAAATTCAACTCTATTTTATTAAAGGTAAAATTGAATGAATAGTACACACAGTTTCACTTATTTATATACAGGTCACAAAACTGATTTAACAAACTAATTCAACAAGAAAAAACAACTCAGCATCTTGATCCTCCAGCTCATCCCTCCTTATAATCTTGATAGCCCCCCCTCAAGTTGGAGCATACAAGTTTTGGAGGCCCAACTTGACAATTGAACCCTGAAAAGAACCAGGAGACAAAGCTTTAGTAAAACAATCAGCTAATTTATTTTGAGATGAAACAGGTAAAAGTTTAATAACTCCTTGTTGGATTTTTCCCTGATTAAATGACAATCTATTTCAATATGTTTGGTGCGTTCATGATGCACAGCGTTCATGACAGCTAATTTTAAGATGATTGTACCTAGGTTTAGACTGAAAAAGAACTTCAAAAGGAGTTCTATTATCAAGAACAGGTGTAGAAGTAATATTGATTAATGAGGCAGCATGCATAATGCAATCTACCCAAAAAAATAAAGGCAGATTAGGAAGATTTCTTAAAGCCCTAGTAACACTTAAAAGATGATGATGCTTCCTCTCAACAACACTGTTTTGTTGAGGAGTATGAGGACATGAGGTTTGATGCACTATCCCTTTTGTTTTGAAAAACTCAATCATATCAAACTCTTTACCATTGTCAAATCTTATACTCTTTATCTTAGTAGAAAATTGAGTTTCTATCAAATTACAAAACTCAGTGACTATACCTCTAGTTTCAGATTTAAGTTTCATAGAGTAGACCCACATGAATCTACTTTTGTCATCCACAATTGTGAGAAAATAACAATGCCCATATATACTGTTAACAGGAAAAGGACCCCAAATGTCCATGTGAACTAAATCAAAGACATTAACAGATTTGGATGTACTAATAGGGAAGGGCAATCTCTTATGTTTAGCTAGAATGCAAGTATCACAATGTTCTAAAGAACCAGATGGGATACTAGAATCTAACTTAGCAAAAAATTTCATCCTATGACTAGATGGATGCCCTAGTCTAGCATGCCAAACATCAAATGAAGCAGAAGAATTAACAAAGTTACCAGCAACAGCATGCCTAGTCTTCTGAAATTCCAGCTGATAAAGACCATGAATCTTTCTAGCTAAACCAATCATCTTCCACTGTGTGACATCCTGTATACAGCAGAAACCAAGTGAGAAAATAAAAGACAAATTGGAATCATTTGTTAACTGTGAAACAGAAATCAGATTAAAACCAAAGAATGGTATGTGAAAAACATTATGGAGAATCAGATTATCAGACAACTTGACAGTACCAATATGCAAAACTTTTATGAATTGACCATTAGGTAGTTTAACAAATCTATCAGTAACAACAGTATATGTTACAAAATAATCTAATGAGTTGGCAATATGATCAGTAGCCCCTGAGTCAAGAATCCAAGACTTCTCATTTAAAACATCACTATTCTGAACCTGAGAAACAACAGAAGACTCACAGCAGACAACACTAGTATCCAAGGGACCAACATAATTAAAAAAGAAAGAGTCCATACCTTGTGTCTCAACAAAATCAAGGTTGGAGGATAAAACATTGACTTGAGAATTTGGATGGGAAGCTGAATTCTGATGTGACTTATCTCGGTCACTTATTAAAGATAACAGACTAGCATATTGCTCTTTGGTGAAAGAAACAAGACCCTCTTCATTAGAATGATTATCAGAACCATTTGAGACAAGGTTTTCAGAACCACTATTGCCTGTTTGGTTAGCCCTACTAACAAAACCTTTTGACCTAAACCCAGGTGGATACCCCTGTTTCTTGAAACACTTATCTACAGAATGCCCATACATCCCACGAAAAACATAAAGGGGTCTACGGTTGAAATTCCCAGAACCACCAGAAATTTTTTTAGCAGAATTCTTAACACTAGACTCATCCCTTCTGTAACTATCCCTGTCAACCAACAAGAGGTTGGAATCAGTACTAACAGCAGGACCAATAGTCTGTTCATGCTGGACAAGAATCGAAAAAATTTCATTTATACATAGAAATGGCTTCATCATTAAAATCTGAGATTTGGGAACCGAAAAAGAATCATTTAATCCCCTAAGGAACCTAAGAGCAAAATCTTGCTTACGAAACTCAATAGCTTTGCAATCACAACTAGATAAAGCCCTAAGATTGCAAAGTTCATCCCAAAGAACTTTTAACTGAGTATGAAAAGAGGTTACTGAAAGACTACCTTGACGCAAGGAATAAAATTCATGTTGTAAGTTGGAAACCTTAATCAGATCTCCTTGCTTGAAACGATCATGGAGATCTGCCCATAACTCGTACGCCGTATCTACCCAAATTACGCATTGGGCTATCTTTGGGGATATCGCTCGAAGAAGCCACGACAGTACCAAATTATTACACTTCTCCCAAGCTTGAAACCGTGAACTATCCTTTCGCACCTGCTTAATCGACCCATCAACGAATCGCAGCTTATTCTTGGACATAAGAGCCATCTTCATCGATCTTGCCCAGCTATGGTAATTCGAACCATTCAACAAGGCGGAGGTGAGAACAAGACCAGGGTTTTCATTCGGATGAATATAATATTCATCCGAAGGATCATCGTTCTTGAAGGGTTGAGAGTGGGCTCGATCGGAAGAATCATCACCTGATACCATATTGATTGTAGAAAGATGGCTTTAGGGTTTTCTTGATTTGGGGATTTTGGGTGAAAGGAAGAAGGAGCTCGATGTTGTAAATGGTAAAAATACCATTCGTGAATAAAAATATGATTGCATAAAAATGTTATAACTTCTTCATTTTTCTCAATATGAATGGATAATTATAATATTTTAAAGTGAATATGTAAACTAAATTGTAATTAATATTAAACCATCAAAAAAATAACATTGAAAATAAATTCTAAAAAAACTAAATAGTTCATAATATATATTTTAATCTTAAGATATCGAAATATCTAAATAGAAGTCCAAGCCAAGTACACCACACCAAAGTTCACTATTCAACAACAAAATATAAACAATAAGAGAAAGAATATAGTTAACTTGTATATAAAATTAATTATGTCATTTGAAATAAAACTAGTTAAAAACGAAAATTCTTTAATTAATTTCAAGATGCATTAACCAACACATTTACCAAATAGAAAAAACTAATCGATAATTAAAACCAAAAAAACAAAACAAGCCGTCAATGAGAGAACAAGGTAAATTCTAAAAACTATCTAACACCAAAAACAATAGTAATATTATGAAAAATATACAAAACAAGCAGTTGAAAACAAAATTATCACTCTAAATAACTATGAAATCATAATGAATTTGATGTAATAAATATAAAATAAAATACATATAAACATGAAAAAATCAATCAAATAATCATCATTCTAAATAATTATGAAAACACTGGTTTGCTGTGGTCTGTCCCTGTTATAGATGTTAAAGGATGGAGAATGAATGACGAGGGAGTTTCACTACCTTTTGATGCAGACAAGGTGTCGGCATTGTGCATGATCCATTCGAGGCTTGTTTCCTCTCCTTGGAGAGTTGTTTGATTATTATGTACAAATATTTACTTTGATACTGTGGTCCATTTCAGGGTTTAAGATAAGATTTGGGTAATTTACACGGACTAATTTGTGAAGTTAAAATAATTTTGGTGCTCACTATTAAATAATAAATTTCTAGTTCTAACATAAACTTAAGTACATTTTAAGGCCACTGCCAAAATTTTAGGTCATTTGGAGTTAAAATAATCGTTGAATAGCATTTCGAAAATTAAAACCATTTTGTAATTACGCATAATGTAAAAAAGTGGTCCTAATATTTGACTGATTAATCACTTTGACCTTTATTTTATATTTTTGAAGCATTTTCATTCTCAGTGTTTTATTTTAGGCCAAAATAACCCCTTCGTGAGTAAAAATCGTCAGTGAACTCCTTGAAATAACGTGGCAAACCTACATGGCATTGCACGTTGACGTGGCAATGTAATTTGGAGGTGCTGACTTGAAAGAATGACACGCCAGTCAATTTTTTCTTACAAAATTTTATAAAGTGTAAAATTATTTTTTTGGTCGACGTGTCATTCTATCAAGTCATCTCAAGGTGTTATCCGTTAATTGAATAACAATTTTCATCCATAGAGGGGCAAATTTGATCTAAAATAAAACTTTGATGGTTAAAATATTTCAAGAAAAAAATATGAATCAAAATGACTATTCTGTCAAACATTAGAGACATTTTTGGCTTTATGCCTTATAAATATTACAAACATATTTTGTCATTTAAAAAGAAGTCCTTTGGTTACTGGAATTTGGTATCGGAAATAACCCCTCGATATTAAAATTGTCGATATCGAAACTCAAGGTTTGGTTTTGATACCAATTCATCCGATTTAGATACCAGTTCAATCGATTTCAATATCAAAGTGCAGAATTGCAGAAAAATTAGCTTTCAATCATGCCAAGTTTAGTACACGTTTAGCCAAATTTCATGCATTTTAAAACCTAATGTTACTCTAATAGTCACCAACACATACCACAAACATGGAATCAATATGAAACATGTTAAATGAGCTTATACAAAGTCTCAAAAATAGCAAGTGACATATAAACCAAAGAAGTCCCACAGTTGCCTTATTATGTGTTCAAAAAGTAGTTATTGCACATTTAGCATTTGGTCTTGTAGAATTATCTTGCTCGACCTCTTCTCCAACATCTTTAGCACTTTTTCCCTGCATATATTGGTAAAAATGAACGTGATTTTATACCAACTCTTTGAATGTTCTAAACTACTACAACAAAGCTTAATTAAGAGCATATTACACGCACAACTCTGTCACTTTTCTTATCAGTTGAAATTCATCATACTCATATAGTCTTGTACTATAACATGTAAATTGTAATTATCATATGAAAAAAAAACACTTGTATCATATAACATAAAATGGCCACTTAAAGCTTGAAATATTGATTAATTAATTATTTTTTGGAAACTTTTGTTCATATGAAACGTTATGAAATCGCAACACATCATTGAATACATGGACAATGTATCAAATATTAATCCTTAAAAATAGTGTCACGTTGATATAAAGTGCACATGGATATTAAAAATTAATATTTAAAGTAGTATGTCCATCAGACAAAACGATTATTTTTAAAAAGATTGAAGTTAAATTTTAATTAAAAATAAGATTTAAATTAATAAAAAATAAACATTGAGAATTAAATTTAAAATTGTGGGTAAAATTGAATTTTTTTCCTAAAGAAAATAATTTGTAAAGGATTGGAGCCCCAAATTAGGGCATCTTTATTTTCCTGGAAAGGCGAATTAGTTACCGTTGGATCTATTGAGCCCACGTAGCCCAATTGAAAAACGTAAAGCTTATTTAATTGTAAGCCCACAGAGGGGTATTTATGTAAAAATGAAAAAGTTACCGTTGCAACTGTGGGCTCTTATAAACAGACATGGGAACTCTTCTCTCATTTCAAGTACCGATATTCGAAATAACTCAAAGGAAAAGTAAATCCAAAACGCCAAGCCAAGTGCAGCAAGAAACATTTGTTCATCAAATCCCCATTGTGAGTTTTGTCTCTTAAACCGCTTTTTCAGTTTTTGTTTTCTTGGTCAAGTTACTTTTTCAAGAGAAATATTGTGTTTGTTTTAATGGTAGAAGGCAAATAAAAACAAGAATCTATGTTTGTTTTTTGTTTGGTAGTCGAGAAACGAATGGAAAAAGGAAATAAAATTTTTCAAGAATGATCCGTTAGATTGTTGTATCCTAGTTTTCTTTTCTCCCTTTCCGGGGTTTGTTTTTTGTTTGGTAGTTGAGAACCGAATGGAAAATGGAAAGGAAATTTTCCAAGAATGATCCGTTCGATTGTTGTATCCTATCCTAGGTTTCTTTTCTGAACTTGTTTATTTTGGATTCGTTGTTTGTGGAAATCATAGAAGTTCTGTTTTTGCCCCTTCCTGTTCACCGCATTTGTCTTAGAAACTGAAAGATTTATGTGTTTTTGTAAATAGAGTTTTAATTTTACTTGCATGTTACATTTGAATTAAGTAATACTCTTGATTGATGTGCTTCATAGTTCACTGTTCAGAAATTGTTCTATAATCTGATGATGCTTTAAGATGGAAATATAATGTAACCAGAGCCCTGTGTACTTACATTGTTAGTTTAAGGATGAATACTGTATTTGAATCAACTTTTATTTTCTTAAAGTTTTACAAAACTGGATCTAATTACCTTGGACAATTCCATATCCATGGCATTTTATTGATCCCTTTCAAAGATGCCATTAGATTTTTCTGCAGGATTTACCATTGCGTGTTTGATTCGATTTTCCCACATACATGAATCATTTCCCTATGTATCGGAACCTAACAGGTACTGTTGGTTAGGATTTTATCAGCATATTCAGGCAATGGCATCACATACTATTGGATTGATTCAAGATCGGAATGTAAATGTTCGGTTTAATGGTACTATTCCCAACACTTTGTAATCTGTTGTTGGTTTTGTTAATTTTGTTTTTCGAGTCGAATTTGATGATGGAAAATGTTTCCTACGGGCTCTCCTAATTCCTATAGCAGGCAAGGCTAATGTCTCTAAAGCACCGAGGAAAGCTGGTACTGGTGGAAGAAAACCACTTGGCGATGTCTCAAATTCAGTGAAACCAACCCCAAACCAGATACCGAAAAAAGAGAATGCCAAAATCATTCCATTCACTGGGAAAGAGATTGGTGCCTTGAAACTCACACATGATTCAACCAAGAAAAAGAGTGTCTCTAAAGCCTCAGATAAAGTGCAGGCTACTGGCAGGAAAGCTCTCTCTGACATTTCCAACTCGGGTAAGCCATACTCGCAAGGAACGTCAAAGACGAACCAAACTGCAAAGCTAAGTATTCTGGAAGTACATCGACATCAACCCGAGGATATTGCAGAAGAAGGGTATCTGCACAATCATGAAGGTTGCATCAAGGCACAGAAAAGAGCTATAAGCACTAATGAATTTTTGCGGACTCTTGGATTAGATGGTAAAGAAATTTGCTAGCCATTCATCTCATATGTTTACTTTGCATTAGTATTTGGCTGACTGGATACGTGCATTTTTGTGCATGTTTTTTGTTTAGATTTCTCCAAACATTCAGCATCTGCAAAGGAATATTCATTGTCAAAGGAAATGGAGGTAAAACATTAAAATCATTTTAGCTGTCTCATAGCTTTAGCTATGGATTGTCTTAAGAATACTAGTTTACTTCTGTTACAGCCTATGAGTCCCCCAAGGTATGCTGAACCCAACAAGATGACTGCGATGCTGATCGAAGAACTATCTCCTCCGAAACACAAGTCATCACGGATACTCGACTCTTTTGCAGCTAGTCCGGAGCAATTGGATCACCATATGCAGTGGGATGATCCTACGTACATCCCCAGTTTTAAGCTGATAGAATCACCGTAATGGTTAAAAGGCATTGATTTTCTTTTATTGTAATGTACACTTGACTGCATTTGTTTTTGCTGGTGGAAAAACTGTAAACTAGTGGCAACTTATGTTGCATGGTTTAGTTTGATATGAAATGAAAGCTGGCTCTGAATGGTTTCTATCTAGTTTTCTTTTGCTAAGCCATGCATAATATGAATTCGAATATGTGTGCTTTTATTTATCCAGCAAATCAATGAAGTATTCCCATTTTCCTATACAACAAAACAATCAGCCCCTATACTAGATTCCATTTAATACAGAGAAAGCTATTCACAGTATTAAGTCTATTCATAGGCAAACCCTTCAAACGAAAGCTTGTTGTCTCTTTAATGCAGTGAAAAACATCATATGTAGGCAGAAACTTGTTCTGAAATTTTTGGAGTTCCTTTCTCTCCATATGTGAAAAACATAGCATTGCTATGTTGAATCTGGAATCAAACTCTAGAATTGTTCTAAACTGGATTAGTAAGTAACCCCTTGCAGCGGCCATGGAGCTGGTGAAATTGACTTGGTAGCTCGAAGAATTGGCGGGGTGCAGTTCTCTCACACTTCACGGTCATGTAAGGTGTTGGTTGTTTCCCTCACTAAGGATGGTTCCCATCGACAGGAATTTAAAGCATGATGGCAATATGTTGCCGGTGGATCGTAAAGATGAGGATCCTCATATTTTGAATCTAGGCAGTTGTTTACTTCGGGTGTGTAAGTTAAGGTTCGTCATTTTGTGAGTCAGGTCATCCTGTGAATATTCTTTATACGGTGAAGTCATCCATAAAAACCTCTATTCCTTTCCCTACGTAGTCCTAGAAGATGTTAAGCATGCACCTCTGGAATGTTGCAGGGGCGTTGCAAAGGCCGAAGGGCATCCGTCGATAAGCGAAAGTCCCAAAGGGACAAGTAAATAGGATCTAAATTTATCTAAAGCAAAGACAATAGAAAGTAATTCTTTTTTTGTTGTGGAGTAATTTTCTCTGAGCTGAATCCAGAATTCGTGAAGCGTAGGCGATAACATGTGGTTCTTTGCCGATTCTTTGTCCAAAAACAGCTCCAACACTCATATCTGACGCGTCACACATAAGCTCAAAATTGTATTTCCAATTTGGTGGTTGAACGATTGGTGCTGACACGAGCTTTTATTTAAGTACATCGAATGAATTCTTGCATCTTTCATCAAAATTAAAGACTTGATCCTTCTGAAGCAGGTTGCATAACGGTTGTGCTATCTTTGAAAAATCCTTAATGAACATGCGGTAAAATCCTGTATGACCGAGAAAAGAATGAGTATCCCTCACAGTTGTGGGGTAAGGAGGTTAGCGTATAATATCGGTCTTTGCTTTCTCGACAGAAATTCCATTTAAAGACACTATATGGCCTAGAACTAACCTTTTGTCGACCATGAAATAGCATTTTTCGTAATATAACACAAGACTGAATTCGATGCAACGTCTAAATATATTGGTTAAATTTAAAAGGCAATCGTTAAATGAACTACCGTATACGGCGAAGTCATCCATAAAAACCTCTATTCCTTTCCCTACGTAGTCCTAGAAGATGTTAAGCATGCACCTCTGGAATGTTGCAGCGGCGTTGCAAAGGCCGAAGGGCATCCGTCGATAAGCGAAAGTCCAGAAGGGACAAGTAAAGGTTGTTTTCTCTCTGTCTTCAGGTGAAACCGGGATCTGGAAAAAACCTGAAAATCCATCAAGGCAGCAATAATGAGATTTACCGGCTAAACGTTCTAGCATTTGGTTTAAAAAGGGAAGTGGAAAATGATCTTTATGAGTTAAAGAATTCAACTTCCTGTAGTCGATACAGACTCTGCAACCATTTTGTATTCTTGTTGGAACTAACTCACCTTCCGGGTTTCAGATTACCGTAACCTTGGTTTTCTTTGGAACCTCGTAGATTAAACTTATCAACGTCAATCTTTTGTTTTGAAATCATTTTGATTTTGAAATTAAGCTTAGAAAATTAAGAGAGATACCCGAAGTTGATGAAATTCTTTTCAATCCTCACTTTGGAATTAAGTCATTGCTTAAGCCTTTGGCTATAGAAAACTTAGCTAAGCATAATTTTGTAAGAAATCATGCTTAGCATTTTTCAAAATAAAATAGAAAACTAAAAGTAAATAAAGAACTAAAGAGAAGAGAAATTTTATAAACTTCAAAGTAAAACAAAACCGAGAACAAATAAATGATTTTTGAGTTCACCCCAAAGGGGTATTTATAGTTTCCTAAAAAACCTAAAATAACCTAAGGTGTAAAAGATAAATCCTAAAATATTCAAATTAAATACAAAAGATAAATCTCAAGTTTAAATTTAAATCTCGGCTTGATAAGTCATTCGAATCAAGGCTGATAAGCTATCAGGCGCTGCTGACGTCATCTTTTAAAAGCTGTTGATGTGTCATCCAGTCAGCACTTTCATGCCCCAATTCATGCCCACTAATTCAGACCAAAAAGTGCAGTTTCCAAGCCTTTTAAGCATATTTTCCAGAAGTCATCGTTCCGCACTGAAATCATGTAAAAATGCCCAAATCAGCAACAATAATGAACAACCGAGGAATATTAAACACAAAACATAGCATAGAATAAGCACTAGTATAATTCCCCCTCACTTATACAATGCTTGTCCTCAAGCATTTCTCAACTAAAAAAATAAAAGCTCAAGTCTTCATCCTTAATTTCACGAAGCGTCTAAGTTGTCGGTGTGACTTAGTATCTAAACATGTAAGAAAGTTAAAGAAGCAATCGAAAAAACAGTAAGACTAGAAATAATTTTAGCAAAAATTTAGACATTCCAATAAGAATTTAATATCAATGAAGCAAACCAAGTACCCTCACAAGGAATCGCTCATGTCGCTCAAAGTGTTTAGGGTAGAAAATCACTCAAGCCAAAAACTAATCCAAGCATCACCATAGGCTTGTAGCTAAATTCAATCTCCATTACTAAGTATGAATATGATGCAAAAATCAAGAGGTCTTTGAAAAGGGTTGTAATGGGGCTAAGGTTCGGGTAGGATAAAGGCCGAAAAACACAGGGTTAAAATTCAAGACAAAAAAATGTATTGGAAATAATTTATCAAGGAGAGTAAAACAAGAAATTAAAACCAATGCCTTATTCATTCTTTCTTATTCTCTTTTTTGAACCCCTTTTTTTGAACAGTTTATTCGGACTAAATTTCCTACACTGTGTTTTTTTTGCCCCGCTTTTTCTGCACAGTTTGAATCTTTTTTTTGCAATGATTTTTTCTGCAATATTCGAACAAAATTGCACTGTTTTCCCCCTCTTTTTCCCAAAATAACCTTAACTTTGTCCTGAAAAGGTGACAAAAGAGTGAAAACAGAAAAAAAATGGTTTGGGCTAAAAATGTGGTGAATCAAAGAAAAGGTCAAGGCTCAAAATTGGCTTTCTAAAGGATAAATAAACAAAGGGTAGGCCATTTTTGGGAAGAGAATGAGGTTAAAACCTAGTGCCTTTATCACATTAAAGCATCATAGTCAAATAATGTAGTCTCGACAAGCATTTAAGCCACAAGTTCTAGAATGCAAAGAATTAGTTAGACACATTCAAAGAAACAAAGAGAAAAAATAAATAAATATGCTCATTAGGCTAAAAAACTCTCATGAAGTGTCATGTGTACCTAGGTAAGCAACATTTCAACTAACAAGGCAAGGAGTGTCATAAAAAGGTTTAGATGAAAATGCTAGTCAAGCTGTTATCTATCATGCATCATAAAGTTTCTAATAAGTAACATACCAAGTCATACGGAAAGCAATGGGACAAGGCGAAATAAAGGATGATAAAAAGTAACTTAAATGAAGTAAAATCAAGAGAACACGAGGCAATCAACCGGATAAGCAAGAAAATTTTTTTTGACATAAATTCTCACCCCCTCAATTAAACCATAATGTCCTATTATAGAAAATAAAGCATAAGAGAGGGAATAGAGATACTTCTCGTGTCTATCGCTGCGGGTTCAGTGTGATGACTGCCTGGTCATGCCACTGTGGTCGGTTCGGCTACTCGAAAAAGAAGATATCAGAATATGGATCCACATCAAAGTTCCATGTAAAACCAAAAATCAGATAGTACATCAATAAAGGTGTAACAAAATTTGGTTTATCACTTACCAGAGTAAAAGAATGTGTTTCGGCAGTGAGCACTGGAACTGGTTCAAGGGCGTCGCGCGAATGTTGCTGGCGACCACGGTGGTGTTGTGGCGGTGGGTGAAGAATTGAACGGTAAAGGAAAAAAGTGGTTGCATGGTGTGAACAACGAAAATGAGTCAAGAAGATGAAGAGTGATGGAGAAAAGAATGTGCGGCTAGTAAAAAACAAAAGAAAAAGTGGGCTTCAAAATAGGTCACATGTGGTTTAAGGTTTCTGAAGGATTGGTAAAAGGTGCGGGGTTCACATGGAGTTTGAAAATTGAAATTTGCGGCAGATTGGGTGAAGGTTGGGTTTGGCTAACGTGAGCCGCATGCCATGGGTTTGGCTATCATGCGTCGTGTAAGCTAATGGTGGGCAAGGGATTATGGTCGATTGCTCAACTACTGTTCGAGTGATCACCCTACTCTAAGGGACCGGATGTTTTCCATATTCGATTTAATTTACTTGGGTACCTAAAAAACAAAATAAAACAAAAATTAAAATATGAAAGGAATAAAAATAAAATAAAATAATATAAAATAAGAGAGTAAAAATTTAGCAGACGAAAAATAAAATGGGTTGCCTCCCATTTAGCGCTTTATTTAACGTCGTTAGCTCGACGAGTTGGTTTTTAAAGCGTAGGTTCTTCTAATTCGATCTCCTCTGCTAATCCAACCTGGGCATTTTCATAATACGGCTTCAACCTTTGGCTGTTTACTTTAAATCGAGCTCCAGATTTGTCTTCTATATCCACTACACCATGAGGAAAAGTCTGAGTTACCGTAAATGGTCCTAGCCATTTTGATCGTAGTTTTCCTGCAAAAAGTTTAAGCTTCGAATTAAACAACAAAACCTTTTGGTTAATTGTAAATGATTTAAAGGATATTCTTCGATCGTGGAATTCTTTCGTATTCTCTTTAAAAATTTGAGCGTTGTCGTATGCGTTTCGTCGGATTTCCTCTAACTCTTGAATGTGTAGCTTTCACGCTTCTCTGACTGCTTCCATCTCCATATTACATTGTTTAACTGCCCAATAGGCTTGATGCTCCAATTCAAATGGAAAATGGCATGGCTTACCGAAAACGAGTCGATACGGCGACATTCCAATGGGACCTTTATAAGCTGTCCAGTATGCCCACAACACGTCGAACAACTTGAGACTCCAATCTTTACGATCTGGTTTGACATTTTTTTTTCAAGAATTACTTTAATCTCATGGTTCGACACTTTCGCTTGTCCATTGGTCTGCGGATGGCAAGCAGTGGCAATTCTTTGATTCACTCCAAACTTTTTCATGAGCGCGTCAATTACCTTGTTGATGAAGTGGGTTCCTCGATCGTTATTGCTCGCGGTGTGCCAAACTTGGAAAAGATAGAATTTTTCAAAAAATTAACAGTGGTTCTGGCATCATTATTTAGGGTAGCCATAGCTTGTTGTCTCTTTAATGCAGTGAAAAACATCATATGTAGGCAGAAACTTGTTCTGAAATTTTTGGAGTTCCTTTCTCTCCATATGTGAAAAACATAGCATTGCTATGTTGAATCTGGAATCAAACTCTAGAATTGTTCTAAACTGGATTAGTAAGTAACCCCTTGCAGCGGCCATGGAGCTGGTGAAATTGACTTGGTAGCTCGAAGAATTGGCGGGGTGCAGTTCTCTCACACTTCACGGTCATGTAAGGTGTTGGCTTGTTGCTGCTGCAGTTGTTGTTGGTGCTGCTGCAATGGAGCGGTTGGCGGTAGCTGGCTAGGCAGTGTGGCAATCTCCAAACATCCACCATCATTGGCATTGCTATTACCACGGAATTTCTTGCTCGTCAAAGGCCATGTGGTTTCGTCTTCAATGCAATAAAGCGAAGGGAGGGTCCTTTTCAGAGGGTTAACCATGGATAAGTCTGAATATATTCCCATCTGATCAGAAATGAGACCATTGTTTATGCTATCACTCCCCATCGTTGCATCAAACAGAGTATCTCCTTGAGTGCCAAGCAGTGTGCCAAAACTTGATCCTTCTCTTGACAACTGATATTCTGTATTATCTTGGCTGCCGATTGATGCCGAAGCTGGTATGGCGAATCTGGAAGTTGAATTAATATAGTACGAGTTGGGCCCTGGGAGTTGATATGCAAGGCCCAAACTCCCATCTCCCATTGACCCCAGCATTGCTTGCTGCTGCTGCAATGGAAGGGTTGGCGGTAGCTAGCTAGGCAGTGTGGCAATCTCCAAACATCCACCCTCATTGGCATTGCTATTCCCACGGAATCTCTTGCTCGTCCACGGCCATGTGGTTTCATCTTCGATGCAGCAAAGCGAAGGGAGGGTCCTTTTCAGAGGGTTAACCATGGATAAGTCTGAATATATTTCCATCTGATCAGAAATGAGACCATTGTTTATGCTATCACTCCCCATCATTGCATCAAACAGAGTATCTCCTTGAGTGCCAAGCAGTGTGCCAAAACTTGATCCTTCTCTTGACAACTGATATTCTGTATTATATTGGCTGCTGATTGATGCCGAAGCTGGTATGGTACCTAGCATCTCATCCTCGGAGTCATAGTTACAATGCTCCAGAGCTCTATTTGTGTTATTTTTGTTGTATATACGACATAGTACCCAATCACCGACCTATAAACCCAAAGAAACAAAACAAAAACAATGGACGAAAAATAAGTTAGTGTACAAATAATGATAAATTAGACTGATTCAAGGCAGTAACAATCTGTCCAACAACAAAATCCAGGTTTGAAAGACTAAACTTGAACAAAACAGAACGGAATGACCAGCCCCTAATCGACAAAACATTGAACAAAACAACAGTACAGAATGGTCTGCCCCTAATGGACAAACAATATCCCAATAAGCTAAACAACAAGCAGAATGCTAGTCGCGGCTGTAGACATAATATCAAATATAGTAAAAAATAGTGTGATGTAACTAAGGAACGTACTTGATCATCGTTAACAAGTGAAAACTCGTGCATGATCCAATGTCCCTTCTCGTCATTTTTGGAACCTCCTTCAACTTTAAAAACGAAAAGTTTTCTATCCCCTACATGATTCTTCTCGGAATCCATAACAGGATCTGTTCTTTGACCTTTCCAGGTCCCTGACCCTGCCGTTCGGTCAATCCTTCTTCCCTTCCCCTTCTTCCTTAGTTTCGTGAAAACATAACAAGTTTCGGACGTGGTCTCACCGAAAAGTTTCCATGGCTCTTTATCGCCATAGATTTCACAGTCATGGATATCTTCATCGCAAGGTAACGGCTGGCCTCTCGCCTTGTATTGATTGTAGAAAGATGGCTTTAGGGTTTTCTTGGTTTGGGGATTTCGGGTGAAAGGAAGAAGGAGCTCGATGTTGTAAATGGTAAACAACACGTGACAAAACTGAGATAAAATTCAACTCTATTTTATTAAAGGTAAAATTGAATGAATAGTACACACAGTTTCACTTATTTATATACAGGTCACAAAACTGATTTAACAAACTAATTCAACAAGAAAAAACAACTCAGCATCTTGATCCTCCAGCTCATCCCTCCTTATAATCTTGATAGCCCCCCCTCAAGTTGGAGCATACAAGTTTTGGAGGCCCAACTTGACAATTGAACCCTGAAAAGAACCAGGAGACAAAGCTTTAGTAAAACAATCAGCTAATTTATTTTGAGATGAAACAGGTAAAAGTTTAATAACTCCTTGTTGGATTTTTCCCTGATTAAATGACAATCTATTTCAATATGTTTGGTGCGTTCATGATGCACAGCGTTCATGACAGCTAATTTTAAGATGATTGTACCTAGGTTTAGACTGAAAAAGAACTTCAAAAGGAGTTCTATTATCAAGAACAGGTGTAGAAGTAATATTGATTAATGAGGCAGCATGCATAATGCAATCTACCCAAAAAAATAAAGGCAGATTAGGAAGATTTCTTAAAGCCCTAGTAACACTTAAAAGATGATGATGCTTCCTCTCAACAACACTGTTTTGTTGAGGAGTATGAGGACATGAGGTTTGATGCACTATCCCTTTTGTTTTGAAAAACTCAATCATATCAAACTCTTTACCATTGTCAAATCTTATACTCTTTATCTTAGTAGAAAATTGAGTTTCTATCAAATTACAAAACTCAGTGACTATACCTCTAGTTTCAGATTTAAGTTTCATAGAGTAGACCCACATGAATCTACTTTTGTCATCCACAATTGTGAGAAAATAACAATGCCCATATATACTGTTAACAGGAAAAGGACCCCAAATGTCCATGTGAACTAAATCAAAGACATTAACAGATTTGGATGTACTAATAGGGAAGGGCAATCTCTTATGTTTAGCTAGAATGCAAGTATCACAATGTTCTAAAGAACCAGATGGGATACTAGAATCTAACTTAGCAAAAAATTTCATCCTATGACTAGATGGATGCCCTAGTCTAGCATGCCAAACATCAAATGAAGCAGAAGAATTAACAAAGTTACCAGCAACAGCATGCCTAGTCTTCTGAAATTCCAGCTGATAAAGACCATGAATCTTTCTAGCTAAACCAATCATCTTCCACTGTGTGACATCCTGTATACAGCAGAAACCAAGTGAGAAAATAAAAGACAAATTGGAATCATTTGTTAACTGTGAAACAGAAATCAGATTAAAACCAAAGAATGGTATGTGAAAAACATTATGGAGAATCAGATTATCAGACAACTTGACAGTACCAATATGCAAAACTTTTATGAATTGACCATTAGGTAGTTTAACAAATCTATCAGTAACAACAGTATATGTTACAAAATAATCTAATGAGTTGGCAATATGATCAGTAGCCCCTGAGTCAAGAATCCAAGACTTCTCATTTAAAACATCACTATTCTGAACCTGAGAAACAACAGAAGACTCACAGCAGACAACACTAGTATCCAAGGGACCAACATAATTAAAAAAGAAAGAGTCCATACCTTGTGTCTCAACAAAATCAAGGTTGGAGGATAAAACATTGACTTGAGAATTTGGATGGGAAGCTGAATTCTGATGTGACTTATCTCGGTCACTTATTAAAGATAACAGACTAGCATATTGCTCTTTGGTGAAAGAAACAAGACCCTCTTCATTAGAATGATTATCAGAACCATTTGAGACAAGGTTTTCAGAACCACTATTGCCTGTTTGGTTAGCCCTACTAACAAAACCTTTTGACCTAAACCCAGGTGGATACCCCTGTTTCTTGAAACACTTATCTACAGAATGCCCATACATCCCACGAAAAACATAAAGGGGTCTACGGTTGAAATTCCCAGAACCACCAGAAATTTTTTTAGCAGAATTCTTAACACTAGACTCATCTCTTCTGTAACTATCCCTGTCAACCAACAAGAGGTTGGAATCAGTACTAACAGCAGGACCAATAGTCTGTTCATGCTGGACAAGAATCGAAAAAATTTCATTTATACATAGAAATGGCTTCATCATTAAAATCTGAGATTTGGGAACCGAAAAAGAATCATTTAATCCCCTAAGGAACCTAAGAGCAAAATCTTGCTTACGAAACTCAATAGCTTTGCAATCACAACTAGATAAAGCCCTAAGATTGCAAAGTTCATCCCAAAGAACTTTTAACTGAGTATGAAAAGAGGTTACTGAAAGACTACCTTGACGCAAGGAATAAAATTCATGTTGTAAGTTGGAAACCTTAATCAGATCTCCTTGCTTGAAACGATCATGGAGATCTGCCCATAACTCGTACGCCGTATCTACCCAAATTACGCATTGGGCTATCTTTGGGGATATCGCTCGAAGAAGCCACGACAGTACCAAATTATTACACTTCTCCCAAGCTTGAAACCGTGAACTATCCTTTCGCACCTGCTTAATCGACCCATCAACGAATCGCAGCTTATTCTTGGACATAAGAGCCATCTTCATCGATCTTGCCCAGCTATGGTAATTCGAACCATTCAACAAGGCGGAGGTGAGAACAAGACCAGGGTTTTCATTCGGATGAATATAATATTCATCCGAAGGATCATCGTTCTTGAAGGGTTGAGAGTGGGCTCGATCGGAAGAATCATCACCTGATACCATATTGATTGTAGAAAGATGGCTTTAGGGTTTTCTTGATTTGGGGATTTTGGGTGAAAGGAAGAAGGAGCTCGATGTTGTAAATGGTAAACAACACGTGACAAAACTGAGATAAAATTCAACTCTATTTTATTAAAGGTAAAATTGAATGAATAGTACACACAGTTTCACTTATTTATATACAGGTCACAAAACTGATTTAACAAACTAATTCAACAAGAAAAAAACAACTCAGCATCTTGATCCTCCAGCTCATCCCTCTTTATAATCTTGATACCTTGTTCGACAGATAATTTTCAATAAGCTTATAATCAGTTGGTGCAAACCGAAAACCTGGAGGAATCCTTGCCATGTATTGAGCGGAAGCCATAACTCTTTGGTTCGGAGTAAACAAAAGCTTGCGTGTATCTGGCTTTCAAGTTTTAGAAACCTAATAAAAATTAATGGCAGGCGGCTGAGGATCAATATTGTTATCCTCTTATAACGATTTGGGAAGTGCACTAATTTTTTTATTCTTTAGGTTACTTGCGTAAGAAGTCATCTTAATTTAATTTATATTTTTAGGTTACTCGTGTAGGAAATAATCTTAATTTGATTGATAAGTGTTTTTTTAATGAAACGTTATCAAAAGCAGCCTTGGCAATTTAAGAATTAGGAAATTAAAGGTGAATCTCCATTCAGATAATTAGGTTTAGGATTTAAGATTAGGGTTTAGGTTATTGGATGTAAGGTGTATTTTTAGGGTTTAAGGTTTATGATTTATGATTTAGGATTTAGAGTTGAGGCTTAAGATTTAATTTTTTAGTGTTATGACATAAAAAGGACACCAAAATAGAACAAGAGATTTTTGTTCGATGAACGGTCGTCATATTGATCTACTTCTTCCCCCATTCATTTTTTGAATAGTTCCCCATTCATACTTTATGTGCAAAATGTTTTTATAGAACATCGACAATATTATTAAAGGAAGAAGTCGCCTATACCTGTATGTGTGCCTCGTTAAAAACCTCCCTAAACTTATGTGGATGAAAAGAGTACAACACATACCGGAAGATACAAAACACACAGCCAAATGAACAAAACTCCCAATGTAATTTCTTATCTAATCAACTCCAACAAAGAATATAAAAAACAAATAGAAAAGCATAGCAGACCAAACAAAAGGACGATCCAAAAAGCTACCTCACCACCAACCCTTGAAGACATTAATTCGATCCATCCCATCACAAGCTAAACAATTAGCCATCACATTGCAATCTCTATCCACAAAAGCAAACTTAACGCCACCGACTTTAGAGATCAAGATATCCACTTCTTCAAAAATCTTCCCACCATTCCAAGGTCTATGGAAGATATTTTCCATCTGAAGCAGCACCACTTTTGAATTCATTTTAACTATAAGATGAAAACTACCAGCCAACCTTAATGCAACAAAGATTTCCAAAGCTATCAATAATGCCTCCAACAAAACAGACTCCTCACAGCGCTCCTTAGAAGGACCCGAAAATAATGATCTAACAACCCCATCCTCTGTTTTCATCACACCTCCCAACCCAGCCTCTTTGCTGCAAACTGCACCTGCAATGTTAAATTTCAGCGTTGTGCAAAATGTATTAATCAATCTGATAATTTTTGGTTAAGCCTCCTATTTATTCTTAACAAGCTAAAAAGAATGCATTTTCTAGGCCTGGAAATACATAATTATGAGCTTATTTAAAAAAAAGTGAGACCCTTTTGTTTTTATTGAGTGTATCTATAGGGTAAAAAGCTTATTTGATTCGAAAATTCGATTGAAATTGACTCGACTCTAATATGATATTGACTCGAATCTGTGTTGAACCCTCACTACAAAAAAATGTACATATACCGACACTTAGTTATACCGACGTCTAAAATCCGTTGGTATAGACAGTATATACCGACGGAACACAAAGGTGTCGGTAAAAGTTCTTACTTTTACCGACGGATATATTATCCGTCGGTGTAGATGTAATTTATACTGACAGAAGACAAGAAATCGTCAGTATAGATTTAATTTATACCGTTGAGCTATAATAACCGTCGGTATAAATAAACTATATACCGATGGTTGATTCTGTGTGTCGGTATAGATATAATTTTTACCGACGGTAAATTATATCTGTCGGTTTAAGTTGTAGTGTGTACCGACGGTTGAATGTATTTGTCGGTATAGGTAAACTATATACATACGGATATTTTTTACTGTCGGTAAAGTAAGTTTAAAATTTTCATTATTTTTTATATTTAATAATACATATTTAATTAAATAAAAAAAACTTTTCATTTGATTTCTAAAGCAGAATACAAACAACTTTCCTCTTGTTCTCTCACTCGGTTTCCTCTTACTGAAGCAAAAAACCCATGGTCATTCATCGGCGGCCAACCTCACAATGTTGGTTCAAGCGGCGGCGACGACTGATATTTCGCGTCCAAATACTTCGAACCCAACCCTAAATCAAAGGTAAACTTTTGAAAACCCTAACTTTCTATTTTGAATGAAAATGAAAGATGAACCCTAGCTTTTTATTTTGAATGAAAATGGAAGATGAACCCTAACTTTTTGTTTTGAATGAATATGGAAGATGAATCAAAGGTAAATTGGTTGACATCTGAATTTTGTGTATATATTAGCAATCAAAGTACATTTTCCCTTCCTAAATTTCAACGACAATTGGTTGAGATGATGAGAAAAAGCACATTACTAGTTAATTATAAATCAGAAGAGCCAACTATTCACGTGTAATCAAAAAAATATATATCTTGAAAAGCATTAAAGTGCTTAGGCATATAGTCAACAAGTATAGTATACATTATGAATTTCATATGGTTGAAAAAGATGATAACTGTATTGGGTGTTTCTACGGGCTCTTAAGAAAATGTCAAAGCACTTTGCCTTAATGCAAGCTATAGATGAACAGATACACTGATCATGGAGTAAATCCCCATATGTGCCCTCCACCTTTATGTTTTCAATGTCTTATCTTTTGAAACAAAATCCATCCCTTTCCAACCCCCCAGACCCCCAACCATGATTTTTTAATTATATATCAGTTGTTTTAACTTCCAATAAAGTTGCCACTCTTAGTGCTCCTTTTATCTTTAAGTTATTGATTAACTTCTTTCTAAAAGGGAAATGTTTTGATTTTTGAATGTTATCCATTTTACCTTGTATGAGAACTACTTAATATTTTAAGTATCTTATTTATAGCATTGTGCATTTTAATAGGTGAACACTGCAAAATCAATTGAAAAAGAATGCAAGAGTATGAAAGCTAAGTTAAGTGATGATGATGTGTTAAACAAGTCACTCGAGGCTAAACTGATTGAACGATAAGGAAAAGGTTGGTTCTTACTCAAGCTATGTTGTGTTATTGTGGTTCATTTTTAAATCATTTTGTAGATGCTTAAATAGCTTATTCTTTCACCAGTTGGACAATTGAAAGAACGCCTAAGGCAGTTGCAGAAGGAAAGAGATCTCAAATTTAACGAATCTACTAAACATTTGAACAGTGTGATAGAGGTAATCCTCGTGTCTTCTTATTGCACTGTACCAAGATGTCTTTACTTTCGACCACAAGTTGCTCAAACTTCTTTCAAGTTATAGAGGATATGAGATTGCAAAATCTGGTCTTCAAGAAGCATGTGTGTAAATGAAACTTCTAGTAATTTCTAGGGGTGTAAGTGATACTTTAACTTTAGGCTTGTATTTGTAGGCTCTAAGAAGTGTTCATAGTTTGGTCTTTCACTTTTACAAGGGTACCTTTTTACATATGGGTCGGGGATTGAATATCCGATCGAGTTGAGTATAAAATTGAGTTAATTGAGTTGACGAGTCTTACTTTTAAAAGGGTACTCTTTTTACATTAAGGGTGTATCTAAAAGGTCTTTCAATAGGTGTTTGGCATGAAACATTTCATTAGCAGTTAGCTGGTGATCATTTGGTGTCTTATTGAATGATGTTGACAATATTAGCGTAATGGCATCGTATTCGTATTTGGTTTTGGCAGGAGATCATTAAGTTCTCCTATTTGCTGTTGTAAATATTTGGTGTTTTCTTAATGTAAAGCACTTGCATATCTTGCAAGTGACAGATTGTGAGAATATACTTTGTTCTTGAATTCAATTTGCAATCGAAGAAACTTCGGTGCATATATACCTGAATTTTCATTAGTTCCTACAGAACCAAGACGAGCAATGATTTCTGGTTTGTTTCAGACCTTGAGCTCAATATGTCTAATTGCTTGTCACTCTAGAGTGTTCTTAGTTTAATGAATGTGTTAACAGTATGCAAAATCTGGTTCAAGTATTGAGTGAAGATCTGGTCTATTCATGGGAGCGTAGGGTAGTGTAGAACTTACTCTTTTGTTCCAACTTTTTACTTTTTATAATTCATGGGTATGGGGTTATAATTCATGGGAGCGTATAATGCAAGAAAATGTGGTATTGTATACATCATTTGATTTGAGTATGCTTTTTCTTGTATTACAGCTCATATTCCTGATCTTATTTTTGTTTTTCACTGTGATTTAGTCTCTCACGCCTAGTGTAATTTCCTATTTAAGGTAGTTTATTTTTATTGTTTAATTGCATAGATTTAACCATTCATGGCAGGTCCTTGTCAAAGTCATATTTTTCTGAGTAAGCCAATGAATGTTTTATGTTATTTTTACATTTGTTAATTGCTTTATTAATGCATTACAATAGCCTTTTGTTTGATGATTAATAATGCTCTATGCCATTTCAATAGCAGGTCCTTGTAGTGCTTCAGCAGCAATCAATAGTACCAGTCAATCCTTGCCTTCAACAAATTAACAGAATACAAATACAAATGATCCAAGCACACAATAGAGGAGGATCTTCAATTATTTCTAACTTTTATTATGTACGTTATTAAGAAAAAAAAAATACTTGCTTGCATATTTCTTCCGCCTGTACTAGACTTGTATGTACTAGACTTGTAGGTACATGTTTTACTGATTATGTATTACATACTTTTTTATTTGAACTTTAAATCATATATTTTCCCTTTAAAAATGAAATAATTTTTGTTATAATAGTTTTACTAATTTTAATATTTAAATAAAAAAATATTAAAAAAATAATGGAATGTATTAATAATTATTAATATTTTAAAAACGAATAAATAGCAATTACACCTATACCGATGGACAATATTGTCGGTATAAATATTTTATACAGATCTTACATGATACATATACCGACGCATAAAACCGTCAGTAAAAGCCGTAACATATACCGACAGACAACATCCGTCAGTACAGATAGGACCTATACCGACGGACGAACCGTCAGTAAAAGCCTTAACATATATCGACGGACAAAATCCGTCGGAATATTGACCATAATATGTCGGGGTAGTCCATACCTATGCCTACGGTTTCGTCCGTCGGTATAAGGTCAGTAGATCTATACCAACGGTTCTGTCCGTCGGTATAAAGTTATACCGACAAGCATATTACCGACGGTATTTTGTCTGTCGAATTTTCCCTTTTGTCCGTCGGTAAAAGAGTTTAGACCATATAGCGACGGATTTTTAATGTTTTACTGACGGATTTGTGTCCTTCGGTATATGTCATTTTTTTTGTAGTGGGCCTGTTATTTTGGATTTGAACTTGAGAACGACACAATCCCGATAATGTGATAACTAAACTTGGCATGCACTCGACCTGATATGAACCCGAACCCGAATTTAACAAGGTAAATATATGATATAATCATACATGAAACAACACCATATCCAATTATACGCGAAATGCTCTCACCTGACCTATAATTAACCCGACTTGCTAATTTTCTCAACTTGTTATTTACTCGACTTGTTAATTAACTTGACCTATAATTGACCTGAATTGATATATACCTGACATGTAATCAATTGACTTAAAGCGGTTGACTAATTGACATAATGTATTTTGTTCAATTTTTACAAAGTATTTTTTTTTATCGATAAGTATAATTTATTAATACGAAAAATCATACACACGACCACCATCGTCGAACTGCAACCATGTATTGTGTAATCACTAATTTTATCAGAGGTAGACTCGTCTCTTTACGTTTTTATAAAGATGAGCGCGATTACTCATTTATGTTCGGGTTGTATAATATTATAACAATATATATATAAAGAAAAAGCAAAAAAAAAACATAAAAGGAGAGGAGGGCATTGAGCCACGTCACCCCAACCCCTCACTTTGCCTATAAAAGGCGGGGTGAGGGCAGTGGCACAAGAAAAAAATTGAATCGGCCAATTGCTCCCACAATTGGAGGAAGGCAACCCGAGCGGTTGTCAAGGGCTAGGAGCAGCGCTTTTGGTCCTAATTGGTTCGATCTAGTAATAAAGCGTAGATTTTGGGGGTGATCGGTCGAATTTTTCGTTTGAACTCCTAGTTAAGTATGTTTTTCTTTATTGTATTTTGTATTGTTGTGAATTAATGAAATGTTAATTAATTTATATTTTATTCCTTTTTTAGTTTGTATGTTTATATATTAGATTATATTTGTTTATTAAATCAGTATTTATTTAGTCCTTAGTTATTTATTTATGCTTTTATTTTATATCATATTTATTTATTACCATGTATTTGCATTTTGGGCATGGGTCTAGCTTTAGTTTAGTGGGTCTTAGGTTTAGTTTTGACCGTTTTGGGGTTTAGTTAGTTTGGGCTCCTAATTAGATTAGGAGAATTAAATTAATTAATCTAAATCGTGTGCTCGTCTCATATGGACATAATTTTTAAATTAATTAAGTTAATTTTAGGTTTTTTTAGCCTTAGATAGAATTAAGGTTCACATTAATTTAGCAAATTTAAATTCGCTCTTGACTTATTTGGGTGAATGTTGAATTCGTTAAATTTGTTGGACATTTCTTAACAACTTTAGGGGTAAAATTAACTTTACAATTTAGATCAAAATTAAATTTAATTCTCATAATTTGTTAGGGTTTTTTTTCTTCTAGTTTTTAAGGAATCAATTAATTTAGGGTTTAATATTAGATTCACTTAGTTAATAATTAGATCACTAATGGGCCTTTCCATAATTTGGGTTTTTATAGGTTGGTTCTTGGGGTGGGCCTTGTGTGTTTATTTTCAATTTTTTGTTTGTCATCCTTTAATTGTCATTCATATGACCCGTTAATCTTGCATTAATAAATTTAAATCATAAAAAAGGAGATATCTATTAATCCCGATATTTGTGTCGTAACGGTCCGAGCTTAAAAGATGTTGACCAAATATTTGGATTAATCTTTACCGTCCCAAGGTAAACTATAATTAAAATTGGCAATACCATGCCATCATTCTTTAACCGTTTGCATCATGCATAAAGGCGACATACGGATATCGAACCATAGATTAACACGACAGTCAGGCTTATTCGATGTCGGTTTAATCTAGGGTCCGATGTATTGTCATCCTTATCATTTAAATGTCCAATTAATTCGAGTCCATTAATTTGATAAAACCCGTTCAATTGAAGTCAGTTTTCAATTAAGTACACTAAATTAAATTATTTTAAATTTCAACAATTCCCTTCGATTAAATAGATAAATATTTTGGTACCGATTTCCGGGCGTGTTGGGGCTGCTAATCCTTCGCCACACGTAACCAGCTCCCGAACCCTTTCAAAATGAATCTCTGGTATTATGGTGTCCGGCCTACCTAAGTGACCGGTGGCGACTCCAAAACCCTTATTTTGGTTAAAAAATCTGATGTTTTAAACTTTATCGTTTTCAATAAAAAAACAAAACAAAGAAATGAATGAATTTTCAAAAAAAAAGCTAACATAAAAAACTCGTAAGCGATTTTCGATTCAACCTGAAAGAACGTCGCTACAGCATGGTGACTCTGCTGGGGGCGTATTTTTGTTTTACAAAAATAAAAGAGATATTTTTGTTTTACAAAATTAAAAGAGAGCTAGGCTAAAAATATATTTGTGGTTTTTAATAGAAAGAAACGATTGAAATTTAAATGGAAGTTAATTTAGGGAACTTAAGTGGAATTTGATCCAAATTGGACGGTCTTTGATAATTGGTAGTCCTCGAATTAATTTTTCTTTTAATTTCTAAGGAATCACCGACATGTGTTGCATCATGATCATGAAGCTCTATACACGAGCTATATCCCTTAAGTGGGAGTGAAAGGTCCATACCCACATGAGTACCCCTCCACGAGTTGGTAATTCACTTCTTGGTTCCACGCCTTTGACATGTAAGCAACCCTCCACGTCATTAGGTTGTGCTTTCCCTCGAACCGAAACCAATTCGCAAGCTTGTAATGGGCCAGAATTGGGGTTCTTGTTGCCTTAGTAGGTAATAAGATAGGTTCGGGTACTCTAAATTAGAACCAAACCCATGTGTGAGAATATAGGAAAACCCACCCCATTAGAGCCATGCAGATAACTATAGCAAGCTAGAATGCATGTTTTTAGGCCTTTTTGTTGTTAATATGTTTTGTGTGTTATTTATTTGCTTTTTATTCAGTATTCATTATTTGTTACTGACTCGTTTACTTTTCTTGTTTTGTTTGTTTGATTATTTTTGTGCATATTCATGAAATTTTCATATAAAGTGTTGATTCGAGAACAATTCAAAATTGAAAGATTTCATAATGGGAGAAAGAGTCCATAATGACGAGTTTAAGAATCCCGAAGTTCCAAGGTTGATCGAGAAAATGAGCAAAGGCCAACCCAATTATTAGCGGAGAAGGAACTCAAGTTTCGGTGACGCCCTAAGTGGTGGTTATGTTCTTCACTCATTGTAACGAGACTTGATCTTCGTTATGAAAAGTTGTTTAATGAGATTGTTCATCGAATCAATGCTTCTTTGCATTTACATTGTATATTTTTGATTAAATACCTTTAATTATATATCTTTGTTGTTCATACAACACATTGCATGCATTCATTCATAAAACAAATAAAATTAACCGTTGGAGGGGTTTGTGATAGTATTCATTCATAAAGGGCTTATGTTATGTTTACTTGTTTCAATTTCAATGAAAGAGACATTCATTTGCATTCCATTTGACAAGCCTTTTATATTCTTTGATTTTTAAAGATTTCATTTATTCTGTATTATGGTTTGATTTTCGTCTTCCCAAACATATATGTATACATCTTTTGCAAGAATGACTTTAATTTAAAAAAATCGAATGTTGTGAGGGTACAACAAATGTGAACACCTTCTGTGCCATTCGGGCCAAGGGAGGAGCAATAATGAGCATATCCCATCGAGTGAATTTTCTTCTCAGACATTGTTGTTCAAGGTCCTTGAATGAAGTGATAACCCTAAAACATCTACCACCTGAAGACTAATTTTTGATATCCATGTATGGGATGACATTTGGCATTTCTTCATTTCCCTTCACAGAGAAAAAATAATAAGACAATATCCATTGTTGTCCTCCTTTTGAGCCTGAATATGTTTTTTCCTGACTCAACCCAAACCAAGGATCACCCCTACACTGGGGGAGCAAAAGAGACAAAAGCTTGTGGATGAACGAATGGCGTCAAGTTCTGATCATGCTATGAAGATGATGCCTCATCAATTAGGGGGCAATAAAGAAGACTAAATATGTTGAATAAGATTCTCAGTTTGAGCAGTAGAAACACTAAAAGAAACAGAGGAAGAAAATTGGTGCTCAAAGAGCTAACCCAAATCAAGTTGAACACAAAAGTTGAAGAAGTTGAAAGTACTAAGTTGAAGAGTGCAGTTGTAAGAATAAGAAAAAAGAAAAGAAAAGAGAGAGAGAGAAATAAAATAAAAGGAAAAAAGAGAGAGTGAGACATAAATAGATGAAGGGCTATAGGAAATCTCCATGAATCCCTATTTAGAAGAGCTTTCAAAGATTGATCATTTTTGAATGTGAAGACGCAAGTTGATCAAAAGCTGCACTGGATGAAAGGAAATGAACTATAGGGTGAAAACCCAAAAAAGGGGCAGTCTAGAGCGATCCAAAAATAAATGGACAATAGTTTTTCATCTAAGCATATCCAGATCAGACAATATGTAATCGAGATTTTCGGTCAAAAGAAATGATCCTTGGTTTCACCACCCTTAAACACTTGTTTGGTCCCGCATATCCTTCTTTCACAACCATGAGCCATAGCCTACATTACAAGCCTTGAAAGACCATTTCGATCATACAAGGATGGATGAATTTGTCTTTAGATTACATCTCGCCTATTGGGTTTAACCTTTCTTCAAGGATTGTCATACTTCTAATGCCTAATCGAGATCAGAAAATAGGGAAATGTGGGGCATGGTGAGTTAGTGAGTTAAAGAGGGCCACCTTAATTGGGTAGAAATTAGGTATGAGGGTTGTTCCACTCGGAAGCTTAATAGCCAGCAAGGATTTCGTATGCGTATATATCCTCACAACATTCATGATCTTTTAAACAAAAAGTTTCACTTGGTTGATCCTTTTTTTTTTTCAAAAAAAAAACTAAGCTTGATTTTAGTAAACATTGCTTGCCATGTTTTTAAATAATTAAATTACTTTTTGGAATCCGCATAAGTCTCTTGCCTTGAAATTAACAAGTAGACTGACATTTTTTCCTGCTCTATAAGAAAGGGAGTTGGCATGATGAGTCAAGGGAAATTTAGCCCTAACAGTCGAGCCTCACCTTAAATGAGGCATACTGAGGTTTGATTAAAGAAAAGATCTCAGGCACCAAGTTTTCAGAGTGTGCCGAAGTGAGATGACAAGGGGCATTTCGAACCCGAGGTCGTGAAAACACATGTATTTGAAACAAATATGGGAAGAATCGGATCGGCTATCGAGAAGTTGGTTCTGTGAAAGTTATGATAACCTTGCACGTTGGATGAATGCTCGAGCTATGCTAAATTAGAAGAACATTCGCGAGGACTGGATTCACACAAGGCCGTCGAAGTCCTTGAACTATCCATGGAAGCCTAGAACCTTAGCAGGAATGAGTAAAGAATGGGGCAAAGGTTTGCTTCAGTCGTCATGGAGATAACTCCACCTTCTCTCAGGAACGTACCAACACACCGAGAGGAGGTCTTGAAGACGGTTTTGATCGATATGGGGTATTTATGGCTTGATTATTCTTCTTAAGAGTCTGGGATTACAAGGATGTCGCTATCCGGGATTTGTTCGAGCGTTCTAAGAAGAAGGCTCTTCAGCACAACTTTAGATCAAGGGTTGGCAAAGTTGGCCTAGCACAATCAAACAACGAGAACAATAGCAGGATCTTATACGCCAAATTGTTCAGAGATTTCATTGGAATTTTTGCCATCCTGTTTTGAATGATTTAGAATAATGAATACTTGAGTAAGAAGAATTCAGAAATTGAAGAAGCACAAGTTTCCCCCATTAAACGAGGCAATTATAGAAGACTCATTATGGAAAGACCAGGAAGAGGGAATGAACAAGCCTGAGTCAAGCAAGGATAAAATAAGTCATCGCCCTCTTTCAAGAAGGAGGAATGAAGATTCAACATATAGAAAATGAATATTAGACCCCAAGGAAAGTTAGGGACATGCATGAAGAGCCAACGAAGACAATAATTGAGCTCGAGTTAAGTGGGGCAGTGCTTCACCAGTAGGCCTCATGAGAAGGCCTGAGCTCTCGGTTGATAGCTTTGGTGGAAGCGAGAATATCACAAAGCTTTCCTAATTCTTGGGAAAAATAGGCCAGAAAAAGTAATAATTGCGGATGAAATTAGAAGCTATAAGAATTTGACAATGGATAAGTTTTGAAGAAAAGGTCTGGGATTTTCTGGGTAGACAATATGTTGCAAGTGAGCATGCTAAGTCACTCGAGTGGGAATGTGGTAAGACATATGAGTATCATTGTCATGTAAATGGAGGCTATAGGTTCAAGGCGCTTTACTTTGAAAAGACCAGAAGTCACTTACAAATGGTTTTAGGAGATGATAATGTTCTTATTGTCAAGTTTGATAGGGAGAATAAAGGTTTAGTTGACAAAGGTTTTGATGAGTTCAAAAAAAGTTGCAAAAGATGGAATTCTTGGCGATTTACAACGTTATCGGTTTTGATGGAGGCAAATCAGGAAAAAGAGAGCCCATGAAAGTTAAGGGTGATTGGCCAGAAAACAAAGATTTTCCCAGCATCTCTAAAAATGACTACATTTATGTATCATATTTAGTTAGACATCCCTAGGTTAGGAGCATACTAACTCATATCATAAGATCATTCTGGTTGTTTTGACAGATTCAAAAATTAGAAAAGGTTTCGACCTTTGACTTCCGATCAGAGGAGGTAGATCTCGACGGAGATAAAGAATCCCTAATAAGGAGAACTCGGTCATATTCGAGAAGAATCCATAACGAGAAGAGTTTATCAACATTTGCGGAGATTGAAGAAACCTGACGTGAGGAAAACAACTTTAAGCTTCAACAACTAGATTTTTCCCATCAAGATTTCCGAGTCAGTAGTGAGCCATTCGAGCATAATGCAAAAATGCCAACACAACAGAAATCAGGGCATAGATAAATTCATAGTTTGAAGAGTTAGCCGAGAAGTTTCAGTAGTATTCACGATTTTAAGGCCATAGTCGAGGAAGCGAGATGAAATTAGCGCTTGCTGCAAGACATGGAAGGAACCCGCCAAAGCTAAGACGGGAGGACATCAGATGCGAAATTGACGAAATCTACCGAGAAAGGAGAACATATGTCTTTCATGTCGATATCCAAAGGACTAGAGTCTTTTATGTCGATATCCATAAGAAAAGAAAAAGAAAAGGAAGAAAGAAAAAGAAAAGAAAGAATAAGAATAAGAAAGAAAAAAAGAGAAAAACATGAGAAAAGAAAAAGAAGAAATTCTTAAGTGAAAACCTATAAAGGCATTTCAGAGCAAGAGGTCCAGAAACTCAAGAAAAAGATGGAGAGTATAAAAGGTGAACTCGATGTGAGATAGAAGATATCACCATTGCAAAGAAGATGAATAAGGAGAAAGCAAGAGAAAATCGAGATTAAGGGACCAAAAGGAGAAAGTATGTTTGAAGAATGGATTGGGCACTTCCTAAAAGAAGGAGTAAACGACAAAGCAAAAACCTAGAAAGAATTTCAGAGCAAAGGAGGCAGATACTTAAAAGCTCAGGGCGAAGGAGGCAGATACTCAAAGCCTAAGGATTTCAGAGCAAATGATGCAGATACTCAAAACTTAGGGTAAAAGAGGTAGATACTCAAAACCCAAGGATTTCAGAGCAAATGAGGTAGATACTCAAAGCTCAGGGAAAAAGAGGCAGATACTCAAAACCCAAGGATTTTAGAGCAAAGGAGGCATATACTCAAAAGCTCAGGGTGAAGGAGACATATACTCAAAGCCCAAGGATTTTAGAGCAAAGGAGGTTGATACTCAAAGCTCAGGGCGAAAGAGGCAGATACTCAAAGCTCGAGGATTTCATAGCGGAAGAGGAAGATACTCAAAGCTAAAAAATTTCAGGACTACCGAGCTAAGGAGGCAAATACTCATAGTTCGGGGTTTTTAGAGCATAAGAGGTAGATACTCAAAGCTCAAGCATTTCATGACTATCGAGCGGAGGAGGTAGCTACTCATAGCTTGCAGTTTCTAATGCGAAGGGGGTAGATACTCAAAGCTCAGGGTTTGGGACCAAACATGGCAGATACCCGTAGCTCAAGGTCTCGGAGCAAAAGAGGCAAATACTCGTAGCTCCAGGTTCTGGAGGAGAGAAAGGGTGAACAATTTTATATAGGAAGAACTTGCAACTCGGATTCTCCAAATAGGGAAGTGAGACGAAATTAGTGCTTATGGTCTTCATTTTTTCCTTGTTTCACAAGTATAAGCAAAGAGGGATAGCTGTAATCATTAATTTTGTCAGGGGTAGACCCGTCTCTTTACATTTTTACAAAGATGGGCGTGATTACTCATTTATGTTCGGGCTGTATAATATTATAGAAGTATTGTAAAAAGAAAGAAAGTTAAAAAAATATAAAAAAAGTAAAAAAAGGAGTAGAAGGCATTGAGCCACGTCACCCCCAACCCCTCACTTTGACTATAAAAGGCGGGGTGGGGGCAGTGGCACAAAAAAAATTGAATCGGCCAATTGCTCCCACAATTTGGGGAAGGTAACCCGAGCGGTTGCCAAGGTCTAGGAGCAGTGCTCCCAGCCCTAATTGGTTCGATCTAGTAATTTTTTTTGGTGTCATAGTGCGTAGATCTTGGTGGTTATCGGTCGAGTTTTTCGTTCGAACTCTCAGTTAAGTATGTTCTTCTTTATTTTATTTTGTATTGTTTTGAATTAATGAAATGTTAATTAATTTATATTTTATTCCCTTTTTTAGTTTTTATTTTTATATATTACATTATATTTGTTTATTAAATCAGTATTTATTTATTTATGCTTTTGTTTTATATCATATTTATTTATTACCATGTATTTGTATTTTGGGCATGGGTCTAGCTTTAGTTTAGTGGGTCTTAGGTTTAGTTTTGACCATTTTGGAGTTTAGTTAGTTTGGGCTCGTAATTAGATTAGGAGAATTAAATTAATTAATCTAAACCGTGTGCTCGTCTCATAGGGGCACAGTTTTTAAATTAATTAAGTTAATTCTATGTTTTTAGCCTTAGTTAGAATTAGGGTTCAAATTAATTTAGCAAATTTAAATTCGCTCTTGACTTATTTGGGTGAATGTTGAATTCGTTAAATTAGTTGGACATTTCTTAACAACTTTAGGGGTAAAATTAACTTTACAATTTAGTTCAAAATTAAATTTAATTCTCATACTTTGTTAGTTTTTTTCTAGTTTTTAAGAAATCAATTAATTTAGGGTTTAATATTAGATTCACTTAGTTAATAATTAGATCACTAATTGGGCTTTCCATAAGTTGGGTTTTTATAGGTTGGTTCTTGGGGGTGGGCCTTGTGTGTTTATTTTCAAATTTTTGTTTGTCATCCTTTAATTGTCATTCATATGACCCGTTAATCTTGCATTAATAAATTTAAATCATAAAAAAAGATAACTATAAAGCCCGATATTTGTGTCATAACAGTCCGAGCTTAAAAGATGTTGACCAAATATTTGGATTAATCTTTATCGTCCCAAGGTAAAATATAATTAAAATTGGCAATATCATGTCATCATTCCTTAAATGTTTGCATCATGCATAAAGGCGACATACGAATATCGAACCATAAATTAACACAGCAGTCGGGCTTATTCGATGTCGGTTTAATCTAGGGTCCGATGTATTGTCATCCTTATCATTTAAATTTCCAATTAATTCAATTCCATTAATTTGATAAAACCCGTTCAATTGAAGTCAGTTTTCAATTAAGTACACTAATTAAATTATTTTAAATTTCAACAATTCCCTTCGATTAAATAGATAAATATTTTGGTACCGATTTCCGGGCGTGTTGGGGTGTTAATCCTTCCCCACGTGTAACAAGCTCCCTAACCCTTTCAAAATGAATCTATGGTTTTATGGTATCCGACCTACCTAAGTGACCGGTGGCGACACCAAAACCTTTTTTATTAAAAAATGTGATGTTTTAAACTTTATCGTTTTCAATAAAAATCAAATCAAAGAAAGAAAATAAATTTTCAAAAAAAGCTAATATAAATAACTTGTAAGCAATTTTCGATTCAACCCGAAAAAAAGTAGCTATATATTGCACACCAAACCACTTTAATTAAGAATTTGGAACCACGAAACTCTATTGACACCCCTTTCGCCAAGGCTTCCACAGTAGTATTAGCCTCACAAAAATATGGTGAAAACAAACACACCTTTTTTTCGAGCGGGATCCATCAATCTCCACGAAAATCGACCAATATTTCCATGGTCATTTCTCCTTGCTTAGCATATGTACTAAACTAGTCAACTGTGGATGACTATATACTCTCTTAATTTCCTTCTTCTCACCTTCATTTTCACTGTTTTTCATATTCTTTTATTCATATTGTATAACATATGTACTAATCAACTGTGGACGACTATATGGTCTTAGAATCATATGGAATCTCTTATTCTTAAGTTTCAGTGTAATTTCCTTCCCACTTTACTATACGTTTGATCTTTTTTCCCTTTTCTTTTTTGAAGGTATTAGCGTCTTGGAAAAAAAATACAATGCTGCACAGAAGGATTCAAAAAATTGGAAAAACAAATACCTGCGAACCCCTACCCTACGAACAATCACCAGCGACCACGTGACGATTGCCATGACTTGCGAACATACCCCGCGAACAATCACCAACAACCACGTGTTGGCACACGTGGCCTTATTCAATGGCAAACCAGTCTAGAACATCACTTCCTAGGACATCCAACCACAAGGCCAAGACAACTCTCAATCGACACCGGTCCAAACCTTTATAAATAGCCATGCCACAGAAAGAAAGGGCAGGATGACTACCAAATACTAGAAAACCATACCCCAAGATAGATCTAAACCATTTTTGACCATATAAATCACCATCTCTCCACCGTCTGTAGTCGTTTACTTTAACAATCAATAATTTTTGTTCATTTTAGTCCTAAAAATCTTTATTTAACCCAAAATTCATCTTAATATCTTTAATAAACAATTGTGCAATTTTTGATAATATAATATTGTTGTTTTTTCGGTATTTACTGTTGAAAATCAAACAAAGTATGAGCAGCCAAAATTGAAAATGAAAAAATTCAATGGTAGGTGCAGCCAAAGTAGAAAATGTGAAATGGGCAAATTATTTTTTGGTCCCTAAACTTTAGGTTATTTATAAGTTAGTCCCTAAAACTCAACTATAAATAGCCTAGCCATTTGCCATTCTTACACATCCCAAATCATTCTAACCTCCTCCCAATACTAGAGAAATTAGAGAGTTTTCATAGAGTTGTTTTCTCCTTTTTATCAAGAGAGAATTGTCATTGTTTTCTCCTTGTTAGATTGAGAGAAGTTGTAATTCCTATTTTCTCATAGTGAAATTCTTCTACCTTTGTCCGTGGTTTTTACCCTATATTATTTAGGGGTTTTCCACGTAAAATCTGTGTCTCCTTTATCTTCATTGTTATTTTCTCAAATTATCAGTTGTGTTTTTGCTCTATCCGACGATCGTATTCCGCAACAATTGGCATCAGAGCCAGATTTGGGTGCGTATATCTACTTACCGTATTCTCTGTTGGTTGCCACTGAAAAGTGGATCCTCCATCATAAGAAAGTAAGTTAGATATTACTCATTCATTGAAGGTGGTGGGCACTATTCACGTCAAAAAGGTGAAATAGTGGGAGCTATCTGAAATAGAAGCTATGGCAACGAAATTTGATATTGAAAAGTTCAATGGGAGAAATTTCTCACTGTGGAAATTGAAGATAAAGGCCATCCTAAGAAAAAACGGATGTCTAGCGGCTATCAGCGAAAGGCCGACAGATTTTACGGATAACAAGAAATGGAATGAGATGGACGAGAATGCTATTGCAGACCTTCATTTAGCATTAGCAGATGAAGTACTATCAAGCATCGAGGAGAAGAAGACAGCCAAGGAGATTTGGGATCACCTCGCAAAATTATACGAGGACAAATCGTTGCACAATAAAATTTTCCTTAAGAGGAAATTGTACACTCTTCGGATGTCAGAATCTACTTAAGTGACAGAGCACTTAAACACGTTGAATACTCTATTTTCTCAGCTTACATCCCTAAGCTATAAAATAGAGTCACAAGAACGTGCTGAACTTCTACTTCAAAGTCTACCTGATTCGTATGATCAACTCATCATCAACTTGACAAACAACAACCTTACAAGTGATCTAGTCTTCGATGACGTTGCAGCTGCTGTTCTGGAAGAAGAAAATCGGCGCAAGAACAAGGAAGACAGACAAGGAAATCTGCAACAAGTAGAGGCCTTAACGGTGATGAGAGGAAGATCAACAGAACGTGGCCAAAGTAGCAGTCACAATCATGGTAGATCAAAGTTAAGGAGTAAGAAGAATTTAAAGTGCTACAACTGTGGAAAGAAGGGTCACTTGAAGAAGGATTGTTGGAGTTTACCTAAAAACTCCAATCCTCAAGGAAATATGGCAAACACTTCAGATGATGGAGATGCTCTCTGTTGTGAAGCAGCAACAGCCATAGAAGGCAGAAAAAGATTTGCAGACATATGGCTTATTGACTCGGGAGCCACATATCACATGACCTCAAGAAGAGAATGGTTCTATAATTATGAACCTATCTCAGGAGGATCTGTGTACAGCTGCAATAATCATGCCTTGGAAATTGTTGGCGTTGGAACCATCAAATTGAAGATGTATGACGGGACAACCAAAGTTGTTCGAGATGTGCGACACGTGAAAGGCTTGAAGAAAAACTTATTATCCTACGGATTGTTGGATAATAATGCAAGCAAGATTGAAACACGGAAAGGAATCATGAAGGTGTTCCATGGAGCGCTTGTGGTGATGAAAGGTGAAAAGATAGCGGCAAATTTGTACATGCTGAAGGGAGAGACTTTGCTAGAAGCTGAAGCCTCTGTTGCCTCATGTAGTTCAGATTCTACCATGTTATGGCATCGGAAACTTGGACACATGTCAGAACAGGGAATGAAAGTCCTTGTGGAGCAAAAGCTACTTCCGGGTTTAACAAAGGTATCACTTCCTTTGTGTGAACATTGTATTACAAGTAAGCAGCATCGATTAAAATTCAACACATCAAATTCTAGAGGCAAGGCTGTTCTAGAATTGGTTCACTCTGATGTATGGCAAGCACCGGTTACATCCCTAGGCGGAGCAAAGTATTTTGTCTCCTTCATTGATGACTACTCTAGGAGATGTTGGGTGTATCCTATCAAGAGGAAGGCAGATGTGTTTTCAACCTTCAAAGTTTTCAAAGCGCGGGTGGAACTTGATTCTGGAAATAAAATCAAGTGTTTCAGATCAGATAATGGAGGTGAATATACAAGTGATGAATTTGATGACTTCTACAGAAAAGAAGGCATCAAAAGACAGTTCACAACAGTATACACTCCTCAACAAAATGGAGTGGCAGAGCGGATGAACAGAACTCTGTTAGAAAGAACACGAGCAATGTTGAGAGCTGCAGGGCTAGAAAAAGCTTTCTGGGCAGAAGCAGTCAATACCGCCTGTTATTTGGTGAATCGGGCTCCATCAACTGCAATTGAGTTGAAGACACCGATGGAAATGTGGACTGGTAAACCAGTTGATTATTCAAACCTCCATATATTTGGAAGTATTGTGTACGTGATGTACAATGCCCAAGAAATTTCAAAGTTGGATCCAAAATCCAGAAAATGTAAATTCTTGGGGTATGCTGATGGAGTAAAGGGGTATCGCTTGTGGGATCCCACTGCCCGCAAAGTGATTATCAGCAGGGATGTTATCTTTGTAGAAGATAAGCTACAAAGAAAAGAAGAAGATGATAGCACTGATAAAGAAAAGTCAGAGACTACACAGATACATGTTGAAAATGAGTTTGAACAGAGAGATTATTCTGAAGCAGAACCAGAGCTCGAGGAATCAGAACCAGAGAATTCTGAAGCTCCAACAACTCGTCAATCAGATCGTGTGAGAAGACGCCCCAATTGGCACTCAGATTATGTTATAGAAGGTAATGTTGCATACTGCCTTTTAACGGAGGACGGTGAGCCATCATCATTCGAGGAGGCAATGAACAACTCAGATGCTTCGCAGTGGATGGCGGCAATGCAAGAAGAAATCGAAGCCCTTCATAAAAATAATACATGGGAACTTGTGCCACTACCACAAGGAAGGAAGCCAATTGGTAACAAATGGGTCTTCAAAATCAAGAGAAATGGTGACGATCAAGTGGAGAGGTATCGTGCAAGACTGGTGGTCAAAGGATATGCTCAGAAAGAAGGTATTGATTTCAATGAAATCTTTTCTCCTGTGGTTAGACTAACAACGGTTCGAGTTGTCCTGGCAATGTGTGCTACATTGAATTTACATCTAGAGCAGCTAGATGTTAAAACAGCTTTTCTTCATGGAGATCTTGAAGAAGAGATTTACATGCTCCAGCCTGAAGGTTTTGAAGAAAAAGAAAAGAAGAACTTGGTTTGTAGGTTGAACAAATCTCTGTACGGTTTAAAGCAGGCGCCGAGGTGTTGGTACAAGAGATTTGACTCCTTCATCATGAGCCTTGGATACAACAGACTTAATGCAGACCCTTGTGCTTACTTCAAGAGGTTTGGTGAAAACGACTTTGTTATATTGCTGTTGTATGTAGATGACATGTTGGTTGCAGGCCCCAACAAAGATCATATTGAAGAATTAAAGGCACGACTGGCTAGGGAATTTGAAATGAAGGACTTGGGACCAGCAAACAAGATTCTAGGGATGCAAATTCACCGAGACAGAAGTAATAGGAAGATTTGGCTTTCACAAAAGAATTACTTGAAAAGATCTTGTCACGATTCAGCATGCAAGATTGTAAGCCAATTTCTACCCCTCTTCCTATTAACTTTAAATTATCCTCCAGTATGAGTCCTAGCAGTGAAGAAGAGAGGATGGAGATGTCTCGAGTACCGTATGCATCAGTAGTGGGAAGTTTAATGTTCGCTATGATTTGTACAAGACCAGACATTGCACAAGCAGTGGGAGTGGTTAGTCGGTACATGGCGAATCCAGGCAGAGAGCATTGGAATGCTGTGAAAAGGATCCTAAGATACATCAAAGGGACCTTAAATGTTGCATTATGTTACGGGGGATCAGACTTTCTTATCAGCGGGTATGTCGATTCTGACTATGCAGGAGATTTGGATAAAAGCAAATCTACAACAGGGTATGTGTTTACAGTTGCTGGTGGAGCTGTAAGCTGGGTTTCAAAACTGCAATCGGTTGTGGCTACGTCAACAACGGAGGCAGAATATGTAGCAGCTACACAAGCCAGTAAAGAAGCAATATGGTTGAAAATGCTATTGGAGGAGCTCGGGCACAAACAAGAGAATGTCTCTTTGTTTTGTGACAGTCAGAGCGCCTTGCATCTTGCAAGGAATCCTGCTTTTCACTCAAGAACAAAACACATTCGGGTTCAATATCACTTCATTCGTGAGAAAGTGGAAGAAGGGACGATAGATATGCAGAAGATCCATACCGATGACAACATAGCAGATTTCATGACAAAAGCAATCAACACTGATAAGTTTACTTGGTGTCGATCCTCTTGTGGCTTGTTAGAGACATAAGCAACATGGAAAGTACGAGGTAGAAAGAATGGTGTGAAGATATGATTGTTCTAATCAAATCTTCAAGTGGGAGATTGTTGAAAATCAAACAAAGTATGAGCAGCCAAAATTGAAAATGAAAAAATTCAATGGTAGGTGCAGCCAAAGTAGAAAATGTGAAATGGGCAAATTATTTTTTGGTCCCTAAACTTTAGGTTATTTATAAGTTAGTCCCTAAAACTCAACTATAAATAGCCTAGCCATTTGCCATTCTTACACATCCCAAATCATTCTAACCTCCTCCCAATACTAGAGAAATTAGAGAGTTTTCATAGAGTTGTTTTCTCCTTTTTATCAAGAGAGAATTGTCATTGTTTTCTCCTTGTTAGATTGAGAGAAGTTGTAATTCCTATTTTCTCATAGTGAAATTCTTCTACCTTTGTCCGTGGTTTTTACCCTATATTATTTAGGGGTTTTCCACGTAAAATCTGTGTCTCCTTTATCTTCATTGTTATTTTCTCAAATTATCAGTTGTGTTTTTGCTCTATCCGACGATCGTATTCCGCAACATTTACTTTATACGTGAATATGATTTTCTTTATTTTTTTAATCCGAAAATCGAATTTATTGAAAAGAATTAACAAACAACTTGTACACTATCACATGTCCACAGTTCCATAGAAGTTTATTTCGTGCTAGCACCAAAAGATGCGTCAGACGCCTGGTTCGTGACTCTCTAGAAGAACCTCTTGTATTTTCGATCGAATTGGCACTAATGAAAAATTCAGAGTGTGAAGATTCAGTGGTGGGACTTGAAGCAGAATCGGTGTGGGAAATTAGTAATTTGTTGGAATTCTCTTTCAAGGGAGGAAGGGATGCAGTTATCAGTAAGGTGATAGAGTTGAAGCAGGATTTAAGGAAGAGATGCTAAGGTTCCTGTTGGGTTTATAGAAATATTTTTTATGGATTTAAAAATAATATCGTGGAATATTAGGGGGATCAGAAGAAGGGAGAAAAAGAAAGCAGTGTTGGGGTTAATTCAAAGAATACAACCAAAGGTGGTTTTTATTCAAGAAACTAAAATTGAATATTTGTCTAGTGGTAATGTTAGGAAGCTTTGGAACCTGAAGGATATGGAGTACATTTTTCACCAGCTGTGGGATCAGCGGGAGGCTTGTTGTGCCTGTGGGATTCGAACTTCTTTCAGGTATTGGAGAAATTTATTTTTTCTAGATATATTGCTTTGATTGGTTGCATTAAGTGAAAGAATTTAGTGTGTGGATTGGTTAATGTGTATGGTCCGGTGTGTGATTCTGAAAAATTAGTTTTTTTAGATGAGTTGCGTGGTATGTTGAGACTTAGACAGGTTCCATGGTGTGTAGCTGGTGATTTTAATTTATTTCTGGATCCTGAAGAAAAGATGGGGATGTCTTTGAACAATGCTCAAATAACTGCTTTTAGAGATTTTATTTTTGATACTAATCTGATGGATCTGCCTCTCATGGGAGAAAAATTTACATGGAGCAACAACAGAGAACCTCCAACCTACATGAGGTTGGATCGTTTCTTGATTATGACAGAATTCAGCTTAGCTTTTCTGAGTACTATGCAGAAACTGATGGATAAATCATTGTCAGATCATAATGCTATTCTACTGACTGTGGAGAGCTCGAATTGGGGTCCAAAGCCTTTCAGGTGTTTTAATTTTTGGTATGATGAAGAGGGGTTTGAGGAAACTGTTTTACAATCATTCAGAGGTATGAAATTAAAGAATTATAAAATGAAAATAGGGGGCTGTTAAAAGGTTCAAAGATTGCTATGAAATCCTGGGCTGGCAAATCAATCCAAAACTCTAGGCAGAGGATTTCTAATTTTGAGAAAGCTATCTCTGATCTGGACTTGAAGATACATAATGGCTCTATTGATGATGGCTCGGTATCCTTGCTAAATAAGCTCAAAACTAATTTGTGGTCTCTTTATAGAAAGGAAGAGAGTGAATGGCTACAAAAATCGAGGCTTCACTGGTTTTCCGAGGGAGATAGAAACACACACTTTTTTCACCTCATGGCATCAGATAGAAGGAGATTAAACACAATCAACTGCATCAAGAGTGATGGAGGTATTATCTCTAATCCGAACCTGGTTAAACGATATATCAAGGAACATTTTTGCAAATCCTACAATGAAGTGCATGCTCTGGAAGTTGAAGAGATGAAGTTGGATTTTAGGAAAATCAGTGTGGACCAATCTGGAAAACTTCAGGAACACTTTTCAGAGGAGGAGGTGTGGCTAGCTCTTTCTTCGGCTGATAGTAACCGGGCATACTTCTAATGCCTAATCGAGATCAGAAAAGGGGAAATGTGCGGCATGATGAGTTAGTGAGTTAAAGAGGGCCACCTTAATTGGGTAGAAATTAGGTATGAGGGTTGTTCCACTCGGAAGCTTAATAGCCAGTAAGGATTTCGTATGCGTAGATATCCTCACAACATTCATGATCTTTTAAACAAAAAGTTTCACTTGGTTGATCCTTTTTTTCCAAAAAAAACTAAGCTTGATTTTAGTAAACATTGCTTGCCATGTTTTTAAATAATTAAATTACTTTTTGGAATCCGCATAAGTCTCTTGCCTTGAAATTAACAAGTAGACTGACATTTTTTCCTGCTCTATAAGAAAGGGAGTTGGCATGATGAGTCAAGGGAAATTTAGCCCTAACAGTCGAGCCTCACCTTAAATGAGGCATACTGAGGTTTGATTAAAGAAAAGATCTCAGACACCAAGTTTTCAGAGTGTGCCGAAGTGAGATGACAAGGGGCATTTCGAACCTGAGGTCGTGAAAACACATGTATTTGAAACAAATATGGGAAGAATCGGATCGGCTATCGAGAAGTTGGTTCTGTGAAAGTTATGATAACCTTGCACGTTGGATGAATGCCCGAGCTATGCTAAATCAGAAGAACATTCGCGAGGACTGGATTCACACAAGGCCGCCGAAGTCCTTGAACTATCCATGGAAGCCTAGAACCTTAGCAGGAATGAGTAAAGAATGGGGCAAAGGTTTGCTTCAGTCGTCATGAAGATATCGCCACCTTCTCTCAGGAACGTACCAACACATCGAGAGGAGGTCGTAAAGACGGATTTGATCGATGTGGGGTAATTATGGCTTGATCATTATTCTTAAGAGTCTGGGATTACAAGGATGTCGCTATCCGGGATTTGTTCGAGCGTTCTAAGAAGAAGGCTCTTCAGCACAACTTTAGATCAAGGGTTGGCAAAGTTGGCCTAGCACAATCAAACAACGAGAACAATAGCAGGATCTTATATGCCAGATTGTTCAGAGATTTCATTGGAATTTTTGCCATCCTGTTTTGAATGGTTTAGAATAATGAATACTTGAGTAAGAAGAATTCAGAAATTGAAGAAGTACAAGTTTCCCCCATTAAACGAGGCAATTATAGAAGACTCATTATGGAAAGACCAAAAAGAGGGAATGAACAAGCCTGAGTCAAGCAAGGATAGCATAAGTCATCGCTCCCTTTCAAGAAGGAGGAAAGAAGATTCATCATATAGAAAATGAATATCAGACCCCAAGGAAAGTTAGGGACATGCATGAAGAGCCAACAAAGACAATAATTGAGCTCGAGTTAAGTGGGGCAGTGCTTCACCAGTAGGCCTCAGGAGAAGGCCTGAGCTCCTGGTTGATAGCTTTGGGGGAAGCGAGAATATCACAAAGCTTT
Source organism: Hibiscus trionum (assembly GCA_030270665.1). Taxonomy (NCBI): domain Eukaryota; kingdom Viridiplantae; phylum Streptophyta; class Magnoliopsida; order Malvales; family Malvaceae; genus Hibiscus; species Hibiscus trionum. The sequence goes on along the minus strand of BSYR01000025.1, from coordinate 2,676,055 downwards.
CCTAATTCTTGGGAAAAATAGGCCGGAAAAAGTAATCATTGCAGATGAAATTAGAAGCTATAAGAATTTGACAATGGATAAGTTTGAAGAAAAGGTCTGGGATTTTCTGGGTAGACAATATGTTGCAAGTGAGCATGCTAAGTCACTCGAGTGGGAATGTGGTAAGACATATGAGTATCATTGTCATGTAAATGGAGGCTATAGGTTCAAGGCGCTTTACTTTGAAAAGACCAGAAGTCACTTACAAATGGTTTTAGGAGATGATAATGTTCTTATTGTCAAGTTTGATAGGGAGAATAAAGGTTTAGTTGACAGAGGTTTTGATGAGTTCAAAAAAAGTTGCAAAGGATGGAATTCTTGGCGATTTACAACGTTATCGGTTTTGATGGAGGCAAATCAGGAAAAAGAGAGCCCATGAAAGTTAAGGGTGATTGGCCAGAAAACAAAGATTTTCCCAGCATCTCTAAAAATGACTACATTTATGTATCATATTTAGTTAGACATCCCTAGGTTAGGAGCATGCTAACTCATATCATAAGATCATTCTGGTTGTTTTTACAGATTCAAAAATTAGAAAAGGTTTCGACCTTTGACTTCCGATCAGAGGAGGTAGATCTCGACGGAGATAAAGAATCCCTAATAAGGAGAACTCGGTCATATTCGAGAAGAATACATAACGAGAAGAGTTCATCATCATTTGCGGAGATTGAAGAAACCTGACGTGAGGAAAATAACTTTAAGCTTCGACAACTAGATTTTTCCCATCAAGATTTCTGAGTCATTAGTGAGCCATTCGAGCATAATGCAAAAATGCCAACACAACAGAAATCAGGGCATAGATAAATTCATAGTTTGAAGAGTTAGCCGAGAAGTTTCAGAAGTATTCACGATTTTAAGGCCATAGTCGAGGAAGCAGGATGAAATTAGCGCTTGCTGCAAGACATGGAAGGAACCCGCCAAAGCTAAGACGGGAGGACATCAGATGCGAAATTGACGAAATCTACCGAGAAAGGAGAATATGTCTTACATGTTGTTATCCAAAGGACTAGAGTCTTTTATGTCGATATCCATAAGAAAAGAAAAAGAAAAAGAAAAAAGAAAAAGGAAAGAAAGAAAAAGAATAAGAAAGAAAAAAAGAGAAAAACATGAGAAAAGAAAAAGAAGAAATTCTTAAGTGAAAACCTATAAAGGCATTTCAGAGCAAGAGGTCTAAAAACTCAAGAAAAAGATGGAGAGTATAAAAGGTGAACTCGATGTGAGATAGAAGATATCGTCATTGCAAAGAAGATGAATAAGGAGAAAGCAAGAGAAAATCGAGATTAAGGGACCAAAAGGAGAAAGTATGTTTGAAGAATGGATTGGACACTTCCTAAAAGAAGGAATAAACGACAAAGCAAAAACCTAGAAAGAATTTCAGAGCAAAGGAGGCAGATACTCAAAAGCTCAGGGCGAAGGAGGCAGATACTCAAAGCCCAAGGACTTCAGAGCAAATGAGGCAGATACTCAAAGCTCAAGGTAAAAGAGGTAGATACTCAAAACCCAAGGATTTCAGAGCAAATGAGGTAGATACTCAAAGCTCAGGGAAAAAGAGGCAGATACTCAAAACCCAAGGATTTTAGAGCAAATGAGGCATATACTCAAAAGCTCAGGGTGAAGGAGACATATACTCAAAGCCCAAGGATTTTAGAGCAAAGGAGGTAGATACTACAAGCCCAGGGCGAAAGAGGCAGATACTCAAAGCTCGAGGATTTCAGAGCGGAAGAGGAAGATACTCAAAGCTCAAAAATTTCAGGACTACCGAGCAAAGGAGGCAAATACTCATAGTTCGGGGTTTTTAGAGCATAGGAGGTAGATACTCAAAGCTCAAGCATTTCATGACTATCGAGCGGAGGAGGTAGCTACTCATAGCTTGCAGTTTCTAATGCGAAGGGGGTAGATACTCAAAGCTCAGGGTTTGGGACCGAACAGGGCAAATACCCGTAGCTCAAGGTCTCTGAGCAAAAGAGGCAAATACTCATAGCTCCAGGTTCTGGAGGAGAGAAAGGGTGAACAATTTTATATAGGAAGAACTTGCAACTCGGATTCTCCAAATAGGGAAGTGAGATGAAATTAGTGCTTATGGTCTTCGTTTTATCCTTATTTCACAAGTATAAGCAAAGAGGGACAACTGTAATCATTAATTTTGTCTGGGGTAGACCCGTCTCTTTACATTTTTACAAAGATGGGCGTGATTACTCATTTATGTTCGGGCTGTGTAATATTATAGCAGTATTGTAAAAAGAAGGAAAGTTAAAAAAATATTTAAAAAAAGTAAAAAAAAGGAGTAGAGGGCATTGAGCCACGTCACCCACAACCCCTCACTTTGACTATAAAAGGCGGGGTGGGGGCAGTGGCACAAAAAAAATTGAATCGGCCAATTGCTCCCACAATTAGGGTAAGGCAACCCGAGCGGTTGCCAAGGTCTTGGAGCAGTGCTCCCAGCCCTAATTGGTTCGATCTAGTAATTTTTTTTGGAGTCATAGTGCGTAGGTCTTGGTGGTTATGAGTCAAGTTTTTCGTTCGAACTCTTAGTTAAGTATGTTCTTCTTTATTTTATTTTGTATTGTTATGAATTAATGAAATGTTAATTAATTTATATTTTATTCCCTTTTTTAGTTTGTATTTTTATATATTACATTAGATTTGTTTATTAAATCAGTATTTATTTAGTCCTTAGTTATTTATTTATGCTTTTGTTTTATATCATATTTATTTATTACCATGTATTTGCATTTTGGGCATGGGTCTAGCTTTAATCTCAAAACTTTGGTATTGATCTTCCAAGAAGATAGATTATCTCTTAAAGTAAAACTCTCTGACGGGGAAAGAGAGAAAAACAAGTTAACCTATTTCTTGGGGACCACTACCTCTTTATATAGTTGATTATTACGTCAACTATTAAATATTTATAACTCTGCCCCTCATTGAATTATATATATATCTTATGGTATCTACACTCTTATTTCCATGACACTTTAATACCTATGACACGCCTAACATAATTGGTCACTTGATTTTATGTCATACTTTATAATAGCAACATACATTTTACATATGTGCCCACAATTGCGATCTTCTATAATAATCTCGTCCATCAACTATATCCATATAGGATCAAAGCGATCTTCGTCATATCAATCATGACTAGACCCATCAATGGTTACGTATACAAACTTAATCAAATGACATAGATCAATCATGGATGCGTAGCATGGAAAATTACATGAAATGTGAACCGAACATGTCTATTTCCAACTGGTCCTCCTAAACCTTAGTGAGATCAACTTTACTTAATTCAGAGTGTACATAAACCAAAAGAACTTTATTTATGCAGAAAATAATCTTAAATAACTTTAAACTGAAGTAACTAAAATTGTGTCTAAACCGAATGGGCATTTTTCAAAATTACAAACTCCCACTAAAACTGAATATTCTTACATAACATTAATCCCACATGAGTAGTGTACTCATGAAAGACCTAGGGTGACAGTTTCTTAATATGCACACAATTATGGAGTTTGTACCAACATGCTCTATAGACACACAACCTAACATAATTGGTCACTTGATTTTATGTCATACTTTATAATAGCAACATACATTTTACATATGTGCCCAAAATTGTGATCTTCTATAATAATCTCGTCCATCAACTATATCCATATAGGATCAAAGCGGTCTTCGTCATATTAATCATGACTAGACCCATCAATGGTTACGTATACAAACTTAATCAAATGACATAGATCAATCATGGATGAGTAGCATGGAAAATTACATGAAATATGAACCGAACATGTCTATTTCCAACTGGTCCTCCTAAACCTTAGTGAGATCAACTTTACTTAATTCAGAGTGTACATAAACCAAAAGAACTTTATTTATGCAGAAAATAATCTTAAATAACTTTAAACTGAAGTAACTAAAATTGTGTCTAAACCGAATGAGCATTTTTCAAAATTACAAACTCCCACTAAAACTGAATATTCTTACATAACATTACTCCCACATGAGTAATGTACTCATGAAAGACCTAGGGTGACAGTTTCTTAATATGCGCGCAATTATGGAGTTTGTACCAAGATGCTCTATAGACCTAGGGTAACATAATATTTATGTCCTTCAAGTTTAAAGTGTCCCTATTGTTTATAGAATAAATGAATGCATATTTATTGTCACAAAATAACTAAAGTGGTCTTTCTATTCAATATACAATTAGCAGTCTATGTGACAAAATTCTTTTGCATCAATATTCTATTAGAATCGAAGTCTGTAAACCTAATGATCTCTAACTTACCAGAACTCCGACATATGAGCATGTAATTTTTGTTCTCTGAAGATATCTCATAACTCTATTGGCTGCTATCTAATAGTCCATACTAGATTTTCTTAAATATATGTCTAACATTCCAACAATGTACACTATTTCTGAACGCATACATACTTAAGCATAAATTAGATTCTCAAAAGCTTATGCATATGGAATCTTCTGTATTTTTCTAAATTTCAAGGTTACTTTTAGGGCATTAAGTAAGACAATATTTGTCTTCTTTAGCAATATGAATATCACTTGGTTTAATCCCACTGAACTTGTAGTACATACAATTGTCAACCAAATTTATCTCAAAACCGAATGAGATAATCAACATGAAATTTACAATTTCATTAATGAGAGTCCTACTTAAGCTTATAGATAGATTTCTTTAATTTACATATCATTGATATTGTATCATAAGACACAACTTTATGATTGTACCGTATAAATAGTTTCTTCAATGTCGCCATTGAAAAAAAAACTTAACATTTATCTAATGTAGCTTAAGACTAAAACAAGCAACAAGTGTAATAATTATCTTGAAAGAGTCTTTCAATAAAACTGAAGAAAAAAAGTCTCTAAAAATTAATGTCTTCTTTTAGAGTATATCCTTTAGATACAAGATGTGTTTTATACTTATCCACATTACCATTTGCATCCCTCTTGGTTTTAAATATCCATTTACAACCAATTAGTTTGCACCTTAAGGTAATGAGACAAGTTCTTAAACTTTATTGTCTTGCATAAAGTTATACTATACTTGAATGACATCAATCAACTTTTGAGAGTTAGAACTTTTATGGCCTGATAAAAAAATGATTGAACATTTTCTATCATTCCAATGTTACCTTATTCTCTTGAAGAAATACAATATAATAATCCAGAATAGTATTTCATCTTCCTCTCGTGGACCTCTTTAATGACACTTGTTGTTTTTAAGGTTGTTGAGTTTGTTCTTCTGAAATAATTATCTTATCTTGAACGGGAGTTGTTCAACATTGTTTTGCTGAGCTACTTGATTCACTTCTTGATTAATGATAGGTGTGAAAACCTAAACATTGTCAAAAGTGATAGTAGGAATTAAATTTTAATTCAATTCCTCCTCAATAGCAATGTATCTAACCTTATTTCTCCCTCCAAACTCAACATCTTAAAAAAGTTATAAATCTATCCTTAAAATAATTTTAACCGTGGGATCATAAAATTTACAGCTCATGGATCACTCAAAATAACCAAAGTAGTTGCTCTCTTTTGAAGTTTAATTTCTTCACATATGTCCTAACTTATACAAAAGAATCAACACTTTGCAACTTATTGTTGTTTCTTTTGTCTAGGACCATTAGCAATTTTATTCTAACATTTTTTTATTGCCCTAATTCTTAGAGATGCTAACTAAATGAGCACCAACCAAATGAGTACGTGTACACTTATAATGCTTCAACTTTTCTTCCTCTTGAACACAATGAGAAATGAGCCCAAATATAGTCTATTTTTCCCTTTGACAATTGTAACTTGAATTGGTTAAATTGTATAGGAAGCGGTGCCAAAACCATAAGAACAAACAATTGTTAGAAAGTTCGATCTTATGTGCCTTAAATTTTGAAGCAATATAAAGAATTTTTATAATTTACCCCCTCACATTTCCTTGATCCTTATACTTCATAGACATCAAAAAATTCATAAGTGATGTCATTTTAACCTTAATGTTTTGGGTAAAACATTTCTTAATTTCGTCAAGGAAACCCTTAGTTTGAGTAGTTTCTTTAAATTTGTGCTCCTAAAGACATCTAGAATGTTTTACTTTATGATCATTAGACTCACGCAATTCGAACGATCTCACCTCTCAAAATACCTTTTATAGGTGCTTACCGCAGTGAGAGGTGCAAGTTGTTCTTTCCTTAGTGCAAAGTCTATGTTCATACAACCAAATACTATATGTAAGTGTATTTTTTTAATCCTTGAAATTAGTTTCACTAAACATGAGTGTGGAATGTATTTAACAAATATTATGATAGCAAAGATAAATTACCTAAATATAGAACAAAAAATAAAACAAAACAAAACAAGCTCACATAAATATTCATAAGTAAACAAATAAATTCAGAATAATGGCTAGTTCCCCTCAAGATACCAAGCACAACATTAATATCAAGTTTTTGGACAGTAATATTAACTGTAAGCGGTACTTTTGTTGTAGCAATCAAACATTGACAAAAAATTATGTCAAACAATAGGCTAATCTTTGGACCAACGTATTGCTCACATAAAATACCTTATAATTGTCACATATTTATCGCCACAATTGTCGTTGTAATTCTGCCAAATATTAACTTTCCTTTGGGCAAATTAATAAACGCATGAATTAAAAAACCCATAATCATCTTGATATTTTAAATAAACTAATCTACACAAAAGCGGTCACTTTGGTGACATTATGTTTCAATTAATCCATTAAAATACTAGACATCCGAAGCCAAAATATGAATTTAATTGTTTTAAAATATTTGTCTTAATTTTATCTTTCAATAAACTTAAAAGATAACCAAAATAATAGTAAATTTGAATAAAGGTAAACCTCATATCAAGATATTAGACACTCCATTAATATTTTATCTTTGGACAAAACATTAACTTGCAAGTGATATCTTGGTACAGTAATCAAACATTGATAATAAGAATATGTCAAACAGAAATCTTCCTTTGGGCCGATTTATTGCTCACATATAAAACTAAATAATTATCACATGTTTATTACCACAGTTGCACATGTAATAATGTTAATTATTAACCTTCCTTTGGGCCGATTAATACTAACATAATCCGACTTACATGCGCAAAATCTACTATATTTTAAAATAAAATAATTTCCACAATAGAGGTCACTTTGGTGACTTAATGTTTCAATTAATTTATCTTCAAATATATACTATAAATATACCGATATCCAAATTTAAAATTGCGTAACATTCAAAACTGAAATTTCTAATAACACTTAAGTTTTTGAAATAACCCAAAATAAGGTTGTCTGAATGGGGCTATAAAAAACTCGAAAAACCTAAATCTTTGACTGTTCCTTAAAAGAAATGTCTTAAACCTTAAGCATGCATTTACCAAAATCAAAGTCGAATTCAAAACATTCAATCTTTAACTAAAAACCAAAATCAGAAGTGTCATCTAAATGGGTAATTCATAAAATGATCACATGAAAATTTAATATATTCATAATAACTAAATAATTAAAATTAAAATTAAAATTCTTGATCAAACTAGATTAAATATGAATTCCATAATAACAATAATAAATGCATTCCAAAACCACATATATGGAACCCAACCTAATTGCTGGAGCGATTCAACAATATTAAGCAAAAGAGATTCGATTGTAATGGAACAAATATAGTGTTGAGTTGATCAAACATTTGCAAATGGCCAAGAGGGGGGTGAATTGGCAATTAAAAATTTTGTGAAGAGAATGTTGGAAAATAAAAATGACACAAGGGGTTATAGTGGTTCAAGTTCAACAACCGAACTCTACATCCACTACCTTAGCTCCCACTAAGGATTTTCCAAAACAATTCACTACTTGAATTCGTCCCATTTTCTTGGATGAGGAGGAAACCTTACAATATCGATTAAGCTTTTCAACCCCAAGCTTAATCCACTCAAATACAAAGAAGATTTTGGTAAACTCAAATATTTCCTCTCAAAGGATGATTGTCTACCCACTTACAATTACAGCAACCCAAAACTCTCAATATAATATGACAAATTGAAATACAAAGAGTTGGGTATAAGAATATAGCTTTGAATAGTTCTAGGGTTTGGATTTTTGCTTTGATGATGCTTGAATGTGTATTGTTTTTCTTCCTGGTGAAATGGAGCTTGTATTTATACCCTTGAATCAGTTTCTAGCCGTTTGGATGATTGAAATCATTGAAGGAGCCGTTGGGAACATTTTTCCCAGCTATTAAGGCAGCTGCCCAGCATAGTGTATCGATACACGACAAGGCTGTATCGATACGCTCATTTAAATAACAACTAGCCGTTGTGCCTGAAAACAGAGTGTATCGATACGGTGGGCGTATCGATACGGTCCAAACTCTTTGTAAATCCCATTTTATTTGTTGCATCAAAGCGTATCGATACGGTTACCAAGCGTATCGATACTTTGCAACGGTCAAAATAGTTTTTCAAAAATTATGCTTAGTGTATCGATACAGTTATGGAGCGTATCGGTACGGTTGCCCAGATGAACACTGTATCGATACGTATGAAAGTCGTATCGATACGCTATGTTCACAAAGAATTACAGTGAGTTTCAAGTGTATCGATACAGTGAGTGTATTGATACGCATGGGCGTTTTTGCATATTTTGTTTTTGAAAAACATGGAAAAGGTTTGAGAAACTTAATGTTTTGAGATCCAATCTTCAAACATTATTTTGTACAAAACATTTTGTTAATTTTTGAAACTTTAAAGAGTTCTTAAAAATTTATTTATTTTGCAAATTTGTCCTTAAATTTTTATGTTATATCAAAATCAATTTTAGTTTTACAATCTCCCCCATTTTGATATAACAAAACCATAAATAAATTTTTAAGTTTTTGAAAACTTTGAAAAAGCTTTTCTCCCCCTTACTTTAAGATAAGTGTTTCAAAAACAAAATTGTTTCTCCCCCTTACTTGAAGATAGACTTTTTCTAAAAATTTGACCTTGACTTTCAAGAACTTTCAATGATCCTTCTCCCCCTTTTTGTTAGATAAAAAATGAAACACAAGGATAAGGCAGGCATAATATTTCAAGCATAGGAATATAAGAATAAACTTAAAGCTTCAAATTCATAAACAAAGCAAGCATAGTAAGCATCCAAACACTTAAAATCCTAAAACATAGAAAATAGGCATAAATCAAGTTCTAATAAAAATGCAATGAAATCCTAAATGTCCTAACATGAGATGCATCATCTACGCGTCTCCACCATCATCATGGTCATCCTCATCATCTTCTTTCTCGTCTTCGTCTTCTCGAGGTGGTTGGTTCCTTCGGTTTTGATTGATCCAAGCACCATTGAAAGCGGTAAGAGAAAGATCCATAGAGTCTTGGCGAGCACTCATGGTATCCATTTTCTTGTCCATGCCTTGGAGTCGTTCTTCCATGGATGTAAACCGATTATCTATAGCGGTGAAGCGACCATCCATAGCATTGAACTTCTCATTTAGGAAGGTCATGAGATTTTCCATGGATGAGGAATCATGACTAGCACGGTGAGAACTTGAGGATGCGCGAGAGGCATCGACCGGGGCAGCGGGAGGAGCACCTTGAGGGTTGCGAACCCATTCATTACCAACAAAAGAGAAACCAGAGCGTGAAAGGGAATGCTCATCAATGGGTTGGCCAAGGGTTTCGGGAGAGTCATGTGTGCAGTCAATACCAAGGGAATGGAATAGACAACTTAAAGCCGTAGAATAGAAAAAGGATTGGACATGTTTGGTTTGACGTTTTTGAACCAAAAAGACAAGATCGGCAAACATAATTTGACATAGATTTGGGCGTTTACCTTCCCTAAAACATGTAAGCCAAAAATCATCTATTAGACGAATGGTTATCTACCACCCGATGGACGAAGAAACCAAGAAATAATAAGGTGAAGGATACGATCATGTGCATCTAAAACTTTTGCGGGACCTAAGTAACCCGAACCCAAAGAGTGTTCATCGTCAATCCCAACATCTTCAAAACCAAAAACAGTGCATAAAACCTTTTGATCAATCCGAATAGATTTTCCCATAACCGAGGATTCAATGGCAATGACATGCTCATTGGCTTCATCATTAACACAATAGGCATTTGAAAAGAAGACAATGACAAGATTTCTATATAGGACAGGAGGAATATTTAAAAAGGTTAAGAATTTCCATTGCCTAAACAAGGGTAGATATTTAAACTTGAAGCGAGCAGAGTTTAAAAAAGGAATTGACACAACCCGTTCTTCCCTAAGACTCATGTCCATACAAAGTTTATAATGTTCTCTAGCTAAGGCTGTGGGAAAACTAATTTGGATAATGTGAGGAAGGTTAGGAATAGGATTACCCTCAACATCCTCATTAGGGTCGGAAGCGGTGCGACTTCTCTTATTTCCCCTTTTAGGTGCCATAACCCTGAAAATACATCAAAAAGGATTCGAATATGTATGCAATTAACATCCAATTTAATCCAATAGATTCTAATAATTCAAGGTATTTTGTTTAAAGATTTTTTTTTAAATTAAAGAATATTTACAACAAATCATAGTTTTTTTAAAAAATTTATCGAATATAAAATATATTCGAATAAAAAAAATTTAATTTTTGAAAAATTTTATGAACAACATTATACCCACAATAGGTTAAACATAATGTATACAAAAATCAATTGAAATAACTATTTAAAATATTGACGAAATTTCAAAAGAAAGAAAAAAAATTTTACCTTGATTTCTTAGAATGGATGAAAGAGGAGGTGTTAGTGCACAAGATTTGATGCCCAAGGATAGCCTTGATGTATAGAGTAAAATCCCCAAAGAAATTTTGAAGTTTTGTGGTAAAAATTTAAGGATTGAGAGGGTTTTTATAGGGGTTTTCGGTTAGGGTTTTGAGAGAAAAAGAGGGGTTTTATAAATTTTAGGTTTTTGATTTAAAAGGTCCTAAATAGGCTCACCGTCCACACAGTATCGATACGCTATACACGCGTATCGATACACATTAACCTAATATTATTCTTGTTGTTATCTGTGTATCGATACAGTTGACCGTATCGATACGCATTGGCTTTGACTTTTTCCCTTGACTCTTACCGTATCGATACACTATGATGTATCGATACGTATTCATCTGCAAAATTCCCAGATTGAATACCGTATCGATACGCTAATATGCAGTATCGATACACCATTGCCTGTTTCTGCAATTTTGGTAGTTTTAAGTGCAAAAATCCAATTTGAAACGCCCCTAAATGCATGTATATGTTGTATGAACAAGTTTTAATGACTAAACATGATATGTACTCCCCCTATCAACATGCATAGAAGCAAAAAGAACAAAATTAACATAAGCATGAATCACAAACAATTTCAAGCAAATTTTGACATTTTTGGAACCAAAAAGGTATCAAGAAATGCTAGTTAAACCTAACTCTCTTCTAAGAGTCCAAAAGCGCTCTTTATCTAAAGGTTTTGTAAATATATCCGCTAATTGGTTCAAGGTGTCAACAAATTCTATAACAACATCATTTTTCAAAACATGATCTCTAATAAAATGATGTCTAATTTCTATGTGTTTAGTTCTAGAGTGTTGAATGGGATTCTTAGTGAGACAAATGGCACTAGTGTTGTCACACCTAAGGGGTATGGTTTCCATTTTAACACCATAGTCTAAGAGTTGTTGCTTCATCCAAAGAACTTGAGCACAACAACTCCCTAAGGATATATACTCCGCTTCGGTGGTAGATAAGGCTACGCTATTTTGTTTCTTAGAGAACCAAGATACGAGCATACTACCTAAGAATTGTCATGTACCGGAAGTACTTTTCCTATCTATCTTACATCCCTCATAATCCGCATCCGAAAAAGCATGAAGGCTAAAGGTTGAATCCTTAGGATACCAAAGACCTAAAGTCGGTGTGTCTATTAGGTATCTAAAAATTCTCTTAATGGCAACAAGGTGTGATTCTCTAGGACTAGCTTGAAACCTAGCACACAAGCAAACACTAAACATAATATCCGGTCTACTTGCGGTAAGGTAAAGCAAAGAACCTATCATGGATCTATAAAGCTTAGAATCAACACATTTACCTCCTTCATCTTTGTCAAGCTTTATGGAAGAACTCATAGGTGTGGCTTGAGGTTTTGCATTCTCTAAGCCAAACTTCTTGAGCATATCACTTACGTATTTAGCTTGATTTATGAAGGTGCCATCATTCATTTGTTTGATTTGGAGTCCCAAAAAGAATGAGAGCTCCCCCATCATGCTCATCTCGAACTCACCTTGCATTAACTTAGAAAAATCCTTACAATAACACACATTAGTAGATCCAAAAATGATATCATCAACATAAATTTGAACTACTAAGATGTCATTGTTATATCTTTTTATGAAGAATGTTGTATCCACCTTTCCTTTTTCAAAACCCTTTTCAATTAAGAAAGTTGAAAGTCTCTCATACCAAGCTCTTGGAGCTTGTTTTAAACCATAGAGAGCTTTTGTAAGTTTAAACACATGGTTTGGAAATTTTGAATCCTCAAAACCTGGTGGTTGTTCAACATATACCTCTTCATTTATAAAACCATTTAAAAAGGCACTTTTCACATCTATTTGAAAAAGCTTGAAATCATGATAACATGCAAATGCAAGTAACATTCTAATAGCTTCCATTCTTGCTACGGGTGTATAAGTCTCATCAAAATCAATTCCCTCTTCTTGTGTATAGCCTTGAGCAACAAGCCTAGCCTTGTTTCTCACTATATTACCACTTTCATCTAATTTATTCCTAAAAACCCATTTTGTACCTATAGTAGATTGATTATTAGGCCTTTCAACTAATGTCCAAACTTTACTTCTCTCAAATTGGTTTAATTCCTCTTGCATGGCCAAAATCCAAAAATCATCTTTTAAAGCTTCTTTAATGTTTTTAGGCTCAATGCATGAAAGAAATGCAACATGATTCATTAATTTGAGAGAGGATCTAGTAGTTACCCCCTTGGATGGATCACCCAAGATTTCACCATCTTTGACATAGTTTAACTCCCTTGGGTAAGATACCTCTTTTTCTTCACGAGCTAAGTCTTTTAAGCCTTCAAGAGGTGGTTCTTGTGATTCTTCTTCTTTAGTTGGAATCTTATCCTCTTTTGATGTTTGTCCTCCATCAATAGTATCAATGATTCCTACATCATCATCATCACAAGATTCCTTTCTCGAAAGGAGGTTAACATCGAAAACAACATGTATTGACTCTTCAACAACTAGAGTTCTTTTATTAAATACACGATAGGCTTTAGAGTTTAAAGAATACCCTAAGAAAATAGCTTCATCACTTTTAGCATCGAATTTACCTAGGTTTTCTTTACCATTATTTAAAACAAAACACTTGCAACCAAAAGGGTGAAAATAGCTAATGTTAGGCTTCTTAGATTTTAAAATCTCATAAGATGTTTTCTTTAAAATTGGCCTAATCATTACTCGATTTATAATATAGCAAGCGGTATTTGTGGCTTCCGCCCAAAAATATTTAGGTAAATTATTTTCGCAAAGCATGGTTCTAGCCATTTCTTCTAAAGTTCGATTTTTCCTCTCAACTACCCCATTTTGTTGAGGAGTGCGAGGTGCGGAAAAATTGTGGCTAATCCCATTTTCATTTAAAAACTCATTAAAACCTAGATTTTTAAATTCGGTTCCATGATCACTTCTAATGTGAGAAATTTTAAGTTCAAGATCATTTTGAGTTATTTTATAAAATGTGATGAATTTTTCTAAAGCCTCATCCTTTGTACTTAAGAATAGAACCCAAGTATATCTAGAATAGTCATCTACAAGTACAAATGCATATGATTTTCCACCCAAGCTCATTGTTCTAATTGGCCCAAAAAGATCCATATGAATCAATTGTAAACATCTACTAGTAGAGACATCATTTATGGATTTAAAAGAACTTCTATGTTGTTTACCCTTTGAACATGCATCACAATTTTTATCATTTGAAAATTTAAGTTTGGGTAAACCTCTAACTAGATTAAGGGAATTTAATTTTTCTAAGACACTCATGCTTGCATGTCCTAACTTTCTATGCCATAGCCATGAGTCATGTTCATCATGTGCAACTAAGCATGCATGGGATGAATGGATGTCATCTAAATGCACCATGTAAATATTGCCTATTCTATGTCCTATGAGCATTATTTGATTTGTTTTAATGTTTACAATTTACAACCACTTTTATCAAATAAAACATTAAAACCTTTATCACATAATTGACTAATGCTCAACAAGTTATGTTTAAGACCGTTGACATACAAAACATCTTTAATGTAGATAGAAGAGTGATTACCAATAGAGCCTATTCCTTCAATGAGTCCTTTTGAGTTATCACCGAAGGTCACTACTCCACCACTCTTAGGCTTTATTTCCACAAATCTACTTTTGTCACCGGTCATGTGTCTTGAGCATCCACTATCAAGGTACCAAGAATTTTTGCTTGAAGCTTTAGCCTTGAAGCAATGCTCCCCCTACAAACAAAGAATTTAGGTCTTGGTTTTTGGTACCCAAATCATTTTGGGTCCATAAGTGTTAGCCTTTAACAATTTGGTTCCCTTGGGAATCCAAGAAGCAATAGCATTTAAGTCATTAGAAATAATAAGTTCTTTAGGAACCCAAACATTTCTAGTTTTATGACTTTTAGTTTGCTTATAAAAATTTCTTTGTTTAGGTATAAAATATTTTCTTTTTGTATATTGGGGTTTAAAATGATTTTCTTTCTCAAAATTCTTTTTCCCAATATCAAAAGATGTTTTAAGATTATCCACTTCCTTTGTGTGATAATCTTGAAAATCGGAAAGAAGTTTTTCAAGTTCAAGATTTTTAGTTTTAAGATCATTTGAAAGATTAACTAAAAACAAAACCTTCTTTTCCAATTCGGAGTTATTTTTTAAAATTGTCTCATTTTGAATTTTTAAATCAGAAATTATTTTCTTATTTTTCAAAATGGACTCCTTGTATTTTTCTACTAACTCATCATACACTTCTTGTAATTCATCATAAGCATCTTGAAGTTCCTCAATAGAAAAATCTAAATTGGATGAATTAGAGGTTACCTTTGATTCATCATCGATGGCCATGAGACATAGGTTGGCCACTTCCTCCTCTTCCTCGGAAGACTCATCGTCACTCCAAGTAGCTACTTGAGCTTTGAGGTTCTTTTTCTTTCCAAAGCTTTTTCTCTTCAATTGAGGACACTCGGAACGGATGTGACCCGGTTTCTTGCATTCATAGCAAGTGATTGGATCATTCTCTTCTTCCTTGCTTTTATTTTTGAAGTCTCCCTTTCTAATGAATTTTCTTCCACGATTTGACTTCATGAACCGAGTAAAGCGTTTGGCCAACATAGCCATCTCCTCATCTTCATCCTCACTAGAATCGCTATCTTGATATGAAGCTTTTAGTGCGATTCCTACTTTCTTCTTCTCAACTTCCTTCTTCTCCACTATCTTTTTCTCTTCTTCTCTTCCCTTTTTCATGATCTCATGGGTGAGTAGAGATCTAACAAGAGCATCAAGCTTGAGAGTCTTCAAATCTCTAGCTTCAATAATGGCCGTTCTCTTGCCATCCCATGACTCCGGAAGAGAGTACAACAACTTTCTCACTAGCTTGTCTTCGGGAATGATTTCGCCGAAACCCTTCAAACTATTGACAATGACCGAGAAACGATCAAACATCTTGGAGACACTTTCTTCGGGATCCATCTTGAAGTTCTCATAGCTTAGATTGAGTAGCCCAATCTTTGTCTCCTTGACATCACTAGTTCCCTCATAAGTTGTCTCGAGAGTGTCCCAAACCTCCTTGGCACTTTCGATTGAAGACACCTTGGAGTAGATATCCGGACCAAGTGCGCAAAATATCACATGTAGAGCTTTGTCATTCACTTGTATCCTTCTTCTATCATCATCCGTCATTTCGACTTTGACTTTTGGGACAAGTCTTTCTCCATCTCTCTTCATGGGAATGAATGGACCTTCTTCAACCACATCCCACACCATGTAGTCGGTAGACTTGATGAAAAGCCTCATTCTATTCTTCCAATAAGGATAGTTATCCCCATTGAAGAATGGTGGCTTGGTGGTGGATTGGGACTCATAGTTGGAGGTGGATGCCATTGCTTGACTTGTTGTTGATCAAACTCTCCTAGAATCGAATCAAGAGGGTTGTAATCCTTCCAATGAGTGTAGCTCTGATACCAATTGTTGAGTTGATCAATCAATTGCAAATGGCCAAGAGGGGGGTGAATTGGCAATTTAAAATTTTGTGAAGAGAATGTTGGAAAATAAAAATGACACAAGGGGTTATAGTGGTTCAAGTTCAACAACCGAACTCTACATCCACTACCTTAGCTCCCACTAAGGATTTTCCAAAACAATTCACTACTTGAATTCGTCCCCTTTTCTTGGATGAGGAGGAAACCTTACAATATCGATTAAGCTTTTCAACCCCAAGCTTAATCCACTCAAATACAAAGAAGATTTTGGTAAACTCAAATATTTCCTCTCAAAGGATGATTGTCTACCCACTTACAATTACAACAACCCAAAACTCTCAATATAATATGACAAATTGAAATACAAAGAGTTGGGTATAAGAATATAGCTTTGAATAGTTCTAGGGTTTGGATTTTTGCTTTGATGATGCTTGAATGTGTATTGTTTTTCTTCCTGGTGAAATGGAGCTTGTATTTATACCCTTGAATCAGTTTCTAGCCGTTTGGATGATTGAAATCATTGAAGGAGCCGTTGGGAACATTTTTCCCAGCTATTAAGGCAGCTCCCCAGCATAGAGTATCGATACACGACAAGGCTGTATCGATACGCTCATTTAAATAACAACTAGCCGTTGTGCCTGAAAACATAGTGTATCGATACGGTGGGCGTATCGATACGGTCCAAACTCTCTGTAAATCCCATTTTATTTGTTGCATCAAAGCGTATCGATACGGTTACCAAGCGTATCGATACTTTGCAACGGTCAAAATAGTTTTTCAAAAATTATGCTTAGTGTATCAATACGGTTATGGAGCATATCGGTACGGTTGCCCAGATGAACACTGTATCGATACGTATGAAAGTCGTATCGATACGCTATGTTCACAAAGAATTACAGTGAGTTTCAAGTGTATCGATACAGTGAGTGTATCGATACGCATGGGCGTTTTTGCATATTTTATTTTTGAAAAACATGGAAAAGGTTTGAGAAACTTAATGTTTTGAGATCCAATCTTCAAACATTATTTTGTACAAAACATTTTGTTAATTTTTGAAACTTTAAAGAGTTCTTAAAAATTTATTTATTTTGCAAATTTGTCCTTAAATTTTTATGTTATATCAAAATCAATTTTAGTTTTACATATAGAATGTTGTAAACTGAAGCTATTGATTGTTCCATAGATAAAATCAAACTAATCCATAAGCAAAATTGTAATAGTCACGGTGCTTATTATAAAAAAATTTGCTTTGGAATCACTAACCAAAAAAACTTGAGGTCCAAGTCAAACACCAAGCGTAGCACATATTTGGTGTAACTGTAATAGCAGACTTTGATATGTATGAATATATACATGCATGCATCATAATTAATACAAACAAAAATCGTTAAACCACATAAGTTATAACAGAGGTAAGGTTTTCATGAACCGGCAATAACTAAACCATTGCGAGGGAGGGACATTATTGAAGCTGCTTGGTGGCTTTGGCCGATAACTTGTGTGCCGTCTTGTACGGTTGGGCCTCGAGTTGGTGTCCGTCGTTGGGCAGGGTTTCTAAAATTCAATGTGGATGGTTCCGCGAGAGGGAAGCCGGGTATGGCAGGTTGCGGGGTGTATTGCGGGATGAGAGGGGAGTGGTGTTTGCTGTGTTCTCGGGGCCTTTGGGATGCATTGAATCGAATGAAGCGGAGGAGTGAACTATTTATCATGCCGTACGTTTGCTTGTTGAGACAAGTTGGCGGTCGAATTGGTCGTTTATCATCGAATCCGACTCGCAGATTGCATTGTCCTGGGTGCTTCATAAGGAGAGGAGGTCGTGGTGTTATTGGTAGCTGTTTGGCGAGATCGATAGCGCATGTATGCAGCTGCGATGTGTGTGCATTAACCATGTTTTCCGTGAGGCGAACTTCTTTGCCGATGCATTGGCAAAAGGGGGTGTGGATAGAGTATCTTGGTTTCATGTAACTGCGGATCCTTGTATGGTGTCATAACGGTTCTTGCTATTAGTGTTTGTTGAGTTGATCAAACAATTGCAAATGGCCAAGAGGGGGGTGAATTGGCAATAAAAATTTTGGTGGGAAGAATGAGTGAAAAATAAAAATTTGCACAAGTAGTTAGAGTGGTTCAAGTTCTCCAAATGAACTCTACATCCACTACCTTAGTTCCCACTAAGGATTTTCAACCAATTCACTACTTAAATTCTTCCCCTTTTCTTGGATGAGGAGGTAACCTTACAAATTCGATTAAGCTTTCTACCCAAAGCTTAATCCACTCAATTTACAAAGAGAAGTTATGGTAAACTCAAATGATTCCTCTCAAAGGATAAATGTCTACCCAATTACAATTTCAATCACCCCAAACTCACAATACAAAATGACAATTGAAAATACTAGAGTTGGGTACAAGAATTTGACTTTGAATAGCACAAGGGTTTGGATTTTTGCTTTGATGATGCTTGTAGGTTGAATAGTTGTTGTTGACCTTCAAAGGACTTCAATTTATACCTCCTCCATTAATTCTAGCCGTTTGGGTGGTTGGGAACTTGAATAGAGCCGTTGGAACCCTCTCTCATCACCATAAATGGACTTCTGCAGCTACTCATATCGGTACTCGGGGAGCCGTATCGATACCTGTCTCAGAAAAAAAAGAGCCGTTGTGCAAGAAAAAAAAAGTGCCGTATCGGTACTCGACTTAGCTCACTGTCAGTTTCCGTTTCGATACGAGGGTTTACCGTATCGATACGGGTCAACTACCAATTTAAAATTTGGTTACCTAACAACTGACACCAACGGTCGAAATATTTAAAACGACTTGAATTTAAAATTCGTTAATCGGTACGCCATTCAAACTCTTTTAGACTTTTACGAAGGAGCGTATCGATACAGATTGAATATGTTTCGATACGGTGTTTCGATACGGTTAAGTGCGTATCGAAACGAGTTCCGGCAGTGGCCAACTTTGTAAAAAAGGTATCGATACGGCTGGAAGCGTATCGATACACCTGGACGGTTTTCAATAGTTTGGCCTTGGAACACTTAGAAAATATTTTGAGTTTGAGTTTTTCAAATTAGTTTTAAAGTGTTGGTGATTTAAAACTTATTAAGGGACTTATAAAACAATTTTAAGTTTTTCAAATTGATCCTTCAAGATTTAATTATATCAAAATCAAACATAGGTTTCACAATCTCCCTCTTTTTGATATAACAAAACTAAAACTTAAAATTTTTGACACTTTGAAAAACTTTGCAAAATTTACTCCCCCTTAATATAAGCTAGGTAACTTTTAAGTTGAAATCAAAATTTTTAAAGTGTTGTGAGCTAGCTTCTCTCCCCCTTTTTGTTAGATCAAAAATATTGAGACAATAGAAAAGTGCATAACATAGGCAAAGGTATAAATAGGCAACATATATATTATTAAGCATATCATCAATCTTAAAAATCCAACAAAAACATAAAATCAAAGCATATGTTTAAAAGTAAAGAAAACTTAGACCTAAGAACATAAACCAAAAGTGCATAAATAGAAATATCCTAGATGATATGCATGAGATGCAAGGAGAAGCTACTAGGCATCATCATCGCCTTCTTCATCATCTTCCTATTCATCGACAATTGGAGCATCATTCCTCATGCTATTACGCCACTCATCATGGAAGGCGAAGAGGGAAATATTCAAGGAGTGATGACCGCCTTCAAGAGAGGTTAGACGATTCTCCATGTTCGTCATCCTTGTGTCAAAGGTTGTTTCAAGAGCGGTAAGACGATTTCCCATATTCGTGCGCAACCCGGTGAATTGCTCATTGAGAAATGTCATAAGAGCATCCATGGAAGGTTGAGGAGGAGGTGGAGGAGCTTGAGGAGCTTGATCACCTTGAGGTTCTTCAAATTGTGCCGCGGCCTCGGGTGGTAGCTCGGAAAGACGTAACCAATTACCATTAAAATAATGGAACTTACCCCGTGCAAGAGAGCGTTCATCGATAGGATCGGTGAGGGGAGTTGGGTAGTCAAACGAGCAATCAATATCCTTTTTCATAAAGAAATAACTTAAGGTCGTACCATAGGTAAAAGAGGTGACGAGAGAGGTGTGGCGATGTTGCACAAGATAGACAATCTCCGCAAACATGATTCGAGCATGGTTTGGACACTTTCGCTCACGGAAGCAACGGATCCAAAAATCATCCACTTGACGGATGGTAGAGTACTTTCCTCCGGAAGGCCTAAACCACCAAGACACCATCAAATGGAAGATCCGATCTTGAGCATTGAGGGCGGTGACGGAGCCACTAAGAACATGGCCTAAAGCATTCTCATCATCAAGGCCTTCATCCTCCAAATTAAAAACTTCACATATAGATTTGACATCAAGGAGAATTTTCTTGCCCATGAGATAATAACTAATGCCGGTAACAACCCCATTGCGATTAGAACAACATTTGGCATTAGTGTAAAAGATCAAAACCAAAAGACGGTAATAAAAACTGGGAATGGAGAGAAAATCCATAAAATTCCAAAGTTGGAGCAAAGGAAGATATTCAAATTTGAATCGCTCCGAGTTAAGAAAAGGAATAGATATTACCCTTTCCGGACGAATCTTGTAGTTTTCGAATTGACGAAAATATGTGAGAGATCCGGGGGATTCAAAGGAATGTTCATAGATTTGGGTGTAGTTTGGACGTGCAACCTCTCCGGGATTGGATAATTCACCGGTTTGAGAAACCCGCGATCTCTTCCTAGATTCCTTGGGTGCCATGAACTAAAAGAAAATCATGCATTTAGATTCCTTCATTGAAGTCAAGGATCAAGGTAAAAAAAATTGAAAATAAAATTTAAAGAAGAGATTTTGGAAAACAAAATTTTTGTCAAGAAGATGAATATAAAAACAAAACAAAAAAATGAAAAAGAAAAAGAAAATGTTTTACCTTGATAGGGATTTGAGAGAATGAAGAAAAATCTAGCACCAAATTTGATGAGAAAGATCTTAGAGCTTTGCTTGATGGAAACCCTCTTTAAGATTTTTGAGTTATGATGGGAAAATGTGAGGGAGGAAGAGCCTTTTTATAGGAAAAAACGGCTAGGGTTTTTAGGGTTTGAAGAATTTTAGTTTTGGTAAAAGTTGAAGACATTAAATGCCAAATTAAAAGCTGTCTGCGCAATCGAGTATCGATACGCCTGCGGGTGTATCGATACGGGGGTAGAAACGTAATTTCTGTAAAAATGCCCGTTGGAGAATCGTATCGAAACAGATGAGATTCATATCGAAACGATTGAAGCTTGTATCGATACGGGTTTAACCGTATCGATACCCGTTTAAGGCAAAAAGAAGTCTGGGAAGCTTAATGATATACTCGTATCGATACGCGTAGATCCGTATCGATACCCTATGCCCAGAAATACATCTTTAGGCCTAAAGAACAACCATAGGCTCGATTTTAACATCTCCTAAGGGAATGCAAATGATGAATGAACAGTTCTAAACATATTTGAATAGAATCATACTCCCCCTAACTATAGGCATGGACATTTTCAAGAGTTACAACACACAAACATGCAATTTCACAAGATCAAGCAATTTTAAGCACAAAGAGGTCCTAAAAGGTCAAGATAGGCTAGCTAGACCTAACTCTCTCCTAAGGGACCAAAAACGCTCTTTATCTAAAGGTTTTGTAAATATATCCGCTAATTGGTTCAAGGTGTCAACAAATTCAATAACAACATCATTTTTCAAAACATGATCTCTAAAAAAATGATGTCTAATTTCTATGTGTTTAGTTCTAGAGTGTTGGATGGGATTCTTAGTGAGACAAATGGCACTAGTGTTGTCACACTTAAGGGGTATGGTTTCTACTTCAACACCATAATCTAAGAGTTGTTGCTTCATCCAAAGGACTTAAGCACAACAACTCCCTAAGGATATGTACTCCGCTTCGGTGGTAGATAAGGCTACGCTATTTTGTTTCTTAGAGAACCAAGATAGGAGCATACTACCTAAGAATTGGCATGTCCCAGAAGTACTTTTCTTATCTATCTTACATCCCCCATAATCCGCATCCGAATAAGCATGAAGGCTAAAGGAAGAATCTTTAGGATACCAAAGGCCTAAGGTAGGTGTGTCTCTAAGGTATTTAAAAATTCTCTTAATGGCAACTAAGTGTGATTCTCTAGGACTAGCTTGAAACCTAGCACACAAGCAAACACTAAACATGATATCCGGTCTACTTGCGGTGAGGTAAAGCAACGAACCTATCATGGATCTATAAAGCTTAGAATCAACACACTTACCTCCTTCATCTTTGTCAAGCTTTATAGAAGAACTCATAGGTGTGGCTTGAGGTTTTGCATTATCCAAGCCAAACTTTTTGAGCATATCATTCACGTACTTAGCTTGATTTATGAAGGTGTCATCTTTCCTTTGTTTGATTTGGATTCCCAAAAAGAATGAGAGCTCCTCCATCATGCTCATCTCGAACTCACCTTGCATTAGCTTAGAAAATTCTTTACAATAACACTCATTAGTAGAACCAAAAATGATATCATCAACATTGTTGCGTGTAAAAGAGTCTATCGCAATTGTAGTGCAAGTGTACACGACGCAAGTAGTAAAGTGATACGAAGTATCGAATATCGTCTCCACAGGGACTGGGCTAATAGCTTCACCTTGAATCACTGCACGAAAGTAAAGAAAAATATTTGAGAAAGTTGTCACGAAAATAATAAAGAAAACTTAAATAAAAGAGTAGAGAAATCAAGATAGAGAGAATGGGATGGTATTGAATTGCTCAGTAGTGCATGTATTGCTAAGTATAGGAAATCCAGTTCTGTCGTCGTCCCCGTCGCGGCAGTACATGTCGCGGCAGCGAACACTCAACTCAGTACTTCAAGTTTGGCAAGAATCCCTGCTGTGCCTTGGCCTATCCCTAGGTCCAAGTCTGTCGATGATCACGTCTTTGATGATACCTCCTGGCGTGAATCGAAGGATGAACACCGAGGTTGATGAATTCTTCTTTAGCCAGTTGACCTCATCCTATCCCTAGGTCCGAGATAGTTCAACTATAAACTAGAGAAGTAGCACTTATTCCTTTCGTATACTTAACTCTCCCGATTTTAAGTAAATAGATAACCTCACAATGCTCTCTCGATGCTCTTGCAAGATGTTAATAACCAGAATAAGAGAACTTGAAGTTTATTTTATTGAACTGAAAATTCCTAAAAAAAAAAAAAACCCTTGCAACTACCTTACAAATCAACCCGTGGCCCTAAGGGGAATTTAGAACATGATGAGGGAAGGAAAACGGCTAGGGTTTTTGGGAAGAAAGCTAGAGAATAGGTGATGTCCCCCCTAGGTCGAAATACATACCCTTATATAGGCTTTGGGTCCAAGTTTTCTAACATAGCAAGAATACAACTTTAAATTAAAGTACAACTCTAATAAAGACTAAATCTTTAGAGAATCTAACTTTAAATCGTCCTCCTTCTTGCTTGGGATTTTCTCTACTTGAACTTTGGGCTTGACATTCCTTTCGATCTGGGGCTTGGAAAAATATAGTGGTTTTACACGACAGACGGGCTGAATTTTCTCTATCTGTCGAGGTCCACTTTGCTTCTTCTCCTCAAAACTGCTGTCGTCCTCTGCTGTCACGGCGGCAACCATGGCAGCATCGTCCTCCTTGACTGCTCGTCCAGTTCCAGCTCTTCTGCTTCACTGCCCAGCGCCTGCCTCTCCTATCTGCTACAGCAGCAACCTGCAAAAGCAACCAATTTCAGTAGAAACTGTGCCTTTTAATATATTTGTGATGTTTAACTGTAAACTGACCTAAATGCAATAGATAATGCTTGAATGCAGCAGAAATATGGGTTAAATAGGGGGTAAATAATAGAACTTTTACACACTTAACACACCCCCAAACTCAAGTTTTTGCTTGCCCTCAAGCAACTAAGACCTAAAAGAAAAATGAAATATTTTTGTTTTGGCTTAAAACAGTGAACTTTCCCTTACCCTTAGTTCGTTCCCTGTGACGGCAGCAACTTGTCGGAATATCTAGGGTCTGTCCGGAATCTCACTATAGTCCTCGTGCAGTGTGTGCATGCTTGTGAACAATTATATGCCAAGACTCTCTTAGTTTCACTAGAATATTTCAGCTCTTAACTCGAATTTTTATGCCAAAGTTTATCTTTAGAAGGCAATTTTTTATGCTCCTTTGATTTTTTTGTTTTGACTCGATTTCACTATTTTTAAGCTAAAGTTTCACTAGAGCCAGTTTTGGGCACCTCTAGCTAACTTCCTAGAGCCAGTTTCGGGCACCTCTAGGGCTGTTGAGTCTCTTTTGCTAAACTTCTTTCCTAGAGCCAGTGTTAGGCACCTCTAGGGGCTATTCAAGTGCTAAGCTTCCTATTCTAGTTAACTAGAAGAGTACTAAGCAGTATAACAGTCACAAATGTGTTTAAGTTTTTAGAACTATAGAAAGGCTCTAAACTTCTCCTAAAAGCTATCCTAAAGGCACTGCCACGACAGGGCTGTCACGGCAGGTAAGTGCAGTTCACAGACTTAAGCCAAAATTTTCATATTTTCATCATTTTTTTTCAAAAATAAACTGAGTAAAAGACACAAATTTTTAAAACTAAGATGGACTCCATTAATGGAGGGTTGCCACCCCCAAACTCGAGGGTTGCATTGCCCTCAATGCAAATGACAAATAAAAATAAAGATAAAGCAGTACATCACAAAATATATAAGCAGGCAGCAAAAAGAAGATAAGAACTTAAATTTTTAATCGTTGTCTTCGTTGCTGCTGCTGAGTCTGATCTGGCGGCGGGCACGAGCTTTTGGAGCTGGTTGGGGAATGGGGGAGGTGGAGGTATTCTTTGCTTTGGCCTCCCGTGGTGGTTGGATCCTGGTTGGGGAGATATGAGGGGGTTGCTCCACAACCTGGACTTCAGAGCTCCTGCTGCTGCTCTCGCCGCTGCTGCTGTCACTGATGCTGCTGCTGGCTCTTGGCATGTTGTGTTTGTCCGCCATTCGCTTCTGCCTCTTCACCAGTGAGAACTCCTTCGATAGATTCCTCTTAATAGAGGGTTCATTGTCACTGGCGGCCCAAACGGAGGAGGATGAGAATCCGTCAATAAAGACATCAAGCTCCTCCGATGCCATTCTACGTTTCGTGCCACGGGCAGATGGCTCAGCACGGTTGCTGCCGGCTGCTGTCGAGGAAAGTGATGGCGTTGAGGCGGTAGAGGGTGCCCGTGGTGTGGCAGCAGGTGTGGGAGTGTGGGCAGGTGTAGTGACAGTAAAATAATGTGAAGGAAATGTGGGGAAGACAGCATCAGGGAAATTTAAAGAATTATGGATAAAGTTTACCATAGAGGCAGTAAAATCCCTGATGAAGGTCATCAGACCAAGCTGTCGTTCCTCCATCTTCTGAATGGCAGCTAAGATCTGGGAGGAGGAGTCTGTCGGGGCTGCTGCTGCGGCAATTTGTTCAGTTTCCGGCTGCTCTGTCGTGTCTGCTGTTGTGGCAGCTGGATCAAATGACGACAGGGGAGTGCCAGCGGTCAGCTCCATAAGGCTGAGGATGTTCTTTTCAGTCCAACCTTTCCCTTGGACTCGTAGATCAATGGGCACTTCTGGTACGCCATGGCCCCGGCAGAGTGAGGTGATGAGGTATGGGAGGTAAAGTGGACCCGTCGGTCTGTGTGCGCACTCCAATATGCTCTCACGAATATAGCTGCCCACGTTAATGGGCCTTTCATGTAAAATGGAGTGAATTAAACTTAACCTTGGCTGGTCGACCGTGGTATTATGGGATGACGGCATGATACGCTTTTTGATAAAAGCATTCCAGAGCTTAGCCTCCGACAGCAGTTGAGTCCGCTTTACTGTCCGTGGGTTCTTTCGGCTGGTGTTCCATTGAGTCCCCTCAACTGTCATCTCTGCCATGACAGCGTCATAGGCAGCAGGGTCTAATGTGTTGAGGAACTGTTGGTGAGTGCCGTCGTTGCTGCCGACGTAGAATCCATACAATGTGTTAATGTACTCAGCTTCGAGCGGCACTTCTTTGCCTTGAACAATCACCGCTGTCGTTGTCCTGCTTCTAATGGCAGCATAAAATTCTCGTACCAACGTGACGTTCATTTCTTCAGGCTGCTCAGCAAAAGTCTGCCACTATAGAGCTCGAACCTTCCAGGCTATGAACGGCTTTAGGCCCAGATTTTCCTCCTTCGATGTGTAAATAAAGCCTCTCTCTTCCCACATATCTTTGATCGCAAAGGAGCGTGGGGTGGTTGCTGTCGGTGTGGAACTGGAAGCAACATTCCTACGGGCTTTCCTAGAAGACAATTTTGCAAGGGTTGTGGAAATAAAAATGAAAGCAAGTAAAATCTAAAGGGAGCAAGTAAGAAGAGTAGAAGTGAGTGAAAATGAAAAATGAAAAGGGGTTATATAGAGAAGGATTTGCTGCCCGTTGAAGCTGTAACGGCAGGCGCGAATAACGGGGCCAGTTGTTATGCGTTAGCGTATCTGATGCCTCTGTCACGTGTTTCCGTGTCTGTTGCGCGTCTATGACGTGTTTCCACGTCTATCGTGATAGCGTGTTGACAGCCTATATTTTTCGCGTCTGTCGCGGCAGCTGTAACGACAGGCTTCAAAATTTGGGCTTGGGCTGGTGGATGGATGGTGGGCTGAGTTCACTTCTCCTGTTCTTCTTGACTCCTTTATTTCCTAAAAACAGAAAAATAAAAACATTATTCAAATAAAATAAATCTTATTTCCTAATAAATAATAAGTAATAATAAAACTAAAAATAAAAATTAGGTTAAATTAGGAATGCCAGGTGGGGCATCTTCTAAGGTAACCACTTCCTGCATTCTTGGGGCTTCAGTCCCCTGATAATGCTTTAAGCGCTGTCCGTTGACTTTGAATTGGTGCCCGTCTTTTAATGATCGGATAGTGATAGCACCGTGGGGAAAAACTTGTACTACTTGGAACGGGCAAGACCATCTAGATTTTAGCTTTCCTGGGAAGAGTTTCAATCTAGAATTGAATAGCAATACAAACTTGTACTACTTGGAACGGGCCAGACCACTTCTTAGTTTTATCCTTGTAAATTCTTGCATTTTCATAGGCCATTGTCCGGATTTCTTCAATTTCGTTCAGATCCAATAGCCTTTTCTGCCCTGCCTTGTTCAAGTCCATATTCACTGCCTTGATTGCCCAGTATGCTCTGTGCTCTATCTCGACAGGTAGATGACATGTTTTCCCAAAAATCAATCGTTATGGAGACATTCCCAATGGAGTTTTAAAGGCTGTCCTATAAGCCCATAATGCATCATTAAGGATTAAAGACCAATCTTTCCTAGTTGGCTTGACCATCTTCTCAAGAATGTTCTTAACTTCCCTGTTGGATATTTCAGCTTGTCCATTAGTTTGAGGGTGATATGTTGTTGCAATCCGATGCTTGACACCATACTTCTTCAAGGCAGTAGCAATAACCCTGTTGTCGAAATGTCTCCCTTCATCACTGATGATCGCCTTAGGGATTCCAAACCTAGAAAAGATGTTTTTGTGTAAAAACCGTTGAACTGTCTTGGCATCATTCTTTTGAGTGGCGATAGCTTCTACCCACTTAGAGACATAGTCTACTGCCAGGAGGATGTAGAGATTCCCACATGAAGATGGGAATGGTCCCATAAAATCAATCCCCCAAACGTCGAAGATCTCGACTTCAAGAATGTTCTGTAGCGGCATCTCGTGTCTCCTTGAGATGTTTCCTGTCCGTTGGCACTTGTCACAACTCTTGTAGAAGATTTGTGCATCTTTATACAGTGACGGCCAATAAAACCCTGACTGCAGCACTTTGGCAGCATTTTTGTTGCCTCCTAAGTGACCTCCATACTGTGAAGCATGACAGTGATGAAGTATGTCTTCTTGCTCTTCCTGTGGTACACATCTCCTTATAACCTGATCTGCACAGATTTTGAAAAGAAGAGATTCGTCCCAATAATAATGCTTAACATCATTTTGGAACCTCTTCCTGGCTTGATAATTAAGGTCAGAAGGAATTATTCCGCTAACTGAGAAATTAACGAAATCAGCATACCAGGGGAGTTCAGAAGACTTACCTGCCGCCATGACTGTCGCGGCAGTGACTGCGGCAGCAAAGAGCTGCTCATCTGGGAAGGTCTCTAGTATGTTTGTCTCATCTGTTGGTAGACTCTGTCCCTTCTCCAACCTCGACAAGTGGTCTGCCACTTGATTTTCTGTCCCCTTTTTGTCCTTGATTTCAAGGTCGAATTATTGCAATAGCAGGATCCACCGTATCAATCGAGGCTTAGCATCTTTTTTCGCGAACATATACTTCAAGGCAGAATGGTCTGTGTGCACTATGACCTTCGTTCCAAGTATGTAAGAACGGAACTTGTCAATGGAGAATACCACAGCTAATAACTCCTTTTCTGTGGTGGTGTAGTTTACTTGGGCGTCGTTCAGTGTCTTGCTGGCATAGTATATGACATGAAATAATTTGTCTCTCCGCTGCCCAAGTGCTGCCCCAACAGCATAGTCACTAGCATCACACATGATCTCAAATGGCCGTGTCCAGTCTGGTGGCTGTACTATTGGGGCTGTTACCAGCTTTTCCTTCAGAACCTTGAATGCTTCAGTACATTCGTCGTTAAAGTCAAAGGGTCGGTTCTGCTCCAGAAGATGACATAGGGGCTTGGTGATTTTTGAAAAATTCGCAATGAATCTCCGATAAAAACCAGCATGTCCCAAGAAACTTCTGATACCCTTGACTGTTGTGGGCGGCGGCAGCTTTTCGATCACTCCTATCTTAGCTCTGTCGACTTCTATGCCACGGCAGCTTAATCTTATGGCCAAGGACTATCCCTTCATCCACCATGAAGTGACATTTTTCCCAGTTTAACACTAAGTTCGCTTTTTCACATCTTTCGAGTACCTTTTGTACGTTGCCTAGGCAGCTTTCAAAATCGTCTCCAAAGACTGAAAAATCATCCATAAAAATCTCTAGGAAGTCCTCCACCATATCGGAGAATATGGCCATCATGCACCTTTGGAAGGTAGCTAGTGCATTGCATAATCCAAATGACATTCTCCTAAAAGCGTACATTCTGTAGGGGCATGTGAAGGTCGTCTTTTCTTGATCTTCCGGTGCGATAGCTATTTGATTGTACCCTGAATAACCATCAAGAAAACAATAGTAAGGTTTACCCGCTAATCTATCAAGCATTTGATCAACAAAGGGTAAAGGAAAGTGGTCCTTTCGGGTAGCTTTGTTAAGCTTCCGGTAGTCCATACAAACCCTCCAACCGGTCATAGTCCTGGTTGGGATTAACTCATTGTTTTCGTTGGTCACCACGGTCATTCCTCCTTTCTTGGGAACACATTGCACCGGGCTTACCCATTTGCTGTCCGAGATGGCGTAAATTATACCAGCATCTAACCATTTGATTATCTCTTTACGCACCACCTCTTTCATCGCATGGTTCAGCCGCCTTTGAGCATCTATAGTTGGCTTATGATCATCCTCTAAAAGGAATTTATGCATACATAATGCCGGACTAATGCCTTGAATATCAGCTATCGTCCATCCAATTGACTTTTTGTGCTGCTGCAACATCCCTATTAACTGTTGTTCCTGTTCATGCATCAACTTGGAAGAGATGATTACGGGCAACGTATCATTTGAACCAAGAAAAGCATACTTTAGCTGCCCTGGCAGGGGCTTCAGTTCTAAAACAGGGGGCTCAACAGTTGATGGCTTTTGGATTGCATGGTTATCCGAAGTATAATTTAAAGGTTCGAATAACTTACCTGGACGATCGCCTATCTAGTTTACCTCCTCCTGACCTTTAGTATTAGATGTATTGGATTCTGAGGAGTTGCTGTCGTCGGTGCTGTCGTGACAGTCCTGTAAGTGGCTGCCGAGGCAGTGACCAATTTTGATGTCGTGACAGCCCGACCTGATGCAGGGTTGCTCAAAGGTAACTTCAGTGATAACCTTGCATTCCTCTTCTGCATCAGCGTGCTTCATAGCTTGGAGAACATTCAACTTTATTTCTTGATCGTTCACTCTCATGGTGAGTTCTCCTTTTTCCACATCAATCAGTGATCTTCCCGTGGCTAAGAAGGGTCGCCCCAGGATGATTGGTGCGTTTTCATCTGCTTCACAATCTAAAACAAGAAAGTCAGCAGGAAATATAAATTTATCCACTCTTACCAGAATATCTTCGATTGTTCCTTCCGGATGAACATAAGATCGGCCTGCCAGCTGCAGAATTACTGTCGTGGGCCGAGCTTTTCCAATACCTAATTTTTGAAAAACAGATTTTGGCATTAAATTAATACTAGCACCAAGATCACAAAGTGCCTTACCCACATATTTATCTCTGATTACACAAGGTATGATGAAGCTCCCAGGATCCTTTTTTTTTTCTGGGGTGGTTGCCTATGAAGAATGATCATGCATCCTTCTGTCATCTTAACCGTTTCAAATTCCCCAAGTTTAGATTTCTTCGACATGGCATCCTTGAGAAATTTGGCGTAACCGGGCATCTCTCTCACGGAATCTAACAGCAGAATGTTAATGTGAACCTGCTTAAAAATATCATAAATCTTTTTAAGCTGTGATTCTTGCTTTAATTGCTGTAACCGTTGGGGAAAAGGAGGTGGGGGACGATAATCAGCAATACGTCCTTCCCACTGCATACGAATCTGAGAAGGTTTGGGTTCATCATCTTTCTCCTCTGTCGCTTTTGTTGTCGTGACAGGCTCATCGGCAGTAGGCTGTTTGTTACCTATCGGGGCAGCTTCCTCAGCAGGTCTGTCCAAGGCTGGTTTCTTCACTGTTTCAACTTCTTTCTCTGGCCCTAGTAGTTTCTTCCCACTCCTAGTAGTAATGGCTTTACACTGCTCATGCGTGGGCTGCCTAGCATTTTCAGTATTGCTAGGAAATCCGCCAGTCTGTCTTGGATTGATATGCTGGGAAACCCGACCCATTTGTGTCTCCAAAGATTTCAGAGTAGCTTCATGATTTGTCATCCGCATCTCTGTTTTATCCATGAATGTCTATGTCTTCTTGACAAACAGACTCATGTTCTCAATATAAGTTCATGTCTAAGACATAAACGTAGCCAGAGTCTGTTCCAGTATACTGTTTGTGGCAGCTGGTGGCTGTTACTACTGCTACTGCGGCTGCAGTTGCTGTCGAGTCAGCAATCTAGGTCCTCCCTGATTCTGATTATTGTGTGCTTGAGGATTCAGGGCATTATTAGGATTACTCCAAGAAAACTTGGGATCCTTTCTCCAGCTGGGATTGTAGTTGTTGGAGTTGTAATTCTGCTTATAGTTTCCAACATACTTTCCCTCTTCTAACTGTATAGGACACTCATCCGAACTATGATTTCCCTCACAAATTTCACATACCTCTTCGACAGCGAATCCATGTTGTGCGTCATCGTTCAAGAGCTTTTTCATTGCCTTAGTAAGGTATGCCACCTGTGATTTCATCATGTTGTCGGCCTCATAATCCTTGACAGCTAGGACCCGTTTACCCCCTCTTCTTGCTGTCAGAAACTACTCCTCATTCTTAGCCAGATTTTTCAATACTTGCATTGCCTCGTCCGGGTCTTTGTCCAATAGTAATCTGTTTGCTGCTGAATCAATTCGAATACGAGTTTGTAAGTTGGCAGCATTATAAAACTTGGTTACCTGGTTCCAAACGGGGAATCCATGCATTGGGCAGTTCCGTAGAAGAGTGGTAAATCTGTCCCAGGCCTCGTGCATCGGCTCGTCATCTTCCTGTTGAAAAGTAGCAGTTTCATTACGTAATCGCTCAGATAAGTGTGAAGGATTAAAACGAGATAAAAATTCACGAGACAAATCTGCCCAAGTTCTAATTGAACCCGGCATAAGTTTATTCCACCAAGTCTTTGCTCTGTCCCTCAACGAATGGGGAAATAACCGAAGCCTCAGTATCTCCGGATTAAATCCTGGTAGTCTAAACGAACCACAGATTTCCTGGAACATTTTTAGATGCTCCCTAGCATCCTCGGTAGCAGCACCACTGAATTGACCGAGATTGTTGATCATGCTAAACATAACAGGTTTCAGCTCGAAGTTGTCAACATCTATGTCTGGCAGCGTGGTTTCCAGTTCAACATGATCATTTAACATGTAGTCACGACAGGACCGTCGCGCGGCAGCGGCAGCAGGGTTGCCGACAGGAGGTATGATCTCTCCATCTCCGGCAGGAGGATCACCCTGGGGGTTCCCTTGGTCTTTCATCGTCTCTAACTGTTCCTCAAGGTATTCGTTCCTGGCTAGTATGTGACGAAGGCGATTCATAAGATTGAATGAACGTTCAATTTTCGGATCTAATGGATACTCAGGATCTTTTCCTCGTCTCGATCTGCGCATAAACAAGAAACCTTGTGAAAAGCAAGAGTTGAATAAACCAAAGAAAAATAGAAAATAAAAATAAAACGAAAAGTGCAGTAAAAGAAAAGGTAGAGTTATGTTGCCAGTCCCCGGCAACGGCGCTAAAAACTTGTTGCGTGTAAAAGAGTCTATCGCAATTGTAGTGCAAGTGTACACGACGCAAGTAGTAAAGTGATACGAAGTATCGGATATCGTCTCCACAGGGACTGGGCTAATAGCTTCACCTTGAATCACTGCACGAAAGTAAAGAAAAATATTTGAGAAAGTTGTCACGAAAATAATAAAGAAAACTTAAATAAAAGAGTAGAGAAATCAAGATAGAGAGAATGGGCTGGTATTGAATTGCTCAATAGTGCAGGTATTGCTAAGTCTAGGAAATCGAGTTCTGCCGCCGTCCCCGTCGCGGCAGCACCTATCGCGGCATCAGTCTATTGCTTGTCGCGGCAGCGAACACACAACTCAGTACTTCAAGTTTGGCAAGAATCCCTGTTGTGCCTTGGCCTATCCCTAGGTCCAAGTTTGTCGATGATCACGTCTTTGATGATACCTCCTGGCGTGAATCGAAGGATGAACACCGAGGTTGATGAATTCTTCTTTAGCAACTTGACCTCGTCCTATCCCTAGGTCCGAGATAGTTCAACTATAAACTAGAGAACTAGCACTTATTCCTTTCGTATACTTAACTCTCCTGATTTTAAGTAAATAGATAACCTCACAATGCTCTCCCGATGCTCTTGCAAGATGTTAATAACCAGAATAAGAGAACTTGAAGTTTATTTTATTGAACTGAAAATTCCTAAAACAAAAACATCCCTTGCAACTACCTTACAAATCAACCCGTGGCCCTAAGGGGAATTTAGAACATGATGTGGGAAGGAAAACGGCTAGGGTTTTTGGGAAGAAAGCTAGAGAATAGGTGATGTCCCCCCTAGGTCGAAATACATGCCCTTATATAGGCTTTGGGTCCAAGATTTCTAAAATAGCAAGAATACAACTTTAAATTAAAGTACAACTCTAATAAAGACTAAATCTTCAGAGAATCTAACTTTAAATCGTCCTCCTTCTTGCTTGGGATTTTCTCTCCTTGAACTTTGGGCTTGACATTCCTTTCGATCTGGGGCTTGGAAAAATATAGTGGTTTTACACGATTGACGGTCTGAATTTTCTCTATCTGTCGAGGTCCACTTTGCTTCTTCTCCTCAAAACTGCTGTCGTCCTCTGCTGTCACGACGGCAACCATGGCAGCATCGTCCTCCTTGACTGCTCGTCCAGTTCCAGCTCTTCTGCTTCACTGCCCAGCGCCTGCCTCTCCTATCTGCTACAGCAGCAACCTGCAAAAGCAACCAATTTCAGTAGAAACTGTGCCTTTTAATATATTTGTGATGTTTAACTGTAAACTGACCTAAATGCAATAGATAATGCTTGAATGCAGCAGAAATATGGGTTAAATAGGGGGTAAATAATAGAACTTTTACACACTCAACAAACATAAATTTGAACTACTAAGATGTCATTGTTATATCTTTTTATGAAGAGTGTGATATCCACCTTTCCCTTTTCAAAACCCTTTTCAATTAAGAAATTTGAAAGTCTCTCATACCAAGCTCTAGGAGCTTGTTTTAAACCATAGAGAGCTTTTGTAAGTTTAAACACATGGTTTGGAAATTTTGAATCCTCAAAACCCGGTGGTTGTTTAACATACACTTCTTCATTTATAAAACCATTTAAAAAGGCACTTTTCACATCCATTTGAAAAAGCTTGAAATTATGATAACATACAAATGCAAGCAACATCCTAATAGCTTCCATTCTAGCTACGGGTGCATAGGTCTCATCAAAATCATTTCCCTCTTCTTGGGTATAGCCTTGAGCAACAAGCCTAGCCTTGTTTCTCACTATATTACCACTTTCATCTAATTTATTCCTAAAAACCCATTTTGTACCTATAGTTGATTGATTATTAGGCCTTTCAACTAATGTCCAAACTTTACTTCTCTCAAATTGATTTAATTCATCTTGCATGGCCAAAATCCAAAAATCATCTTTTAAAGCTTCTTTAATATTTTTAGGCTCAATGCATGAAAGAAATGCAACATGATTCATTAATTTGAGAGAGGATCTAGTAGTTACCCCCCTTGGATGGATCACCCAAGATTTCACCACCTTTGACATAGTTTAACTCCCTTGGGTAAGACACCTCCCTTTCCTCAAGAGCCAAGTCCTTCAAGGCTTCAAGAGGTGGATCTTGTGCATCCTCATCTTTAGTTGGAACCTCATCCACCTTTGACGTTTGTCCTCCATCAATGGCATCAAGGATTCCTATATCATCATCATCACAAGATTCCTTCCTCAGAAGGAGGTTATCATCGAAAACAACATGTATTGACTCTTCAACTACTAGAGTTCTTTTATTAAATACACGATAGGCATTAGAGTTTAAAGAGTACCCTAAGAAAATAGCTTCATCACTTTTAGCATCAAATTTACCTAAGTTTTCTTTACCATTATTCAAAACAAACACTTGCAACCAAAAGGATGAAAATAGCTAATGTTAGGCTTCTTAGATTTTAAAATCTCATAAGGTGTTTTCTTCAAAATCGGCCAAATCATTACTCGATTTATAATATAGCAAGCGGTGTTTGTGGCTTCCGCCCAAAAATATTTAGGTAAATTATTTTCGCAAAGCATGGTTCTAGCCATTTCTTCTAAAGTTCAATTTTTCCTCTCAACTACCCCATTTTGTTGAGGAGTGCGAGGTGCAGAAAAATTGTGGCTAATCCCATTTTCATTTAAAAACTCATCGAAACCTAGATTTTGAAATTCGGTTCCATGATCACTTCTAATGTGAGAAATTTTAAGTTCAAGATCATTTTGAGTTATTTTAGAAAATGTGATGAATTTTTCTAAAGCCTCATCTTTTGTACTTAAGAATAGAACCCAAGTAAACTTAGAGAAGTCATCTACAAGCACAAAAGCATATGATTTTCCACCCAAACTCATTGTTCTAATAGGCCCTAAAAGATCCATATGAATCAATTGTAAACATCTACTAGTAGAGACATCATTAATGGATTTAAAAGAAGTTCTATGTTGTTTACCCTTTGAACATGCATCACAAATTTTATCTTTAGAAAATTTAAGTTTGGGTAAACCTCTAACTAGATTAAGGGAAATTAATTTCTCTAAGACACTCATGCTAGCATGTCCTAATTTTCTATGCCAAAGCCATGAGTCATGTTCATCATGTGCAACTAAGCATGTATGAGATGAATGAATGTCATCTAGATGCACCATATATATGTTCCCTATGCGATGACCAATGAGCATTATTTGATTTGTTTTAATGTTTACAATTTTGCAACCACTTTTATCAAATAAAACATTAAAACCTTTTTCACATAATTGACTAATACTCAATAAGTTATGTTTAAGACCGTTGACATACAAGACATTTTCAATGAAAATAGAAGAGTGATTACCAATGGAGCCTATTCCTTCAATGTGACCTTTGGAGTTGTCACCGAAAGTTACCACTCCACCACTCTTTGGCTTTAGTTCCACAAATCTACTCTTGTCACCGGTCATATGTCTTGAGCATCCCCTATCAAGGTACCAAGAATTTTGGCTTGAAGCTTTAGCCTTGTAGCAATGCCCCCCTACAAACAAAGAAATTAGGCCTTGATTTTTGGTACCCAAATCATTTTGGGTCCATGAGTATTAGCCTTCAAAATTTTGGTTCCCTTAGGAATCCAAGAAGCAATAGCATTCATGTTATTAGAAATAATGAGTTCCTTAGGAACCCAAACACTCCTAACTCTTTAACCTCTAGATTGCTTATAAAAATTTCTTTGCTTAGGAATAAAGGGTTTTCTTTTTACATATTGGGATTTAGAATGATTTCCTTTTTCAAAATTGTTTTTCCCAATAGCAATAAATGTTTTAAGATTATCCACTTCCTTTGTGTGATAATCTTGAAAATCGGAAAGAAGTTTCTCAAGTTCAAGATTTTTTGTTTTAAGATCATTTGAAAGATTTACTAAAAACAAAACTTTCTTTTCCAATTCGGAGTCAGCTTTAGAAAATGTCTCATTTTGATTTTTTAAATCGGAAATGGTTTTCTTGTTTTTCAAAATGGATTCTTTGTATTTTCCTACTAACTCATCGTAAACCTCTTGCAATTCATCATAAGCATCTTGAAGTTCATCAAAAGTAAAATCAAAATTGGATAAGTTAGAATTTACCTTTGGTTCATCATTAATGGCCATGAGACATAGATTGGCCACTTCCTCATCTTCCTCGGATACTCATCGTCACTCCAAGTTGCTATTTGAGCTTTGAGCTTGTTCTTCTTCCCAAAGCTCTTCCTATTCAATTGAGGACATTCGGAACGGATGTGACCCGGCTTCTTGCATTCAA
This sequence comes from Hibiscus trionum, assembly GCA_030270665.1. NCBI lineage: Eukaryota > Viridiplantae > Streptophyta > Magnoliopsida > Malvales > Malvaceae > Hibiscus > Hibiscus trionum. Next base: position 2,638,841 of record BSYR01000025.1, on the reverse strand, counting down.
AGCAAGTGATTTGGTCCTTCTTCTCTTCCTTACTCTTACTCTTGAAGTCTCCCTTTCTAATAAACTTTCTTCCACGATTTGACTTCATGAACCGAGTAAACCGTTTGGCCAACATGGCCATCTCCTCATCTTCATCTTCACTTGAATCGCTTTCTTGATGTGAAGCTTTAAGAACGATTCCCGATTTCTTCTTCTCAACTATTTTCTTCTCTTCTTCTCTTCCCTTCCTCATAATCTCATGGGTGAGTAGAGATCCAACAAGAGCATCAAGCTTGAGAGTCTTCAAATCTCTAGCTTCAATAATAGCTGTTCTCTTGCCATCCCATGACTCCGGAAGAGAGTACAACAATTTCCTCACTAGTTTGTCTTCGGGGATGATCTCGCCGAACCCCTTCAATCCGTTGACAATGATCGAGAATCGATCAAACATCTTGGAGACATTTTCATCGGGATCCATCTTGAAGTTTTCATAGCTTAGATTGAGTAGCCCAATCTTTGTCTCCTTAACATCACTAGTTCCCTCATATGTTGTCTCGAGGGTGTCCCAAACCTCCTTGGCATTTTCGATTGAAGACACCTTGGAGTAGATATCCGGACCAAGTGCACAAAATATCACATGGAGAGCTTTGTCATTCACTTGCATCCTTCTTCTTTCATCATCCGTCATCTCGGCTTTTACCTTTGGGACAAGTCTTTCTTTATCTCTCTTCATGGGAATGTATGGACCTTCTTGAACCACATCCCACACCATGTAGTCGGTAGACTTGATGAAAAGCCTCATCCTATTCTTCCAATATGGGTAGTTGTCCCCATTGAAGAATGGTGGCTTGGTGGTGGATTGGGACTCATAGTTGGAGGTGGATGCCATTGCTTGACTAGTTGTTGATCAAACTCTCCTAGAATTGACTTAAGACGGTTGTAATCCTTCCAATGAGTGTAGCTCTGATACCAATAATTGTTGAGTTGATCAAACAATTGCAAATGGCCAAGAGGGGGTGAATTGGCAATAAAAATTTTGGTGGGAAGATTGAATGAAAAATAAAAATTGACACAAGTGGTTAGAGTGGTTCAAGTTCTCCAAATGAACTCTACATCCACTACCTTAGTTCCTACTGAGGATTTTCAATCAATTCACTACTTGAATTCTTCCCCTTTTCTTGGATGAAGAGGTAACCTTACAAATTCGATTAAGTTTTCTACCCAAAGCTTAATCCACTCAAATTACAAAGAGAAGTTTTGGTAAACTCAAATATTTCCTCACAAAGGATAAATGTCTACCCAATTACAATTTCAATCACCTCGAACTCACAATACAAAATGACAATTGAAAATACTAGAGTTGTGTACAAGAATTTGACTTTGAAGAGCACAAGGGTTTGGATTTTTGCTTTGATGATGCTTGTAGGTTGAAATAGTTGTTGTTGACCTTCAAAGGACTTCAATTTATACCTCTTCCATTAATTCTAGCCGTTTGGGTGGTTGGGAACTTGAATAGAGCCGTTGGAACCCTCTCTCACCACCATAAATGCACTTCTACAGCTACCCGTATCGGTAATCGAGGAGCCGTATCGATACCTGTCTCAGAAAAGAAAGAGTCGTTGTGCACAATAAATAGGGGGTATCGAAACGTACGTAGGCGTATCGATACGGGGTATCGAAACGGCTAAGACAGTATCGATACCTTTTTCTCGACTTAGCTCACTGTCAGTTTCCGTTTCGATACGAGGGTTTACCGTATCGATACGGGTCAACTACCAATTTAAAATTTGGTTACCTAACAACTGACACCAACGATCGAAATATTTAAAACGAATTGAATTTAAAATTCGTTAAAACCGTATCGATACGGGTGAAGTCGTATCGGTACGCCATTCAAACTCTTTTAGACTTTTACGAAGGAGCGTATCGATACATATTGAATCTATTTCGATACGGTGTTTCGATACGGTTAAGCGCGTATCGAAACGAGTTCCGGCAATGGCCAACTTTGTAAAAAAGGTATCGATACGGCTGGAAGCGTATCGATACACCTGGACGGTTTTCAATAGTTTGGCCTTGGAACACTTAGAATATTTTGAGTTTGAGTTTTTCAAATCAGTTTTAAAGTGTTGGTGATTTAAAACTTATTAAGGGACTTATAAAACAATTTTAAGTTTTTCAAATTGATCCTTAAAGATTTAATTATATCAAAATCAAACATAGGTTTCACAGTGTTGTTTGCTTTCATACTTACCATGATGCACTCTTTTTCCTCCAATGTATGTTAGGGAGGTTTTTTAAGGAGGCATATGGTAGGTTGTATGATTTTGATCTTGAATAAATCATACTTTTATTGATCAAAAAATAACTAAATCATTGAATATTCAATTTTCTTTCCTTCTTTTCCTTATTTGAACCGTATTAAAAAAATAATTGAATGCAAATCACCGTGTTTCGCTATCAGTCCAAAAATAAAAGGTCGACTAAAAAATCACTTTCACCTAACGTGATTTATAGTTTGAATAACCCATATCATTAAAAATAATAATAATGATAACAACAAAACCCTAAAGAAAACCGAGACATACTAGCAAATAGGTCTTTATTAACTAACCGAAACATAAATGCAAAACTACTTGTCAAACCATACGACAATAATCATAAAATCCCAGGAAAAAAAAACAACCTAATTTTATAATCGAAACACCATATAATAAGGATTTTAAATCATAATGCTGAAGGGTTTAATAATCCCTAAACTTAGGGGTTTCTTAATTTAAAAGATTTAATAATAAATCAATCAATTGATCCTCAATGATTTAATATGACGAGGCTCTGATGTTACTTGTTAGAACCAAATAATAATCTATATGAAATCTAAACCTGAGGATCTATCATGTCAAATCATCAAGAACAATAAACTGAATGCGGAAGCGTACCTCAATTCATTGATAGATTGAAAATCTTGAATCTTGATGGGGAAATCTCAAAACTTTGGTATTGATCTTCCAAGAAGATAGGTTATCTCTTAAAGTAAAACTCTCTGACGGGAAAGGAGAGAAAAACAAGTTAACTTATTTCTTGGGGACCACTACCTCTTTATATAGTTGATTATTAAGTCAACTATTAAATATTTATAACTCTGCCCCTCATTGAATTATAAATATATCTTATGGTATCTACACTCTTATTTCCATGACACTTTAATATCTATGACACGCCTAACATAATTGGTCACTTGATTTTGTGTCATACTTTATAATAGCAACATACATTTTACATATGTGCCCACAATTGCGGATTTTAATCCAACAAGTCTACCACTTCCGTCACCGGAACCCCACGATCATTTCCTCCATTCTCTTGTCATCGATAGTCGACGTGTCTATCATCGAAATAAAGTCGAACTCGCGAAAGAAAAAGAAAATGATCGACGACAAATGGCGGTTGATCGGCCGACGAACGACGTTCAAGCCTTGCGGCAAGAGAAGAAAGCTTCAATACGTCGCTGGCAGCATGATGAATGACGACGACAATGGCCAGATTTAGGGATCTTTTAGGGTTATTTTGTGAATTTTGGTAAATATAAGGATTTTTTAAGGTAAGTTAACGACGGGATAAGCTCTTAATAAAATTACAAATTGTTGAGCAAAAAAAAGCATGCATTTTTTACTCGACAAATATGATTTTTATTAACATAACCATAAAGTCATGACCAAAGTAGAATATTTCGTTAAAATCTCCCTAAACTTAAATGGAGGAAAAGCATGTATTTTCTAGGCATGAAAATACATAATTACAAGCTTATTTGAAAAGGTGATACCTTTTTGTTTTTACTTGATAATGATATATCTAAGGGCGTGAAAAACTCATCTGATTTAAAAATTCGACTAAAATCAATTTGAGTTTGAATTAGTTGTGACTCGGTGTGGTGATGATCAGAACTCGACTCGAATTCGATCTGATCTTGACTCGAACCTGTGTTAAACCCGATTAATTTGGATCTACACTTGACTTGAGAACACCCCGAACCCGAACTTCTCCTATTCAACAATTTCCAAAGCACGAAAATTGATTATATAGAAAATATCAAACTCTTATAATAAGGTTCATTACAGATGGGTTTATGGCTCCTACTCAGTTTATCATAGATGAGTCAGGTTATGCCGAACCAAGTTTTTTAGCTCATCTCCAACATGAAAAGCTTTTAGCAATATCTTTCTTATTTGAAGCTTGTTCAAGTGAAAGTGTCAGCCTTAAGACATAATCTTCACTCGCAAAAAGAAAGGTGGTCGGTTTGTAAATGATTATCTAGAAAATATCAAACTCTTATAATTATTTTTTAAATTTATTTTCGTATAATCTTCACTATTATTGTAATATATTGATTGTTAAATTTTTTGAATTTATTTATTTTATAATTATTTTAAAAATCCTACGAAGTTAATTGTTTCGTACATTACTTTTTGACTTGACGTGACAATTATTTTTTTCATAAAATATAACCATTTATGTTCTAAATTGGTTGAATTATTGAATATATACTTGAGAGGAAAGAGTTGTAATTAGTGATAATTGCGACTTGAGAGAGTTGTAATTATTTTAAGGAAACAAATGAATTTATAATATATGCTTTTGACTTGTGAGAGTTTTGATTTGTGACCTGAATTTCATCCGAAACGGACTTGATTTCACCTGAAATTTACTTGATACCCGAATTGACCTAACCCGAAGCCTATCTAAACCTGAACTGACATGAAAATTAACTGACTGGAATCCTAAGCATTTTGACCGAACTTGGTATTGAAATCAAAGTACTAGGACTAAATTGAAATATTATTTATGTGTTGAGCCAATTTTTTAAAATTGTGGTCAAATTAAAATAAATGTAAAACTTGAAGGATAATATTTTATTTTATCAATTTATATTAACGACATCGTCCATTAAAAAAATTAGTGACAAAGGGTCAATTTATTTTTTTTAAATATTTTGAGGCTACCATTCTTGTTTAGAATTGAATCACTTTTGTAATGATAATAGGATGTTTTAAAACATTTTAACGTGTTAAATTTGGATGTTTTAACAAAATCTAAATATCGAGCGAATAATTTTTTAAAATTCTTATTCAACTAATGATAATGGAACTTATTACTCATGATAAATGGATTCAAATTAAAAAAAAAATGGATCAAATTGTTCATTTTCAGCATTTACATTATCTATGATTTTGTTACAGTTAAATCCAAGAATTAATCTAGTTGGCTGAGAGCAATCATTTAAAAGAATGGTCTAGATTTGATAATGCATGCGTTCAAAATTATCAAAGATTTCATTCTCTAGATGGTATGTCTTTCCTTCCTACGAGTTTATCGAATTTAAATCATTTTCAATATCCTTCCTACTCAACTCATTCCGATTTCCCCCGGTCTTCTTGAACATGCTGCTCTTATTTTTCGAACTCTAGAATTGTTCTAAACTGGATTAGTAAGTAACCCCTTGCAGCGGCAATGGAGCTGGTGGGTGATTCTTGCTGAAATTGACTTGGTAGCTCGAAGAATTGGCGGGGTGCAGTTCTGTCACACTTCACGGTCATGTAAGGTGTTGGCTTGTTGCTGCTGCAGTTGTTGTTGGCGCTGCTGCAATGGAGCGGTTGGCGGTAGCTGGCTAGGCAGTGTGGCAATCTCCAAACATCCACCATCATTGGCATTGCTATTTCCACGGAATTTCTTGCTCGTCAAAGGCGATGTGGTCATGGCCTTCGTCTTCAATGAAGTAAAGCAAAGGGTTAACCATGGATAAGTCTGAATATATTCCCATCTGATCAGAAATGAGACCATTGTTTATGCTATCACTCCCCATCGTTGCATCAAACAGAGTATCTCCTTGAGTGCCAAGCAGTGTGCCAAAACTTGATCCTTCTCTTGACAACTGATATTCTGTATTATCTTGGCTGCCGATTGATGCCGAAGCTGGTATGGCGAATCCGGAAGTTGAATTAATATAGTACGAGTTGGGCCCTGGGAGTTGATATGCAAGGCCCAAACTCCCATCTCCCATTGACCCCAGCATTGCTTGCTGCTGCTGCAATGGAAGGGTTGGCGGTAGCTGGCTAGGCAGTGTGGCAATCTCCAAACATCCACCCTCATTGGCATTGCTATTCCCACGGAATCTCTTGCTCGTCCACGGCCATGTGGTTTCATCTTCGATGCAGCAAAGCGAAGGGAGGGTCCTTTTCAGAGGGTTAACCATGGATAAGTCTGAATATATTTCCATCTGATCAGAAATGAGACCATTGTTTATGCTATCACTCCCCATTGTTGCATCAAACAGAGTATCTCCTTGAGTGCCAAGCAGTGTGCCAAAACTTGATCCTTCTCTTGACAACTGATATTCTTGATTATGTTGGCTGCTGATTGATGCCGAAGCTGGTATGGTACCTAGCATCTCATCCTCGGAGTCATAGTTACAATGCTCCAGAGCTCTATTTGTGTTATTTTTGTTGTATATACGGCATAGTACCCAATCATCGACCTATAAACCCAAAGAAACAAAACAAAAACAATGGACCAAAAATAAGTTAGTGTACAAATAATGACAAATTAGACTGATTCAAGGCAGTAACAATCTGTCCAACAACAAAATCCAGGTTTGAAAGACTAAACTTGAACAAAACAGAACGGAATGACCAGCCCCTAATCGACAAAACATTGAACAAAACAACAGTACAGAATGGTCTGCCCCTAATGGACAAACAATATCCCAATAAGCTAAACAACAACCAGAATGCTAGTCGCGGCTGTAGACATAATATCAAATATAGTAAAAAATAGTGTGATGTAACTAAGGAACGTACTTGATCATCGTTAACAAGTGAAAACTCGTGCATGATCCAATGTCCCTTCTCGTCATTTTTGGAACCTCCTTCAACTTGAAAAACGAAAAGTTTTCTATCCCCTACATGATTCTTCTCGGAATCCATAACAGGATCTGTTCTTTGACCTTTCCAGGTCCCTGACCCTGCCGTTCGGTCAATCCTTCTTCCCTTCCCCTTCTTCCTTAGTTTCGTGAAAACATAACAAGTTTCGGACGTGGTCTCACCGAAAAGTTTCCATGGCTCTTTATCGCCATAGATTTCACAGTCATGGATATCTTCATCGCAAGGTAATGGCTGGCCTCTCGCCTTGTTCCACAGATAATTTTCAATAAGCTCATAATCAGTTGGTGCAAACCGAAAACCTGGAGGAATTCTTGCCATGTATTCAGCGGAAGCCATAACTCTTTGGTTTGGAATAAACAAAAGCTTGCGTGTATCTGGCTTTCAAGTTTTAGAAACCTAATACAAATTAATGGCAGGCGGCCGAGGATCAATATTGTTATCCTCTTATAACGATTTGGGAAGTGCACTAATCTTTTTTATTCTTTAGGTTACTTGCGTAGGAAGTCATCTTAATTTAATTTATATATTTTAGGTTACTCGTGTAGGAAATAATCTTAATTTGATTGATAAGTGTTTTTTTTTTAATGAAACGTTATCAAAAGCAGCCTTGGCAATTTAAGAATTAGGAAATTAAAGGTGAATCTCCATGCAGATAATTAGGTTTAGGATTTAAGATTAGGGTTTAGGTTATTGGATGTAAGGTGTATTTTTAGGGTTTAAGGTTTATGATTTCGGATTTAGGATTTAGAGTTGACGCTTAAGATTTAATTTTTTAGTGTTATGACATAAAAAGGACACCAAAATAGAACAAGAGATTTTTGTTCGATAAACGGCAGTCATATGGATCTTCTTCTTCCCCATTCATTTTTTTGAATAGTCCCCATTCATACTTTATGTGCAAATTGTATTCATCAATCTGATAATTTTCGGTTAAGCCTCCTATTTAATCTTAACAAGCTAAAAAGAATGCATTTTCTAGGCCTGGATATACATAATTATGAGCTTTTTTTTTAAAAAAAAAGTGAGACCCTTTTGTTTTATTGAGTGTATCTATGGGGCGTAAAAAGCTTATTTGATTCGAAAATTCGATTCGAGTCTGACATGATATTGACTCGAATCTGTGTTGAACCCTGTTATTTTGGATTCGCACTTGAGAACGACGCGAACCCGATAATGTGATAACTGAACTTGATATGCACTCGACCTGATATGAACTCGAATCCGAAATTAACAAGGTAAATATCTGATATAATCATACATGAAATAAAATATCCAATTATATGCGAAATGCTCTCACCTGACCTATAATTAACCCGACTTGCTAATTGTCTCAACTTGTTATTTACTCGACTTGTTAATTAACTCGACCTATAATTAATTGATCTGAATTGATATATACCTTACATGTAATCAATTGACTTAAAGCGGTTTACTAATTGACATAATGTATTTTGTTAAATTTTTACTAAATATTTTTTCATCGATAAGTATAATTTATTAATACGACAAATCATACACACGACCACCAACGTGGAACTGCAGCCATGTATTGCACACCAAACCACTTTAATTAAGAATTTGTAACCACGAAACTCTATTGACACCCCTTTCGCCAAGGCGTCCGCAGTAGTATTAGCCTCACAAAAATATGGTTAAAACAAACACACCTTTTTTTCGAGCAGGCTGCATCAATCTCCACGAAAATCCACCAATATTTACATGGTCGTTTCTCCTTGCGTAGCATATGTACTAAACAAGTCAACTGTGGATGACTATATGCTCTCGTAATTTCCTTCTTCTCACCTTCATTTTCACTGTTTTTCATATTCTTTTATTCATATTGTATAGCATATGTACTAATCAACTGTGGACGACTATATGGTCTTAGAATCATATGGAATCTCTTATTCTTCTGTTTCAGTGTAATTTCCTTCCCACTTTACTACACGTTTGATCTTTTTTCCCTTTTCTTTTTTGAAGGTATTAGCGTCTTGGAAAAACAAATACAATGCTGCACAGTTGACTTGAGCAGCAGAAAAGTGTTGTTGATAATTCAATTGGAATTTTGTTTACTTGGGATTTTTACTATTTCATATTCTGCCATTAGGTTTGAAATCATTACTTTTGGCATGATTTGGAATAAATGATTATTATGTTTTGGATACGAAACATGAAAATGTAAAGGTTAAGATATGTTTTGAATAAAAAGGCTATGGAAAAAGAAAGAATGTTGTAGTAGTAGTAGTTTGTTGATCTTGGTGTTACGAATTATATGTTAATTAAGAACCTGGTTTAGCTCGCTATATCTGATCCATTAGTTAGAGGTAATAATCCGTAAATCATACTGAAAATAAATGGAGCAGTTTTAGCTGCCTTGTTAAGTAGCCAAACTATTGGACATGCTTATAGGGGTGAGTATTCAATCGAGTCGAGTAAAAAAATTTCGAGTTATTCAAGTTGACGTGTCATATTTTACAACTCAAACTCTATTTGAAATATTTTCGATTTAAGTCGAGTTTATGAAATTCTAGCCAAGTCGAGTTTTCGAGTTCCTGTACATTTTGTAGTACGGTTTGATTCCAATTTAAACAACTCACTAATCATATACAATGTGCATATATATTTCTTCATATTTTTTTAGGCTTAAGTGTCATATAAGTGCCCAAACTATATTTTTTTTCCAGATAGGTGCCCAAAGTATTTTTCGGGCCAAATAAGTACTTAACATTTTCAAAGTTTTATTTAGGTGCCTTGCCGTTAACATCCGTTAAAAAATTACGTTAGCCATTAAAAACATGTCACGTGGCATGTTTTATTATAAAGAAATTCATAAAATTCTCAAAAACCCTCAAAATAGTCCCAAAATCCCTAAATTCTTAAGTCCCAAATCTCGATTCCAGTCGTTATCGCCGACGGCGTTGTTAGAACCAAATAATAATAGATATGAAATCTAAACCTCGGGATCGATCATGTCAAATCATCAAGAACAATAAACTGAATAAACTGAACGCGGAAGCGTACCTAAATTCATTGATAGATTGAAAATCTTAAATCTTGATGGGGAAATCTCAAAACTTTGGTATTGATCTTCCAAGAAGATAGATTATCTCTTAAAGTAAAACACTCTGACGGGGAAAGAGAGAAAAACAAGTTAACCTATTTCTTGGGGATCACTACCTCTTTATATAGTTGATTATTACGTCAACTATTAAATATTTATAACTCTGCCCCTCATTGAATTATATATATATATCTTATGGTATCTACACTCTTATTTCCATGACACTTTAATACCTATGACACGCCTAACATAATTGGTCACTTGATTTTATGTCATACTTTATAATAGCAACATACATTTTACATATGTGCCCACAATTGCGATCTTCTATAATAATCTCGTCCATCAACTATATCCATATAGGATCAAAGCGGTCTTCGTCATATCAATCATGACTAGACCCATCAATGGTTACGTATACAAACTTAATCAAATGACATAGATCAATCATGGATGCGTAGCATGAAAAATTACATGAAATGTGAACCGAACATGTCTATTTCCAACTGGTCCTCCTAAACCTTAGTGAGATCAACTTTACTTAATTCAGAGTGTACATAAACCAAAAGAACTTTATTTATGCAGAAAATAATCTTAAATAACTTTAAACTGAAGTAACTAAAATTGTGTCTAAACCGAATGGGCATTTTTCAAAATTACAAACTCCCACTAAAACTGAATATTCTTACATAACATTACTCCCACATGAGTAGTGTACTCATGAAAGACCTAGGGTGACAGTTTCTTAATATGCGCACAATTATGGAGTTTGTACCAACATGCTCTATAGACACACAACCTAACATAATTGGTCACTTGATTTTATGTCATACTTTATAATAGCAACATACATTTGACATATGTGCCCAAAATTGCGATCTTCTATAATAATCTCGTCCATCAACTATATCCATATAGGATCAAAGCGGTCTTCGTCATATTAATCATGACTAGACCCATCAATGGTTACGTATACAAACTTAATCAAATGACATAGATCAATCATGGATGCGTAGCATGGAAAATTACATGAAATATGAACCGAACATGTCTATTTCCAACTGGTCCTCCTAAACCTTAGTGAGATCAACTTTACTTAATTCAGAGTGTACATAAACCAAAAGAACTTTATTTATGCAGAAAATAATCTTAAATAACTTTAAACTGAAGTAACTAAAATTGTGTCTAAACCGAATGAGCATTTTTCAAAATTACAAACTCCCACTAAAACTGAATATTCTTACATAACATTACTCCCACATGAGTAATGTACTCATGAAAGACCTAGGGTGACAATTTCTTAATATGCGCGCAATTATGGAGTTTGTACCAACATGCTCTATAGACCTAGGGTAACATAATATTTATGTCCTTCAAGTTTAAAGTGTCCCTATTGTTTATAGAATAAATGAATGCATATTTATTGTCACAAAATAACTAAAGTGGTCTTTCTATTCAATATACAATTAGCAGTCTATGTGACAAAATTCTTTTGCATCAATATTCTATTAGAATCGAAGTCTGTAAACCTAATGATCTCTAACTTACCAGAACTCCGACATATGAGCATGTAATTTTTGTTCTCTGGAGATATCTCATAACTCTATTGGCTACTATCTAATAGTCCATACTAGATTTTCTTAAATATATGTCTAACATTCCAACAATGTACACTATTTCTGAACGCATACATACTTAAGCATAAATTAGATTCTCAAAAGCTTATGCATATGGAATCTTCTGTATTTTTCTAAATTTCAAGGTTACTTTTAGGGCATTAAGTAAGACAATATTTGTCTTCTTTAGCAATATGAATATCACTTGGTTTAATCCCACTGAACTTTAGTACATACAATTGTCAACCAAATTTATCTCAAAACCGAATGAGATAATCAACATGAAATTTACAATTTCATTAATGAGAGTCCTACTTAAGCTTATAGATAGATTTCTTTAATTTACATATCATTGATATTGTATCATAAGACACAACTTTATGATTGTACCGTATAAATAGTTTCTTCAATGTCGCCATTGAAAAAAAAAGTTAACATTTATCTAATGTAGCTTAAGACTAAAACAAGCAACAAGTGTAATAATTATCTTGAAAGAGTCTTTCAATAAAACTGAAGAGAAAGTCTCTAAAAATTAATGTCTTCTTTTAGAGTATATCCTTTAGATACAAGACGTGTTTTATACTTATCCACATTACCATTTGCATCCTTCTTGGTTTTAAATATCCATTTACAACCAATTAGTTTGCACCTTAAGGTAATGAGACAAGTTCTTAAACTTTATTGTCTTGCATAAAGTTATACTATACTTGAATGACATCAATCAACTTTTGAGAGTTAGAACTTTTATGGCCTGATAAAAAAATGATTGAACATTTTCTATCATTCCAATGTTACCTTATTCTCTTGAAGAAATACAATATAATAATCCAGAATTGTATTTCATCTTGCTCTCGTGGACCTCTTTAATGACACTTGTTGTTTTTTAAGGTTGTTGAGTTTGTTCTTCTGAAATAATTATCTTATCTTGAACGGGAGTTGTTCAACATTGTTTTGCTGAGCTACTTGATTCACTTCTTGATTAATGATAGGTGTGAAAACCTAAACATTGTCAAAAGTGATAGTAGGAATTAAATTGTAATTCAATTCCTCCTCAATAGCAATGTATCTAACCTTATTTCTCCCTCCAAACTCAACATCTTAAAAAAGTTATAAATCTATCCTTAAAATAATTTTAACCGTGGGATCATAAAATTTACAGCTCATGGATCACTCAAAATAACCAAAGTAGTTGCTCTCTTTTGAAGTTTAATTTCTTCACATATGTCCTAACTTATACAAAAGAATCAACACTTTGCAACTTATTGTTGTTTCTTTTGTCTAGGACTATTAGCAATTTTATTCTAACATTTTTTTATTGCCCTAATTCTTAGAGACGCTAACTAAATGAGCATCAACCAAATGAGTACGTGTACACTTATAATGCTTCAACTCTTCTTCCTCTTGAACATAATGAGAAATGAGCCCAAATATAGTCTATTTTTCCCTTTGACAATTGTAACTTGAATTGGTTAAATTGTATAGGAAGCGGTGCCAAAACCATAAGAACAAACAATTGTTAGAAAGTTCGATCTTATGTGCCTTAAATTTGAAGCAATATAAAGAATTTTTATAATTTACCCCCTCACATTTCCTTGATCCTTATACTTCATAGACATCAAAAAATTCATAAGTGATGTCATTTTAACCTTAATGTTTTGGGTAAAACATTTCTTAATTTCGTCAAGGAAACCCTTAGTTTGAGTAGTTTCTTTAAATTTGTGCTCCTAAAGACATCTAGAATGTTTTACTTTATGATCATTAGACTCACGCAATTCGAACGATCTCACCTCTCAAAATACCTTTTATAGGTGCTTACCGCAGTGAGAGGTGCAAGTTGTTCTTTCCTTAGTGCAAAGTCTATGTTCATACAACCAAATACTATTGTAAGTGTATTTTTTTAATCCTTGAAATTAGTTTCACTAAACATGAGTGTGGAATGTATTTAACAAATATTATGATAGCAAAGATAAATTACCTAAATATAGAACAAAAAATAAAATAAAACAAAACAAGCTCACATAAATATTCATAAGTAAACAAATAAATTCAGAATAATGGCTAGTTCCCCTCAAGATACCAAGCACAACATTAATATCAAGCTTTTGGACAATAATATTAACTGTAAGCGGTACTTTTGTTGTAGCAATCAAACATTGACAAAAAATTATGTCAAACAATAGGCTAATCTTTAGACCAACGTATTGCTCACATAAAATACCTTATAATTGTCACATATTTATCGCCACAATTGTCGTTGTAATTCTGCCAAATATTAACTTTCCTTTGGGCAAATTAATAAACGCATGAATTAAAAAACCCATAATCATCTTGATATTTTAAATAAACTAATCTACACAAAAGCGGTCACTTTGGTGACATTATGTTTCAATTAATCCATTAAAATACTAGACATCCGAAGCCAAAATATGAATTTAATTGTTTTAAATATTTGTCTTAATTTTATCTTTCAATAAACTTAAAAGATAACCAAAATAATAGTAAATTTGAATAAAGGTAAACCTCATATCAAGATATTAGACACTCCATTAATATTTTATCTTTGGACAAAACATTAACTTGCAAGTGATATCTTGGTACAGTAATCAAACATTGATAATAAGAATATGTCAAACAGAAATCTTCCTTTGGGCCGATTTATTGCTCACATATAAAACTAAATAATTATCACATGTTTATTACCACAGTTGCACATGTAATAATGTTAATTATTAACCTTCCTTTGGGCCGATTAATACTAACATAATCCGACTTACATGCGCAAAATCTACTATATTTTAAAATAAAATAATTTCCACAATAGAGGTCACTTTGGTGACTTAATGTTTCAATTAATTTATCTTCAAATATATACTATAAATATACCGATATCCAAATTTAAAATTGCGTAACATTCAAAACTGAAATTTCTAATAACACTTAAGTTTTTGAAATAACCCAAAATAAGGTTGTCTGAATGAGGCTATCAAAAACTCGAAAAACCTAAATCTTTGACTGTTCCTTAAAAGAAATGTCTTAAACCTTAAGCATGCATTTACCAAAATCAAAGTCGAATTCAAAACATTCAATCTTTAACTAAAAACCAAAAATAAGAAGTGTCATCTAAATGGGTAATTCATAAAATGATCACATGAAAATTTAATATATTCATAATAACTAAATAATTAAAATTAAAATTAAAATTCTTGATCAAACTAGATTAAATATGAATTCCATAATAACAATAATAAATGCATTCCAAAACCACATATATGGAACCCAACCTAATTGCTGGAGCGATTCAACAATATTAAGCAAAAGAGATTCGATTGTAATGGAACAAATATAGAATGTTGTAAACTGAAGCTATTGATTGTTCCATAGATAAAATCAAACTAATCCATAAGCAAAATTGTAATAGTCACGGTGCTTATTATAAAAAAATTTGCTTTGGAATCACTAACCAAATAAACTTGAGGTCCAAGTCAAACACCAAGCGTAGCACATATTTGGTGTAACTGTAATAGCAGACTTTGATATGTATGAATATGTACATGCATGCATCATAATTAATACAAACAAAAATCGTTAAACCACATAAGTTATAACAGAGGTAAGGTTTTCATGAACCGACAATAACTAAACCATTGCGAGGGAGGGACATTATCGAAGCTGCTTGGTGGCTTTGGCCGATGACTTGTGTGCCGTCTTGTACGGTTGGGCCTCGAGTTGGTGTCCGTCGTTGGGCAGGGTTTCTAAAATTCAATGTGGATGGTTCCGCGAGAGGGAAGCCGGGTATGGCAGGTTGCGGGGTGTATTGCGGGATGAGAGGGGAGTGGTGTTTGCTGTGTTCTCGGGGCCTTTGGGATGCATTGAATCGAATGAAGCGGAGGAGTGAACTATTTATCATGCCGTACGTTTGCTTGTTGAGACAAGTTGGCGGTCGAATTGGTCGTTTATCATCGAATCCGACTCGCAGATTGCATTGTCCTGGGTGCTTCACAAGGAGAGGAGGTCGTGGTGTTATTGGTAGCTGTTTGGCGAGATAGATAGCGCATGTATGCAGCTGCGATGTGTGTGCATTAACCATGTTTTCCGTGAGGCGAACTTCTTTGCCGATGCATTGGCAAAAGGGGGTGTGGATAGAGTATCTTGGTTTCATGTAATTGCGGATCCTTGTATGGTGTCATAACGGTTCTTGCTATTAGTGTTTGTTGAGTTGATCAAACAATTGCAAATGGCCAAGAGGGGGGTGAATTGGCAATAAAAATTTTGGTGGGAAGAATGAGTGAAAAATAAAAATTTGCACAAGTAGTTAGAGTGGTTCAAGTTCTCCAAATGAACTCTACATACACTACCTTAGTTCCCACTAAGGATTTTCAACCAATTCACTACTTGAATTCTTCCCCTTTTCTTGGATGAGGAGGTAACCTTACAAATTCGATTAAGCTTTCTACCCAAAGCTTAATCCACTCAATTTACAAAGAGAAGTTATGGTAAACTCAAATGATTCCTCTCAAAGGATAAATGTCTACCCAATTACAATTTCAATCACCCCAAACTCACAATACAAAATGACAATTGAAAACACTAGAGTTGGGTACAAGAATTTGACTTTGAATAGCACAAGGGTTTGGATTTTTGCTTTGATGATGCTTGTAGGTTGAATAGTTGTTGTTGACCTTCAAAGGACTTCAATTTATACCTCCTCCATTAATTCTAGCCGTTTGGGTGGTTGGGAACTTGAATAGAGCCGTTGGAACCCTCTCTCATCACCATAAATGGACTTCTGCAGCTACTCGTATCGGTACTCGGGGAGCCGTATCGATACCTGTCTCAGAAAAAAAAGAGCCGTTGTGCAAGAAAAAAAAAGTGTCGTATCGGTACTCGACTTAGCTCACTGTCAGTTTCCGTTTCGATACGAGGGTTTACCGTATCGATACGGGTCAACTACCAATTTAAAATTTGGTTACCTAACAACTGACACCAACGGTCGAAATATTTAAAACGACTTGAATTTAAAATTCGTTAATCGGTACGCCATTCAAACTCTTTTAGACTTTTACGAAGGAGCGTATCGATACAGATTGAATATGTTTCGATACGGTGTTTCGATACGGTTAAGTGCGTATCGAAACGAGTTCCGAGAGTGGCCAACTTTGTAAAAAAGGTATCGATACGGCTGGAAGCGTATCGATACACCTGGACGGTTTTCAATAGTTTGGCCTTGGAACACTTAGAAAATATTTTGAGTTTGAGTTTTTCAAATTAGTTTTAAAGTGTTGGTGATTTAAAACTTATTAAGGGACTTATAAAACAATTTTAAGTTTTTCAAATTGATCCTTCAAGATTTAATTATATCAAAATCAAACATAGGTTTCACAATCTCCCTCTTTTTGATATAACAAAACTAAAACTTAAAATTTTTGACACTTTGAAAAACTTTGCAAAATTTACTCCCCCTTAATATAAGCTAGGTAACTTTTAAGTTGAAATCAAAATTTTTAAAGTGTTGTGAGCTAGCTTCTCTCCCCCTTTTTGTTAGATCAAAAATATTGAGACAATAGAAAAGTGCATAACATAGGCAAAGGTATAAATAGGCAACATAAATATTATTAAGCATATCATCAGTCTTAAAAATCCAACAAAAACATAAAATCAAAGCATAGGTTTAGAAGTAAAGCAAACTTAGACCTAAGAACATAAACCAAAAGTGCATAAATAGAAATATCCTAGATGATATGCATGAGATGCAAGGAGAAGCTACTAGGCATCATCATCGCCTTCTTCATCATCTTCCTCTTCATCGACAATTGGAGCATCATTCCTTATGCTATTACGCCACTCATCATGGAAGGCGGAGAGGGAAATATTCAAGGAGTGATGACCGCCTTCAAGAGAGGTTAGACGATTCTCCATGTTCGTCATCCTTGTGTCAAAGGTTGTTTCAAGAGCGGTAAGACGATTTCCCATATTCGTGCGCAACTCGGTGAATTGCTCATTGAGAAATGTCATAAGAGCATCCATGGAAGGTTGAGGAGGAGGTGGAGGAGCTTGAGGAGCTTGATCACCTTGAGGTTCTTCAAATTATGCCGCGGCCTCGGGTGGTAGCTCGGAAAGACGTAACCAATTACCATTAAAATAATGGAACTTACCCCGTGCAAGAGAGCGTTCATCGATAGGATCGGTGAGGGGAGTTGGGTAGTCAAACGAGCAATCAATATCCTTTTTCATAAAGAAATAGCTTAAGGTTGTACCATAGGTAAAAGAGGTGACGAGAGAGGTGTGGCGATGTTGCACAAGATAGACAATCTCCGCAAACATGATTCGAGCATGGTTTGGACACTTTCGCTCACGGAAGCAACGGATCCAAAAATCATCCACTTGACGGATGGTAGAGTACTTTCCTCCGGAAGGCCTAAACCACCAAGACACCATCAAATGGAGGATCCGATCTTGAGCATTGAGGGCGGTGACGGAGCCACTAAGAACATGGCCTAAAGCATTCTCATCATCAAGGCCTTCATCCTCCAAATTAAAAACTTCACATATAGATTTGACATCAAGGAGAATTTTCTTGCCCATGAGAAAAGAACTAATGCCGGTAACAACCCCATTGCGATTAGAACAACATTTGGCATTAGTGTAAAAGATCAAAACCAAAATACGGTAATAAAAACTGGGAATGGAGAGAAAATCCATAAAATTCCAAAGTTGGAGCAAAGGAAGATATTCAAATTTGAATCGCTCCGAGTTAAGAAAAGGAATAGATATTACCCTTTCCGGACGAATCTTGTAGTTTTCGAATTGACGAAAATATGTGAGAGATCCGGGGGATTCAAAGGAATGTTCATAGATTTGGGTGTAGTTTGGACGTGCAACCTCTCTGGGATTGGATAATTCACCGGTTTGAGAAACCCGTGATCTCTTCCTAGATTCCTTGGGTGCCATGAACTAAAAGAAAATCATGCATTTAGATTCCTTCATTGAAGTCAAGGATCAAGGTAAAAAAAATTTGAAAATAAAATTTAAAGAAGAGATTTTGGAAAACAAAATTTTTGTCAAGAAGATGAATATAAAAACAAAACAAAAAATGAAAAAGAAAAAGAAAGTGTTTTACCTTGATAGGAATTTGAGAGAATGAAGAAAAATCTAGCACCAAATTTGATGAGAAAGATCTTAGAGCTTTGCTTGATGGAAACCCTCTTTAAGATTTTTGAGTTATGGTGTGAAAATATGAGGGAGGAAGAGCCTTTTTATAGGAAAAAATGGCTAGGGTTTTTAGGGTTTGAAGAATTTTAGTTTTGGTAAAAGTTGAAGACATTAAATGCCAAATTAAAAGCTTTCTGCGCAATCGAGTATCGATACGCCTGCGGGTGTATCGATATGGGGGTAGAAACGTAATTTCTGTAAAAATGCCCATTGGAGAATCGTATCGAAACAGATGAGATTCATATCGAAACGATTGAAGCTTGTATCGATACGGGTTTAACCGTATCGATACCTGTTTAAGGCAAAAAGAAGTCTGGGAAGCTTAATGAAGTACTCGTATCGATACGCGTAGATCCGTATCGATACCCTATGCCCAAAAATACATCTTTAGGCCTAAAGAACAACCATAGGCTCGATTTTAACATCTCCTAAGGGAATGCAAATGATGAATGAACAGTTCTAAACATATTTGAATAGAATCATACTCCCCCTAACTATAGGCATGGACATTTTCAAGAGTTACAACACACAAACATGCAATTTCACAAGATCAAGCAATTTTAAGCACAAAGAGGTCCTAAAAGGTCAAGATAGGCTAGCTAGACCTAACTCTCTCCTAAGGGACCAAAAACGCTCTTTATCTAAAGGTTTTGTAAATATATCCGCTAATTGGTTCAAGGTGTCAACAAATTCAATAACAACATCATTTTTCAAAACATGATCTCTAAAAAAATGATGTCTAATTTCTATGTGTTTAGTTCTAGAGTGTTGGATGGGATTCTTAGTGAGACAAATGGCACTAGTGTTGTCACACTTAAGGGGTATGGTTTCTACTTCAACACCATAATCTAAGAGTTGTTGCTTCATCCAAAGGACTTAAGCACAACAACTCCCTAAGGATATGTACTCCGCTTCGGTGGTAGATAAGGCTACGCTATTTTGTTTCTTAGAGAACCAAGATACGAGCATACTACCTAAGAATTGGCATGTCCCGGAAGTACTTTTCTTATCTATCTTACATCCCCCATAATCCGCATCCGAATAAGCATGAAGGCTAAAGGAAGAATCTTTAGGATACCAAAGGCCTAAGGTAGGTGTGTCTCTAAGGTATTTAAAAATTCTCTTAATGGCAACTAAGTGTGATTCTCTAGGACTAGCTTGAAACCTAGCACACAAGCAAACACTAAACATGATATCCGGTCTACTTGCGGTAAGGTAAAGCAACGAACCTATCATGGATCTATAAAGCTTAGAATCAACACACTTACCTCCTTCATCTTTGTCAAGCTTTATAGAAGAACTCATAGGTGTGGCTTGAGGTTTTGCATTCTCCAAGCCAAACTTTTTGAGCATATCATTCACGTACTTAGCTTGATTTATGAAGGTGTCATCTTTCCTTTGTTTGATTTGGAGTCCCAAAAAGAATGAGAGCTCCTCCATCATGCTCATCTCGAACTCACCTTGCATTAGCTTAGAAAATTCTTTACAATAACACTCATTAGTAGAACCAAAAATGATATCATCAACATTGTTGCGTGTAAAAGAGTCTATCGCAATTGTAGTGCAAGTGTACACGACGCAAGTAGTAAAGTGATACGAAGTATCGAATATCGTCTCCACAGGGACTGGGCTAATAGCTTCACCTTGAATCACTGCACGAAAGTAAAGAAAAATATTTGAGAAAGTTGTCACGAAAATAATAAAGAAAACTTAAATAAAAGAGTAGAGAAATCAAGATAGAGAGAATGGGCTGGTATTGAATTGCTCAGTAGTGCAGGTATTGCTAAGTCTAGGAAATCCAGTTCTGTCGTCGTCCCCGTCGCGGCAGTACCTGTCGCGGCATCAGTCCGTTGCTTGTCGCGGCAGCGAACACTCAACTCAGTACTTCAAGTTTGGCAAGAATCCTTGCTGTGCCTTGGCCTATCCCTAGGTCCAAGTCTGTCGATGATCACGTCTTTGATGATACCTCCTGGCGTGAATCGAAGGATGAACACCGAGGTTGATGAATTCTTCTTTAGCCACTTGACCTCGTCCTATCCCTAGGTCCGAGATAGTTCAACTATAAACTAGAGAACTAGCACTTATTCCTTTCGTATACTTAACTCTCCCGATTTTAAGTAAATAGATAACCTCACAATGCTCTCCCGATGCTCTTGCAAGATGTTAATAACCAGAATAAGAGAACTTGAAGTTTATTTTATTGAACTGAAAATTCCTAAAACAAAAAAACCCTTGCAACTACCTTACAAATCAACCCGTGGCCCTAATGGGAATTTAGAACATGATGAGGGAAGGAAAACGGCTAGGGTTTTTGGGAAGAAAGCTAGAGAATAGGTGATGTCCCCCCTAGGTCGAAATACATGCCCTTATATAGGCTTTGGGTCCAAGTTTTCTAACATAGCAAGAATACAACTTTAAATTAAAGTACAACTCTAATAAAGACTAAATCTTCAGAGAATCTAACTTTAAATCGTCCTCCTTCTTGCTTGGGATTTTCTCAACTTGAACTTTGGGCTTGACATTCCTTTCGATCTGGGGCTTGGAAAAATATAGTGGTTTTACACGACAGACGGGCTGAATTTTCTCTATCTGTCGAGGTCCACTTTGCTTCTTCTCCTCAAAACTGCTGTCGTCCTCTGCTGTCACGGCGGCAACCATGGCAGCATCGTCCTCCTTGACTGCTCGTCCAGTTCCAGCTCTTCTGCTTCACTGCCCAGCGCCTGCCTCTCCTATCTGCTACAGCATCAACCTGCAAAAGCAACCAATTTCAGTAGAAACTGTGCCTTTTAATATATTTGTGATGTTTAACTGTAAACTGACCTAAATGCAATAGATAATGCTTGAATACAGCAGAAATATGGGTTAAATAGGGGGTAAATAATAGAACTTTTACACACTCAACACACCCCCAAACTCAAGTTTTTGCTTGCCCTCAAGCAACTAAGACCTAAAAGAAAAATGAAATATTTTTGTTTTGGCTTAAAACAGTGAACTTTCCCTTACCCTTAGTTCGTTCCCTGTGACGGCAGCAACTTGTCGGAATATCTAGGGTCTATCCGGAATCTCATTATAGTCCTCGTGCAGTGTGTGCATGCTTGTGAACAGTTATATGCCAAGACTCTCTTAGTTTCACTAGAATATTTCAGCTCTTAACTCGAATTTTTATGCCAAAGTTTATCTTTAGAAGGCAATTTTTTATGCTCCTTTGATTTTTTTGTTTTGACTCGATTTCACTATTTTTAAGCTAAAGTTTCACTAGAGCCAGTTTTGGGCACCTCTAGCTAACTTCCTAGAGCCAGTTTCGGGCACCTCTAGGGCTGTTGAGTCTCTTTTGCTAAACTTCTTTCCTAGAGCCAGTGTTAGGCACCTCTAGGGGCTATTCAAGTGCTAAGCTTCCTATTCTAGTTAACTAGAAGAGTACTAAGCAGTATAACAGTCACAAATGTGTTTAAGTTTTCAGAACTATAGAAAGGCTCTAAACTTCTCCTAAAAGCTATCCTAAAGGCACTGCCACGACAGGGCTGTCACGGCAGGTAAGTGCAGTTCACAGACTTAAGCCAAAATTTTCATATTTTCATCATTTTTTTTCAAAAATAAACTGAGTAAAAGACATAAATTTTTAAAACTAAGATGGACTCCATTAATGGAGGGTTGCCACCCCCAAACTCGAGGGTTGCATTGCCCTCAATGCAAATGACAAATAAAAATAAAGATAAAGCAGTACATCACAAAATATATAAGCAGGCAGCAAAAAGAAGATAAGAACTTAAATTTTTAATCGTTGTCTTCGCTGTTGCTGCTGAGTCTGATCTGGCGGCGGGCACGAGCTTTTGGAGCTGGCTGGGGAATGGGGGAGGCGGAGGTATTCTTTGCTTTGGCCTCCCGTGGTGGTTGGATCCTGGTTGGGGAGATATGAGGGGGTTGCTCCACAGCCTGGACTTCAGAGCTCCTGCTGCTGCTCTCGCCGCTGCTGCTGTCACTGATGCTGCTGCTGGCTCTTGGCATGTTGTGTTTGTCTGCCATTCGCTTCTGCCTCTTCACCAGTGAGAACTCCTTCGATAGATTCCTCTTAATAGAGAGTTCATTGTCACTGGCGGCCCAAACGGAGGAGGATGAGAATCCGTCAATAAAGACATCAAGCTCTTCCGATGCCATTCTACGTTTCGTGCCACGGGCAGATGGCTCAGCACGGTTGCTGCCGGCTGCTGTCGGGGAAGGTGATGGCGTTGAGGCGGTAGAGGGTGCCCGTAGTGTGGCAGCAGGTGTGGGAGTGTGGGCAGGTGTAGTGATAGTAAAATAATGTGCAGGAAATGTGGGGAAGACAACATCAGGGAAATTTAAAGAATTATGGATAAAGTTTACCATAGAGGCAGTAAAATCCCTGATGAAGGTCATCAGACCAAGCTGCCGTTCCTCCATCTTCTGAATGGCAGCTAAGATCTGGGAGGAGGAGTCTGTCGGGGCTGCTGCTGCGGCAGTTTGTTCAGTTTCCGGCTGCTCTGTCGTGTCTGCTGTTGTGGCAGCTGGATCAAATGACGACAGGGGAGTGGCAGCGGTCAGCTCCATAAGGCTGAGGATGTTCTTTTCAGTCCAACCTTTCCCTTGGACTCGTAGATCAGTGGGCACTTCTGGTACGCCATGGCCCCGGCAGAGTGAGGTGATGAGGTATAGGAGGTAAAGTGGACCCGTCGGTCTGTGTGCGCACTCCAATATGCTCTCACGAATATAGCTACCCACTTTAATGGGCCTTTCATGTAAAATGGAGTGAATTAAACTTAACCTTGGCTGGTCGACCGTGGTATTATGGGATGACGGCATGATACGTTTTTTGATAAAAGCATTCCAGAGCTTAGCCTCCGGCAGCAGTTGAGTCCGCTTTACTGTCCGTGGGTTCTTTCGGCTGGTGTTCCATTGAGTCCCCTCAACTGTCATCTCTGCCATGACAACGTCATAGGCAGCAGGGTCTAATGTGTTGAGGAACTGTTGGTGAGCGTCGTCGTTGCTGCCGACGTAGAATCCATACAATGTGTTAATGTAC